>OX637338.1:4998932-6409474 GCA_951799405.1 Agapetus fuscipes
TGTGGCGTCAAGTGGGCAGAGACACAAGCGAGCAGAGACACAAGCGAGCGAGTTCAGAAATGTTTCAATCGAAACTTTCCCGACCGAAAACGTTTCATCCGAGACGCGAGCGGTCCAATTGGGGTCAATAGTTCCCTGGGGGTAGATCTCTTCGTGGAATTTATTATTCTATTCTCCACAGAAAACGAGAGACTTTATGAATGGCAGAATAATAAACTTAACGCTGTATGCTATTTAGTGGAGGATTTTATTTTTCCAAAATTGGACATGGCATTTATAAAAAACGGAACGATAGCTATGTAGATTGTCCGGTGTATAGCTCAGTTGGTAGAGTGCTTGCATTACATACCGAGAGCTCGGCATTGAACCCCACCGAGGGTGTCAGAAATTATTTTCCGTTTTCGGTGTTTATTTCTTACCCAAAATCAAACAAAGTTTACTCAGCCTTCACAAGAAATGAATACCAGCCACCCCACGAGCTTGGAAACCCCAACATCAACTAGTAGGCTAAAGATCGACCCCCTTTCCTGTAAAAATAATTAGTTTCCACTTGCCACATGCAGGCCGCTTTTTGGGAAATGCGGCAAAAAATTACACTATATGTGTAGCTTAGTAGTGTTAGCGAACATGCACGTATAAATTTTTGCGAATCACCTGGTATACGTAATTTGGTATAGCTGCATGTGTCCTCAAATATTTTCTCACTTATTCAAAGTGCGTACAGATTGATTCGTGGAATATTTTGTTAACTTAACAGTTTGTTAATCTCATAATGTTATTCACACACAGCAAAACTATGGCTCAGCCACCACTTAAGGTGTATTTTCCATACAAAAAATTGATTATCCATGGATCGGTTATGTATCAAATGTGCAATGAATAACCCGGATTGAAAAAAAATCCTGAAATCAGTTCCTTTGATATTCCGGTCAAAAGATCGATAGAATGCTTTCGTTCCATGCTAGAAAGCTTGGGCTCGATTTCCACCAAGACTGAAACTTTGACTGTAGATTAAATATATGATAATTCAATGATCAATGTAACATACAACAATATTACGACATTTTAAGCTTTTAATATTTCAATAATTGTAGGTAGCCGCTGATGGCAGCTGTGGTGCACCGCAATTCCCAATCGTGGGCTCTCATTGTACTTGAATAGTTTATTTCCAGTCATCCTTGACTTATAGGTTGGTATGAAGCTGACCATTCATACTTTAAAAAATGGTTCACTTTGCCAATGTCACCCCTGTGTCAGGAAAGGTCGGCAAAAGTTGTAGGGCTTATGTTCATTTTAGGGTTGGATTTTATTTGTAAGTACACAGTCAGCATTTGTAAGCGCGAACTCCAGGTGTTTGTTTGTGGGCATGCATTTAATGTGAACTTAAATTGTTAATATACCTTTTCAGCTTAGATTATAGATTATTATAGATCCAGTCAGAAGAGCAGATTGCCTTTACTGTGAAATAAAAAAAAAACTAACCAACGCAACGCAAATAAGCAACTAAGCTACACATAGTGCAACTTTTTGCTGCGTTATCATCGCAGGTTTTCGCATGTGGCGAGTGGAACCTATTTTTTTTACAGGTACGGGGGTCGGCTTTACGCCACCAACTGGGGGTTTCCCAGCTCCCGAGGAGGGCGGTACTTATTTCTTGTGAAGGCTGAGTTAGCCTTTTCTGTATTTTATTTTGGGTTTTGAAATAAACACCGAAACGGGAAATCAACACCCTCAGCGGGATTCGTACCCCAGCTTTCAGCATGGAATGCAAACACTCTACCAACTGAGCTATCGACCGGGTTACCCACCGGCCCTCTTACTTGTAGGACTAAAAAGGTACCACTCGCCACATGCAAAACTCATAGAAAATAACGCAGGCAAGAAGTTGCACTTTATATATTGTGTACACACATACTTCAAAATGTGGGACACACATACTTCAAAAACGTGCAAACGACTGAGATCTGTTGTTGGACAATTATATAAGTTAAAGTTTATATTGCCGCTCCCTACATTAAGATTGGTATATTTATCGCTTGCCGAGTCCATTATAAGATACGGCCTCACTGCATGGGGACATTCTTGCGCCACCAATATTAAAAATGTACAAAATGTTCAAAATGCTCTCTTAAAATTAATTGCTCCCATAAATGTGTATAACCAAAGGCAGAATATACCATTTTTATTCTAATCATTAAATGTCTTGCCTATTAAGGGTATACTATCGAACATAATTATATGTCAACAATTGTTTAATGATAAATATAAAAATAAACTAGAGCATGTGTACCAAACAAGATTTACATCTAATGAAGGACTAGTTGTGCCAAGAATTAATAACAAATATGGACAAAGAACGTTGGATTACCTTGTGCCAAAAATATTTAATTTGTTGCCAAAGGACTTTAAAAAGGAATCTACAAACATTAATAAAATTATAATATCTTTGAAGATTTGGCTGGGAGAAAGAACTTTTTTATATTGATTACCTTAACTATATTTGTGTTTTTACTCTACTCTTGTCTCCTAATTTTAACTTTAATTTACTTTTTATTTCATACTAGCACTAAATACTAAGACTTTTATTTTTTAATTTGATTGTTGCACCCGATGACAAACTGAAAATTTTTGGTTTATCGGGACAAAAATGTTTAATTTTTAAGATTTATATTTCTTGTAAAAATTGTTTATGAAATAAAAAAAAAAAAAAAAAAATAGTTGCGTTGCGTTGTCTACCCTTGGTGCGATAAAATAGCATCAAACTTAAAGTTACTGAAAGTTATATAGAGTAAAAAAAACCCTTACTTTAAAGCCATGGCTCATTTGCATCCTACCGTGAATTTTCGATACAAAAAAAACAAGATTCATAGATCAGCCATATGGACGAAATATTGTGTGAATAGCACTGTTGCGATAGAGTTACAGTTACACTAGATTAATGTGTATCGCAAATAATCAGTAAATCCAGAATCCCATGATCCAGAGCACCTGCAGTTAACAGTCGTAGCAATGTAGCATGCTGTGCATTCCCACCCCAGTCAGTCACTGCACCCCGAGTGCAAGGGTTGGGACCGCAAGCGACAAGCCATAAGTATTGTAATCTATGGGCATGCCGGTACAGAGCAGTTAATCACCAAGGGGTCCCAAGGAACCGTCTCCATCCATTGTCCCTGATAAATCCTGGTCGATTAGCGGCTCAGCTCACCGCGGATTGGTGCCACATAGAAGGATTGCAGGTCCCAGTCGGATGTTGTTGGTGAAGCTTGACTGCAATTGTACAGTAGAGACTATTTCAATTTGTTGTTTTCATAAGATGGATTGAAATAAATAGACAAGCTAATTGTCTTATCGCGAAGTATAAAGTGCGTAAGCACTTTCAACCGTTATTCAGTCATTGTCAGGACGTCATTACATTAAACAAAATCACTACGAAAATGAGGAAATATTAGAAACTTAACAAATATATTGGGCACATTTAGTTTACGATTTTCTATGAGAAGCGAAATGAAAAGTAGACCTTTGTTTATTACTAAAATCAGAAAGTTTATGTATTTTGCATTTTTAAATCTTCTTAAACGTGTAGGTATACTCACTTGTGGGCTCACATAAATACGTACAGTACACCCTTAAAGATTTTTTTCCATTAGAAAATTAACTCTTTTGCTTTTATTGAACTATTTGCAACATGGAGAAATTGTGCAATTATTTGCATTATGGAGATTTAACCTCATACCCACATCTAATCAAGCAGTGGATAAATTTATGCATTTTAAAATTGAATAGTACAATAATTGATAAACTAAAACTAGTTTTGTTTGCATCTGTAAAAAATTAGGTACACCCTAATTTCGAGAACACCTTTACATAACAGTGATTCTCCTTTTAAGATGAGTATAAAATATCTCCATAATTCTTGGAAGTTCTTACTTTTATGGCATCTTTTTGTTTTATTGCTGTGATGCACATGCTTCGTTACTTTTGGATTTATGTACTTTTTATTACAAAAAAGTAAAAAACAAGTTCAATAATACGGAGTGCCGGGATTCTTATTAACAATAAACTTCCCGTTGCACCACATTCTTTCATAATTCACATCACACCCGCCTTGTGGGGCACGTCTGCATCCCCGGCTACCAGGAGATGATGAAGACGAAGCGATAGCCCATACTGCAAGCTTTCTCTACTACCACTTCTCGTCGAAACTCATCCACAACGTCATACTACAAATCTATTAAAACTAAAACGCTCAGTAGAGGTGTTGTATTAGTTTCTGTACATGATGTGTTTGAATTTAAGCATGAAGTGGTGTACTTGGGGTACAGGCCTGGCTACCTCCTCCCTGGAGAGCCATCGCTCAAGCGGACGGCGCGCGCCGACAGCATGAACGCAATGAATAATCGAACCCGTGCAATTTTATGCGCTCCTAATACTTTCACACTGATTTATTATGGTGCGCTCACAAAAATAAATTGAGTTAATTGAATGATTGAATGAGTAAAGGCTTAGGTAGGTGTGACTCATTCTCGATCTAAATTTGTGGTCAAAATTTCAATTGGAAGTGTCTCAGAAATATTGCACACTTCCACTTAGGACATATGTAGAGAGCTCCTTGACTGATAGGGCTCCTTGACTGATAGGTTGGTACGAGGCTGACCACCCAGTCGGACAAATCGGTTCACTTTTGCCAATGCCACCCCGGTTCAGGGAACGGCGGCAGGAGTTGCAAGGTTTATGTCCGTGTGAGGTTTTCTTTATTTGTATGCACACATGCAGAATGTGTAGGCACGAACCTACATGTGCCTGTCTGTAGGCATGCATTTCACATGAGCCTTAAATGCTTACATATCCTTGCAGCTTAGATTATAGATTATAGAGTGATGAAAGACTGAGAAAGGAAGTATACGTTGCAAGAAAAGATGGATGTTGTGGAAGAGAAGACTGAGAAAGGTATGGATGGATCAAATTACTGAAATAGTGAATAAATGAGATATCCAGAGTTATTATAAAAGGAGAGCTTGCATGAAAAATTTTATAACTCTGGGTGAAATGAAAGAAGTATGTAAGATGAGAAAAAAAAGGCGGCTTATTTGGAATGTTGATTTGTTATGTTAAAACCATACTTCGAAAACGCAGTTGCTTACTTGGGCATTAACAACAAAAAAAAAAAACATCGTAGAGCTATGGAAGTTTTTAAGTAGGATAGCATTCATAACTCATTTTTAACCAAAACGTCACTTATGCCCGCCCTTCTTCCTTTAAACCGTCGATTTTTTATGAATCCTTTATGTTACATATCTCTTCAAGTTAGATTAGATTCACTTTGTTTATGGTTTTCAAGAGTAGCTTATTTTAAGCCATTTTTCCACGTCATAAGTGGAGATTAAAATTATTCTTTGTTTTCTCTATTCCTGGTTTGGCTTCATGGAGGTTTTCAAGCCAAGAGGGTGTCTTCTAGTGTGACAAATACATACTGGACAGGCTGGTTCTCCATCTTACAATCGCATCCTAGAGATAGAGTTAATACCCACCCATGGAGCAGAGAGTTACAACAAGGTATAACAAATAAATACGTGAATTCGATCATTTAATATTTTTAAATATTATATTTTCTGCATAAAAACACCAAAACCTTACAGTCTAATAGAAAACAAAAATTAAAAATTAAGAAAACTTTCAAAGTATACACAGTTTTATCAATAAATACTGATTGAAAAAAAAACTATTTTAGATGCAAAAATATGAAATTAATATCAATCTTTCTTTCCATTTTCCTTAGTTTCCTCGGCTTTCCCCTGATTTTTCGCCGCCTTGAGTTCGATGTTCATATACTCTTTTTTCTGGAGTCTCTCCCTCATACGTTGGCAGGATCTTGTGTCTCTCACTTGGTCCTTTGGACAGGACAGCTGCATTTCCCGCCACACACAGTGACTGAACTTCAGGCTCGACGTGTTGCAAAACTCGACAGCCTTGGGTGTCTTTTTCGCCTCCTCGGTTGTATTGTTTGACTCCTGAAAAGTGTGTTATAATCGCGTGAGTGATTTTCCTGAAAGCATTGGATTATAAAGAAAAGCAAATCGGCCAGAGTTTTGAAATGAAATAAATGCAACATGATCCAGGTTGAATGTGTAAAAATGTTTTCTTGGAAATAAGAATAAAATAAAGGTTATATTCTTTAAATTTATCAAAATTTCAGGAGAAGAGTAACACTTATAAACAATTTAATTCAGACATATTAATTAAATAATAATAATGTACACACAAAGCATATATAAATCTGAATTTTTTTAATTGGTTGCTAAACAGTCACATGGTACGGGGACGTTTATCAGCTTAGAAAAAGTCACACGTGGCATTAAGATATACATAGTCGGTGTTATGGCCGAGGGGTTCAACTCCCTATTCTTGACTATCGTATTTGGAGCAGATTAACGCTGGTTCGAATCACGATTGACCCTTTGACCATAATTTCAACCCTGGTTCAACAGATGTCATTCCATGCACACAAGCTTCTGCTTTCGCATGAAGACATCCGGCCAGGCAAATTACATTCGTCTTCATAAATAAACGCACAAAATCGCAACTAAGCTACACATATAGTGTAACTTCTTTGCCGCGTTATCCCCGAAGGGGTCGCATGTGGTGAGTTGAACCTATTTATTTTTATAAGTAAGGAGCCGGCCTTACGCCAACCACTTCAGTTGAAGTGGGGGTGTCCCAGCTCCCGAGAGGGCTGGGACTTATTTCTTATGAAGGCTGAGTAAACCTTGCCGGTATTTTATTTTGGGGTTTGAAATAAACACCGAAACGGGAAATCATTTCTGACATCCTCGGTGGGATTTGAACCCGAGCTCACGGCATGGAATGCAAGCACTCTACCAACTGAGCTGTCGACCGGAAATGTTTGTGAAATGGAAACGGAAATGTATTAAAAAAAACAAAAAACGAATTTCTTGAACATTTTTTAAATGTACCTTATCTCAATCTTGCAATAATCCTTAGTAATTGGAAGTATGGGAATGTAAAACATATCAAATCGCAAAAAGTTATATTTAAAGGTTATTAAAGAAGATAAAGGTTATTTAGATTAAGGTTATTAAAGAAGCGGGAAGCGGGATTCAGAAGAAGCCTCAAGACACACCTATTTCCAGGATCATACCATGCGTCTGCGTCATACCAAGGAGAAAAACCCTATCTGTTACGCACGAAGCGCGTTTGAGGTGACTATAATAGTCACGAAAAGGCGCTGTAGAAAAATTGTACATTCGATTTGATTTGATTTGATTTTACTCACATTAATGCACTTTGCCACAACTCTGTCGATTATCTCTTTCTGCCAGTCTTTGGTGGCCAGCTCGTCTTTCAGCACAGCTGTCGCGTTTGCAGCCACCAGATTTCCATTTTCATCAACCTGAAAAAGATTTACGAAAGGTTCAGTATGTTTTTCGGCATGGAAGTTTGCTACACCCATAAAGTTAGTTATTGTAAACAACGATAAATACGCGGAATATTTTCTAAAGAATGTTTTTTTTGTCTGACTGGCGTGACGTGGAGTGAGCGCTTCCGACCCAAAAACGTCTAGTAAAAAAAAAACAGCTCATTCTAAGGCCGAGGAAGGTCTGTACAAACTTCCTTTTAGGTCATGTAAACGAAGTTCGTAATGTTTTTACTTATTTTAGTGAAATAATCTCTACAAATATGGGTAAACTGAGTGATATTTGTCAAAATTAATGGAGAAGAAACAAATTAAATAGTTAGGTTTAAGTTGGAATTACGGTCGTTTGACATTTTAACAATTATGAGAACTACAAATTTGAATGTATTTCTGTGCCTCCTGTGAAAAGTGATACAACTCGAGTTATACCCTTTTTGAGATTTTTACATAGAAATAATCAGAAAAAAATTAGCGATTTTTTGGTCTTACTCACACTCTTCTATCTGCTATAGTTTAGGAAATATAACTGGCAGGATTTAGGCAAAAAAACGTGAAAAGTGATATAAGTCAAGTTGTATCCCTTTTAGTAATTGATCCACACATTGTTTTTTACAAATCTATCGTGAATATTGATACATCTCGACTTATATCACTTTACACCAATTTTTGACTGGAATTTTAGTCAAGTTATACGATTCAGGTAAATTATGAAAATACTACTATTTTAAGTACAACAATTGTGTCTTTGGGGTAGTATTTTTATAATTAGTTTGAGCAACATTCTGCCTGGACCATTATCTTATGAGTTATTAAATTTAAAAAATATTAAGCTTTTTGTGTATCACTTTACTCAAAGACAACTTATAGGTGCAATATAATATAACTCGACTTGTATCATTTATCACGTAATAAATGATACAAGTACAGGCAAAAAAAAGTTTTTAAAAAGAGTTTAATAAATTATTTGTAAACTATAATAGTAACCATAAAAATTAGAATACACAGTGAAAGTGAATGTTTTTATCTACAAAATAAGGTACTTATGTGTAACCTAGCCCACTTAGTTCATGAATTAGAATTTTTTAAATCTTGTTTTTGCTCTCCTGTAAAATGATGATTTTTGAGTTGTATCACTTTTCACAGGAGGCACAGATTTAATTGCTTGTATTCCTTGACTGATAGGTTGGTATGAGGTTGACAACCCATACTGTAAAAAATGGTTCACTTTGCCAATGTCACCCCTGTTTCAGGGAAGGTCAGCAAGAGTTGCAGGGCTTATGTTCATTTGAAATTGGGTTTTTTATATTGTAGGTCCACATGCGGCATGTGTGAGCGCAAAATTATGCGTGTCTGCTTGTGGGAATGCATTTAATATGAATCTCAAGTGATACATATCTTTGCAGCTTAGATTTAGATTAGATTTAGACACAGTTAAAAAAATATTCGGTATTTAACAAACCCTTGTAAGAGAGTTTTATTAACATTTTGACGTAGTCAATATTTGTCTTATATCCAAATATTTTTTTAACTGAGTAGTTATTATGATTGTAAATACAAATAAATACAAAAAAAAATATGAAATCAACCAAATAACATATTATATTTTGTCATTGGTTGTTAGGGTTCTTAGTCACATGTATGTACCTACGTATCTTTGACGTTTGCCAGCCAAGATAAAATACAAGTTTGAACTTCCGTTCCGACTACTTTACTCCAAATTGCTTTCATTCATGTTAGATCGTTTAATGATTTCATCGTTCGGAAAAGGAAAATTATAATACTTCGATCATCGTAAAAATATATACATGACTAAATGTTACATCAGAAAAATTAATACTACACCTGGTGAAAGCCGAAAAAAAATCCAACTTGGGTCTAGCAAACCTGTTGGGAGATTGCGAGTTGGTAATACATTTAAGCTATGTATGTGATGCCGGTCTCTCGTGTATTGGGGAAGCATATTTTGTACGGAGAGCTGCCACGTCTTGTTCTGGGTTGGTTCCCGACGATAATATAGTATCAATCCTCGGAGACGTTATGGACCCTTACTGAGTAGAGACGTGTACCCGTACATCAAGAATAAAACAGTAACGTTTCATCAATAATGTATGGACACTTAAAACGCTCCCTAGAATCGCTATTTTAGTTTCCGTATATTTTTTGGTAGAGCAACATGGTTCAGTTCCAACTTTAAATTTCATACTAGAGATATTGCAGGGGTACTGCCAATGGGTCAGGAAAAGTACCAGGGGTGGCAAAAATGAGGCCCGCATGTTAATGATGATGAGTTCCTTGACTTATAGGTTGGTATGAGGCTGACCACCCATACTGTAAAAAAATGGTTCACTGTACAAATGTCACCCCTGTTTCAGGAAAGTTCGACAACAGTTGCAGGGCTTATGTTCATTTGAGATTGGGTTTTATATGGTTGGTTCACATGTTTAAGCGTGAGGTTATACATGTCTGCTTGCGGGAATACATTTAATATACATCTTAAATGTAATAAATCTGTGCAACTTAGATTATAGATTATTATAGTTGGAGATTTATTTACACCGCCGTTTCGTGATGTATTCACTCCAAGGGCGCTTGTACAAATGATGCCAAAAAATAATTTGCTTGTCTTCAGTGCGTTTTGGAACTATCCATGATCCACTAGCTCTCTCACGCGATGAAGAAGGCGATTCCAGGCCAGGGGACCAGCAACTGCAAATGCACGCTCTCCAAACACTGTGTTGACTTTTATTATCGGCTCTTCAATACGTAACATGGCTCCAGTTTCTGCCGAGCGTAGTGTGATGTTTTTTTTTTTGGCTGAGGGCGACGGGCTTGATTAAATCAGCGAGATATTTAAAATATATTTTAAGAAATATTTTTCCCTTTTGTTCTCATACATATTTATTAAAATGGCACTTAGTGCCTTTTTGTATCGTTGCGAATGTGTAATTGTGTGCTTGTGTGAGTTGGTGTGAGGATTCTCTGTAGCCAGACTAGTATCTAAGGCGTCGAGCTATACAGTTCAAAAGCAACTCTGTATACGAACAGAATGTGAACCGTATCTCAGAATAATTTGTGCAAAATAAATAACCTCAATTTTGATTGAATTGAACCCGGTTAAATAATTACAGTATCTAGTTATTCTTACACGAATGTTTGAAAATTACCATCACCGGCCCGTAATCCAGTGGTAACACTTCAAACTCTTGAATGGAAGGTTGTGGGCTCGAACCTCGGTGGACCACAATAAATATATCATTTATGTTTTAAAATTTGTTCTTCGCTGGGATGAAAAAATCATAAACCTTTAGAAAACACCGGTCATCAATAGGTCCATACAGCCTAACCGCAATTGGGTATTGCATGGGAATTGGCGCTTTCTACAGCGATGACCAAGCTCGCATAGGGCTCTTGAGGTGTGATATACACAAAAACAGCGCTCACCATATAAATCATCCTAATATATTTATTATTTTTACAGTAGGCCCTATTCTTAGGTAGGTTCTCATTGTTTGGCGTGTGTGTAGTGAAACAGAATAGGTACAAGGCAAGTGAGCTGGGCGAGTGTCTAAATCTAAAGCGCTTATTAAGGCAGTCCGATCACGTACATGGTTCTAAAGTAGAAGAGTGTTGTCTTATCTACTTGCCTGTGATATTCCCGTTAGAGCGAGTGAGACGGCAGAAGGGAGAGGGCCCACCCGATACAGAACCGAACGGGTACAAGCAATTTTTGCCGATAAAAAGTGAACATGAAGCATTCCATTGTTTGTAAGCACTACAAATCGCCACCTTAAAGGTTAAACTGAATAGGTACTGATTCACTGATTTGAGAAATCATAGATAAAGCATTTTATTGAAGGTAACTTCTCACAGTTAGTGAACTAATTATGAGGAAGTGCTCATGACAAACAAAAACTGCAGTATTTTCCCACTTTAAAAAAATAAGGAAAAAGGTGCATTTATCTGAGAAAGCCATGTTAGTTTAATATGTAACTTATTCAGTTTAACCTTTAAGGTGGCGATATTTAGTCCGGTGGTAGTTCAATTGATTGCTTGCATTCCATGCCGAGAGCTAGAGTTTGATCTAGCACTCACAAAGGTTATAATTTTTTTTACCGTTTTTGTGTTTATGCATAATCCAAAAAAAATACCTACAAGGTTTACTCAGCTAAATAAAAAAAATGAGAAACAGCCTCCCGAGAGCACTGTCAAAACTGACAAAAGAAGACTGATTTTGCAAGTAGAACATTGTTATGTAGGTACTGTTAAAGAAAAAGCTATTGGAAAAAATAATCCATTTTACTTAAGTTATTTATGCCACTGCCTAGAATTGATAGCCTTTGTAATACGAGTGCTAGTTTCATTTCACGCGTGTTACAAAGGCTTTTTACGAAAAGGAAATTTTACAAAACGTGTTGTTCAATATTTGATTTTTCAATTCACCCTGCTTGATGACAGCGAATACAATTCGACAAAAAAATGGTTTATAGATTTGATATTCTCTACCCCGTGTTTTGTAAAATCCGACTGTAATTCATATAGTAAAGCATTCACTCAATAAATAACTAATAATGAAACTCCCTAATACACTTCTGTTTCCCACAACATCCGCGTGTGTTTCTGAATACGCGAGTACTAGGTCTCACAGAATTATTCATAATAATATATTGCAAGTAGAAAACAATAAATGTGTACGCACGCAAACGCGTAGGTAGCAAACACAGAGAGATATGTGACAAAAGTGTCACAGCACGCCTTAATCTGAGTCCCTTCCAGAGGATCTGATTCATTAAGATACTCTGTTGATATGTCACTAATGTGTCACGTTGGAAATTTTACGCCACTCATTTCCAAAAACGGTTTGTGTAGACTAAACACCCTCAGGGTCTGACTTTGATTTGTAGCGGGATCATTATCTGAGAGAAATAAATAAGTGTAGTTTGGTAACGAATGAAAGGCTCATAATGAGAATACATTTATTGTTACAAGCAAGAAGAGTACAAGGTTCTTTTAATTTTTTATTCATTTTTGCCAAATTCTAAGGGCCTCTTGCACGAAACTTCAATCAAACAAAAACTAAAATTAAGTGTGATTTTTCACCATCCATCCCCTCTGTTGACCATATTCCCAAGGAAGCAATTCCTAAGAAACGATCCAGATGACGCAAACTCCGCACATGGCTATCCTGCACCCCCTCCCTCCCTCATACCCTTACACAATGACACCCTATAAGATTGATTCCGTTTCTAGACCATTTAGTATTAATTTAACCACCTGATGATGCGAACGGATATTTGCGAAACCGATTGTGGCATTTAAATAATTCATGGTAATCGAAAACAAAGTTTTTTTAAAATAAAGCTATTTTTTGTTTAACGTAGTTTATTTTCACAATAATATTTAATATCTCGAGTACTTTCGACCTTCAATATTCAGTAACTACGTTAAACAAAAAATAGCTTTATTTAAAAAAAAATGAATTTTCACTGTGTGAATATGTACACAAACCCTACAAAATCTAATGAAAACAAAGTTGTTTTTCTTTTTATCTTTTAAGATGAACGATTACAAAGTTAATGCCTCTACAATCAATAAAAGTGATTTCTCCCTTTCAAATAAAAAAAAAAGATTGCATATACGTTAATCAGTTAATTTGCATCATCTTTCCTGTTCAAATTCCATCATATTATTATCCACTTCCGAGAAGTATTATATTTAACCGAGGTAGGTGAGGATTTGGAGCTAATATGATGAATGCTCTATTAAATAGATGGATGATTTACAATAAAAAAAAGCAACTGTGTTAAAAGCTGATGTACCCAAAAAAACTAATTAAAAAAGGAACGACTTATTTACCACGTTTTTTCATGAGCACACTTGTCATGATTTTGTAGTGACAAAGCATTTTTAATTGATGTATTCATGGAAATGATTTATCTTTTGAAAATTACATTCACAACATTGTTATAAATTAATCGAAACCGTAAAATAAGCTTCGTGTTTCACCGGTCGATAGCTCAGTTGCTTGCATTCCATGTCGAGAGCTTGGTTTCAAATCCCACCGAGGGGGTTAGAAATCATTTCCCGTTTCGATGTTTACTTCAAAAACCAAAAATAAAACACCGGCAAGGTTTACTCAGCCTTCACAAGAAATGAGTACCAGCCCCCTCGGGAGCTGGAAAACCCCCACTTCAACTGAAGTGGTTGCCGTAAGGCCGCCCCCTTAAAATTAATGGTTCCACTCGCCACACGCGAAACCCTTCGGGCATAACGTGGAAAGAAGTTAAACTATATGTGTACCTCAGTTGCGTTTATGTTTTATTCTCTACAATCTCTCATTAATTCAGTTAATGTATTTAATGTGGGTATTTTCTTTTATAAACATCATAATATATACCTACTTTATTCAAATTTTTAAATCTTTCTTCGTTTAACAAGGTTTTTACAAAAATGATAAACTCCTATCATTATGCTAAAATAAGAGCCCACATTTCGGAATCAGTTTTCACAAAAAGTGGCTGAGATTTATCAGGAATATATCCCCGAATTGGTCCTATCCCCCATCAGCCTCCAGCGCATCTCCTTTGTTTGGCTCGGTCCCGTGACCTAGTTGTTCCAGCCTGCGAGTGTTATCTTGTTTATGGTGACAGGACTTAGAACGGCACAATGACAAAACGTTACATGACATAACGACACAGTGACAAAACGACACATGACATGTGTGTGATAACAGTGATAAAACGACACATGATAAAACAACACAAGAGATAACGACACATGACGACATATGACAGAACGACACATGATAGAACAACATAGGTCAAAACTACACATGACCTAACGGCACATGACATAACGACAAATGACAGAACGACCCATGACAGAACGACACATGACAGACCAACACATGACAAAACGACACATGATAGAATGACACATGAAAAAACATGACTATTATATAACATCCCATGATAAAACATCACATACCTAAAACAGAGCATACCATAAACGGCAAATGAAACAGTTTTGTCCAGTGATGTACCTACTTACTTTCATCGAATGTTCTGACATCGTGATGTTTTTTCATGTAATGTTCTGTCATGTTTTATTTTTGTTTTTTCTTTAACTAGATTTGTGAAGAAGGAAGCAATTCACCAACATATTCTGCCTGGCCAGAAACAGGTATTAATATCGTTAATATTTCATTACTTTATATTTTAATATTCATTAATTAATATTTACTTTTATTCCAAATAAGCTAGAAAGATCAGCCACTTGAACCCCTCGGCCATAACACATATAGTGTTCGCGCGAACCAGCCTACCACCACTTTTAGAAAGGAACTGAAGACACTACTTTTCTCCAGAAGCCATGGCGCCCTTGAGATGGTCCTGGACCATTAAATGGCGGCACAGGAAAGACATCATCCATCATCAGCATCATCAGTGTAGTTTTGTCATGTGTCGTTATGTCATGTGTCGTTTTGTAATAGTTTCGCTCTATCATGGGACCCTTGTTTACAACCCTATGACTCGAGTATAAAACGTTCCGCAATTTGGCCCCGATTCCGCAGTTCGGAAAATTGTTTGAAAATGAAATCACTCTCTAGGAGTGCCGTGGTATGTTGTATACATTTTCTATTTACGCAACCGAAGTGAGATTTACGTAATGTTTTATACTGGAGGTAAAGGAGCGGAAACATGCGCATGTTTACAATATGCGTGTATCCTTCCACACGCGGTATTAGTGCGCGGTGTATCAGATACTATTTGTTTTTGGAACCTTGTAGTCTTTTGGAAATATGTGGAAAATTCGTACAAGGCTCAAAGGTGCAAGTTGATAGCAAAGTTGAAAAAGATAACAGTGGAGGACTCTATCTAAAATGAGAAATTTATTATTGGATAAAGAATTCAGATTTCGATTGGCAATGGATGTAAATGAGGCAAAGAGGGAACTGAAGACTGAGGCGGCTTTTTGTAAAGGGCTCAAAACATACTTTTTCAAAGACTCCTACAAAGCGCCTTTGCAGTGACTCAGTCACGAAAAGGCGCTATCCAAATGTTTATTTTATTAATATTTTTAGACAATATTGTGTCGTCACCAGGCCGGGTATTAACTGAGTGGCACATATCGTTGTTATTAAATGACGAAGAAATCAAAAGTGATATAATAGTATTCATATATGTTTCGTATGAAAATTAAAACTTTAAATGTGTGTATTTATTTTATATGCTACGACGCTTAATTTTAATTGTAATAGAATGAGCTTATGAAGTGATTTGATCGGTTGTAAAAAATGACCGTGATAAACATGAAAGTCATAATAATGTATTGTTTCGATTTACTCGGTTCAATTGAAAAAAACTTTGATTCATTTATTTTATACAATTTATTGTAGGATACACTCACATTTGGTTCACAGTTACTTTCGTACTATCTCACTAACGGCTCTGGAACTAGTCTATCTTCTGCCTGTAAGGGTTACTCTGGCATACGCCAGACCACGCTAGAATCTTCTTACTTAGAAGCTTCGAGCGGACACTAGTACCTACAACCATTCAAATACCTATATCTAGAGACACACTCACACAAGTAAGTTAAACCGCTCAGACACACAATCATAACTAAATATACACAGGCATACAATCTCACATTCGTAAAAATACATCTGTAACTGTAACTGTACTTCTGTCGCCATTCCGGTAGGGGTGGCCAGAGCCTTTGCAAAGTTGTCTCCATTTTTTCCTATCCTGACATACCTCTTTCAATGCATTCATATCCATCACCTCCTCAACCTGATCACTCCATACTTTTCTCGGTCGTCCCTTCCCTGTTTTTCCTTTCAAACTTTCATTGTATACTAACTTTGTCAGTCTATCATCATTCATTCTTTCCATACGCCCACACCATCTCATCACATTCTTTTGTATCTTAACTTTCACATCCTCTTTCAAATTACATTATTTTTTTACCCATTCATTCCTAACTCTATCCCTCAGAGTTTTTCTCTCAATCTTTCGCCTCAATCCTCAATCTTTCTTATCGTCATTTTAATCGATAAGTTTCCTTTATCAACATACTCATATCATAGAAAAGCCAATAAGCTTGTTATAACAGTGCAGTGTCAATGAAATTCATAAAAATTATTAAATGAAATATTTTTGGATTGAGTAAATGGCGCTCGCATTGTATTGATTAATTGGATTTTTATTAACATTTTTTATACATTAAATAAATAACGTCCGGTTTAAAATTAGCCAATTCGCAGGGTAACAACATTAGTACAACAAAAATAAATTTGCATTTTTGATTGTCATGTTTACACACGTTCAGTCGTGACGGATTGACGAGCAGGTTTATTACCGGGACTGTACCTACTCCAAGTATACAAATGTACGTGTAAACTCAACCATAGCATTTTACCAAAATATCTATGTAATCTATAATAGCACATCTTGTGAGCGTTTTTGTTTACATACAGTTTTGGTACAACTTTATAATTTAGTTTAGACGTAAGCTAGGAGTACAGTTTGCAAATTCTGTCCAAACGACGACCCATAAATAATGGACACTGTCTGGTATGGAAATTATTTCCCTGCATTTGGATTTTGTTTGAAAATGGATGTTTTTTCGGGTAAAAATTAATTCAGGGGTATGTCAAACTGTACGAAGCACAACCGATAGTAAAAAAGATATAAATATCACATGATCTTTTTTACATGACCCTGTGTATCGGAGCAAAAGTCTAGGTAGGTAATTCATCAGTATATTTGTAAAAACCTTTGACAGTAGATACGAAGTATTCGAAAGTTCGAACCCCGGCGGAGCACAAAAAATATACCATTTATATATTTTAAAATGTGCTCTTTGCTGGGTTGAAAAATTCATTAACCTTTACCAATGACCGGTCACCAAATGTCCATCCAGCCTTACATCAACTGGGTCTTGCTTGACTATTGGCGCTTTGTAGCGATGACCAAGCTCGTTCACCTCTGCGGCACTACAACACGTGTCATAGACCCCTAGAGTCTCTAGAATCTAGGGAGTTTCCCGCATAGGATTTCTTAAAAAAAAAAATGTTTTGATGAAGAAGAAATTTATACAAATGGATGAAAAACAAGACTTTATATTTCACGTAGAACGTTGTTTTGATATAAAAATATGTTTTGATATAAAAATTTTGAAAATCAGGACCGAAAAAAGCTAAGTAATATAATAAAAGCCAAGCTAAAAATTACTGAACGCTGTTTTTGAGTAAATCACACCTCAAGCGCCCTCTGCAAGCTTGGTCGTCGCTATAGAAAGCGCCAATTCTCAAGCAATGCCCAGTTGTGTAAGGCTGGATGGACCAATGGTGACCGGATTTTGGTAAAAGTAGATTAATTTTTCAACCCAGCGAAGATAAAATCTAAAAAATTACATTTTTTCGTGCTCCGCCGGGATTCGAACCAACTACCTACTAATCACGAGTCTAAATCTAATCTAAATCTAAGCTGCAAAGATATTTATCATTTGAGATTCATATTAAATGCATTCCCATAAGCAGACATGCATAATTTCGCGCTTACACATGCCGCATGTGGACCTACAATATAAAAAAACCCAATCTCAAATGAACATAAGCCCTGCAACTCTTGCCGACCTTCCCTGAAACAGGGGTGACGTTGGCAAAGTTCAAAAGTGCAAAACTCAAGTTCAATAAACTGTAAAAATATTGAGGATGTGAAAATGAGTGAAGGTTAAAAATATAAAGGATTGCAAATACAATTATGAGTCGACACATATTCATTCAATTCGACGCAATAAATTTACTCATTAAGTATTTAATTAGGGCCAGTTTTGGGCAATTTTATGTAAATAAAAAAAAATACGCAAATAGCGTGACTCGGGACATTGTTGTGCAAAATACAAAAAAAAAGTGACATACGAAACAAAGTACTCTTTGATTTTAATACGGTGATTACATCTCTTTTGAAACTATTTGAATTAAAATTAAAATAGTAAAAAACAAATACCTACACATATTTGTCGTTGCTATGGTTAAGGAGATAAGGCATCGGCACTCGAATTTGCGTTGTAGAAAAAAGCGCAAGTTGGAATCCCGCCTGCGCCGTGTCCTATCAACATTAACTTGGATTAAGAGATGTCTAACGTAATCTAATCTGAGTTGCAAATATATATTACATTTAAGATTAAAATTAAATGCATTCCCATAAGAAGACACGTATAAGTTCGCGCTTACACAGGCCTCATGTGGACCTACAATACAAAAAAAAGTAATCTCAAATGAACATAAGCCCTGAAACTCTTGCTGACCTTCCTTCAAGCACGAGTGACATTGGCAAAGTGAACAATTTTTTTACGGTAGATATTGGTCGTCAGCCTCATATCATCCTCTAAGTCAAGGAACTTTCTTCTTCACAAATCCTTTTAAACACGAGTTTTGTTTTTTTTATATGTATCCATGCATCATGTGAAAGCGCAAACTTGCATGAGCCTGCTTGTGGACATGCATTAAAATGTCAAAAAATATTTTTGCAACTTAGATTTGAGATTTAAGCTTGGTACAACGGCAGCGCATTTAATCTCTCCTACTATCTTTGCAGATAAATAACACAGCGATGTTATCCGTGCAACGCGTCCACCGCGGTGCACGAAGTAGTGCAGATTCTTACGTACCGGATAATAAGGTGGCCTCAGCCTTCGGGGATAATGACCCAGTGACCCCTGAACGGGCTGGTTCTGCAGACAATAGCGGTACTACAACAACTGACGCACCGCTATGTAGAATATCTGAAGAAACTGTTCGCTGACCGACACGCCCGTTTTTAGAATCTTTTTATCTTACCTATTATGTGAGCATTATGTCGATAGACATATTGTCGGTGGACATTATGTCAATAGACATTTTGTCGGTGGAAATTATGTCACTGGGCATTTTGTCGCGTGGACATTTTGTCAATGAACATTGTGTCGGTGGGCATTCTGTCAATGGACATTTTGTCGTGACACGATTACAAAAAGTTCGCTAGAATTTTAGAGTTGCGTCACCAAATCGTCCCCTTAGTGATTGTTTGTCAATGTCCATCAGAGGTTATTTCACATGAATAATGTTTGTATGTGTACTGGCCCAATGTGCCTTATGAAAACTGGAAATTAATATAAAATATATTCAAAACAACTTTACCATTATCGTGTTTTTCTCAGTTCAGATTGTGTAGAATGTGATTCTTAGGTAAGAGGCAACGCAACTAATATAGTGTGGCTTCTTGCCCGTGTTATTCCCGAAGGGGTCGCATGTGGTGATTCGGGACCTATTTATTTTTACGAATAAGGGGGCCGGCCTCACATCAACCACTTCAGTTGTAGTGGAGGGGGCTGGTTCTCATTTCTTGTAAATATACCCATGTTAACTAAACATGCCACTTATTGAGCTGTACCTTTAATGTATCGAAATATAGTTCGGTTTTGTATGAAATCTTTCAATTTAAAATAATAATTATTACAGATTTATAATATTTTTAAGTTATTACCAACAGACAACTGCAGTTAGACATTAGAGTTATTAAGATATGAAACAGTAGAAATTTATTGTCGGACATATCTGTACCGTGGTCTACTTTTGTGATAGCGCGAACCTCTCGGTAAAGTAACCTTGATCTTGTATAATGGTCAGACAGTCGTGACGGTGCATTTGCAAAGGGCCACTGAACGCAAAGGTAGACTAACAAATCGTGAACCAGATATCTGGAGCAAGATATTATCTATTGTAAACCAACCTACATAATTGTGTTTGGTTCAACTTCATAAATTGTTATGATGGTAAGTATTTTTGTGCAGGTAAAGTGGACAATACTTGTATTGTTAAGTTTTTACGCGGGTTCAATTTGATTATAACAGCGGTGATTTATTTTACACAAATTATTTAAAAGTTGGTTCGAATGCAGAGTCGCTTTACATCTGTGCCATATAACGTTGGGTTACGCTACAAAGAGTTTTTGGCCTTATTTTATAGAAAAAATAAAGATCATTCTCGAATCATTGAGACATAACATCTATTTATTTATAGAGAGACTTCACAGAATTTATTATGGACTCACAGAGACAAACACAACACACAACTACATTTTTTTTTTTAGACTTTTTAAAGTTTGTGTATTCACACAGTGAAAATTCATTTTTATAAATAATTATAAAAAATTATAAAAAACACAGAGTTTTATTTTCACAAATTGAGTATTTAATTCAACCTCAAGTATTTTTTTTTTTTTTTAATTTTTAATGTTTGTTTTATTAACAATCTGATTCTTACCATTTGCTTTTTCCTGGCAACACATTCCATGACGCACTGAAAAGAAATTTGTAATACAATAATTAGTAATGATACACATTTGAAAGTCTTTCTTTATTAGCATCACTTTTTTGTTAGCTTTGGTATTTGTTCCTAAAATCTATTCAAATACCATTATTTTTAAGTCACATTTCAATACAACACAGCGATTATACTTAACGTTTTGACAGCTTC
Source organism: Agapetus fuscipes (assembly GCA_951799405.1). NCBI lineage: Eukaryota > Metazoa > Arthropoda > Insecta > Trichoptera > Glossosomatidae > Agapetus > Agapetus fuscipes. The sequence goes on from OX637338.1 coordinate 5,019,887, forward strand.
TTGGGATTTGAACCATTACCTTTAGTATAAAACATTGCGTAAATTTCCCCAATTGTGTAAATAGAAAAATGTATGAATACTTCATCAATCACTAGAGGTTCTGTTGTATTTTCTATACATTTTTATTTTTATGCGATGTTTTATAGTAGTGGTATTTCTATGCTTTTTGAAACACTTCTTTAAAATGGGTGAACAAATTACAAGGTCAAATATAAATGAAATAATAAACGAGTCCTTCTAAAAATTAAATAAATAAATGAAGATATAATGTTAGAGGCTTACCACCAGATTTTCCTTGGTCTGCTTCACCTTCTCGCAGCTGAACATGTCTCCAGGTTCTGCATCAGCCGCCTTGGATCCCCTGTTCCTCTTGACTTCAGCAAAGCACTCCTTCCTCAGCTCCTTCAGAGCGTCTCCATGCATCTTCAGGTCTTCGCGGTCTCCACAGCAACTGCGCTGATAGCGGTTGTTGCCCATGGAATTCCCACCGGATGAAGAGTTCTGTTTTGGTCTGCAAAACCATATTTTGATTAATGAATTTATTAGATAAACAATAGAACATCTTTTTTTTTGTTTTTGATTACGGCGAGTATATTCAATACCACGACCAGGTTCGCTAACAATCCGTTTGCATACTCAGGTGGCTTGATAATAGCTCATTTTAGATTAATTAATAATACAGCCTCTAAAGTATTAAAAAAAAAAATTAGGCTGATTTATTTGGTGAGCGCTGTTTTTGTGTGTATCACACCTCAAGAGCCCTCTGCGACCTTGGTCGTCGCTGTAGAAAGTGTCAATTCTCAAGCAAGACCCAGTTGCTGTAAGGCTGGATGGACCTTTTGATGACCGGTCTTTGGTAAAGGTTTATGAATTTTTCAACCCAGCGAAGAGCAAATTTGAAAATGTAAATGGTAATTTTTTTGTGCTCCACCGGGATTCACAACCTTCTATGTACGAGTCCGAAGTGTTACCACAAGACTATGGACCGGTCATCATCATCAAAGTATCATCATCATAAGGACGGTACAATTTTTTTCCAATGAATATTTATGATTGTGAAAAGCAAAAAAATATTTTAAAATTCTAGGTATTCATTCCAAAAATTGAAAAAATGCAGTTCAGTAACGCATTTTTTCATTTAAAAATGCACTGGCTTTGATTGAGATTCAAAATGTGTTTGTTTCACAATATTACTGTTATAGTATGATTTGATTTGAGTGTGATTTTTTTTGCATCCATCATTTAACCGCAATGCAAATTTATGGTATTCAATGTAAATTCCTTTGGCGATCTAAAGGAATTCAAATAACCATTTCCTGATATAATGTGCAATCAATTTGTAGGGGGGGGGGGTGCAGTCTGTTCATAGCCGATAATTGCACCCCCCTCCCACCCCCTGATTCACCCCCCCACAGGAGGGATGAACCCCCCCCCCCCCCTTCCCTTCATAGGTACCTAATGGCTATAATACTCCTCATTCAGCTCATAAAGATCAGTTTTCATCTGTTAACAGAAAATTTGATACTTGACCGGTCGGTAGTCTAATGGTAACGCTTCGGACTCGTAAATGGAGGGTCGTGAGTTCAAATCCCGACGGAGCAAAGACAATATATCATCTATGTTTTCAAATATGCTCTTCGCTGGGTTGAGAAATTCAAGTTATACATTTCGCTCCCCCAGTTTTTGTTTACCGTATACGCCAATCTTGTCAAATATGACTTTTTCATGCAATTGTCTTATGAATCAAATTCTATACAATCTGAGCTAAGAAAAACCGTAAAACTAGATAATGTGAGAGTTCTTTTAAATATTTTTTAAATAAATTTATTGTTTTTATAAGACACATTGGTCCAGTACCTACACATGCAAACATTGCTCATGTAAAATTTTCTCAATAGCGTATACGGTAAACAAGAACTAAGGCAGCGATTTACTAAAGATCGGTCACCAAATGGACCAATCCATCCATCTAATCCATCCAGTCTTACAGCAACTGGGTCTTGCTTGAGAATTAGTGCTTTTAATAGCAATTACTATGCCCCCCACTTCAACTGAAGTGGTTGGCGTAAGGCCGGCCCCCTTACCTGTAAAAATAAATAGGTTCAACTCGCCACATGCGACCCCACGGGATAACGCGGCAAGAAGTTACACTATATGTGTAGCTTAGTTGCGTTGCGTTTTATGCTCGCAAAGGGCTCTTGAGGTGTGATTCACACAAAAACAGTGCTCACCGAATAAATCCTCATAGTATTTACCTAGTTGAGAGTTTTTTTCCCGGCGGAGAGCAAAAAAATATTTATATATTTCCAAAAATGCTCTTCGCTGGGTAGAACGATTTATTGCGTTTGCCAAAGACTGGTCTCAAAAGGACTATCCAGCCTTCGAGCAATGGGGTCTTGTTTGTGAATTGGTCGAAAGCTCAGTTGGTTGAATGCTTGTACTCCAAGTCAAGAGCTCAGTTCTGTATCCCACCGAGGGCGTCAGAAATGATTTGTTTTGCGATGTTTCTTTCAAGCCCAAAATAAAATACCGGCAAGGTTTACTCAGCCTTCACAGGAAATGAGTGCCAGCCCCCTTGAGAGCTGGGAAACCCCACTTCAACCGAAGCGGTTGACTTCAAGCCAGTCACTTGTAAAAATTAATAAGTTCACTCGCCACTTACGATCCCTTCGGGGAGAACGCGGCAAGAAGTTGAACTTAATGTGTAGCTTAGTTGCGAAAACAAAATAATATAATATGGTTGAATTACTTTTCAGTGTATCGTAAACGCACCTCAACTGCATCCCAACTAAATGCAGTTTGCATTTCATTAAATTCAATCGTAATTACTTTCAGTCGTGACTAAATTATAACGACGGTTAATATTCAAATAATTACAGTGTAAAATGGATTATTGCAAGTACAATATTAACAACGGTCCACCACCATGTTTATCCCATCTGTTATCTTCCAACACAAATGTTTGCAAACATCTATAATCTAAGTTGCAAAGATATTGCTACATAGGTATAATTGTATGTCTGTGTATGTTTACTGATGATTGTGTGTCTGTGTGATTTTTTTTACCAGTGTGTCTCTAGACGTAAGTATTTGGATGGTTGTACTAGTGTTAGCTCAAAGATTCTGGCATGGTCTGGTGAATGCTAGAGTAGCCCTTATTCAGATATAAATACAGATCGCAATACATTTAACGAACATTAGTATCTGAGCCGTTCAGCGAGATTAACTACGAAGGATTAACTGTGAGTCAATCCTTTACCAAATTGTTGAAAAAAAATTAACGCATGTTTTTATCAAATTGAACCCAAGCAAATTGTAACAATATATCGGCATTTAAGGCTCATATTTATTGCATGCCCACAAACAGGCACTTACAAGTTCACGCTTACACATGCTGCATGCGTGTATACAAAATAAACCAAACCTCACATCATGAACATCAACTCCAGCTGCATTTTCTTAAATACGGGATGGCATTGGAAAACGTGAAAAAACTTTTTACAGCATGGGGGCTCAGCCTCATACCAACCTATTAGTCAAGCAAACATGATTTGGCTTTAAAGCAATTGTATTTTTTTGCATAACAAAAAAAACTCTGAGTAAAATAGGTAGGTAAAAATAATGTGTTCAAATGAGTGAGGTCCGCACGTAAATTGACATAGACAAAAGTGTGTCGTCACCGGGCCGCTAGGGTTGCTAGGAAAATGCATACAAATATTTTGTTATTTGATGCTAAGGACGACAGCCTCGTTGTGGATCAAGTTTCCGTGGTCTATGGGAGCTTCCGGACGTTTTGCCCATGTCTACGATGGATTTCTTCAGCGTGGAGTATGATGATGAAGATGATCATGATCACATTCACAGTTTTCATTGAAAACATTCACAGTTTTCATTGAAAACATTCACAGTTTTCATTGAAAACATTCACAGTTTTCATTGAAAACATTCACAGTTTTTATCAATATCATCTTCATCATCATACTTCACCCTGAAAAAGCACATCGTAGACATGGGCGGAATGCCCGGAAGCTGCAACTCCCATAGACCATGGCAACAGATCTCGGAAAATATCTCTCCAGCATCATCAGCTGGCCGTGTAAACCTAAAACTCTTATTCAGTTACTATGTATTACTGTATTACCTATACTGTAAAAAATGGTTCACTTTGCCAATGTTACCCCTGCTTCAGGAAAGGTCGGCAAGAGTGGCAGGGCTTATATTCATTTGAGATCGGCTTTTTTATATTGTAGGTCCACATGCGGCATGTGTAAGCGCGAAATTATGCGTGTCTGCTTTTGGGTATGCATTTAATATGAATCCCAAATGATACATATCTTTGCAGTTTAGATTTAGATTTAAATGTATTATTTACATAAGATTTTACAATATAATCCGAGATCAAAATTATAAATTTCAATAACACAAATATACATGGGAATTAATAGATAACGCTTAAAATGGGGGAATTATTTTTGTTTCCAGTAAATTGATGCGGGTTTAAAATAATAACGCGGCATTTTAAAAATGTTTTTCCGATCGCATTTGATCTGATAAGCTTAATCACAGTTTTTCCATTGAAATAAAAAGTCAAATCAAAATTGGATGTTTTAAATGACTGCAAAAGCCCGCAAAATGATTAATTTATTTTAATTTGTTTTTAGAGTTTTATTTTCACAAGTTGACAATTTATTTCACCTCGAGTACCTAATTTCAGTCATTTTCAAGGGGACACTAATAAAAAGAAATAAATGCTCAAATTGTGAACAAAAAACACTGTGTTTGTTAAAAAAAAACACTTCCTAATAAAAATGATTTTTTACCTTGTTAATATACAAACTGTGAAAAGTTTAATTTGTTTTAATATTCGGCATATTTTATAAACTAAAATTAAGTATGAAAAGCCAAACAACACAATGCTTTCATTTACATGTTAATACTACTTAAATAACTTTTAAACAAACGTATTGTGTTTTGTGTTTGTTGGTTAGTTACAATGATAGTTGTGGGGTTTCAATTTCCTTAGTAGCTGTTTAATGTAAAACTTACACAGCAAATGCTGGAGCGACACGAAGAATTACATTTACAATCTAAATTGAAATATTGAAGGCAGATCCGGATTAACCCGTCTGGGGGACCTGGTGCGAACAAAATTTCGGGCCCCCCATACTAACCCCCCTCCCCATTTCCTTGAAATTTTCTCCCTCCCCCATAAAAAAACGCCATTTTTTTATGTCCTGCTTTAATTTTTGGGGCCCCATTCAGGTCGTTGGTGCCCCTAAAGGTACCCTGTGATAACATTTTATTTCTTATGGCATCTTTGTCTGTACAGAACGTGTCATTTTGAGTCAAAAATGATCGGCATTACATCGACAGTCAGTGTTATGGCCAAGGAAGCAATGTCACTTTTCTTGACTAACGTATTTGTAACAAAATAACGCTAGTTTAAAACACGTCTGGCCCATTTGACCATAACTTCGTCCCTGGTTCAACAGATGCCATTGCATGCACACTAGAGTGGAGTGATCTTGTATGAGATTTTTTTTTTTTTTTTTTCAAAACCATATACCATTTTTTTTGTGCCATTTATGAAATAAAAAATATAGAAAAAAATTCAGATTTTTCAAAAAATTCCTTCTTCCCGTACACTGACTTCAAAGTTTATGTTTTTGTTGAAAATCTGTAACATAGCTCCAGCTCAATATTGAGCTGAATAAAGTTAGTCAAGGTGTAAAAACTTAAAATAAAAGTACTACAAGCATTCATTCGTACATTCCAAAACAATACAAGAAGAACAAAGTACAGGTTTTATAAAAAAAAAAAAAACATTTTGCTTGAAAATTGCCTTTTCTTTTAATTTTCGGCATTATGCTCCTTCGTTCTAATTAGGCTTTTATAGCCACAAATCTAAATTTTTGGTACATTGGCTCAAAGCAGCTTTTCTTGTTATTTTCACTGCTCTTTTAACTGCTTAAGTATAGCATGGGAGCAGGGGCGTGCATCCCATACATGAGCCTTATGGGTAGGCAATATAATATGGTAAAAAAAATTAATCTTGATATTCCGATTTAAAATTCAAAATTTAAATTCGATTGGAGCCCTCGTTAGCACTTCAGTCAATAGCAAATGAGTTATTTTAAAGGAATGGGAGAAACTATTTATTCGGAAATTTATTACTATATTACATAGGATCTGTAAAAAATGCATGTCACTGTCACCACTAGATTGAACTTTCTCATCGGATATTTTTTTTTCTAAAAGAGGCTCATTAATATTTTCCTGATATCTTATTAGATCAACTTAAGCTGCAGCATTGAAATATATTTCAGGCCTCTTTTAAAAAGTCATTGTGTGAGAGATTTGATATTTTGCGTGCCTTTTTAAGCTACGTCATGTTGTGAATTCTTTAATGAGTTTGTTTTTGCCGAGAATCATCGCTAATAACATACTTTCCGAATGCTTAAAAGAGCTATTTTTTTCCAAAGACTGAATCTTTTACTTTTTTGATATCTAGAAAATATTTCGAGGCTAAAATGATGAAACAAATATGATATGAGTCATATTTACTTGAACAATTATTTTTATAAGAACCTATGATGGAGGATACACTTTTATCACAAAAGCAGCTAGAGTTGTCAAAGTTTCCGACGGTGATTCCGTTGCTACATGCAGACGTAGTATTTGGTTGGCTTGTGTAAGCCAAAGAACGTGTACAATCTGGCCTGGAGATCTATTTGTCAGATATTTAGGAAAATCGTTTGTTGTTACTGCTGACATAATGTCGTGCAAATACGGTTGGTATGTTCTCAATTTTTGGGTAATTTTTGTAAACGTTTGTACTTCAATTCGTTGAATTATTTTAATAGGCAATTTCTCGCAAGTTTCGGGAGCTTTCTCAGTGGTCCAATGTAAGACTTAGGTCCGGAAGTATACCCATCCATATAAATAAACAAATGTCTCAATGATAGTTCATTCATATGTTGTTGTTTACAAATTATCCATTGCAGTGGTCTTTAAGTCTTTTTAAGCAGTCTGATGATTTCACCATTCTTTCCGGTGTTAGCATTTGGTCCATCACAATCGATTGCCATCAGGGTACGTTGAGAAATATTTCATCTGAAAAATGTTTCGCTGAGCCCATCTTAGGTACTAGGTATCCCGTAAATAGACCCCGACTCTTTAATTAGCACAATGTGCTCTTAAAATCAAGTTTTTGTAGCATTTACCTTTTTTCAGGAATATTTAATGTTTGTTTCTTACATTCCCGTACAATGCTGATATTTTATGATAAACATCTTCCATCAACGTATGACTTTCCTTACAAAGTTTTCTCCCTTTGTCTTGTGTGTCTTATTAAATATAGGGGCATCAGCCTTAATATCAAACGAAACATATTATGCAATTGCAGTTATTGCCCTGTTTGACACTCCATACCTGTAACGTTTCCTCAATACTGTAGGGAGGTCAAAAAGTGAACTTTTTTTTTCAGAAATTTCTTTTTTATATGCGATTGTACAGTCATCTGAAGAACTAAACGTTTTAGAAATAATGAATTAAGCAAATATAAATAGCAAAAAATATTTTTTACATATTTTTTAACAGCGTCAAACATGAGCTTAAAATTACTTTTTTACATAACATTCGATGGCGTTGTGTGGGAAGATCCTCTTATTTTTACTTAAGTTTCTTTTTGAATAAGTAAATTTAATCCTAAAAGGCACCTTTTTTACGCTATTTGTGTTCGATAAAACGAAAAAAGACATTTCACTCCACTCTAATGCACACATGCTTCTGCTTTTGCATGAAGCCAACTGACCGAGTAAAATAGGTTGGTTTATTTAATTCCTCTTAACAAATCTATTAAAAAATATGAAAAAAAAATGTTCATATAATTTTTTTCAGTATTATTTGAAAGTCTTTGGAGGCTTCCTGGGCACGGGGGGTCTGGGCTGGAAGTCTCATCACCATGGTAATTTTTACCTATTAGACTAATCAGCTGTTCACTTGCGGCCAACTTGGATTGACAGGTCTTCATACAAATATTACCGATATTCGGTATAGGATAGAATTACCGTGGTGATTACCGTGGTGACGAATGCGCACTACAAAGGAATTCCTGTATACCATTAAGCAGAGAAAGCTTATGTACTTCATTGTTCATTGAAGCTTTCACGTCCGGTTCTTGTTGTGTCAACTTATTTACTTCAGTCACATTATGAGAAATGAGAAGTACCGTCTCCTTCATCTTATCATTCAGGGTAAGATTGAGGGGAGAAGATCTCAGGGACGCCAAAGGACATCGTGGCTGAAAAAATTGCGACAGTGGTTTGGCAGAAGCAGAAGTGGCACAAAAAGAAGAAGATGAGACTTCCGATCCTGGTTCGGTCGCACTGCTCGAACCGCCCTTAATCCGTGCCTGAATTTTGAAGGCATCCAAGTTGAAGACAATGCGGCTCGGTGTAAAGACAGAAGTTTGAGGTTTCTACTTACACCGCTGCACATCCGTTGTTCTGGGTTACATTGGCAACGGGAACTTGGGCGCTTGCGACGCTCGGCCTTGTTACATTGTCGGCTTTTGTTGAAGCCTGTCGCGCCTTCCTGACTGGCACGTACATGTTATCCAGAGAGTGCTCGCTCTCTATTAAGTCATCATGAAGAATTAAATCTGAAAAAAAAACATTTTTTTAAGTTTCATTCTTTTCCTTGACTTATACGTTGGTATGAGGCTGACCACCCATAGTGTAAAAAATGGTTCACTTTACCAATGTCACCCCTGTTTAAGGGAGGGTCGGCAAGAGTTGCAGGGCTTATGTTCATTTGAGATTGGGTTTTTATATTGTAGGTCCACATGCGCCATGTGTGAGCGCGAAATTATGCGTGTCTGCTTGTGGGAATGCATTTAATATGAATCTCAAATGATACATATCTTTGCAACTTAGATTTCGATTCTTGACTTTAGTCCGGTTGATAGCTCAGTTGGTAGAGTGCTTGCACTCCATGCCGAGAGCTCGGGTTCGAATCCCTCCGAGGGTGTCAGAAATGATTTCCCGTTTCGATGCTTATTCAAATCCGAAATAAAATCCTCTGTACGGCTTCCTCAGCCTGCACAATAAATGAGTACCTACCAGAAATATTGCAAGCTGGGAAACCTCCACTTCAACTGACGTGATTGGCATGCACAAATAAATAGTATCCACTCGCCACATGCGACCCCTTCGAAGAAAGTTGCACTATTTCTGTGGTTTAGTAGTAACAGTAGCGTAACCTTAACCCTGCAGAGCATATATTTCTTATTTAGAGGCTCTTGCAAATATCATCAATAGTTTTGAAAGGGCGCAAGTACAAGCAACTCATACACATTAAAAAACCATGCGGCTGATTTTGGAACCGTTTTGTTCTCAAAATAATTTACTTGATGAGCGATAAGAATCGAAGTTGGAAATAGCTTTTTTGTGACAACTTGTTTCTTTTTTTATTATTTAAATAAATTAAATTTAACAAAGCGTATCAGTTACCCAAATTTAAATTTACTGTAGGAAATTATTTGTTTTCTTACTGAAATCAGTATCAGTCCAATCGTATGCACTGCTCTGAGATATCATCACACTCAAACACACAAATAACAGCTTTACGGCACTATTCATTACGACTTATTTTGTTTGCACACACGTATGGAAAACACCGAACACTTTGGTCCAACACAGTCAACTAAAATCACTTCCCGATGGCGTATACCTTATATACACATATCGCGTGTCATACAGAAAAAACCGGCACCTCCTCTTTGTATGAAGCGACAGAAAAATGCCGTTTTTATAGCTGTGTAGAGGAGACCGGGGCTGAATGACTGCTTATGTTATTATTATTGGCATTCCTTGACTTATAGGTTGGTATGAGGCTGACCACCCACACTGTAAAAAATGGTTCACTTTGCCAATGTCACCCCTGTTTCAGGGAAGGTCGGCAAGAGTTGCAGGGCTTATGTTCATTTGAGATTGGGTTTTTATATTGTAGGTCCACATGCGGCATGTGTGAGCGCGAAATTATGCGTGTCTGCTTATGGGAATGTATTTAATATGAATTTCAAATGATACATTTTGAAGCTTAGATTTAGATTTAAATTAAGATAGCTTGGTATCAGGAGATATTACAATTATTGTGAAAAAATTAAATCGTGGCAATTAAATCGACACAAAAGGTAAAATATATTCATTTGTTTAACTTCTTTTGTAGGTAACTGCATCACTGATCGTGAAAGTAATCGTTAAGCTGAGATTTTGTATGACTTTGAGTATTATGATTAGTTCTTAACAATTGTCAGTGCTATAGCAGAGATATGGTGGTGAAAAATAACAAATCCATATATCCCCCTCATGGTATTTCAAAGAGAACTGAAACTAAATATTCAGAGAAGTGTTGCTCTTGACACTCTTTGATGCCAATAAACAAGCTTATAAATAAAAGTTTGTCAAGGCTCGGTATTTTCAACGTTGGCTTAGTGAATTTCAACTGATAAAAATAATTACCCACGTAATTGATATAAGTTCGACCTCAGTATATATTATCAGTATAAAGTCGCTGTACTAACGTTGAAAATGACGAGACTATGTTTTTTGTTATGGATATGACAGCTAACTGCAAAAACAAACCAACCGGTGAATCAAACAATCAACGAGACAACCGACCAATGAGACCTTATCTAATCTAATCTAAGCTGCAAAGATATATATCATTTAAGATTTATATTAAATGCACTCCCACAAGCAGACATTGGCACTCTCCCACCACCTCCCACCCAGTTCAAACTACTCATGCGGAGTTGCTTCACTCGGTGAACAACATTAGAATTTTTTTTCAAGTGGCTGAGGGCCTTCCCGATGAAGTTAATCAGCTAGTGTAACTCTATTCGTGTCGTATAATTTCGCGCTAACACATGCCGCATGTGGACCTACAATATAAAAACTCAATCTCAAATGAACATAAGCCCTGCCACTCTTGCCGTCCTTCCCTGAAACAGGGGTGACATTGGCAAAGTGAACCATTTTTTACAGTATGGGTGGTCAGCCGCATACCAACCTATAAGTCAAGGAACATACATGACAAATTACATTTTGTAAATCAATAAATAATAATATATACATGGACATCAAAAAAACTAAAACATAAAACCAATTTCACTTTAATAAACCCTAGCCGCCAACATTACAGATCAACCGCCATTTCTGTCTATCCTTACATACTTCTTTCATTTCCTCCAGAGTCATAACCCTCTTCATACAAGCTCTTCTTTTTAGACAATTAACTGTTTTTTTATTTGTCGTGAGAGATCCAACTGGTGAAACAAGCGCACCTGATGTCCCCTACTGATGCTGTTGATACATCGAGTTAGTTCATACGTTATTGTTGTTTGATTTATCGCGATCCACATTATTCTGTGTAACCATCACGATCCCTGTTTGAATAGAAAATTAGGTATTCGTGTCGCGGTTCTATTAGCTGACAAAATCTACAATATTGTTTTTAAAAAGTTTTGATTTGTGGCAATGATAAAACTTTCTAGACTATTCAGCGTGCTCTAAAAGACATTAATTTTCAAACGTCTATTTTTTTAAGATAAATTTGAGAACGAGATTTCAGTTTGGAAATGTATTTTCAAATGTATTATCGCTCAAGATATAGGCATGCAGATACTTGCATTCCATAGCGGGCTAATATTCCACCCCTACCGTGTGTATCAGAAATGATTTCCCGATTCTGTGTTTATTTCAAATTCAAAAAAATAAAATAGCGGAAAGGTTCACTTAGCCTTCACAAGATATGACAACCAGCCCCCTTGGAAGCTGAGAACCCCCCATTTCAACTGAGTTGGTTGGCTCTTACTTGCAAAAACAAATAGGACCCAATCACCTCATGCGATACCTTCAGGGATAACGCAGCAAGAAGTTACAATATATGTGTAGCTTAGTTGCTGAAGGTTCAAGTTGTGTTGACGTTATGGCTCATCAGAATAAGGATTCAAACCAACATCGTCTTCGTATTTCATTCGTACACCCATACTTCGTTTCTATGACTTGGGTAAGAAAAAAATCATTGAACAAGAAACAATTTCACATGTGAATGTCGGATTAAAACTTAAGTCTTCCACTGAAAAGGTGGACGCTCAACCGTTAAGCTATTATTAATTGCACCGGAAGTTATAAAGAAGATACGATATTTATTACTATAAAACAGATGCTGGTTAGAGGAAACGCTATCTGAAAAAACAATCAATGAAACATTTTTTTATGGACAAGTTATGAGTTTATTGACCGCCAAAAACCAGTCTCTGTATAAAAGAACGGCAAATTCTTTAACTCCCAGCATCAATAAATTACATATAGAGATACCATTGTGATAGTACCACGTATAAATTAGTGCAAGATGGAAGATACGAGAAATTTCTCGAGAAACGTTTATATGTAGTCAATAGCATTTTGTTTCTACAAATGAATTTTACAAAAATAAATGGTGTTTTTTATGGTAGATGTGGTCTTTCAAGTAAGGGGAATCAGGGTTGAACATTATAATTTCGATGAACGATAATATCGATACCTTAAAGGGCAAACTGAATAGTGACTTATTAAGTTAACGTAGGTTTCTCACACAAATGCAAGGCTGTTTTCCTATTTTCTGTGAGAGAAAACTTAAAAAAAGTGTGAAAGTCTCATAGTTTAGAAGTTTTTCATGGGAACTTCCTTATAATTACTTCATTTACTTTGAGAAGTAACACCCTTAAGACTGATTTATCCACGATTTCTCAAATCAGAAAATACCATTTATTCAGTTTTACCTTTCAAGTGGCGACATTCAAAGTATATCAAATAACAAAACAAAAAGAAAAAGAACCGAAAAGTACTTGAAGAAAATAAAGTCCATGGATGGTTATCTAATGCCCCATCCTTCTTTATTTTTCTTCCGTTATTTAAAATCAGGTTTGTAGTTCTTTAATTTTCGAGAATCTAGTATCTCAGTGCCGACGTTTATTATTATTTTTTTTTCATTGTTTTTTTTATTACTTTCAAATACAGATTAAAAATGCTACTTGCTTGCACATAGGAATTAAGCTCGAATTTCATTAAAAAAACGATACAGAAATTTTACATGAATATTTATGTAATTCCTTGACTTATAGGTTGGTATGAGGCTGACCACCCATACTGTAAAAAATGGTTCACTTTGCCAATGTCACCCCTGTTTCAGGGAAGGTCGGCAAGAGTTGCAGGGCTTATGTTCATTTGAGATTGGGATTTTATATTGTAGGTCCACATGCGTCATGTGTAAGCGCGAAATTATGCGTGTTTGCTTGTGGGAATGCATTTAATATGAATCTCAAATTATACATATCTTTGCAATTTAGATTTAGATTTTAGACGGCATTACATATTAAACTGAATAAACATTTTTTTACCGGGATTCTAGATTTTCCTCCACAATTTTCACAACCCTGTTTCACCCTTGATGCACCCGTCTGTGAAATATTGAGATATCAAAGCGAGAGCTCTTCAGTTCCTATGACCTTATGATGCCATGTAAGCGCTTGCTCTAGTAATCATGAAAGTTCTAGGTAAATAAATAGCATTTCAAAGACATATTATAATTGCATATGCCAAAGCTTGGTTTTTGCAATTTATAAATAGCAGGTCAAACGCTTGAGGTATACTTTGAACGCTAAATTTACGGTTGTTTTCAAAGAATAAAAGTTTACCTGGTGCATCTGTTTTAATAATCTTTTATCTACATTGCAGGGATGTATTGACATTTAAGATTGATATTTAATGCATTTTCATAAGTATCACTTGCTAGTTAGCGCTTACGAATGCTGCATATCGCCACCTGAAAGATAAAACTAAATAAGTGATGACTTACTGATTGGAGAAAATGTGGATAAAACAGTTTATTGAGCGCAACTTCTCATAGAAAGTGAACTAATTATTAGGAAGTGGTAATCAAAAACTTCTAAACTACAGGGTTTTCACACTTTTGTAGTGTTTTCTTTCGTAGGAAAAATGAGAATTTATCTGACAAGCCCATGTTAACTTAATAATGTCATTTCTCCACTTTTACATTTAAGTGTCGATATATCCCTTGGCTTATAGGTTGATATGAGGCTGACCACCCATGCTGTAAAAAAATAGTTTTCTTTGCCAATATCACCCCCGTTTCATCTGAGGCTTGGATTTTATTTTGAAAGTACGCTAATATACGCTAATAGGCTGTTTGTGGGCATGCATTCAATATAAATCTTAAATGTTAACATGTCTGTACAACTTAGATTATAGATAATAATATACCCTACGAGCTCTAGAAACAATAGTTACGTTGTTTGAGGATTGAACCGCACCTTTAATGGCATAAGGATCTGCTACAAATTAGAGAATCGTAGCGACCGTATCTTAATTGTACTAACTAATTATCCTCACTCGGGCACGTAGGTACTGCGAGCGCTGCGAATCCGCGCCGTGCGCCTGAGCTCAATACAATTACGATAAATTGAATTAAAGGCAAGTTTGTTGCGTTTGCCGGCGGAGTCGCCTCTTTGATAAACTTTGCCGGGGAAACGCTGCACGGAGAGCTCCCAATTAGTCGGCTGGAACAACTGTCACGAGGACGTATTGCCTGTGATGATGATGATGATTGAACTTGATGATGATGGTGATGGGTAACGTCTACTTTTACACAATAATACGCTGTGGATATGTTGAAGATTGATCGTAGAACTATGAGGTAAATTGCGTGTTTGAAGATATAAGCAGCATGCCTAAGGCCGGGTTAGGATATGCGACTTTAAAATGACAAAAAAAAATCTACCCGTACAATTGACATACTTGCGTCCTTATCATTCAATATAAAGTCGCTATGCTAACGTTGAAAATACCGGGCCTAAATGTCTTTTTCAATATCTATTCCTTGATTTACATCTTTCGATCCATGATTCACACGATTCATACAGAGGAAATTTCATACAGTGAAAGGAATAAGAGAAAAAAGGCAGGTCAAAAGAAGTGTGGATTGATCAGATTTTCGAAATTTTTAAATAATGGGGTGTACAAAGGGAATGAAAAAGAATGAAATGTGTTAAAAAGGTAATGGATATGAATAAATTGAAAGGGGTATGCAAGGATGGGAAACAATGGCGGCAAATCTGCAGAGGCTTTGACCATACCTAGACCGCATACTTATCACTTCAAGTGGAGTAAGATTTGATTGCTATCGAGACTTACTTTTTGCCGAGGAAACCTTGCCGGTACCATGATTTAGCGTTTGTAATACACACCAAAATGTCACATTATTTCTGCCATTCTTGATGGAGATCAAGCCCTAGTCCTCTGGCTAGAAATGAATAATGTAGACGTAAATTAAGGAATATTGAAAAAATAATTAATTTTTATTTTGTCAACGAAACTATTTCAGGAGAAAGCGGAATTTGACTAAGCGTTTGTAAAACTATATGCTTGTGTATCTAAGCGTTTTTGTACGAGCATAAAGGTTATATAGTATTGTATCTATTGAACAATATTATGGGTGATTGTCTATTAGTAATGGATGCGTGAATTACACACACAGAACTTAGCTCAGCAGGCTATGAAAATAATTATATGTGCTAATATGTAGTCAGAGCTGTACGCTTGAATTCGTAATGAGATCCACGTGTATCTAACAAATTTAGTTACGTTATGGGAACTTAGTATACTTACTGTTTCAGATGAAAAATAACTTTGAACGTACTGTAAAAATCAAGGAAAATTAAAAACTTCTTCGATAGAAATCGAAAAGAGAAGATAGGGCAAGAAACATTTTATTAACCATTTACTGAAGAAACATGTGGTCTCTAAATATTGTACCTGCTCCAAGCTGAAGTGTGACATCTGTCGATCGCGGTGGAAAACATTTTATGAATTAGCTGAGACACCAACTACAATGATTGTGTTGCTCTTTTCAAGAATAGATTTTGGGTCAGTAGCCTGCAAACAAGTAAAGGAAAATATTTATATAAGTTTGTGTATTTTTTTGCTCTCTCTGTTACCAGCCTTGCTATTGAATGTGTGTTCTGTCGGTACTTGTAGAACGCGTGATATTGTTTGTGGGGCAATCAAAATATTAAAAAAGGGATTTATTGATTTTCAAATTTATCATTGTTTCTGTTCCTTAAATATATCTGAATAATCTGTATGCGCCGCTACTTCCTCCTATGAGCTAGACTGCCATCTACCAATATTTTTGTAGATCTTTTCCGATTGGATTCTTTTGAAGAGCAATTCCGTGGGATCCTATCATGCTAAAAATGTATTAAAAAAAGGTGAAACTTACAAAAAGTTGTACATTCTTCTTGTTTTTCCTCTTGTTGTAGATCTAGGATCTGTTTATAGCGGAACTTCCTCCTTTGATGCAGAAGACCAGCTGTTCTTCCATCTTTTGGGAGGGCGTCTTGGTAGACGCTTGCCGTCTGGTATTTTCTGTGCCACGATTCGGGTTATCCTTCTTTCGCTCATGCGGTCTACATGGTCCCTCCAAACAAATATAATTCACAAAAAACATGTAAAATTTTGACCACTATCATTGAAGTAAAACCGTTGACTGTGAGTAATACTGTTTCTGCTGCTGAGAGGATAATCTCAATGGATCATGTCTTCAATGCCTGACTGCATTCGTCTTGAGATCGTCTTGCGTCTGCCGGCTGCGGAGGCTTTGTATCTGACGTGTAGAATTAGCCCCTTGGCGCGTGTGCCCCCTCCACCTCCTTCGCCCCCTTTTGGTAATAACGCTAAATCACCCCGGACCCCCCAGAGGCATTAGCGTGCACCCAGAGCAACTTTGGGCGGCAATAGTTGCAACGCTTAGGGTACTCGCTTGACAAGGATCTTGATTAATGCTGATGATGATGTTACCAACTGCAAGAAAAAATACAACCCTTTCATGATAAAAATATTTGGAAATTAATCTTGAAAAAAAATTGTATCTAGGGTAGACAAGAGTGCAGTATCATCATAAGTATGAACTTTCAAGTAAGTTAGAAAACAAATAGAGTTTCATATTTTATGTGAAAAGATGTTGAAGCGCTGTCTCATTTTCATACATAATTGGGAATAGATGCTTAGGTCCTTAATTAGAAACAATTTATTTGCCGGAGTTCAGGCAAATTATTCAAAACTGAACTTCTGAACGTTTGCCCGCCGATAAACATTCGAATTTTTGAGCATTTTTGCCAAATTGTTTCGATTTCTATTCAATTACTTTTAACAGTCCGTTATCTAAATTCCGTGTTTGAATGTAAATGCCTTTATTCGAAATAAAATGTTTTTTTTTTGGTAAACGTTAATTAAAAATGAAATTTGTACGCTACGCATTTCATGAACTTTTAATCTTTAAATGGACGAAGTTTTTCCAAGAAAATGCAGCGATAATTATTTCATGCATTTTATACATTTTTAAGGGTTGTGCCTGCTACTAAGCACCCCACATTAAGGGGGAGAGGATGTAATGATATTGTGTAGGGCTCCTACAAATGGCCAGTCTCAGATGGAACGGCTTAGATACCACAGATGGCTCTCTAAATCGAGTTTGGAAAACTGGCCGAAGGAGAATCTCATATTTGTGTGCTACACCTACCCATCAAGGCATGACGCTAAAACGGTAAAAAAACATTCATTTCAAAATAATTATATCAAGATAGTTTTTTTGGTATAAGGACGACATTAAGACGTATTTAAATTGTACGCAAGTAGATCGTGTAGGTTTTGTGCAAGTTTTTCCTGAATACATTATGAATTCGGTGAAGACATTTTTTAAAAATATTTTTTATAAAGTAGAATGCAATTTACCAACCTGTTATGTGTGGCCAGAAACAGGTATTTAAAGTGTTGATTATTTCAACTTAATTTGTATTTTATTAATAACAATTGAATCAACATCTGTTAGCTCAATGTCAAGGAGGCAAAGTTTTGATGGGATTTGACAAATCGCTGATGTTATTTCAAACACGCTAGCCAAAGTCACCGTCTTGTGCTATTCGATTACAAACAATTAGATATTTTAACAATAATAATATTACGGTTATTTATTTAGTGAGCGCTGTTTTTGTGTGAATCACACTTCAAGAGCCGTCTGCAAGCTTGACCGTCGATGTAGAAAGCGCCAATTCTCAAACAAGACCCAGTTGCTGTAAGGCTGCATAGAACTTGGTATATCTGTATATCAGTGGCGAAGGGTACCATCCAAGCCGATTCCCATCGGTTTCCCGTTTAAAATGAGGCAAAAATGATAATAAAGTAGACTGCATGGTTTCAATGGGGAAAAAATACGTAATGTTTCTTTGGTTTTCAATGTATTTTTTTACTTTGTGCCTATATTTTTTAACTATTTTGTTACATCATTTTAAAAGGGAAGCCGATGGAAACCGGCTTGTATGGCACCCTTCGCCACTGCTGTATATATCACTTTGTTATCGCTTTTCTGTTAAAAACATAAATATACATCGCCTATTAACCAGTATATTTGTAGAACTAGTTACCCTATGTAAGAAAATCATAATAAAATTTCCCATGGAAATTAAAAACGCAACAAAAATGCTATATAAAAAGTATTAGAGATTTCTTAACCACCATTTTTACTTATTCCAAAGAGTTGTAAGGCAAATGCTTTCGGATTTTGTTCTCATGTAAGAAGCAATTGTGAAATACTCCTCGTCCGTTCATGAGCCTCGTCCGTGTTACTTGCAAGGGTGTTTGTTGACTGCACTCGACCGGTAGAGATAAGTGCACCCTCCATGGAAACTCAGTAAGAAGCAACCCCTAAATGATGGGACTTGAGCCCTCTCTCTAAATGGAAATAACTTTTTCACCGACGCAGAAAAAAACTGGTAGACAGTGGTTATTTGCAAAGCGAACCCTGCTTCGATATTGGATGCAATTTTTTTTTTGCTTTTTTCTACTTTGAAGAAATTGGGAGCATGACTTGTATTTTATGTATCATTAAAAAAATCAGTGGTTCATGAAATATCAGCATGTAATGCAAAAAGCAGATGAAGTTTGGATTAAAATAAAATAACGTTGTGATAAAGGAAATCGGTATTTCTTTGGTTTGTCTGCCTATTTTTGAGAACATTTAATCATTAATTAATAAACCAGTGTTTCGCAAATCCTTAGAAAAAATCATGTACATACTATTATATATAAGTTTTGTTTTTCATTATACTGAATTATTACTTTAATTTACCCAACGACATCTGTAAAACCAGGGTCAAAGTTATTTTTAAAAGGATATGACGTTATTCAAACTTATTTAAAAAACGAGAATTTGATTGCCACTTAGATCAATTATAGTGTCATCTTGCCTCGAAAAACTGATGATCCAGGGTTCAGCTACGAATAAAACGTGTTATGAATAACCCTGTTCCGGTTTTTTTTAATACTGGCTTTTGTAGTTAAAAATACTATTTTCAATAATTCTATTTTTCCAGAGAGTGCAACATGATTATAAAAAACAATCTACGTGGCCATAAAATTTAAACCCACCAAACAGACATGCCATAAAAACTGTCATGTCGTAGACATGTATACTAGGATCATAAGTATAAAAATTGACATAGAAATCTCAACCATAGCGTTTCACCAAAAACTCTTCTAAAATAAAACGCTCACCAGATGCATCATTGCAGTTTCACTCACTGTTTGTAAAACGCTTTGGTTGCGTATGAAAGTAAAGTTTTATTATACTTACAGGAGTGCAGATAGACTTCTAGAATAAAATCGTGGGTGTTGGTGTGAGTGAGTGGCGATTCCCAGAACGACAATGAACAGATAACTGCCAATTTCCTGGCTGACTCTAACTGGTGCATTCAGATTGGAATAATTTGCATGCCATTATATTTTCTCTTTGCATTATTTTTTAAAACGTTCATCGTGTCATGTATAGTACCTACATACTCGTACATACATGTGGACTAAACATCTATGGTACTACGATGTATGCAACGAATACAAATATGCAAGATACTAATAGATGTGTTTGGCTTGTCTGTGTTAGTTCTTGTGATAAAGTCTATGAAGTTTATAGATGTTAGGTACTGTCAAATATTTGACATGGGGTATTGACATCTATGTTTATTTTTCTTTACCTTTTTTTTTGTTCTGCCAAATTGTATAGCTAGGTAGAAATGCCAATTTATTTATAGTTTTTTTAATTCTCATATTGGTAGTATTGAATCTTCGTAAGTTTTGTCAAGTTTTGTACACTTCACTTCCTTTCTTGACTTCTAAATTACAACTGTGTTTTTCACCTTGCAAAAAAATAAAATCCTGTCAATCATCGCATTGATTTTTATTTAAAAGAAACGTAGGGCCTAATAACAAAACCTCGAGCCAGCTGACCAGATATCAGAGAAAATCTGATTCTTCAAGCAGAGAAATCTTGGACATGCCCCTTCTACACGGACAAACAGGAAAACTTGGACAGGTACCTTAATGATTCTAGTTATATTTATTCAATATTGTGTGAGTATTCGCTGGAGTATTCTGAATATAATGTTATGTAAATATTAAAATATGTATAGGTATTAGTTATAGTTATGTAATAGGAATCCTCAAAAGTATTTGTGGGTAGGAATAATTGAATAAAGTACTTGAAGCGTCTAGAAATAATGATTACTACGTACCTACTTGAATCTTTCCTTAATTCTGGAACTGTCTAGCGAATATAGTTTCTAGATAATACTGTTGTAGAGAGTATATAAGACGCTATTTGCTTGCACTAGGAGTCAGTCATCTGTGAGCCTTCACTCATACAACGAACGAATTCGACCAGTGAACTCAAACCAAGTGTAATGGAATAATCGAGACTGTCTTTGTTAAAATAAATTTAAAAGTGTAAAATAAATAACTGTAAAGAAGACCAGTATTGTGAATTGAAAGACTTTCGAACCCCAAAAATCGTAACAATAATATTCTGGCAAGGTCTTGCATGTGCCGGTCCTCAATGATTCGAGAATGGTCTTTATTCTCTCTATAAAAAGGGTCAAAGCTGTCTGTAGCGACAGAATAGTCAAGCGATCATTGCATTGTATAGGTGTAGGTAAAGTCGACTCTGAATGTAAACTATATCTTAAAATAAATTGTGCATTATAAATAATCGCAACTTCTATTTAAATGAATCCAGTAAGATCATAACTATGCACTCTTTTTAGCATATTGCTTTATCTGAGCCATCCTCTCTCCTTAGCACTTAGCTGCTGATATGAACAATGGCCAGGGTGGAGGCAGTTTGTGATTAGGCGGCTCCTTGTAATTTGTTCGGCGGTCACGCTGCAGGTTTCTGGGACAGCGGACTGGGAGACCACCAGCCCAACCCTCTTGGGACCTTGAAATGTATATGCCATAACAGGGGCGAATGAAGACCACCAAAAATGTGATTGCTGCTTTTTACAATTTGATTTTTTTTTTACTTTTACAATAAAGATGTATTCAATAAAATATCGTATTTTCTTATACTTAGTTGAGTAAAGGCTTTAAAATTTTGTTTTCCCATTTTTTATAGATATTTTGTAAGCCTTAATTTTACTACTTTGCTTAGTGATCTTTTGTTGTATATAGTTAAATGTAATTAATCATTTGTGTTCCTTGACTTGTAGGTTGGTATGTGGCTTTAAAAATACACCGTAAAAAATGGTTCACTTTGCCAATGCAACCCCATTTTAAGGAAAACCTGATGGTTTCCGTAAGGTCAATCACTCAATTGTTTTATGTCCCATTTAATATTTGATTATTTTCTGTTTCCATTATTCAAACTACTGACTACCTAGACACAACCAGTTTTTCCTTCTTTTTTGAGCATAGCCCAAATATTCAAATCTGATAAGACGGTGAAAAATTACCAACAAATGGTTTACTTTTAATGGAAGCCTTGTTTATTTTACCAGAGGAGAAGAATAATCTAAGATCTAGATAAATTATGAATTTATGCTCTAAATTTTTGTCATCTGACAGTCCAGCACTGCGGAGATTGACGTCCTATAAGCCACGCTGTGGCGGATCCATAATTGAAAGCCTCTGTCCTCTCTTCCGTCAAGTATTGTCTCCGCACTCTATAATCACAGGCTGGGTGTAGAGTGGTCCAGATCGCATGGTCGAACACACCAAATGCTAATCCCCACAGATGCTATTCACAGTCCACACAAATCACAGACTAAACAGCCTCTCACTTAGCAAAGTCCTTACAACAAGACTGATTCAGAAAAGAAAAATAAACTCTAATCACTATAGATTAAAAAGCTCGATTAGTTGTCAAATAACTTAGAATCGTTCATTTATTTTTATGATATAACTTGATTCAAGGTGTGAGATATAAGTTGAAGACTGACTCTGAATTATAGTGTGAGCCTTTAATGCAAATTTTCGACAAAGTACCGCATTCGGGTTGGCAAAGATATTATTACTGTGGTATTAGTATAATATTAAAATTGTATTTAATTTGAGGTCCTAAAAGCCTTGGGTGAAATTTTATAGGTACGTTTCTTTGATGATCCCCCCTATGAGATGCGGTAGTTTTAAGTGCATTACTCAATAGAATAATGTGTTTTTGTGATACTAAATTTAAATTGTGAATTAAGGTACAACTATATAAACACATACATACTTATATTTATAAAATGGTACCTACATAGCTACTTTTGGACTGAAACTAAATTGTCTAATAAAAAAATTAAATCAAGTTTTTCTTCAAAAGTTGAGTTCTAAACATTGTTTATTTTTTACATTAGTACTTTTATAATGAATCTTCACTATGTCAATTCATAAACCCTTAAATTTGTCATTATATATTTAGTATCAACTACGATTTTTGGTCAGTAAAGTTTGGTAGTAAAGAAGTCAAGTCAATGGAACTCCTTTTCTAGATGTAAGATAATTTGTACATATTTTCATCGAATCATCAATCTTCATGAGACCATGAATTCATTTCATAGAATTAAAATAAATAACGAAAAAATCACAGAAATTCAAAATTTGAATCTTCAAATAATGCTTTGAAAATAAGAAACAATAAAAATGAAACAGAAGGTGAAAAGTTATGCAGGTACTTGATATTTAAAAAACTTCATAAGTGTATTACGTTGCTGTAGTCAAAAACGTACAAAAGTTGAAAGGGAAAAAATCTTTTGAAAGGAGACCTAAGTATAATTATAATTGTACCTTGAATTTAATCACGGGAAGTTATTCAAAATTTAAAAATGTCATTAAAACCGGGGAGTGTGCACAAAATAATGAATAGCCATCTCGATTGCAGGAAATTCTAAGGAAAAGTTGCGTGCCATTAAAAAGGACGAATGTTTGATGAAAACAGAGACAAATGGGCTGCCGTGGGGTGGCCAGACTTAATGGTGAAAACGACAAGGGGCGGAAAAGTTTCCGCAGGGGTGCGGAACCCGACGGAAAACTCTACGCAACGTAAATGACTTTTCACAATTATAAAGTTTCTTCTAGGATTCAATGTTTAAAGATTACGTGTATTTTTAATGAATTTGATTTGTGTTAAAAATAAAGTTTATGCTTCTTGGTGAAGATTGTTTTAATCTTTAATTACTATTTATTATTTCAAAAGGATGTAGGTACATAAATATTCATGAATTTTACTTAAATCTTGTATCCCCATGTACACAACAGGTTTTCATTTTTAATCTAGTTTGAAGTCCATTTGTTTGCTACATTTTTTGCATAGGAAATCTTGGACTTTTTTTGTATATATTTCTTTGTAAGGTTTTGTTCTTTTTTATATTTAAATGTAATTTATTATTCATATTCCTTGACTTATAGGTTGGTATGAGGCTGACCACCCATACTGTAAAAAATGGTTCACTTTGCCAATGTCACCCCTGTTTCAGGGAAGGTCGGCAAAAGTTGTGGGGCTTATGTTCATTTGAGGTTTGGATTTTATTTGTAAGTACACATTCAGCATTTGTAAGCGCGAACTACACTTGTTGGTTTGTGGGCATACATCTGAGAGCTTTAAATGAATATATCCTTGCAACTTAGATTATAGATTATATTATAGATTATATAAGTCCATTTAATTATTCTTTTACACGTAGGCAAATCATACACTTTTTTCAGGACTTACTCGTATATCTAATACTGATCGCTTTCCCCTTGGGGCTCAAAGTTCAAATCTAAATTTAAATCTAAGTTGAAAAGATATGTTTCATTTGAGATTCATATTAAATGCATTCCCACAAGCAGACACGTATAATTTCGCGATCACACATGGCGCATGTGAACCTACAATATAAAAACACAATCTCAAATGAACATAAGCCCTGCAACTCTTGCCGACCTTCCCTGAAACAGGGGTGACATTGGCAATGTAAACCATTTTTTACAGTATGGGTGGTCAGCCTCATACCAAACTATAAGTCAAGAAAACCATCAGAAGACAATACCTATTCATGTTAATTCATCTCAAGTAGCAGGTATGTTTTTCTCATTTACAGATTGAGAGAGCCTCGTTGAATCAGGAGGAACTAACTAGCTGTTCGGTTAATCAATCGATGCTCTACTGTTCTCATAAAAATACATTTGGATAATTAATACAATCATGACTTCATTTGAATCTTTAATAACTTTGTTATTGTCTAAATCACGTAGGCTGGTGTGATTGTTTTTTCTACTGTTATTTGTATGTATTTTTTTAGGTTCCGGGTTTAAAGTCGTGTCGAGTTAATCGTGCTCGTATCTAAATTGGAGAAGTGTAAAAAAATAGAGCTCGATAATAAAAATTGGATTAACCTGAATGTTACCAAGGCAGATTCGTTAACAATAAATCTCACATATTCATTACCAAATGAACTCACTTATCTATATACAAGATATTGATTAAGACTACGCATCCAATTGAAGTTTATTTCCAACATGCCTAGCACAAATGTTTCAAAAAAATGTACAGTAAATATCATAAAAAAAAGCATGTACCCAGAGACAGTGGAATAGTTCTCATTTTTAACAGCGCAAACTTATACACGCTTCTGACTTCGAGGTTCTTGTTTTGTCGTGCCGTTGCTTTAACTTCACGGGAAGGCCTTCCGCCACTCAAGAGAATGTGTACCTTTGTATGAGCGTACATATGCTGTGGATCCTTATGACACATATGTACATACAGGATGACTATGACGAGAATTTGAGCGCATATGTCTGCTTATAGAAATGCATGTAATATGAATAATACACCTTAAATACCTTTGCAACTAAGATTAATTATTTAGTATGTGTAGCCATGGCCTCACCATTTTTATTCTAAGTTTCACCCATATTTTTGATTGGCATCTTCAGTTGTGTTCCGACATTTTTTAAATGATGGCTTCTAGTGTCTTCATCATCCTGAGCTCTATAGATCTGGGTGCGTCACGGCCAAATCAAGGATTGCCTTTCATCCATTGTCCATCCACTCCCGCCATCCATCGTCTCTGTCCTCCAGCTACGTTTGTCTCAACGGAGCCTGCCCATTCATCGCATTTTTTTCCTTTCCTGGTCTTATTTTTCTCCCATCTCCTCAATATTCATCACACTTTTTATGCATTCTCTTATCTTTTCTTCTCGCTTGTTTTTTTCTCCATTCTTGCTCTTCCTAGTCCAACATCTTCATTGCAATATTATTAGGTTTAATACTAAGCCTCTTTGCTTGTTCTGCGCTCCTGTTCGTTAAGGGGATTACTAGTGTCACATACGATTGCACCGTCTCAGTACAAGTATACTCCTAATACTTGTATAGGATATGTACCTACCCCAAGTAGAAAACCTAACGTCTACACTCAACCGCAGCGTTAACAAAAAACGTATTAAAACAAAAACAGAGCCTCTTGTGAGGGATTCAATTTGTATAGAATTTTGGTAGAACTCTATGGTTGAGTGTAAATATTTTTTTTTGTACTTGTGTAGGATCAGGGGGCCATGCAGGTTTGCTTCCTGTATTTAATAATTCAAGAGAGACGGTGACAAGGAACCATTTGATTTCTTTACCCCTCGCATGTCACCCTGATGCGTCTCCCAATAGAAGTGCGACAAGACCTCTGTTCTTCAAGTACAAAACATTCAATCATTCTGTGTTACCATAAATGCATCTAAACTTAAACGTTCACTAGATTCGCTATCTTAGATACCATACATTTTTTTAACAAACTCCATTGGTAAGCTTAAATTTGGTGTATACATTTCTGATGCATCTCCCCATAGAAGTGCGAGAAGACCTCTGTTCTTCAAGTACAAAACATTACACTTAAAATCAATCATTCTGTGTTACCATAAATGCATATAAACTTAAACGCTCACTAGATGTGCTGTTTTAGGAGCTATACATTTTTTTAGAAAACGCTATGGTAAGCTTTCACTTGGAGTACACATTTCTGATACATCTCCCCCATAGAAGTGCGACACAATCTCTGATCTTCGTTAATACGGAAGGGTACACAACTTGAGTATCATTAATATTGAAGAAAAACAGGACGTGATTAAAGATGAAAAGAAAAACAAATATTCCACCCTTGTGAATATTTCATGGATACGCTGCACAAAAAATAATTACAAAAAATATATTTAAAAATAATTAAACATACAAATAAAAGATTTCGGTTTTGTAAATTGACATTGTGAAGATTCATTTTAAATTAATCACGTAAAAATACAACTCAAAGTTTTTTTTCACAAGTTGATTAATTTTCTCGATCGCTTGCGGTGTTATCACACCATTATCTCTGTTGTTCTCTTGATAATGGTGTGATTACACAAAAAACGCTCGAGGAAAAAGATCAAGTTTTTTTCTTGTGTTAATTTTACATTATTAATTTGAATGTGTTATTAACAATTTGTTGCCCACTTTATAAGTACATTTGCCTCTATGAAATGCACGCCCCATAGTACATGTTTGTTTTGTCGTCAGTCAGCTGCTACAAAGAGCCATGCATCATATACCGCGGTACGTGCTTCGTGAAAAATGCTTTTCCGTTTCATTTACTATAAAATAAAATCACAATTTGTCTTGAGCAACCGCCATTTGTGTTTTAGACTGTTACAAATACCGTTCACATTTCTCATTCCTAAATAAAACTGCTTTTAAAAAGCATTTACTGGAGCGCACCCCCGTTCCCTAGGTAACAAATAACATCGTATAACTCACATGTTGTAGATACGAGTAGGTACGTATTGAGTTTTGGCCATATTTCTAATATTTACTACTGCTACTATTATGTGAGTGTGTGTCTGTGTGTTTTTGCTTGTGTGAGTGTGTCTGTGTCCCTAGACATAGGTGCTTCAATAATTGTACCATTATTTGATTCTTGACTTACAGGTTGGTATGCGGCTGACCACTTACATTAAATCCTGACCCTGACATTAAAGCTTTCATGGTCGGTTCTTATTGACACAACAATCACTCTTTTCGGGGTATGTAGCCGTGGTCCGGTAGATTCTTTCCGGACAGTTTCGCCCTCTAGTACAGCAGATCCTGTAAGAAGATCACAGCGACTAGCCAACCGCTGATAATGCCCATCGGAGCAATGGGCGAAACTATCCGGGAAGAATCTACCAGACCACGGTTACATATCTCAAAAAAAGTGATTTTTGTGTCACCCAAATATAGTTATTGCCGTGCTTAATTAATTCCAAAAAAAAAGATCCTTGACTCAATCCTGACAAATCTGAAATAATTTAATCTTCAGAACGCTTTGAAGCTCCAAAGTTGATACATAACGATGCACTGTTTGTTCAAATAAATTAATATCTGATCTTTAGAGCATCGCGAAAAAATGAATATTTGTACGAACTATCAGTTTTTATGCGTGTTACGAGTACCTGGTCTCGTTGAAAACGCTGTATACGTCTCACATGCATATCCAAATGTTTGTATAATGTTTCTTGTAGGCAGAGGTGGGCACAGATAACCAAAATTTATCTGTAGATAAGATAAACAGATAACCTCCAAAAATTATCTACAGATTATCTGTAGATAATTTTCCAAAAGTCCAGCCAAATCATCTTAGATAACAGATAAAGATGATGGCCAAAAAAATCATCTAGATAAAAAGATAATCGCCGATAAATTATCTAGATAAAAAGATAACGAAAAAGATAACTTTGTTGTGTTCTTTATAAAAAAGGTTATGACTGAAGGAAATGAAAGAAGAACCTATATAAGAACCAAACAAATGGGGGTTGATCTGTAATGTTGGTAGCAAAGACTTGACTTTAAAAAAAATGTAGGTATTCTGTACAACTTTCTATGTTCTCTTTATATACATACTTAGTAAATACAGACGGTATCAATTGGAATACTTTTTTATTGGTCCTAGATTATAGGTCAATATGAGGCTGACTACCCCCAATGTAAGAATTGGTTTACTTTTCCAGTGTCACCCATGTTTCAATGAAGATCGGTAGGAGTTAAAGGGCTTTTGATAATTTAAAATGGAGGTTTATACTCGCCTTTGTAGTGACACATTGTCATAAAAGGCGCTATATAAATTCTGTGTTTATTATTATTATTATTATATTGTAGGGTCACATGCGGCATGTGTCTATTGTGTAAGGCAAAATTATCGGCGTCTGCTTGTGGCAATACATTTAATATGAATCATAAAAGTTTGTAGATTTTTGCAACTGTGGACTTACAACATAAGAACCCAATCTCAAATGAACGTAAGTCCCACAACTCTTGCCATCCTTCCCTGAAACAGGGGTGACATGGGCAAAGTGAACCATTTGTTACATTATAGGGGGTCAGCCTCATACCAAAATGTATGTGGGAGGAGCACTGTGACGACTACCGATTAACATAAGTTTTCCCTTATGCTTGGCAAAACTGAGGACGGCCCCCACACCTGTAAAAATAAAAAGTTTTCACTCGCCAAATGTGAAGCACTTCGGGTATAACGTGACAAGAAGTTATACTAAAAGTATAGCTTACTTGTGTTCTTTTTTCATTGTGTTCATGTTTATTCCTTGAATTATAGGATGGTATGAGGCTGACCACTCATACTGTAAAAAAAAAAAACACTTTGCCAATGTCCCCCCTATTTAAAGTAAGTTCGACAAGAGTTGCAGGGCTTATGTTCATAAACAAAGGCGCACCTCGGTTTCTATTTTTTAAGACAATGACAAGACGATTTGTTGACTGGTTTTAATATTTTGTTTTAATTAATTTACTATTGTTTCAAAGTCCGGTCGAAAGCTCAGTTGCTAGAGTGCTTGTATACATCCCGTGAGTTCGGGTTCGAATACCACCGAGAGTGTTAGAAATAATTTCCCGTTTCGGTGTTTATTTCAAACCCCAAATAGAATTTCGGCAAGGTTTAATCAGCCTTCACAAGAATTAAGTACCGGCCCTCTCAGGAGCTGGGAAACCCCCACATCGACTGCAGTGGTTGGTGTAAGGCCGGTCCCTTACCTGTAAAAATAAATAGGTTCAACTCGCCAATGCGACTCCTTCGGGGATAACGCTGCCAGAAGATTCACTATATGTGTAGCTTAGTTGCATTTTTTTTAGTTGCGTTACTTCATTTTTTTTTGCGCCTTTGGGATGCCCAAGGGTCATGAAAAGGCGCCATACAAATGAACTCATTATTATTATTATTTACTTGAAAGAAATGGTGGTTGATCTGTAATGTTGGCGGCTAGGGTTTTTTAAATTGGAATTTGTTTCATATTTAGTTTTTGATGTCCATGCGTCTTATATTTTTACTTTCTTGCTATAAAGAAAGTTTTGATTTGGTGTGAATTTTTTTTTCGAGGTTTTCACGGAAATGAGTTGTCCTGGTACAGGACATGCCAAAAAACACTATCTTTCAAAAACGTCCGTCTGTATGTGTGTGTGTGTGTGTGTGTGTGTGTGTGTGTGTGTGTGTGTGTGTGTGTGTGTATCACTTTCCAAAATATTTGACCTAGAGATACCAAA
The DNA here is from genome assembly GCA_951799405.1 of Agapetus fuscipes. Lineage (NCBI taxonomy): Eukaryota > Metazoa > Arthropoda > Insecta > Trichoptera > Glossosomatidae > Agapetus > Agapetus fuscipes. The sequence continues at coordinate 5,049,845 of OX637338.1, forward strand.
TTTTGGCTACATTGACTTTTTTGGACATGTATTAAGTATGAATAACACGACATTACACCAACTTGAAAATTCAAGAGATGGCTGCCATACAAAAAAAACATAAAACTGAACTTTTCTCAAAAACGGCTCCAAGAATTTTTCCTCAATTTTCAGAGTTGCCATTAATTAATTTTTAATTTAATAAATTAGTTATGGCAATACTCTTACTAATCTGTGTCTATGGGTTGCCATATCAAAAAAACAAACGAATGTGATTTTCTCGAAAGTAAAAAGGTTAACAAAAATATAATGTTGTACAATATTGTAAACAACACAAATTTCTACAAAATAAAAAATATTTTTTGAAAACAATATTATAAAGCACCGTTTACACAACCTCAAATTTGAAAACGAAAATATAACAAAAACCCATTAAAATGCATGATATTTAAATTTGTTTTAGACTTAACAGAAATAAAAACTTTATCAATTTAATTCATCATCAAAGATTTTTTACTTTTTTGAAAATTCAAGATGGCTTCCGAAGAGCTGAAAACTTAAAATGCGATTTTCTCAAAAACGGCTCCAACGATTTTTCCTAATTTTTTTGTGAACCCATTAATAAAATAGTGCTATCTAATAATTATAATCATTGCTTCATCATAATCTCGGTTTAGGGAGTTGCAATATAAAAGAAAAAAATAATGGAAAAATTCTCGGCAGTTAGAGGGTTAATAAAAAAATATTGTAAATCAAATGTAAAACAATAATAATAACTTATATATTGCCATCATTATTTATTCAAAAAAAAGAATCAAAAGTATAGCTACCATACAAAGTGAAAAAAATTCCATACAAAATGTTTTCGTAATTTTCTTGGTAGTCAAAGGGTTAAAATTAGAAAAAAAGGCTGTGATTCTTAAAATTTTATAAATACCAATAATAATCAGTCGTTACTTTTTCAAAATATAACTAAAAAGTTTACCCACATTACTAAGTCCTAGTTTGCGTACAGAAGGGTTCATTGACCATCTATAATAATCTAGAATCTAACTTGCAATGAAATATAAACATTCAAAACTCATATCAAATGCATGCCCACAAACAGGCACGTGTAAGTTCGCGCTTATGAATGCATAATGAGTACTTACAAATTAAAACCAAATCTCAAATGAACATAAAACCTGTAACTCTTGCCGACCTTCCTTGAAAAAAGGGTGACATTGACAAAGTGAATTATTTTTTACACTTTGGGAGGACTGAGGAATGCAAGGAAATTGAGAGAAGACTGAATGAAACAAGAGTGGAGGTCGTGAAAGAATTTGATTATCTGGGAAGCAAGTTTGAGTCGAATGCGAAATTGACTAAAGAATTGGAAAAGCGCGCTAGTAGAGGAAGAAGTGTAATGGAAACGATTGGAAGAATTGCAAGAAATAGGAAACTTACGAAGAATATGAGATCGGTGGTCCACAATGGCATATTGGTTGGTGGAAGTGAGGCTTAGGATAATGAATGTGAGCTGAGTAAAGTATGTACGGTTGAAATGGCTTACCTGAGAGCAATTGCTGGAAAAACACTGAGTGATAGAGTACGTAATGATTGGGTGATGAACGAGTGTGGTATAAAAGAGAATATGAGAATGAAAGTACAAAAAAGTACGATGAGATGGTTCGGACATCTTGAAAGAATGGATGATGAACAACTTATGAAGAAAGTGTACAAAGTAAATGTCAGAGGAAAGCGCGGAAGGGGAAGGCCGAAGAAAGAATGATTAGACCAAATAGGTGAGATTGCGAAAAAATGGAATCTGCAGTGAGAATAAGAGAAGAGTAGGTATGTATGAAAAAGGTGATGAATATTGAGGAAATGAAAGTGGTTTGTTAGGACAGAAAAAAATGGAGGCGCATCTGCGGAGGTACCGGCCACGCCTAGTGGAACGGCGGCAGGATACAGTACAGAGATCAGCTTCATACCAACCTATAAGTCAAGGATCTTTCTTGTGTAATTGGCGCTTTTTCCAGAGAAGACCAACCTCGCAGAGGGCTCTTGAGGTGTGATTCACACAAAACGGCGCTCACCAAATAAATCATCCAAATATTTTTTATTCACTTAAGAATTTATCAGGCTATTTCCATATTGCACGAGTATGCAGGTACAAACCGCGGTGGAATAAAATTGATTTATGATCGATATATTATATTTTCATTGAAACTGCATAAGCTGGTAGATGATTCTAGCTTTACAAACGTCATACAGTGGGTTAATTTATGCAAGAAAGTCGAGTGCAGATTCTGTGCAATTTATTATTTATATTTTGTATTGTTTGTGTATTAACACTGTGAAAATTCATATTGTTTAATTTATAATTTTTGAAGGAATTCAAAGAAAACACTGTTTATTTTCACTAAAATTTATTTAGAAAGATTAAAATCTTTAAAACAAATTACAAACGCGTTTTCGACCTAGTAGGTCATCATCAGGTATGATACCTAATGATGACCTACTAGGTCGAAAACGCGTTTGTAATTTGTTTTAAAGATTTTAATCTTTCTAAATAAATTTTAGTGAAAATAAACAGTGTTTTCTTTGAATTCCTTCAAAAATTATAAATTAAAAAAATTATTATTTGTTGATTTTAAAAATGTAATATGTTGTGTATGTTCCTTGACTTGTAGGTTGGTATGCGGCTGACCACTCCTTGACAATGGTTCACTTTGCCAATGTCACCCCTGTTTCAGGGTGTGTGTTCATTTGAGATTCGGGTTTTGTGAAAATGCATATAATGTGATTCTTTAATTTTACATATATTTGCAACTTAGATTAGATTAGATTACTTCAATAGGCATATTCCTAGAATCCCCTAAAAATATTCTGAAAAGGAACTATACAAAAAAAATGAGTAGAAAAAAGTGGGACCAGATTCCAAGTTGTAAAATACGTAGGTACACTACCTGTGAAGACACAATGCAAGAAATTTCTATTGTTTCAGTATGCATCTGTAGAAACTAATAAAACGCCAGTTGAAAGAATAACCTTTTCTAGGAAGTGCTAAATTATCACATGCATTCAAAACCTATGTTTTTTTTGTACTTTCGGAATGAAGCCAATATTATCCATTAGACATAAAGCTTGCTCTTTTACTTCCTGTAAATGTAACTGCAACTCTGTCGCCATTCCGCTAGGGGTGACCAGAGCATATGCAGATTTGTCTCCTTTTTCCAATGCCTTTTTCTCTATCTTTACATTAAATTAAATTAGGATGATTTATTTGGTGAGTGCTGTTTTTTGTATGAATAACACCTCAAGAGCCCTCTGCAAAATAAGTCGTCGTCGCTACAAAGCGCCAATTCTCAAGCAAGACCCAGTTTTTGTAAGGCTGGATGGACCTTTTGATGACCGGTCTTTGGTAAAAGGTTTATGAATTGTTTAGCCCAGCGAAGAGGAAATTTGAAAATATAAATGGTATATTTTTTGTGTTCCGCCGGGATTCGAGCCCACAACCTTCCATTCTCGAGTACGAAGTAGGTACCACTGGACTACGGACCGGTCATACTAATCTAATACAATCTAACCTAAGTTGCAAAGATATGTAACAATGGGGATTCACATTACATGCATTCTTACAAGCAGCCACTTACAAGTTCGAGCTTGTGCATGCCGCATGTTAACCTACAATATAAAAACCAAATCTCAAATGGACATACTCCCTGAAACTCTTGCCGACCATCCCTGAAACAATGGTGACATAGGCAAATTGAAACATTTTTTTATAGCATGGGTGGTCAGCCGCATACCAACCTATAATTCAAGGAATACACATGGAAACAGGAATACAATGATAAATTAGATAAAAATAGAATTTGATTTCCACTTTAATTAAGAAGTCCGCAAGTAAATTCACCTAGAGAAAATTGCAAGTATCGTCACCCGGCCGGGTTGCTAACGAAAATGCAAACAAATATCAGGCAAGAAGTTACACTATTTGTGTAGCTTAGTTGCGTTGCGTTGCGTATCCTTCCAGCTATTTATATTATTATTTCTTTTTAGTGGTAACGCACCAGACTCCTAAGTGGAAGGTCGTGGGTTCGAATCCCGAAAGAATACAAAAAAAATACCATTTGTATTTTCAAATATGCTCTTTGCTGAGTTGAAAAATTCATATACTTACCTACCTTTACCAAAGACAGGTCACCAAAGGTTCATTTAGCCCTACGGCAATTGGGTCTTGCTTAAAAATTGGCGCCTTGTAGCGACGACCAAGCTCCCAAGATGCCGAGAGCAAGGGTGTCAGAAAGGATTTCTCATTTCGGTATTTATTTTAAGCCCAAGATAAAAATCGGCAAGGTTTACTCAGCCTTCACAATAAAATAAGAACCAACCCCCTCGGGAGCTGGGAAACTTCCGCTTAAACCTGTAACTGAAGGGGTTACAGTGAAAATAAATAGGTCCCGAATCATCACCTTTTTGTGAATAACGCAGGAAAGAAGTTACACTATATGTGTTGCCTAGATACATTGTTGTTAGTGTAAAAAATGCCTTTACATGGAATTATTCTTCCCATTTCAAATTTTTTTGTCAAATGTGATTATGAGGCTGACCACCCATACTGTATAAAATGTTTCGTTTGCCAATGGCACCCCTGTTTCAGGGAAGGTCGGCAAAAGTGCCAGAGTTTCTGTTCATTTGAGGTTTGGTTTTTAGTTTGTAAGTGCACATACAGCATTTGTAAGCTCGAACTCATGTTTGTACACGTGTCTATTTGTAGGCATGCATTAAATATAAATCATAAATGTTAATTCATCTTTGCAACTTAGATTATAGATGTAATTAAATATGTAAATGCACTTTTAAATACTACATAATTTGTAATTTTAGTTGCAAAGGTATATTTACATTTAAGGTTCATAATGCACCCCCACAAGCGTCACGTGTAGGTAATTGTCGTTTTTTCATGTTACTTTTGTCTAGTCAGGGCCTTATGTCACCTGTTCCTCCAAAAATTTACATAAATCTAATCTTATCTAAGTTGCAAAGATATGCAACATTGGGGATTCACATTACATGCATTCTCACAAGTATGTAGACACGTACAAGTTCGCGCTTGCGCATGCCGCCTACAACATAAAAACCCAATCTCAAATGGACATACACCTAGCAACTCCTGCCGACCTACCCTGAAACAGGGGTGACATTGGCAAAGTGAACCATTTTCTACAGTATGGGTGGTCAGCCGCATGCCAACCTATAGGCTATAAGTCATGAAATCACAATTTTCATCGTAAAGTAATTTAATATTAATAATAATAATATAAGGATGATTTATTTGGTGAGCGCTGTTTTTGTGTGTATCACACCTCAAGAGCCCTCACTATCAAAGCTCCAAAACAATCTTACATCCTTAGGTACATCAACCAAATTTAAATTCTTTTTCAACACTGTCTTTCTTCAACAGAACATTCATTGTCTAAATTTGCGAGGTTTATACTCTCGGCGTCGATGACAATAAATAAATAAATAGTTGTAAAACCGTCTGAACCTTTCCGCTGTGGACTTAGCTAGCTATTATCCTAGAAGTTCTGTATTAGACACGTACAGGTGTCATAAAATAATACGCATTGGATATCTGTGTTTCCCTATACCTACTTTTTTTACCTAACAACTTTGTTTCTCTTTGTTTCAAAGGTCCATCCAGCCTTGCAGCAACTGGGTCTTGCTTGAGTATTGGCGCTTTGTAGCGACGACCAAGCTCGTACACCTCTGTTGCATCTGTGCCGCTAAGGTCTGGTTTTACGAGCTTGGTCATTGCTGCCAATACTCAAGCAAGACCCAGTTGCTGTAAGGCTGGATGAAACTTTTGATGACCGGTCTTTGGTAACGGTTTATGAATTTTTCAACCCAGCAAAAAGCATATTTGGAAGTATTCATGGTGTTGCCACTGGACTACGGACCGGTCTAATAAATGCCATCGACACGCTGTTTATGGAGGTTATAGAAGGGCTGAATTTGTATTCCAGCATGGTCACGCGGTGGGTGCATTACGCAACCAGCTATACAAGAAAAAGGTTACAAACAGAAAATCAAATACACCAAAAATTACAAATTGAGTTATTTGGCAAGCCCTGTTTTTTTGGCGAATCACACCTCAAGAGCGCTCTGTGAGCTTGGTCGACGCTGTAGAAAGTGCCAATTCTCAAGAAAGATCCAGTTGCTGTACGTATAAGGCTGGATGGACTTACGGTGGCCGCTCTTGGGTAAAGGTAGATAAATTTTTCAACGCAGCGGAAAGTATATTTTTTATGCTCCGCTGGGATTTAAACCCACTATCTTCCGACTTCCAGTCACTAGTGCGAAGCGTTAACCATTAGATTACGGGCCGGTTATAAGTAGGCAGTTATTTTCTCATTAAAAAATTTGAAAATTAGAAGCTAAAGAAAAAAAAAGAGTCTAACGCAACAAAGCTACACATATAGTGTAACTTCTTGCCTGCGTTACCCCCGATGGGGTCGCATGTGGCGATTCGGGTCCTATTTATTTTTACAGGTAAGGGGGCCGGCCTTACAACAACTACTTCAGTGGAAGTGGGGGGTTTCCAGCTTCCGAGGGGGCTGGTTCTCATTTTCTCATTCTCAAGTCTGAGTAGACCTTGCCGGTATTTTGAACTTGAAATAAAAACCGAAACGGGTCATCAAATCTCATTTCTGACACCCTCGGTGGGGGTCGAACCCTTGCTCTCGGTATAGAATGCAAGGATTCTACTAACTGAGCTACCATTTATATTATAAACAGCGAAAGTCCGGTCGATAGCTCAGGTGGTAGAGTGCTTGCATTCCATGCCGAAAGCTCGGGTTCGAATCCCACCGAGGGTGTCAGAAATGATTTCCCGTTTCGGTGTTTATTTCAAACCCCAAAATAAAATAACGGCAAGGCTTACTCAGCCTTCACAAGAAATGAGTACCAGAACTCTCGGGAGCTGGGAAACCTCCACTTCAACTGAAGTGGTTGGCGTAAGGCCGGCCCCCTTACCTGTAAAAATAAATAGGTTTAACTCGCCACATGCGACCCCTACGGGGATAACGCGGCAAGAAGTTACACTATTTGTGTAGCTTAGTTGGGTTGTGTTTGCGAAAAACATATTTGAAAATGTTGTCCGGTCGATAGCTCAGTTGGTAGAGTGCTTGCATTCCATGCCGTGAGCTTGGGTTCGAATCCCACTGATAATGTTAGAAATGATTTCCCGTTTCGGTGTTTATTTCAAACCCCAAAATAAAATACCGGCAAGGTTTACTCAACCTTTACCAGAAATGAGTACCAGCGCTTTCGGGAGGTGGGAAACCCCCACTTCAACTGAATTGATTGGCGTAAGGCCAGCCCCCTTACCTGTAAAAATAAATAGGTTCAACTCGGCATACGCGATCCCTTTGGGGATAATGCGGCAAGAAGTTACAATATATGTGTAGCTTAGTTGCGTTAGTTGCATTTTGCGTTAAATTTTATATTGTTAGTGCTTTGCCGGGATTCGAACCCACAAACTTCCATTTACGAGTTAGAAGTGTTAAAACCAATAGATTACGGACCGGTCTTATGTTCATTTGAGATTGGGTTCTTATGTTGTAGTTCACATGCGGCATGTGTAAGCGTGAATTATATGTGTTCAATAGTGAGCATGCATTTAATATGAATCTTAATTGTAATGTATCTTCCCAACTTAGATTTCACATTATAGAAATGTTCTTACGTGGGTGACTCACATTGCACTGGGAACTTTTGTTTTGCGAAATAAAATGAAACAATAGAGAAACAAGTCATAAAACTTCCAAACTCACCCTGAAATCCTAGGAACTAATAAAACACCTGATGAAAAAAAACCCTTTCCAGGAAGTGAATTATGATATTCATTCATAACAAATACTTTTTTTTTTATTTCGGAATGCCAAGCCAATGCTGGCTCTTCTAATCCTGCAACTGTAACTGTAACTTTGTAGCCATTCCGCTAGGGATGGCTAGAGCCTCTGCAGATTTGCCTCCATTTTTAACATCCTTGCATACCTGTTTTCATTCATTCACATTGAGTAAACCAGAATTTTATTTTGGGCTTGAAATAAATGCCGAAATAGGAACCACCCTCGACAGTTTTACTATCCTATTATTATAATGATTCCTTGTGAGCGCGAATTATACCTGTCTGCAAGTGAGATGTTTTTTTTTTTTATGAAATCCTGTGCGGGAGACTCCCTAGATTCTAGAGACTCTAGGGGTCTATGACACTTGTTGTAGTGCCGCAGAGGTGTACGAGCTTGGTCGTAACTACAAAGCGCCAATACTTAAGCAAGACCCAGTTGCTGTGAGGCTGGATGGACCTTTCAGTGACCGGTCTTTTGGTAAAGGCTTTGTGATTTTTTTTCAACCCAGGGAAGAGCATATTTGGAAATATAAATGGTATTTTTTTGTACTCCACTGGAATCCGAATCCACAACCTTCCATTTACGAGTCCGAAGTGTTGCCACTGGACAACGGACCGGTCTAATATGCCAACGACACGCGGTGTACCTGAGCGGTAACCCATCCGCGTCCAATGTTGTTTAATATTTATCTAATTTATTATATTCCGATATTTGTTATATAACGATAGATAGCTCAGTTGGTAGAGTGCTTGCATTCCTTGCTGTGAGTTCGGGTTCGAATCCCACCGAGGGTGTCACCGGTAAGACCGGTCCGTAGTCCAGTGGCAACACTTCGGACTCGTTAATGGAAGGTAATGGATTCGAATCTCGGCGGAGCACAAACAATATATCATTTATATTTCCAAATATGTTTTTCGCTGGGTTGATAAACTTCATAAAGCCTTTACCAAAGACCGGTCACTAAAGGTCCATCCAGCCTTACAGCAACTGGGTCCTGCTGGAGTATTGGCGCTTTGTAGCGACGAGCAAGCTCGTACACTTCTGCAGCACTACAACAAGTGTCATAGGTCCCACAGGATTTCTTAAAAAAATGATAATAATAATAATTATTATTTTAGGATTTATTTGATAAGATGTTAATCAAACCTTAAGAGCCCTTTACGAGCTTGATTGTCGTTATAGAAAGCGTCCATTTTCAAGCAAGACCCAGGTTCTTTAAGGCTGGATGGATCCATGAAGACCGATCTTTGGTACTACCTACCAATCACGAGTCTGAAGCGTTAACCACTAGACTACGGACCGGTCATAAGTTGGCTATTATTTGCTCATAAATTTTATTTTATAATTGCAAGCTTTAAAACAACACCAATTCTGGAAAAAAAGTTAAGTCATTTAAAAATTTAAGATAGATATATGTATTCCAATAGAGGAGGCATGTTCTATCATTGTTATATAAGTTGTAGGGTCGGTGCGGCGTCTGAAAGGTTTTTATTGTTTGAAGGCAAACAAAGTGAAAAAATCTGTCTTTGTTCTCCTTGCGTTTCATGGAATTCATTGAGCAATTTGACAATCATCTTTTATCTGTCTATATTATCTATTATCTGTAGATAATGCATTTCAAATTATCTTTAGATAAAAGATAATTTTCAGCCAAAAAGTTATCTACAGATAACAGATAACAGATGACGCCAGAAAATCATCTGCGATAAGATAAAGATGATCATCTGTTATCTGTTATCCGTCATCTGTCATCTTTAGATAAGATGATGCCCACCTCTGCAGTTGTAGGGAACATTAAACATTGTTCTGTATGTTCATTTGCTGCACTTGGCACTAAAATTTCTCATTCTATTTTTCTTATTTTAAAACCGTCAAAAGCAAACATTTTTTGGGGACTAAAAATATGCGTTTTTCCACTTTATGCTCACACAAATTTAACATGCTTTTGACAACAAGATTATCACATGTTTTCATAAAAGACTGCTCTTTATTTAATGTTGCGATTTATAAATGTCAAGGGGATAAAGACAAACTAAGTTTTTTGCAAACGCAATATGTACCTACCAGTGGCGAAGGGTGTCATACAAGCCGGTTCCCATCGGCTTCCCTTTTAAAATGATGTAACAAAGTAGTTAAAAAATAAAGGCACAAAGAAAAAACATTTAAAACCATAGAAACAATACGTATTTTTACCCCATTGAAGCCATGCAGTCTACTTTATTATCATTTTTGCCTCATTTAAAACGGGAAACCGATGGGAATCGGCTTGTATGGCACCTTTCGCCACTGGTACTCTCCTGTAAAACACCTATTGAAATGTATAATTTCATCTCAATTATTTAGTATTGTATCAATTATTTATTTGTAGGTACATCACGAAAACCAATTATACTTATCATTTTTAATAAGTAATAGTTAGTACGTAATTTGAAAATAAATGGTACGTAATTCTTGTACTTAACAAAAAGAAAAAGAACTGGTGATTTTTATCTACCCATAATGTAAAAAAATGTTAACTTTTCCAATGGGACCCCTTTTTCAGGGAAGATCGAGAAAAGTTGCAGGACTTCAGGAGTTCATTTGAGGCTTGAATTTAAATTTCTCAATACACATGCAGCATTTGTAAGCGCGAAATTACACGTGTCTGTTTGTAGGCATGCATTTAATATGATTTTTAAATGTCAATATATCTTTGCAACTGAGACAAAAGGCTGTTAAATTAACAAAAACAAAAATAATATTTCAGTCAAAAACTGAAAAAAAAAACTACGTGGGAAATAAAAACAAAACACAGTCACATGAATTCAGGTAGGAAAGACAAACTTGAAAGAAAGTGGAGAAATAACAAAAAGTACCTAAATAATTTTCTTGAACAATGTAGCTTTGACATAACGAGCCAGTAGCTTCTCAAGCCACATTCTGAAGTCTGTAGCAAGTTCTACTGCAAGCTGGATACAAGTTTGGTACTTCAAATCTCAAACTTTGGGTGTTTTATCACAAATTCATGAAAATTTAAACGCTCAATAGAGGCGCTGTTTGATTATCCATATTTTTTTGCTGAGGTTAAGTATAAACGTTTAACTTAAGTTTTGAAGTACTGAGCACCTAGACAGAAGGGATCATAAATTATGTATGTTGGGGATATGATGCAGTTCTGTACCCCAAGTATAAAACATTCGGCAGACTCCTCTCAACCGCGTAAATAGAAAAATGTAAGAAAACTTAATCACTTACTAGAGGTGCTGTTGTATATTCCATACAATTTTCTGTTAACGCGTTCGAGGGGAATTTACGCCGTGATTTATACTCGAGTTGTATTGAGGGAAAGATGCATGTTGCAAACAGTGTAGGTGTTGTGTTTTTGTGGAGTTAGTTTTGTGGTCAAATGCTGCATTCAAGGAAGCATAGAGGAATTTCAATTCTAGACGTTTTAGCATTTTTTTCTGAACTGAAAATGTGTGAGCTAAGACCCTTTTTTTAGTTCGGCGTTAAACAATTTTGTATTTTTTTCTTTAATCAATTAAATTTCTTGGCTTATGAAGCTGAAAAAAATGGTCCACTTTTGGCAATGCCATTTGCATTTCATAGAAAGGCAGCAAGAGTTACATGGCTTTTGTTTATTTGAGATGCATTTTGTATGGAAAATACTATGGATAAAAATAAACTGGCTTGAAAAAGTAAAGTCTTACTTGACTTGGATTAATCTTTTATCTCAAAAAAAAAACCTTTTTTTCATCGTAAATAACATTTATCTACTCATAAATTATAAATGAATTATGAATAGTGATTTTTGAAATGCTCAAACCCTCCTCGAATCCGTCCTGTATGTGTCAGAAGGACCCACAGCACATGGACGTACAAACAGCTCATACTAAGCTTTATATTTTCTTCCTGTGAAGTAAGAGCAACGGCACGACAAAACAAGAACCTCTAGATCAGAGGCGTGCCCATGACTCTAAAAGTAAATGGTTCGATGTTACTGAAGCTAATAACATGCCTCGGATGGCACTCCTTATGGGATTGTTGAAATTACAATTCATTTCAACACAGTTCAAATTGTCTTTAAATATTGATTTTATTTGCAAAAAACTATCAAACTCAAAAGTTGTCGCTTAAAGAAGTCATCTTCATGAGTTTTTGGGCAAAAATTTCTTTCAATAGATGGATTTACTTGTGCAAATGACATTCATTTTAAAATCTTTCAAATTGATTGTAGATTTTTCCAAGCGACTTATTTATGCGATATAAAATATCTCAGATCATTAACAGACATATTATGTCAAAGCCACATTTTAGTCTCAGGGGTGGTAAACGTTGATGAGGGATGATCGTGAGGAGGGGGGGTGTTAGGGTGGTTGCCTACTGTCACCCCCAGCTGACCGCTCCAGACAAACTCTGATTTACTATCCAAACTACACGCCACGTACTTATTTCATTGGTTGGTGTAAGTTACAAGTCATCCCTCTACGGTGCATCGCACTATTTGTCAAAGACCGGACACTTGTCCTTTTCTGTTTAGGGTCGGGATTAAAGACAATAATTTATGATTGTTGGTTAATAATGGAATATGGAAAATTACATGTATTTGAATTTTGAATACAATGCCATTTATATTTGTTTTTGAAGTAAAATTTGGTACTGTATGTTTTTTTTTGAGCCCTTCAATGTTGCAAATTACTCATACTGCAAAATCAAGTTACTATACTGCAAAATTTAATGTACTAAATCACATTTAATTGTTTAAGGGTTTGTGTATTGAAATTGGATATATTCATTTTAAAACATTCTTGAAAATGACGTGTCGAAAGCGCTCGAGAAATTCAACAATAACCTTGATCCTGGTTCAACAGATGTCAGTAGGTAATTGTTTATCATTAATTCATAAAAATATTAAATTATGAATTATTAATTGGAAATGTTTATACTTGTTTCTGGGCCGACAAAATAGGGGGTGAATTACATTTCTCGAAAAAAAACAATCAATTGATTTATCAAATTTTGTAATAATGATATATTTAAAAAAAAAATTTTTTGAAGAAGAATGCAATTCAGCAACGTTTTCTGCCTGGCCAGAAACAGGTATGAATATCATCAATTATTAATTCATTATTGTTTATTTTAATGAACTACCCAATAACATCTGTTGAGCCAGGGTCAAAGTTATGATCAAATGACACAGGCGGGTATCGAACCAAAGTTATTCTATTCCAAATACGCTAGAAAGATCAGCCCACTTGGCCCCCTCGGCCATAACACCGACAATATCAACTGACAAACTTTCTGGATTTTTTATGATAACGAGAAACTTGTAACAAATAATTTTGTTTTCCAGAAAGTTGACGTTGAATCTAGGTATCCATAAATCATTAACGACTATGTTTGTATTATTTACATATTTCTAATGTCTTCAAAAAATGTATGAAAGTAATGAAAAGCGTTTGGTAGACGGATAAATAAAAAAAAAACAAAAACCCTGAAAGTTATAGCGCCGTTGAATTTTAAAAACTGCTAGGGGAAATTAATTAAAAAAGGCGATGAGTTGCATATTTGTTTAATTATGAAAACTTTGTAAAAAGATTGTCGCCCTCCATCGTTGTGGCGTTGAAAGTTGACAGCGATTCCATCGTCAGATAAAACTAAAAACCTTAAAAATGTGCGGGGCAACGCACGCCTAAGTCGTGTTTGATACTTTGGAGAAGTTTATGTGAAAAATGGATGACGCGACGAAGTCTTCATGGAGGGATGAAGAAGGAGAGAGGGTAGCATACCAAACTGTTTTAGATTCTTATCCATAAGATCACACGTTTCAGTTTATATTGAAGCTTCAAATGAATCGTGTTTTATTTTCAATTTCCTATCTATCTATAATCTATTAACTAAGTTGGAAAGATAAATTCAATATTTATTGTATCCTCACAAGCAACATGACTCGTATTTGGGCATCCAAAAACAGGAATAACATCGACAAAGTGAACCAATTTTTACAGCAGATTTGACCATTGTTTAGCTGCATACCAACCTATATTATGTCAATGGGCTCTGCTAACACATTTTTTGCCCTTTGTAGATTGTGTGTCTCCTGCAAATGTGATTATATTGTGTCCTTGACAGTAAGTTGTTAGTTGTTTTGTGAAAGCGATAGAAAATGGAAAACAGCTTAACCTTATTGTATACCCACATCAATTTTCTGTTTCTAGAAAACACTGTTTTTGTGAGGAAATTCAACTGTTTAACGTAGAACAATATTCTTGGTATTGGTTAGTTTTGCAGATAAAATAAAATAATAAAAAAAAACAGTATTTTTTGTGAATTAGTTGAACCCTTTGTATGTTTTCTGTCCCTTCAACAATCGAGTACATTTTCCTATCTCTATACATATTTTCGATCACTATTAACAGTATCGGAAAATAAAAAAGCAAAAACCTGTTTTCGCAAAAAATAAAAACCAGCTCTGTTAAAAGTAGGAAAACGTACAATTTTCAGTTAAGCGATGGACTAAGAGTGCCTTCTTATTTGTTAAAATAAAAAAGGTTTCACGTGCCAAATGAGATTGAACAATGAGGCAGCACCTGCGATCAATCTAACAAAAAAAAATCATCAATAAAAAAATGTTTTTTTTTTTTACTTTTTAGTTTGATTTTTATAATGAGAAAACCCGCGAGCATTCTAAACTTTTCTAAAACAAACGTACCTTATCACACCACTCTATAAGTAGGTAAGAGAGTCGGGGATGGGAGCGTCCCCCTGCCAAACAATGGTAGAAACGAACGAGTCGTAGCAATCTCCTTATCAATCCAGGGGAATCGGTTCGCTCCCGGCTTGTGATTTATGGAGCCACTTCTCGACTGTGGAGCTCCTGCCGGCCAATAATTTTGTTTCAGACTCTCTCCACGGGAAACGTAACTAAACAGGGATAGATTGGCAATGCAACTGCAATGATGTTATATTTTTAAATTCAATAGGAAATTAACTTGTTGGATTTACTAGGCGGTGGGACCGGTCCACATGTGCCACGTTTTTGGTAGCGGTGGCTGTTGTTGATCATGAGTGTATTGAAAAATGCCTAGTCATTTTTCTAGCTTTTCGATAAATGATAGTTTGCATGAAAGAATCTAGCCAAACTATAGTGAACTCTAAAGCTTTCTTCAGCGCTTGAACATAGAAAACATTTACATGTACCTAGTTATAATCTAATCTAATCTAAGTTGCATAGATACGTTACATTGGAGATTCACATTACATGCATTCTCACAACCAGACACGTACAAGTTCGCGCTTGCACATGCCTCATGTGAACCTACAACATAAAAACCTAATCTCAAATGGACATACACCCTGCAACTCTTGCCGTCCTTCCCTGAAACAGGGATGACATTGGCAAAGTGAACCATTTTTACAGCATGGGTGGTCAGTCGCATTCCAACCTATAAGTCAAGGAACATACACGACCAATTACATTTTTTAAAACAATAAATAATATTATATATATGGACATCAAAAACTACAACATCAAACAAATTTCACTTTAATAAACCCTAGCCGCCAACATTACAGATCAACTTCTTTCATTTCCTCCAGAGTCATAATCTTCTTCATACAGGCTCTCCTTTTATTATGACTCTGGATATTCCATTCATTCGCAATTTCGGATATTTGGTCCATCCACACCTTTCTCGGTCTTTTTCTACCACGCATCCATCCGACATCCAATAAAATGCAAAAAATATCCATTCTATCACTTCTTGTCTCAGTGTTGAGGTGACATTGCAATCGACTCCACCAGGGTTTTAGAATCACAGCTCCGCGGCCCTTGATGCGCCTTTCCAATCAACTGATGTGATTTTTGTCTGGCCATTAAAAATACATACATTTTTTTGCCAATGTGTGTACTTTAAATAAATTAGTAACCTAAAAAAACCTTTCTTTATTATTAAACAAAACTTAAATTAATTGTATGCAAACAGTTTTGCACGTTACATTTTAAAACTTATTTTTGTGGCCAGTTTTATGCAACTTAATTGAATTTCCCGCATCAAAAAAATCATTTAATTGTAAAACAGATTTTTAATAACTCACTTAACAAGTTTATTTGAAAGTAGATGCAAACACTTTTTCTAAAAAAAATAGGATTTTTTTGCGGCTGAACCGTGAAAATCACATCCTCCCTTTTCCCACATTGATTGCAAAGGCGCACCCTGGGTATTACAGAATAGGTGACACGTAAGAACGGCAAGATGACAAAAGGACACATGACGTAACGCTATATGACAGTACGACACATGGCAGAATGACACATGACAGGACGACACGCGTCAGAATAACGCATGATAGAACGACACGTGACAGTGCATCACATCACAAAAAAACACTATGACAAAATACATCACAAACGTCATGATGTTTTTTCATGTGCCGTTTATGGTATATTCTGTTTTAGGTATGTTATGTTTTTTCATGTGTTGTTCTGTCATATGTTGTTCTGCCATCGACGATACCATGTTGGAAACACCGGTTCTCATCAGATCACCGAAGTTAAGCAACATTGGGCGCGGATGCTACGTGGATGCATGCCTCTCCAGAAATAGTATTGGAAGTCGTTTGCTATTGTCTGAACCGGCTTAATAGAAAACTAAATGACAGTTTTCAAGATGATTGCGATATCGTTTTGCGTCAAAATTAATATAAGAGTTTTATCTTGAATTCCTCGAAATAATCCCAAATTGAATGAATCGATAATAATAGTTAGTGAAAATATACCATGAATATTATCAATAACAAATGTTTTTTGTTTTAGTGGTTTATCTGGTTAGACCATGGTCTATTCGCAGCTATTTTATCTGCCGACGTTTTTCTTTTATTAATGTTCATATATTGGTTATATCAGAATAAACATACATTTGTTATAACTGCCAATTGGTCGCCAATGTGCTTGTTTGGCTTATCTACCATTTGATTCAAAGATGACGTTCAAGAAAATTGTTTTATTGTACACATTGGTTCAGTACACATAGAAACATTGCTCATGTGAAATTACCTCTTATTGCCATAAGACAAACCAGCACCAAGGGGATGAATTTATACCGTTTCGATTGAGGAATTAAAACTACAGATAGGTCCTGTTTTATGAAGAAGCTTGAGCTGATTTTTGTTTCTTGTAACCCAATTTGAAAATGAGAAAATTTCACAGAAGCTAAAAAGATAGCTTTTCCTAAAAATACATAGGTACGAGGTTGTATAAAATATCAATTAAAAAGTTATTGTAGATTAATAAAAATGCTTTTTTTATTTGGGATTAAATATTTTCCAAAAGGCTTAACATAATTGCAATCACGTTTAAGCTGATAAAAAATCAGACAACACACTGTCACACAAAATGTGATTTGTTTTGTAACGCACTCGCTATGTAGGCGCAAACATTAAGCCACTTTGTATGATGTCTGACCCTCGTTGGTAACTTCTCGGGGGTAAACTGTTGATGGTACTTCATCATACGACCCCTGACCATGACGGGGTGACAGGGGGAGGGACTGGGGGTCAACTGAGAAGGGGTCAATGCCCCCCAACCACCCCTCCCTCTCACTCTACCCCGTGTGCGCAATTTATTACATCTGATTCGGCCTCTTCAAAACACAAACCGACCGTAGACAGACTGTCCCGAGTCCACCCGAACGGACAAAGCCGTCGACAAATTGAATTTACAAATTGCAACAAATACCATCCGTGTTTGGTCAGCAGAAAAGAAACATTGAATAAGTAAACATTGATGTTCAGTATATCGCATTTCATTTTGTAAATGAATTACGAGTATTTTTTTCAGTGTGACCGAATATTGTTGGAGATTTCCTTCTGAAATGTATTTATTTTTTCTTGTACAGAATATACTCGATATGTGTACATATTTCCTAGCTCCCAAGGCAGCTGGTACCTACTCATTTTTTGTGAGGGCTGAAGTAACCTTACCGGTATTTTAGTTTGGTTTTGAAATAACACCGAAATGAGAAATCATCTCTACCACCCTCGGTGGGATTCGAATCCAAGCTCTCAGTACGGAATGCAAGTACTCTACCAACTGAGCTATCGACCGGACTGCGTTATGTGGTAAACCATTATAATAATTTTGAAGTCTTTATCTGTGGAAAGTCTTTATCCATTGTAAGAATTAATTCCTATGCCAATTGCAATATAAAGCGCTGCCAAGAACCAATGAAAATTAAATTTCACCGGAAGGGAACGAGTCGAGAGGCAATCTTGAAAAATAATGGAATCGTGAAGCGACGCTGAGATGTCCCGGGTTCGAATGCGGGCTGAGAGAAGTACGGAGCATAGCAAACCTATTTGATAGTTTTAAAGCGCATACCGCGGAAACAATTTTACGAGCGCTCTACGGGGATCATCCCAGAGTGTTGTGTTTCTATATCTACAAGGAGTAGGAACAGATTTCTATTTACAACGTTTTTGTTGAAGTATAAAAAATAAAATAAAACTTAGTTTGAGGAGAAGTAAAGTTTTGAGAGAAAAAAACTTTACAGACATATTTTTGGTTGGCCAGAAAAAAGTTATACATTATAAATAATTCAAAGTTCATTTTTATGTCGTGAATTCTTCTTCCCGTCGATAGCTCAGTTTGTAGAGTGCTTGCATTCCATGTCGAGCGCTCGGGTTTGAATCCCGACGAGGGCGTCAGAAATGATTTCCCGTTTTGGTGTTTGTTTCAAACCCAAATTAAAATACCGGCAAGCCTTCACAAGGAATGAGGACCTGGGAAGCAACCAATTCAGCTGAAGTCATTGGCGCAAGGCCGACACCTTTACGGCCTTACCTGTAAAAATTAATCACCACATTCGACCCGTTCGGGGTAAACGTTCCAAGAAGTTACACTATATGTCGGTGTTATAGCCGCGGGGATCAAGACAGATTATTTGGAACCGGATAACGCTGGTTCGAATCCCGCGACGATAACTTCGACCCTGGTTCAACAGATGCCGTTGCATGCACACAAGCTTCTGCTTTCGCATGAAGACAACTGGCCAGGTAAAATAGGTTGGTGGATTGCATTCCTTTCCACAAATCTATTAAAAAAAAATAAAAAAAAATGTGTAGCTTGGAATTGTTTTTTTATATTTACTTTATTTTCTTATATGCTGTTTCTCCTACAAGGAGCTCATAAGGAATTTTTCCAAGTACGGAAGAATGGCGAAAACATTTATGAAAATTGCTGTACACAGATCTTCTTCTCTTTATTCTTCAGATCTTCTTCTCTCTGAAGATCTTCTTCTCTCTGAACGACGGTATATTTATTTCAGCTTGGGTTCGAACCCCACCGAGGGTGTCAGAAATGATTTCCTATTTCAGTGCTTATTTCAAACCCCATAATAAAAAAAAACCGGCAAGGTTTACTCAGCCTACACAAGAAATGAGTGCCAGCCCCCTCGGGAGCTGGGAAACTCCCCACTTCACTGAAGTGGTTGGTGTAAGGCCGGCCCCCTTACCTGTAAAAATAAATAAATTCACTCGCGATATTCGACCCCTTCGGGGATAACGCGGCAAGGAGTTACAGTGTATGTGTTACTTAGTAGCTGAAATTATGAGCTGCCCTTCCATCATTTAAGGGTGGACGACCTGGTAGGCGCTGTCCGTCTGGTATTTCTAGTGTGCCAAGATTCGGGTTCATGCGGTCGTCTCCAGAATCCTCCCCCTTTTCCTACTCCGTCTCACGATAGCTTACTATCGTGAGATTGAATTCAAAGAAATATTTTACGTGTTGAAATTTTTAATAAGCAGTTGGAATTCATAATGCATTATATTATGGTGCAGTAAAAACACATTATAACGAGTTGGAGAATCCAGTCCAGAGCGGAGAGGCGGGTGTGGGAATATTGCAGCTTGAAAAGCACTCAAAGAACGTAAGCACTCTGCGAAATATTTAAAGCGAAATATATGGTAATAAAAGCATCCCCACGCGTCAGATGAGAGTAATTTGATAAAGTGAACCGCAGAGCGCGTGCGCTGTTGTATGCAGCCTTAAAGTGCGTTGCCACGGGACGAGCGCAAATGCATTGGTAGGTGGGTGTGTGCGTACGCAGTGCGCTTACACACTTACCTAAACACGAATATGTTCGTACAGATTATATATTAGTTGAAATACTTTTTAGCGCGGTTCAAATTCACTTTATAAATATTTACTTTTATTTAAAAAAAAAAAAACATCAAAATCATATCGACGTTTAAAAGGCAACAAGCGACATTTTGGTCAAAAATGAGCTATGAATGCTATCCTACTTGAAAAATTTCGCTCTTTCTAATGCGCTAACTCCCATAGCTCTACGATGATTTTTGTGTTGTTAATGTGCAAGCAAACAACTGCGATTTTGAAGTATGGTTTTGGTGTAACCGACAAGATTTTGGCCTTTTTTTGTCTTAAAGGCGCTTGTGACATAAAAAATCATAACACCACATTAATAGAAATGCCAATAAATGTCTTTACTTTGTTATAATTTTAGAGCTGTTTTGATTTTAACGATATGATACAAATTAAAAAAGTTATGCCGTTTTTTTGCAATCTCAAACTTTAAACTGCTCTCCTGAACAATTTAGTTTATGTCGCTTATGCCCTACTGACTTTTAACTGTCTATATATTTTCGCGTAAAAAGGCTTCAGGAGTGATAAACAATGATTTTTTTAGTAACAAATATAACCTACTGTATTTTTTTGGTGAGTAAAATGTGTCAGTTTTACAAACCTCTATTTGTGGGCATATTATATAATATATATATGTCAGGCTTATTTATTTTAAATTATTTAAAAAAATTAAATGGAAACAAAGTTTTAATTCACTTATTTATTTATTTTTTGCTCGAATATTTTCGCCTAATGAGGCATCTTCAAAAAAAAAAAAAAAAATTATTTATTTTAAATTACACATGATAAGAGAGCGCCGTTTTTGTGTGTTACACCTCAAGGGCCCTCTCCGATCACGGATAAGACTTTTTGAAAAGGTGCGTCTTGCATTATATTAATGATGTAGCTGGTATAAACGCAACGCAAAATGCAACTACACCTATTTTATTTTGGGATTAAAATACACACCTAAACAGAAAATCATTTCTGACACGCTCGCCTCGGTGGGATTCAAACTCGAGCTCTCAGACTAGAATGCAAGTACTCTACCAACTGAGCTAGTGACCGAATTTTTGTTTAATCTTTTTAAATACATTTAGTGTATGTAGAACAACAAATATTTATACTTTCCGGTAATTCCTGTTAAATAAAAACTCTTGTTATAAATGTTTTTTTTGTCAACATTTGCTATATTTTGTCCAACTAGAAATGCTTATTACAGGCTAAAGGGAGGTTATATACTTGTTTTCATGTCTGGACATTCTACCCTACTAGTCGCTCACCACTCGATACTCTCTACAAAAGAGATCGACCCGTCTGAACGAGGCATTAAATGCAACCAAAATACCGAGGATACTCGCGTCTCTATTATATTTGTATTCGCTGGACGTGCAAGGAAATGTGGTGTTTTATTTTGTTTCGTCTATGGCGTAGAAAGAGGAAAAGTGTGAAAGAAAGATGAATTTAAGAAAAAAAGTTGGAAATGTTTTAGGGAAGCATTTGGTATGGTTTATCAGTGTATTAACTAACGTATAACGCAACTAAGTTACACATCTAATGTAACTTTTTACCACGCTTTACACAAAGGAGTTGCATTTGTAGAGTGAAGCCTTTTTACTTTTACAGTTAAGGAGGCCGGATTTATGCCAGCCATTTCAGGTTGAAGTGGGGCCTTCCTACGTTTGAGGGGGCTGGTACTCATTTCTTTTGAAGTTCGAGTAAACCTTGACAGTATTTTTATTTTCGGTTTGAAATTTGGCATTGATTTTGAACGCGAGTTTTCAGTATGGAATGCAAGCACTCTACCAACTGAGCTATCGATCGAAGCTAAAGAAGAAATATTATCTCTTAAAATGGTGATGAAAGGAGAAAAATCGTCTCGGACCTTGAAGGCCATCTCAAACGAAACTATGTAGAGGAGCTGTCTAGTCTTTTCTAGGTCGATAGCAAGCGATAAAACATGGCTGCGTGGGAACAGCTGATCGGGATGTAAAACTGTTCTCCATTAAAAAATTGATGTTTTGCTTAGACATATGATTAAAAGGGAATATCCAATAAACTGCTCAATTTTTAACATAGGTACTAATTATATCAAATTTTGGAATTTGAATCTAGATTAGCCTACTTTTAGATAATATTTTTTCGTTTTTTTTCTTAGTGTGAATTGTATAAGATTTCTTTGCACCGTCACCACTGCTTTTCATACAAATACATCTAAATGTATACACCACCTCGGGTGTACGGAAAAACACTTGTCATATGACAAATAAATTGAATTACAGAAATAACACGTGCTTTGCCTTATTGTGATACATTTTCATTTTTGCGTAATCTAATTTTCCCCTGCTTGCGAATTTCACCCAAATTTTACCTTCCCGCCAATTCTGTGGATATTTTCAGGGTTATTCTCATACAGTACCACGAGTATAAAACTTTACGTGCCAACTCAACCAAAAGTGTATATAAACTAAAACGCTCGTCAGTGGCGCAGTTTTTTTTCTATACATTTTTTGTACATTGGGTTAGTTGGATACTTGGATTTTACAGAAAACCTCACGTAAAGTGTTTATTCATCGCGTGTGCTTTGTTTACAAATTTATTCGCATGATTTTATTTTTGAAGAGTAGAATTATGCCGGTAAAAAAAAAACGAGATATTATGTTAATTCATACTGCAATTTTTTTTATCAGAAACCGGTTTGTAGTCTAGTGGTTAACGCTTTACGGAAAGTGGTGAGTATAAAGAAAAAAATCATTGAATTTTCAAATGTGCTGGTTTGAAGAAAAGACTGATTTTCTAATGTGCATGCAAGTTTACAGAAAATTAATCCTGCTTGAGCGTTGTCGCATTCTATATATAACGACAACCAGTTTTGTAGAGGACTCTTGAGGTGTGATTCAATCTGTTAAGACTCTTTGCAAACTTAGTTGTTTCTATATAAAGTAGAATACCTCAAGCATTTTTCAATTTCTGATGACTAGATAGACTGGATGGACCTTTGGTGACCGTGGTTTGATGAAGGAGGCATATTATGTTTTTTTCAACCAGCTGAAGAGAATATCTGAATATGAAAAAAAAAAATTTAACTCCGCCGTGAATCGAGCTCACTATCTTCCGATTATGAGTGTAAAGCGTTTACAACTAGATATTTAATTTTTTTATCCTTGTTTGTAATTTTCAAGTACACAATGTAAATCATCTCATTAAAATTAATTTAAATTTCATACAACATACCAACAATACAAAAGCTAATATTGAAATTTTTACACACAAATAATTAACATGAAATAATTTAGTAGGCAATCTGCGTGCTTTATTTCCCCATACAAAGCGCATGTTTGTCCTGCAGATGAGATGTTGGGGGACAGCAGGAACAAGGGATGAGGCCGTCCGCAGTCCAGGAGGGAGGGCGACTAGTTTCCATCCCAGGGGACGCGGGTGCAAGTGACCGAGGGGCTGCAAAGACATGTACCACATTACGTTAAATTCCAACCATAACTTTTTATCAAAAATGCGTCAAAAAGAAAACGTTCACTTCATGTGCTCTTACAGCTTCCATATATATTTTGATAAACGCTATGGTACAGTTTCTTTACTTTGGGTACAACGAGAGTGAAGTTGCCGAAATGATCTGGTAACAATCTAGCTAGGTTTGCGTGGTTCAGAATTGCAGCTTTTCACATTGGTATATGTCACCTAAATTGCGATTACAGTTGAAGGATATTTTGGGGTAAAATAATAATAACACAAAAATAAACAATTATGTCTTATCCCTAAATCTAGAACGCCACAAGTTGAAAATGTTTTTTTTTTTAGTTTTATGTGCCATCCGATAATATTCAGTACGTGTTTTATATCAATTGACTGCAATAATTTAAAAAGGTTTTCATAATAAAATAAGAAGTATATGTGGCAGTGGCGAAGGGTGCCATACAAGCCGATTGCTATCGGTTTCCCGCTTGAAATGAGGCAAAAATGATAATAAAGTAGACTGCATGGTTTCAATGGGGGAAAAATACGTATTGTTTCTTTGGTTTTAAATCTATTTTTTTACTTTGTGCCTATATTTTTTAACTGATTTGTTGCATCATTTTAAAAGGGAAGCCGATGGGAACCGGCTTGCATGGCACCCTTCGCCACTGATATGTGGTAACCTGTTTGGTTTAAAACCTTCAAACTCTTCTTTCTGACTTTGACACTTTTTGACTTGTGGCACACTAGATTTGTGGATAAAATATGAATGAAACAATAATGGAAAAAAGTAAAATTGAAAATTCACAAATTCAACCAGATAAATAATTGGAACTGAATATTATAGCTCATTGCCCCTTTTATACTTATACACCAATTATTCTGAAACTATGTGAAAAGTGTTTTCTCTCTCAAAATGTTTTCTTTGCAAATACGATATAGACGAATACCGTCTTTCAGATTGATATGGCTAAGACTTATATTAAGACTAATATTTTGTAATCGGTTTCTAAGGATTCGTTACAAAGTCGGGTGATATTTGCTCGCAGAAAAAATATATAATTCAGAAGGCGTTCAGACTCAATTGATGAAAAATCAGATAAGTTTGGGACGTTGATACGAAAAAAAGAGTTGGCGGAAGAGCGTGAGAGCCCGTTCCCACTTGTCGGGTGTCAGATCCGTATATTCATCGGATGTTTCAGTTGCTGGACATTTCGGACAAAATCGGTTTCCGACAAGTGTGAATAGCTTCATACCTAATGTTCTGCCACTGGAACCTCCGATTAATATACGGATCCGACACCCGACAAGTGGGAACGGGCTGTAAGTTGTTTTGTATCCGCATGGAGAGTGAGCTTCAAATGCTAATATACATAACAACTTAGATTACAGATTATACAACCATTTTAGGGTTTCAAAGCCACGGGCAGTTTGTGCACTATTCTATAATAATTTGTCATGTTGCCAGAGGCTCCCACCATGGGCGATTGATTCAACCAAATGCGTACTTGAACATGATGCAGTAATATAATTATCAATGCGCATGCTAATATGCTCTGAGACAAATTGAATTAGCAAACTGCCTTAATCTGTAATCTAAGTTCCTAATAGGTGATCAAATTTGAGATTTACTTAGTAGCCAAAAAATGATACAATTGCTTGTATGCATATTGCGTAAAAAAATTGTGATGCCGACAGACATCAATCATGTCGAAAATGTGCATTTTTTACAGCATTGATGTTGAATCTGGTACCATACTTGCGAGCTTTCTGCCCGGTTGATAGCTCAGTTGGTAGTGGTACTTGCATTCCATGCCGAGAGCTCGGGTCCGAATCCCACCGAGGGTGTTAGAAATGATTTCCCGTTCCGGTGTTTATTTCAAAACCCAAAATAAAATACCGGAAAGGCTTACTCAGCTTTCACAAAAAATGAGTACCGACCCACTCGGGACTTCAACTGATGGCTCCTTTACCTGTAAAATTAAATTGTTTCCCCTCGCGACATGTGGAACCCTTCGGGGATGACTCGGAAATAAGTGACAATATATATTTAGCTTAGTTGCGTCTATGCTGTGTATCATCTTTACTTAAAAAATAACTTTATGCGTTGAACGTTTTGTTAAAAACATGGACATTGCAATCTTACAATAAAACCTACAGTCGGGATTTTGGCATAAAAAATTATAAAGTTCGTATAAACATTGCATTAAAATGAACAGAATAACACTTACGTATTTGCGTAGTCACATTTATTTTTCAATATTTTAAGGGATACAAAAGCGAACACGAGTTTCAAAAAAATCAACACAAAAAAATAACAAATGATAAATGTTCGTGTTTCTTCCTTGCAGAAGACTCTCGCCTCCTGAAGACGTCGGATATGACTCTGACGAAACGTAGAGAAAATCGTTCTTCTCTTTCCACAGTCAGTAACAACCGTTTTTTTCATTCCAAAAAATGTCGACCGTAATTATAATTTAAAATCTTTAACAAAAAAAATACTCTGAAATATTGTAAGCATCGTAGATTAGCGACCTTCTTACTAATATCAAGTTTATATTTGTTATTTACTTTCAAACTTTAAATAAAACATGCTGAGAAGGCCGCCGCTAATAACGACCCCTATTTACAGTTGCAACGAACAAGTGATAAGTTTCCCACGACGTTCTGTTTACAGTGCCGAGTTTGAGATTAGTGTCTTTGCTTCGTATGCCCTGGAGCGTTAAATTTCCTTAATCCAATATTGAAAATAAACTATTTCCAAAAGACGGTAATTAATTCAACACAAAGCAAATAACCAACATTTCAGTAAAAAAAAAATTGTGAAGGAATGTGTCGGTAATATTGCAATAAAAATATCAAATAGTTAAATATGAAAAGATGAAGGGTTTGTGTATTTAAGATTAATTTTTAATTAATAATGTTAAAATAATACTTTTTTTTTTCTTCAAGTTGTTTTCTTGACAATTATGTGATAGCATCGAAAGCACCAGAGGAAATAAACCAACTTTTAAAGAAAAACTTTGTGTTCTTTTTTTACATAATAATTTAAATATGTTAAGTCACTATGTAGGTACTGCAATATCTAGAAAGTAGTTATGTATGTGTGTGGACGATTCTAATGCAAGCAAGATTAGTGCACTTTACCTTGCCATTTGAATTGTCTAAAAAGATAAGTTGCTTGAAGAATAAGTTGTACTCTCACAGACACAGGACAGTGACACCTTTGTAAATGGAAACAATGACTGCCTTCCTCCAGTCCATTGATACAACTCTGAAATCATAGAAAGCTTAAAAAATAAATCAATTAAAATGTATTACACCGCAACTTGAATTATAAAATTTACTTGAGTCAAGCTACTTTAACCGAAAAAATAAATAACATTTTCATAATAAAAATTAAAGCTTTCTTCCAAACGTAGTGTAATATTATGTAAACATGTAAAGAAACAACTAAATATATATACAAATAAAAAAAAAAACATTTTAAATTTATTCGATACATTATGTAAATATTTTATGTGCCCAAAAATCTGCATTCATTTTCAATTTGCACACTTGTAATTAATAAGGTAAATACGAAGGGGATGGCCGGCTTTGAAAAGGTGTACAAAATGTACTGGGCATGTGACGCCATAGGGCATATGCAAGGGTTGATAATTTACCATATAGGTTACTACATAGGCATGCATAATATAGATCAGTGTTTCTCAAACGGTATGCTGTGAATGGCTTTTCACTTTTTTTTTAAACGAATTTTGCCCGGTTTGTCTATGGGGGTTTTCTGTTTTCTATCTGGTGCCGGGTCGAAAGTGGTGTATGGCAATTTACATATGAAAGCTTTCACACAAGTTATCTGTAAATCCATATACAAATCTGGCAGAATGCATTGTGTGTGAAATGGGCCGCGATCAACTTCATTGTATTTGACTTTTATGTAATGTATATTTTATGAAGTATTAACAAATAAAAAAAGCACCCGGTCGATAGCTCATTTGGCACAGTACTTTCATTCCATGCCGAGAGCTATGGTTCTATCCTTGCCGAGAGTGGCAGAAATGATTTTACCTTTTCGGTGTTTATTTCAAATTCAAAATAAAATACCGCAACGCTCACTCATCCTTCACAAGAAATGAGAATCTGCCACCTCTGGAGATGGGAAACCTTCACTTTGACCAAAATGATAGGAGTAAATTTGGTCCACTAATCTATAATCTAAGTTGCACAGAGATATTAGCAATTAAGGCCCTCAAAATGCATGCCCACAAACAAACACGTGTAGTTTGAGCTTACAAATGCTGAATGTGTACCTACTTACAAATAAAATCCAAACCTCAAATGAACATAAGCCCTACAACTTTTGACGACCTTTCCTGACACAGGGGTGACATTGTTGACCCTCACTTATGAAAATAAATTGTTTTCACACGTCACATGTAATTCAGTACGAATTTGTTTCATAAGTGCATAAAAGCCATTTTACGTTTCTTTATTGTGAAACTAGTGTATGAATTTAAAACCTTATATTTTGTCTTCTTGTGTGCCGTGGAATTCTAGGAAATTTTTTAGTGTCTTGTGTGCGAGAAAAGGTTGAGGACCATAATTATGTAGATGCTCTACGATTGCTCGGACGAGGGGAGGGATAGGTAATTGCCGAGTGTTGCATACAAAATCCCTTCATCGTATGTCAATACGCTTTGTCTAGGAACTAAAACTCTGTAGGCGAACGCAAAGTGCCAAGTTGGCCATGTGAACTGTTGGGGCTCGAGCTCTTGTGTGTTAAATTATTTGCACTTAATCTGCTTGTAGATTAAAGAAAATCTGATGCACTTTTGCATCACTTTACATTTCAAGACTTAGGTTAGGTTAACTAATGCAAATTACTTCCATGTTTAATCATTAATAAAATTTACCTTCACTCTTCTCGTTCCTTGATAAGTAGATTGGTATGCCATACTGTAAAAAATGGTTCACTTTTATCAATGCATTTTTTATGAATATTAAATGTAATACATCTTTGCAACTTAGATTACAGAAATACTTAGAATATAGAACGCTACTAAGCTACACATAAAGTGTTTCATCTTAACCACTCCGTTGAAGTAGGGTTGCCCAGGTTACGAGAGGGTTGGCACTCATATCTTGTGGAGGCTGAGCAAACCTGACCATTATTTTGTTTTTAGGGAAATAATTTCTGACACCTTCAGTGGGATTCAAACCCGGGTTCTCGGCATGGAATGCAAAGACTCTACCAACTGAGCTATTGACCAAACATTTTCGATTTTTTTTGCACTTGAACTTGCATCCAACCGCCATTCCGCTAGGGATGTCCAGTACCTCCGCAGATGTATCTCCACTTTGTTGTGTCCTCGCACACTACTTTGATCTCATCTCAATTCATCACTCTCTTCACGCATGCTGTTTCATTTCAATATTTCCAATACAACAAAATTATTCACTTGTCCCAACGGACGGACAGCAAATAAAAGTGAAAACTCTTCACAATAGGCTTTGGAGTAAAGCTACAAAGAGTCTGTCTCAATAAAAAGCGTTTACATACAACACATTAGGTGGCATTGTTGGCATATTTGCATGCGCACAAGAGACGTTTATTCCTGGAGAACGTTCCTCGCACAAACAATGGGAGCCTAACGAGCGACCGGCGGATCCACACAGGATAAGAGGACCTCGCCTTTTTTCCTCTTTTGAATGTAAACTTTATTTCACTCGAGTACTCAAAGTCAAACTTCACTTGGGCTGCGGAATGTGAATGTTGTGATTGACATTCTTATCTTTATGTGTTTGCTGTGGTATTTCTTTATAAGTTGGCAATGTTGTGGATTGTGTTGTAATGTAAATATTTATCAATTGTACATTGAAGCTTTCACGGCCGGATTTTGTTGACATTACAATCACTTTTTTCGGGCTATGTTGCCGTGGTCTGGTTGATTCTTTCCGGACAGTTTTGCCCATTGCTCCGATGGGCATTATCAGCGGTTGGCTAGTCGCTGTGATCTTCTTACAGGATCTGGTGTTCTGGAAGCAACGCTAGGCTTTGAATTAGTATCGTTGTTGTTTTCGTGAGAAATCTTCATTTACACATTGTAAGCGCCCTTGGAGGGACTGCATCATGAAACGGCGCTATAAAGAAATCACCAACTCATCATCATTGAGATGAGATATCTCTAATATATATTTGGATGATGATGAGCCGAGTGCGGTCGATAGCTCTGTTGGTAAAGTGATTGCATTCCATGACAAGAACCCGGGTTCGAATACCATCGAGGGTGTCAGAAATGATTTCCCGTTTCGGTGTTTATTTCTAACACAAAATTAAAAATCGGCAAAGTTTACTCAGTTTTCACAAGAAAAGAGTTTCAGCCCCCTCAGGAGCTGGGAAACCCCCTACTTTAGCTGAAGTGTTTGGTGTAAAGCCGGCTCCCTTACCGGTATCACTAAACAGGTTTACTCGCCGTAGCGGCAATAAGTTACACTAAACGTGTAGTTTAGTTACGAGTTGCACTGTGTTTGGTGAGCGTGAGAAAATGCGAGAAATAAAAACGTTAGCCTTCTTTGATGGTGTATCAGTGTTATTCACAAAACATTTAAGACATATCTTATCTACTATACATCGATTTTTTGTAAGGAGATTTTACTGCGAGCCGCGGATGAGCCATGGCTTTGTTATTTGAGAATAAAACCGTACAAGTTTTACTAGAATGCACATAAAAAATACAAATCAAAGAAAAACTCGAAACTGCAAATGCATACATAAGTACATTTTTAAATTGAATATTTTTTAGTCAATACTTGAAATGCGACATAAAAATTCAGTATACTCAAGATCACCATAACAGTTGATCACGTAGAGTCAGATGAGATCCTATCCAGTTCTCAGATTGGCTCTCTCTCCATTATATGAAATAATATTTCCGAGTGCAAAGTTTTCCAATGTTTGTGTACACTGCAAGGGGCTGAAAACAAGTGCTGGTGCATCTGCTTGGAATATGTAAATCCCGCGTTAACTGACACCAGACGCGGGTTGTCTTTGGTAGATTGTCCCCTTAGTGCTTGCTTGTCTTATCTCTATTAGAGGTAAATTCACATGAGCAATGCCTGTATGTGTACTGGACCTATGTGTCTTACGAATGCTGGAAATTGATTTCGAAAATGTAGTTATGATTTACTTCGGGTTCGCTTTCAATAAAATTGTAGTTATATTTATTTCACAATTTTTATTTTTAACAAGTTGATTACATAAAATGGTTCACTCTGCTACTTCTGTTTTGTTGGCTTCACGGATTGGTAATCAAAGGGTTACTAAAGCTCAACAAAACCGCAGCCTATGTTATTTTATATTTGACTAAGGTATAGTCTTGCCTGTTCGAGACGCCTGCGCCTCAGGAATGTTTTTTTCTAGAGAGTACCAGAAGTACCTATAGTTCACAGTGTCACGTCTACACACTCACATACACAGCAAGTAAACACGCCTAGGCACACAATCACAAAAAACACGCAGGCATGAACCTATACAATCGTAACAATATGAAAAACAACTTAGGTCAGATTGTGTAGAATGTGATGTCATTTAAAGGTCATTTTTTAATCAAATGGTATATAAGCCAAACAAGCACTGGGGGGACGAGATGGTAATGGCCATGCAGGCAAGAGTTCTTCTGACATCCATGCTCATTGTTTGTCGGAGGTGTAAGTGCCCACGTGGCGCTATCACAAGCTGGAAATCGTTTTCAATTTTCACCAAGAAAAAAAAAATGTTTAAACTCTGCAATATCGTTCACTAAAAATCCATAAAAATTAAAACGCTCTCAAGAAGTGCTGTTTCAGTTTTCATTGATTTCTGATGGAATGCAAAAGTTGAGTTTAACCGTTATATTGTATACTTGAGGTACTCAGTACAGCGAATCGTTTTCAATTTTCATAGAATCCAGTACCCCAAGAATAAAATTTTACGTTTAAACTCAGGCATTAATTTTTAACAAAAAGTGATGGAAACTGAAATGCTCACATGAGGCACTGTTTTACCTTTAATACATATTTGATTGAACGCTATGTTTGAGTTGAAACGTAAGGTTGTATACTTGGGGTACCGAGATATTTTCATGTTCTCACCTATAGAGATAATGGCTTTACATGGAGATGCTGGTATTGTTCAGCGTGTACGTACTTAAATTTTATTTATCCTATACCTGTTCGTGTTAGTACTATGTATGCATAAAAGGATAACATACATATTTACGTGAAGCAATTAGGTGTCATTGTTTTCAACTTTGTATGACTTTACTCATGTACTAATTTTAATCTTTAATCTATAATCTAAGTTGTTAAGATATTTTAACATTAAAAAAATATTTTAAATGCATGCTCACAAACAGATACAAATCCTGCATGTGTACTTTCAAATTAAAATCCTAGCCTCAAATGAAAATAGGTTCTGCAAAATTTCTAACTTTCCCTGAAACAAGGTGGTTAGCCTCATACCAACCCATAAGTCAAGGAATAACCATGATTATTTGAATTAACTTCAAAATTTTTGCTTTGAAAGTGACTGTTATTCTTTTTGAAATAACAAAGCTCTGATTAAAAAAAAAATTGAGAAAGAATCACATCGTTTTATACAAACGCATTAAGATTTTTTTGCTTCATAATTTCGTAACTATTGAGTAATAAGTGTTTTAGAAATTAAAGATAATTAGGATAACAAATTGATGTCGTATTTCGATATTTTTTCTTCTTACAAGTAATATTTCTCATACATGGTTTAGAAAGGGAAATTAAAATATAAGTTTTTAGCACATAAACAAACAATACAAAAATGGTAAAGAGCTTTAGAAGCAAAAAAAAAAATGTTTTACTTGGAAAAGTAAATCCAGTGTGAAGTTTTTCTTACGTATGACGTCAACTATGAAAAATTGCCTAACCACGGGCGCACCTTGAAACACCTATTATATTGTTTTAAGGCTTTCACGACCGGATCTAGATGCTTGATTTTCTGGTTCCGGGTTTTGACCGTGGTCCATGTTTTTGCTTGTCTTCTTCTTTTGAAACATGGACCACGGTCAAAACCCGGAACCAGAAAATCAAGCACCTATTATATTGTACTGCTGTTCTGTATCTTGCCGCTTTTTCATTAAGGGGGGCCGATACCTCTGCAGATGCCTCTCTATTTTTTTCTGTCCTTGTATATCTTTTTCATCTCTTCAACATTCATCACTTTCCTCATAAATAGTCTTCTCTTACTCTCACTCTGCAGGTTCCATTCTTTCGCAATCTCACCCATTTGGTATGTGTTTTAAATCAATGTGTTTAAATACGCAGAGGCTTTAAATTGTTCTTCCGGTATTGTTACCAGAGCCCTGAAGAGGTTACTCACAGCGTAGTAACGAAACGTAAGCAAGAAAGAAAAAAACAAAAAAATGGACCTTGGTTAATACATGGAATATTATATATTTTTGCTTTCTTTTTCCCATTTTTGTTCACGTCACAGTTTTTTTGCTTGCCCTTATTATCTCAAATCATTTGAAAGCTAAGAAAATAATGCATTCAAGATTTACATGTTAAAAAGTACTGAAATTATTTACCTGAATACGTTTTCAATTTATATCAAAAAAACATTATCAAGGTTAAATAATATAATTCTATAATGTAAGTTGCAAAAATATATTACATTTAGGATTCATATTGAATGCAAGCAGACACGTAAAAGTTCGCGCTTACACATGCCGCATGCGGACAATTTATTACAGCATAAAAACTCAATCTCAAATGAACATGAGCCCTTCAACTCTTGCCAATCTTCCCGGAAACAGGGGTGACATTGACAAAGGGAAATGTTTTTTACAGTATGGTGGCTAAGCCTCATACCAACCTATAAGTCAAGGAAGAAGTTTCATTATTTGGATTAAACGACAATATCAAGAGTGTATTATGTGTTATTGAAAAATAACGTCAAAAATAACAATAGAGTCAATAACTATGAACTTTTACAGGCATGTTTTGTATTTTTCAATTCCTGATTTCTTCAGCCACCTCCCTGGCATCTGCATCAGTGATTTCTCTCCAGCACTTTCTTCTGGAAGTTTCCCTGGAAGAGCCGGTGGATAAATGTTCTGTCCGCGCCGCTAGACTTTTCTCTGTTTAGACATTAGAGTCTGGAGGACGGCGCAGCATTACCTCGCAATAAATAAAAGGCGGGGATGACGTCCACACCGGGATTATGTATCGCAATGCGCTGGAAATTCACAATGCGAATGCTTTGAACTACGAATGTCTTGGTAGTTAAAAGCGTGTCTGTGTGGAAGATACTCATAGTCTGAATAAAAAAAACGGCGCGTTGAAAATTGGCACATTGTTATGTAAATAACAAATACTATAAATGTTAGGTAGGTAGGTAGGTGTATTAATAGCCGATGAGAGTTGGAGTAATTATTATAGGTAAGATTAATTATGTACCTACTGGAAGCTTTTTGTTCTGAAAGGTTCTAGCAAAATTGGCTTCTAGCAACTACTGTCTTTAGGAATATATAAAGCGCAAGTTGCTTGCAAGTGAGTCAGTCCATATACGTCGCTCTGCTGTTGAACAAGAAAGTCAATGTAAGGAAAAACCAACTGTGAAATAAATGTCAAGTGCTAAACCATAAATGTGAATTGTTAAAAATAAATATACATTTTTAAATAAATCTAAGTGTAAAATAAATATCCATGAAAGAAGACAAGTTTTGTTAATTTAAAGACTTTTGAACCCTATAAACTCAACAATATAACAAATATCTTGGGATACGAATGCTTTGAGTTACGCATATTTTGAGCTACAGATTGTACTCACTGAAGTTGAGCACAAAAGCGAAAATAGAGTTGTAACAATAACATACTTGTATGTCATTGCATTGGCACTCGAATTTGTGTTATTGAAACTAGCGTCGATTCGAACCCCGCCTGCCATATCGACAATAACTTCTACCCTGGTTAAGCATATGTTATCACAAGCATCCACTTTTGCATGAAGGCAACCTGGGAAGGAAAAATACGTTGGTGAAACGCATTCCTCTTCATAAATTGATTGAAATAAATACATACATTTTACAACCTACGCTGTTATCTGTGTCGTAGCACTGTTTTTTTCTTCTACAAACTGCGTACTCATACAAACAATTAGCCTATCGTGAACGCTTCTCGTATTGTTATCTGTCTCCTTCGCACTTTTCCCCTTTTGTTGCTATATCGACATTGCAAAATCGAAACCCAGATTAGTTAGTACCTAATAGTTTTTCTTACTCTCTCTCATTTATTTTCTTTCAAAGCATAAACTTTGGTACACAAACCGTTTGGTTAACGATTGAATATCTGCAAAATATGAGTGTCTTAGATCGAGGTACCACACTATTTCCATCCTACATCATAAATAACAATCGTTTATAACTTCGCTGTCTGCTTAGACATTTCCTGGGAGCTGAGAAAAGTATATCTGTCTCTGTTTTTGTTCGTGTACTGTATACGGTGCATCTCTGAAACTGGATGATAAAATAATATATCTATCTCATGTTCAGTGTGAAGGGTATTCTAAAAGTTGATGCTTTAATATGGATGTTGCTGAAAATGTAGGCGGCAAAGCTTTATGGCTTTTTAATGGAGGCGCAGCGCTGACTAGAAAAAACAGTTTCACGTTTGAAGCTAAGCGTTTAATGATTATGAGAAACTCTACGACTGCAAAAAGTTGTATTTTTGAAAATTTAAAAGCAAATTTTTCATTTTGGACTGTGAAATAAATAAATATTTGGGTGATTTATTTGATGAGCGGTGTTTTTGTGTGAATAATGCATCAAGATCCTCTATATTGCTATGGAAAGCTCCAATTTTCAAGCATGACCTAATTGCTGTAAGATTTGTTGAGCATTTGACCAGTCTTTGTTATCGGCAGATGAATGTCACACCCCAGCGAAGAGCTAAACACATAAAAAATGTGTTTCGCTAGGATCGACCCACGACCTTCAGATTCCGCTTTCGTAGCGTTCACTTATAATATGTGCAATTAAATACTAAAATTATTTTTGAAGTAAATTTTAAAAGAATATCTGCTCCTAGAATCTTCCACACCTAATTTTTAACATACTTTTTTATTTATCTTCCCATGTGACTTATTATATTTTTTACATTATATAGAAGAAATTCCGTGTAGCAGAAAACTTGAAAATCTATTTTTTTTATTTTGGAATGTGGAAAAAATATGGTTTCCTCTATTACGTCTATTGATCTCATTTTTTGAAAACAAAATCATAGATTGCCGGCTGTAGTTCTATACGACTCAAGTACAGCAAATATTGTGAAATATTTTAAAGAACAAAATAGTGTAACTAAAATGTGCACATTTTTTTTTCAAATAACTCATTTGTCACTCTTCAGTTGCACAATGAAAACAAAATAAAAACTTTCCAAGTATAACAAGGTATGCAGATTCGAATGCCATCTTGGGCGCCATAATTTCGTAATGAAAAAACTTTACCACTCTTATTTCAGTACAATTCCGCGGCGGAATGAGACGGCGGAAAAATAAGTTGGCCATTTGAGTTTGGCGTACAGGCGCCTCAGTCAAATGGATTTCCTCGCCAGAGAGGAGGGCGGGAAAAAAAATACAAGACGCGTTTCGGCTTCCGGCCGTACTAATTGGCTAGAAGAAAGTGAATAGGTAAATTGGTGAAATAAATTGGCAAAAGTTTGGCGTGTCGGATGGGACGTGCAATTTGGAACTCGTTAACAAACTACTTATATTGGAACTGTAGACTTTCTGTGAAAAGTATCGCACCTTTAATTGCAGTACTAAATACCGGGCGCGTGCACTGGGCAGAGGCAAATAAAATCTAAGAATAAAAATAAACAAAAGTCTTTAAAATAGCACACGAATAGTTTATTTGAGTTTTTTATTTTATTTTTAGACTTTGTTTCAAAGTAAGTTCAGTTGTGACCAATTGTTGTCTTCTACGGGGTTATTCACACACATAAAATCCATAGCTCAACTGCCACCTAACGTGAATTTTACTTACAAAGAAACGATGATTCATGGATCAGCTATGGATTGAATGTGTTGTGAATAGCGCTGCTAGTGTATAAACCTCGATAAAGGCAAGTAGAAGTATGTGCAAGCGCAAACTTTCACATGTGTGCTTGAAGGCATGCATTAAATATCAATCTCCTTGACTGATAGGTTGGTACGAGGCTGACCACCCGTGCTGTAAAAATCGGTTCACTTTTGCCAATGCCACCCCGGTTCAGGGAACGGCGGCAGGAGTTGCAAGGTTTATGTCCATGTGAGGTTTTCTTTATTTGTATGCACACATGCAGAATGTGTAGGCGCGAACCTACATGTGCCTGTCTGTAGGCATGCATTTCATATGAGCCTTAAATGCTTACATATCCTTGCAGCTTAGATTATAGATTATAGATAGATTATAGAATGCTATTATTCCTTGACTTATAGGTTGATATGAGGTTGACCACCCATACTGTATAAAAAAAACACTTTGCCAGTCTCACCCCTGTTTCAGGAAAGGTCGGCAAGAATTGCAGGGCTTATGTTCATTTGAGATTGAGTTTTTTTGTTGTAAGTCCACATGCGGCATGTCTCCTTAAGGAAATGCATTTAATATGAATCTGATATGTGATATATCTTTGCAGCTAAGATTATAGATTATTGATTTAAGATATACATACTCGTATACATTTTTGAAACTTCATTAAGATTGGAGATAGATTAATATCTTAGTTAGACCTTTCCATCTAACTTTAAGTACATACATAAGTCTTGCATTGTAATTTAGTACACGGTTCATACAACTCGCATAAAGGTCTGATTAGAATGTATTGTATTCTCGAAAATGAAATAATGAACGAGTTTACTTTGGCCTAGAATCATGAGAGCATTGTCGGAATGACCGCAATGCATACGAAATTTAATATCTATTGCTAATTTCTTCGGTACGGCGTTCAATTTTCGCAACGTACAACCCGAGTAGACTCGCTTTAATATGAATGAGTTAATCAAAATTAACAAGGAAGGCGTGGTGGTAAATTCAAACAAAACATCCAGCCAAGAGAGACCACTACTCCGAGTATAAACTCAAGCGGTTCAACTCAATAGTAGCGTTTACCAAAAAAACGTATACAAATTGAAAAATCTCTTCTAATGAGCGTTTAATTTTTACATGTTTTTTTGTAAAACGATACGGTTAAGTTAAAACGTACGTTGGGATACACAACAGGCTTGAAACATTGAAATTGTTCAGAGTACTCTATAAGAGTATCCCGAGCGTCTTCCGCAAGGGGCTTTCAAGTTTTTCTATTCATGGGAAAATAATTACGAGGCGAAAAATAGAGTTTCATAAGAATATAAATTAACTTAGTGCCGACTTTGTTACTTTGAAGTCTTGGTTTAGTTAGACGAAAAAAACAGGATTTGAGTTTTGTTTCTGTTTTACAAGTGTAAAACTTTTGGCTTACACTCAAAAATAGTTTTTCCTTAAAATGAACACATACTAAAATGACAAATAATAAATAAATCACTTTTGTGTTCTTTCTGGTTTGACCATGTTCCACTTGCAGCTCCCACATCTGCCGACGTTTTGCTTTCACGCGCAGAAAGCATCTTCAAAAAACTCGCCCTGAAGATGCTTTCTGCTCGTGAAAGCGAAACGTCGGCAGATGTGGGAGCTGCAAGTGGAACATGGTCAAACCCGAAATAATACAAAAGTGAATTATTTATTATTAACACCAGCCATGTTTTACTTCATCGATTTTGGCCGATTTTCGACCCCCCCCCCCTTACAATCATCCTATAGTCATTACCTAATGACCCTACCTCCCCCTCTTGCTGTAATAATGGATGAGCTTAATAATTAATAATGTTATATTACTTACATAATATTTTGTAGAAATTGGCATTTACAAGAATGACGTCACTTTTGGTACTCGTACATCATTTGCCATCATCCGCAGACCAGACTCCCCCCCCCCCCTTAATGCGAATGACGTAATATATGGACAGCCCCAAAGTGAAAGTATTAAACTTTATTAAATGACAAATTTAGGCGCTTGTATAGTTTCCGTACATCCCTTATCCCTTATCTTTATAAAATGCAACGGCCTCCCCATACAAAATAGTTGTGCGTTAATGGCATTCAAACTGAAGAACTCCTAAACAGATGCACGTCATATTCACAACAAATATTGTTCAGGACTTGGGATGTGCTTCCTCATCATTAGTAGATTTTAAATTGTTGTTTTTTAAATAAATAAACATGATCAATCACAACACCTTTTTATGTAAAACCTATGCGAGAAACAAAACTCATTTTGACATTCGAATTTCAAATAAATTGCCAGCACTTCAACAGGCTTCAAAGTTGCCATCGTTGCCATTGCCAAGTCGATTATTTTTCGGTTGAATTCCGTTGAGTACCTACCTATATTCTTTATTTATTTCAAAATTATACTTCAACCAGTTATAACATGTATTTTTTAGAAATAATGACGATCGATTCGGTCAACTTTTTATATGAAACCGTACTTATTGCGGCATTTAATTTTTTTAAAGTATTATTACAATATACAATCTAAGTTGCATATACGCATTAACATATTTTATAATTCATATTCAATGCACTCCTGCACGGAGACACGAGTGAGTTTGCGCTTACAAATGCTGCATGTGTATTTACAAATAAAAATTTCAGCCTCTCATGACCATAAGCCCTGCAACTTTTGCTGACCTTTTCAGAAACAGGGGACACATTTGTTAAGTGAACCCATTTATGCGATATGGGTGGTAAGCCTCATACTAACCCTTAAGTCAAGGAATTTGAGTTTGAAAAATCCTTAAACAACGGTAATCTTAATTTATAATCTAAAGTTGCAAAAAAAGTTATTTGATGATTCAAATTGAATGCACGCCCACAAACTGGCAAATGTCATTTCACGCTAACATATAGTTGTGGCGCTTGATTTTTTTTAAATATTAGAATATATAATCTAAGTTGCACAGATACAATAACTTTTATAATTCATATTCAATGCATGCCCCCCTGGAGACACGAGTGGGTACGCGCTTATTAATGCTGCATGTGAATTACAAATTAAAATTAAGGCCTCTAATGAACATAAGCCCTCCAACTTTGGCCAACCTTTTCAAAAACAGGGGGAACATTTGTCAAGTGAACCATTTTTTTCGATATGGGTATTCAAGCTCATACTTACCTATCCGTCAAGGATTTGAGTTTGAAAAATCCTTCAACAACGTTAAATTTAATTTATAATCTAAAGTTGCAAAAAAAGTTATTTGATGATTCAAATTGAATGCACGCCCACAAACTGGCAAATGTCATTTCACGCTAACATAAAGTTGTGGCGCTTGATTTTTTTTAAATATTAGAATATATAATCTAAGTTGCACAGACACAATAACTTTTATAATTCATATTCAATGCATGCCCCCCTGGAGACACGAGTGGGTTCGCACTTATAAATGCTGCATGTGAACTTACAAATTAAAATTAAGGCCTCTAATGAACATAAGCCCTGCAACTTTTGCCAAAAACGCAAACGCAACGCAACTAAGCTACACATAAAGTGTAACTTCTTGCCGCGTTATCCCCGAAGGGGTCGCATGTGGCGAGTTGAACCTATTTATTTTTACAGGTAAGGGGGCCGGCCTTACGCCAACCACTTCAGTTGAAGTGGAGGTTTCCCAGCTCCCGAGAGTGCTGGTACTCATTTCTTGTGAAGGCTGAGTAAACCTTGCCGGTATTTTATTTTGGGTTTTGAAATAAACACCGAAACGGGAAATCATTTCTGACACCGTCGCGTCGGTGGGATTCGAACCCGAGCTTTCGGCATGGAATGCAAGCACTCTACCACCTGAGCTATCGACCGGAGAGCCAACCTTTTCAAAAACAGGGGAAACATTTGTCAAGTGAACCATTTTTTGCGATATGGGTATTCAGACTCATACTTACCTATAAGTAAAGGATTTGAGTTTGAAAAATCCTTCAACAACGTTAAATTTAATTTATAATCTAAAGTTGCAAAAAAAGTTATTTGATGATTCAAATTGAATGCACGCCCACAAACTGGCAAATGTCATTTCACGCTAACATATAGTTGTGGCACTTGATTTTTTTTTAAATATTAGAATATATAATCTAAGTTGCACAGATACAATAACTTTTATAATTCATATTTAATGCATGCCCCCCTGGAGACATGAGTGGGTTCGCGCTTATAAATGCTGCATGTTAACTTACAAATTAAAATTAAGGCCTCTAATGAACATAAGCCCTGCAACTTTTGCCAACCTTTTCAAAAACAGGGGAAACATTTGTCAAGTGAACCATTTTTTGCGATATGGGTATTCAAGCTCATACTTACCTATCAGTCAAGGATTTGAGTTTAAAAAATCCTTCAACAATGTTAAATTTAATTTATAATCTAAAGTTGCAAAAAAAGTTATTTGATGATTCAAATTGAATGCACGCCCACAAACTGGCAAATGTCATTTCACGCTAACATTTAATTGTGGCACTTGATGTTTTTAATTTTAGAATATAAATCTAAGTTGCATACATACATTTTATAATTCATATTCAATGCATGCCCCCAAGCAGACATGAGTGACTTTGCGCTTACAAATGCTGCATGTGTAATTACAAATAAAAATTTCAGCCTCTCATAACCATAAGCCATGCAACTTTTGCCGACCTATTCAGAAAGAGGGGGAACATTAGTTAAGTGAACCCATTTATGCGATATGGGTGGTAAGCCTCATACTAACCCTTAGGTCAAGGAGTTTGGGTTTGAAAAATCCTTAAACAACGGTTATCTTAATTTATAATCTTAAGTTGCAAAAAGAGTTTTGATGATTCAAATACAATGCGCACCCACAAGCTGGCAAATGTTCTTTCACGCTAACATATAATTGTGGCACTTGATGTTTTTAATTTTAGAATATAAATCTAAGTTGCATACATACATTTTATAATTCATATTGAATGCATGCCCCCAAGCAGACATGAGTGAGTTTGCGCTTACAAACGCTGCATGTGTAATTACAAATAAAAATTTCAGCCTCTTTTGACCATAAGCCCTGCAATTTTGCCGACCTTTTCAGGAACAGAGAAACATTCGTTCAGTGAACATTTTTTAGGTATGGGAGGTCAGCCTCATACCTCATGCTTCATACAAGATACTCAGAACATGAAAGAACTAAATAACCCTTTTACCGCAATTTTTTTTTCAAATTACTTCTTAAAGCATTTAATTACTATGAAGGAGGTGTGAGGAAAAATTATTGCGAAGCCAGACTTACACTGCCCGAAGGGCCTAGCAGACAACCGTGCGCAGCACGGTCAGTCTGCTAGTTATTTTATAAACGCTTAGGTTGAGTTGGAGAGTAGTGCAATTTTATATTTGAGTTATTGTACTGTAAATTAAAATAACTAGAAACATCATAAACGTGCCTACATCACTGAATGAATGTTCAGTGCTTTCCTGAACAAATATGGCAGCCAATACTGAAAGCTTGAGATGAGCTAGAGTTCACAGGGAGCTGTTTTTAGTTATCAAAGTTCGGAAGATTTCACCTCTGAGGTGTATATTTCTTCTTCTTCTTACACAGTCATCTCCATCCACTGCTGGACATAGGCCTTATTCATACCTCTCCATCCATCTCATTCTTGCGCTTTCTGAATCCAGTATCATATACTGTGTTGAGAAAAATACCACTTTTTCCATCTGAAATTGAAGGTAAAAATTAAGAGACCGAGTGCCTTGTAGGAGACAGATATGTGGTATCTAATCTAATCTAATCTAAGTTGCAAAGATATGTTACATTGGAGATTCACATTACATGCATTCTCACAACCAGACACGTACAAGTTCGCGCTTGCACATGCCTCATGTGAACCTACAACATAAAAACCAAATCTCAAATGGACATACACCCTGCAACTCTTGCCGTCCTTCCCTGAGACAGGGGTGACATTGGCAAAGTGAAATGTGGCAAAGTGGTAGCAAAGTGGTAGCCAAACATGTGGCAAAGTGGTAGCCAAATGTAAAGGAGAAACCGACATCCAAAGAGTAGAGAAGCCATTTTAAACGGTGAAGAAGAGAGACATATTCGCTGAGGGGATCGTCATCATTTGGGAACTGACAGGGCACATGATGAAGAAAGAAAAAGTTATTTTAATATGTTTTACCAATACTGCTGTAATCATCAAATCGTACAAGAATCTATATGAGAATAAACTGTTTCCAAGTAAAAGGTTGATTTCAATCGGAGTTATTCGTACATAGCAAATCCATGGCTTAGCCACCACCTAACATAAATTTTCCACACAGCAAAACAATGATCCATGGATTAGCTACGGATCAAAAGTGTTGTGAATAATCTTGAATAAGTATAACATGCTTTGTAAACAAGCAAAATCCAAGAACAAATAGAAGCAATTTTAGAATTTTCAGAAGAGATAATATGTCGATCGAAAATATATGGATTGATTAATTATGCATGGGTTAATCAAAACGTTTTATTAATGGAGTCGTCTGGGAACATATTAATTATCCATTAAGAGCGAACACAAAGTTCTTACTGCCACCCACACGGAGGGCAGGTATTGATTCACAAAAAGGCGCATTGCATCTCATTGATATGCGTCATTTGTAGTTAACAATACGTCAAGAGCGGCTCGAGGAAAAACCTCATTTTCTCAATAGGTGTCGTTATATGTAGATCTGGGCGACGCTTTAAGGCTCCTCTCTGCAGAGACAGAACTATCAAATCTTTGAATTTTGTAATGTTTACAAATACCTACACATGTGGAATAGTTATTTATGCCACTGTCAAGTAATGATAGTCTTTTTAACACGAGTGCTAGTTTGTGCCATGAGGCGCAGCCGAATGGCACAATAGAAAGCACGAGTGTTACAAAGACTAATTACGTGCAGTGGCATACAATACTTTTTCTACGACCATGAGAGAATTAACAAAATAGTGAATAATAGTCATTATAATGTACTCGTCCATTTGAAGTAATTAAAAGCTTACCTTTGTCAAAACGTGTGATTTATCATTCCCTTCGATTATCTAATCTAACCTAAGTAGTAAAAATAAATTATACTTAGGTTTCATATTGAATTCATGCCCACAAGCCTACACATATGTATAAGGTCGCGCTTTTACATCCTGCATATAAGCTTAAACATTCAAACCCAAAACTCAAATAAACATATGCCCTGCAGTTGTATTGGCAGGTGAACCAAATTTGTACAGCATAGGTGATCAACCTCATACTCACCTATTAACCAAGTAACTTTTTGAGTTTGTTTATTTTTTGCGATGAAATTTTTTGTATTGTTTTCCTTTCAAGCCTTTTATTTTCCATTGAAAAAAGGAAAGCTTTATTTGGAGCAATCCGATAAATAAATTCGATAAATTTTAGCACTATTAACAATTTTTATTTGACTCTACACATAAAATATACTTATTTATTTTCATCTGAACAGGGCTGAAAGTCTCATCACCACGGTAATTCCTACCTACCGAATATCACTAATATTGTATGAAGCCTAATCAGCTGATCGCTTGCGGCCATCTTGGATTGGCAGGTCTTCATACCCCCA
The DNA here is from genome assembly GCA_951799405.1 of Agapetus fuscipes. NCBI lineage: Eukaryota > Metazoa > Arthropoda > Insecta > Trichoptera > Glossosomatidae > Agapetus > Agapetus fuscipes. The sequence goes on from OX637338.1 coordinate 5,093,993, forward strand.
TACAAGGTTGACATTTGAAATTAAAAAATGGTTCCAATTCTGACAATGCGCATGCGCACATGTTCATTTTAACACGGTTACCGGTTGCATAATGTAACATTATGCAACGGGTGTAGAAATGTATGGCATTGTGATTGCGTTAGCCGTTTTGTAATTAGTAAATTACCAAATGGGAGTAGAAAAAATTCTTTATACAATCTTAATTAAAATAGGTTCCACTGCAACCCCTTTGGAGGGATTGCGACAAGAAGTTTCACTATATGTGTAGCTTAGTCACGTCACGTTAATTAATGTAGATACGAGTATTTTGTATTAAAATACAAAACATAGTTTTATTGTTCCTAGTTTGACTATGTAATGTTCTAGCTCTTTCGAGCTTTTTTTTTTAACCTTTAACCTAGTGGTCGAAAGCGCTAGAACATTATGAACTCAAGCTCGTGAAAATGAATAATTGTTTTATTTTTATTTTAATGACGTTGTTTTTAATAACTGCTTTTATCATTTTGTAAATAAGCAGATGAGTATAACATTAATTTAAAATGTAAGTTATAACGACGCATCGATAACTAACGATGATTGCCCTGTTTCAGGAAAGCTTGGCAAAAGTTGCAGGGTTAATATTCACTTGAGGTTTGGATTTTAATTTTTAAATACACATGCAGCATTTGTAAGCGTGAACTTGCACGTGCCTGTTTGTGGGCATGCATTTAATATTATTTTTAAATGTTAATGTATCTTTGTAAAGTTTCATAGTTTTAATACAAAAATCAAACAAAATACAATTTACAAGATTTTGTGGATTTCTATAAGCAAGAGCATCAGCAGCAATGTGATTGAAAAATTCTCATTTTTTTGCATTCTCTGAAGCCAAGTGGCCCCCCTTAAGAGCGAGCGAGAGCGCTGCGATTGTTTTTGCACTTAATTTGCATACTACACGCATTGCTGTGGAAACAAAGACACGAAGGTGGGAGAGACTCGTGCCGCTGAAAGGCTCGGCTAAAAGGAAACCAGAGCCTGCTGTCTACACTGGGATTAACTCATGAAACCCCTTTGTAAGTCTGTTGTTATTTAAATACTTTTGCATGTGGTTATTTTATATTACTTCTTCTTCTGTTTCAATCCTGGGATTGGTTTGCAGCAATATCTTGTACTCTTGATCTCCATTCCTCCCTGTCTTGTGCGGCTCTTTTTAGCTCTGCATATGTTGAGCAGCGCACGTCCACCAGCAGGTCCTCCAGGTACTCTTGGCGTGGGCGTCCCCTAGAGTTGGTTCCCTCGGTATATATTTTGAAAAATATATTTTATACAAAAAATAGATAAAGTGAATTAAAACAATGTTTAACCATTTATATTTTTAAATATTTATAAAAATGGACTTTCACTGTGTTAACAGATCAACACTAAAAAATATATATTTTATATATTTTTTTGTATAAATTATCTATAATAAATAATAATAGTATCAAGATGATTTAATTGGTGAACGCTGTTTACGTGTGAATCACACCTCAAGAGCCTTCTTCAAGCTTGGTCGTCACTATGGAAAGCGTCAATTCTCAAGAAACACTCACCTGCTGTAAGGCTGAATGGACCTTTGGTGACGGGTCTTTGTAAGGGTATTTGAATTTTTTTAACTAACAAAAAGCATATTTGAAGATATAAATGGTATGTTTTTTGTGCTCACAATAATATTTTATACCTCGAGCACTTTCGACTTTCAATACTCAGGTCATTATCAAGAGTGATGTATGTCAAATTAAAATTATTAATTAATTAATTCGAAAGTGCTCGAGGTATAAAATATTATTGTGAAAATAAAACTACGTTTTAGAAAAAAAAACAAAATATTTTAAATAAAATGAATTTTCGTGTTGTTTAAATAAAATTAATTTTAGTGTTGGCTGATACAGCGGAGGAGCTCCAGATGATACTCACCAAAATGAATGATGCTTTTAGTAAGAACGGTTTAAAAGTGAATGCCAGCAAGACGAAAGTATTAGTGTTTGGCAGGACTGAGGAATGCGAGGAAATTGAGATAAGACTGAATGAAACAAGAGTGGAGGTCGTGAAAGAATTTGATTATCTGGGAAGCAAGTTTGAGTCGAATGGGAAATTGACGAAAGAATTGGAAAAGCGCGCTAGTAGAGGAAGAAGTGTAATGGGAACGATTGGAAGAATTGCAAGAAATAGGAAACTTACGAAGAATATGAGATTGGCGGTCCACAATGGCATATTGGTTCCGACATTGATGTATGGAAGTGAGGCGTGGACAGTTAATGAATGTGAACTGAGTCAAGTATGTAAGGTTGAAATGGCTTACCTGAGAGCAATGGCTGGAAAGACACTGAATGATAGAGTACGTAATGATTGGGTGATGAACGAGTGTGGTATAAAAGAGAATATGAGAATGAAAGTACAAAAAAGTACGATGAGATGGTTCGGACATCTCGAAAGAATGGATGATGAACGACTAACGAAGAAAGTGTACAAAAGAAATGTCAGAGGAAAGCGCGGAAGGGGAAGGCCGAGGAAAGAATGGTTAGACCAAATAGGTGAGATTGCGAAAGAATGGAACCTGCAGAGTGAGAATAAGAGAAGAGTATGTATGAAAAAGGTGATGAATATTGAGGAAATGAAAGTGGTTTGTAAGGACAGAAAAAAGTGGAGGCGCATCTGCGGAGGTACCGGCCACCCCTAGTGGAACGGCGGCAGGATACAGTACAGTACAGTACTGTGTGAATACACAAACACTACAAAATGTAAAATAAATACGTCCCGAATCACCACAACAAATCCTTCGGGGATAACGCAGGCAATTAATTACATTATATGTGTAGCTTAGTTGCCTTGCGTTATCATACTTCACCAATAGTGTTCCTGATAGTTGTTCCAGTAATTGTTTTTTTTTTCAAAAGATGTAACGGTTATTTTCTATTTTAGATGTAGTCAGCTCATATTTATATCGATGAGTCAGCTCCATCTTACGACAGTCCTTATTCAGAAGAAAATGATTCCTCACACGGGTTCATACGCTTCTCTAATTCCACCACTATATTAAATAGCACAAATACTTCATACACATCACTTCCTCTTTATTTGAACTAACAATTTGTTACAAACACACACACATAATTATTCTTACAATTCACAATTCTAACACGATGGCTTGCCATTCCGTCTCCCTTCTTTCTCTGTCTTTTTTTCAACCCCCTTTTCTGCGTTCCTTTGTTTTTTACATTCGAATTCAAAATCAAATTTTTACATGTTCCATTCTACCTACACAACCAATTCATCTCGTTACAAAGATTTATCAAGAAAAATTTAAATTTGAACATCAAAGTGAATTTTCCAACTCTGCCGCGTTGTGTGTGGTTCTAGCACATATACCCACGAGTAACAATACCACCGCTTATGTGATATGAGAGAGTACCTACAGTCCCCTGGCCGAGGGTTCCTCGGTGGATTTTTATGGGGCAGGTCTTTTAACTTTGTTTCTGCCTTGATAAGGTCCATTGTGTCGGCACGCCATGCCTCTCGAGTGAAACTAATTTCGCCATTTTGCCGTGACGCGTCGGGGAGAGATTACGGCGAGTACTTCACACGTTTTATGTCTTTGATATATATTCAATATTGTTACGTAAATAGTACTTAGGTATAAACAAAATAAATTGGGTAGGTGCATATAGATTCTAGCTGTAAGATGAATTATTATCAAGTACCTAGAGTAAGGAAATATTAAATCAGTAATAATTGTATTGGAAGCTTTTGGAATATCATAGACGTTTCCAGGCGAAATTAAGTCTAGAAAGTTTGATAGCCGTAGCTATACAAGGCGTAATTTGCCTGCAGGTCAGGCAGTCTCCAAGTATTAGTAGCCGTTACAGGCCAAGTCAGCGAAAGTGAACCATACATGTGAATTGTAAAATAAATTGTGAACAAAATAAATTACTTTGAAATAAATCTCCGGCAGTTTTAATCAAGAAGACCAATATTTTAACTTTAAAAAAACATAAGAACCCTAAAAACACAACAATATATGTTTTTTCAAAAAAATTGAAAGTATTGAATTAACACATTATTTGAAATAAGACTGTCTTCTTGGCGTGCAAATGTCACAGGTTTATTTGATTATGGCTCTCAGCAATCAATAGCAAAAATATTGGTTTCTCTGAAATTTATGTCCACCGTATTTTTTTTAGGTTTTTGCAGAATAAATTATCGACATTGTTTTATTTTTCTGCTAAAATTATAAATGTGCCAATTTCCTTTGCATATAATCATTAACGATGCTATTCTCAAACAGCAAATCCATGGCTAATCCGCAGCCTACAGTGAATTTACTATACAAAAAAGTGATGATCCGTAAATGAGCTATGGATCAAATGTTTTAAATGTGGCACTTTTAGATACTAAGATTATTAGGAGTTTTAGGCTTACACGGCCGGCTGATGATACTGGAGTGATGTTTTCCGGGATCTGTTGTCGTGGTCTGTGGGAGCTGGAGCTTCCGGACGTTTCGCCCATTTCTACGATGGCCTTCTTCAGCGTGAAGTATGATGATGAAGTTGATCTTGATGAGAACTGTGAGACGTCCGGAAGCTCCAGCTCCCACAGACCACGGCAACAGATCCCGGAAAACATCACTCCAGCACTAAAATTATTATTTGTGGACGAAAATATCGAGGCTCTGAGTTGACTTTCCATTACTTGTTATAAGACTAATAGGTTGATATGAGGCTGACCCCTATGCTTTAAAAACTTGGTTCACTTTTGCCAATGCCACCCAGGTTTCAGAGAAAGGTGGCAGGAGTTGCAAAGTTTATGTATATGTGAGGTTTGGTTCATTTGGTTTGTACACATACAGTACACATAAGCGCGAACTTACATGTGCCTGTTTGTGGACATGCATTCAATATGAATTTTCAATGTGCATTTATTTTTGCAACTCAGATTACAGATAGATGATATTCAGTAATGTGTAATATATGGAAGTATAATAAAGGAATTTTCAGTACTTTTAAGTATCAAGAATTTTGTACAAGTTTAGAATAACGTTTAAAGACATCTTCTTTTCATAATTTTCTCATTAAAAACTGTCGTTTATCAAACTCCTACATTCCCTTTCTCTGTTCAATCATTTTAACCATCACTCCAAGACTGCATTTAAATAAATAATAATTTTAGATCACGGGCGCTTATTCAAATGAGGCCATTTGATATTTCAGATACAGTCATGGCCGGTGTTAACTTTTAGGATATCCCTCGACTCGTTGCGGCACTAATTGTGAGCTGTAGTGGACGTTAGACATTACGTCCAAATTCAACCGTAGAATTTACCTAAAATGCAAGAAAATTAAAACTCTCAATAGAGGCACTGCCTAAGTAGCGATATATTATTTTGGAAAACACCAAGGCTTAGATTGAGCGTGTGTTTTATGCTTGGAGTAATGAAGTGAACGCTTAGACTACGTTTAAGCTCGTATATAGAGTTTACTAAAAATGTTTAGAAATTAATTTGCTTGGCAGAGGTATTGCTTTAAGATTGATATTGTTTTTGTTTGAATGGTAAAATTGAGTGTATACGTGTGTTTTATACTTGAAATAATGTAGTGGACGTTGGATATTATAATGCGGGGTTTATGAATAGCCAAGCGAGCCATTTGCATATTATTATGCAGAAAGTTTATACGGTTTAATCTGCGCTGGTCATGCAACTTGGAATCAATGGCAGGCACTTGCTATGCACAGTCGGGTACTTTCCGGAAAATACCTGGAATAAACGAAGGATTTAAAACGTATTTTAAGCTGCAGAAATGTTCAGGTGTGAGCGGGCTTAAGCATGCAAGAAAAAAAACAAAGAAAAATTCTGCATACTAAAAAACAAGACGTAAATTCTGAAACAATATAAATCGTTATGGAAGGAATTTATTTAAAGTTGCTTTTGAAAATTTTGTGTAACTTATCAACTAAAAAATGTTCTGAAAGATATAAATAAAAGGGTCAGCATTCAATTTTAAATAATTATCAATGAATTTTTAGTTAATCTCCCCAAAAGCGACTTTAAATTTTGTTTTATTTTTTATTTTTAAAGAAAATGTTTCGATACATAAAAGGTAAAATTGATTAAATGACATTTTAAGCTTGTATGGACTTCTCAGATAAATCCACGTTTTGCTTCTATTTTTTACGAAAGAAAACTCGAAGAAAATATGAAAATTCTGTAGATGACAACAATTTCATGAACACTTTTGTATAATTGGTTCACTAATTATGAGAAGTTACACCCAATAAAATGTTTTATCCATGATTTCTCAAATCAGTGAATCAGAACTTATTCAGTTTTATCTTTAAGGCGGCGATTGTTTAGTTACGCAACGCAACTACGCATAGCAACTAAGCTACACATATAGTGTAACATCTTGCCGCGTTATCCCCGAAGGGGTCGCATGTGGGGAGTTGAACCTTTTTTATTTTTACAGGTAAGGGGGCCGACCTTACGCCAACCACTTCAGTTGAAGTGGGGGTTTCCCAGCTCCCGAGAGGGCTTGTACTCATTTCTTGTGAAGGCTGAGTAAACCTTGCCGGTATTTTATTTCGGGGTTTAAAATAAACGCCGAAACGGGAAATCATTTCTGACACCCTCGATGGGATTCGAACCCGAGCTTACGGCATGAAATGCAAGCACTCTACCAACTGAGATATAGACCGGACTTTAGTTAGTTTAACAAAAAAAAATATATTTAGAGTGTTGAAACTTGGATAAAGTAAATATTTCACGAGACATTTTTATAACGCTGGAAAAGACAAAACGTGTCTTAAAAAATAACCTTTCCCATTTTTTGGCGTAGAAAAAAATATCTAAAAGCCTTTTCCAGTAAAAATCGAAAGCGAGTGTTACATTAACACATCTGGGTTAAACGTTGCTTTTGTGATGGCGGCATACACTTTCTAAAGGTGTAGAAAAATACTTTCAAGGGATCTCGCAACTTTCACCGGTTCATTGTGGATTCACGACACGTCTGACGTCATTCACAGCTGAGTGCAGGTGAGGGGTGGGAGGGGGTGTGGTGAAGACCTCCAGGGGGTGGAGCAAAGGGGAGGTTACACCACGCACCGAAAACCAACTGGGACCTTCTGTACTCAAAGCACAAATCTTAACATTCAAACTCAATAAAATAGTTTCAACAAAAATGTATGAAAACTAAAAAAGCGACATTAAGTTTTTATACAATTTTGGTTAAACGCAATGGATAAGTATTATATTTGGGGCTGGAAAACTTAGGTTTTTACGCTTAGCTACTAGGCTAGCGGCGTCACATTTTAAATTAGACGCCACGAGGGTTTTCACTAAAATGTACACCATAGTTTTACGAGGAAAGGCTTAATATATTTAGGCGGCAAAGTGTTGAGGATGTTTCTTACTAAAAGCTGATACAATATTTTTCTTTGGAAACTTGAGAGTATTGGAGTAGACACTTTTTGCGTTGGTTCCATTTTCTTTTTTCTATTATGTGATTTTAGAAATATTCAAAGCATTTATATTGAATGGTGTCGACGTGAAATTTTTATAAAAAATAAAAAACTTGCTTTAATAATAAAAATAAATCAATAAGATTTGCGGTCACGCGGAGGGTGCAAAACGTGACCAGCCATATAAAATAATACATTGATCGAAAAATATATAAGAGCATAGAAACAGAGAAAGAAAAATATAAACGAGAAAGAAAATATAAACAGGGAAACAAAATAGCAGAAAGTTTTGAAATGTCATGTTGTGTTAATTGTGTAAGTATATTATGTCGAATAAAAATAAGATTCTAATTAAATTGTTGATATCCTCTATAAAATTAAAAGGCGAAATGTGTACCTTAATAACGAAATGTGAACAAATTAGAAAAGTGCATCCAGGCTGTTATTTATTTGTTCACAACTTCTTGCCTGCATTATCCCCAAAGGGCTCGCCTCGCATATGGCGATTTAGGACCTATTTATTTTTACAAATAAGGGGGCCGGCCTCACGCCAAGCACTTCATCTGAAGTGGAGGACATGCTTCGTTAATACAATATACTCTTGTAATCATCCATTTTCTTAACATTTATTTTGTACAAAATTTGTGTGTAGATACATAACATTTTTTACTTGAGGTAGTGGATATAAAACATTTTTACTTATAACGATAAAAAATCTCCAGAGGATGAAAAATATCTTTCATAACCATCGTGGAAAATATAACCTCTTATCTTGACGCGGGAAATTCGGCCAGACATGTTGATTTTCAAAAAAAAAAAAAAAAGGGACCTCTCACGCACTGGCTTATTCCAAAAACAGACAGAGCCGAAGCATGATCGGAATGAAAAATGATACGAAAAGTGCTCGGATAGACCTCGGGAGGAATAGGGAATGTGGGAATAGGTACCGAGGTATCTCTCACCCAAGAGAAAAGGTCAGATCAAGTAGAAAAAGTGTAATGCGGAGTGAATATGATGGCGCAAGCAAAAAATAAAGCAGAATCGTAAACGTGTAATCATGGTGTTTACACTCTGAATGGAATGTAAGATTTGATGCTGAGTAAAATGCTGATGATTAAGTAAATAAACTTATTTTTTTTAGTGTATGTTCTATAATCTATAATCTAAGTTGCAAGGATACATTCATTTAAAGCTCTCAGATGTAAGCCCACAAACCCACACGTGTAGTTCGCGCTTACAAATGCTGAATGCGTACTTACAAATAAAATCCAAACCTCAAATGAACACAAGCCCCACAACTTTTGCCGACCTTCCCTGAAACAGGGGTGACATTGGCAAAGTGAACCATTTTTTACAGTATGGGTGGTCAGCCTCATACCAACCTATAAGTCAACCTATGTTCAATAAATAATAATCTCTTTTTTTAAACCAGGTTAAACCATATGTATAATTTAAACGTTTTCCCTTTTCCATTAACAGAAAATATACTTTTCTTAAGATTTGTTCTAGCCGTCAATCGAATAGGTAATAAAAATAATAATCATAAAATTAATCATTTATTTTGTGAGCGCTGTTTTTGTGTGAATCAGACCAAAAGAGCCCTCTACGAGCATGGTCGTCGCTATGGAAAGCGCCAATTCTCAAGCAAGATCCAATTGTTTTAATGCTGGATGTACCTTTGGTGATCGATCTTAGGTGAAGGTTTATGAATTTTCCAACCCATCAAAAAGTATATTTGAGAAATGAAATGGGTTGTATTTTTGTGCTCCGCCGGGATTCAACTCCAAAGTCTTCCATTTACGAGTCCGAAGCGTTACCACTACGCTGCGGACCGGTCGGATTTATCTAATTTAACTAATGCGAGACAGTAGAAGTAAAGGCTTACAAAAAACAAACAAATACCTTAGATCTCTACGGTACTTGATTTTATTACCATTGAGTTACTAATCTACATGAATTGCTCGACCGAAATATAACAAAATATAGCTCACACGTGTAACGCCTGATGGATAGGCAATGAATTGATCATAAAATAATTTATTTAATACCGGTGCGGTGTTACTCTTCGAACACCCTGTCACATGAAGTGTGACAAGACATTTACGATTTGCAGGGCTGAGAATCGTACGCTCCTATTTTTTTTATATCAGACTAGCCAAGCCATCCTCACGCAGGATCCAACCAATGAGGATCCTGTATTCAAATCGATATTGGCGTCACCCAAAAGTGGATAAATATACCCCAAGAGGGAAGGAAGGCCACAGTTGAACCTTTACCATCTTGCCTTCAGCATCTTCTGTCCGTAGATTATCCAGATTCAAGGTCGAAGCTCTTGTCAATAAATTCATTAAAAATTCAAATAATCATATTTTTTCTTCAATTAAAACCCTTCGTACACCAGTTATAACAACCGGTAAGAGATAATACACACGTACCAATACGCTATTTTTTGGCCCAAAAAAAATGAATTTATGTTTATTCTAGAAAAGGATAAGTCAACACGTCACGCGTTTTGCATAATAATAGTCAACTTGAAGAAAAGCAAAATAAAAAACATAAATTACAAATTCAAGCCGTTTTTTGCTCGGAAGAAAAAAGTAAGAAAACACGCGAGATATCTTTGTTTGAATAGCCGATAAAATACGGCAAGATTTTCATGTAAATCTTTGACGGTATAACGATCCAGCCGGCATTAGAGTCTAGGCATTATTGGCTTACCATTTTCGCCCTCGGGGAGTATTATTTGCTTCCCCAATAGGAATCTCCATACATGATAGCGCCGCCTGCTGGAAAAGTTAGAGATATGCCGCGTGGAACGGGGGAGATATCCTTAAAAACACATGCTGGATTCTTATGGATTTTCAACGTGGTTTCAGAGAATTATGGGTGTGTATTTTTCTTATGTATTTTCCTTCTCAAAGCGTGTTATTTTACTTGATTATTAAAAAAAAAATAGCCATAAAATCTTATTCTTTTTAGGCACACTGTTAGTCAATTAAAATTTTTGTTTTTAATTTAACAAATAAAATAAATCAAACTTAAACGAGCCGCTTGATAATAGAATTTTCTTAAATTTGTAATTACTCGTCAAGATGTGTAAGATTTACACTAAATGCATTCCCACAAGCAGATATGTATAATTTCGCGCTAACATATGCCGCATGTGGACCTACAATATAAAAACCCAATCTCAAATGAACATAAGCCTTGCAACTCTTGCCGTCCTTCCCTGAAACAGGGGTGACATTGGCAAAGTGAACTGATTTTTATATTGTGGGTGGTCAGCCGCATAACAACCTATAAGTCAAGGAACATTTATGACAAATTACATTTTTTAAATCAAAGAATGAAAATGACAATATTTACATGGACATAAAAAATTAAATCATAAAACCAATTTCACTTTAACAAACCCTAGCCGCCAACATCACAGATCAACCGCCATTTCTTTCTATCCTTGCATACTTCTTTCATTTCCTCCAGTCATGTATGATATTAATATTTAATTGTTTAAACACGTAGTTAATAAAATGTGCTCATGATGTGTGGATGTATGGAGGTGTGTATGTGTGCCTGTATGTTGATATTTTTTTAGTTATGAAAGTATCAATTGCTTTTTGATGATTCATTGATTTTGTTATTGTTATTTTTATTATTAATTTTATTGTTATTGTTATTAACGGAAAATGTAGAGACAATTTTTTCAATTATTTATTAATCTACTGATTTATTGTAATTATCCGAAGAAATTTGTTGTTTTTTTCCTGAATAAAATAAAATAAAATAAAATAAGATGTCGTCCATGGTCAAAACTTTTGAGTTTGATTGTTATTTTTTTAAGCAAAATATTTTCATCTGTAATGAATGTAAACAAATAAAAATTGTAATATTTAATTAATAAAAGCAAATTTTATACCATATACCATGTGTATATAGTATTGTCCTGTTCTTAAAAAAAAGTTATTTTAAAAATGAATTATTTGTACCAGTCTTACAAAAAGTACCCATACATTATTTCAACAGCTGCCATAGAACTCACTAGATTTTTTTTAGCTTTATATGTATTTGAACCGAATGCATGCCTTCGGATAATAAATAAATGTAAGTAAAGATCATTATTAGTCTAAGCAACCAGATTTTTTTCTCTCCTAGTGCCCTATCACGTTCCTCCAACGTTGACAATCATTTAAGAGTTTGTCATTGTTTCTCGATGCTTGAAACGGTTTTTTCCCAGTCTTATTTATTGTAATTTTCTCTCTCAAAATGATTCTCATCCTCTTTGAATACTTCTTTCAGTTCCCGAAAGTGCATAATATGTGAAACGGACATAATATCATCTCCTTTACAATTTCTCTGTGCACACATGCTACTGAGAGCCCGAGTCCAACTGCAAAGATAAAGTTTTAGTTGAACCCGTCTCGGTGTCTGCTTCCACTATGGTACTAGTTGGAGGGAGTCGCTACTTATATAGGTGGGTGTACTCAAGGCCTGGTTCAGACGCGACGACCGATCTCTTTAATACCAAGTAGCGATTGATCTAAATCTAAATCTTAGTTGTAAAGAAGGTCATGTGCCAGTTTGTTGGAGCTGCCGAAAAGACAGTCATGCACAGTCTTCGGGAACCGCTCTTTCCGTGTTGCCAGGCCAGCGGCATGGAATGCTCTCCGAGAGAGGCTGAGAGTCAGGAAGATGAGACAACCTTCAGGAAGATCACAAAGCATTCTTGTTTTCCCGCTAGAGCCCACATACGCCTTTGTAGTGATGTCAATCACAAAAAGATATATATCAATTGAAATTCGTATTGAATGCATTCTCACAAGCAGACACGTATAAGTTCGCGCTAACACATGCTGCATGTAGACCTACAATATAAATACCCAAACTCAAATGAACATATGTAAGGTACCTACATGCAATGTCTGTTTTCGGAATTTACAATTGAATATTTATTTCCTGGCTAATATCTGGCTACACTTAAAGATTTTCAACATTGGTATCCCTCACTTACCTGAAAAATGCAATGAAATCTTTTGACCTCCGAATATATAGGCAAGCTTATGCTCACAGGCAGAAAATTGTGACTTACGCATACACCCATCTACTGATGCATTCGCACTCGACCCGTGTGAACACCTTGTAAGCTGTAGGTGGATGGTAGCTTTAGGTATATGCTAGTCAGTGGCGTATCGTCCTTATAACACGATTACAATCGTTTTTTTAATTGTTGGGCAAACAAATAATTGAAATAATTGCATTTACAAAGAAAAAAAAAAGCAATGAAAAAAAAAACTTTGAGTTAATAATTTCTGTGGTACTCGTATCAAAAGTAGTAGAAAATATACTAAGAATAATAATTACCTAGGGATTCATGCAAGCCTACACATTGTAGTAGGAAGGGTAAGTTGTAAGAGCGAAAAAGAGTAAAAAAAAGTACAATCAAAAGAGAAAAAATTACCAGAAAAGTATAAAATGGAGCTTAGATTTTATTGCGGGCACATAGAGAGCTTAACTTATTGTATTCGTTAAACATAAAAAGGCATATAATGTGAAATTAGAAATGACTCCTAGATCTTATAATTATACAGGAAACAATTGAAGAGGAAGACGGGCTTCATGTCAAAGAAGAACATATTTGTTTTTATCGACAGGATAATCACGAATCTTCATTGAAAATACCCAAAAAATAGAATAAAAAGACTGTCAAATGAAAAATCATTTCAATAAAAAAATATAGTCCTTTCAAAATTGCTGAGATTTATAGCACGCACTTATAGGTTTGTATGAAGTTGACCCCCCATACTGAGAAAAAATAGTTCACTTTGCAAATGTTTCAGGGACGGACGGCAAGAGTTACAGGGCTTATGTTCATTTGTCCACACGCGGCATGTGCAAGCACGAACTTATCCATATCTTATAGTTGTTAGCATGCATTTAATATGAGCTTTAAATGTTTGTAAATCTTTTCAAGGTAGATTATATATAACAAAAAGACTGTTTTTTTTTCAGTAAAGTTTCCTTGTATAAAAAACTCACTCTTGGCACTGGTGCTAGTTGAAGGTGGTTGTTTGTACTGTGCAGGGAATAGGGGATGTTTAACGAAGCGTAATGACATCACACTCGGGGGTAGAAGGCTGGCTGATCAATCATCTCTACAAGGGATGGATCCTCTCCAAGACGCGGTCCAGTCTCCTGGTAAATACTCTTCTTGCGGTAGGCTGTAATATCTCATGTTTTATGTATGCGGCCTGTTTTCACTCAAACGAAATAAACAATTCTTTTAATGTTGTGGTGAAATAAAATACTCGAAGTGGGTTTACCCGATGTTTGAACAAATGATGATTGTTGTACGAAGTATATTATTTGTTATATTTTGTAGGGTGGATTTATTAACACAGTGAAAGCCCATTTTTAATTAGTTAAAAATTCAAATGGGTAAAACGTAGTTTTAATTCACTCATTTATTTCTTTTTTGTGCTCGAACATTTTCCAATCTGCTCCTGAAGATGCCTCATAAAGCGAAAATGTTCGAGCACAAAAAATAAATAAATAAGTGAAAAACTATGTTATACCCATTTGCATTTTTAACTAATTTTATTATTTGTGTGAATGAATTATAAAAATGCAAAAATTATGTTTTATTACACTCGGTGGGATTCGAACCCGAGCTCTCGACATGGAATGCAAGCACTCTACCAAATGAGCTGAGAAAGACGGACGGACGGATGCATGAAATATTTTTTCTTCTTTCTATCTATAATCTAGAATCTAAGTTGCAAAGATATATAACATTTAAGATTCGCAACTCTTGCTGACCCTCTCTGAAATAGAGGTAATAATGGCAAGTGAACCATTTTTTTCTGTAATTATTAATATAATATTACAATATTAGAGAATCTTGTTAATGACACCTAGCGTATTAAAGTGTTCTTTTTTGGTGGTTATAAAAAATAAGGGAAATAATATCTCTGTTCAAATATGACGGCATTATAAATTCATCGGTACTCATACTTACCTGTTTAATTACCTTGATGAAATTATTTGTATAATTTTCCCGCGTTTTCCGTATGTTCACAATTTAATGCCTCGCCAAGACGTGCCAAGGCGGAGTAATAATATTCAAATGAATACATTATTGTCCCGAATGCTTTAATGAGCGCCACTCACAGTTACTTTGAAAAGTTTCAAGCCATACTAATCGCGTGCGTCCATTGTCGACAGTCGTACAATATGTGAAACAAAAGTTAATAAATTCAATTCGTGAAAGTGGGAAAATGACTCTTATAATATTAACAAATAAGACTTATTTGTGTGCTTTGTTGTTGATTTCTTTTTGTAAAATATTTCCTTCCTATTAAGCTTTCGCCGTCTTCCGCTAGATGGTGTTGCTAGGGAAAATTTACAAGACAAAAGATGGTGACAGAATAGAATAGAATAGTGACAAAACAACCCATGATAAAACGTCACATGACTTTAAATCAAATGACAGAATGAACATGACTGAAAATCACAATGACAAAATATCACATTGACAAAACAACATAGAAAATACATCACAATGACAAAACAACACATGACATTACATCACAATAACTTTACACCACAATAACAAAACATCATATGACAAAACATTACAATGGCAATAAATCATATGACAACACATCACAAGACAAAACATCACAAAAACTCACATACCTTAAACAAAACATACCATTTACTGCGCATGGAAAAACATCACATGCCAAAAAATCCCAAACAGCACCAAGATTTAAATTAATGCATACTATGAAAAAAAAAACTCAACTAAGCTACACATATTATAGTGTAACTTCTTGCCGCGTTATCCCCGAAGGGATCGCATGTGGCGAGTTAAATCTATTTTGCATAACAAAAGTAAGTGCATCTGTTCCATTTTCTCATGTTCCTTTTGCCGTGTTTGGTATTTTCTGTTTTAGGTAGGTATGTGATGTTTTGTAATGTTTTGTCATTGTGATGTACTTTCCTGTGATGTTTTGGTCATGTGATGCTATGTCATGTGTTGTTTTGTCACTGTGCTGTTCTAACGTGGAACCACAAAAGATACGTTACACATTTGTTAGCATTGTTTGCGCGTTACACAGTGCTTAGCAGAGCATAAGGGTAGAAGCACATTATATCTGATAGCATTTTCTTTACAACCACAGCTAGGGACTAATTCTTTGATGGAGGGAAGAAAACATGTATCAGATCTCAAGAGAAATGTGCTCGTTTTAATAATTCGCCAATTTTGTAAAACAAACTCTTGACAATATGAATCAGGCCCGGCAGATTCTCTTAGATAAAAAAAACGGTGTTTTTGCGTATCTAAACAACGATTACTTAACGGTACTCAAAGTGAAGTACCTATTGTTTAAAAAGTAGCTAAACTCACCTCGATTGCGGAAATCGAAAAAATGTAAGGTAACTAAATCACTCTCTATGAGTGCCATTGAATATTTCATACATTTTTTGATTTACGCAATCGAGCTAGATTTACACAATGTTTTATACTCGAGGTACTAAAGAAAATAATAATGTGATTCTCAAATTTGACGCAAACGACCGTAGTAGAACTCAAAAACGTGAATTCTGAGTTGTTATTATAATGCGTTCACATCAGTGGCGCGCCGTATTTTGACACGAGACGTTACACGCCCCCTGGGAGCTGTGGAATTGGGGTCCAGTGGTCGCAGTAAGGGGGCGTAAGGCGTGTGGAGGGGGGCGGTAAAGTGCCGTGAAATTGAACGCCCTCTTCCTTGGCTGGAACCACGACGAAGGTTCTACGCCATCAAAAAGACCTCTACGACTTTTGTGGTCAGATACTACAATACTTTAATTTTTTTCAGTACTTGGTAGACCTTGTAAACTTTAAATTGATGTTTAGTTTAATTTAAAGAAAAGGTAGTTTATTTATTATGTTTACAAAAAAATATAATTCACGTCACAATAAAATAAGCTGACAAATTTAGATATCAATAATTTTTACTTTTCTTTTATTCTATAGTTTTTTCAGTTCTTATTAATCAAAGTCATGTTATAGGTCAATTTGTTTTGTTGTGTATGCACATGAATATTTCTTAAAGAACGATCTCTTGGGTGATGAAAAAAATCATTAATACATAGAAACGTTCGGATGATGGCTGCTCTTAAGTAAATCCCTAAAAGCTCTCTGCGAGCTTGGTAGTCTTTAAAGATAGCGCTAATTACATAAACAATACATATTTTTATTGTTGGAAGGTTAGAAAGACCTTTGGTTTTTTCTTTGATAAAACGTAGAGCTAGAAAAGCGTAAAACCTAGTGAAAAGCATATTTTTACAATTGAATGTTTTTTTTGCTTCGCTTGAATTGAGCTCTCGACTTTCTGATTACTCACCCGTAGACCACGGACCCATCTGTCATTTAAACATGAGATTAAGCATAATCGCATTTCTGAAATAAATAAGACATGCTCTTGTAGTTACCAGCAACGCTTAAACAAGTAGATAGAAATCAAAACTTGTAGGACCCTTCACACTTACATAATAACATACTTTCAGTCTAAAACATAGAAGCAACATATGAAGGGAGATAGTTGCAAATTTCGCCGTTGTCGTTTTCCCCTCTAATGTGCAAATAAAACAGCTGTCGGTGGACGAAAGCGAAACTGGATGAGCAAATGATTGAATACATGTGCCGAAACAAAGGATTCCTGCAAAGTTGCGGGACCCTTTCGCAAACTTAATTTGCCAACTTTCACGGCGTGTTGGTTGGACACCAACTTCATCTCAGGGTTTGTATTACTTCTGTGCTCCAAGTATAAAACCCTACGCTTAAACATCACCAAAAAACTTAACTATAAAATGATCGTAGACTGAACCAGCGCCTCTATTCAACGTACCATTTTCTATTATTTTTTTCGAGACGTTTAATACGCAGGGTAAGTGGCACACTCACTACCACTGGCTAAAATTGAATTTAAACACCGTGGACGATTTGATGCCTGAGGGAAAGTTGAGTGAGGTGTGCGTCGGTTGTTTCTCATAAGTTCAAGTGTCACAGAAAGAAACACACATGCTAAAGAAACCTGAAACTTTATTTACAGTTGTAAAGAGGTTTATTTTTCACTTCCTTCAACTTGGGAAATGTTACATCTTTTGTAAAATTTAGTTGTAACTGCAAGAGCTATAAGTGAAATTTGGACCACAACTTTGGTAAAATATAAATATGAGGCGTGCATTCCATACCAGCAAATGTAACTAGAAGGTAAGCCACACACGATAATAAAATGTATTAAATCCTTAAATTCATGTTCAAAATAAGTATCTCCTTGAATTTTTTTTTTTTTTTTTATGTCTTATATACGTGATGGTCTGAAGTGTAAGCCCGTTTTTAATCTTTTCTATTATAATAAAAATATTGTGTGCTTCTAATCTAATCTAATCTAAGCTGCAAAGATATATATCATTTAAGATTTATACTAAATGCATTCCCACAAGCAGATATGTATAATTTCGCGCTAACACATGCCGCATGTGGACCTACAATATAAAAACCCAATCTCAAATGAACATAAGCCTTGCAACTCTTGCCGTCCTTCGCTGAAACAGGGGTGACATTGGCAAAGTGAACCAATTTTTATATTATGGGTGGTCAGCCGCATAACAACCTATAAGTCAAGGAACATATATGACAAATTACATTTTTTAAAATCAAAGAATAAAAATAACAATATATACATGGACATAAAAAACTAAATCATAAAACCAAATTCACTTTAACAAACCCTAGCCGCCAACATCACAGATCAACCGCCATTTCTTTCTATCCTTGCATACTTCTTTCATTTCCTCCAGAGTCATAACCTTCTTCATACAAGCTCTTCTTTTATTATGACTCTGGATATTCCATTCATTCGCAATTTCGGATATTTGGTCCATCCATACCTTTCTCGGTCTTCCTCTACCACGACATCCATCTATTCTACCAACATATACTTTCTTCGTCAGTCTTTCCTCATTCATTCTCTCCATATGCCCAAACCATCTTAACAAACTTCTTTTAATCTTCACTTTCACACTTTCTTTTGCACCACATTCTTTTCTTACAAAATCATTCCTCACCCTGTCACTCCGTTTTTTCCCAATCATACTTCTTAGAAAGTCCATTTCAACAGTATGGACTTTACTAATTTCACTTTCATTCACCGTCCAGGCCTCGCTTCCATACATCAAGGTGGGTAAAAGTATGCCACTGCGTACCGCCAATCGAGCATTTTTAGAAATGTTTTGATTTTTGGCGATACAAGCTGTGGCACCCAGTACACACCTGCCCTTCATTACTCTTCTTTCAAGTTCACCTGTCATTCTTCCATCTTTCTCAAACTTACTTCCCAAGTATACAAACTCATTTACCACATCAACATTCATTCCGTTTATTCTAAATTCGAAGTTCGTATTTTCTTCATTTCTTTCAAAAATCAAAACTTTCGTCTTACTTGCATTCAATTTCAAATAATTACCTAGCAGAGCTTCGTTCAATCTAGAGAGCATCGTTTGCAATTCTACTGCTGAGTCTGATACAAGAACAGCATCATCCGCATACAGTAGAACACTCACTTTGCTCTCTCCTATCATTAATCCACAATCATCAAGTCTAGCATCTCGAACACACTTGTCCATGACTGTGTTAAATAGCCATGGGCTCATCACACATCCTTGCCTTACACCCTTAAAAACTTCAAACCATTCACTATACTCATCATCAATACGAACACATGCTGTACTATTTTCATAGTTTGCATGCACCGCACCTAGGAGAGCCCCATTCACTCCGTATGCTTTCAAAACATCCCATAACATACCTCTGTCTACTGAGTCAAAAGCCTTTTCCAGATCTACAAAGGCCTTGAACAGCTTCCGCCTCACCGACAATTGTTTTTCAACAAGTTGTCGTAGAGTAAAAATCTGATCAACACAGCCTCTACCGGCCATAAAGCCGGACTGTATATCGGAAATCCTTTCACTAGTAGTCAGAATCACATTTTTTATAATCACCTTACAGAAGACTTTTCCTGGTATACTGAGTAGACTGATTGGTCTGAAGTTCTGACAGTCTTTTTTGTCCCCTTTACCTTTGTAAATGGGAACAATGACTGCCTCCCTCCAATCCATCGGTACTACTCCTGCATTCACACAAAGCTTACATAATTCGTACATCCAATCTATCACGCATTCACCTCCTGCTTTCAACATTTCACCATTTATTCCATCAAACCCAGCAGACTTTCCATTCTTCAAACATTCAATAGATACTTTTATTTCTTCTTTCAAAATCCTAAATTCATTCTCTTCTGTCATTTTTCTAAACAAAATTCTTTCGCCCCGACCAAAAATCCCTTCAAAATATTCTTTCCATCTCTTACATACTTCATCCTTCTCCCATACCATCTCACCAACAGCACTTTTGATTCCTGGGGTGGTCAATGCAGAATCTTTATTCCTATTGGCACCGACCCATCTCCAGAATTCCTTCCTACTGTCGGTGAAACTCCTGTTCATTTTTTCATCAATCTTTCTCTGTTCATTCGCTTTGCTTTCATAAACTACATTCTTCGCCATTTGCTTGGCTATCTTATATTCATCTTCTAGCTTTCTATCATTCCTGTCGTTCAGCCACTTTTTGTAACATTCCTTCTTCACTTTCACAGCCTCTTTTACTTTAGCATTCCACCAGGCATCCCCTTTCAATCTTCCACCTTTCGTTTCTCCACATACTTTTCGAGCACATTCAATCATTCCTTCTTTCATAAACTTCCACATGCTTTCAATATCTTTTTCATTAACATTCTTTTCAAGTTCATTCACACTTAACTTTTTTTGTATTTCTGATTTATACTTCACTTTCACATTTTCATCACTCAGACTTTCTACTTTTATTCTTGGCTTTCTTACTTTCTTCTTACGTTTCTTCTTTCTTACTTCTCCAATCATTATTTTAGCGCATAAGAGATAGTGGTCACTGCCTATTTCAGGCCCACGATAGACACGGCTATCTCTTACGGCTCCTCTCAGTCTTTCATCCACACAGATGTAGTCAATGATTGTGCGACTTCCCACAATCTGCCTCGTGTACAGATGCACATCCTTATGTCGAAACCATGTGTTTGATGCAAAAAGGCTGTGCTCTGCACACAAAGCTATCAGGTGTCGTCCATTATCATTGACTACACCTCGTCCACTAGGACCAACAATTTTCACACACTCATCTCTTTGCGTACCTACCCATCCATTCATATCTCCCAAAATTATAATGTATTCATTCTTCTTGCTTTCGCGCACAACTGCATTCAACTCATTCCAGAATCTCATTTTCACGTCCATACACTCTGAATCTACAGGTGCATAACAGGCCACCAAGAAAATTTTCATCCTGTTTGTTTTGAGTTTAACAGTCAAAACTCTTGGAGAGATTCTTTGGTAGCCCGTTATGCATCCTTTTACATTCTCACTTATAACCACACCCACACCCTGTCTTTCATTCCCATCTTCCACACCTGACCAGATATACAGTTCACCATTCATTAATACTTTTTCACCATTCCCTTTCATTTTTGTCTCTGTCACACCCATCACTTGTATTCTTTTTTCATTCATCACATTCACGATTTCCTTCTCCTTACACTCATTCATTCTTCTGACATTCCAAGTTCCAAACACCCATTCATTCTCTCTGAGCAAGTTTATGGCGGTTTTTCTGCAGAGTGGAACTGCGTTTATATTGGCGAACATGGGGTTTATTAATTACAAAAATAAATTAATTATATTAAATAATAACAATTATTATATAAAGTGTAAGTACATAAAAATGACAAAATAAAAATGTCAAATATTTAAAACAATCAAATCATTATCATAATCGTTAAGGTATTAAAAAATTTATTAAATTATAAATATAAAATAAATCGGGCAAATATCGGGGGGGAGTCGGCAAGCTCCTTGCCGGAGTAGCTCCTGGCAGGCTGTCCTCGCCCATGCCCGCGTCTCTACGCTGGGCCCTCTTGCCGTGCAACACCCAGCCTCCTGTAGCTTGGCACTCCTTGGGGCTCTCATCAGAGTGGTCGTCGCAGTCGTCGTCCTTGTCACACACCCAGGTGCAGGGAATGCAGCGCCCGTTGGCGCACTGGAACTGACGGGCGGAGCAGCCGGTGGTGTCAGATATGTGTCCAGCGCCAGCAATCACGTAACAAGTCCCAGTAAACAGTGCACAGAACGAAAACACAAACCACATTTTACATCCAAAAATCAATGCGAGGGCAGACTGCCTCTCGTTGGAATACATGTCGAGAATCCCGCTATAATTCACTGTTCACACTTGAATTTTTGTTTGGAGTAGAATACACAGCTTGAATTTTATTTGGATTTGGAACGCGTACGCCGATATCTAGTATGAATTATTGACTTCAATGCCTGCATTTTTTTTTTAGAAGTTTGAAAACAAAAATATTTATTTTTAATAGTTAGGTTTAAGTTAGAATTTGATTTTTATTTGAGAATGATGTAAGTTCTCTCTAAACGGTTCGTTAATATCCGATTTAAATTAAGTTTTGAAATTTGTTCATTTTTAAAAATTAATATAATTGTCAAAATCATTTATTTTTAATTCTTTAAAAAAAAAAAAATCATTTTCTCAGTGGGAATAAAAAACAATTCAAGAAATTAAGTACCAAGTATTTTGCGAAATGACAACCGCAAAAAAATGTGTCAAATAGTTTTTCCAGCAAGGTTTATGACACGAGCTGTGGTAACAAATCCGGAATTAAAATTAGAAAAAGATTGCAAACAAAGTCATAGCAAGAACTAAATTCACCAGCGTTTTACGTAGGTATACTTTGTAGAACAAATAAGCTGCCGAGAATAATTGCATTCAAATAAAATGCATGGCTTAACTTTGTTTCTGTCTGCAAAATTATTATTAGCATCCGAAATGCATACGGCAAAGGAAATTTAATATGAGTTCGCAGGTTGTTGCGCAGCAAAAACTATATTATTTTTGTATCGTTTAAGACTTTAAGTGAGCCAAGAATATTTTGCAGCCAGTTGTTAAATGCTGTCCGGTAAAAGCACGGAGGGAGGCGAAAGTAGAGGCCAGATTAGAACTAGCGTAGAGGCAAGCTTGAGACCATGCTACAGAGTAGTGATGAGGCAAAAATTATGATAATCGTAAAGGCAAAACCTAAGACCAATTAGAGGCAAAGCAAATATTAAAATTGTCGTAGAGGTTAGAATTGAGGCAAAAATTCAGACAATGATTTTGGAGATGATTTTTTCATCGACGCTGTTTCTTGACAATGTCACTCCATGGGCTCTGCAAGATGTTCGGTAAACAGATCGGTCTTGAAACGTTTCTTGAAGTGACTGCTGTCTACAATATCTCCAATCACAGGTGGCAGTAGAAGACCAGCATAGAGACAAGAATTGAGACTAGCGTGGAAAAAAAGTCTTTGAATTTAAATCAAGAGATTAGTTGAGATGATTAAATACAAGCAGGGTATAAGCAAGGTTTTAAGACCAAAGTAGAGGCATTAACAAAGCCCAGTGTAAGGGTAAGCGTTGAGGTTTTATGAGGCGATGTAGAAACTTAGTATATTTTCATGTAGTGGTCAAAATATATACCAACGTAGAGGCAAGAATAATAAAGGCCATATAAAAGGTTAATTTAAAGCCCAGAATATATCCAGCTTAGGCATTTAGAAAGGTCCATAGTATAGTGATTTAGGCTACGGACTCGTATTCTGAAGGCCGTGGGTTCGATTTCCGGCGTAGCACAAAAAAACTCCTTATATTTTCAAATATGCTCTTCGCTGGGTTGAAAATTTCATTTACCTTTAAAAAAACAGATCGGTCACCAAATTTTCATCCAGTCTTACAGAAAATGGGTCTTGTTTGAGAAATGGCGCTTTGAAGCGACAACCAAGCTCGTAGAGGTGTGGCTCATAAGAAATCAGCGCTCACCAAATAAATAATCCATGCATTATTATTATTATTAGGGGTTAAAATAAAAATAAAAACAAGGTTAAGGCAAAGGTCAAGACCAAAACAAAGGCAATTTTAAAGGCCAGATTAGATACAACGCCGAGGCCAGAATAAAGAGCAGTGTAGACACGGAGTAGAGGTCAGCGTACGACGTGGAGGGGGGTTATGTAGTGGAAAATTAAAACGTGAACAAGTTGGCAAACAAAGAAGAATTCTTTTGAGGATGTTAAAGGTAAATAAGAACATTGTTTCCGCAACATAAACAGGCTCTTGTAATTGAAAATGTAGCAAAAAAATAAACGGCTACCAACTCTGCGATACTGAACAGAAAATATGCTTTTTGCTGTGGGAAGTGAATACAAATCATGAAATAAATATAAAGTTTCAAGTTATGATTGTTTAAATTTTTAAGTACCCATTCATATGAAGGCTTATTAGTAATATACTCGTATATAATATATATATGATGATTTTTATTTTAAATGCATTTTTTTAAAGGGACCAACCACTTCAATTGAAGTGGGGGTTTCCCAGCTCCTGAGGAGGCTGTTATTCATTTCTTGTGAAAGCTGAGTAAATCTTGCCAGGTATTTTATTTTGGGGTTCGAAAAAAAACACCCAACGGGAAATTTTTCTGACGCCCTCGGTGAGATTCAAGCCCGGGCTCTCGGCATGGAATGCAAGCACTCTACCACCTGAGATATCGATTGGACTATCAATAATGCATTTTGAGATAAATCCACATGTATTCTGCCGAGCTTTGACAGCTGCTGTTCTGTTCGACAAATGAAATTTACTCATGACCATTCGAGTCAACTTTTACTTTGATTTCAATTACACAAGAAGGATTTTCTTCTAACAAATGAAACGGATAGTAGGGTCACCATTGATTTATTCTTATTTCCTAGTTCAAAACCCACTAACGGTAACTCTAGTGATTCTCTAGTTAAAATTCGTCTGAAACTTTTGCTTCGTGAGTACTGGCGTTAACTAAACAGCGGTCTAGCGACTCGAGACACTGATAAACACGGAGGTGGAAGGCTACAGATACATACAAGTTTGTGGGTCAATCCGTTAGCTAGAGCGAACGATTCCCCATAGGATCAATCCTGATGGGTGGTCACCCTACTTCCGTAAAATAAATCGCTTGCTTGTAAGATATATAAATACCAGACACGTGCACTAGATAGAGGCAAATAAACGCTACCAAGAAATAAAAAAAAAACACACACAAATACAAAAGTGTTAGATTTCAGAACATGTTAATCAGATCAATAGATTTTATGTCTTTGTATGGTATTTAAATGTCTTTCAAATATATGGTCAAATATTTTTACACTTCAAATATTTTTTTATGACGTTTTTTTACTCTTTCGTCTTGAACTAGAGCATCTAAAATTCATATTACATGCATGGCAACAAACGCTTACAAATAGTGCATTGTGCTTACAAATTAAAGTCCAAATTTCAAATGGCAACTGCCGACCTTCTCTGAAACAGGGATGACTTAAGCAAAGTGAACCATTTTTACAGTATGAGTAGTCAGCCTCACCTATAAGATTTAATAATAGTCAATTTTTTTATTTTGTATTGTTTGTGTATAACACTGAAAATTCATATTTATATATATTTGTATTTTTAAGAAACAATTCCAATAAAACACTGCTTTATATTCACTTATTTAAATATGTATATTTTTTTTTAATAAGAAGTATTTTATTGAAATTGTTCCTTAAAAAATGAAATATTAATTGAAAAATATTTACATTCAATTAAACATTTTCATTTTGAAATTCAAATAATTTACATAATTAAAATGCGCAATGTGTATTTCCCTCACACCAAATAATAATATGAATTTGTGGCTGCGAAAATATTTGCATCGATATTAAATTGATAGTCCTGATTTTTTATTGAATAAAATGTGTACAAAGTAAAATATTTAATTACCTTTTTATTTGATTAAAATAAATAAATTAAAAATTTAATGTTTTTTCCTTTTGTTTGCAAATATTAATTGATTTGTTTTGTATGTAATATATATTCGGTGTGATTTGTTGTTATTAAAAATCAATCATTATTTTCATTAAAACTTACTCGTATATTATTTGACTAATAGGTTAGTATGAAACTGACTCCTATGCTGTACAAACTTGGTAAAATTTTACCAGTGACACTCCGGTTTCCGGGAAAGGCGGCTGGAGTGAGGTTTGTTTTAATTTGCATATATACATTCAGCGTGTGTAAGCGCGAACCTAAATATTATTTAAACTGCATGTGAGCATGCATTAAATATGAACCTTAGTTGTCAATAAATCTCCGCACCTTAGATTATGGATATGATAGAAATGAAATGTGAAAGTCTAATTTTAGCTTCAAAGCTTTTTTTACTCGAAATAATTGATCAATTTACTTTTCTGTAACTGTTACTCTGTCGCTGTTCCGCTAGGGGTAGCCACAGCCTCTGCAGAGCTGCCTCCATTTCTTTCAATTCTTACAAACATCTTTCAATTCATTCATATTCATTACCTTTTTCATACATTTTCTTCTTTTATACTCACTTCGTATATTCCATTCTTTCGCAATATCCTAAATCTGATCAAGAAAAAAAAATGTTATGCTGTTTTTAAACTGAAATGAAAACTCTACGATTCTAGGGTAACATATGATTTATTTCTGCATAATTTGATTCCACTCTCAACCATTCTTAAGTTGGAAATAATGAATAGCAAGACTGCAACTGTGTGGGAGGTGCAGAAACTAGAAAGTGCACTCTGTCTCTTTGGGTGCAGCAGTTTCAGCGCACTCATTAGGCAAGCTAGGACTGTTTACCTGCAGAGTAAACTCCGAGTGGCTTCCATTATCCACTACCCAAGTATAAAACCACACCAAAAATTCATGGGTTCCATGATGGAACGATACAGTGACAAAACGACACATGATAGTGTCTCAGGGAGGGTCGAGAGTTGCATGGTGTATGTTCATTTTAGATTTGGGTTTTTATGTCGTAGGTTCGTATGCGGCATGTGCAAGCGCGAACTTATACGTTTCTGTTTGTGAGAATACATTTAATACGAAACCCTAATGTTTTATACGAGTACCTCTGCAACTTAGATTAGATTAGATTAGATTAGACAGAACAACAAATTAAATCAACATCTGACCAAACATCACAGAAAAGTGCATCACAATAACAAACCATCACAATCATGCCTAAAATAGTATACCGTAAGGGGCACTAGAAAAAACATCACATGACAAAACATCACAAAATAGAATACATCATGATAACAAAAGTAAGACATGAGAAAATGGAACTTATGCATATATTCTTTGGCAAAGCTTATAAAAAAACTAACGCCCCCGAGTATCATTAGTAGATAGATAAAAAACCTAATGAAGCGGCACATATAGTACAACTTCTTACTGCGTTATCCTCAATCGAGTGTGGAAGCAAAATAGATGTTTGAGTTTTTTGTGATGTTTTTTCATGAGCCATTTCGCTGCCTTAGTTCTTGTTTGCCGTATAGACCATTTAGCGAATTTTACATGAGCAATGGTTGCATGTGTACTGGACCAATGTGATAAAAACAGGAAATTGATTTAAAAAATATTTAAAACAACTCTCACATTATCGAGTTTTACGTTTTTTCTTAGCTCAGATTGTGTAGATTCTTAAGACTTAACTGCATTAAAAAGTCACGTTTGACAGAATTGGTCTATACGGCAAACAAGAACTGGGGGAGCGATTTATTTTTCCGTTCCAATGTTCTGTTTTAGATGCTCTGTCGTGTGATGTTCTGTCAGTTGTTGTTATGTCAAGTGTCTTTTTGTCACTGTGTCGTTCTACTCTGTCACCAATTGAATGGATGCTTAAATGCTCTCTAGAGGCACTGCTTTAGTTTTTGTATTGTTTCGGTGGAACGCTGTGGTTGAGTATTGAGGTAGAGTTTTGTGCTTGAGGTGGCGGAGACCCACCGCGCTTTGCACACCTTACGTGATAACAAATTTCCCCGCCGTAGATCAGGCAGACTGGCGGGGTAATGGTTTTACGACGCGAGCCGCGAGCCCGCGAGCTTTTTTACTGAATACCACTTGCTTTCATGGTATCAGAACGTTTAAGATTCATGGACATGTAGTAAAAAAACGGATTATCTGGAGAGATGTTTTCCGGGATCTGTTGCTGTCGTCTACGGGAGCTGGAGCTTCCAGACGTTTAATTTATTTTATTTTATTTTTCTTTATTTATGGCAGTATGCCAATTTCACAAAAAAAAAAAAATATATAATATATACTTATTAGATTTTGTAGGGTTTGTGTATTCACACAGTGAAAATTCATTTTATTTAAAATAAAATTATTTTTTTCTTAAACCTAGTTTAATTTTCACAATAATATTTTATATCTCGAGCACTTTCGACCTCCAATACTCAGGCCATTATCAAGAGTGATACCTATTTATTTGTATTTATTTGAATTTATATAATTTTGATCTATGGTTTGTTCTTAATCATTTTAATTTGACATACATCACTCTTGATAATGGCCTGAGTATTGAAGGTCGAAAGTGCTCGAGATATAAATTATTCTTGTGAAAATTAAACTACGTTTAAGAAAAAAAAAATTTTATTTTAAATACTCATTAGAGTTAAAAAATCAACAGTATAAAAAGTAATGGACCTAAAAAAAATATAGAAAACTAAGGTTTCGCTCATGTCTACGATGGGCTTTTTCAGCGTGAAAGTGCAATGATGAAGATGATCTTGATGAAAACTGTGATGAAAGTGTGTGAACACTCGGGTTTTGAATGTGAAAAATTATGAAGCATTTTTTTCAGTTAAAAGTTTAAATGATTTTTTTTTAAATCACACTTAAAAAGTCGCATAAAGATCTGCTGTCTGACAAGTTTATTTTAATTCTCTCCAACTAATCAATAAGAATTCATTCAAGATTGTTATGTCCTTTCATTATTTCCTTACGCTGATTGCAATCTTTAATATGTTGTTTTATTTTGAGATATTAACTAACGCACCTCAATATAAGACAAATAAAAACGACGGGTAAAATTAAAAAATCGCAACTAAGCTACACATATAGTGTAACTTCTTGCCTGCGTTAACTACGAAGGGGTCGCATGTGGGGAATCGGGACCTATTTATTTTTACGGGTAAGGGGGCCGGTCTCGCACCAACCACTTTCAGTTGAAGTGAGCATTTAAAAATATAAACATAAATAATCTCTTTTAGCCTTTTATCGGCTTTATTCACAATAGCAAAAAAACAAAGAACACACCTGATTTTACTCAATAAATGACGCCATAGAAATTTAGCATTACAAGATTTAGTTCAGAAATACCAAGGTACAGAAAGCAGCGTCAGTTGCCTCAGTCTCGGCTCCCCGTAATGGCCACTAGGGGAGGCAGCGTAGCCTTGGTGGGAGGGGGCGGGGGACAGGGAAGAGGGTGACTTTAGGGGGGGAGGTTGGTAAAACAAAGTTTTTCATTTCAGCTAATGCGCGAACGGATGGTAAACTCACTTGATGACATTTTTAAATGACCTTTAGAAGCGCTTTATTAGAATTTATTCCGCAAGCCGGTAGCCCCGTCGGCACAACGTCCATTTTGTTGAACTTAGCATATTACCACAACTATAATACTATATAGCCTACTTGTGGACTTTTACGTAACATTTTATTTTATGAAAAAATGTAAGAGTTGTTCAACTAACTCATTTGAACAAACGGAGGTAATCATTTTTGAACTGTTTTTTTTATGTGAAATAATCTTACTATAGATTTAAATTTAGAAGAAGTTTTTCTGGTTTTAGTTTTTTTTAAACCAAACCTCTATTTGATTTGTTATCTACGCCACAAAATGGCCATTGCGTATTTTTGTTGTTATTTAGTAATAAATGTTAGGTCTGATTTTCTATACAAACATACAAACCAAAATCGAAAAAATGATCAACTTTAAATAAAACACTTTTGAAATACATTTATGAAAGGGAATGCAATTTCATGTACAACAATAACATTAACTAGTAGCTACTCAATTAAATCTTTTAATTTAGTTTTAATTCCAATGATCATGGTCCGGTCGATAGCTCAGTTGGTAGAGTGCTTGCATTCTACCCCGTGAGCTCGGGTTCGAATCCCACCGAGGAGGGTGTCAGAAATGATTTCCAATTTCGGTGTGTATTTCAAACCCCATAATATAAATGCCGGCGAGGTTTACTCAGCCTTTACAAGAAATGAGTACCAGCCCCCTCGGGAGCTGGGAAATTCCCACTTCAACTGAAGTGGTTGGCGTAAGGCCGGCCCCCTTACCTGTAAAAATAAATAGGTTCAACTCGCTACATGCGACCCCTTCGGGGATAACGCGGCAAGAAGTTACACTATATGTGTAGCTTAGTTGCGTTTTTTTTATGGACCGGTTCGTAGTCCAGTGGCAAAACTCCGGACTCGTAAATGGAAGGTTGTGAATTTGGATCCCGGCGGAGCACAAAAAATATACCATTGAGGTATATTTCCAAATATGCTCTTCGCTAGGTTGAAAAAAATCATAAAAACCTTTACGAAAGACCGGTCACTAAAGGTCCATCTAGCCTTACAGCAACTGGATCTTGCTTGAGTATTGGCACTTTGTAGCGACGAGCAAGCTTGTAAACACCTCTGCGGTACTGTAGTAACAAGTGTCATAGACCCCTAAAGTCTATAGAATCTAGGGAGTCTCCCACACAGGATTAAAAAAAAAAAAATGAGCCAGTCAAATTTCTTGTGTGTTTTTCGCTTGTCAATTTTGTCTGGTTAATCTATCTTAAACAAAACGTTTTTTCACGCACGCAACTCAAATACAAACATCAATACGCAATACACATTCATAAAACCCACCAGAAAAATGTGTATTACTTTAGGACTAAATCTCTCTGAAAGAATACTCTGAGGTAAGTATGCGCTTACAAAACTATTTCAGTCAGAATCCATCTTGTTCTCCTAAGCATTTAATTTCCCGTATAGAACGACTTCGATTTTTCTCTGTCTTTTTCTGGACTGCCTACATCTATCCCCGCTGCCCCCTTTCTGTGTGGAGCCTCGCCGGACACGACCCGGTACCTCATGTATAAGTAAAACTGCCAATGCACTATTTTATTTATACCATACATCAATTACCTGTATACAAACGTAAATGTTCTAGAAAATATTTAAATGTTTTGAAATGAATGTATGATTAAATAACTTTGTAATGGATTAAAACAGTAATCAGGATTTTGTTTTTACAATTTCGATTTATTTCTTCACTTATAGATTGGTATTAAGCTGACCACCCATACCCTGTATGAGGGAAGGTCGGCAAGAGTTGCAGTGCTTATGTTCATTTGAGAATTGGTATTATATATTGTATTTCCACATGTGTATGTGTAACGCAAACATATACGTGTATGCTCAGGGGAATGTATTTAATATGAATCTTAAATGTAATATATCTTTGCAACTTAGATTATAGATTGTAGGTTGAGAATGTTTTGCGGTAAGTATATCACACGGGAGACTTTGAATGTAATGCTTTTGTCAATGTCATATCCATTTTTTGTTCATATTGTAGTTTCTTGCCAAAGTCTGTTTGCAGCTAAGTTAGTAATAAATCTGGAAATGGAAATCCAAGGCAATCAAAGTAAACGTTTTGTGTACGAAAAAGCTTCAAATAAAAATTAAACCTCATTTTTTAGTTAATGTCTAAAAAAATGAAATAATTGTTCAATACTTTTCAGCTTCAACAATATATTTTTTCTATTTTTGTTACAAAATAGTACAATTATTCTGTTCACGAAATCGTAACCATTTTTTGAATCCACACGGACACATCCTATTTCGTTCTCAAAATACGAGCCCCGAGGTTTTCTCCTTCTCGGAACGGACCCAGTCAGATACAGTGATCAATCCAGACCCAGGGTGGAAAAATGGCGCAAGTCCTCTGGGCCACAAATCACTTAATAATTCAGGCTCCGGCTTCTTAACACCACCGACACGTTTCACCACAGACCTCTTCTCAATTCCATACAAATTTTCAGAAATTTCCAGCCACAGATGGCACCGAAATTCACAAATATTCCAAAAATGTCTTTGGTGTTTTTTTTTGTTACGGCAAATGAGGGAAAATGTGTCGTGTATAATATAACCCCAAGTTCATGTTGATGGCATTTCAAATGGAAGGGCAAGACAATGCGCATAACAATTTTCTGGAATCCATCGCCTCAAGCCGACATTCTGATTTTTTTACAAATCAAACAATTTTCTTTCATCACCCTACGCCCGAGGATACAATCTCCAATGTTGCAAGAAATAAATGAAGGCTTTCTGTTTCAAACGACGACTTTTTTTCATATTTTTTTGTTGGATCGAATGCTTTGATATTCAGTTTTATCAAAAATAATGTAATAACTACAGAATATATTGTACATTAACACAGAGAAACAATACAATTGATTATCGGAAACATGAGAACGATCGTTTTGATTAAAAATATAAAGCAGAAAAACTGATTATTTTTCAATATACTTTTGTGTACTTTACTGAAATCACACAAATTAAATCACATTATTTCACAGACATAGCAATTAAATTAAAATTAAAATCAAAAATTTGGTAAC
Organism: Agapetus fuscipes; assembly: GCA_951799405.1. Classification (NCBI taxonomy): domain Eukaryota; kingdom Metazoa; phylum Arthropoda; class Insecta; order Trichoptera; family Glossosomatidae; genus Agapetus; species Agapetus fuscipes. Next base: position 5,126,134 of record OX637338.1, read on the forward strand.
GAATTACAAATTGAATCAATATCGTGTTACCCATTTATAAAACAAAACATCAGCTGGTTGTGTTTTTCATAAAAAACTTTCATTGAATTTGTAATTCTTTAGAAATACTTGTACATAATATAGGTTAAATAGGTCAAAAGTAAATAACGTTCAATAAAAGTGTGTACTCGGATACATCAGTGTTATATTGATATCAATCGTTTATGCAGATGGGCGCTTAGATAACATGCATTTACTGATTTAAACGGGAAAACCTTGCCGGTCGTTCGTCATTCATAAATTATTCAAGCAAGCCAAACATGTTTATTGCGGGTCTGACGCTCTGGGGTACACACTACACACGGAGGGCAGTATTTCCATGGGGCGGTCAACTGGAGCTTCGGTTTGTCGTCGATAGATGGGCATGGACCTGCCAGTCATAACTCATTGTCACCCCTCTAAATAAAACGACTCCATTCGATTTCACCGCGCATCAGATTGACACATAAACTAGACAACTTTTGCCAGTGAATTACCTAAAATTTATGTGAATAGATACTGATTTGTCAACTTGATGACCTACGATTATACATTTTATTTTAAGGATAATCTGTAACTATTTATGTTTTAAGAAGGATTGTTAGTCAGAGCCTCGCAAAGCAAAAAAGCTACACATATAGTGTAACTTCTTGCCCAAAAGGGTTGTAAGTGGCGATTCGGGTCAAATTTTTTCTCAATATTTTTAATAAAAAATATATCAAATCGTATCATGGTTTTACTTGTGTCATTTGGTTCAAAAGGTGTATTTTTGAAGAAAATAAAAGCCTAGCAATGCAGAATACTACATACGTAATTTATTGAATAAACTATTTAATTGTGCTTGCAGGTGATTTTTTTTTGGCATGCCCTGTAAAATCATTAAATAGTATTTTTGTTTACGTGTAAATTGAAAAGAAGTGGATTTGTAAGAGTTTATAAATAATATAAAGTTACAATACGATATCAACCAATAGGTAGTAACAGAAAAGATGGATATTTTGGAATATTTTTTTCATTTCTTCAACCCAGATGTAGCAATCGCTGCCGATAAAAAGTATTAATAACAGAATTGGTAAACCGAAACCAAAGGTCAAGCAAAAAAAAAAATCAGTCGCGACAATATTGACAAAATATAATTTATCATAGCTAAATTGGTACATTGAAACTGTCTCAAACAAGTACAGCACCTACCATGGAATTATGAAATCTGTGGACTAGAAATTATTTTAACGAAACTAGACATTATATATTATGTGTTTCAACTTACTCACGAAAATGGTCCTTAGTAAGAGAGAGACCAAAGATCTTCATTGTGCTAAAACTATGAAATATTTCCAGCATGTTGGCAGCATTGATATTCATTCCTGCGCAAACATTGTGCGCACGAGTTATAAATCTTGTGATTGGTAATTTTGCCATTTTGTAAACGTACAGGGCATTATTTGAAGACATTATGGCATGTGTTATTTTTGGGTGTCGAAAAACATAATATAAAAAGAACAAGAAAATACAGGATTTCACATGTAAGAACATGATTTTTAAATTGTTGTTTTTGATAGGACTGGGGACAATTACTGTGCTCCAAAGTATGTATTGATGGAATTTTGGATTCGTTGTACGTGAGCCTTGGCACGCTGATTGGTGTGTGTGTGTGTGACGTCTCTGGTATAGTGTAGATTGTAGAACAATGCTCTAGTACCATCCATTATGAAAGTATCTCTCATGTTCTCGAACTTGCAATAATGCAACGCCTCACGACATAAGCAACAACTTAAGCAACACCTCTGCGGCACCCTTCCAGGGTGACATAGACCCCCAAGATTTTTAAGAAGGGGGGAGCCTCCCACACAGGATTCCTTAAAATAATCATCTCTGCGGCACATATAAATACGAGCAAAGATTCTGTGGGGAGACAGTCGCTTTGATCATTGTAATGTGAACATCTCTAAGCAGAGAGTGAAGAGTGAACACGGCATTGTAATCTACATTGTGAAAAATAAATCTTATGGTATAAATTTAAATAGCAATTTAATGAAAAGAACCATAATTCCTTGACTTATAAGTTAGTATGAGGCTGACCACCCATACTGTAAAAAATGGTTTACTTTGCCAATGTCACCCCTGTTTCAGGGAAGCTCGGCAAAAGCTGCAGGGCTTATGTTCATTTGTGATTATTTTTTTATATTGTAGGTCCACATGCGGCATGTGTGAGCCCAAAATTGTGAGTGTCTGTTGTGGGAATGCATTTAATATGAATCTCAAATAATACATATCTTTGCAACTTAGATTTAGATTTAGATTTAGACAAGTCAAATTGTAACAGTATGAATGCCGTCATGCTCAAACCCTCCTCATACCCGTCCTGCATGTATGTGTCAGAAGGACCCACAGCACATGGACGCGGTAGTTTCTACTCCTCTTTATTATAACTCAATGGCACCAACAAATCCCTTCGTACCAGGAAAAAATCACAGTTTTTTTCTCAGCGCAAGTGTCCGGCCGACCGCGCCATCCCTTACATCGGGGTAGATTGCCTGGAAACGGGGCGCCCTCTAACAATATCACAATGTAATACTAGAAAAGCCGGTATAAGTAAGCCGGTATAAGTAAAACGGGATAAGTAAAAAAGGGGTAATCAATTACTGAGGGGCGGACCCGCTGGGATTCGGGAAATCCTTAACCACTGTTTCCCTGTGAGCGGAGGACGATTAAATAGAATTACACCAGAATAGCGATTAATCAATGTGTGGATACACAGATTAATGTCGAGAGAAATCAGATAATTGCCTGAAATATTGTTGGTGTTATTTTTTTGGTTTAAACATCAGGTTAAACTGATTTAAATGATAAACAAGTATTATGTACACTATAAAATCAATGTAAAGAGAAATATTATATTTTAAGTGTAAATCTATTTACACAGTGAATCTTATATTTCTGTTAAATTTTGTCTATGAATTTTTGTTTTTGTTTTGAAAAAAAATGTTCTAAAAATGATTTTATATAAAAATATTTGTAACACTTCTGTTCTTGAAGATGCTTCATTAGGCGAAAATGTTTGAGCAAAATAAATAAATAAATAAGTGAATTAAAGATCTGATGTTATCCAATTGAATTTTTAAATAATAATGAGAAATAATTTGAGTATAATATATATATTGAATTGTGTTATTTACACATTAAAATGCGTGTAAAGTTTATTCAAAAAAAGGAACGGAAGATATAATTAATACTGTGAATTTGTTATAAATTGATGACTAATTAAATTCAGAAACGTAAAACACAGTTGAGTGGAGTGGGATATGATGAAAAAAATGTGTGTGTTTTTTTTAAATAAAATCACCGCTAATAAGTTCTTTGACTTACAGGTTGGTATAAAACTGAACCCCTTGCTGTTAAAACTGCGTTCACTTTTGCCAATGCCACCCTGTTTCAGAAAGAGGCGGCAGAAGTTCATGTAAAGTTTGGTTTGATTTGTATGTACACATGCAGCATGTGTAAGTGTAAACTGTGCCTGCTTAAATATGGACATTAAATAAATATGAGCATGAACCATCAACATATCTTTGCAACTTAAATGATACATATACTACCCAAATCTAATGTCCCTTGCATAATCCGTACATTTTGAATTTAAAGAAATGTTTATATGGTATCTAGATCTGTATTTGAAATTGAAAAGCCATCACCGTGCTTCTAGTCAACATAAAAATGATAAAGTTTTTAATTCTAAGTCATCTCTGTCGAGTATATGTAGACTTTCCTGCAGCATTAAATCGAAGACAAAGTCTCTGCAAGCCTTGCGATCCATCTTGGCAGCTTCTTATTAGGATTTTAATCTTTTATAAGACGAAGCGATGCATTACTCCGGGACAGACATATTTTTTTTGCTTTAATTACTTGGAATCGCAACGTTGCAATAATGTATAGTTACAAAAGCTTTATTCTCGAAATAATTAATATAAATCGTTGTTGTTATCATTAATGATGTTCTCGTTTGTACAATGAGACATTTATTTGTGATTCGTGATGTATTCTTTCATGAACTAAAAGAGGTCAGCATTTATGAAGAGAGTGATAAATGTTGGGGGAGATGAATGAAGTGTAAGAATAGAACTGAACTACTGAAGAACTGGCCACCCCTAGCGGAATGACGGTTAGATACAAGACCAAAAATACCAACAGCTATAACTACTTTCATTATCCTTGAATAGTCTCATATGGGACTGTCCACGCATCGTGAAAAATTTGGTTCACTTTTACCAATGTCAATCAAAATTTCAAGGATTCTAGAATCAAAACCGATTTGTATAATTTCATGTGAGTTGTAAATATTGTATTTCTCTCAAAAATATTAATTTAAACCAAATATTTTTTTTCCATGTAATATGTTTTTGACAGTTTATTTTCAAACAAAAACAAGTATTGTTTAATAAACGTTATCTATCCTTAAATACTCATTTCATCAGATTTTAGTAATCTATTCCAATTCTCTGAATTTTAACAGTATTATTAACAACAAAAAAAAAGATCCATCTCTGATCAATGGATCATCGATTTATTGTACGAAAAACTCACGTAAGGTTCTGGTTGAACCATGGTTATGCTGTGTGTGAATAACACCGTAATATCTTATACTTAGTAAGAACTAAGTACGTCTTCAATCCAGACCTCTCATTCAAAAGAACTTTTGAACCACTAGTTCGTAGATTTTTTCAGATTTTTTCAGATTTTTTTTCAAGTAAAAATACTTGAATACACATTATAAAGAGGTACACTTAATTTTTAAGCCCCCGGGTTTCACTTACCACTTACAATCGCAGAAATCACCCGCCCCCTAACCGCTCAGTAATTTATGTCCTTCCCCTACGGGTCCCGCCACCCCTTTCTCCCTTTCTAGGTGGCCTGTGGTCCAGTTGCCACCCGTTCTCATTTCCGGGTCCTCAGTCCAGTGTGCGGAGCCTTAAGCGTTCTATACGAGACATCCGATATCAGAAACAGCCTAGTGTTTTTTTTTAGTATTCCTTCCCTTACTATTTTCTCTTTAATCTACTTAAAATACAGATATATTTATTTTACAACGAGTTCTCTTATTTCTTTATTCTCTTATTTTTTCATATAGACTTTAGTTTTAGATCGCAACGCAACTAATCTCAACATATAGTGTAACTTCTTGCCGCGTTATCCCCGAAGGGGTTGCATGTGGCGAGTTGAACCTATTTATTTATACAGGTAAGGGGACTGGCCTTACGCCAACGACTTCACTTGAAGTGGGGGTTTCCCAGCTCCCGAGAGGGCTGGTACTCATTTCTTGTGAAGGCTGAGTAAATTTTACCGGAGTTTTATTTGGGGGTTTGAAATAAATACCGAAACGGGAAATCATTTCTGACACCCTCGGTGGGATTCGAACCCGAGCTCACGGCATGGAATGCAAGCACTCTACCAACTGAGCTATCGACCGGACCATCCATTAACATTTTAAAAATTGTCTGCTAGTTACTTAGGTCTTAGATAAAATAAAAAAAATACGCCTGAAGCTTATGCAATCTGCAGAAGTTTCAAATTTAACATAGAAAACGCAACTAAGCTACACATTTAGGACAACTTTTTGTCGGCGCTATCCCCTAAAAGGTTGTATGTGGTGATTCTGGACCTATTTATTTTTACGGTTAAGGGGCAGGCCTCACGCTAACCACTGCTGTTAAAGAGGGAGTTTCTCAGCTCTCATAAAAACAGCAAAATCTTTTTTTTATCATGCAGTAAGATACCAAAAATAATAGGGCTTTTAAAAATATAAATTTATAGTAAAAGAATAATAAAAAATTCTAAAAATACTCATCGTATTTTAAAATTAATCTGTTTCCTTCATTACATAACTTTCACGTAATTTTACCTTTTTCTCCCTACTTTCATGACTCTGTTTTAACTCTTTAACATGAAACATGCGCTTGGTTGACCTCTATCATGCGGTTTTTAAGCCAGTTTAGCGGACCGAAAAGACCTCTACCCCGCACAAAGAGGCTGAAAGAGAAAAAAAAGCACCAACGCGGAAAACTAGGCAAAGGTACTGGTTAACGGCTTTTTTGGGACTCCAAAAATAACGAAAATTTCAAGAACTACTTTTCTACATATTTCGCGACACAAAAAAAAATATTTAAAAAAAAATTCCGATGAACTTTTTAAAATCTATAATCTCAATTGCAAAGATAAATAGTCATTTACGGCTAATTTTTAATATATGCCGACTAGCTGGCACATGTTAGTTCCCGTTTACTACCTGCTGCATATGTACATACAAAATAAACTAGACTCACATGAACATAAACTTTGCACCTCCTGCCGTCTTCCCCTCAAACTGGTGTGGCATCGAAAAAAGTTAACCAATTTGTTACAGCGTAAAATATATAAAATTAATAGTATCTTTATTAAATAAATGCGTTATTGATCCCGAAATTAAAATCACACATTCATTATTTTTCGAGTATTTTAATTGATTATTATAATGTATCTACGGAACGTTGGTGGCAATACGCTATTGCCGATGTTTTGTAGTGCTTAAAAAAATACAAAATAAATCCGATTATTTTTTAGGTAAAAACTTTTCTCTCTATCATGGACTTTGATTTTTAAATTGTTTTTTTTTCACTGACCCCCCCGCCTAATACCAACCTATTAGAGATAATGAAATGAACGAATGGTATAGGAAACTAAAGGGGCTATTCTTAGACATTTTAGTCGCTCGTTGAGCCCACGCTTTGACAAACTAATGATTCCTCGGCTGAAAGTTTCATGACCACGGTCATTCTTACCTACCGAATATCGGTAATATTTGTATGAAGACTGTTGTATGGCGACTAAAATGTTTAAGAATAGCCCCAAAAGAGATAATCTAAAAAAAAATTGCACGCATCTTTTTTGTGCTCACCTTTAATTCAACTATTAGTCAATGGCAAAAAATTGTTTGTGTCTATTTTATTTTACAAAGAACAATAAAAAAGTTCCTAATCAAAACGTTGTTTTAATTTCTGTACAAACAAAATGACATCATGTATAATAATTCTTTGGTATATTTGAAACTAAGTGTTTATTGATGAAGTAAGCGAAAGACGTAAGTAGATAGTAATATTTTATCTTGCATTAGTCGGTGGCAGGCTGCTAATTACCCTCGGCTAGTTAATTATTTCTTGGTATAATTAGCTAATTGGTAGGTCGCTGATTTATCGAGTAGCGTGCAAGTCCACTAAAAACCGAGGCTAAACTTTCACCAATACTCCACAAAGTTTCCGTCTTTTCATCCTGGCTGATTGAAGAAGCCATTAGCTGAAATTTATTTAACGGTCTTTGCTATCTTTCTGATACAAAGAAAATATGAGTCTTTTTCCAAAATAATGTTTGTTAATGACGAGAGAAATTGAGAATAGGGTGTGTATGGGAAAACAAATAAGAGGTGTGATAGGAATAATTGCAAGAAAAAAGCGGCTGATGATGGATTTGAGAATCTCGGTAAACGGCATATTGTTACCAGCATTGGAAGTGAAGTAGGTACTACAAATGACAGTTAAATGAGTAAGGTATGTTCAGTGGAAATGAAAAACTTGAGGAGTATGACGGGAGAAACTGTGAGAGATATAGCTGTTAAGACTGAATGGATGGAAGCAAACAAATGCATGTTGAAAGAGGATGTGAAACTTAAAGTACAAAATAATGTGATGAGATGGTTTGTATGTAAATGTAAACAGAAAGGACGATGAAAGACTTACATAGTGGAAGGGGAAACGGGAAAGGGAAGACTAAGACGAAGCGAATGTAACAGAAGGAAATGTATTAAAAAGGTGATGACTTGAGGGTATGTAAGGGTAGGAAAAATGTAGAAAAATCTGTAGATGCTCTTGCCACCCCTAACGGAATAGCGTCAGAGTTGCAGTTACAATACAAAGCTATGTCAACGAAAATGCTATTTTTTAGTTTGTTTTTAAATAATGCAAAGTGGAATTAATCGAAGGCCGATATCTAGGATATTTTTGTAGGATAAGATAAATATGTATGTACATGGAAAAACTTAAAGTCATTCTGTAATCCTTTCCATTCATTTACCTAGTGAACGTACATTTAACTCATTAGCTACGGTATCTACGAGTCTTTAATTACCCATTCTGGATATCTCCAAAATCACCTGGATCTGTTCCATCTCACTACGTTAATCTTTTACAGGCTGATGTGGTATCATAGTGTTCTGCCTGTGGTCATGTCATGATTCTTGTTTTCGCTCTAACTTCAACATCGTAGGTCTTTATTCGACTTACACATAATATCTTAATTTCAATTCTTACGTGGTTATCTTTCCATATAAAGTTGTCCAAGCATCCTGAGACTACCACTGTCCTGTTTACTTTCTCTGGCAAATATAAACTTACACAATACAATCAAACAGATTGTCATTTAAAGTTAAGACTTAAGGGACGCAGAATTGGTTGAGAAGACAGTGTTTCTAAGGCTGATGCTAACATCTCAGTTTCAGCTACAAGCCAGCAGTTTCTCCAATATTGTCTTTTGCAACAGTTACATGTTGCACTGTTTGCAACGCAGCATGAATGCTAAGCGGTGAATGCCAAAGCAGTTCACATCCATCTTTGTAGCGTTTAATTAACTAGTTGTTAAATTTAAATTGTTTGACAAACAAATAAAACGTTCATTTCCAAAGCTTTCATTAGATTCTGCAAATCAGCATCTAATCTTATCTAATCTAAGTTGCAAAGATATGTTACATTGGAGATTCACAGTATATGCATTCTCACAAGCAGACACGTACAAGTTTGCGCTTGCACATGCCGCATGTGAATCTACAACATAAAAACCAAATCTCAAATGGGCATACACCCTGCAACTCTTGCCGTCCCTCCGTGAAACAGGGGTGTCCCCTGTTTCAAGGAAGGTCGGCAAGAGTTGCAGGGCTTATGTTTATTTGAGATTGGGTTTTTATATTGTAGGTCCACATGTGGCATGTGTGAGCGCGAAATATGCGTGTCTACTTGTGGGAATGCATTTAATATGAATCTCAAATGATACATGTCTTTGAAGCTTAGATTTAGATTAAGATTTAGATCACCTCCCAATCACCCTGATTTAGGATGCATGATTGTTAGTGCAAAAATTCGAGATTTAGGAACAATTTCCCTACAAGAAAATTTCTGAATTTTTAAATTGAATATTTCGCAGCGCCCTTATCGTCCCCTTAGTTCTTACTGTCTTATGTCCATCAGAGGTTATTTCACATGAGCAATGTTTTTATGTGTACAGGACAAACGTGTCTTATGAAAACTGGAAATTTATTGAAAACAACTCTCACATTAGAGTGTTGTACGTTTTTTTATTTGCTCAGATTTTGTAGAGTTTGATTTTTAAGAAAATTGCATTGAAGGGTCATCAAAATGTGGATACGCTAAACAAGCACTGAGGGGCCGTTATGATGTCACCGCAAAAAGGTCGTACAGGACCGCGGCATACAGTTTAGGAAACACTGTTTTAATAGATATTCAACAAGCTTCTCAAATGCATTCCGATAAAGTCAGTCGATTCCAGTGGACAGAATTTTAACGATCAAAGGCAGGGCTGTCCATTAGCTAATTAATAACTCAGAAGTCAGAATGGGCTTGGAAAAAGATTGTGATTAATGAAAGTAAATGTGCCACCCCTGCGAGGTATTAATTAACTCACTGCATGAACTCTATTCTGTTGAGTAATTAAAAAAATATGACAGTCCAGAATAACAAATAGTGCTGGGCTGGTGATGTTTTTGGTGAGCTAATGAGATGTGCATTAATTATAATTATTAATAATGGAACTTCTTAATTACTACAAAAACATTGCACTGAGTGTTACTGGACTTAAAAGTTGGTGTGAGGCTGACCACCCATACTTTAAAGTATGGTTCACTTTGTCAATGTCATCCCTGAATCAGAGAAGATCGCAAGAGTTGGAGGGCTTGTGTTCATTTGAAATTGGGTTTTATATTGTAGATTCACATGAGGCATGTGCAAGCGCGAATTTGTACGTGTTTGCTTGTGAAAATGCATATACTGTGAATCTCCAATGTAACATATCTTTGCAACTTAGATTAGATTAGATGCTGATTTGCAGAATCCAATGAAACCTTGGAAAATGAACGTTTTATGTGTAAACGCGATTGTAGTAATGTATGTAATATTAATCTCAAATATTATATGTATATCCTTACAACTGAGATTATAGATTACCACTTTAATTAAATCTCTACTTCTTGTTGTTGGTTTGGTGACTTACAGGTTGGTATGACACTGACCAGACCTATTGTAAAAATTGGTTCACCTCTGCCAGTGTCACTCATATTTCAGAGTAAGTTTTTAAATGAGTTGTATGGTAATCGTTCTCCGAGTTCTTGTTTGGTTTATTCACCATTTGATTCAAACATGACCCATCAATGAAATTGTCTTTTAAAATATCATATTCTACATAATCTGACCTAAACAAAAGACGAAAAACCCGATAATTTGAAAGTTGTTTTTAATACTGCTTAAATCAATTTCCAGTTTTCATAAGACATATTGGTCCAGTACACATACAGACATTTCGCTTGTGAAATTACCTCAGATGGATATAGGACAAACAAGCACTAAGGAGACAATATGTTTATTTTACCATGTCATTAACTAGGTACATCACAGAATCCTAGATTCCGTTCAATAGCCTAAGCATAAAGCTTTGCGTTTTCCAAAAAAACGTATCGAAACTAAGAAAAGCGCCTCTAGCGAGCTTTTTAGTTTTCATATATTTTTGGTTAAACGTTATGAGTTTGAACGCAAAGTTGTATACTTGAGAGACAACTGTGTGGACACTAGGGGAAGCAGACTAGGCTTGTATGTGTCACCACCAAGCCTGGAAACGTACCCTGACATGCGGTAGACCATCAGCCATCCTGCGAGGACAGCCAAGCTCAACCCACCAGTAGCTCAAGTATACAACATTTACATTACATTAAAATGCAACTATAGCGTTTTTGTAGAAAATGTATAGAAACTAAAACGCTCAAAAGAGGCGCTGCTTTCATTTCCATAGAGAGAACTGCACTGGCTGAGGGTCCGAGAGAGGGTGGAATTTAAGTTGTGTCTCACTGTGCATAGGGCCCTGAACGGCACTGCACCCCCATGTCTCGCTGAGCTATGCTCTGTCGATGGGACTTCAAAAAGACCACTACGCTCTGCCCTTACTGCTGTCAACAAGGTTATAGTGCCCAATAGAGCAAACACATCAAACTTTGCAGACAGAAGCTTTGCGGTGGCCGGGCCGGTGGCCTGGAACAATTTACCCATCGGTGTTCGCGCGAACCAGCCTACCACCACCTTCAGAAAGGAACTGAAGACACTACTTTTCTCGAGAAGCCATGGCGCCCTTGAGATGGTCCTGGACCATTAAATGGCGCCACAGGAAAGAAATCATCCATCATCATCATCATCATCATACATTTATTTTTATACTCAAGTTTAAGTGTTAGGTGAAAGGTGAAATTCTCAGCATAGGCGCTGTTACTATTTTCATACATTTTTTTATTTTAAAAGTATAGTCTTATACTTTGGGGGCAGAACAATGTTGCCCGGATGTTATGATGTTCAGCAACCGAAAATCCGGAGCTTGAAAATTGTACCGATAAAAAAGAAAGATAACACTAAACATAGTATCATAATGAAGTAACTTTATCCCATATTGTTTTTTTTTATAATTTTTTTATTGTGTATGTATGCAAATGTTTGTAACATAACGTTACATTTTGTACAATGATAATTGTATAATAAAAATATTTTTGCAATTCAATGTATGTGAAGTATTTTTTCATAACATTGTTGGATATTTGCTATGAATAAATGGAATTAAATTCAATGATGCGATAAAAACTTAGTGCAATGAAAAATCAATGAGGAATTAAAATAATAATATACTTTGTTTTTATAATTTAAACTAAATAATCAGAAGGGGAGTTATTTTATTGACATGATTGATTTTTGTCATTTTTTAAATGTAAGCTGATTGGCCAATGGTGTATTATTTAAAAAAAATTGTCATTGTCGTTGAAAAAAGTTTTCCTTAAAAAAATGTTGACATTAGCAAAATAAACTTGATCATTGAGAATAAACCTTCAAAATTGTAAAATGAACGCCAGTTGAATGTTAAATATTGAAGAAACCAAAAAAAAAATGTATGGCAGCTACTCTTAATCCTTCATTTATTTTGTTGTATTTTTGAAAATACGTAAGTCTGTTTATGTTCAGGTGGCATGCTTAATTTCAATGTTCCAACTTTATGCATGCGTTAACTATTTCTCAATAAAAACCAATTAAATTAATAAAAATAGATTATTCATTTAATTTCATTGATAAAAAAAAACGGAAATAAAATATCCTGACAAAAAAAAAAAATTATTGCATGTTGCTGTAATAAAACAATTTAAATTCACAAACCACACGCCGCACGATAATTCACATCAAAATATTAATGGAAACCACAGCTTATTTAGCGCGGCCTAAAAGTTATGCATCAAAATTTACATTAGTGGTTATCTGATTGTAATTCCTCGTGATTACAGCTCACCACCCTTCTGCGGGCAGATTGCATCCCTCTCTCCTGCAGGGGGGGTTGTCCAACCTCCCCACGGGTCAATCTACCTCCCCCCTGGCTTTTTCTCCGTGGCTTTTTCAACGGACCCATGATAGATCGGCACAGTGGTGACAAAACAAAACTTCATATAACAAAACAATACATTATATCACAATGACAATACATCGAATGACAAAACATTGCGATGAGAAAACATCACATGGCAAAACATCACAAAAGAGAAAACACCATAAACAGTAAGACAAAAAAGTGAGACATGAGAAAATGGAACTTGTGCATATATTATTTGGTTATAAAAAAGATCAACGCCTAGAATATTTGTGTTGCTTGTGATGTTTTCTGGTATAATGTTTTTTCATGTGCCGTTTATGGTATGTTCTGTTTTAGGTATGTGATGTTTTGTCTTTGTGTTGTTTTGTCATAGTGATGTATTTTCTGTGTTATTTTGTCATTGTGATGTTTTGTCATTTTTTGCCACTATGCCGTTGTAACCTGTCATCTTTTTCCATATTCCGTCGGCTTGTACAACCGATTTCTGGCTTAGTCAACCTCTTCAGTTTTTTTTATTTCACCAAGGTCATCTAAGCACTTTCTATCTTGTTCAAACTTCTATGGTTTTTCCAATCTCCAATAGAATCATATTCCATATTTTGACTTATGTAATCTCTAGCGTCTCGATAAGTCTCCAGATTTCTTAATGTTCTCAGGATTTTCCACTTCTGTGGGTTTTCCAGCCTTTTCCTGGTTTGCTCAACTCTTCTGACTTTTCAGATCTCTCAAAGACTTGATCCAGTTCAACTTATTTCTCATTCGATGAATTGCTCATTCAATCTCTCACCATCTTGATACACCTTTCCTGCCCATTCAATACTCTCAGGATGATTGGACCCCTCTTAGTCTTTTAACTTCATCCTGGCTTACTAAAATTATCCTGATTTTCCAAGCTATCGATGAATTGTCCAACTTAAGACGTTTATTCAATGACCTTTTATGTTTTTTCCAGCTTATTACTGACATGTTAAAGGTCCCTTGGATTTTGTACATATTTTTGCATAGTATTCTCCCATTTAAACATGAAAAGTCCAACCTCTGAGAGTTCCAATCTCGTTTTAGCTTGCTTGATCTTTCTTGGCTTTACAGAACTCTCAATGATTTGATCGAGCTCAACAGTTTTGTTCAATGATCTCCGGATTTTCCTTTTGTTTTTGTGATTATTTACGGCTTGTTGCAGGTCTCTTGTTTTTATTCTACCTTTTTTTGATGACATATTCCTTTCATAGCTTGTAACTTCCTACCTCTGGGGCATTTTAGCTCATTCTGGCTTTTTCAAACTCCCCTGGATTGTGCGACCTCCCTTCCAGCTGGATACAACTTTCTCCACAGCTGATCTGTCTACTCCCCGACTTGGCCGACCTCTCCCCGGCTTGGCCTATCTCCCCCCGACTTGGCCGACCTCCCCCGACCCCTCGGACGGGCCCGCACATAAATAACGTTCGCTTCTAGCCGCGGTGGTGGCCAGATAAATCTCTTCGTTTCTACCACTGTCGGAAGCGATCGGGTCCCGGGCCGAAGTCATCGGCCCAAAAAACTACTGCCATCCAGGACTCTATTAAATTAACAAGAATAACGGCGTAAATGATTCGTTATTCCTATTAAATTTTCTGGACATTAGTGATATTTTTCAGTGGTTTTCCTTGTAATATTAAAGATGGTACGAAAAAAAATCGTCATTCATTAAATGTATGAAAATTATGAAGAATAGTAAGAATTTACAAAAAATGGTTATTGAAAAATTACTGCGAAACAAATATAAGAGTGTTATTTTGTGTATTTGAATATTTTACTTCCTTGACTTATAGGTTGTTATGCGGCTGACCACCCATAATGTAAAAATTGGTTCACTTTGCCAATGTCACCTCTGTTTCAGGGAAGGACGGCAAGAGTTGCGAGGCTTATGTTCATTTGAGATTGGGTTTTTATATTGTAGGTCCACATGCGGCATGTGTTAGCGCGAAATTATACATATCTGCTTGTGGGAATGCATTTAATATAAAACTTAAATGATATATATCTTTGCAGCTTAGATTAGATTAGATTAGATTAGATTACTGGTTTATGTATACGTGCTGACATTTTTTAAATTAAAATTTAAAAGGGACAACATGCGTATTGTACAATAAAAACTCACAGTTTATAAGCAAAAAAATAAAAAAGGTTGATGTTTGATTTGTAGCAAAATACAATTAGGCTTCTAAAAGGTAAAGTTTAAATAAGAAAAAAAACTACACTGTTTTTTTATCAAAATTTTGAACGAATTACATAAAGTAAAAACGTTTTTCCATTGACTTTGACATAATCAAACGGTATCTAAAACGACTAAAAATATTTTCACGCAGCAATCCAGAATGTTTTTTGCTTCTTCCCCGATTGCTCCTTACTCGTCCCCGCCAAAGTCTCCCAAACTTTGGTCGTCCTGACGTTATCTAGAGAAGCGCGTGATAGCAAAGGACAGAGAAAGGCAAAGGCAAAAATCCTCGCGCCAAATTGGAAAATTTACTCTCGTCTCTTATTCACCGTCCGCGAGCCAGCACGTCGATTCTTCGACATTGTTCTTTTTGATGGATTTTTTTACAACGCTTAAAAGTTTATCACCCTTGTCTAAGACTTTAGGTAATCTACACAGTTAAATTTATGTTCATGATGCAATGACCACAAGCGACATAATTTTTTTTGACTCGAAATTACCCTATTGCAAAGTTTTCATTTGAATTTTAGGTTAGTTATTCTCAAATATTCTTGCACATATTGTAACAATATGGTTATTTACGAATGGCAATTGATGAGCAATCATGCAGAAAGTGTAAGTGCGAACTTGCATGCTCCTGCTTGTGGTAGTACATTTAATTTAAATCAGAAATGTTATTTAAATTAGAGATCAGAATTGTTTTGAGGCTGAAAAAATACTATGAAATTAGACATTTTTTCCTATGCCAATGCTACCACTGTTTTAGGAAAATACATCAGAATTTTCACAAATTTTATGCGTTCACTTTCGGTTCAGAGTATTTCGTAGGGACTTATACATATATACATGTACCATATTTAAGTGAGACCCCACATTTGTATTTTTTCATGAAGATAGATACTCGAATCCAATACAACTATATACAACTCATATTTTTTATGGTTTGTGTATTAACACTGTGAAAATTCATGTGGATGATGACTGAATAGTCGAAAATGTTCGTAGAAGAATTTAATATTTAATTTTTTAAATATATTATATTTGTGAAACAGTGCTTAAATAAAAGAAAATGGTGTTGTTTTTTTAATAACCAACTAAACAATATACAGCCCAGTTTGTAGTATCATTGCATTTCGTCTATTCTTCACTTACATAACTTAAATGAAACTATTAGTTTAAAATAAAAAAAAACGCTTGTATGGTGAAGGGGATAAGGCATCGACACACAAATTTGCGTTATTAAATCAATAGCATGTTCGAGCCCCGCCTGCGTCGTGTCTATATCTATAATCTATAATCTAAGTTGCAAGGATATATTCATTTAAAGCTCTCAGATGTATGCCCACAAACCAACAAGTGTAGTTCGCGCTTACAAATGTTGAATGTGTACTTACAAATAAAATCCAAACCTCAAATGAACATAAGCCCCACAACTTTTGCCGACCTTCCCTGAAACAGGGGTGACATTGGCAAAGTGAACCATTTTTTACAGTATGGGTGGTCAGCCTCATACCAACCTATAAGTCAATCGACAAAAGCTTTTATCTCGGTTCAACAGATGCCATTGGAAAATTGTTAATTAATAATTCATTACAACGTTAAAATAACTGATAATGTTTATACCTAATAGATTAAAATAAAAAAACTGATTTGTTACAATTCACATGAGCTTTTATTATTTTTTAAACACTACCGGTTTCGGGAGAAGCAATACCTCCCATCTTCAGGTGTAAATATAAACTAACATACAAATACAATACATTATGACGTGAGGATTTGAATTACTGAGGGGGAGGGGGGGGAGTGTTATGTGGGCGGGGTGTAGTAGGAAACATAGAAAGTAGGGGAGAAGTGTTAGGAAATATAATACTATTTAAGAGGTTATTTACTGAATTAATATTTTTTTGGATTTCTAGGTTTTCAAAATTATTCATGATTTTACCTTTGTAGGGAATGGAGTGAAGGAGTTTTAGTGTGTGGGTATGAAAGGAATGGTTAGACTCTATTATATGGTTGGCGAATTCAGAATGACCGTTGCTTGTTAGGCAACGGCGGTGTTCTTGAATTCTAGTTTTAAGGTTTCTTGCAGTTTGACCTATATATTTCAGATCGCAATCTCCACAAGAGATCTCGTAAACTCCACTTTTCATCATGTAGTCTATTTTATCTTTTGAGTTAAAGAGGATAGTTTTTAAGTTCGTATTTGTATAAAACGCGGGCTTAATATTGGTGGGGAGTATTTTTGAAATTTTCGTGGATAATGGGCCTGTGTATACAATTTTTTTCCAGTATTTATTTTCTGTGATATTATTATCGAGTCCAGAGTACAGATATCTTTTGGTAAGTATTTTATGTTTTTTATTATTAAGTAATTTGTCTATTAGTTTGTGTTCATATCCATTGTTGCTGGCTATTAGTTTGATGGTTGACAGTTCCTGATTGTAATCATTATTATTGAGTGGGATTGTGAGAAGTCTGTTGATCATTGAGTGGAAACTAGCTAATTTATGTGCGGTGGGGTGGGAGGAGTGAAACGGGATTACAGTGTCAGTGTGTGTTGGTTTACGATAGATGTTGAAATTTAGTTTATTATTTTTTATTTTAATAGAGATGTCTAGGAAGTTTAAGTTATTATCGGTGTTTTTCTCAAGTGTGAATTTAATCTTGTTGTGTAGAGTATTAATGTGGGAAAGGAGAGTGTCAAGTTGTCTATCGGTGCCATTAAATATACAAAATATGTCATCTACATATCGATACCATTTAAAAATATGTTTAACTAGGGGGTGGTTTGAACTAAGTAGGTCTTTTTCTAATTTATTGAGGAACATATCGGCTAATAGTGGAGAAATTGGTGAACCCATGGGTATACCTTCTTTCTGTTCGTAAAATTTATCATTAAATTGGAAATAATTTTGCGTTGTGCAAACATTGAAGATTCTCATCATTTCCTCCACCGTATCATCACTTAAATCGGATTCATATAGTAGGTCGTTGAAAATAATTTTTGAATCAGGTACGGGAACGTTGGTAAATAGGTTAACAACGTCAAAAGAAATGAGTTTTGAGTTTGAGGGTACAGTTAGATTTTTAAGTAAGTTAATTAGTTCTATGCTATTTTTTATCGTGTGAGTAGGGTTGAAAATTTTTGAAGAGTTTATAAGGTAGTTAAGATGTTTACAAAGTTTATAGTTGGGGGCACTGACATATGATACAACAGGTCTTATGGGAATATGTGTTTTATGCAATTTGGGAAGTCCATACAGTCTTGGTGCTTGGGGGTTCATTAATGTTAGGGAAATCCCGACATTTTTGTTGATGTTAGGGCAGTTCTTAATTACTTGTTTCACTTTCACTTGGTAATTATTTGTGGGATTTTTGTTTAATATTACAAAATTATTGTCCTTTAGGAAGTCTTCTACTTTGTCTATGTAATCAGACTTTGTTAGGATTACGGTGCTATTTCCTTTGTCAGATCTTGTAAGAGTGAGCTGTTTGTCCTTGAGAGTTTGTCGAATGTTGTAAGCTACTCTCAATTCTCGATTGGTACACATTTTTCTTCCTGTTGTTGATTTCTTTATTTCATCTGCGCACTTGTATTTCACTGCCATGGATTCATTTGTTACTGCTGCGTCAATGTCTACTGCTAATTGCATAATAGTTTTTTCACTATTGTCGCATATGTTATATTTAAGTCCCTGGTTGAGTAGCTTGGTTTCTTCTTCAGTAAAGGTATGTTGTGATAAGTTAACCACTCGTTCGCTGAACTGGTGCTTTGAACCTGTATGTGTTGTGTGGTTAGGTCTTGTGTTAGTTTGTTTTTTAGACAGTAAGATGTTAAGTTTTTTGTCTAGTAGTGTTTTCTTTTTAAAACCTTCCAGACTGGTAATATGTCGTACTTTATCATCTAGTATCTCCCATTCAACACGGTGCAGCACATGTACCAGTTCACAGTGAAGAACTTTAAGTAGGGATTTTAAGTTATCACGGGTCCTATATAGTGATTTAATTTCTTCCTTAATCCACATTGTTTGGGAACTTTTTAATACTTTTGATGCTGTTTTATTTTTATTGTTGATTTTAATTGATATGTAATTTGGAACGATATCATTTTTTAAACAAGATTTATTAAAGTATAAATTTAGTGTCGTAATTTTGTATTTGATTTTTATTTTAATCTATTAAAATGAACTTTCACGAAGTAACTGCCAAAAACCTAGATAATATGTTTATACCTGTTTCTGGCCGGCAAATATGTCCGTACATAATTTTGATACTAAAAAATCAATGGAAAAAAGGGAAAGAGTGCTGTTTCGTGTTTCCGTCGCATAGGAAAAAATATCTACAGCATTGGTTTTGATATCGCGCTCGTGAGGCTTGTCGTCTGTGAAAGGGGAGTTTTGTGGACTTTTGTCTTTACATTATTTACTGGCCGGACAAAAATAAATCCGCAAGGTTGAAAGGCCGTGGATATTCATTTACGTCCGGCATCGGAAACTGTGCCCCGAGTGTAAAACACAGCGTTCAAACTCGATCGTAGCGTTTACCAAAAACTGTATAAAAAAACTAAAACACCCCAACGTGGTGACGTTTTTATTTCTGTAGTTTATCGTGGTACGCTGTGGTTGAGTTTTAGCTTATGGTTTTATACTTTGGAAACAGATAAAAGCAGCTGCCGCCATCGCATTAATATTAATAAATCCTACGGGGTTTTTTAAGGAGAGGAAAAATGCGTTGGGTATTTATTCTCATTGGAAAAAAAGGCAATATCAATTTCAAAGTCCATGATGGAGGAAAAGTTTTTTTCCCTGAAAAATAATAAAGATAATCGGATTTATTTTGTATTTTTTAAGCACTTTAAAAAACGTCAGTAATAGTGTATGGCACGCAACGTTCCGTTGATACATTTTAATAAACAATTCAAAAGATTGAAAAATGATCAATTAATGATTTTCATTTTGGTGCCAATAAACCTCTTAGTTAAATTATCCAGATTTTCAGTAGTGACTTTGTGGAAGTTTATTTTTGTTTTATTTTTTATATTTAATTTTTTTACCCTTTTATTTAATGAAGATGCTATCTAGGTTTTATGTTAACGATTAAAAAACTTGGTTCACTTTTGCTAATGTCACCTCAATTTCAGGGAAAGGCGGCAGGAGTTGCATAATTTATGTTCATGTTGCGTTTGGTTTATTTTGCATAAACACACGCAGCATGTGTAAGCGTGAATTTACATATACCTGCTTGTGGGCACGCATTAAATCTGAGACTTAAATGCCACTTTGTTTTAGCAACTTAGATTAAAGATTACAGATAACCACATTTTGTCTTCCTTTAAATCTTATCAGATTTTGCGATTGTAACTGTTCTTACAAATACAAAAATAGCATCTTTATTTATAGCATCCTTATTCCAAGAATAGACTCTTTTTAGATGAGAATAATAATTTATTTTGGTTTCTTTATTATAAAAATACATACCTTTAAATGAATGCCGTTTCATTTTTAAAATCACTTAGGTCATGTTTTTATTTTATTTCCTTTTACAAATAAATGAACCAAAAAAATATATATATAAATATTTAATGCAAAAATAAAACTCAAAGTTTTTTTTTCGCGAGAATTGATTTATTTCCTCGAGATCTTAAGATGTTATCACATCGTTATCAAGAGAACAACTAACAGATCTCTAACACAAATGTAAATTAAAAGAGATCTTAAATTAAATGGACTTACACGTGCCTGTTTGTGGGCATGCATTTGATATGAGTTTTGAATGTTAATATATCTTTGCAACTTGTGTAGATTACAGATTAAAGATTATCTTGATTTAGATATGTTCGTACTAACAAGTTGAAAAAAAAAATGGCGGACAAAAACATACCTACTGTATAATAAAATAGTGGTTTGGATGTTTATTTGGCGGGACTTGCCACTAACATATTCAGTCTACATTGGCTCTGAAAACATTGACCAAATCAATGTATAATGTGCACACACGGGCCCCTATAATAATTTCAGCAAAAGCGGGAAATGTCATCAAACCCAGTCATAAAATTCCATCAGGCTGGACTCTGGCATATTCGCACAGTTCCAGATTTACGAAAGTGCACCTTTTTTTATTTTTTTTATTTATTTATTTCATTAAACAGTTACCTATAGGAAAAGTTAAATAATAAGATTAACAATCAAAAAGACCAGTTATTGCAAAGATACATATATTAATTACAAATAAAAAAGTTTATACATAATATACAATATTTGATTTGAATATATAAGAGATGCTAAAATTCATTGCTTATATTGTTTAAGTGAACATAAACCGTTCTGAATTTGTGTTACATTTCACATATTTATTTTGCAAATGTATTCTTTAATTTAAGTTTTAATCAATACTTGGAAAATGTACTGGTCTTTTCAACTGTCCATATATAAGTAAATAAAATAAATGCGGGTTTGAGCATACGTTACCAAAGCGATAATCATACACAAACATATTAATCAACATGAAATCTGGAGAGTCTCCCGATTCGTCAAAAATAATTTCAGGTTAGTTGGATATAAACCGGTCCGCAGCTAGTGGCAACATTTCGGACTCGTGAATGGAGTTTGTGGTTTCGAATCCCAGCGGTGTTCATAAAACCTTTACCAAAGACCGGTCACCAAAGGGTCATCCAGCCTTACAAGTGGGTCTAGCCTAAAAATTGGCGATTTGTAAAGACGACCAAGCTCAAAAAAGTACGGTCGATAGCTCAGTTGGTAGAATGCTTGCATTCCATGCCGAGAGCAAGGGTTCGATCCTTACCGAGAGTGTCAAAAATGATTTCCCCCGTTTCGGTGTATATTTTAAAAGTGGTTGGTGTGAGGCCGGCCCCTTTTCCCGTTAAAATAAATAGGCTCCGAATCGCAACATGCGACCACTTCGGAGATAACGTAGGCAAGAAGCTACATTATGTGTGTAACTTAGTTGCGATATGTCACCATTTCAGATGGATTAAAGCTGCAATGGAAGGGCATTTCCAAGTATCCTTGCGTACCCCTTTCTGATTCATCTGATCACGACACAGGTCCACTGATTGCTCTCAGCCCTCGCATGGAATACAACCAGGTACCTTGTTTACCTCATCGACGCATTAAAGCCAGTACCTTTCATTCAAACTCAACCGTAACATTAACAACAAAAATATTTGAAAGCATAAACAGCGATCCAAGTGAGCGTTGAAATCTCCAAATATTTTGTCAAAACGGTGTGGTTGAGTTTCAACTTTATACTTGGAGCACAGTTAATGAAATATTCATACGAATGCCAACGACTGAAAAAGACCAGCGCAGTCATACACGTCCCTGATAAATCATTTGACCAATCGCATACATACACAATTATGCTATTTGAAAAGAGACGTTACCGATAATACCATTTTCTGTACTTTCATAGAACGTTTTCATTTAGCGCTTTTTCAATAATTCCGTTTCCCTCGTATTCATAAAATGTTTTAATTTAAAAAATAGATCGGAGCATTTTTCGCTTACTAAAAAGTTATTTTAGTGTACACCAATAATGAATAAAGTCTTTTATGTTTATTTAACGTAAAAAAGAACGCAAATTAAAGTTAAAATAAACATAAATAGGTATATTAATTCATGTTTTATACGAAACAGAAAAAAACAGTTTTATATTATTTTGATTTATTCATAAATTGTTACATTCAGTCACAATATAAACAAGGGTAAGTAAATATAACAAAATTAAATTTTCTGCTTTCAAAAAATTGTTTTTACAATCAAAATATGAAACAAATTATTCTTTTTCTTTTCAAAATAATTCTACAAATGGATCTCAGACATCAATTTTTCCAATATTAAGTTCATTTCGTTGACAGTAAATTCAAGTGCCCATATATTTCATTTTGTGAACAGCTATTTTACAAGGCAAAGAAACAGTTTCAATTAAATAAGACAGCAATTTATTCCCTTCACCTTACATGCAACATATGTTGTATTATCATAGCATACGCTAGATATTGGATTATTGGGAAAGGGTAATAAACAACCCTTGGATAGCTCGTTCCCTCAGTTCTTGTTTACCGTAAAGACTAATTTTGTCAAATATGATCTTTTAATGTAGTTGTCTTAAGAATCTAATTCTACACAATCTGAGCTAAGAAAAATACGTATTGTGTTCAAATGTGCGAGCTATTCAACATTTTCACATAAGATTTTCTGTGTTTGAAATTTTATTTCAGTTCTCGAGTGCCGTATATCCACTAAACGTTCGAGGCGCATGCGCGACTGCGTCATCTACAAATGTAAGCCAATCACAGACGCGCGTGGACATGACGTCACACCGACACATTGTTGGTTGTTATATGTATTTTGGCGCTTACGCCAAACAAGCACTTAAAGATTGTCCGGTCAAAGTCCGATCATTTTGCCGTATCTCCACTTTACGTAATTTTCGTTGCGCATCTTTGACGTATATCCATTTTAAAACGCTTTTTTTTTAGGACTAAACGTAAAATTATAATGATTAGTATGGATTATTATAATGTCTGACCTCCAGTACTTTCGGTAAAATAGGTAATTGAATTACGATTTTGTCAATTACAATAACCAACACAAAAACATTGCTCCTGTAAAATTAGCTTAATGGACTATACGGCAAACAAGAACTAAGGTAGCGAGCTGTCGGCATTTAAACCTCCCCTGTGATAGATAGGCAGCGATATGGTAGCGACATAACTGGGTCGGTCTAACATGGACTTAATCTACCCTCACAAGAAACTACTATTGGACATGTCTCACAGCCATGAAGTAGTCGCTGGACACACACGGTTTTATTACTTTCATGCAGATTAGAGAGAACAAAGGATTCGAATTTGAATGAACAACAAATGGATAATTAAACCGTATAAAAAAGAACTGATCACAGAAAAAGTTTGGTTTTGCTTAAAAAATATTCGGTATTGAGAAAAAGGCGAACCGGTTGTTCAAATGATTTATTTTATTCAAGCTGATTTCAGTTCTCCTGATCCATTGTGCTGAAACAGTCTGCTGTATGCTGAACAGATACCAATGTTGGCAGTTTTAGGAGACATTTTTGTTCATAGAAGTTGTAGTTTATAAAAGTGCCCTAGTAGTTAGTGCCTCTAAATTATTATTAAAATATAGTGCGTTTATGGGTGCAAGGACAAAGCTAAATTGATAACAAGTTCATGTGATTTCAATACCACCTTGTATCTATGAAAAAGTATATCATTTATTTACTTCTTATTTGAAAACCGCAACTAAACCTACAAGTTCGATTTAAGATGGTTGTAAAAAGGCTCCGAAATTAGGGGAAATATCTTTGCTGAATAACATACTCATTATAGTCTTGACCAGAATTTGGCTTTTTTGCGTTTTCTCAAAAATATCTATCTTGATTGAACTGAAGTCCATATTATATACAAATTCAAAGTTACTTTTAAATTAGTTAACATTTGGAATATTTTACAAACCTTGATTAAATTGATGAATCTGATGAATTGGTGAGAATGAGTTCATCCTCTTTTGCATCACAATAACTAAGCTGAGACCTCAACAAAACGTCTGGAGTAAAGTAAATTCTATATCCGAAGTGTTAATTAATTTTAAAGTTAATTTAGATTTGTAAATAGTGCTTGTATTGTAAGTGCAAGTAACATATTATAAATCGCTAGAGTCGTTGTCAGTTTTTATTAACGAATTATTTAAAAAGTAAAATGTCGAAATGTTCCTCAGTCGATGCCGTAATAAAGATATAACTGCATTTCAAAATATCATAAATCACACAATTAAAGACATCGACAAAAATCAGCTATAAATACTACTGCTTGCCCTCTAGTGACTGAACAACCGCTACTCATGAAGCGTATTCAAATATCCAAATACTTAAATTATAATTTCTCCATTATTTATTGCTTAAAACACGTTTTTGTTGGCTTCAACACTTTAACCACTGTGTGTATTTCGAAACAGCCTGTGGTTCCACGATAGAACGACACAGTGACAAAACGACACTTAACAGAACGACACATGATAGGACGACACATCACAGAACGACACGTGACAGGACGACCCATAACAGAACGTCACGATGACAGTAGGTACATCACAAGATAAAACATCACAGGAAAGTACATCACAAAACTATTCATCACATGACAGCACATCACCTATCTGAAACAGGACATGTTAAAAACGGCACATGAAAAAACATTGTCATAATGATGTATTATCTGTGTTTTGTCGTAGTGATGTTTTGACGTGTGATTTAATGTCATTGTGATGTTCTATTATGTGTTGTTCTGTCCTGTGTTGTCCTGTCATGTGTCATTCTCTCACGTGTCGTTCTGTCATGTGTCGTTCTGTCATGTGTCGCTCTGTCATGTCCCGTTTTGTCACTGTGCCGTTCTATCCTGTCACCCAGCCTGTCCAGCACGTAAATTTGGAAGTATAACTCATTTCAGTGCCATAAGTATAAACCTGTACACAAAAATTTAAACGGAATGTCACTAAAAGATATATGAAAACTAAAAAAGCGCCTTCATTGAGCGTTTTAGTCCCCAACCATATTTGATACAACACTGTGGTTGAGTTGAAATGTGAAGTTGTATACGTACTCGGAGCATGATACGCCCACAGAATGAGTTAATAAATTATTTAACCAATTAACAGAAGCTCTCTGGCGGGCTAATGGATACATTTTCAACGAATTCAAAACTAGTTTTTTTTTTATAAAAACATGGTTGCAATGTTTTATGCCATGGATAATTTATAGTACCTACGATAAATTTACTATTAATGAAGATTCATTATTCATAAGTCTAACGAGCCTAAAAGTGACGCTTTTACAAAATTATAGGTGATAACTTAAGTTAATTTTCACGCTGAAGAAGCCCATTTTAGACATGGGCGAAACGTCCTGAAGTTCCTGCTCACACAGAGCATGAAAACAGATCCCGTAAAACGTCTCTCCAGCAAATTAAGTTATTTTTTAGAAAATTTAAATGACTTACTATCGTAAGTCAAAATTACATAATACGCTAATTTTAACAATTGTTTATAAACACTTAATTTTGATAGTCGGTCAATATCCTCAGTTGGTAGAGTGCTTCATTCCATGGAGAGAGCTCTGATTCGAATCCCACCGAGGGTGTCAGAAATGATTTCCCGTTTCGGTGTTTATATCAAAACGCAAAATATAATACCGGAAAGGCAAGAAACGGGAGCTGGGAAACCCCCACTTCAGCTGAAGGACGGCCCACTTACCTGTAAAAATAAATAGGTCCAACTCGCCTCATGCGAAACCTTTTGGGGATAACACGGCAAGAAGTTACACTACATGTGTAGCTTCGGTCGGACTTACGTAATTGAGATTATGATTTGATAAGTGAAATAGTTGGTAAATAGTTGGAAGACGTGCCAGCGGAGAATGGATGGGTAGGTTTGTAAAACGTAGGCAATTCCCGTCCACCACAGCAATAGTTTTCTGGCTGTAAACTTTGCACATAAATAATGAAGTGGGTCATTCGTTTGAAGTTAATCGACCTTAAATGAATTATGCGCGGATCGCAAATTAAATTTTAATATGAAAATATCCAGCATTTGCAGTCGTCAATTTTAATTTACTTTCTGCGGATTAAGGCCTTGCAATTCACAAAAAACATGATTTCATTCTTGTGATAAAGCCTGAGTATTTAACATTGTACAAATACTCAAGCATTGAGTAAACATAAAACTGAAGGGAAAATTCAACAGCGCCTTTTAGCAAACTTGCAGTTTTCATACTTTTTTCCCTGTTTTCTAATCACCAATTCGTTGACTTATAGGTTGGTATGAAACTGACCACCCATACTGTAAAAAATGGTTCACTTTGCCAATATCACCGCTGTTCAGGGAGATCAGCTAAACGGCAAAAGTTGCAGGGTTTAAGTTCATTTGAGGTTTGGATTTTAATTTGTAAGTACACCGCCACCCCAATTTCAAGGAAAGGCGGCAGGAAATGCTTAGTTTACATATTATGTTCATGTGATATTTGGTCATTTTGTATGTACACATGCAGCATGTATGTAAACATTCAGCATGTGTTAGCGCAAACTAGTCTGTGGCTATGCATTTGATATGTGTTTTGAATGTAAATATCTTCTCTCTGTTAATATCTAATCTCTTTGCAACTTAGATTATAGATTATTGTAGACCAACTTTATGGGATACGCGCCATCTATGAAAATAGTTTGGCGTGTGTAAGAATGGATGGTAAATGTAGCGAATGGTTTGATGTTTACAAGGGAGTACGACAGGGGTGTGTACTGTGTAATGAGTCCGTGGTTATATTTAACATAATCATGGACAATTGTATGAAAGAAGCAGAAATTTCTCATTATGGTGTGAAAGTGGGTGAGACGAAAGTTGGAGTTCTTCTCTATGCTGACGATGCCGTAGTGTTGGCTGATACAGAGGAGGAGCTCCAGATGATACTCACCAAAATTTTTAGTAAGAACGGTTTAAAAGTGAATGCCAGTAAGACGAAAGTATTAGTGTTTGACAGGACTGAGGAATGCGAGGAAATTGAGATAAGACTGAATGAAACAAGAGTGGAGGTCGTGAAAGAATTTGATTATCTGGGAAGCAAGTTTGAGTCGAATGGGAAATTGACGAAAGAATTGGAAAAGCGCGCTAGTAGAGGAAGAAGTGTAATGGGAACGATTGGAAGAATTGCAAGAAATAGAAAATTTACGAAGAATATGAGACTGGCGGTCCACAATGGCATATTGGTTCCGACATTGATGTATGGAAGTGAGGCGTGGACAGTTAATGAATGTGAACTGAGTAAAGTATGTACGGTTGAAATGGCTTACCTGAGAGCAATGGCTGGAAAGACACTGAATGATAGAGTACGTAATGATTGGGTGATGAACGAGTGTGGTATAAAAGAGAATATGAGAATGAGAGTACAAAAAAGTACGATGAGATGGTTCGGACATCTCGAAAGAATGGATGATGAACGACTAACGAAGAAAGTGTACAAAGGAAATGTCAGAGGAAGGCGCGGAAGGGGAAGGCCGAGGAAAGAATGGTTAGACCAAATAGGTGAGATTGCGAAAGAATGGAACCTGCAGAGTGAGAATAAGAGAAGAGTATGCATGAAAAAGGTGAATATTGAGGAAATGAAAGTGGTTTGTAAGGACAGAAAAAAGTGGAGGCGCATCTGCGGAGGTACCGGCCACCCCTAGTGGAACGGCGGCAGGATACAGTACAGTACAGTACAACTTTAAAAAAAATCACGAAAACAAAACCATTTTAGTTTTACCCACAAAAAATATCGGCGAGTTTTTTTTCGATTTGAATTCAATTCGATTTGTCAATGAATTTAAATTGTCAAGGTTTTTCGAATTTTTAATATGTTTCAATTTTTTAAGACATTTCGAATACTCTAAAATTGTTTTTGAATCCGGACAACCTGAATGTAATTATTATTCTCGTCTCCAGCACGGGTATCCAGCGATGCCCTTGAGTTCCGCGAGACCTGTTTCTTGCACCTGTCCGCAGGTCACCCCATCCTTGCAGGTGTACCTTCTCCCAAGGATCGCATCAGCTGAGGCTGCTTGGCTGTATTTATGTATGGAGAGATCGCGGGCGGCAATTCGGTGACAGTATAGAACGGCACAGTGACAAAACGACACATAACATAACGACACATGACAGTACTTACAACACATGACAGTACATCGCATGAAAAACAAACTATGACAGATCACTTTGACAAAATAACACAGAAAATAAATGACGATGATAAAACAACACAAGGAAAACACATCATATATCTAAAACAGGTCACACATACCACAAACGACACATGAAAAAACATCACAAACAACACTAACATTTATTTTACTTCCTCATGCCATATATGACTCATTCGAGTACAACGCGGTGAGTAATTGCTCTGTATGTGCAGCTTAGTTTTTTTTATTTATCTCATAATGATAATTTGGGGCGTTTTATCAAACAATATATGCATGAGGTCCATTTTTTCATGTTTCTCATATACCACTTTTTTGTCATGTCGTTTATGGTGTTTCCTGTTTTGCCATGTTTTGTCATGTGATGTTTTTTCATGCGCCGCTTATGGTACGTTATGTTTAAGGTATATGATGCACTTTCCCGTGTTGTTTTGTCATAGTGATGTTTTGACATGTATTGTCCTGTAATTATGATGTTTTGTAATGTGTTGTTCTGTCACGTGTCGTTCTTTCATGTGTCATTGTGTCATGTGTCGTTCTAACATGGAACCCCGCAATACAACGTTGGCACTCGTCCGTGTGATGCAGAAATTAAAATCAAATTATGTAGGCGGGATTGATGACGGGGAAAGTGGAATGTAATTGGTATGAATGATAAATATGATCAGGAAGAATATAGTTGCAGGTTGAGGAACGATTTGATTGGAGGATAATGTGGTGAAATGGTGAGTGTGAAAATGAAAATATTAATGAATAAAATGAGATTTTTTTCATAATTAGTGTGAAGACTGAATGAAGAAAGAATTAAATTATCATTCGATACACAATAGATTGCTCCCCCAATTCTTGTTTATCGTATACGCCAATTATGTCAAATATGACTTTTTCATGCAGTTGTCTTGAGAATCAAATTCTACACAATCTGAGCCAAGAAAACCCGTAAAACTCGATAATGTGAGAGTTCTTTTAAATATTTTTTAAATAAATTTCTTGTTTTCATAAGACACATTGGTCCAGTACACATGAAAACATTGCTCATGTTAAATTTTCTCAATGGCGTGCCGTATACGATAAACAAGAACTAAGGCAGCGAGATGTTGTGATTTGAGGAAATCGAGGAGTGAATAGATGGATCAAATTTATGATACAGCGAATACTTTTATATTGGTGATATAATAATTATTTTTTAATACATTGTATGGAAAGAAATATAAAAGTTGGAAGTTTATAAGAACTTAAAAACTCAGTTAAAATTCTAATTTCATTTGTACACTGATTTGTCTGAACATAACTTTCAAAATTGGAACTTTTGAATTCGTTGTTCCCTTTGCCTGTCAAAACTGATTTTGCCTTTTTTTCCGAAAACGTTAATATTACTACCCTTAAGGTGGCTAGTGTGTTTTATCGATTAACAAACAATAAAAAAATGCAGAATTTCTCGCAATGTAGCGGATTAATTTCCTCGATGAAAAGGCTGTCTTCCTTAGCTGTGAAAATATATACGTGCCTGATTGCGTAGAATATCACATCAAGTAATGCTAATTTAAGATAATTTCCATTGATGTGTTTTTTTCTATATTAAAAAGCTTCCATAGTATGTATGTATTGTATACTACTGAATTTTTAATTCATAATTAGATCAATTAATTCAAGATGCAGGTATGTTTGACTGCGTACATAAGTAGACTCACATGAACTACCTACATTATGATTAAACAGAAGGCTCTTTCACCGCCTACATGATTGTGTTAAGTCAAAAAGAGAATGCGATTCCCTGATTACTTCGTAAGCCAGCATGTATTTCTTTCAGACAGTTTTTGCCGTTGCACCTGCCCACCTGTGTTGACGTTGCAAATATAATTCATTCCCGAATACACATTGTGCGCTTGTAAAAGGTTTCGTGACTTATATCGTGTCTGAATCAAAATTGTTGCAATAATTCGAGTTAAACGCATGGGCAAGTACAAAATGCATCAACTTTTGATATATTTTTACTGATTTTCACTACGTAAGACAAAGATAAACTTTCTTTTAAGTCAATCCAAAGAAAACCTGACGGTATAAAAATGAGGAAGTATATTGTGTACTTAGGGCCTGTTGCACCAAACTCCAATCAGACAAAAATCAAAATTAAGTGTGATTTCTCCCATCAAATATATTTTTTTTTTTTGCAAATACGTAAATCAGCTAATGTACATTATCTTTCCTGTTGAAATTCCTCATATTACCCACTTCCGAGAAATATTTAACCGAGATCCTTACCAGAATTAAGCAATCAAATATTGATTGGAGATGGGTGCAACAGGCCCTTAATAAGATACTGTAGTACACATATTATGGTTCATTCTTATGAAACTTACACTTCCATGATCCATAATCTTAGTTGCAGAGATAAATTTACATTTAAAATTCATATTTTATGTATTCCCACAAGCAGATACGTATATAATCGCGCTAACACATGCCGTTTGAACTTTAAAACCCAAATCTCAAAGGAACATAAACCTTGCAACTCTTACCTAATTAGCAAAATGAAGTATTTTTTACAGTATGGTCAGTCAGCATTATATCAACCTTATAAGTCAAATAACTTATCAACTCACTATGTATTTTTTTGCCCTTTTCTAGCAACCATTTTGATTTACTTTGACATTTTTTTTTACTAACTTGGCAGCACAATTTTTTGACTTAAGGATTTTGCAAGTCCATTCAAAGTATACAGTATCGAGTATATTCGATGCATAAACAAATAAAATAAAGTGAATTAAAACAATGTTTTACCATTTATATTTTTAAATATTTATATACATACAGTATCGATTTTCTCTCACAAAAATAAAACTATTTTTTTTCTAAAGTAAGGAAAGAGAAAAGATTACTTCACTATATACTTTGACAGCAACATGGCCAGATTCTTCTTATAATCAATTACAATGTAAACTGTTTTATCAGACTGTGGACATTGTATTTTAATCCGACTTTATAAATACTAATCTGACTTAAAAAGTCACTGGACATCGCAATGACTAGACCGAGCAGGTGTACCAACTGATATAAATTATTTCTTTTGTTGTGTGTCGCAACAGGTTCCACAAGTACCTCTCAGTCAGTGGCGTGCCTTCGGTTTCTGCCGTACGCATGCTGGATAATTAAAGTTGCGTTTACTAAATCTAAAATCTAAATCTAAGCTGCAAAGATATGTATCAATTAAGATTCATATTCAACGCATTCCCATAAGCAGAAATGTATAAGTTCGCGCTAACGTATGCCGCATGTGGACCTACAATATAAAAACCCAATCCAATGAATCTCAAATAAATATAAGCCCTGCAACTCTTGCCGACCTTCCCTGAAACAGGGGTGACATTGGCAAAGTGAACCAATTTTTCAGTTTGGGTGGTCAGTCGCAAACAATAAGTCAATTATTCTGATATTGGTATGAAACGTACTAATATAACGCGACAGTGTAGGTATTCAATAATATAAATACGAGATACAATGTAAATATAATATACAATGAGTCATTCATAATATTGTGAACGTGCAAGCGTCTAAAAGAAAAAAGCCATAGCAAAAGCTAAGCATATTTGATATTATTATTTTGTGTATTCGACACATATGATATGTGAATGTATGTGTGTCTTATCGAATGAGCAAAGAGCTCTATCGTATATGTGTGTACATCTCCATACAAGCTTTACGACTTTTAGCTTTTTTCATACGTTAGACAAAGACAGGTATATCGCTTGACACATCAATACAGTTTTGTTCGACAATGACCAATAATAAAAGCCTAGTACTGTCCCACACAAATGGCAGTAGCATGAATTTTGACGGCGGGAAATTTAAAAAGACGCATGACGATAATATCTTTAATCCACTCAAAAATATTCATTATTTTAATTTCTGAAGGTACGCATGCTCAGCTTTTTAGCTTGTATGATAGTCACGCTACTGCTCTCAGTGGTCAACAACCTAGATCAACGGCTTCACAAAAAGTACTACACCTCTATTTAGAGCTGCAGAATCTAAAGTAAAGACAAAATATTCGATATCCCTCACTACACACAAGAGCTAAGTCTCTTTTTGGTGAGGTAAAGCGTAACTATAATCTAATCAGCAATGTAATAGATTTAAGGGAAAAAATGTATTCTTGGACCGGTCCGTTGTCCAGTGGCAACACTTTGGACTCGTTAATGGAAGTTTGTGGATTCGGATCCCAGCGGAGCACAAAAAATATACCATTTATATTTCCAAATATGCTCTTTGCTGGGTTGAAAAAAATCATAAAGCCTTTACCAAAGACCGGTCACGAAAGGTCCATCCAGCCTTACAGTAGGCTGGGTCTTGCTTAAGTATTGGCGCTTTGTAGCGACGACCAAGTTCGTTCACCTCTGCGGCACTACAAGTGTCATAGACCCCTAGAGTCTCTAGAATCTAGGGAGTTTCCCGCACAGGATTTCTTAAAAAAAAAAAAAAAATACACACGCAAAAAATCAACTCCCAAATATGGTAGGTACCTATGTGTTTTGAAAATAGAACTGGTGCCCCCTACCAAGAAAAGAAATGAATTTAAAATGTTTTATTCAGTAAATCGGGTGGGTAAATTGCTTATCATCTGACTAAAAGACAATAAAATTACAATAATTTGCCGTTTTCAAATTAGGGGATGAAATTTGAAAATGTCAAAATCTATAAGAACGCAATTACAAGGTTGGGTTTGTTATCCCATTACTGCTTGTAATCTTATTTTGAACGCATCGTCTAAAAGTAACACTAAAAAAGGTTAACTCATTATCAAAAATATGTATTTTAGAGTTATCCAAATAAAACTATATTTTTTTAAAATAAAGCTATTTTTTGTTTAACGTAGTTTATTTTCACAATAATATTTTATATCTCGAGCACTTTCGACCATCAATATTCAGGTCATTATCAAGAGTGATGGTCGAAAGTGCTCGAGATATAAAATATTATTGTAAAAATAAACTACGTTAAACAAAAAATAGCTTCATTTAAAAAAAAATGAATTTTCACTGTGTGAATACACAAACCCTACAAAATCTAAAACTATATTTGATTATTAATAACGTCAGTTGTAATGTGAAATAATACTAATTCAGGCCAGTTTATGTTGACTGTTTTTTTATGTGCTGTACATCTTATGGTTTTGTGTGAACTTTGTCGTTGCTATTCAGGTTCCATTCAAGTAAGGAAAAGACGTATGAATCTTTAATCCATCATAAATACTTTTATGCAAATATGCAGTCTGACAAATTGACCACTAGATACGTCTCGTGAAACAACTTGTTATTTTTTTTTTTTTTAAGAAATCCTGTGCGGGAGACTCCCTAGATTCTAAAGACTCAAGGGGTCTATGACACTTGTTGTAGTGCCGCAGAGGTGTACGAGCTTGGTCGTCGCTACAAAGCGCCAATACTCAAGCAAGACCCAGTTGCTGTAAGGCTGGATGGACCTTTGGTGACTGGTCATTGGTAAAGGTTTATGAATTTTTCAACCCAGCGAAGAGCACATTCGAAATATAAATGGTATATTTTTGTGCTCCGCCGGGATCCGAATTCACAACCTTCCATTTACGAGTCCGAAGTGTTGCCACTACGGACTACGGACCGGTCCAAGATGCCAACGACACGCGGTGTACCTGAGCGGTTACCCATCCAAGCACTGACCACGCCCAATGTTGCTTAACTTCGGTGATCTATGGGAACCGGTGCTTTCAACATGGCTAACGTCGTTGACAACGTCGTTATAAAGCATGAAATAAAGTAATGTGTAATTTATTATCAAAGAAATTGATTTTTACTGACAATTAATTTTTTTTTTAATTCAAAATATATTTTTTTAAACAACACACAGTGCCTGCCCGAAAAACCTCACTACTTTCTCTTTCCTACCTTGAATTTTGATCCTTTTGTTTTGATATATTTATATTATTTTGAAAAACATCTTAGGGTCTTGCATTTGTCAATGATGCAACTCAAATACAGCACGTATGTATGTACATAGATACCTACATTTCGACAAAAAGTAAAATGAAAAAAAAATTATAAGTGTTATTATATCTGTTGGGCTCAGAATAGGATCACAAGATTCAGAATCACACAACCAAAAAACGGACCCGCTCTAAAAAAAGCCACTTTGGCAGGTGCAACTTTTGTGTGATGGCCGACCCGTCTTTTTTTGTTCTTCTTTTTATTAAATGGAGAACCGTTGTTGTTTTCGTAAGTTGGACCGTACCCTTACTTTACGTTTAAACTCATTTATTTTACCAAAAAATGTTAAAAAAGTAAATCGCTCACCTGAGGAGCTGTTTCAGTTTTAATACGTTTGCTTAGAAAACTACGTTGTTGAGTTTAAAAAGGAAGTTTTATACTTGGAAACTGTATGGCGCGACGTGTCCGCGACATTAGATAAACTTTTAGTTTATTTTTATTTTAAAGTCACCGTCAACCGTAAATTATTTTTTATTAAGAGTATGGAAGGAGGGTTTTAATACCTGTACGATACTTAAAAATAAAAATTTAATTAACCGCGCAAGATTAAAATTGATGGAAAAAGAGTACACTTTACTCTTAATTGTTGTAAGTTCTCGTAGTTATGTGGAATGATGTTTTTTTTTGCAATAAATGTATGTACTATGTAGCTTGCAGAAGATTTGCTGATGTAAAAGTAAACAATTAAAATCATTATATCTGACATATTTTTCTGAACGAAAGCAAAGTAGGATCTAAATACAATTAAACCACAGACTAGTCGAGGCTAGTTTGCAGAACGATTGCGTTTTAAGCCATAGGGCTAAGGCTCGATTTCCTTCGAGGGTCCCAAATAGACTACTGCAATAGCTTATATGCAGGCCAACCAAAATGTCAATTAAATAGGCTACAATTGGTTGTAAATGCGTGCGCTCGCATGATTGCTGGTCAGTCGAAATTTACACACATTTCTCCTTTTCTCCACAAGCTTCACTGGCTCCGTATACCGGAGCGCATCGAGTTCAAAGTGTGCACGATGGTCCACAAAGCTTTATTTGGAAAAACACCCAAATATCTCGCTGATTTAATCAAACCAGTCACCCTCGGCAAAAAAAGCCTTACACTGCGCTCGACTGAGACTGGAGCCAAATCAAGAATTGAAGAACCTATAAGAAGAGTTAACACAGTGTTTGGAGAGCGTGCATTTGCAGTTGCTGGCCCTCTGGCCTGGAACCACCTGCCACATCATGTGAGAGAGCTAGAGGATCATGGAAAGTTCCGGAATGCACTGAAGACAAGCAAATTTCTGGCATCGTTTGCACCTTCGCCCTTGGAGTGACTACATCACGAAACGGCGCTATAAAGAAATCATCAACTCATCATCATCATCATCATCCAGCAGGGAGTTTGCCACTTAAAATGAAGAAGTTGGCAAAAGGTTGCCCTTTTTACGTAAGAAAATAAATAAATCTCGTTCGTTACATGCAACGTCTTCAAGGATAAAGCGGCAAAGGTTGCGTTGCTTTGCTACATAAAATCGTTGTGCATTTCTTGGTCGGTTTTTTAGTATTTTTTACAATAATTTCCGAACATTTTTTTTTCAGATCGGCGTGATGGCCGATGGCTCAAGTGGCTGATCTTTCTAGCGTATTTGGAATAGAATATCGTTGGTTCGATCCCTGCTTGGCATTTAAGCATAACTTTGATCCTGGTTCAACAGATGTCATTGGGCAATAATTCATTAAAATATACAATAATGAATTGATGATATTAATACCTGCTTCTGGCTAGGTAGAATGGGTTGGCAAACTGTATTCCTCTTCACAAATCTATTTTAATACTAGTGATTACATCATTATATAACTAAGTGAAAAAATACTCAATTTATAAAAAATCCCTATTGTTTTGTTGAAATCAATGAAGTAGATCAGGTGTGAACCATTATCGAAACCTTTTATATTTCCAGCGCACACCTTTACTATCGGCCTGAATGTCAGATATGTTTCGGTTACTCACTATTGAAAGGGATCGCCGATAACGTTTTAATCGAACCCTTAAAAGGTCCGTAACGAAACAAGTTTCTTTTCGCCAAAAGCAGATAAAATGCCTTAAATCTACATTATCTTAATTAACAGGAAATTGCTTTATCATCTTTAACGGAACTCTATCTTAAGCAGGTACCTGCGTTGTGTGTTGCTTTGAGCATCTTCGTGACTCGTGACCGTTCCGTTAGCGAGCGACTTATTAAAAGGTTTTTATCGAATCATTCCAGGAATACTTGCATATTGGTAGGTTCATACTTATCAGTAAAATATGCAAAATTACGAGAACGTACAATAAATTTTACCTTAAAAAACGATTCGTTAAAATATAATTATTTTGAAGGTACCTAAGGGTCTGCAGTCATAACGATGAAAATAAAAATTATAAAACGAGTATAACAATATTTATTTGGTGAGCGCTGTTCTTGTGTGAATCAAGCTTCAAGAGCTCTCTGCAAGCTTGATCGTCATTATAGAAAGCGCCAATTCTCAAACAAGATGCAGTTGCTGTAAGGCTGGATGGACCTTTGATAACCGGTCTTTGGTAAAGGTATATGAATTTTTCAACCCAGCGAAGATAATTTTTTTATAATTAAAAGTTAAGTTTTTGTGCTCCACCAGAAACCAAACTCAGGTCCTTTTTTGTACGAGTCCGTAGCGTTAACCACTAGACTAGAGACCGATCCAACGTAGATATAAACGAAAGATAAAGGTAGGATATTAACGAATATAAGTCACATTTGTATGGATATATTTGAATATATGAAGTGGAAGTCTTGACGAACATCGATAGATCTTGCCGTATCTATTTGAAGATAAAACGGAATTAAAAATGGTGGCATCTCAAAAGCTGATACATTTTATGCCGAACAACGATCAACTGTTCAGGCACCACCGTGTTTTATTCCGTGTTTTCTTCAAAAAGGTACGGTAAGATCGAGACTTCCACCCCTGATCAACTTAATCCAAAAAATTGCAACGCAACTAAGCTACACAAATATTGTAACTTCTTGCCTTGTTCTCCCCGAATGGGGTGTAACCTATAAAATACGCAGTACAGCTCCAATAGGATGACATCTTAATTTTACTATTCCTAGGATGTTTGTAAATTGTAGTAACTGCTTATCGTCCTAGCGATTTGTTACGCTATCATGCAGTACCGCACGCATATATTATCGTTGTTTATTCAGAAACGTTTTGTCAGGCTTACTTCACACTTCACATACGTGTAATCTCGAGTGACAAAGGTCGAGTTTCCTTATTTTAATCTTATAAATTATATGGAGACACCCACACGGCACGCCTGAATCCCAAGTTGTACATTCACAAACATCCAATGCGTTTTCCAAAGAATGTATAAAAACTAGAACAGCGTCTCCAGTGAGCGTTTTGCTTTCCACGCATTTTTGGTAAAACGCTGTGGTTGAGTGTAACTTACAGATAGCAAACAACAAGCCTTGGCAGTACATTTGTCTTCGCAGTGGGTATAGCGCCACCTGTAGTCAAATGTCCAACGTCAGCTTTGACTATTTATACTTCGGCTCACAAAAGGCCTATATTCGGTACCTACTATCATAAAAGGCTGAATCTAAGAAAAATGGGGATGTAAGAAAAATGTAGCCGCAATCTGAAAGTTGATAATATCCAGATGCAAAAATAATCAATTGTATAATATTCTACAATTTACGTGAATCAAAATCTCAATTCAGAAAAAAAAAATGTAGTACTTAAAATATTACAAAATAAAGATCCAAAATTAGAGTCTTACTTATCCAAAAGAATTTTATCTTTCAAAGACCTTGAAACTGCAAGGAAAGTACTTCATTATGTACAAGTAATTTAACGGTAAATTAATATGTAACACAATATGTATCCTCCAAGTACGATACAATTCAGTGTTGTTGCATAACAACAATTGAAATGGAGAGAATGAGTGATGAAAGATTGACGAAGAAAGTATATGTTGCTAGAATAGATGGATGTCGTGGTAGAGGAAGACCGAGAAAAGTATGGAAGGATCAAATCTCTGAAATAGCGAATGAATGGGATATCCAGAGTCATAATAAAAGGAGGACTTGTATGAAAAAGGTTATGACTCTGGATGAAATGAAAGAAGTATGCAAGGACAGGAAGAAGTGGCGGCTAATCTGCAATGCTGATTTTTAATGTTGGTTTATTGGCTTGCTACATTTTTTGCATAAGACATTTTTTACTTTTTTTGTATAGATTTATTTTTAAGGTTTTGTTGTTTTCTTATACTTAAATGTTATTTATTACTCGTATTCCTTGACTTATAGGTTGGTATGAGGCTGACCACCCATACTGTAAAAAATGGTTCACTTTGCCAGAGTCACCCCTGTTTCAGGGAATGTCGGCAAGAGTTGCAGGGCAGGGCTTATGTTCATTTGAGGTTTGGATTTTATTTGTAAGTACACATTCAGCATTTGTAAGCGCGAACTACACTTGTTGGTTTGTGGGCATACATCTGAGAGCTTTAAATGAAAATATCCTTGCAACTTAGATTATAGATTATAGAAATGGCGTGCACGACCCTGAAAAATTCAGTAATATTTGTGTTTTTTTTGAAAAAAAAAAAACAGAATGTCAATAGTAATAAAAGCAATAAATTTAAAACTAAAGACTAATTCTAATTAAAAGACTTATTCTAATTATTTCACAAGAGGACTTGACAGGTTATTTTACAAGTATAAAAATTTAAAAGACTTCCTACTAGTAGCACTGGAATACTTATAAAAAAAAAAACATTAAAAAAATGTGATGCATTTACACAAAATAATACTGTACAAATTCCACACTTTCATTCGACTAATTATTGTTTGAAAACTTACCTTCTTTTATATTAGCAAATTGTGTTGATGGTGTGAATAAAAGTAATGAGCCTACCTTTAGTGACGTCAATAATTGCAGGCTACTTGGAAAGGTCTATCACCATGATAGTAGGTATGGGGACACGGGCATGACTCTTGGACCTAAAATCAAATAGCTATAATACCTGAAGACGTCCCGGTACACGACTGGCCGGAGGAAGCCAGATTAATTCTAATCCCACATGTTTTACTGTTGGGTCCTAGATACAAGAGACGGAGGTCGCAGAGGGCGAGAGAATCCCAAATAGTTGAGGCTCCTCAAAAGCCATCATTTAATTTAATTGGAGATTTCCTAGACCTTTCTGTTGGAACTCCTTTTGCTCGTTGTATCACGATGAGAATAATTTGCATTCATCCATACTTGGAATCTTAAATTACGGCCTTTGAAGTTGATAGTTCAAAAAAGTATATAACTTTGGTACTCGATTATTATAGATCTAGAAAGGTATCTGTTTATTACAAATAAATAGGTTGAACGGGAGAAGGGTGTAAATTTTTGTGTATATAAGTGTTAAAATGATCCGAGATTTATTTTTGAAGAAAATATTCACCTGTTGTCTTAAATGATGCTTAATTGTCTGTTTCCATACGATTTCATTAACAACTTTTGCTTCTTTCCGCCTTGACAAATGCAAGTGCTTTTTGTATTGAATCAGTGCATGTGTTAATTTTCAATCAATTTCTTTGACAAAATTACCATTAACAAAGAAAAAAACCGACCAAAAAAAATTAAAGGAAAATATATAGATTCTTCTTTACAGGGAATTAACATAACACAAAGTTGAATGTTAACTATGCTTGATATAAGTAATTTTCTGAAACCTTGCAGAAAATGTATTTTTTTATATAAAAACGCAATGATATATTGTACCCATTTTATGGATTTATTCAAATCAAAATGGTTTATTTCCGTTATTCAAACATTAAAATGAAATTATTTGAGCTATGATTTAACGCATTAAAATAGGAACATAGAATTCCACGAAGTGTCCGAGTATCTTGTAGGTCCATAAGCCTCTAATACAATATTCTATGCAAACGACGTGTCGAGAAATTCAATACTTTTGTGCGGACCCAAGCCTGCTTTAATGGAAACCCGTTCCAACAAAATACATAACTGTAAAATTTATGTTTTACTTGTGAGCAAATATTAATAAAGTTGTTTAATTGAGCTAGTCGCAAAGCGACAGCTCATTTAATGTCTCGTTTGGTTTACCGGTATTTACCTGTACCATTTTAATGCTAATTACGTATTACGTAAACAAATTAAAAAGTAAATAAATCTGTGAGCAAATAAGTGCTTGTTTGTGTTTCCATTCACCAAACTTTTTACAATATATTTTACCCAAACCTCAAATACATAAATGTACTCCCTGCTACTATTGCTTATTTTTCATGAATCGCCGGTGGCATTGATAAAAGTGAGACAATTTTATAATGCGTTTAGTCTGCTTTATAGGTACTGTTATGATTTTGCTTGCGGTTCTTTTTGATTAAACTGCGATTTGTTTAACAAGATTTATTTTGCACCATATTGACTTACATTGTACTGATAACTTTTCTTGCTCTGTTTATATCGACTTCGCGTCACAATGTTTCAAGCGACTCTGACTCTCCACATAATTGCGGCTCATATTTATACAGTTCATATGGACGTTCTCGTGTATTGCAGATTCTTCTATTGTGGATTGTTCCGCACACACACCACCCAGCGTGCTTAGGCTCACGTACCAATACTCCTATAATGAATTATACCAGAGCAGTCTAATACCATACATTTCATCATTATGGTAGTTGTTCGACACTATTCTAGTTACGCACACCAGTAAACTACGTGCCTAGGTACATATACACACAAACTCATAGTTCGTAACAATACCAACCTACATATAAGTCAGGAAATAAAAATTGTACTAAATTGT
The DNA here is from genome assembly GCA_951799405.1 of Agapetus fuscipes. Classification (NCBI taxonomy): domain Eukaryota; kingdom Metazoa; phylum Arthropoda; class Insecta; order Trichoptera; family Glossosomatidae; genus Agapetus; species Agapetus fuscipes. The sequence goes on from OX637338.1 coordinate 5,167,646, forward strand.
ACCTAATATAAAAGTAAATTATTAATAAACAAATACCTGGTCCTTCTCCCCTACTAAAAGTACCTGCCCGAAAAACCCCACCCACTTTCTCTTATATACCATGAATTTTGCTCTTTTGTTTTTAACCTTAGTTAGCCTCTGAAGATGAACAGATAAAGTTCGATAGCGCTTAGGCATTGAAACTAAAAAAATGTGAAAATAAAACTATGTTATAAAAACAGTTTTTTTTAATAAAACAAAAATAAACATTAAAAATACACAAATTAATACACAATATAATTAAAAATACTCTTTACAAATTTAAAAAAAAAACTCTGAAATCTAGGGAGTCTCCCGCACAAGATCCTTCAAAAAAATTCCCGTAAAGACTTTACACTCCCTCATCACCAAAGACATGCGGGCCATATAATATCTCGTATGACTAGCAGAAAACCGTAGGGTCGTAGCGTGGATGCTTGGCGCTAATGAAAGCCCGGACCGAGACGTGTACCGGCTACATATTTGTTAGGCGACTCATGAAGAGGAGGTCGATTTAGTTCAAAGGGTCCGGCTTGACCCTTTGCCAGCTCTAGTGACAGCTTGACCCTCATCTCTCACGCTGAATCTGTACCCCAGAGTATAAAACCCCATGCACAAACTCAAAACGTAGAGTTTCGCAAAAATTGCACTTTGTTACGATTTGCTTGGGTTCGCAACGCAGCAAAGCTACACATCTAGTTGAACTTCTTGCTTGCGTTATCCCCGTTGTTTATGTTTTTTTTTACGGGTAACGGAGCCGGCCTCACACCAACTACTTTCATTTGAAGTGTGAGTTTCTCAGCTCCCAAAAGAGCTGGTTCTCATTTTTTGTAAAGGCTGAGTACACCTTGTCAGTATTTATTGTGGGTTTTTGAAATAGACACCAAAACGGGAAATCTTTTCTGACACCCTCAGTGGGGATCAAACTCTTGCTCTAGGAATGGAATGCAAGCATTCTATCAACTGAGCTATCGACTGAACTTCTTACAAGCTTGGTCGTCGTTTCAAAGCGTCAATACTCAAGCAAGATCCAGTTGCTGTAAGGTTGGATGGACATGTGGTGACCGGTCTTTGGTAAGTTTTAAGAATTTTTCAACCCAGCGGAGAGCATATTTGAAAATACAATTTTTTGCTGCACCAGGATTTGAACTCATGACCCACCATTTACGAGTCCGAAGCGCTAACCACTAGACTGCGGGCGGGTTGTTGTATAATCATCTAATTATCTGAATACTTTGAATATTTCTGTAGAGTCTCAAGTACTGCCCATTAGAACTAGCTACTTAATTTAACTCACACTAGAGAAAAATGCTAAGTTACTTACAAGTGTTGTAAGTTAGAGGGAGAGTTTATGTTTAATGCAAGGGTCGTCCTACTCCCCCCAGTGACCGAGTCAGCGTGCAAATGCTCCCCCCCATATCGTCACCACCCCCACTGCGGTTTTTAGAGTTTTAGAGAGTTCCGAACTTGGTCCGGGAGAGTTCTGCCGGCAAGTCTCATCACGGCGTGGATGGACTGCGGTTCCTTTGCCGTTTCTCAAGGAAAATTTCTAGGCCTGAATATGAAATTTGACCGCTTGCAAGTCATTATTAATGCAGCTCAAAGTTGGCCCAGTAAATTCACAACGATTTTTTTTCTAGAAGTTGAAATTTTTATTTAATCTTTTTTTTCCAAAAGTAGGTTTTCTTAGTATATGGTAGCACGTACTGAAACGTGGTATGAAAAATGTGTCATATTTTAAAGTGAAAAGGATTTTTGTAGTACTGCCGACAGTTACTGTAACTGCATCCTGTCGCCATTCATATTGCATATCTCCTTCATCTCTTCAGCACTCCTCACTTTCTTCATACACACTCTTCTTTTATTCTCACTCTGCAGGTTCCATTCTTTCGCAATCTTTACTATTAGGTCTATCCATTATTTTTTCGGTCTTTCCTATCACAGTTGTATTAAATTTAAAAAAAAATCATAAAACTACCCAATTTCTTTCACTTTTTACGGCCTACATAATGCAAAAAGTATTTTCCTGAGAAATCACATATGTATCAATTTAAATTCTATTTGAAGCTAAAAATCTCACATCACTTATATGTCAACACACAAAAAATGGTATATTTTCAGAATCTCGATCTGAAAAAAAAAATTCAAAGAAAATTTCGATTCGCTCGAGCACGGTCCTCCTTAAAAGCCTCTACATATTCCACCTATCAGAAAAAAATAGCGCAATATTTTACTAAAAGTTTGACATTGGAACCAGCTGGCTAGGGTCTGACAACTGGAACCCTTTCTCTGTTCATTGGTCATCAATCATAGAGGCACTTCGCACGCGTGGAACGGAACTTGGGAAATATCGCCCAACTTTTTATTTCGTAAATTTCTAATGTGATTTTCATGCGGTGTTTTTTTTTTCGTTATGGCACGCGTGAGCGCACACGTTTCAATTTACGCCTGATATAGTTTGTGTGATCGGTAATTGTGTTACTGCTTTCAAGGGTATTTTTTTTATGAATCATAAAAAAATATGATTTTTGTATAAAGTATAGAAGAAAAGGTTGAAAACCGACGTGTTTCTATTAATACACGGTAAGTTATAGCTTATACTTTTATGACTAAAAACATATTTTTTTAAAGCAATATATCCATATTTCAATACCTTAAAGGTATTATTGAATAAGTGACATATTTAACTAGATAAATGCACCTTTTTTTCCTTTTTTCTACGAAAGAAAACACTACAAAAGTGTAAAAATTCTGCAGTAAAGAAGTTTGTCACGAGCACGTCCTTGTAATTATTTTTCTTATTATAAAAAGTTACACCCAATAAAAAGTTTTATCCATGATTTCTCAAATCAGTGAATCAACACTTATTCAGTTTTACCTTTAAGGTGGCGATTTGTACTTTGAAAGAATCTTATTGATGTATTAAAAAACAAATAAAGTTTTTTTTAATCTTATGCATTTAAAAAGAACGGAAGAAATTCGACTGACAAAAATAATGTTCAAAATGAATGTTTAAGTTAGGCGTGGAAGAGGCAGGCCGAAAAATGAATTAATTGATCAAATAAGTGACATTGCCAAGGACTGGAATCTCTGGAATGGGAAAAGTAAAGAACATACATTTCCTTGACTTATAGGTTGGTATGAGGTTGACCACCCATACTGTAAAAAATGGTTTACTTTGCCAATGTCACCCCTGTTTCAGGGAATGTCGGCAAGAGTTGCAGGGCTTATGTTCATTTGAGGTTTGGATTTTATTTGTAAGTACACAATCAGCATTTGGAAGCGCGAACTACACGTGTTTGTTTGTGGGCATACATCTGAGAGCTTTCAATGAATATATCCTCGCAACTTAGATTATAGATAGATTATAGATACATGAGGAGAGTGATAAATGTTGAACAAATTGGAGACGCATTTGTGGAGGTATTGGACACTTCAAACAAAATAATGCCTGAAAACTGTTACTGACATATCCGAAATGAATAAAATTTCACTTAGTTTTGACTCAAAAGCGATTAGCATATTTTGTTGAAAAAGTAATTGTCAAATACTGTATTTGTATTTATGTTTGTTTTTTTTTTTGTATACTAGTCAAATAAATTATACTGATCAAACTTTAATTAAAAGCACGAGTTATTTACTTCTACGCAATTGAGAAGAAATTTAATTATACAAACAGTTGAAGCAAAAAACAAATAAAGATAATAGTTAAATAAATTGCGTTGATAAGACTTTGAGACAGATTTTGCACAAAACCCTACTATTAATCATGTCTTAAAAAGTAAAATCCCAAAGATGGTACTGAAAATAAAAGCAAAAAAAACTTCCTGCGCAACGGTTAAAATAAATACAAAGGACGAGATTTGAGTATTTATTTTAAAAATTCATCCTCGAGTTTTATCGGATAATGCGACTCCCTTGTTAACCTAGCCTAAATTTGTGTTATAAAACGAGAAATAAAAACTTTTGTATTGTACATTTAAGCCGTGAGCAAAAAAAAAAACCGTGCCAGCAAACAACGGGGAAATGAATGCGAAAATAAATAAAGTCTCGTAAATTCATTGCAAAAGTCGGTCAGTGGGTAGGGGATGTTCTTCAGGGAGGAATACTTCGAAAAAGCTTTTCAATTTTACAGTTTTCCATTCGTACTTTTCCGACTCCTACTCACTTTTCCGATAAAAAATTGCGAGTACGTGCAATAATATAATTATAGAAATATAATGAGTCATATATGTAGAATCAAAGACGGTGTTCTATGTTTTTTGTAAATGGAGAACAATATGGAATAATGGAAAATTTGACCGGCCTGTAGTCTTTCAGTTAAGGCTACGGAATACGATTCCGTGAGTTTGATTTCCGATGGAGTACAGAAAGACATGGATTACAGAAAGACATTTAAGTCGTCCGTTGAGCCCACGCTTTGACAAACTAATGATGCCTGGGCTGGAAGTCTCATCACCACGGTTATTTTTATCTACAGAATTTTGGTAGTATTTATAAAGACTAATCAGCTGTTCACTTGCGGCCATCTTGGATTGACAGGTCTTCATAAAAATATTACCGATATTCGGTAGGTAAGAATAACCGTAGGGATGAGACTTCCAGCCCAGGCATCATTAGTTTGTCAAAACGTGGGCTCAGCCGACGACTAAAATGTCTAAGAATAGCCCCATTAGACGTCAATCCTTATTTGTACGGTCTTCGATTCTGATTGCCTTAAGCGAGCTGATTTTGATTTTATTATGTGTTTTAAAAGCAAAAGTTTTTTAAAGAAATGGTTATTTAAAACATTTTTCCAAATGCTCTTTGTTGGTTTTGTGGACTGTTTTCAGTTTCCTGGGGGGAAAAGAGGAAGGCCACGGATCATAACTTCACCCCCTCCTCATATAATCCTCGCAGTGGTCCAGCAAGGGAAGGGGAGGTCAGGAGGATGGTCAGAGGCATCTTAATAGTCCCCCTAACACACCAGGGTGCAAATGTGCCCTAGATAATTGAAAAAATGGGGCTCAAAACAAGAGGGGCAAAGGAGGGATTAGCAAGGATAACAATGATAATGAAAATAGGATTTTTCAACAAAACAAGGATCTGCATATTTTATTTTAATATTTATTTTTTCTGTTAACTTATCTTTTATTTAGTGAAAAGATCTATTTTAAGCTGTAGCTGAAAAATAATGTAGACAAAACATAGTTAAATAAAGTCTGTATAAACATTTTACTAATTTAAAAATGACGAATCTGATTCAATAAATAGATGACTCCTAAAACAAGTTGTACATACATTTAAACTTTTTTTTTTGCAGAGTGGAGTTAAAATCAGAGGTCAAGGTGACGTGGCTCCTTAGTAACTAGACGTAATATTTTGTTTAAACAATTCATCAGTTATTCAGCGAGGTTACGTGAACTCATACGATTCTAATTTAAAAATCATAGCAAAGATCTACGAAATATTTCAATGAGTAATACTGTAGAAGACTTATAAATACTTATTTTCTCTCGTAGCTCTTGGACATACAAAAACTTACAATTAGCTTTTACTTAATGAAGTTTTTTTTGGCTAGAACACTTTCGAGGAACACATCCGGTCGAAAGCTCAGTTCGCAGAGTGCGTGCATTCCATGCCGAGAACTCGGGCTCGAAATTCCACCGAGGGTGTCAGAATTTTTTTTCCGTTTCAGTGTTTATTTAATTATCTGGAATGAAAATACCAGCAAGGTTACTCAGCCTTCACCATAAATGAGTACCAGCCCCTGCGGCTGCTAGGAAACACCCTCTTCAACTGAAGTGATTGGTATAATGCCGGCCCCCTTTTCTGTAAAAATAAATAGTTTCCCTTGCCACATGCAATCCCTTTGAAGAAAACGCGTCAAGAAATTATTCTGTATTTGTAGTTCAGTTGTGTTAAAATTTTAATTTTATACAAAATGCTGCACACTTCAAAACATATTTTTGGTTTTTAACCTACAGTGAAAAATATAACAATGGAGTGAAAACACGGGGGTCCCGTGTTGCTTTATTTTAAAATGACACTCTGTTCTTAGACCCGTGTATTATTTTTGTCCCGAGTTTATATCCTTGGCGGGATTGCTCACACTTTTCTGTGTGATAAATTACTCACAACTTTCTGAGAGCAGGACTAAAGCGAATAACTTTTTTTGTAGAGTTTCATGTTATGAATTTTCATGTTGGCATGTTTTCTTGAGCTCCACAGATGTGTACCTACATACATACACAGACTTGCAAGTATACAGTACAAGTGTGTATAGAAATTTAATCAACTTCAGCACTTGAAAAAAGAATCAGATTTAACATTTTGAATTCATTATGCAAAGAAAAACACTTAGGCTTGGTAGCAAAAAATGTTTAAATTTAAATGAAAATATTGTAGTCCCGAGGCTAAAAAAAGAGTTTTGGAGAATATAAAAAGATTTCTAGCATTGACTTGGTCTTATCTCTAGAAAAAAACATTTTTTTAATTAACGCCATTATTATTTAGAACAGTCTAAAAAGTTCCATTGAAGGAGGGAAAAAATCATAATAAAATTAGATGATTATTTTTGAGACTCTTATGATCAATCACCTCTTATAAAAGTTGCAAAAATATAATATTAACATTTAAAATTCATTTAAATTCATGCCGACAAACAGACACGTGTAAGTTCGCACACCTCTGCGGCACTACAACAAGTGGCATAGACCCCTAGAGTCCTTAGAATCTAGCGAGTCTCCCGCACAGGATTAAAAAAAAAAAAACTTACAAATGCTGCATGTGTACTTACAAATTAAAATTTTAAATGAACATATAGGTACCCTGCAACTTTTGCCAAATCTTCCTGAAAAAGGGGAGACGTTGGTAAAGTAAGCCATTTTTTACAGTGAAGATGATGTTGATGAAACTGAAACGTTTGTATATTTGATCACAAATTCATCAACTATGTCTTAGACACTTCATTTTCAGGCTGAAGAATCTCATCAAAGACATGAACAAAACGTCCGAAAGCTCCAGCTCCTATAGACTACGGCAACAGATCCCGGAAACCAATTCTTAAGCATCAATTATGTTTTTCACCAAAAACCCGTACAAAATTATTTGCTTTCCTCTAAAGTCTAACCTACACTTTTTTTTGTTCTTCAAATCTTTTTGTAAATACTTGAATAATGTGTATTCAATTGCCGGGTGAACAAATACGTCTCAGTCCGCGTTTTCTTGTCGTTGAAAAAGTGTCGCATAGCCACCATGACACAAACAAAGCGAATATTCCGGCTATCGTAGCAAGCTGATCGCGTAATGGCGCCTCCTCCTATTTGTCGCATCTAAAATGTGATAAAAGAATCTCAAAAGTGTTACCTAAAAAAAGGCAACATAAAAGAAAAAATCATCAAGTCTCGGTACTGAAAAGTGAGTTATTTCTTTAAAATTCAGCGAAGCTAAACTTATTAAAAGTAGGTTGATGAAAGTAGTGCAAGACATATTAAATAACATTCTAAAAAACATAACAGTTTGAAAATCGATTCTAAAAGTTTTTAATGGCATGGTATACTGAGAATGCGTTTAGTTTGAAGGAAATTTGATTTTCTTTTAGGTACGTTTTTCGTTGAAAAAATATTTTTATTCATATGCTTCTAATAAAAAAAATGGCCATCAAAGTAAAGTTAAAAAAAATATATTTTCTTGTATACAAATTGAAAAATAAAATAATTTTTTTCTTAAACGTAGGTAGTTTAATTTTCACAATAATATTTTATATCTCGAGCACTTTCGACCTTCAATACTCAGGTCATTATCAAGAGTGATGTATGTCAAATTATATTATGACCTGAGTAGGTATTGAAGGTCGAAGGTGCTCGAGATATAAAATATTATTGTGAAAATTAAACTACGTTTAAGAATTTTATTTTTTATTTTAAATAAAATGAATTTTCACTGTGTGAATACACAAACCCTACAAAATCTCAATTGAAAAATGTTACCTTTTTTGCGTTGTGAAATCGTTGCGGAATCCTTGTTAATACACAGATGTGTGACATTTTGTAGCTGAGAAAAAATTTAGTTTTAACATCCGTGTAAAAAAAGATTCGCCTTCATTCAATGACACCATATAAAAACCAATCTGCAGTTCACTGCGTGAAAACTGTGGTAAACCTTCAATTTCTTAAACGTAGGTACGTGAATCTACACTTTCTGCAACCTCCTAGTGCTACGATAGAATAAAAATAATTCTTGGAAAAATACATAGCAGTGTTTTTTGTCAAAAGAAATATTGTTTTTGCATTGATAAAATTTCAGTTAAGCAGTCAAACATGAAGTTAACTCGTTTCGGCAGTAGCTGATGCGGGATTTATGATGGTTGATAGGCTGCAACGCCGAGGGAGCGCCGTTTCGTGAGCCTAAGTGATTGAGGCAGTACTCTAACTCAAGTATTACACTTTAAATACAAGCAATATATTCAAATTGAAGCAGTGCCTCCATTGAGCGATTAAGATTCCATACATTTTTCGAGCAAGTAATGTTTGAGTTTGAACGATAAGTTTAAAGTTGGCGTACTGAGACGTGATCCGACAAAAAGGGCTTTTTAATTTGATGTTCGATTTACGAGCGGATCATTTTTACGGTTATCTTTTTTACAAGTCTGTGTATTAAGCCTACGCTTATAATTTATGGCTTTCAACATTTGTTACAGCTGTAAAAATAAAGAAAAAAATCAAAAAAGGAGAAGTCACTAATGATGAGTCTTTTTCGCGAAACGTTTGTACTCAATTTTGATTCTACCTACTCTTCCTTTAGACTTGTGTTGAAATGATATATTTTAAGCTTTTGTGGTCAGCTTTCCATTCTTGATATTATTACTCTTCCGGGACTTGAGTCCACTGGGATTTTTTTTCTGCTTTCTTGATTGTTTTTTTCAAAATACTATGATACTCAATGTTGGAGCTCTTCTTTTTTGAATAGTCACAAAATGTCAGCAAGAAATGAGAAGAAAAAGCAATAGGTCATGTCCAAGACCCAGACGAGCAGATATCGAAGATAAAGATGATATAAATGATTTATATTGCATTATTGGAGGTTTTTTAAATGTAAATGAGGCATTATTTTTATTGTTTTTGTCTGGTCAATAGCTCAGTTGGAAGAGTGCTAGAATTCCATGCCAATGAAATTATTTCTCAATTCGGTGTTTATTTTAAAATGTTAAATAAAATACCGGCAAGGGCCAAGGACGACCCCCTGACGTGTAAAAATTATAAGGATTTACTCGCCACATTTTACACATTCGGGGAAAACGCGTTAAAAATTGCATTATGCTTGTAGCTTAGCTACGTATAGGTATACTTGTTAAATACTTTTGAATATGTGAATCTTAAATGAATCGATCAAAAGTTTATTGAAAAGATGAAATGACACTTTTTATTCTTTTGTAGAGTCACACTTTACTATAATTCAGTTGAATGACAGAAATATGCTTCGTTGAAACTTTAAAAAGAATGGCGGTGATTTTTCCTTTTCAGAAATTGTCAGCAGGTGTCCGTGTTTGGATTTTTTTTCACTCGTTGAAAAGTTTGTAGTGTTTAAAAATAGCCCACCGAGCGCTTGAACGATCTGTTAATATGCCCTCTTTTTTATTGAGCGCCAGATTTCCCGGATTCTCACTCATTATCAGTCATTGTCATAGTCATTGTCAGTTTGAACACTTTTTGATAGCGTGATGAGTGGTAGTAGTATGAATCCTACCATTTTTGTTTGAAAAGCGTTCAAATAAATCCTACTTTCCAATAAATTTGTACAGAATAAGAAGTTATCGTAATTTTTTTTCCTCTTTTGAGACAAAATTTTGTGGGACATAAAATGCACGTATTTTTGTTAGAATGTTTTTTAATAGATTCGTATGAGGCTGACCACCCATACTGTTAAAATGGTTCACAGGGCTTATGCTCATTTAAGGTTTGTATTTATTATTGTAGATAAGCACGCATGCAGCATTTGTGAACATGCATTTCATATATATATATTTTAAATAGATTTGTGGAAAGGAATGCAATCCACCAACCTATTTTGCCTGGCCAGTTGTCTTCATGCGAAAGCAGAAGCTTGTGTGCATGCAACGGCATCTGTTGAACCAGGGTCGAAGTTATCGTCGCGGGATTCGAACCAGCGTTATCCGGTTCCAAATAACCTGTCTTGATCCCCGCGGCCATAAGACCGACATATGAATTATAATTTATATGAATTTAAATGTTAATATAATATATTTGCTACTTCGATTATAGATTCTAAGTAATTGGTGGATATTTACTCAATGGCACTCAATACACTCAAGGTTAAAATAATTGCCTAGAAACTGAACTCACTAGTTCGTGTTTGATAAAAAGATTAAAAAATAAAAGAACTACCGCCTTAAAAAGCTTGCATAAATCGCCGACTAAAGTATCTCGATCATTTCAAAACAAACAAAAAGGATTTGAAAAAAAGTCTAATTTCCAGAATCACTGCTACGCCGTATTATTATTTCCCCGCGGATCTCGCATTGTGACCGTTGTATCGCAGAGTGCGTGTGAAAATCTCTACGATTCACCGTACCGTCTACGCACCACTGTACCCTCTACGCAGCGTGTCCCAATAAGCCGTAGCGGCCTCATTGTCACAGTTTCGGTCCCCTAAGCGGCCTGGCCCACAAAACCGCAATCAAGTTAAACCGTCCAATTATTCGTCCCGTATTCTTTCAGCCTCTAACAGTCCCACAGCACTACTATTGTTATTATTGTTACCTTGGCATAATATTATGGACACAAAGCCTTGTTCGTGTTTCCTTCCGCTTCAACAATTTCCACCCTCCCACTCCCGCACGCGTAATCGTTTAGGGCTTAAGATATTACGCCCCCTCGTTCACGAAAGGTCCATTTTGCTGCAAAGGACATTTTCTCGCCATTACAGAATATGTTTTTAGTCTTCTGTTGAATGAGTTAATTTTTTTACACTCAATTATGTATATTCAATGTACTAACATTATTTCCTTTCTTCTGAAAGAATCAATTGGTTCCATTGATTCAAAGATTGTAAAGTCATACGGGGCTATTCTTAGACATTTTAGTCGTCGGTTGAGCCCACGCTTTGACAAACTAATGATGCATTTGTATGAAGACCTGTCAAATCCAAGATGGCCGCAAGTGAACAGCTGATAAGTCTTCATACAACTATTACAAAATTCGGTAGGTAAGAATGACCGTGCTGATGAAACTTCCAGTGCAGCCACCATTAGTTTGTCAAAGCTCAACCGACGACTAAAATGTCTAAGAATAGCCCCGTATGTAATCTAATCTAATCTTAGTTGAAAAGATATGTAACATTAGGGATTCGCATTAAATGCATTCTCACTAGCAGACACGTATAAGTTCGCTTTTGCACATACCACATGTGACTTACAACATTAAAACTCAAATCTCAAATGAACATAAGCACTGCAACTCTTGCCGACCTTCCATGAAACAGGGATGGTCAGCCGCACACCAACCTATAAGTTAAGGGACATACACAACGATCAACACAATGATCTACCCTCAATTATCTTAATGATTTTACTTCTAACATCAATTAATATGTAAAGAGTTAAAATAATCTAGATTGTACAGATATTATATTGCTATGTTTGTAAGCGGGTTCTATTTTATAAAAACTGTGGTTTATTTATTTTACGTTATTTCTTTAATCAATTGGTTCAGAGTTACATTTGCATAGGATACTAAAACGGCTGATTCACTTCTCAAGCTACATGGAATTTCGGTCCTTAATTTAAATTTAAATTAAAGATTATTCTTGAACCATGGAGAATCACTACATACCACTCTAACCAGACTAGTGTAAGTGTAACTTCTAGCATGCTTTATTGCCAAAGGAGTCGTATGTTGCGATTGAGGACCTATTTATTTTTACAAGTAAGAGGGGCAGCCTTACGCCAACCACTTTAGTTAAAGAGGGGGTGATACGTAAATAATTTTATTCTAAAAAAATATAGCATTCCTATGAAACATACAACAATTTTATCACAGAAAATTTAATGTCCTGAACTATACCAGGAGAATATTTCCAACAGTATATATTTGTATTTCTCTCACTGACCGTTTTATATTGAACACTTCAGCCGTTTCTCTTTCGCCTTGGGACGCTCCCGGGATGAGGAAATCCCGCATCATTACCGCCCGATTGTTATTCTCACTTCTACAAGTGTAAAACGCTGTAACAAATATGCATCAAAACTAATACGCTCCCTAAAGGCGCTGTTTTAGTTTACAATCATTTTCTGGGAAACGCTATGGTTGAGTTTAAACGTATTGTCTGGAGTACGGTTCGCCTTTGCAGAGACCTTCATGGTACAAGTCTGCTGCTTATCGGGCGGTAAATGGTGCAAAACTAGCCGAGCGATGGATGGGATACAAAATAATGTATCGATAAAAAAAACTCAGAACAGTGTAAAGAATAAAAATGTACATACATATTGTATTCAATTATTTTTGTTGGAAGTATTTTTGCTATTAAGTGTGAATTGCATTAATATCATCATCATCATCATCATTTACCGGTCCGTAGTTAAGTGGTAACACTTCGGACTCTGAATGGATGATTGTGGGTTCGAATCCCGGCGGAGCAAAAAAAATATACCATTTATATTTTCAAATTTGCTCTTCGCTGGGTTGAAAAATTCATAAACCTTTACCAATGACCGGTCACCAAAGGTCCATCCAGCCTTACAGCAACTGGGTCTTGCTTGAGAATTGGCGCTTACAGAATTAAATATTTAGTAAAATTAATAAGTCTCTTTAGAAATAAAATTTCACACTCGAGTTTCGGAATACATCTCGTATGAAATACTTGACTTAAAAATATAATAATGTAATATAAAGTGATAAATTGCTGCGGTCACCGGCAGCTAAAAACTCCGTAACACAATTACGTGTCGCACAGGAGTGGGTGTCTTTTAATATTTTGCATAGCTCGGCTGGCCTTTTGCGAAACTTGCAAAAAGCGCGGTGCAAATTCCACCAGTGCCCGGGCACGTTGGGAAGCGGACGCGTTCCAGCCATAACTCACCAAGGTGCAGGGGAGCCTGGGACAGTACTCCAAGCATTATAATAATGTATAATCTAAGTTGCAAGGATGTGTTAACATGAGAAATGAGAAGTACCGTTTATTTCATCTTAGGGGCCGTCCATATATTACGCCATTCGAATTAAAGGGGGGGAGTCTGGTCTGCGGATGATGGCAAATGACGTACGAGTACCAAAAGTGACGTCGTTCTTGTAAATACCAATTTCTACAAAATATACATAATATTATGTAAGATATATAACATTATTAATTATTCAGCTCATCTTTTATTACAGCAAGAGGGGGGGAGGGGTAATTAGATAATGACTATAGGATGATTGTAGGGGGGGTCGAAAATCGGCAAAAATCGATGACGTAATTTATGGACGGCCCCTTATTATACAAGGTAAGATTGAGGGGAGAAGATCTCAGGGACGCCAAAGGACAACGTGGCTGAAAAACCTGCGACAGTGGTTCGGTAAAAGTACCAAGGCCCTGCTTCGAGCCACAGCATCTAAAGTCAAAAAGACATGATGATCGCCGATCTTTGATAGAAGTGGCACAAAAAGAAGAAGAAGCTTACATTTAAAATTCATATCAATTCGACACGTGTAACGCTTGGATTCCATACCTAGAACTACTTTGAACCGCAAAAAGGGTAACTGCAATGATTTTCCGTTACGGTGTTTATCTCAAACCAGCCTTCACCGATATGTTTAATCAATGCCCTCAGAAGCTGCGACATCCCTTCCACAAGTAAAGAGGTTGGCGTAAGGCCGGCCCCCTTATTTGTAAAAATAACAGTTTCCACACTCCACATATTGAAATTGATGTGTACATCTTTTTTATCATTGTAATTTCTGCTCATTAGCTTCATAGTATCTATAATTTATAATTTCGACTTGACGTGATTAATTTTAACTCTGCTTTATTTTTTAAATCAATGTAGAATGTGATTTGTTTTGTCTTGCATTGTTACAATTGATTTTATTTATTTTCATTATAAGAATTAATTTGTTAAATATGTCATTCAACATTTGCTTTTCTCCAGAGGTTCTATTTTTTATTTTTTACTCTTAACTATTTGTATAAATAACAATTAACGATATGAAGCACCCTTGAGGGATGATTCATTGTCACACTATAATGTTTTTTTTTCTCCATAAATAAAATAAATAAAAAATGGTGTTTTAATTTCGGCTGACCAACCATGCTGTAGAAAATGGTTCACTTTGTCAATGTCATCCCTGTTTCAGGGAAGGTCGGCAGGAGTTGCAGGGTGTATGTCCAATTGAGATTTGGTTTTTATGTTGTAAGTTCACATGCGGCATGCGCAAACGCGAACTTGTACGTGTCTGCTTGTGAGAATGCATGTAATGTGAATCCCCAATATTACATATCATTGCATCTTAGATTATGTAGATGAGCTTAGACTAGTTTCAAAGAAAATTTTAAGGCGATATTCATAAATTATAAAGCAGATTTTTTTGTACAAATTTCAGGCAGCGTAAAAATATATTAATCAGATTCTTCAATCTTCATTCAATCTGATATTGTACAACAGACTCATAATGAATTTAATATTGCATGAATGGGGGAAGTATTCATGGGAAGCCTTTTATTAAAGGCGATGAAGATTAATTAAAACATCCCTGGCAGCCCTTGCGATGTTGGACTAATCAAGATATCGACGCTACGAAAATAAATATACAGATACCTACATCTTAATCAAGCTATATTAATATTTTAATGGGAAAAAGCAGATTAACTTTGATACTTAACTAAACATATACGCAGTGACCCATTTTTTTTATAAGCTTAGCTTTCAGTGTCTTAGCTATATGTGTCAAAAATGATTTTCCATTTCTATGTTTATTTCAAATCCAAAATAAAATATCATCATGGTTTACTCAGCCTTTACCAGAAATGAGTGCCAGCCCTCTCAATAGCTGGGAAACGCCCACTTCAATTGAAGGAGTAGGCAAAAGGCCGCCTTCCTTACCTGTACAAATAAATAGGTTCCGCTCACCACATGTGACCCCGTTCGAGGAAAACACAGCAAGAAGTTGCACTATATATTTATTAGTGTTATAACATCTTCATGTGAATGGACACAAAATATGTATGTAACATTAGGGAAAATGTGAAAATATATTTTGCTTTTTGTAATGATCCTAGTCGTGTAAACCTGAAACAACGAAAACAATCTTATTTAAATTTTGTGCGAATTTTTATTGAAATGGTCAATGCTTGTCATGACTAAGTTAGCTATGTGCATTGTACATACAGTCCATAAAAACTGATATGTAAGCAAACTACGAGACGCAGTTTTTCGTGACAATATTAAGGTTTATTATTTCAAAGGAAAATTTTCTTATTAAATGTAAACAATTCAGTTTGGTACGTGTATGTTACATAAGTTTAAAAAAATATTTTTTGGCAACGATGCAGCATTTTTTTTTGTCACATGATTACCAATGAATACATGTATGAGTGGCATAAAATAGTACCTACACAGAATCTAAGATTTTTTCAAAAATGCATTATATCTAAAGAAATGGTGACGAAACGATTCTTGGGATTCCTATTATGTTTATCTATTTTTTAAACAATTTTAGATTTCCGTATTTTGTTCTTTGCCACTCACATGCAAGTACAATTTGTTCTGTCTTTATTCTGCAATTTTGATAGAAAAACGTGACCCCAGCGTTTCCCCCAGTTTGCTCATATTATATGACACCTATGGGACGCATCCATCTCAGAGTCGCAGTTCTTCTGCACCCCAAGATAAAATTTACGTTAAGACTTAATCATAGCGTTTCTTAAAAAAAAAATCCAACGAAAATTTTCTCCAGAGGTTCTGTTTTAGTGTTTTATACATATTCGGTAAAACGCAGTAAATTGTTTAATACTTGAAGTACTTGCTTCTACGTCGTAGAACGAACTTCTACTGCGGAATTCATTATGTAATGCAAAGCGTGGTGGGTAGAATGATGAAGCCACGACGCAGCGTAATTTTGAAGATGTTGTAATTCCTTGACTTGTAGGTTGGTATGAGGCTGACCCCCAATACTGTAAAAAATGGTTTACTTTGCCAATGCCACCCCTGTGTCAGGGAAGGTTGGCAAAAGTTGTAGGGTTTATTTTCATTTGAGGTTTGGATTTTATTTGTAAGTAGGTACACATTCAGCATTTGTCAGCGCGAACTAAACGTGTTTGTTTGTGGGCATGCATTTGATATGATCTTTAAATGTTAATATATCTTTGCAACTTAGATTATAGATTATATAGATTGTATTCCCGGTCGAAAGCTCAGTTGGTAGAATTCTTGCATTCCATGCCAATGACTACGGTTCGATTCCCACTGAGGATGCCAGAAGTGATATTCCTTTTCAGTATTTATGTACCTAAACTCGAAATAAATACAGTAAAGGTCTCAGCCTTCTCATGAAATTATAGCCAGCCCCTCGGGAGCTGGGTTTCAACAGTAGTGTTTGGAGTAAGACCACCCCCGTCACATGTAAAACTAAAAAGGTTCCAAACTTTAAGCTCCAAACATTTTTTTTTATATTTGAAACTGCCTGTTGGCGCTTAAAATACATTTCAATTTGTATGAAATATGAAATTTAAGTTTTTGAATTAGAGTACCTGCAGGTGTATAAATTATTTTAAAGTGATTTTTCAAGTGGCCCATAAAAATTTCAAAAATATTACTCTCAGCCTGAAGGAGTACAAAAAAGATTTACAAATTGTATTTAATTCGCTTTAACCGCTCACGGCAAGTCTTGGCTTTTCATTATTTTTCTTCGTGTTTTTTTTCTTTTATTAACCAATAAATATATTTTAATGGGCCATTACCGTTATTTAAGGCTATTTATGCGCTTTATTCAGTTATTAAAAGTAGAGAGTTTCTACTTAAATTATTTCACCTGGATAAATTGGCATACGCGGCAGCTTCATATTGACTTAGGCCTAAAAGTGCCGGCACAAACAAATTCAATTAAAATTTATTCCGACAGTTTTTTTTTTGGTTCAAGCAACCAATGATTCATCCTCGTTCATTTTCAAAGTACTGTTTTAGTTTCGTGTATGTTTTATAATCGATATCATATACATATGAATAGAAGAAAATGTGAGTATTTTGGAACAGTATGGAAACAGGAAAAAAATATGATATTTTCATGTCAAAGCATTTTGTTTCTCTAGAAGAAGCAAAACTGTTCAAAATAGTTTTTATTTGTAAGACGAAAAATACAGCTACTTTTATTACTAATTGCAAATTGCCAATGTCATTTCTGTTTCAGGTAAGGACGTCAACAGTTGCAGGGCTTATGCTCATAGGAAGTTTGGACTTCATATGTGATCATGATGAAACTGAATCATCTTTATCATTCACTTTCACGCTGAAGACGTTCATCGTAGATATGGGAAAAACGTCTGTAAGCTCCAGCTCCCATAGACCATCCAGAAAATCAACTCTCCAGCATCATCAGCCAGCCGTGTAAGCCTAAAACTCTTATTCAACTTAATATTCTTTCATAAAACACACACATAAATGTAATACAAAGAACAAAGTTTAAGTATTTAACAAAGATTTTTTAGGATTCTCACCGACAGCTTTAGGTTCATTAATTCTTCAGCTCCACCGTGAATAGCGTCTGCTTCAGCATATTATTATCCTTTTCAACGCCGACACATATTGGAATACGGAGCTGATGAAATGAGGAGTACGCCGGGAAGTCTGGTGAAGCCCGCGCAGCCTAAAATTCATTCCGCGCCAAAACAAGATTGATGGCGGAGCTACAGTGCGAAAAGCGTGCTACTTTATGGAGTCAAACTGGTGAGATGTACTAAAGCTCGGTATTTGAACCGTTAGCTTAAGTGACTTTAAACTGAAAGAAAAAAACTACCCACACACTAGACATACATTTTTCGTTCAGTATAATGTCGCTATATTAATGTCGAAAATATGCATCTTAAGAGCTTCTGAAAAATATACTCGCTGATATTGTGTTTTAATAAAAGTAGGCATAAAGCAATTATTACAATTAATTTGTGTATTTTGTTTTGTATTACAAATAAACATTAATGACTTCAATGGAGGTAAATAAAAAGCAGAAAATGTACCTTTGCATTTGAAATCAACCAAAATATTAGACTTTTTTTTATTATTCCTGTCAAAATTGGTTCACTTTTGCCAATATCACCCCTGTTTGAGGTTGTGTTCATTTGAGGATTGGGTCTTATTTTGTAAGTATACATGCAGCATGTGTATTACACATGTTGTGTAATCGTAAACTTACTGAAGGACATGTATAAAATAAATATGAAAATGTTGACTATATATACAAAACCTAAAATGATAATTATTCAGATACAGAAATACTCCTTCCTGTTTTTTCCTGTAGGTACAATCGAAATAATCCAAACCTCTTTCCATCTCATTGGAGGCGACATCAAATCGGAGCTCTCTGGAGTAAGGGCGGTTTTTTTATGCTTTTATTAGAGGAATAAAGGACCATTATTTATGTTCATTCGTTCGGAATCGTATCATCGAATTACTCGAAATGAGAACCGAGCGCCGATCAATGGAGGACTTCTTTGTTGGAGACCCGGAGCACACTAATGCCAAATTATTTTAATATCTCAAACCAATAGCTGTCACTGACTGATGCCGATGGGTCTTTTTGTTGGTAGTTAATGAAACGCTTAATGTTGCTGTATTATGCTTTTACAGATGTAGAAAAGTCTTTGTAAGTAGTGTTCGAAAAACTGTAATAGACGAGTAAATACTTTAGTTATTAATACGAGTGAATACTTTTGAAAATTAAATAAATACACAAAAACAATTACTGGCATAAAAAATAGGTACTACGTAAGTGATTTAAAAGTAGTTATTTAATGAGAACCTTTAGTATCTAAGAAAGCTTTAATGCAAGGAAAATTCAGTTTTTTTTACACAGAATACATCTCCAACAAAGGGCCGCTGGTATGGGGAGCGTCTGCACTCGAATTTGCGTTGTTGAAACTAGCGCAATTTCGTACCCCGTCTGCACCGTGCCCTATCGACAATAACTTTGACCCTGGCTCAAGAGATGTCATTGGGTAATTATTTATTGATAATTAATTAAAATAATTATTAGGAATGGACCATGTTCATACTTGTTTCTGGCCAAGCTATCAAATGAGAGACATATGTGGCACCCTTATTTGTTTAAATAAATAAAAAATATAAAACAGATTTTGTTCTCAAATTGACACTTTTTGATTTATGCTACTCTAGCTTAGGGTATACGGTATTCAACACATTTCTGGAAAGATAGCTGAATGTCTTTATTTCAGGATCTAAGAGCCGATACCAAGTTTTTTTTGTGGAACCTATGATATAAGAATTAATAAAATAAAATAACCTAGACAGTAATTATTTACCATGATTGAAGTTCTACCATGTACCTATCAACCATTAAGTAGATGGGAAACATGAAATATTAGATTTACATAATGTGTTCTTGCACATAGCATTTCACCTTCAAAAGCCAACTTCTCATTGGTTAACTGCACCAGTGATGTGTAATATAAATGGTAATAAATCAATTTAATACAGACGAGTCGAGCGGCGGCAAATTTCCTTTTGGGGAGAGCAAAGCAGCAAGGCGGGAAGGAGCAAGGCTTACTTCTCACTGAGAAAAAAATGTTATTTTAAATATAAAAGTATGAGTATATTGATAATCCACTATCTAGTAATACGGCTAGAAGTCTTATCACCACGGTAATTCTTACCAACCGAACATCGGTCATATTGTATGAAAACCTGTCAATCCAAGATGGCCGCAAGTGAACAGCTGATTAGTTTTCATAAAAATATTACCAATATTCGGTAGGTAAGAATTACCGTGGTAATGAGACTTCCAGCCCTGATCGCCTTTGTCTTATCCTTGACAAAACTTAATCCAGCGCGCTGATTGGTCGGCGTACGGCAACGCACCAGCCGGCCAAACTGTAGTTATGATAATGGAAGAGTGTAATTGTTATACAGAGAGTTTTTGGTATTTTTCAAATTGTATTTGCAAAGTCTTTTTAAAAGGGACTTTATAGGGTTACACAGCCGGCTAATGATGCTGGAGAGTTGCTCTCTTTTGTATGTTGCTGTGGTCTGCGGAAACTGGAGCTTCCAGACATTTCGCCAATGTCTACGATAGGCTACTTCAGCGTGAAAGTATATTGATGAAGATGACCTTGATGAAACTGTGAAGAGTCTTGTGAATTAGCGAGCCTGTCGAAATAAAAAAGAACAAAGTATGTATATCATTCAATACCAAAATTGGTTTAGTAAATGCGTGATTAAGCTTCTCTATAAAACTTATTCCCACCAATCACAACGGAGAAAGCCGATGGGAATAAGGACAACACATCATTCACGAAGGAAGCTACCAACAGAAAGGGGGCTAGAAAGTCACCGCATCGACACTTAAAATAACTTCAAATTGAACATGGTCCAACCCGAAAGAATCTAGAAACAATTTGTTTTCACACTATATTTATTGTAAACATATTTTTGGATCTTAGATAAAAGACAGACGTAGAACTGCACTTTCAGAATTGATAATGATGCTGACTATTGCGAGTGGCTGTATCTCTTCCTCCCCTTGCAGTATTAGGTATACCTAATATAAACGTACCAGTTACTACCCCCAAGGCTGGGAGCCGCGGAATTTCCTGCCCACCGTTTCAGAGGAATCCTCGCTCTTTGCTTTGTAAGTTTATTGCATCGCTTTGGCAGAATGAGTTGAAAGTATCCACTATATTCACCTTGTACTCGTTCCTCTTTACCTTGAGCACGAAATTGGTATCTATACGCTTCTTACATCTACAATTGGAAATTATAATGTTAGACGCTTTTAATTCATTAATTATTGAAAACAATAAAAATTCAATTAACAGAAAAAATAACTATATTCCCAATCAACCCCATCACTATTCATTCAAACATGGCGTCTCCGTTGCCATGACAACAAAAAGTAATAACTTTAGGCCAATCGAATTTCTTGTATGGAATAATAACGATGGTGTAATAACAAAATTTGAACCAATCAAATCATTTTATACACACAGCCATCTTTTTTATTTATTAATTATTATTTTTCCATCTCAATATTTGGATTAGTTTTTAACCAATCAAAATACAGCACAATAAATTATTTTTATTCATATTTGATGATGGCATGGTTGCCATGACAATTAGTTAAATCGTTAATAATTTTAGACCAATCACATTGTTCCTTGAATTTCAATACAATAACAATGGGGGGATTGTTATTGATTTTTTCCTGTGTAATTAATAGTAATTATTATTACTGTGAAACGATTTGACCAATCAGATGCCTGCGTTTATGCAACCATGTTGTTTTACAATTACATTATGATACACAGCCAATCAAAATTCAAGATAATGTGTTAGTTTTTGTTTCCATATAATGAAATCAACCAATAATGGTTGTGTTACTCAAAATAAATCAGTTTTTGCAGGAGTAATAGATAAGAATGTGAATTGTAAATTTTATAAATTTAATTTAATAAAATTGCCTTTCTACAGAGGATAGTAAGTTGATCTGCAATATTGACGGATGAGGCTTTTAAATCTGCAATATTACACTTTTGTATTTCATATATTTTTTTGTCATTTCTTGTTTGATTAGGTAATTTTGTTAAATAGGTATGTCACTATTTCTGTTCCTTGACTTATTACATAGGTTGATGTAAACCTGATCCAAGACTATAAAAAATGGTTCTCTTTTTTTATGTCACCCCGATTTCAAGGAAGCACGACAAGAGTCGCAGGTTTATATTACTTGAGATTTGTTTTTTCGTACGTACCATTGACTAAAAGGTTTATATGAGGCTAAAAACCCATGCTAAAAAATGGTTCACTTTGCCAGTGTCACCTTGTTTCAGGAAAGGTCGGTGAAAGTTGCAGAGTTTATGTTCATTTGGTTTCGTTTCTTGCAATGTAAGTACATATACACATACAGCATTAGTACACGTGTCTGATTGTGGGCATGCATTTGATATGAATGTTATATTTTAATATATCTTTGCAACATAGGTTTCAGATAGATTATAGACATGCGGCATGTGTAAGTATGTTTATTGAATGGCAGTATATCTAAGTTACAAAAAATATATAAATATAGATAGATAGAGTGTTAAAAAATACAACTCTACAGAAATATAAATGGAAAGAAAACGGAAAGAGTTAGTTTGAATATTTTATTTTTGGGCTGGAGCTTCCTCGGGAGAGGCTAATGCGTTCTCAAAGAAGCTCTAGGAAGTGTTTACCACGAAGCACTTAAATCTAGAACACTCCCAGAACAGAAAAACAGAAAAATAATGTAGTGGATGTACCTACAGCAGTAGTCTATGAAAAAAATATTGTTTTTGTTTTCAAATACCTACATATTTGTAAAGTGTTATTTGATAGTTTGCCTAAGAAAAAAAACGAAAAACAGTAAGTACGTAATTGTTCATAATGTTGATAACATAAGCATTATTCAGATCGATTAAGAAATATTGAAAAACATGAGCATAAACGCTACTAAGCTTCACACATAGTGTTGCTTCTTGCCGCGTTTTCCCCGATGGGGTCGCATATGATAAGTTGAACCTATTTATTTGTACAGGTAAGGGGGCCGGCATTACGCCAACCTTGTTTTTTTCATTTTATTTTGGGTTTGAAACAAACACCGAAACAAGAAATCATTACTGTCACCCTTGGTCGGATTCGCACCCGAGCTTTTGGCATTGAATGCAAGCACTCTACAAACTTATCGACCGGCCCTACCGGGAACATAACATATGAAGATGATGATAAATCGATCTAAACCAGATTGGATCGCGATATAGATATATATTGTATCGTCTTGTTGTTTTAAAAGTGAAACTTTTTTCCCCTGGCGGATTGTTTAACAATTCCCCGAAAACTTTTCCAAAGGCTGAACATTCCACGTATTGCAACTGCTGACCGAACTTTCCAGAACTTTGCTCATAGGAAACGTATTACGGCCTCAGCAAATTGAACTTCAATGTACAATAAACGGTATTGCTCACTTGGTTCAATTGATTATTTTGACCATTCGAGTTCAATAGTTGGAAACAATTTCGGAAGTAGCTGCTTAGTTTAATGTCTAGTCAGAAAAGAGAAGAATTTCTAGTATCTACATAATCAAATAATACTGCTGTACGATCTGAATCAATAAGTGACTGTGGTCTGCTCAACAAAAATCAGCAGACTGCTTTGATTGCGTCATGCCTAGCGAATGGAGCATTAGAGTATGTGCCATGTAGGCACGATTGATGACTTGAAATGAGATGTTGATGTGGTCCGGTCAACAAAGTCAAGAGATTGCGTTGGTTGGATCATGCCCAGCAAATGGACCATCAGAGCCTGTGCCATTTAAGTTCCATTAAAGACCTGAACTGAAGCGTTTATGTGATCTAGTCAATAAACTTCAGCAAATTGCTTTGGATGAAATGTGCCTAGCAAATGGATCTTTAGAGACTGTGTAATGTAGGTACCATTGATGACACAAACTTGGACGTTGATATGGTCCGGTCATTATAAGTCAAAAGACTGCGTTGGCTAGATCATGTCCAGTGAATGGACCATCAGAGCCTGAGTCTTATACCACTGATGATGATGTCGATGTAGAATACTAATGAAATACAAGGCTAAAAGTTAACGAATACTTAAAAATATGTTTCAAAAACCTACCATGCCAAACTGTGAAAAAAAAGTGAAATATGTGTTTGTGATCCTAAGAAATATGTATCAGATAGGTGCTCTCAAGTCCGCGATACATTTCAGTACAAACTGCCGCTTACAGTGCTCGATATTCAGTATCATATATTATCCACCTGTCAATGTTTACTGACCATCATTGCTCTTCCTACCTCTATTCACTCCTAATGATCTATTCCAATTTGTCCAATGTGCAATCTTCTATGTTCAACCATCTTTTTGTTGCACCACATTTACCATAAGAAATAAAAAAAATATAAAGACTAACTGAATGAATGAAAAACAGTTTTTGAGGCCCATGTATACATCCCAATATTTCAGCAATACGATTGTTATAATAATGATGGCCGAAATAATTTCTCTAGGAAAGTCTGAAGTGCTGGTCGGTGGAGCCCTAGAAACTTTTACAATCGCCTGCCCCTGTAAACAAGTGGCACCTAATGAGAGAAGTTTCTTTCCGCCGGCCCTGTACTTTGTGTGTGGCGCCCGCGTCACGTACTCGGTACTTGACCGCCCGAATCCGGCACTGTTGGATGCCAATATTAAAGATTAATTTGTAATCTAAGTTGCGAAGATGGACAATCATTTAATATTCCCACTTTATACACACACTGGATGTGCGACTAAAATGAAAACGGACACCTTCAATTAACAAAACTCTGCTGCATTTTCCGACTTTTCCTGAAAAAGTGATGGCATTAGCAAAAAGTGAAACTTTTCTAACTGTATGAGTGGTCATTTATATACAAACTCAACGAAAAGAACTATGAATATAAGTTGATCGTGATAATATAGCCAAGCAGGTCGAGAAAGAGACTTCGAATAGTTTTGATCCTGAGTTAACACATATCAATATATATTTTATTTATTTATTTCGGTGTTTAGTTACGGCATACTTAATCTTTTTACAGAATAAGTACATATTACGGGAGTTTATACAAAACAACAAAAAACAATTAAGTATGAAACATTACGGTAAAACATAAAAGAAAAACTAAGAAAAGAAAATAATAATCTTGGACCGGTCCGTAGTCCGTAGTGGCAACACTTCAGACTCGTAAATGGAAGGTTGTGGATTCGGATCCCGGCGGAGCACAAAAATATACCATTTTTATTTCGAATGTGCTCTTCGCTGGGTTGAAAAATTCATGAACCTTTACCAATGACCGGTCAACAAAGGTCCATCCAGCCTTACAGCAACTGGGTCTTGCTTGAGTATTGGCACTTTGTAGCGACGACCAAGCTCGTACACCTCTGCGGCACTACAACAAGTGTCATAGATTCTAAAGACTCTAGGGAGTCTCCCGCACAGATTTCTTAAAAATAATAATAATAATAACCTATATAATAAACAATCTAGAGATAAAATTACCATTATTGATTGATAAGTTATGTATCTGTTTCTGGTCACGTAAACAATACGTTGGAATACTGCAAACTATATACATACTCGTACACAACAAAGTTTAAATGTTGTGTAAAAAAAAGTCAAAACAATTATTTCACAAATTAATTTTGATGCTAACAACATTATTTGTTAATAAATCAATTGCTTACTTCAAATTTCTTTCGTCACCAACGAATCCCAATAAATTACTTCTAAGACTTCCACACATTTCATCTTGTTGTCTTGTACGACCTCTTCACAACCTTCAGCTGTCAGTCTAGTGATAGTACCCTCACTAGGGTTGTGCTTTGTAAGCGCCCGCTGTTTACCCTGATTTCCTATTGGTTTTCCAAGCGCCCTCAGCAAATATTTACTCTGCCCTTCCCTAACTTTGCTCTCACTAACGGTTGGAATCAAAGACGTTTTCTCAGCCTTTATTTTCAGAAGGTACCTATTGTATCTTTAAGTTTCATCTGGTGTATGCGATATTTATTCAACTGTATTGAATAATAAGTTGGTATGAAACTGACTAGCTTAACTGTAAAAATTGGTTCACTAATCATCACCTTAGTTTTTTTTTGTTTTTTTTCATAAACAGAGGTTATTTCACATGAGCAATTTTTATCTGAATCTATTTGTCTTTTGAAAGTTTTTTAAAACAACTTTCATTCTAACGTGTTTTTCTTAGCTCAGATTGTGAACAATGTGGACAATTCCATAAAAAAGGCATCTTTACAAAAAAGGTAGATAAATCAAACAAGCACCGGGGGAACGTTATACCACCTTTATTTTAGAGAATGGAGACAAGATTTGTATTGACATTTTAAGATAGCTCTTGAGGTACTAATACCGAATAAATCATTTATGTTTTTTGTTGTTGTTTTTTAAACGAGTAACTTATTTGTAAAAAAATAAAACTTCCAAATGTCAATAATCATCTGACATTTGAAAATCTGCTAAAGAAAATAACGTGTTTTGTTCACACATAGATCAAGAAATTTGCACTAAGTTCAATAAATAATTTTCACACTTTGCAAAAAAGTAATTCGCATCAAAAGGCGGCAAAAATTCGTGGAAGGAATTTTATTAAACGCTTTCTGTTGGATAGTAATAATTACGAAAAACATTTACAAACCGATTTTTCCCGCGCCCGCCGCCTCCCGCCATTGTTCTGAAATCCGGAAGCCTTTTCTTCTACGCAAGAATGAGCGGGCATTGAAAATTTAAACTGAAGGAAGCACTAAAACAGGCATTTCGCTTCGCAGCTCCGCGGCAGGAAATTGTTGAGGAAGCAACGAAATAGACATTATGCTTACTGCCTGAATCTTTAATAAACATTATCAAGAAAACGACGGAGCAAGAGAGTGAGCGATCATTCAATACTGCAAGTTGTCAAGGGTGAAATGCGAAATTGTAATAAAAATAGAAGTTGAAAAGAACAGGCTGTAGGTGCTTATAATAAATATCAATTAAAACATGACTTTTTGAATTCAGTGATTTTTAACTTATCTAATCTAAGTTGCACATATATGTAACAGTAAAGATTCGCATTATATGTATGCATTTTCACAAGCAGACTCGTATAAATTCGCGTTTAAACATGCCGCATGTGGACCTACAATATAAAAACCCGAATCTCAAATGAACATACACTCTGCAGCTCCTGCCGACTTTCCCTGAAACAGGGGTGACATTGGCAAAGTGAACCATTTTTTACAGTATAGGTGGTCAGCCGCATACCAGCCTATCAGTCAAGGAATGCATGAATCTTAAAATATGATTGAATAAGAATATTTTTTAATTTTGAACTTTGTTCTCAACTAGAAGATGTCAGTCTTGTATGGCACTGCCGTTGCACTCTTTAGCAACCAATATCAAAATGTATGCCCTCTCCCTAGGCCGGGTGAGGACACAATATTGTAAATGCCAATTCACGTGCGGACCTCATAGTGAATGGATAATCATGTTGTTAGGTACATTCTTACTAAATTCAATATATGTAGGTCCGGTGGAGTGGAACCGACTGCCGCCCGGAGTGAAGAACTCCAAATCTGTGGGTATATTTCGCGGAGCTCTCATGACGCACCTTTTCAAAAAGTCTTCTCCGTGATCGGAGAGGGCCCTTGAGGTGTGACCCACACAAAAACGGCGCTCTCTTATCATGCGCAATTTAAAATAAATAAGCCTGTTATATGTATATATATAAATCAGTTATTTGTCTCATAGACATTAGAGTCTCTTGAATTTAGGGAGTCTCCCGCACAGGATTCTTAATACAAATGTTGTAAACAGATTAACTATAAATATGATGTATCAGATTAAAAATAAAATATTTTACGTTTACAATATTTAAAAAAAATAGTCAAATCATTTTTTTTTCCAAAAATTTCAGAATGATTTATTTGGTGAGAGCTGTTTTTGTTTGAATCACAACTCAGAAATCTAATACCAAAAATAATAAAAACATCTCATAAAAAAGGAGTTTACAAAAAAATATGCCATAAGTTACTTTTATAATACCAGCATTATACTGCAACTAAAAAAATAGCAATTTCATCGAAAAACTTTTCACATGCACTGTTTTTGCGTGTCTGAAATCTGCGCTGGTTTTTTTTAACCCGAAAGGGGTGAAGTCAAGAAGACGCCCGTAAGTGTGGGGTGGGGTGTTAACTTCTAATATTATAAAACATTGCAATGCTGCCAAACTTTTTATCCGACTCGTCTGTTTTACAGATCGTAAAAAAGCGAAGCGGCTTACGTTACATTTTTATTCAGTTGTTTGCACAAAGTCGTCTTGATTCACACAGCTCCCCGGCAACTACTCTGTAGAGGGTCTAATAAAAATTTGCATGCAATCCTCTGCAGAAAGGAGTAAATTTTAAAATAAATTACTCCCACTGCATCCCTCAAGACTGCGAATGCAGATTTTATTCACTTTTCCAAAGAAGTAAAGCTTGCGATTTATACACCTCAAATTTAGTAGTTTTTCTAAAGCGTAAAAGTGCTTTCTTTCAGGTACCTACGATAAAAATATATTTTTAAAAAAAAAAATTGTCTGCGATTTAAGGCAGGTTTTTTTTTTAATAGATTTGTGAAGAGGAATGCAATTTACCAACCTATTCTGCCTGCCCAGAAACAGGTATTAATATCATCAATTAATAATTCAGTATTGTTTATTTTAATGAATTATTAAATAATACTTACCCAATAATATCTGTTGAACCAGGATCACAAAAGTTATGGTGAAATGACCCAGGTTGGGATTGAACCAACGTTGTTCTATTCCAAACCGACAATATTTTTGAGCTTTTGTTCTCGGAGTCTGACTTTGGAAAATGGATTTCTAGCAATCAACCTATCAGCAATCCATACCAATAGCGTCCATCAACTGTACCTACTACCATTTCACTTAGTGGTAACAATAAATAATATTAGGATGATTTATTTGGTGAGCGCTGTTCTTGTGTGTATCACACCAGCGAAGAGCGAATTTGAAATCCGTCGGGATTCGAACCCGCTACCTTTCAATCATCAGTCCAAAGTATGAACCACTAGGCTATATACCAGCCGCATTAGTGATGTAGTCATACTACACTTAAAATAAAACTCAGTATACTTAGTAGTCATTGTATCAATATTCTCTATCTCTATCATTGTATCTAATCAATTCAAAACATTTCAAAATACACAATTTTATTTTTTTATTGGTACTAGTGTTATGTAAATTATAATTAATTAATATAATAAATAAATAATATAATATGGTTAATATAGGTGTACATCGTAGGTAGCAATACTTATTATGGGCTTAAGAAATCTAGAAATGAAATGATCCCTGTGTACTCTTGAAGCTGGTAGAACGTTCGAGAGTTTGCTGGCAAATTGGTCCCTAGAGACTTCTGTCTCTGAAGTATATAAGGCGCAAAGTTGGATACAGGAGAGCAGATAGATAGTCGCCTTTGATTGAAAAGTGTGTGAGATGCTGAACTGTGAAAATAAATTTGAGTTGCTAAAAGTGTTAAAAATAAATGTAAATTGTAAAATAAATTAAGTGAAAATAAATATCCAGAAAGAAGACCAGTATGTTTTAATTTAGAGACTATCCGAACCCAAAACACTTGAATATTATCAATTGCATCGCCATCATTTCCATGATAAACTTTTAATCGATCCCATCCAAGTTCACTAACTCCGTGAGCAAGAATGCGCTCGAATAGTTTTCTTATATCCAACGAAATCTTAAACAATCTCCATTTCACGCTAGAATGAACCATCGTTACTTGTATGCGTTCTTTACCATCGACCGACCTGGGGTGGAAGTCTCGACGGTCGTCGGTAGGTCTTACCGTACCTATTTGAAGATAGGACGGAATAAAATATAGTGGCGTATCAACAGCTTGTACCCTAAGTGCTTATTTGCCTTATGTCCATCAGAGGTAATGTCACAGGAGCAATGATTGTATGTGTACTGAATAAATGTGTCGTAAAAATGCTGGAAATTGATTTTCAAAATATTGAAAATAACTGTCACATTAATGTGTTTTACGTTTTTTTTTGAAGATCACATTGTGTAGAATGAGATTTTTAAGGCAATTTCATTAAAATGTCATATCTAAATCAATAATGGTACTTGGTAGATAGGCCAATCGAGCAACGGGGTGACGAGCTGATCTATTCTATACGGAACATCGATCAGCTGTTCAGGCACCGCCATATTGTATTCCGTTCTATCTTCAAATAGGTGTACTGTAAGATCTACCGAGCGCCGTCGCGACTTCCACCCCTGTTTGAGTCGAGTATTTACTGAGTTCTATACCCAAGCAAAAACGTAAAGTTGAATACTTTACGTTTACACTACAAAAAATCGTTTTCCAAATTTTGTTTCAAAGCTGCAGTGCCTCTACTGAACGTTTTAGCTGAGATTTAATTTCGCAAAACGCTATGGTTGAGTCAGACTGTAATGTTTTTAAACTAGAGTGAAGGCGGGATTTGCTATTGAAAAAGGAAAGTAAGCATCTACTTTAATACCATCTTATTCACAGACTCAAAGGGACTTTGTACTCTATCATTAAAATGCATTCTTAAATGGTATTACTCCTTACACAGATTCCCACATTTCTTTTGTGAAATTTTAAAATGAACAACTTGTAGTATAATATTATCATTTCACTTCATTTTCGAGATCTGAATACTTTCCACATACAAAATTATACAAAGTTAACCTTCGTAATTGTAAAAATTAATTACCAAGATAAAACGAGAGTTAGCCCCACTTTTAAGGATGAGATATTTGAATTTAAAGCGTTATAAAATCTAAAACAAGTTTGGTAAAAGAAAATATCGTTTTTTGTTTCTGAATGATTTTATGATGTACAAAGTCCAATGTATTGTAGTGTTTTTAGGGTTGTAATGTTTTTAAAATTTTAAATATTGGTCTTCTTGATTAAAACTGCCGGAGATTTATTTTAAAGTAATTTATTTTGTTCACAATTTATTTTACGATTCACATGTATGGTTAAGTTTCGGTGACTTGGCCTGTAACGGCTACTAGTATTTTGAGACTGCCCGACCTGCAGGCGATTCAAGCCTTTTATAACTACGGCTATCAAGCTTTTTAGACTTAAATTCGCCTGGAAACGTCCATGATATTCCAAAAGCTTCCAATACAATTATTACTTATATACTATTTCCTTACTCTAGGTATGTACTTAATAATAATTAATCCTACAGCTAGAATCTATATGCACCTACCCTATTTATTTTGTTTATACCTAAGTACTATTTACATAACACTATGTTTTATTTCTGAATCCCCATGCTGTACAAACTTGATGCACTTTTACCAATGCCACCTCGTTTTCAGGTCAAAGGTTGCAGGAGTTGAAAAGTTTACGCGTTTTTGAAGTTTGGCTTATTTTACATGTACACACGCAGTATGCGCAAGCATAAACTTGCATGTGCCTGATTGTGGGCATGCATTAAAGTGAGACTTAAGTGAAAATATATAGAGTTATCCCCTCAACATGCATCAGAAGAGTCACCAAACATCCATCCATCCTTGCAGCAACTGGGTCTTACTTAAGAACTGGCGCTTTCTACAGCAATGACCAAGCTCGGACTTTTGAGGGGTGATTCACACAATAACAGCGCTCACCAAATTAATCATCCTTATATTATTATAATAAGGGTTTCCCTGATGATGCCTTTCAGGCGAAAATTAGTTGAAAAAAAATGGTTAAAAAAGGCGTTTTCACCAATACAATTAAATGGCTAAAAATAATTAACAAATAAAGTGTCTTAAATATGCAAGTAACATACTAGTTTCTGAGTAAAAGAAGTACAATTTTAGCAATGGAAGAGAGTGATATAAAACAGTTTCGCAATATTTCCGGCGGCACACATTGCCACATCTCACTTTCCCGGGAATATTGCGGCTACCTGAAATAGCAGGATATGAGAAGGATTGGCTCGAATTTAATAATATCCTCACTTTAATACCTGCCGCTCACAGTCGCATATTATTTTATTACTTTTGCGCGAAAATCTGCGACTCCGCAAGATGCAAATAAAGTTATGCCAAAGTGGAAATGTACGAGAGAATGCATTTTTATGTTCAGGATTTAATGTATACGCTAGTGCAAATATGTAAATCGCTTCCACGAAATTTCATTTAAATTGTTTACAAAATTTTATAAAATGACGCTACTGAAGATTTTTTTTATTAAAAACTTGTATATATTTTTTCAGTTATTAATTTTTGTTTTGAGTATAATACAATAATAAAATTGTTATGATTTTACCGGGTTCAATATTGCATGAATAAAAATTTCGGTTACTTATTTTGCACAATTTATTTCACATACGGGTCACATTTGGTTCGTACACAGAGTTGCTTATGAACTGTATAGCTCGACGGCTTAAATAATAGTCTGGCTGCAGAGTATCTCGGTCTTTATTTACAGGTAATAATAAGATTTATTCTCCAAACATTGAGAACTAGCACATGCGAAATAGTCACCACTCACCATAACATTCTACAGAAGAACTGAACCTGCTTAGCGCATCCAAAATGCAGGCATTTCTTAGAATAATTCCATGCAGAACATTCTAAGATCGCAACCACAATATACGCATACATAAACCCTTTGAGGTGGACATAGTGAAAGACATTTTGGAGAGAGAATGTCGTCAGAATTAGTCATTAAAGACACGTTCACATCGTAGGTAATGAGATGCCAATAGGTCAACACCCACCTGGAGAAAGACCTCCTTATAGTTGCGTATGGGTGAAAAAATACTTGGAAATCTTCATCTCAGGATTTGTGAGCCGATTTGAAGTTTCTAAGCGAATCACAGATTTAAAGATAATAAAACAAGAAAAAAATATTTAGCTCACAATGAATTTCTTTTTATAATTTATCTCAGATCTGTTTATGCGGGAATCATTCCTTTGATGCAGAAGACCAGTTATTCTTCCATATTTTGGTAGTTCACTGAAAAATATAATTATATTTATATTTTTAGAAATAAGTCAACTAGCGCGAATAAAGTTCATATTATCTTCTTTAAATAAATGAATAAGAAAAATCTGTACCTTTGTTGTGAATTAGATATTGTTGACTTATATGTTGGTACCTTTTTTTCTGAATTGTCTGCACTTATTTTAAAAAAAAAAATCTATTTGATAATACTTTTATTTGATTTACAAATTTAAAAGCATTCAACGTTGAAGTCACGTTTTTTCTCAAAGCCAAATATTCAATATTAAACTTCACAAATATTTGACGTTCAAGAATAAATCCGTGAAATAATTCCTCCAGCATTCTGCAGACGAGGTACGTGACGTGTTAATAAAATGGTAAATAAAAACAGGTGACATGAATAAATGGAGAGAAAAGCCTCTTTATTCAATTGATAAATCAAACAGAGCGGCAAAAGAAAATCTCTAAAAGAGAATATTTACATAGGCTGTAACGCAAATGTAAAACAGCGTTTTGCTGAAATTGTACGGAAATTTAAATACTCACTAGAAGTGCTGTTTTGATTTTGCATACATATTTTGGTAAACGCTGTGGTTGAGCAAACATGACAAATTTATTCTTGGATTGTTTTTTTTTTTTGGCGTTGATTCACCTTTGCATGGATGGAGAAGGCTTCAGACACGTTCTTGGGTGGACAAGTGGCTTGAGGGATGTACAAAATATAACATAATTATGACAAATGGCTTTCACAGTCGTTCAGTTTGTATAGACAGCTTTTTAAATCTCTAAAATATGTTGTGAAAATATTCACTCGTTTACACACATAGTTTTTTTAATCTTCGCATGCAACTAAACTGCACATGTGTGCAACTATCCACTGCGTTATTTCCGAAGGCGTTGCGGTTTTTTGTTTTGTTTTTAAAGGAGTGGTCTTCCGCCAAACACTTGAAATATCTATAGGTTTCCCAGCTTCCAAAGCAGCTGGTTTGCATTTAGCTTTGCAGGCATTCTTGTAGGTACCAGTTTTTAATTAATTGATCAATCTTTATACGTCATGCTGTTATTTGGCTTGATAGAATCAAAGGTTTGGTAGAATCAAAGTGGCAATCGATCAGTATAATTAACAAAAACATTCTGATTATTAGTATATTACATAGCTTCTCTGTTACTGTTACTGTATCCTGCCACCGTTCCACTAGCGGAGGTCAGTACATTCACAGATGCGTCTCCACTTTTTTCTGTCCTTGCATTTTTTTTTCATCTTTTCATTCACATTCATCACTTTCTTTATACATTTCAATGGATCATAAACAGGAACCTTCTTAATAATTTTTCTGACATTCTTTAAAATATGCTTGCCGGTCTATAATTCACTGAAACTACCGGTATATTTCAAATCCACGAGCAGGTATTAATATATTACGGTAAACGTAAATAATTGATGGCAAAAAAAATGCATGAATAACGCAACATGAAAGTATTCAATTTTCATGAAATATGAAATGAAAAAACATTTTTAAAAGGTTACACAACATTCATATTCATTTCGACTGCGACGTTAATGAAACGTAATGGCACAGATATTAAAAAACTATCACATGTTAAAGTTTATCTGCTAAAACGCAACCAAATGCAGAATTTTTATTTGCGAACGTTGAATATTCAAATGCTTTTAGGCGGAGTTTCGTGAGTACATTTTAAAAACATGCTTTCAAAAATAATTAAATAATTCGCAACTTTGTCCATTTACATTGGTATCTACTCAAAACACAATAAAAAAACTGTTTTTTTTTTGTGTCAAAGTATAAATTTGTGGTTATCACGAAAACGTTGCTTAGCGTTGTGTCAATGTAGTGGAAAGATTAAAAAACCTGTGGAACCTATAACTTTATGTTTTTTACAGGCAAATAGGTCAGTTATACGCAAACCTCTTCAATTCAAGTGCAAGCTTACATGCTTTCTCATTTCTTGTGAAGGCTGTATATTGATTTTTTGATTTGAAATAAACATCGAAACGAAAAATCATTTCTGACTTCATTCGTAGGTAGCGGTTGAACCCTGGCCCTTTGAACGCAAGCGTCATACGAACTGAGCTATGGACCGTAAGATGAAAAGTGAGAAAAGTTGAGTAATTCATTTTTGTTTCTTTTTATTTTTTTTTATTTTGTAAATTTAGAAATAAAAAAAAATACACTTGCAAGCGTTTTGAGTGAAAGTTAATCAAGTAAAACTGAAAAACTCGTTGGTAACGAGTGTAGCATATTTCTCACAGGTTTGAATTATGCCAAACAAATATCATCATCATCATTGGCACGACAACCCGGGGTGGGTCTTGGCCTCCCTCAGCAACCGCTGCCAGCGCTGTCTATCCAACGTCTTCCTCCTCCAGTCCCACATTCCCACTGCACGGCAATCCGCCACCACTCCATCCAGCCATCTTGAACGTGGTCTTCCCACTGTCCGGCGTCCCTCCGGGTTCGTCATCACAATCGTCTTCTCCAGGCTCCGATGGTCCATTCGCTGAATGTGCCCCAGCCAATGCAGTCTGTTGACCTTTATTGAGCGGACCACATCAGCGTCCTGGTACAGCTTATACAGTTCGGAGAGACCAAACAAATATAATAGGATATAATTCAATTCTAAGAGAATGGACATCACATAAAAATAGAGCTTAAAAAATAAGTACATAATCCGAAAAAATATTTATTGATAACTTCAATTCCATGCATTGCAAAATATTTTTAGCTTTTAACCTTATTGATGAAAAACCCAACAACACATTTATTATTTGCAATGGTTTTGTATATTTCATGAAAAAGTTAAATTTAAAAATAGACCTGCATGTAATACGAGTCTGATGCGAAATGCTGAAATCTAGTGCAATTTGCGGATTGCGCTTTCTGGCGAAAAATTCCCCGCCCGGGCGTACGTTGCCGTATACTACCTAGTATGCTGCGAATATTTTGCACATGTGTATTTTAATAAACGAATCTTTCATATGAAGCTTTTAACTGCGCAAAACTGAAATTAGAGAGCGTGTTGAACTCTTTTAAAAATGTATTGCTTAACTTATGAGAGAAAACCAAAACACTATTTTTTTCTCAAAATTTATCTCGTGATATTTGCACATCTTATATTTAACTTGAAAGTGTAAGCAAATAAATTGTAAGTCAATGCATAAAGAAGTATAATATAAGGCTTGTAAGAAGGTAAGTAAAAGCTTACTGTGGTGGTGGTTTAGTGGTTAATGTTTGATAAGCTGATCAGAAGGTAATTGGTTCAAAGCATTGGCGAAGTCAACGTAGATATTAAAAATAAATTGAACTTTTATTTACATTCTCTTGTTAAGAGTTCTTTTATTTTATCACAAAGGTTTACTCCACGTAACAACTATTGAGACTTGCTTGACTAGCAGTAAACTTTTTTTTAGATGGCTTTTGAAATGCCGTTCATGAAATCCTACCAGCACTGTATATTCAACACCATTCTTCTTCAGTTCCAAATTTCTACAATACGTCACCACTTCTTTCTGTCACCTGGCTCAGGATCTTCCCATTTCTTCGTGTCATCTTAAATCATCACCACTCCTTCCAGCTAACTTGCTATCTACTTCTCTGCCTCCTTCTATTATAGCTACATAATTCATACATCCATGACGATGATTTATTTATTTTAATTTTAAACATGATCAAAGCGCACCATTTTTGTATGTTTCACACCTCAAGGGCCCTTCCAATCACAAATGAGATATTTTATAAAGGTCTCGTTTCAGTGCTCCCTTAAAAAGTTCAACAGATTCCAAAACCCTCACTCCAGGTGGCAGTCTGTTCCCCTCCATCGGTCCCACAATCCAGAAAGCACGATCCTCAAAATTAGTGCGCATTTGACGGCAAGACTGCGTCCACCTGACAGCACCACTCCCCACTGATCTCAGTGTCCACCCCCTCAAACTCACCACAACGGGGAAAAACATGTCTGCCAGATATGACGGAGCTATACCATCATCAAAATTATCCTTTAATTAAAAAAATGGTAATTAATTTAAAGCCACATTACATTCATATTGCAAATAATAGCAACGTTTAATTAGGATTACGCCATGAAGCGACCATAAACATATTTCAGAACAATAATTCGTCCTTGCGCATGTTTGCCGCGACTATTAGTGGCAGGGCCTCCACTATTTTACTTGCCACCGGACGTTCTCACAGTGTCGACTATGAATCATGTTAATCCTCGCACGCACACGTGAGCCTTGTTGAGGTTATTTTGCCACATTCGTATTACATTTATTTTGCTTATTTATTACAGGTGTCTTTTTATGAAAAAAACATGAAGATTTGTATCCAACTTGAGATTAAAAGGTAAATCTTTTTACACCTGAAGATGAGAGGTACTGCTTTTTTCCAAACTGGCAAATAAAACTCAAATGAATTGAAACAAAGTAATTTTTATTTGAATCTATCTTAAAAGGTGATATTATTTTATAAATAAAAAAATCCTAATTGTTTTATTCCACTATAATTGTTATTTTTAAAGTTGTAACAATTAACAAACGTTATCAGAGAACCTCTATCTTTGGGTAACACCTTTTAATAGTGGCTTTCCGAAGCGTTTCACAAAAATATTATACTGATTTATTATGTAGATCGTAGTTTTGGAAACAATATGGATTTATCTTATCTTATATAATCCAAGTAGTGAAGATATATTCACATTTGAAATTCATATTAAATGCATGGCCACAAACAGACACGTCTATGTTCGCGCTTACAAATGCTGCATATGTATTTACAAATTAATATCCAAACCTCAAATAAACTGATAAAAAAAATCTACCCACACACTTGGCATAAGTGCGTCCTTTTCATTATGAATAAAGTCGCTATGCTTAGGTTGAAAATATCGGGCCTTTGACATCCTATGATTAAATCTATCGCAATAAAAAATGCACAAAATCATCAATCGCTTGTACAAACCACAATGTATAAATTAATTTAGGCACACATTTCAGGGGATTACAAATTCAATGAATGATTAATATATAACCGAAAACGATAACTTACTTGAACACAGAATTGATAACAAGGCAAACAGGCTAATTTGAATCAGCAAACAGTCGAATCGGCAAATCTGTATTTCCCGCGGATGGTTTATACTCGCGGGAGTTTAATATGGCCCGTTACATGAGTTTCCACTTAAAGAATATGTATCTGTATGTACCTGCGCGAGTAAGTAATTACATACATTAGTACTTCTGCTATCTCCTTTGTTGGCAGCTCTGCTTTTGTATGAGAGAATACTTCCTTGTGTAAATAATATTATTTAATGACGTACCTATATCTTTACCTATTATTTTCTACGTACATAATTCATCCGGAATTTATCCTATAAGTTTTTCCAGCCTTGCAAAACTGTATTCTTCTTGACAGGCGATAAACAAGCTCGTAGATGGTATATGAACCGTTTAAAATGCGTAAATACCATCGAAGTTACCATCTTATCTTATCTTTGTACATTGTAGAGGAACCTGTTACTTCTAGATACCTCGTCTCCAAATAGGCCGATACAGAGATGATCGAAAGGGATATCTGGAGGGTAGGCATGAAATAAAATATTTAGCATACGGACCAACAGGTAGTAACGAAGTCGTCAAGGAAATGTGGTCTCTTATTGCTCAATGTTAACACCTAGCGAGTATAGTTTCATACAGAAATACCAAGTTATTTATTTTCCCATTCCTTGACATAATGGTTGGTATGAGGCTGACCACCAATATTGTAAAAAATGGGTCACTTTATCAATGTCATCTCTATTTCAGGGAAGGTCGGCAAAAATTGCAGGGCATTTGTAGGTCTACACGTGGCATGTGTAAGCGTGAACTTATACGTGTCTGCTTGGAGGAATTCATGTTATTTGAATTTGAAATGTAATATATATTTTTAACTTAAATTAAAGACTGGTCCAAATTAGGTCGGATAATCGACACTCTACTGCACCCAAAAGAAAAAAACTACTTTCCGTAATGTATCGCTAAGTACATTAAAACAAAACCTTACATAAGACGCGTCGACAGACAGCGTAATATGTTATTTAATTTTATTGCGTTGCATGACTTCTCTCTCAGCGCTAATGAAAGCTTTGTCATTTGGAATAAATTGTGAGAAACAATACCCCATAAAAACAGATACACGACAATAGGTCCATAGACCGAATATCCAACAACACAACGTCAACAAACAAAATGTCCACCTGACAAAATTCCACCCAACAAAATGTCCAACCGACAAATTGTCCATCAACAAAATGTCGACACGACAAAATGTCTACCCGACAAAATATCCACCCGGCAAAATGTCTACCCGACAAAATATCCAACGACAAGTGTCCACCGTCGTAATTTCTACGCGATAAAATGTCCACCCGAAAAAATGTCCACCCGACAAAATGTACATGCGACAAAATGTCCACTCAACAAAATGTCCGCCCAACAAAATGTCCAACCGACAAAATCTTCACGCGACATAATGTCCCCCACCAAAATGTTCACCGATGAGATGTCCAACAATGAAATGTCCAAATATAGATTTATATATTTTATGATTTTGAATACATTTTTTTGCTAGACATTTTGTCGGTGGATATTTTGTCGGGTGACATTATGTTGGTGGACATTTTAACGGTGGACATTAAGCCGGGGGACATTAAGTCGGTCACCATTTTGTCGCGTGGACATTTTGTTAATGGACATTGTGTAAGTGGATAGTTTGTCGCGTGAACATTTTGTCAATGGACATTCTGTAAGTGGACAGTTTGTCGCGTGGATATTTTGTCAATGGACATTGTGTAAGTGGACAGTTTGTCGCGTGGACATTTTGTCAATGGACATTGTGTAAGTGGACAGTTTGTCGCGTGGACATTTTGTCAATGGACATTGTGTAAGTGGACGGTTTGTCGCGTGGATATTTTGTCAATGGACATTGTGTAAGTGGACAGTTTGTCGCGTGGACATTTTGTCAATGGACATTGTGTAAGTGGACGGTTTGTCGCGTGGATATTTTGTCAATGGACATTGTGTAAGTGGACAGTTTGTCGCGTGGACATTTTGTCAATGGACATTGTGTAAGTGGACAGTTTGTCGCGTGGACATTTTGTCAATGGACATTGTGTAAGTGGACGGTTTGTCGCGTGGATATTTTGTCAATGGACATTGTGTAAGTGGACAGTTTGTCGCGTGGACATTTTGTCAATGGACATTGTGTAAGTGGACAGTTTGTCGCGTGGACATTTTGTCAATGGACATTGTGTAAGTGGACAGTTTGTCACGTGGACATTTTGTCAATGGACATTGTGTAAGTGGACAGTTTGTCGCGTGGACATTTTGTCAATGGACATTGTGTAAGTGGACAGTTTGTCGCGTGAACATTTTGTCAATGGACATTGTGTAAGTGGACAGTTTGTCGCGTGGACATTTTGTCAATGGACATTGTGTAAGTGGACGGTTTGTCGCGTGGACATTTTGTCAATGGACATTGTGTAAGTGGACAGTTTGTCGCGTGGACATTTTGTCAATGGACATTGTGTAAGTGGACAGTTTGTCGCGTGGATATTTTGTCAATGGACATTGTGTCGGTGGACATTCCGTCAATGGGCATTTTGTCGTGACACGCATAAAAACGGCTTCCCATTACTGTGGGGCCCCTAAGAGGCTCGGCGCCTAAATATCTCACGTGTCTACCCGCAGCGACATCCTCTGCACGTGTTGTGTCGGGTGTACCTACATGTGTCACAAACAAATACATAAATAAGAAACCAAACACTCGGTATCATCGCTTCTGTATAATTATAAATGTGACACCCAAGAAATAAAACGGTTGCAACTCAAAACGAAGTTAAAATTGGTTAGGATGTGTAATAGATGTGATGAATTTACATGAAAAAAAGTAGATTAAATAAATAGATTCAATGAAGGACCTCTAAGTAACGATACAAAAAAAATATTAAAAAATATATATAAAAAGGTTCTAGCCATATAATCTATCTCTGTAATCTAAGTTGCGAAAATATATGACATTTAAGATTTATACTAGGTGGTAGGTGCATGCGTTTCCATAAGCAGACACGTATTAGTTTGCGGTTACACATGCCCCATGTGGACAACATAAAAACCCAATCTCAAATGAACATAAGCCCTGCAACTCTTGCCGACCTTCCCTGAAACAGGGGTGACATAGGCAAAGGGAAACATTTTTTACAGTATGGGTGGTCAGCCTCATACCAACCTATAAGTCAAGGAATATGAATGATAATTTTAGCTGCTCTTATGGGAATCGAGCCAGCTACTTTTTGACTACTGGCGTTGACATTTGACAATTGGACTAAATATTTAAATATGACGTCCGTACGAAAAATCCTCCTTCACAAAAATATACTTGAATTCCACAACCCTCGTCACCATCGTCACCATGACAACAAGGAAGTCGGATAATTTACATGCAGATAATTATGAAGGAAATATTTTAATTTTCGAATCAAAGCCGGTGTCGGAATACATCTCGGGGAATGTGGCAGAAATGATACTACGGAAGCTGGAATTTCGGGACCCGTAAATTTAAATTGTTTGACGACACCTCGCGAGATAAATAATTTTAGGCGAGTTATTTTGCAAATCGCGTTAGCGGAGCTTATGTGATACTTGCGAATTCGATTAGAACTAAATTATTTCATTGTTTGACAGTGTTTCCCCAACTCAGTGTGATGAAATTTCGGAATTACGTAAATTAATTAATTGAATAAGAGCATTAGTAGAATACAAGCCCTGCGAACAAAATTATTCAGTGAACTGAAAAAACATATTCGGAAGTTGAAGAGGGGTTTATTTAATATGTATATTTTTTTATCACATCGTAACGTATTTTCTATGGACCTAAATTTTAGTGGTAATTTTCAAATAATAAATGTCCCTGGAAGAATTTATTGTGTCAAAATGGTCTTGTTTATTTAGCCTAAAACAAAATAAAAAAACAGTTTTGCGAGAATGCCATTTTCAAAATTATTTCACGTGCCAAAATTGGTGTGTTCCTTGCATCTCCTTGCTTATGCTTTACTTCAGGGAACGGCTGCAGCAGTTGCAAAGTTTATGTTCCTGTAAGGTTTAGTTTATTTGTATGTATACATGCAGTATGTGTAAGTGTGAAATTGCATGTGCCTGCTTATAAGCATGCATTATATATGAGCCTTGAATGCTAATATATTTTAGATTTTAATAATTATAAAAATAATCTTTGTCGTTACTTAAACCAAGCAAAATTGTTTACATACCTTTTGTAATACTTATATCGCAGATTCAACCAACTTATAAGGTGAATTATGTATCTTATTTTGCATTAAAATAACGTGCCTAAAACATGCAGTAGATTTCACAGATAAAACAAAAATGAACGGATGAGAGATTAGCACCTCTGGGAGTCATATTTGGAAGTAATTCGGCCGAATAACAAGGTTTACTTTCGCGCCCTTTTTAATGTTCCGATCTTATTGCTAACTTATTGCTCCCCCAGTTCTTGTTTGCCGTATACGCCAACCTTTTCAAATATGACTTTTTCATGCAGTTGTCTTATGAATCAAATTCTACACAATCTGAGCTAAGAAAAACCGTAAAACTCGATAATGTGAGAGTTCTTTTAAATATTTTTTAAATAAATTTCTTGTTTTCATAAGACACATTGGTCCAGTACACATGCAAACATTGCTCATGTAAAATTTTCTCAATGGCGAATACGGCAAACAAGAACTAAGGCAGCGTTATGAAAGCTATCAGTCAATTTACCCAAAATTAAAAACCGCTTTGTTGACAAACAGTATCATATTCAAACACTTTTATTTGAGCCCTACTTCTGTGGGCTTTCGTCACATTTTTTTCAATACCAACATTTCTCTTCTCCAGATGTTGTGAGACATGTGTTTTACCATTTTGTACGTAAAACCGAAGCGGACCAGGCTGGCGCTCAAATGGCCATTAATCAGTAAAGCAATACTTTTAGTCTAAGTAGAACACACAAAAAAAAACACACATCAACACAAAATATTTGTGGGGCGACACAAAAAAAAAGATCACCGAAATATTTGGGGGGAAAAAAATATTGCCGGTAAGTGTCCCAACTTCCTGTCAATTAAAATTATTCTAGAATTTCGTGATTTATTAGACATTTTAATATGATTTTAAATTTTAAGAACGCATTTTAGACAATTTTTGTTAATAGTTTGGCTATTTTTAATGATTCGTTGTATCAATTAGTTTTGTGTTTGGCCAAAACAAAAAAAATAGCTCCTCAATGAATATGGAAGAAATTTAATGTTTTTAGTTATGTTAATTTTAAAATAGCATGGAAGAAACCCATGTGGCTGGTTGGTACTCATTTCTTGTGAAGGCTGAGTAAATCTTGCGTGTATTTTATTTTGGGGTTAGAAATAAACACCGAAACAGGGAAGCGTTTCTGACACTCTCGGTGGGATTCAAACCCGAGCTCTCGGCATATAATGCATGCGTTCTACCAACTGAGCTATCGACCGGACTTATGCACTCACACCTGAATATACTATCTAACAATATAACCTATAATCGAAATTGCAAAGATATTTTAACAAAAAAAAACAAATTATGTAAATGCATGCATACAAACAGACACGTGTATGTTCGCACTTAAAAAATGGTGCATATGTAGGTACTTACGAAGTTAAATCAAAACATCAAATGGAAATAAACCCTATAATTTTTCCTCTAACAGAGGTGACATTGGCAAAGTGAACCATTTTTTACAGTATGAGCAGATACCAATGTGAGCAGATACCAATTTGTGTAAATCGATGGCACACTGAGATTGGCCTAAATCAAAATGTCACTAGCAGAACATTACGCGTCTATCAAGACATTTCAATTTACCAAAAACTTTAATCAATTTGTTTTAGAGTACATCTTTCTTGCTTAATCTTTATATCGATACCTTTATTCCTTAACTTATAGGTAAGTATGAGGCTGACTATCTATGCTTCAAAAAATGGTTCACTTTGCCAGTATCACCCCTGTTTCAAGGAAGGTCGGGAAGAGTTGCAGGGCAAGTCCACAAGTCCACTGCTTCTTCCGAAACTGGTTGTGTACAAACAAACCCAAAAAAAGGAAATTTAATTTTTTTATTCAAATAAATAAAAATGAACATCCACAAAATTGGTGCCGAAAATTTAGATACCTTTTCATAATTTAGCCCGGAGCGTTTGAATTGAAACAATTTTAAAAAACTGAATGAATGCCAAAAAAAACATATCAATATTGGCTTTTAAAAAAAATGTTTCAACTGCATTCATATAATATTGCTTTAAATTTATTCTGATAGTTTTTTTTTTTTGTTCGCGTTGTGTATTTTTCATTCAAACAATATCAAAGCTGAAACTGATTCATGCTGTGAAATGAAATTTCCATTGTGCTAGTTGAAAAATTACCACGGCGCTCGCAATATTGTTCCAAAATTG
The DNA here is from genome assembly GCA_951799405.1 of Agapetus fuscipes. NCBI lineage: Eukaryota > Metazoa > Arthropoda > Insecta > Trichoptera > Glossosomatidae > Agapetus > Agapetus fuscipes. The sequence goes on from OX637338.1 coordinate 5,211,927, forward strand.
CACTCACAGTATGCAACTTTCCGTTTTAAAGCAAAAATAGCGTTAGCCGAAAGTACATGTGAAATAAAGCAGAGAATTTATTGTTCGTTTTAGTTTCTTTATATTTTTAGTGAAATATTTTGGCAGATTTGAGCGTCAAGCAGTTGAATAACGTAAACTTCCCGTTTAAACTCAAGCATAGTTGATATGAGGGTGACCTCTTAATCTAAAAATCTAAATCTAAGTTGCAAAGATATGTATCATTTGAGATTTATATTAAATGCATTCCCACAAGCAGACACGCATAATTTCTCGCTCACACATGCCGCATGTGGACCTTCAATATAAAAAACCCAATCTCAAATGAACATAAGCCCTGCAACTCTTGTCGACCTTCCCTGAAACAAGGGTGACATTGGCAAAGTGAACCATCTTTTACAGTATGGGTGGTCAGCCTCATACCAACCTATAAGTCAAGGAATGCTGCAAACATAATGATCATTTTTTTCAATGCTCCCGTGGTTTCAGGGAAAGGCGGTAGGAGTTGTGAGGCTTATGTTCAAGCGTGAACTTACATAAATATATTATTTACACTTACTTACAGCCTCCCCAAGGGCACCTATCCTTCATTTGCTTCTTGGAAAACATGAACGTCTTCAACTCCTTCTTGACACATTCTCCACCGGTCTCCATCCTCAGCTCGAGAGGTAGCTCCAACACAACGGTCCTGCTGAGCCAAACGCCTTATCTCCAAAGCCTGTTCTGCTTCGTCGTATGCCTGCTTGTCCGCATGCATTAAATATGAACCTAAAATGCCAATAAATCTTTGCAAATTAGATCATAGACAGATTTTACCAAAAAAAAAATGTGAAGAGGAAGCAGCGCATTCATTCAATTTTTTGTGTCTATATATTTTTGGTGAATTGTGATGATATAGTTTGAGCGTGTATAGTTTATTAATACTTGGAAAGCTTGAACCGCTCACGGGCAAATGGCAGTGCAGTTGATTTCAGTCATTTGTAGGTACACGTCCCGCCAAATCATCCAATCAAATTCGCTGTTTAGTTTTATCAGATGGTGGCGTTGATTCACGGTTTGTTTGAACGTCCACGTAAATTGTTCAGCTTTCTACTAAATTGAGGGTTATTCATGTCGCGCTATATTTCGGGTGCCATGTTGGTGGCTCTTCATAATGATTTTAACAATGCTTGAAGCCTACATGCATGGAATATAACATGCTTGTTCTAGAAACTGGGTAATTTGGAATGTGATTTGATTGGTATGGCTGTGAAAAAAATCCAAAAGTTTTATTTAATGCTGATGCGGAACAGGACATGTTATAGCAGGGGCATGCATCCCATACAGGCACATGCGCCTAATAGGTAGGCAATATATGGTAAAAAACGTTAATTAAGCTTGATATTCCGATTTTAAATTCATTCTTTAAGTTGGATTGGAGCCATTGTTAGCACTGCAGTCAATTTGAAATGAGTTATTTTAAAGGAATGCGAGAAAATATCTATTCTGAAATGTATTTGCCTATAAACGCGCCTGTGTATAGGATTTTTACTTTTTAATGTTCATTTCCATTATTGTTTTTTGTATTGCATAGTTTCTTTATTCAGTAATTGTCTACTTATAAAGTTTTCACTATCATAGTTTATTATTCTTGATTACACGGTAAAATGATGTTTAGAAATAAATGCAACTGAAAATTACTTGTAATACTATGTATGTTTGAAATCGTACAATTCTTCCCGTTTAATTAAATTAATCAAATCGACAGGTTTAATGTAATCCAGATCAAAAGTAAAAAAAATCGTGGCAGTCCAGTGAAATAAATAAGTATTCGGATAATAAATTCGGTGAGCGCTGAATGTGAGATGTAAATCACACTTCAAGGGCTCTCTGATAGCTCTGTCTGTTATTGAATGCGCCAATTGACTAAACAGAGCAAATTACTGCACTACTGATGACCTTTAGTCATCAGTAGTGCAGTAATTTGCTTTGTTTAGTAGTAAAAACCAAACCTCAAATGAACATAAGCCCTGCGACTTTCCCCGACCTTCCCTGAAACAGGGGTGACATTGGTAGAGTGAACCATTTTTTACAGCATAGGTAGTCAGCCTGCTATAAATCATCGAAGAGCAATATTTGAAAAATTAATTGTGTTAATAGCTGAGAATCTTTTCACTACCTTCCGATCATGAGTCTGAAGCGTTAAACACTAGACCAGGAAACGGTCAAATATTTATTGCATCGCAATATTTACTTGTATTTGGCTTGTATCCGCTCTCTGGTCGCTTTGTTTGACGGCGCGCTTCCACTAATTGCATAATTTTTCCAATTTCAATATTCACCAGACCCAATGTTTGCCCCGCTGTGATTTGCTATCAGACAGCATAATAATTAAATAAGCAAACACATTTTATTTGCAGTGCTTTGTGCCTTTGCGATTATTAGATTCGCAGTCCGCAATTTGCATGCGAGTTGGGGCCAGCGGCCGAATACTGCTCACTCCCTGCCAGTGCGGTTCGTGCAAAAAAAAACTCTCGTTTCCCCCTGCGAAACTCATACTTTTATTTTTTGAGTCAAAACCAATTGATTGAACGCGATTCCTCGTTTTCGTTTTCTAAGAAAAAATTGTATCATGTTTTCCGAAAAAAAACACCCGTATAAACTTCATTCGCTCTCATACAGAAATAAACGTAATTAGAGATTAATTAACAAACATTGCACAAAAATAATGAGGTCATTTCGATTTGTTACTCTGTATTTGATGAAGTTTTAATGTTGATATCACAGTTTGGCAGGTAGTGCTAGGGTGGAAGTCTCGACGGACGTCGGTAGATCTTATCGTACCTACTTGAAGATAGGACAGAATAAAACATGACGGTGCCTCAACGGCTGATTGTTGTCCCATATAAAATGAATCAGCTGTTGATACGCTGCCATGTTTTGTTTCATCATATATTAAAATATATACGGTTAGATCTATCAACGGTCGTCAAGACTTTCAGCCCTTCTATTTAGACTACACTCTGCAGGAGAATAATTCAGATTTGTATCAAATTAAATATTGAATAAGAGTTTTAGGCATACACGGCCGGCTGCTGATGCTGGAGAGATGTTTTCTGGGATCTGTTGCCGTGGTCTATGGGAGCTGGAGCTATCAGACGTTTCGCTCATGTCTATGATGGGTGAAACATCCGGAAGCTCCAGCTCCCATAGACCACGGCAACAGATCCCGGAAAACATCTCTCCAGCAAATTAAATATTGTCTGTGATTTGAGATTGTCAGAGGTGTGTTATATAAATTTATGTTTTAAAAGTAAGAGAAAATGCAGCTCATTGGAAATCGGCTACTAAGGACAGGAGGATCTGAAGGCAAATTTTACAATGCTCGATATGGTCTCTAGCACTATCGACAAGAAAAAAAAGATGTACTATGTTTTGTACAATGTTTTTTTCTTATTATGAGTTATATTGTGTCACTCATCAACAGCAGTGTTTTTTAACATGATGATGAGTTGATAATTTTTTTAAAGCCCCGTTTCGTGATATAGTCACTCCAAGGGCGCTTGTGCAAATGATGCCAGAAATTTGCTTGTCTTCAGTGCATTCCGGAACTTTCCATGGTCCTCTAGCTCTCTCACATGATGTGGCAGGTGGTTCCAGGCCAGAGGCCCAGCAACTGCAAACTTATCATCACGCTTAATTCATTATACTCGATATTTTTTTTTTTTTTTACTGAAAGTAGTATTGCCAGAAATTCGGCACGTCACTGGCAGTTATTGCACTCACTCTGTCCGGCATGGGACGCTAAACGAACCGAGGTTTATGGAAATTTATCTGTTCCTAGTCGCTCTCAGTCTGCGTGATTCAGACTCGGCATGTACCAGGGCTGCGAGCCCACTAATATCCTGTGTTTGCGATTTCATACGCCGGAACTGCATCAAACTAGGCGATTCGACCAATGAGATTACGCGATGCCCTCGGATGAAGTATTTGCCAAAGAAAATAATTAAATTCAGGAGCTTCCGTAACATAAGATTATGTATCTGTTAAACAGACAAATAAACAAATTTACACTAGATTAAAAAAAAAGTTAATGTTGGTAAGATGAAATTAAAATGAGTTTTTTTAATCAGATTTGTGAAGAGGAATGCACCTCACCAACTATTTTGCGTGCGAAACAGGCATTAACATTACTAATTAATACTTCATTATTAAATGTTTTAATGAACTATTAATTAAAAATTGACATCTGTTGAATCAGCGTCAAAGTTAGTGTCGAGAGAGTTCGCAGGCGGGGTTCGAACTTGCGATTGTTTCAATCATGCAGATTCTAGTGCCGACGCCCTATACGCTCGACAAAGTAAATCTTTATTTTTTTAGTTGTTACTTTTAAACAAAGCTCCATTTTACACTTTACTGCCTTGGATGGACAGCACCACTGCAGAATGTTACTATTGTCTACTTTGAAATCTTATCATTTCTGTTATTTTCTTACTATTTGTTTTCTTTCAAATCTTATTAAAAAGTAAACGTTTGATCTAAATTGATTGGTAACCCCTCACCACACAGATGAACTAAGTCTCTTTTTTGTGAAGTACAACATGGAAAGCACGAAAAGATAATGGTCATGTATTAGAAATAAGAAAACAATATATTAAAAATTATATTGCACAAAAAAACTACTTTAAAAGATGATCTACGAAAAATTGCTTCACTTTATGCTACGTGTAAGTAGGTAAGTACATGTTAATCTTGCAGTTTTAACTTAAACTGTACAAAGAAAATGATTACAACATAAAATTTCCATACTTAATTGTCATGTACCCGGACCATAACAGTCTTCCTACCTCTATAAGCTTGCAAAAAACTGCTGTGTTTACTGGAAACCCCTTTTTGCTCAGCACTTAGGGCCAATTACATTACGTATTACTTACACTCGGCAAAAAAATGTACAGCGAAGCCTGTGTGTAGTATTACTCTTAGCTCACGTCAAAAACACAAAAACATTTCGCTTTTGCCGAGCGCAAGAGGAAAATGCCGGCAACCGAATATGTATGTGTGTTGGTTTTATGGTAGAACAGCACAGTGACAAAACGACACTTGACAGAACGACACATGACAGAACGACACATGACAGAACGAAACATGACAGAGCGACACTTGACAGAACGACAATGACAGAAGGATACATAACAGAACGACACATGACAGAACATCACAATGGCAGTGCATCACATGACAAAACACCACTATGACAAAACATGTTGGTGTTATGGCCGAGGGGGCTGATCTTTCTAGCGTGCTTGGAAAACAATAACGTTAGTTCGATCCCCGCCTGGGTCATTTGACCATCACTTTGACCCTGGTTCAACAGATATTATTGGGTAGTTATTAATTAATAATTAATTCAAATAAACAATAATGAATTATTAATTGATGATATTAATATTTGTTTCTGGCCAGGGAGAATAGGTTGGTGAATTGCATTCCTCTATTTAAAAAAAAATACATCACAATACAAAACAACACAAAGCATCACACAAAAAAATGACGTTTTTTCATGTGCCGTTTATGAAATAATCTGTTTTAGATATGTAACGCAAGAGATGTGATGTTTTGTTATGTGACGTTTTGTTATGTGATGTTTTGTCTGGTGTTTTGTCATTGTGATGCACTTTTCTAAGATGCTTTGTCATAGTGATGTTGTGCTATGTGATGAACTGTAATTGTAATGTTATATCGTATTTTATTCTGTCATGTGTCGTTATGTCACGTGTTGTTTTGTCACTGTGCCGTTCTAAATGTCTCCGTTGATATTATACTTGGTATTAAGTAAATAAGGACGTACTAAAAGTATGATATTACTTTCTCAGTTTATAGGCTAAATATTAAATATACCTGGTTTTACTGAAGTTGGTATACATTTTTTAACGTAAAATTTCATTTGAATAAAAAAATGGAATCTTATATTACAGTGCGTTGTCAATCCTTTTTTCAGAATATTTTTAATATAATCTATAATCTAAGTTGCAAAGATATGTTGCAAAGATAGTATACAAAAATTAACTGCAAACCAAATGTGAACGAAGTCTTAAAAATAAATTGTTTATAATATAATAAACGAAGTTTTTATCAAATTAAGTAAGTTCCTTGACTTATAGGTTGGTATGCGGCTGACCACCCATGCTGTAAAAATGCTTCACTTTGCCAATGTCACCCCTGTCTCAGGGAAGGACGACAAGAGTTGCAGGGTGTATGTCAATTTGACATTTGAAGTTTTTATGTTGTAGATCCACGTGCGGCATGCGCAAGCGCGAACTTGTACGTGTCTGGTTGTGACAATGCATGTAATGTGAATCTCTAATGTAACATATCTTTGTAACTTAGATTAGATTAGATTAAAAACCCGTAAATCGTAACAGTACATAGTTTTTTTTATCAGCAAGCTGTGGTACTGGTTTTGTTTGAAATGCCACACAAAAATAGAGTCTTTTTCCAGTCGGTACACTTTCAAGCCCAATAATTTGAAGCATGCTTTTGATATAATGACTGAACTAAACGCATAAAAGGCCCAACGGCTGCCCAGTACTGACTAATGCACAAACAGGCAAGTAATGCATTTGAACGGCCAGATGCACCGCCCGTAGGAATACACTTTTTCTGTTAAATTAACCCAAACAACGTAGGAGGCAGCGTTTTCCCTTTGTTTCAAATAACCGCATTTTTACGAGCCACTGATCCGATGAATATAATTATTATCTGACACAATCATATTACCCGCCAGGGCTCGGATTTTGCTAGCACACCTGGCGGCAGAATTCAAGTAATATATTCAATTTTTTTACAATACAAATACATTTTACGCACACTCCTTTCTTGACTTATAGGTTGGTATGAGGCTGCCTACTCATACTGTAAAAACCGGTTCTCTTTGCCAATTTTACCCCTGTTTCAGGGAAGGTCGACAAAACGCTCACCCAGTTCTTGTTTATCGTATGGACCAATTCTGTCAAACGTGACTTTTTAATGCAGTTGTCTTAAGAATCAAATTCTACACAATCTGAGCTAAGAAAAAACGCAAAACTCGATAATGTGAGAGTTGTTTTAAATATTTTTAAAATCAATTTCCTGTTTTCATAAGACGCATTGGTCCAGTACACATGCAAACATTGCTCTGGAAAATTAGCTGAATGGTCTAAACGGTAAATAAGAACTAAGGCAGCGAAAAGTTGCAGAGTGTTCATTATGTTCATTTAAGGTTTTGATTTTAATCTTTAAGTACACATGAAACTTTTACGTGCTTGTTTGTGGCATCCATTTAATATGAATTTTAAATGTCACTTCATCTTTGCAACTTACATTGTAGACAGATTATATGTATAGGTAATTAAACTTTTAAGATATATAGAGAGCTCATATCATTCTCGACGTTTCGTTGGTGACTGTTATGTTATTTTAAAATAATATAGAAAGAAAATTCTCGAAGTGTACAGTGTGTTTTGTGGGCCGAACGGAGCCGAACGGTCACGGAAGTGGCCGAACTGCGCCGTGCGATCTAATCGGGCCGTCGCTCATCAGTTCTCGGCAAGATGTGAACAGAGTCAGACGTCGGCGACCAAGCACCAAGTGGTGCAAGAGGGGGCATTACCATAGAGCTCCCTCCTCCCCATCTACTTGGATTTCCTGCCAGCAAGGCACCCGCCTAGTGGACTAGAGACGGGTTCGCGGAGGAGCGCCCACTTAGGGGCTCAAACGTGTGGAGGCGTCCGCCTCGTGAGCCGCCGCTGCCTTAGGCCTTCAGCTCGGAACTCCAGTCAACAGAGTAGGGAGTGTTTTAGTGACAAGGTGCAGGTCGGGCCATTCCCATATATTCCCTTTTTTCCCCCATATTACTAAAGTAAATAAACCCTTATTTGTTCATGTTAAACTTATCTTTGAATATACAACCCTTCCCAAAATACAAGTAAGCAACACAAGGAAAGAACTTCACGCCCTGAGAGTGATGCTGATGATAGCTAGCCGGAGTAAGTATCCTGTAGGTACATCCTGAAGGTACCTTTCCATCTAAACCTAACATGACTTAGCCAAAGTTTTTAGGACTCGCCCTCTCTGCACGGCGACTAAGGATGAACTTATACTAAATACGAGATAGGAATCTAGAAGTGTTTACACAATATATTATTAACTGAGAACAAACGTTGACAATAAAATAAACACTAGAATAATTGACTAACGTTTTACGAACACATTCACATTCTTACACCTGAAGTGATATTTTCCACACGAATTATTAATTACGTAAAATAATCGAATTAACACTTCGACAATCTTCTCAAATGTATCCCAAGTATAACAAATTACGTTTCAACTCAACCTTAGCGTTTTATCAAAAATGTATATAAACTGAACAACTCACAACAGGCGCTGCCTTACTTTCCATACATTTTTGTAAAACGCTATGATAGGTTTAATCCTTTACAAGCTCATGTTTATTGAGTCGTTTGTTTGCCTGGCGGTGACTGTCATTAATGAAATGATCTTACAACACACAAAGTATAAAACTTAACGTTCACCAAAAATGTATGGAAATTAAAACGATCACTTTAGGCACTGTTTTGATTATCATACAATTTTGGCTAAACGCGATGGTTGAGTTTAAACGTTAAACACTTCACACGTTATTCGTGGGTGGCATGATTGTATCGATTGTGGAGAGGGGACCCAAAAAGTAGCACATCATCCACGAGGCTTATATTATTATATGGCACTATTTTTCTTTCCATGCCACTTCTATCGAAGATCGGAATCATCATGGCTATTTTGACTTTGGATGCTGAGGCTCGAAACAGGGACTTTTTGCTCCTGTCGAACCATTGTCGCAGGTTTTTCAGCCACCTCAGCCCCTCAATCTCTCCCTGTATATGGAGGAGACGGTACTTCTCATTTCTCAAAATGTGACCGAAAGACATCAGCTTTCTCTGCTTAATGGTTGGCAGAAGCTCCATCGTGGTGCGCATACGTCGGAGGACTTCTTATATTATTTAGCATTATATCATATATGGTATACAAAGGGTTTGATGTAAGCAGACGTTCTCTTTCTATCAGGAAGAATATGCCAAAGCCAACGCTACTAAGCAACACATATAGGGTAACTTCTTGCCGTGTTTTAATCTCAAGAAAATGATTTCACTTCAGTTGCTTTTTAATCTAAAGGCTTTCAAGGTATTCAATCTAAAAAACATACTTCGTGTTTTTGATATGAAATAGTTTGGTTCCAAAAAATCACTGATGCCCTATAACAATATCATTAAAGCTATATTTGTCAGAGTTTTGATGTAGGTAGCACAGATCGACAGGTAGTCTTGATAAATAGACAACCATCTGCAGGGTATAAGATTATAAATTATTGAATCTAAAAAATATATTTCGTATTTTTAATATGAAATAGTTTGGTTTCAAGAGATCACTGAACTATTTATTTTATACATTCCTGTAGAAAATAGAAACCGCAACGGCTGAATTCGACTGGGTTTTTTGACATCACTATTAGGGTAATCGTATACCGGAAACCCGCCCTGCTTTGTCGGTGCTCACCACCTATAACGAGGTATGCCCTTATTCCAGGCGTGCATTTTTTTGTTATTATATTCAAATCAGAAATGGCCGAGATTCAACGTCATTATGGTTTGGGCCGGTGCTTGGATCAGACCGCAAGTTGTATATAAAAGCTGCTACAATGGAGGATATCTGGTATATGGTAAACGGAAAGTAGTAAGTGGTTAGTAGAATGTAAGTGGTAAGTAATCAGTTAAGTAGTTAGTTTAGTAGTTTTTGGTAAGAAGTAAGTGATGAGTACCTACTTTTGATTAGACATATTTGTTTTTTTTTCTGAACAAGAGTGATAATTTTATGAATACGCCATTTTCAGTTCGTATTAATATTGGCTGGCACGTTATTACGTGACCTCATTTTATGCTTTATACATACTAATGACAACTTTTTACTTGCCTCAAAAAACAAAACATTTTTTTGAAGGTATTTGTCGAATCACACATCAAGAGCCCTGTGCGAGCCTGATCGTTGCTGTCGAATGCGCCAATTCTCAAGCAAGACCTAATTGCTGTAAAGCTGGATGGACCTTTGGTGAACGGTCCTTGGTAAAGGGATATGAATTTTCCTTGAAAATGTAAATTGTATTTTTTTTGTGCGCCATCGGGATTCAAACTCACGACCTTCTATTTACGAGTCCAAATTGCTGCTAGTACTGCTATACTAACTACTAGACTTTGCACCGGTTGTAAGACAGTATAATATACAAAATATAGCTTGTATAATGTACGAGTATGTACACAAACGTCCTTCAGCGAAAAGCGTTCTTTTGTAAATTTTAATTATAAATACTCGTATTTGTCTTTATACATTGCACGCGCCTGGTACATCGATACTCTCCCGGTTTGAGCTTGGCAGAGGTGCATAGGAATGCCGGCCGCACCTGCAGACAGCCGCCCGCCAAACACGTGAGGTCCAAAGAGCCTGGAGGACGCAATCGGCAAGATGAGAAGGCCCACTAAGACCAAGGCACCACAAGAATAATAAGATTTTAATTTCATGTAATGAATAATGACTCAACTGCAAGAGTTATTGTGTTTAATATGTGGCTTCGAAGATGCAGCTTTCGTTTTTTGGTGCAATAATGAAATAAGTACCTACTGGATTATATTTTGTAATTTTTTTTTTTAGGAATCCTGTGCGGAAGGCTCGCCAATTCTTGAAAGTCTTGGGGGTCTATGTCACCCTGGAAGGGTGTCGCAGAGATGTTGCTTGAGTTCTTGCTTCTGTCGTGAGACGCTGCAAGGAAGTGGTGATTGATGTTAGTTTTTAATAAAACCGGATTAGTGATGTTATATGAATTATCATATTAAAATTATTTTTTTGGTAAGCGCTGTTTTTGTGTGAATCACACCTCAAGAGCACTCTGCGTGCGTGATCGTCGTTGCAGAAAGTGCCAATTCTAAAGCAAGACTCAGTTGCTGTAAGGCTGGATGAACTTACGGTGACTGGTCTTTGGTAAAGGTAGATTAATTTTTCAACCCAGGGAAGAGCATGTTTGAAAATTATTGTGAGCGCACTGTGATCTATTTTACATTGTATTGTGAACTTGCATATTATTGAGGTTTATTTTTTTAACACTACGCAAAAAAATATTTTGGCATAGTCTGCAAAAAAGCAAAATTGTGAGAGAGATATGAGACGTTGCATGTGTGCAGGTGCAATCCGAGTTTTGAAAATCCCGTCTCGTTACTGCCTGCAGATATGAATAATCCTATAATGCCGGCTCGGATCTCGGCCGAGGAGCATTCCCCTCGTAAATAATCGTTTGGATTCGCGTGCGAAGATAAAGTGGTAAAAGATGGAGGATCCCCTAGCACGCCATCCCGGCTTCATGACACAAACATTTTTTTTTGGAATTCCAAACGTACGTGTCTGAAATGGTCAATTTGTACGTATTGCATCCACCTTTTTAATGAGGACCCTTGTTATTAAATTTGCAATATTTTGCATCCCAAAAACTGGTGTGAGATTGAGCAATAACAATTTATCATTTTCGAAAATTATACTGAGAACTGAAGTCTTCAAATGTAAATATTTTGGCATCATTGCTTGCGAAATTGAAGCTGAATAACGATTAAAAAGCATGTAGACTGTAAAGGGTTCTTGAGGTGTGATTCACACAAAAACAAGTTAATAAATAAGTCATCCTAATATCCGTTTGCAGGACCTTTGTGCTTCATTGTGGACCATTCGTGCTCAGGACCTTGTCCGAAAGGCGTGCAAGATGGATCGGCCATCTAATATGACAAGAAGGGAACAAGATGACTGAGGGAACCAAGTCTAGTTGACGCCCACGCCAAGAATACCTGGAGGACCTGTTGGTGGACGTGCGCTGCTCATCATATGCAGACCTTAAAAGAGCCGCACAAGACAGGGAAGAATGGAGGAGAAGAGATAAATAAATTGCTGCAAGCCAATCCCAGGATTGAAACAAGAGAAGAAGAATATTCGTTTATTTTATCATGGACAAAAAAAGGGTAACCGAATTTTAAAGCATTTTTTTTTTAAGACTATGACAACTAATTTCAGTTAAGATTCAGGAATTACTGATGAAAAAAATACAAAAGAAAAAAGGAGTAAATTTCATGAAGTGAACAATTATTAGAGGGTTTTTTCTTGTCAAAAAGAAAAAAATTAAACAAAAGGCAGTTTTACTATTTCGAAGGTACATAAATGCTAACATTTTGTGTCTGTTAGTGGGAAAAAAATATGGTACGTACCAAAATAGGTAGATATAAGAAAAGGGGCTGTCAATATTGTATATGCATTTAAGGTATCATTATAATATTATTTATTATAAGCAGCTTCAAACAAAGGGAATTCATTAGCATCTAAATGCCTCGTGTCATAAAAGTCAGTATGGGCTGATGATCAAAGATGAGCAACAAGAAATGGGATAAAAACACACGCATGGATGAAGGCTTGCTTGGTGCTACTTCATATTTAGTTTATTCAACTTCTTAACACGTTTCTGGTTAGGGCAATCAAATAAATTAGTGGACTTTATCGCTTCTTTCGACGTCTCACTCTACATAATATTAAATGGTTTTATTCAGCTGTGCATAACCTGAGGTCTGCAGTGTTGCTTAAAATATGGCATGTTAGCCTTGACTCATTCTTGAACATTTTTTTTTTTAAATAGATTTGTGGAAAGGAATGCAATCCACCAACCTATTTTGCCTGGCCAGTTGTCTTCATGCGAAAGCAGAAGCTTGTGTGCATGCAACGGCATCTGTTGAACCAGGGTCGAAGCTATCGTCACGGGATTCGAACCAGCGTTATCCGGTTCCAAATAACCTGTCTTGATCCCCGCGGCCATAACACCGACTATTGCAAAACAGATCATTGTAATTTTATTGTAAGAGAGCTGATATTGTCACTTTCTTTGTCTATGATTATGAAACAAATTCTAGCCAACCTAAGTGGGCCAACCTATTCCTAGCTTGTCCGAAACAGTTTTTTTTGCTTGAGCAAGGATTATAGCAAAAATGACTATAATTTCTACAAATTGATATGAAAACTGACACAGAAATTGTAAAAATTACATACTTAGTTCTTATGACTTTTATATATTTTATGATCAGGAGCAGCGATATTTGTTCTGCTCCTGAAGATTCCTCTTAAGGCGAAAATATTGAGCAAATTTTAAAAGTGTATACCTGATTCGATTTTAATAAATACAATTTAGACTTTCAATGTGTGAACCACCAAACCCTAAAAAATATCAAATTATTAGTTAGCCTTAAGCTTTACCCTAGAAAACCCGGTGGTGTGAAGTCACAACTATTTGACGTTTTGATATGTGATTTTTTACTGATATCTTACGAGTTTTCAAAACAATGTTCTTTGGAGGTTATTTTGTACAAAATAGTATGATAATTGTAATGAGATAATTTCAACTATGTAAGTTAATTTATAAGAAATGGTTCATCATCACTAGATTAAACCACAATTTCAACAAAAACTCTCTGAACATAAAGCTAATATGAGACTGGATACATTATACTTCTTAACACGAATCTGAATTGTAACGATCCACTCCGCTGTGTAAGTTATATGGGACGGCCACGTTAGAATAAGAATGAGTGTAAACTACAGGAAGCGGCAAGGCAGGTGCATGCATCCAAGACAGTAACAGGTTAGAGCGGCAGAGTGACAAAACGACACATGACATAACGACACGCGAGAGAACGACACAGAAAATACATCACTATGACAAAACAACAAAACAAAGCATCATATACCTACCTAAAATAGGATATACCATAAACAGTACATGAAAAAACATAACATTACAAAACATCACAAAAACAGAAACCTTTATTTTGCTTCCACACGCTATATGCGACTTCTATAGGGATAACGCGGTAAGAAGCTGCACTCCTTACTTAGGTTTTTTTTGTAAACTTGTAATGATAATCAGGAACGGTAATTTTTGTATAAAATGTACCAGATAATGCATGCCTGAATTATATATTTTCATGTTTCTCATGTCTTAGTTTTTTGTTTCCTGTTTTGTGGTGTTCATTTTTTCATGTGCCGTTTTACGTATGTGATATGTTTGTCATGTGATGCTTTGTCTTATGATGTGTTATGTTTAGATTGAAAGGTATCTTCAGGATACTTACATCCGGCTAGCTCTCATCAGCATCACTCTCAGGGCGTGGGGTTCTTTCTTTGGCATTGCTTACTTGTATCCTGGGAAGGGTTTTATAATTAAAAGATAAGTTTGACATGAACAAATAAGGGTTTATTACTGTACTAATATGGGGGGGAAAAGGGGAAATAAGGGATTGGCCAGACCTACAGGTTGTCACTAGAACACTCCCTATTCCGTTGGCTGGAGTTCTAAACGGAAGGCCTGGGGCAGCGCCCCAGGCTAGCGGTGGTTCACAAGGCGGACGCCTCCACACGTTGGAGCCCCTGGGTGGGCGCTCCTATGCCTCTGGTCCACAAGGCGGGTGCCTTGCTGGCAGGAAATCCAAGTAGATGGGGGGGAGGGAGCTCCATCGTAGTGCCCCCTCTTGCACCGCTTGGTGCTTGGTCGCTAACGTCTGACTCACTTCACATCTCGCCGGGAACTAACGAACGACGGCCTGATTAGTTCATACGGTGCAGTTCGGCCGCTTCCGTGACCGTTCGGCTCCGCTCGGCCCACAAACACACACTGCACACTTCGGGGTTGGTTTTTTTATAATATGTTATTTAAAATAACATAACAGATGTTTTGTCATAATGATGTGTTGTCATGTGTCGCGCTGTCATATGTATTGGCCTGTCATGTTTCGTTATGTCATGTGTTTTTATGTCATGTGTCGTTCTATCGTGGAACCATCTAAGGCAGACCCAGATTTTTTATTTCCTTCGGTCCAAGTTTTAATATTCTAGAACCTCGCTACACTTTGCTTCCCAGAAATGAAGCGGGGTGAGTTATATTTAGGGGCGTGTGCGCCCTGTCATGTGTAAACACCCCCTTGCGTGAATAAATGTGAAATGTAATTAAAAAATCTTTGTGAATTCGATTGGAGTTCTTAGAAACGAGAAAAATTCTCATTTTGAAAACAAAGAAACAATTAATAACCGGCAGCGTGTTACAATTATAAGAATTAGAGCTAATTTTTCAAATCATCGTAATTCGTAGGTATGAATTAAAAACCTTAATATTTCTTTACAAATGTAGCCCCTTTTAAAAAAGAAATAAAAAACTACGTTAGACTATTTAAAAATTAGAAGACTTAAATCCAAGTAGGTATTGAAAACAGCTCAGTATCGGCCAATTGAATATTTGACAGCTAAAGAAGTTAGTAAGCTAAATAAGACGCATTCTTCATTTTGTCTATGGTAAAAAAATATTTTGTTTATAGTTTGTTTTGACAAGTGACAGCAGTGCCGTCATTTCGTTTATTCGGATTAAGTCACGGATTAAGTTCGTGTTAATAATCGTAGTGTTATCAAAAATAATAAGAATACGTGGGTAAGTAATTTGAATATACCTTAAAAAATTAAAATTAAAAATAAAAAACAAATTGTATAAGGCTACGGGGCGAGTAAAATTTAATAATGTACGACCGGTTTCGGAAACAATGTTTCCATCATCAGGTACAAAATATTACTGACTAAAAATAAAATATAAAACACTAATTTATATTTTATTTTTAGTCAGTAATATTTTGTACCTGATGATGGAAACATTGTTTCCGAAACCGGTCGTACATTATTAAATTTTACTCGCCCCGTAGCCTTATACAATTTGTTTTTTATTTTTAATTTTAATTTTTTAAAAATGAAAGGTTACAAAGTGAATGCCTCATCAATTAATGATATTGAATATACCTTTTTTATCATTCATATTTGTTTGTGAATCGAATAATCCTACTAAATGAAAACCGTCAGAACATATTTTTGAGGTTATTTTTATTCTTTCACCAAGTTTATTATTTCAGATAAATGCCATATAGCCTTAACTGACGCAAAATTCTAACTTTGTCATGTATTTAGACATGGTCATGTCTGGCAGTAAGCGAATTTTGTCTGACTTAAAAGCGCTTAAAGCGTTTTAGGAACCATTATCGCAAACGAACCAGTATATTTAGCACCAATACCAGTATGGTTCTTCAATGATGGAAAGAAGAAAAATTGACGCTTTTGAAATATGGTGCTGGAGGCGCATGCTTCAAATCCCATGGACGGCTAGACGCACCAATGAGTCCATTCGTCGGGAGCTGCGTTTGGATGGCTTGACTCTGGCCAACATGTGTACACGCCGTATTCTTCAGTTCTTCGGACACGTTGTCCGTGGCAATGAGGATAGCCTGGAACGACTGGTTGTGATCGATAACTTGGAGAGGAAGAGAGGAAGAGGTAGATCCCCCACACGATGGACCGATCAAGTGAAGACAGCAGCAGGCACCTCGGTAGTTGGAGCGTTGCGGGCAGCGCAGTCGAGGGAGAACTGGAGAAGATTGGTTGCTTCCACAAGGGTCACAACCCTCAGTAATGAGGAATAGGATTTAGAAGAAGACCAGTATGGTTCAGTCCCGATAAGCTACCTCTCCATTTGAGAAAAAAACGTCTATCGAAGAATATCAAAAACTCATTTTGAATATAGATATTTACATCACTAGACATGTTTAATTTAAATAAAAATCCTAATAAAAATGCATGTCTGTATGGAAAAAAATACACATTGAGAAACAACTAAAGGTGCTGAAGCAGCCCATCGTAGAAATGGGCGAAACGTCCAGAAGCTCCAGCTCCCACAGCCCGCGGCAACAGATTCCGGAAAAATCACTCCAGCATCATCAGCCGGCCGTGTAAGCCTAAAACTCTTATTCAACCAAAGGCGCCATCTAATCTAATCTAAGTTGCAAAATATAAGTGACATTAGAGATTCACATTATATGCATTCTCACAAAACAGACATGTATAAGTTCGCTCTTAAACATGCCGCATGTAGTCCTACAATATAAAAACCCGAATCTCAAATGAACATACACCCTGCAACTCCTGCCGACCTTCCCTGAAACAGGGGCGCCATCAATAAAATATGTCATTACGCCAAAAAGTGTAAAACATTGTATGAAAACTTATACGTCTATCTGTCGATAATTTGACATAGTATGTGAGTACATATATATATTCAGACGTCTTCAATCATATATCTTTGATAGCTGAAAACTGAACTTTTAAGTGTCTGCATTTTTTTATATTTTGATAAGCGCTTTATGGAACATAAAAGTTGCAGTGCATTTTCTATTCTTATCTTACTTGAATCTTTTGAAAATATATTTTTTGCTGAATCATAACTTCGCAGCTTGCAATATTATCATAATACAAGGTCTGCCAACAAAATAAGGTGACTTAAAAAAATGATTTTTGATTAGTTGTATGTTTTGTCGAAAGTTGTAGGTCAATGAGGAATATCACATTTTAGCTAAGCGTCTTTATGTGAACAAGTACGAAAAAAAACGACCGAAATTGTTTTTGAACGAGTCATAGAGCACGTTAATGCAAAAACACAAACGGCCTTGCTTGTTCGTGGTTTTGTGGTCTAAGTTAACATCACACTCATGCCTTTATCAACGTATTTGCTCCCTTTGACTTTTTCCTGTCCTCAAAATAAAAATAAAACGTATAAAAGGATTGTGACTTACTACGATGAAATAAATAAATTCCTAAATTATTTAATCGGCTTCCAAAAAGAATGAATAAGAAAAAAATATAAATAGATTTAAAAAAAAACATTAAGACCCACTTAAAGGTTAATGTATAAGGGTTTAAGAAACCAACATGTTATGTAACCTGCAGGCAAGCCTCGGCTTTGCGGGAACAAATAAATACATGTATGTATTGTTAAAAATATTAAGATAATAAAGGAAAATTTATTCAAAAAAAAAAAAATACTGCATTGACGGAGGAGTTCAAAGCCATACCAAAAAACAAGTCTAAGTTGTATAGGAGAGAATAAAAATTGATGAATGTCTCTGGAGGAAATGAAAGAAGTATGTAAGGACAGAAAGAAATGATGGTTGATCTGTTATGTTGGCGGATAGGGTTTATTAAATTGGAATTTGTTTTCAGTTTTGGTTTTGATGTCCATATAAATTATGATTTATTGATTTAAAAAAAAAAAATGTAATGTGTCTTGTATGTTCCTTGACTTATAGGTTAATATGCGGCTGACAACCCATGCTGTAAAAATGGTTCACTTTGCCAATGTCACCCCTGTTTCAGGGAAGGACGGCAAGAGTTGCAGGGTGTATGTCCATTTGAGATTTGTTTTTTTTTATGTTGTAGGTTCACATGCGGCATGTGCAAGCGCGAACTTGTACGTCTCTGCTTGTTAAAATGCATGTAATGTGAATCTCCAACGTAACATATCCTTGCAACTTAGATTAGATTAGAATAAATAAATTTCTGGAAATATAAAATGCCATCTTACTTTTTGAACATACCTCGTATTTCAGCTCCAAAAGCAATTTTATGGTCGCAATAATACCTAAAAAATATCCGAGACCATCATAATATGGGATTTTTGCCCCTTAGTAAAACCACATTTCCAAGTAAATAAAGCCCTTAACGACCTATAGTGCAAGGGTGATTTTCGGTGCATCATGGGGTATCAAACGATATTTTTAATAAATATGCTAATCATGATATGAGCACAATTCAAGCACCCATACAAATATTTCATGGTGCTTTCTTAATGACGCCATAAGAATGTCATTGTATCTCTCGAGCTTTACATCTTAACCCGAGGGTCGTAAAAAGGGGTCGAATGTTATTTCTATTGACTATTGTCGTGAGCTATTTTTAATATCTGTATTATGCTAGTATAAATTATCGATATGACATTCCACTCCTGTCATTAATTTATACTTAAAAAAAAAAGTGATTTGGATAGTGTAATGTTTTTGGAATGGGTTCGGCATACAATTCGAGTTTGGATTTAATCTCGGCGTTCAAACATCACAAGTCTATGCGACTAGTGTCCTTAGCAACTAATTACAAAATATCAGCTGTTCTCTAGCGGTCTGGCATAGTAATCTATAATCTAAATTCTTAGTTGATAATGGATCATATTGTTAGTTTTTTAGCGGGTTCTATTTAATCAAAACTGTGGTTCATTGGTTTTACACATTTTTTTTCTCACTTGCACAGTACAACAGTTGATTTATATCTATCCATCCAAGAGATCTTGGTCCGTATTTATTGCATGGAGAATCGTTACATACCGCCTTACTGGATGTCATCAGAAAATTAGATTCAACACTTAATTAATCTCGAACAAATAAAAAATATTATTAGGTACCTACCTACCTAAGCTTTTACTAATTTCTAAAGTTTTCATATACTTATTATTAACTAACACAGACACACCAAACACAACTACTAGCATTTTTCATATTCGTAACAATATTATAAATATGTATTAACACCTGCCCTCTATTACAATATGAGTTAGGACCCCCGATGAGCTAAATAAATGCAATAATATCAGGCCGTGACTACCCTCGTCCAAAATTATGGTTGTGTCAGTAAAAAAACAGTGTGCCTGGTTTTTATTTCTGAAAAAAAAACATGTCATAGACCATTCATGGTTGGAGATGATCGTAATTGAACAAAAACATTGAAAACTATCTAAATATAAAATAAGTTTCATTAAAAAAATGTTGGCTATAAAATTTGACCGAATTCTAGTGGTTAGCGCTTCCGATTTTTAAATGAAAGGTCGTGGATTTTAAAATCTCGGCAGAGCACAAAATATTCCATTGCGCCATCTCAAGTGTAAAACTAAATAAGATATCAGTGCTGATTCACTGATTTGAAAGATTGTGGATAAAACATTTTAATGGTTGTAACTCATAGTAAGTGAAATAATTGGAAGGAAGTGCTCATGACAAATTTCTAAGCTACAGGATATTCACACAGTTTTAGTGTTTTCTCTCATAGGAAATAGGAAAACAGATTAATTTATTTGAAAAAATAATGCTATCTTAAAAAGTTTCAAATATATATTACTTTTAAGATTCATATTACATGCATTCCCATAATCAGACACGCATAAATTCGCGCCTATGACATAAAAACGACCTGTAACATAAAAACGCCTATCTTAATGAACATAAGCCCTGCAACCCTTGCCGAACTTCCCTGAAACAGGGGTGGCATTGATAGAATGAATCATTTTTACAGGGTGGAGAATCAGCCTCATACCAACCTTGAAGTCAAGGAGCAATACTAAATACCCTTTAAGAAAGTGATGAATGTTGAAATGAAAGATATATGCAAGGACAGAAAAAAAGTAGAGACGCATCTGCGGAGGTACCGGCCACTCCTAGTAGAATGGCGGCAGGATACAGTAACAGTACTATCAATCCTTAGTGAGCTTCTTTTTGCAAGCGCTTATTTAATATAATATAACGATATTTTTAGCGTTTTGCTAAAAAATAAGCAAAGGAATGGGATCTGAATGGGTTGATTTATTTTTACAACATTAACTCTTTCCATACCACATTCTTTTTGCTTCAATTTGGAACAAGCTACCGGATTTTTTTCAAAGCAAAATATGTTATTTTCTCCTTATAGTTTTAATATCTCATAATCTACACATCTGCCAAACCTTCTAACGCAGTAAAGTCTTTAAATTTTTCCAAAATTCGGAACCGACCGCATAATATGCTTCCTTGAAAAAAAAATGGTTGGTATATGGCGCACTTCTATTGTACCTACGATTACATCATAAATTCCGAATGTGTATGTTTTTTTTCAATTTTGCCCATTTTTAATTAGGCCAGTGGCCATTTTAATTGGACGGTGGAGTTATAAATGGGCCGTAAATCTTGCTGAATCCTAAAATTTACAACACCTAATGGCCCGAAAAACATTCACCAACATGCGATATGCCTAAAATACCTATGATTGCTGGTCTGAGATAAGAATGCCCAAAAAACATGCACACGAACCAAGTCAAACAAAAAAAATAATAATAATAATAACAACACTAAAAATGAATTCCGTAGAAGGCAGGTATCAAAAATGTATCAAAAGATTTCGTAGTTTTTTAAGAATGTCTTTTTGTTTTTTTTGTAATGCCTATAAAAATATTAATGTATTCACATATTACGCACATGGTAAGATATGTTAAGATAAAAAAAATACAGTTTAAAGTAATTGGTGTTATGCTATTTAATAAGGTACCTTGTCAAACAATTGACTTGTATCAAGAAGTTGATGGGGTCTTTTTGCTAAATTCCTTACGATCTTAAGGCGACGAGCTGGCGATTCGTGTCTAAAACAAGTCAGGAGCGCTAGCGCTTGCGAAAGAACTCCATAGTTAAAAAATCACAGTACATCTTATTTTTGCCAGCTCGTCGCCTTAGCTCGTAAGGAATGTAGCAGAATAGCATCACCACGGTAATTTTTACCTACCGAATATCGGTAATATTTGAATGAAGACTAATCAGCTGTTCACTTGCGGTCATCTTGAATTGACAGGTCTTCATACAAATATTACAGATATTCGGTAGGTAAGAATTACCGTGGGGATGAGATTATTAGCCCTGGTCGATAAATTTCAGTAAGCTGCATTGTCTGGATCACATTCAGAGATCAGACCATCGGAATATGGAAAATATGGTTGTGATGGCGGATCCTAAGGGGCGTAGGACAGTGGGAAGACCCAGATTTAGGTTGCTAAACGAAATGGTGGCAGACTGTCTGTGGGACTAGAGGAGGAAGGCGCTGGACAATCAGCGGTGGCTGCGGTTGATCAAGGAAGCCAAAAACCATCTTGTTTTGTCATACGATTGATGATGATGATCATGTCATAAATTTGCATTAGTTAATATATAACATTTTACACAAATACATACCCTCATGAAGCATTTTCATTTTGGGTGTAACAAAAAATATATAACATGTGTTATTTACGCAAAAAACATGTTGTTATGTGTGTTAAAAGAAATTACTTTTATTGCAAAAAATCTAAAAGAAAATGAACAGGAAGAGTTTGTGAGTCAACATGGTAAATTATTTATCAATTAATTATTTTGATGGCTTTTACAGCAATGTGAATGCTTACATCCTTTTGTCTGCCCACCAAATCATTGTGTTACTTTTTTCACAAAAGCTTAACTGTTAAAAGGCGCGGCATGTATTTGTGTTGTAGAAGCATAAATACTCCGAAATGCCGCTGCAACGAATAACATCCAAAAAGAAAAATGTGACAAGTCATCATCATCCAGAGAGGAATGATTCCACCTGCCACTAAAATTATACCTGCACAGCAAGTATAGACTTGTAAGAACTTTGACTCTAAAACGAAGTCATCGAGAGTCAGATTTTTTTCGAAAGACAATTACGGAGCTGTACGCAACGCATCAAAACTACACATAAAGTGTAACTTCTTGTATGCGTTATCCCCAAAGGGGTCGCATGTGGCGATTCATGTCCTATTTATTTATACGGGTAAGGGCCTCACGCCAACTACTATAGTTGAAGTGGGTGGTTCCCCAGCTCATTTCTTGTGAAGGCTGAGTACACCTTGCCGGTATTGATTTTAGATTTGAAATAAGCATGGAAATGGGAAATCATTTCTGACACCCACGGTGGGGATCAACGTTAAGGTTCCTACATGCTTGTACAAGAATGGAGATAACGAAGGCATCTCTGAATTTTGTATTAAAACAGAATTGCGCCTCTATAGTGTAATTAATATAAGTTACAAAGATATATTGCTTTTAAGATTAATATTTAATGCATTCCCATAAGCAGATACGAATAAATTCGTGCTTACACATGCCGCATATAGATTCACAACATAAAAACCCAATCTCAAATGAACATAAGCCCTGCAACTCTTACCAACCTTCCCTGAAACAGGAGTGAAATTGGCAAAGTGAACAATTTTTTTACAGTACGGGTGGTCAGCCTTATACCAACCGATTAGTTATAAGGAATACAAAAAAATAATTACATCCCTAAGTAAAATAATAAAATTAAAATCTACAAAATATCTATCAAAAATTGGAATTGAAATTTTTAAAGCTTTATTCATTGATTTCATACAGAGTCTATTGCTTATTATAAGTTATTAAACAAAATTTGGAATTACTTCTTTGGAACGTTAAATGTGTTTAATATGTTTATACTCGAGGAACTGGGGGAGGTGTTTTAGCAGATCTCCAAGTCGATAATGGACGCGTCTCGGGTCTGGGATAAAAAAAGACCAAGCAGCCTAAAGGGCCCGAAAGGTCTTTTTATTAATGAGGACCTCGGCGGCACTTAACCAACTCAAAATGATAGCATTATTTTGTATACGCAGTGTGCGTCTCTCGACTAATAAATAAGGACCATTTTGTTCGTCGTCTCATTATGCTTAATTAATTGTTAAGTTTTAATTTGCATAATCATCATCAGGAAAGGTGGAATAAATTAATACATAATTTGATAATTGCAAGCCATTTTTTATGTTTAAAGCAATTTGAGGCCTACGCAAGTTTTGTTAACAACCTACTTACTAAAAATTAAAATTGTATGGTTTCTTACCATAAAAAAATATATCCTTAAATTTATTATTTATGTATTTCATTAAATATATCTTTAATCATTAAATTTATAACTACATAAAGGGAGATGATTTTTACTTTGCCGAACACAAAACGAATTTATTATACATTTTTGACAGGAATATTAATTATTTATGCTGTTTTGCTTTTTATATTTCTCATTTAAAAATGTTCCCATTTTTTTTATTATGGAAGTGTCTATAAAAATAATCGGGAACCGAACTCACTGCCTTTTGAAGACGACATTACGAGCCTAAAGTTTTTACCACTATATTCTGCGATTATTACGATATTAATACTCTACATCCGGTACGTTGCAGTTCAAATGTTTTCCTATAAAAAACATATGAGGTCCGCACGTGAATTGGCTAGACAAATTGTGTCGTCGTCCGACCAGGTTACTAGCGAAAAGGCAAACAAATACTTTGTTATTAATGCTGACGGCAAGCTCCATAGAAGACTGACGTTTGCTCGCCGAGAAAAAGTTCAATGCTCAAAATGTTCGGAGTTCATTAAACGACTTGCATCCTTTCAGTATGGATGTAAGGAGCAAGAAAAATAAAGACAATTGAAGCAAGCAGCATCGTCCAAGGGGTTCTCCGTAAGTGAAGCTTAATCCCTTTTATTTCCGCCCGAGCGGATACAAGTTCCGCGATCTCTTTCCGAAAAGCGGATTCCGCATTCCGTTAATCCGCTCCGTTATCAGCTGATAGCCTCGCGAACGGAATTACACCCCCTAATCTGGCAGGGTTACTTTTTAATCTGTGTTCTTGGCCCGTTAGCCCCCTTACTGTCCATGAAGGAATCGATTCTAAGTACTTTAAGGACGATCAAAGATGTAGGCGGTGCCTTTTTCTGTAACTCGATGCTTGGAAGAGATTTTTAATGGCTACGTGCGGGGAATATTTTTGTCTTTTAATTTCCTTTATATACTCTACGCCTGAAGTACCTACTCAGTGTGAAGTTTGTTCAATATTTTTCAGGGTTCGGTGGTTAAGTTTTTTCATTTAGAAACAATTAACATTTAGTCAAATGTGTATTTTTCTTATTGTTGGAGAGATTCCTTGACTTAAAGGTTCATATGAAGCTGACCACCCATACTGTAAAAAATGGTTCACTTTGCCAATGTAGCCCCCGTTTCAGGGAAGGTCGGCAAGAGTTGCAGAGCTTATGTTCATTTGAGATTGGGTTTTTATATTGTAGGTCCACATGCGGCATGTGTGAACTTGAAATTATGCGTGTCTGCTTGTGGGAATGCATTTAATATGAACCTCAAATGATACGTATATATTTGCAACTTAGATTTAGATTTAGTTGGAGAAAGGAAAATAAAATAATGTTTGATTTCAATAAGGCACTAAGTACCAAAATATTCAATCATAAAATAAGTATTCAGTTGGTTAAGTTTAAGTACGGATCTATCCATCTATAATCTAAGTTGCAAAGATTATATGTTAATTTACTGGTAGGAATCCGGACGGGGCTTGGGAATCAGGATAAAGGAGGAACACCGAAGAGGACTAGAACTCGCAGAAATCAAAGTAGTCGGTTATTCTTCAAAGTTTACACGCGCCGGTAACACAACCTGAGAGAGACAACAGAGAGAGATTTTACATACAAAAGTGACAGACGACACAGAAAACGTTTTCTTCTTCTTTTTACTTTTTATAGCTATTAGAGCTATATTCTTCTTTATATGACAAACTGTCAGGCTAAATTCAGACCACCCAAAACAGCCACATGTATTTGCCCGCTTATTCTTAAGTAACTGTAACTGTAACTCTGTCGCCATTCCGCTAGGGTTGGCCAGAGCTTCTGTGGAGCTGCCTCCATTTTTTCCTATCCTTACATACCTCTTTTAATTCATTCATATCTATCACCTTTTTCATGCATTTTCTTCTTAAAACAATTAACGTTTAAATACTGGGAGTTGGATTTTGTAAATTAAAAAAAATGCACTTTGTATAAAGCTGCAGATTTTACCAAAGTGTAGGGCAGAAATAAAGGTGTCCTGTGAGCTGCATAAAAAAATCGCTTAAAAATACAAAAATTATGTGATTTGATACCTGACGAAATTCTTCAAAGTTTTTAAATTTACTTCCTAGAAGCATACAATTTTTTGATGGACAACATTGAGACTAAAATCATGTGTAATTTTAAAAATTAACATATTGTACATTTACCACAAAAAATGGGGACAAATTACGTACTACATGAATCATCAATATTTAATTTCAATCATTAAACAAAATAAAAATCAGGACGATGTTGTACGAGTAAATACTAATACGTGCGTACGATGCTTTAATAATTACATGAAATCATTCAAATTGTAAAAAATCTCGACGATTCTTGGTAGACCCAAAATCCGAAGGATAATGTTCAGTTAGGTGAGCATTTTATTGGTGAACGTAAAAAAAATAACGTGAGAATAAAAGTATTTATTTTTCAATGGACAGGTTTGGTTGGAGGTTTGAGTTTTTGGCAGGTAGTCAGAAGCCTTTTTGGTATAAATAATATTAAATGATAATACGCAAACAGGCGTTGCCTACCATGGTTAGAATATTAAGTTTTAAGTTTACTTTATTTTGTTTTAATTTTTTGGCTCCCAAATAGCAGGCTTCCATATTTTAAACGTATCTTTTTTTTGTTCTAACAACTTTACAACTAGGCATTTACAAATGCTGTTTGCGATAAACGGGAACTCATGTTTAACAATCTTCGTAGGGAGAGATCCTATTCTTTATTGGATTGAACGCAAGCGCTCTACGAATTGAGCTACCTAACGAACATAGCTTCCAGAATTATCCTATTATAAAATGTGGTTGTTTGCTCTATTGCTAAGTCCTCATGTGTTGTTAAGCGTTTACAATTAATGTCAAAAGACTAGGATTCGATTCCAACAATGGTGCTAACAATAGACATGATTTCAGTTTTAATTTTTAAATCTAACCAAAATAACAAAAAGCATCTACCGGTAACTTTCACACAGTCTTCACAAAAAAGAAGCACCTACTACTTCTATTACTATTTTAAGCTAGTAGTTACCGTGGTGTAAGGCTGACTTCCTCACATATAAAATTCGGATGCCTCCAAAAGATACAACCCATTTAGCGATAATGCTGTAAATGAGTTAACAAAACATTCAATTGATATGGTAGACTAGAATCATCATCAAGAATCTGTACCAACAAAATCCAAGGTTAATAATTATGTACCTTAGAGCATAAACAACGGTAGTCACATTTAGTAAAATGTGCAGGAGACGAGTTTTAGTGAAAATGTGCACTTTTTTAAACCATCATAACTTCTAAACTAGACGAAATATTTTTGATCTGTAAAAACTGTTCATCTTCTTTTATCGATATTTATTTAATGTGAAGTAATGCGAACGACGTATGTGGAACTTCCCTGGTATATGCTCGCACTTTTATGTGCATCCCATATTTATTACACTTGATTTCTCAGTAACTATGACTCCGAGGACTCCAACATTTTTACCACTTATAGAAAAGCTAATTATAAAAAATTCTGCATCATTAACCTAAAAAACGCAAAAAAATGGACTGCCGTTGTTTATGCTCTAAGGTACAGAATTCGATTGCGTAAAAATACGAGTATCAGAATTTAAAAAAGTACGATTTAAAAAAATGTTTGCGATGCCTTTTGGGACTACCTTGCCTAGAACAATTCATTTGATATAAATGCCGGAGGGTTCTGTGTTATTTGGAACAAAAAAAATGGATCATATATGACTGTCATTATTAAAGCGAAGCCATCTATTACGAATATCGTGTATAACGTATGAATAATACGCCTATATTAAATTTTAA
The DNA here is from genome assembly GCA_951799405.1 of Agapetus fuscipes. Lineage (NCBI taxonomy): Eukaryota > Metazoa > Arthropoda > Insecta > Trichoptera > Glossosomatidae > Agapetus > Agapetus fuscipes. The sequence goes on from OX637338.1 coordinate 5,239,438, forward strand.
TACTGCACCCCGAGTTCAGAAAAAACACGTCTTGCGTAGCAATTTATTACTGAAAACCGATATTTTTAGAGTACTTACATGATATAATATTAGCTTTTATTAACATTTTTAAAGTGATCAAAATTCAAAGTGCACGAATCATTTACAAGTCTAGACTGCTTTTGGCAATATCCCTTTTAATAACTACAACCTTTCACTTGAAGTGGGGTTTTTCCAAAAAATATTTCTTGGAGGTTAAAAATTTGGCGCATTAAAATTTTAAGAAATTAGCTACTATATTGATCCAAAGGTTGTACAGATTTTCTTCAATCTTTATAAGAATGTCTTGGCATGGCTTAACCATTCATACAAGGTTCTGTTTAGGAATTATATGCGGGAGACTCCCTAGATGTCAACATTTTATCAGCTAATTAGTCTTGTCTTGTATTTTTTCCTGCCGCCATTCTTCTAGGGGTGGCCGGTACCTCCATACAAGTGCCTCCACTCGACCCTGTCCTTGCATACTTCTTTCATCTCATCTAGTTTGATCACTCTTTTTATGCACGCTCTTCTCTTGTTTCCACTCTGTAAATTCCATTCATTCGCAATCTCACTTATCTGATCAATCCATTCTTTCCTAGATCTTCCCCTTCCACGCTTACTTGCTAATTAGTAAGCGACATTAATTCGAATGTTCCCTTGATAGTTGTGTGATTACATTGAAAGCGCTCAAGGAAATAAATCAGAGCAGGGGTAAAGTGTGCTGGCGAAGCCGGACTTTAAACTAGAATGCCGTAATCGTGCGCAGCACGAGTAGGCAGGCTAGTCAATTTAAAAAAAAAAACTATGTGTTTTATTTTTACATTTTCAACTTCCTTTTTTACTTGAATCTGCATTTCCATATTGTTGCCTGCATTTTGGATTTGTGTTTTGTGCATCCGATGTAACAGCAACAAACATGGGCGCCATAAATCGATTTATAAATTATGCCCACTCCGACTAGCAGCCCCAGATATGGAATGAATTCGATTTCGCGTTCCGGTTCCTGCAAACATTACGCAAGTTTGTTCCGCACATGGGCGTCCGTCATGTGACGTCATCAGGCCTAAAACCACATGAATATCGCGACTACAATACGTCACAATAAATTTAGTTCGCTGCTGCCCGATTTTATCAAAATATTTGAAATTTTAGGGGCTTTTTTTTCACAAATTTGAGGTGGCGTTTTTGCATTCTTAGCTAGTTCAAGCAGTATTTTGACTTGTTTGACGCTACCTACTTTTACCTACCTACTCGAAAGCTCGGGTTCGAATGCCATCGAAGGTGTCCAAAATGATTTCCCGTTTCGGTGTTTATTTCAAACCCAAAAATAAAATACCGGCAACAACACCTCCTCTCAGGGTCAGTTTCCCCTCCACTGACCCACGCCTTGTATATCCATTCCATCCGGGGATGTGTCACAGGACTTTTAAAATACCGGCAAAGTTTTTTCAGCCCAAAAATTGAGTATCACCCTACTCGGGAGCTGGGAAACCCTCACTTCAACTGAAGTGGTTGGCGTAAGGCCGTCCCCCTCACATAAATACATTCCACTCGCCACACGAGAAAACCTTCGGGGATAACGCGGCAAGGAATTTCACTATATGTGTAGCTTAGTTGGTATGAAGTTGACCACTCAAACTGTAAAAAATGGTTCATTTTGCCAAAGTAGCCCCTGATTAAGGGAAGCCCAGCAACTTTGGCCGTCCTTCCAGTCAACAGGGGTAACATGAAACATTTTATACAGTAAGGGTGGTCAGCCTCATACCAACATGTAAGTCAAGGGAAACTATAAGGAAAGGAAAGGATGAGGACTAGTAAAATAAGAACTAATTGAGGGCAAATGCTTGTAGGGAATTGCAAGCTCACGCGCGCGCCATTGGCTCCTATCCCTCCCTGAGTTCCTCCCTGCAGTGGGTATTGGAAAAATAATAAATGTCACTATAAATAACAGTTTTATGCTTGAATATCATTATTTCGGTGGATGAATTCGTTGTGCCATTTCATTTGTTGCGACGTTCCAGCATACTGGCACAAATTTCAGTGCAACGCTCCGTGAATACGTTATTCCAGAAGCGTCTACAATCGAAGGCACTCCATCCCGCCAGGTTGGTGTTGTTTAATTTTTATGCAAATTGAAAAATTCTTATTTCAAATTAATTATAAATGCATGTCCACAAACAGACAAGTGTAAGTTCTCGATTACAAATGCTGCATGTGCACTTACAAATTTAAATCAAAACTTTAAATGAACACAGACCTTTTGTCGACCTTCCCTAAAACAGGGGTGGCATTGGAAAAGTGAACCATTTTTTACAATGTATGTGATTGGTTAGCCTCATACCAACTTCTAAGTCAAGGAAATGTATCTGAAACTAACTAAGCACAGCTTTTATTGAAAATAATCCTGTAAAAATGTAGGCATAAAATTTTAAGGATAGGTAGGTACTTTATTTTACGATGCTAAGCTTTTACGATATCTCTTCTGCATTGTTGCGCATATTTTAAAAGTGAAAATTTCTTGCATGAACGTAAAGGTTGTAAAAAAATAATCGGTATCTTTTGGCCTACTAGTGAACTGAAAAAAGAAGCTTCAGCACGTTTATGGTTGATATTCAGCGAGGAATAATATGCTCTAGTGTGGCATTTTCTATAACTCACGGTATGCAAATTTTATCGACATGTCTTTCTCTCCGTGCGAGGCTGCGGCCGTGTTGATAAACAAATTTTGTAGCCGGGAAGCGTTTTTGTACGATAGGTTTTATGGCTGAAAAAATAATGTTGTCCTACTAAAACGAGAAACGTGCAGATAAAAACTTACAAAGGTATATTTGCTGCTATCGTGCTTTTTCCCTGTTAAAAGTTTGGCCAAAAGCTCAATAGAGTAGTTGAAAATATGGGTTCAAAAATGCAAGTGTTTTGTTTAATTTGTAAGGGCCTGTTGCATCAACTTCCAATCAATATTTGATTGACACATCAAATTTGATTCCTTCGGTTAGATATTTCTCGGAAGTGAATTATAATATGATGGAATTTGAACAGAAAAGATGATGCACATCAGCTGATTTACGTATATGCAACCAAATTTTTGATTTGTTGGGAGAAATCCCACTTAATTTTGATTTTCGTCTGATAGAAGTTTGGTGCAAGAATTCGACTTCGTATTAAACAAACTGACTTCGTATATCTGATTTTAAGTTTTCTATTTATAAAAATTTGAAATCTTAATTTTTCATTTTAATTGATAGTTTGTATAATATTTCATGTACGGTTCATTTTTTAATGTTAAATGTGCATAATTATTTTTGCTCCTTGATTTATGGGTTGGTACGAAGCACAAATGAACATCAACCTTGCAACTCTTGCCAACCTTCCTTAAAAGCGGAGTGACAATGGCAAATCGAATTCTTTTTTCAGTAAAGGAGTTTCAGCCGTATACTTACCTATAAGTAAAGGAACACGTTTAAGTTAAGGAAATATTTTAAAACTAGTTTCCATAGAACAGCGTGTACCTACGTATTTTATCTGAGGTTAGAAAAGTTGATAGTTTCTAGTTTTTCTCACAGCGCTGGAATTTTAAGCAAACCGCTGGATCGTAAGTAATGTCGGACGAAGCTCCTACACGGAAAGGCTATTGATTGGCGCGGACGTTGTGGAGGGAAAGGGTGGTCTGAAAGGAAAACCTTGTCACTGTGTGCTCCAAGAACGTGATATGGATACCATCACTCCAAGTAAAAAACTTTCCTTTTAAACTCAAACATAAAGTTTTCCCAAAAATGTACGAAAAGTAAAACAGGACTTCTAGTGAGTGTTTTTGTTTCTTTGGAATTCAGGAAACGCTCCAGGTGAGTTTAAACGTAAAGTTGGATACTATAGAAAGAGAGAAGAACGAGGTACCAGCCATTCTTGTTTACCTAAGATTTGTTTAAGAATACCTTTTGAGGTGTTGTTTGAAAGATTTAATGAGCATATTTTGGTACTTATTAAGAAGTTTATTTTTAAATTTGTTAAATATGAAAATAGTACACAAATAAGTCTGATTTGTTTACGTGTAAAATTTGTGTTAAAACAGTATTTTTTCAACCATCCAGCTGGATTGATTTAAGAGAAAATTAAACGAATACTTTTTAATGATCTTATAATGTAGGGAAAACATAGCACAAAATAAATGCGTTAATCAATAATCTAAGTTGCAAATATATGTTTAGATTTATGATTCATATTAAGTGTATGCCCACAAACAGGCGCGTGTAAGTTCGCGCTTACAAATCCTGCATGTGTATTTATAACTTTAAATCCAGACCTCAAATGAACATAGACCCTTCAACTTTTGCCGACCTTTTTGTTTTGATCACAAAACAATCTAAAAAGTTAACACAGTTTACACTTCAATAAGAAAAAAACATATTATTTTAAACGAAAGAGACTGAATTGGTCATGAAGAATTGATGATGGAAATTTATGTTTCTTTCCAAAATAAGATAAATGTAAACATGAAAAATCAGAAAATGACAAAATTCATATATTTCAATAATTTACAGATAGAACTCAAAACATCCATCTTTCACTTTATATTACCCATAACGGCCATAACATAACAATTATACACCCGTATTCCGTAGTTTTCCTTTATGTACATGCATGCATTGTTTCCAATACTACCCTACGTGTTAATTACACTGAAACATCAGGAATAGAATATTATCACTTTGTGCAAGTTTAACTAACTGCCAAAGTGCTACTAATATGGGGAAGAGCAGTTCGGAGCTGATTTCCACAAAATGATCCTTTTGTGCTGAAGAAAGTTGTTTTAGCAATAGTTATCGGTGCCAATTATTTCGCTCTTGCCTGGAATGAAAACTCCCCCTAGTTGCTATTCTCTGCTTCATATGCCAACTACACATGAGTTTTATTCCCACATATTAAAGTCATTTAAATAAAAACACACATTTGTATGTATGTGTTCATAATTTTTCATACATAAGTCAGGTAAACAGGTCAGATTACAGAATACTATTTTATCACTTATCTCCTTTTGTACGTAATCATGAGAAGGTAAGGGACTATTGTAATCTATTTTATAATGAGAAAAAAACCCATACATAAAACTTTTGTAAACGTTTTTTAAATTTTTGAATCACAGTCCTTCTACTTAGATTATATAAACTAAATTATATAATACTAAGCCTCTGAATAATTAAGACATTTTTATGCATCACATAGACGGTGATCTTTTCCTCTCGTTACAATAAGAACGACTCTTAGAATCCCTAATGAATCTCATTTGTCCCTATGCAGTTTACTTGAAAACTATGAGAGCTTGGTGTTTTCCCGGTTCATTCATTTGCTAAACTGCCCGTGTATGGAACGAGTTACCGATATCTATGTTCCCAACCCAATTGAATCCTGTTCTATCCAAAACCCATATCACTCAATACTACCTTTCAATATCTTAAAACAAAGGCATTACAACACACAATACAACCATATACAGCCAACACCTCTACTACAAAAATATAAGACATCAACCACTACCTCACCAACCTCAACCCTGTGCGACACTTTAACAAGTGTCATAGATCATGAAATTATCTGTAATCTAGGATCTATCCTATGATTCCATAAAAAAAATCTCCTAGGTTTCCACAGTGCTTTTGTTTATCTTTTTGCCACCAGCTTGAATTCATCAAAAACTAACAAAACATATGTTTTTTAAGACGCTTTTCTCACTTCTACTTTAATTTTTTTTCTTGTTATCAAATAAAATAGTCTGTCATCATCCGTTGCCTTTTAGATATCAAAATCAGATGGATTTAGAGAATATTTGGTAACAAAACAACATGTTCAGTAATAAAAAATCTATTTCATGCCCTATTTCAGTGCATGTAAACAATCCTGCTTGCTTCTGTTAATTTCGCTCGGAACTCTGTTTCACTTCCCCAAGTACAAAGCTCTACGCTTAAACTCTAGTGAAGCGTTTTACCGTAAATGTATAGGAACTAAAGTGGCATTGTTTGAGTGTTCATATATTTTTTGGTACACGTTGTGGTTGAGTTTTGATGTGAGGTTTTGTACTTGGGGTCCAGTTTAGCAACAATGGCAGCCCGAAGGTATCGCAGGAACAAAACGCAGCCTGATACATTCTGTAACAATGTGTGACGCTGCCTTAGCAGATGAAACGTGAAAAGTGATCCTATTTATTATATGTAGCCGACTGCACATATTAAAAGTATATTCCTTTTTCTTGGTTACTTGTTATCTTGTAGATATTTTTTTTATAATTCTCCTTCCTTTGGTTCAACTTCTATCGAAGATCGGCGATCATCATGGTTATTTAAATCTTGGATGCTGGGGCTTGAAACAGGGACTTGATGTTTGTATTGAACCATTGTCAAAGTTTTTTCATCTACGGTGTCCTTCAGGATCCGTGAGTTCTTCTTCTCTCAATCTTACCCTATATGATAAAATAAAGAATACCGAAGTTCATACAGCTGATTTCTGTCTTGAATAGTTGGCAGAAGTTTCTTTGTGGTGTGCATACGCCGGAAGACTTTTTCATTGGTGACCCAATCACACCAAGAAATCCGAAATATTTTTTTGGTGGACTCACATCTCGACCGCTTCAAATCATGTCTTCAGTGCTTGTGTGAGCGTCCATCAAAAAGTCAATTTATAAAGTGTACAAATTGTGTCATAATCCGATTTCTTATGACTTATAGGTTGGTATGCGGCTGACCCCCCATTCTGTAGAAAATGGTTCACTTTGCCAATGTCACCCCTGTTTCAGGGAAGGTCGGCAGGAGTTGCAGGATGTATGTTCATTTGAGATTCGGGTTTTTATATTGTAGGACTGCATGCGGCATGTTTAAGCGCGAACTTAAACATGTCTGTTTTTTGAAAATGCAAATAATGTGAATTTCTAATGTTACTTATATTTTGCAACTTAGATTAGATTATGTGTTTTTAAAAGCAATCGTAAAAAAAAATTAACAATCTGGCTTCTACTGATATCATTTGGATACATTTTCAAGTTTTAACTGAACTTTTCAGAATCGAACTCTCAAGTTATCACTGGTAAGACAAGATGAAAACATGTTTCTAGTTGAACATTTTCCGATGCCTCCCCTCGACGAGGAGTCTCTGTTAATTGTTGAATTATTATAGACACGGCTCGGAGTTGTGTCTAGCGCATTAGAGTGCTGATACGGAGGAGGGAAAACTTTTTCAAACGCGAACTGTCCGCACCACACTTGCACTCCCGCCATCTAATAGATGAGTTTAATGTTCTTTGGATTCGGTTTTAGTTCGAGCTGTGTTTCGAGACATATAGTACTTCAAAAATGTCGATAAGCTCCTCTTCTATTTTTAACAAATATATAGTATAGTTTTATTTTGTAACGCGGGTTCTACTTAATAAAATCTGCGGCTTATTTAAGTTGCACAATTTATTTTATCACTTTCGGTTCAGAGTTACGTAGTATGGTATTTTTTTTATTATTGTTTTTTTACGGGACTACTTCAATGAGTTTTACCTCTTTCTCAGTATACATTTTCCTTCTTTTAGGGTTCATGAACAATACTCTGGGTTAGAAAGTAATTTTTAGAAATTGTGGGAACATTAAATGACTAAAAAACCGTGTGGAATTCAAAATATGGATGAAGTATATTTTGCGTTATTCAATCGCTTTGTATTTTTTCGTTATTTCTTGAAGAAGTCACTCATGGCCGATTATTTAAAAATATATTTGTGAAACACATATTATTGAATATATCATTCGAAATACCTACTTGTTGTTGTTATTTTAAATTTGAAAAGAAAAATGTAAGAGATGCTTCCCAATTTTATTATTGTATTACTCATTGTTATATTTACAAACTCGTACATATTGCACTGGTAGTCCTTCCAATTTTCCGATCCATTCTTTAATTTTGTTATTTTTCCTTATTACGAAAGTCAGCATGTAACGCCTACTCAAACTACAACTTAAATATTTTGTAATAAATATTTTCTATTACTATCCCTTGTACTCGCACACACGTAGCGATGCTTGTAGCGAGTGAGAGCTTGCCGCGCCCCGGCTTAGACAAGTTGCCCCGACTGCGCGCTCCAACAATTTTCCTCAGAGAGAAACTCACTTACAGTTTTCACTCGGTTACTCTACTTTCTTGGAGCGGGAACATAATTGACTTAGCTGTACATACAACGCCGCGCTCACCATTTAACACGAACAAGAGTGTGCGATTTATAAAAGCATATTATTTGACGCCGCCTCCAACATTTAGCAGCTCTGAGCTCTGTGTGTGTAGGTACTCAGTGCTTGAGAGGTATTCAACTTTTGAATCAATATGAGATGTACATCATAATACGAACAAATATATATGTATAATATCATCATAGATAAACTATAAATTTGTGCTTTTTAAATGAATACATTTGAATTGTACTTGATTCATGTTATAAACAAATCAGAAAGCCTTACTGAATCTAATAAATTAATTTCAAATCATGAATATCCAAAATTTCAGAGCGTTTTTTTTTCGCTTCAAAATGTCAACAAAATGTAACAAAGTTTTTTCACCAAGTAGGTTCTTACGTATGTAAGTACAGAGTCATAAAAATGAATTGCTTATCTTTTAGTTTGAAGCATTTATCTATTGTTACTAACGTATGAGTTCGTGGGGACATGAGTCTAAGCACGTAGCTTGCTGGTGTGTGTGTGTGTGTCTGTCTCTAGCATAATCTATTTTGAGTTTTTGTGTACGTGTACCTAGGCACGTAGTTTTCTGGTGTGCGTAACGCCTCTGGAATGGTGTCGAACTATTCTAATAGAAGTATCTCGAACATGCAAGAATCATCTCTGCTGCCCATATATATACCAGCAAAGATTCTGTGGGCAAGCTAGAGCCGCTTAGAGAATTGTGCCGCGAAGTCCTTAAGCTAGAGCGAGAAAAGTAATCAGTGCATTGTAAGCCAATATTGTGCAAAGTAAATCTTGAGAAATAAATAAATCGCAGTTTAATAAAAAATAAACATTAAAATCATAACATTATGATTAATAAACTTGAACATTCAATCCTTCAGTTCAAAGTATTTAAAATTTTACTTGGACTGCACTAAGCAAGCAAAAAACATACTCTCCAAAGATTTTCTGTTGTCTTTTTATCCAAAAAGGGGCTTAGTTTATATTTCAGCTTTTGCTGAAAGCAAACACAACCCTTTAAAACTCCCCTTGCATTCCTTTTTGAAATCCTTATTAATTCGTTTCTCTGTCCCTGCAATTTTATTAACAATATTTTATAGCTGCCTGATTTAACAGTGCAATAAGTAAAATTAATGTCGTACTTACGAGTGCAATTTGAGCCAGTTTAAAACAGCGAAAACATTTCCATTTTTTCCCTCCATTTTCTCCTAGATCCCAATTAAAATATTAAATGCATTTTGTGGTGCAGGGTCTAAGCGAAACAGGCGCTTTAAAAATTAGCATTAATTGCACAGCCTTAATTACATGCCAAGAAGCCTCCTGCTTACTTTCCAACGCTGAAAACAACTGAAAGTTTTAGTAGAAAAAAGTGTAAAAAAAATATGTGGAAACTAGGGGCATTGTTATGTTTAAAAGGAGTATTCATTGTGCACGTATGAAAATCTAATTGTACGAGAAAAAATGTTTTTGTTGTTGTGTTGAAGTACATTTGTGTACTGTGTAGGAATAAAAACTTGAATAGGACTTTTTTTAAAAGCAGAGATTCATTCATAGAATTCAGTCTAATCCAAAGCCCAGTTTATTGAAGCATGCGTTCAATGCTATAGGGCTAAGGTTTGATTCCAACCAATTGTGTCAGATTTGATTGAACTTTTTAATGCTCGTTTCAAATCTGCAATCAAAATACTTGCTTTCTCAAATAAATGAGAACCAACCTCCTCGGAAGCTGAAAAGATTTGGACTATGAGTGAAGTTATTGGCGTAAGGACGGCTCCTTTATCTCTCAAAATAAACAGGTTGTACGCTCTGCATGTGACCCTTTCAGGAACAGTGCGGTAAAAAAGTTGCACTTCATATGCAGGTTAAAGGCAAAGTTGCATTCAAATTTTAATAATACATAATATACAAAGCATCAACTTATTCAATAATTAATCTTTCATACCATTTACTCAATTTTATCCTAATTCAGCCATAACATAATATCTTTTATTGAAATGTTTCATATTTTTTTATGCTTGTATTTTATTGATATTTTGTTGTAATGTATAAATTGCTTACATGCATACATATTGAAGAGTATTGGCTTCCACACGGATCACAGTCCTCAGCAATGAGGAACAAGCTAAAGAAGAAAAATATTCATGTATTGTAAAAGGCTTATGCCGTAATAAATAGATAAATAAAATACGCAGTGTAAATCTGAGGCATCAGCTTGTGTTCACATTTAACACCTTTAGAGAATGCCAACAGTCACATGAGATGTCGCCTCTCTTCACACTTGCTTCATCACATACCCTTTAATAATGCCGTCATCACGTGAGGCAGCTCAAGTCATGCTAATGGCCCAGTTACCTGCACCACCATCCCCACCACGCTGACTTTTCCAGCGACTATACCGCACTCGGGGTGCACTCAGATTCCATCCCATGACGCAAATTTGAATTGCTTATCATACTATTCAGAGTCAGCATCTATATCTAAACTATCCGGTATCCCCCATTCAACACACCTCAATTTCAAATTCTCCCGATGTATAATCAATGAAATAGTAAACTAGTTATAGTCTCGATAAAATTCATCACATTGTCTTTTAAATGAAATTTCAAGTAGTTAGGAGAAGCTTAGTAAAGAACTGGCTTTGAATAGCAACGTCATATTCTAACTGCCTACGTAGCAAAGGGGCTTGAAATTTGAAACTATAAAACAATGCGTAGCCAAAATAGCATTATAGGTACTTGCGAAATGTATATAAAGTCTTTGATGTTTGACGTATTTTTGCGTCAGTTTTTTTCATATTCTCGAAAAAGTTGACAATATTTTAACATAAATGTATACGTCTTGAAACTAATTGTATATATTTGTAAACGTGCCAGATAGAATGTAAAATTATTAGTGATATAAAAAATACAAGCTTAAAGAAATTACCAGTCTGTTATGATGTATCAGCCAAGAATTCTGAAGTCAGAATAAAGCTACCAGTAAGAAAATATCTATCACACAAGCTACCAAAACCGTCACCATTGTGAAAAATAGCACGAGTCAGACACTACAAGTTAAATACCAGTAACAAAATAGTCAATTTGATAGCTCATTTTATAGAAATCTTGCGTTCCATGCCGAAAGCTAGTGTTCAAAATAATTAACAATTTGCAATAAACAGTCATAAAAAAACTCCTGTACAAAAACAAGTCACCTGTCTGGTCACCAGAATAAAACTATTGGTCAGGAAACAGCCGCCAAAAACATTGATAACATATAGTCAGAAACATTTCAAAAGTCAAAATGAAGCCCAGAAAGAATCCAAAAGTCGAAATAAACCATCAGTCAGAAGCAGGTCAGGTAACAAACCACAATTTAGAAAAAAATCATCAGTACAACATAATCAGAAACATTTCAAAAGAATAAGAAAATAACAGAAATAATCCACAAGCTATCAGCAAATAACAACAGTCAGAAACAAGCCACCAGTCAGGAACAAGTCACCAGTCAGGAAGCAGTCACCAGTCAGAGCAAGCCACCTACCGTTATAGCTTATTTGATTAACGCATTTGAATATTCAGGCACCTTGATTTGTATTTGCATTACCCCATCAGGGCATGATAATAATAATATAAGCAGTGTAAAGTCTTTGATAAATAATTATGATAAACCGGCACGAAACATCGGCGGAGTGATGTTTGCATATTTCATTAACAACTTAGGAACCGGAGAACTTTATCATTTCGCTCAGACTCTCCGAACGTTTCCCATCTACGATTACGCTCCGAGAAGAATTTTCGTGTTTGCTTTGAGGAGGAAATTTTCCAACTTGTAATTCTATCAATTCAGCCGGTGGAAGAAGAAGTCATCTGGCAATTTATTTTTCTAATAACAAAGAAGGATTTCTGTCGTTTGTGTTTTATCTTTATCTCCCAAGAGGCTACAAAGTGCTTTCTTCGAATCCCATTAAAGACTTTATTCAATGCATGTTGATTGAGATTAGATAAGATGTAGATTGCGATCACATAAGAAAATCGTTATCAATTTTATAAAATTTGTCGTTCATTAGGTTTTTGTTGAAATATTTCAATGCTCATGCAGATAAATTTATTCGTGTAGAATCAAAATTCGGTATATAGGTTGTTGTCGAAAATTAGATTCCTTAACTTATAGGTTGGTATGAGGCTGACCACCCATGCTGTAAAAAAATGGTTCACTTTGGTTGGAAAGAGTTGCAAGTAAACGTATGCAAATGTGAATAACCGATTTTCCACGTGTTCCATATTTTTATCTCACTTTCGGAAAAAAATCATGGATTACAGTTTTTTGTTTGTACCACTTATTTATAAAGAACGCAACAAAAATTTCAAAGAAAAGCATTATCTGGACTACGTTTTTAGCACTACCATTTTTAAAGACTTTCACGTTTTCAAATAAACAAAAATGTTTGTGAATCTATTTTTAAGATATTGGTTTCTCTATAATTGTTTGTTATATATTATTAAACTTTTCAAGACTGAATAAATAAACTTTTTCTTAGAAAATGTATTAAAAATCAAAACTCTCTCAGTATTAAAAGACTGCCAACAAGTAAATGAAGATTTTAATTAATTCATAAAATAAATACAACTTTAGATATAGAGTCTAATATTGATTTTCTTTGTGCATCATTAAAATAAAAGTCTCTTTGTGCGCGATTAGAAAGAAATGTATCTTTGAGTCAAAAGTAAAATACTTAATAGGTACTAGGGTGAGTTCTCGTAGCAAAAAGGAAACTGCATTCTCGAATGCCGTACTCCGAGCTCGTTAAGTGTCCCCTAATGCATGAAAAGTGGTATTCACTGAGTGGGTATTACTGAACTTTCTGTACTTGAAAATGTATTGAACTATCAATAGAAAGGATATCCTTTATGGATTTTTCCGAGTGGTACATTTAATGAGATCTTTTATTTGTGTATATATATTTTTTCTAGCAATACGAATGAACTGTTTTAAAGTTTTATGTTCGTCGGAAAAAAATGGGTTTCAGCGAAAATGCGTTGTCCTACATCAGGACATGCAAAAAAAGGAATTTGCCAAATCTGTCCTACCGTCGGTCTGTACTAAAATATAAGTCAAGGAAAAAAGTAAATAATTGAGAAAAATGAATGAGAGAGTTGAAGGCCTATAATTTAGACCGGTCTATAGTCAAGGGATTAATACTACGGACTCATAAGCCATAGAAACAGAGTTCCATTCCCGGTGGAGCACAAGAAAAAATCGTTTAATTTTAAAAAAATACTTTTCGCTGGGTTGGAAAATTCATGTGCCTCTACAAAGACCGGTCTCCAATTTAGTCCATCCAGTCTTACAGCAACTAGATCTTGCTTGAGAATTGGCGCTTTATATTCCTACGACCAAGTACACCGAGGGCTTGTGGGGTGTGATTCACACAAAAACAGCGCTCACTAAATAATATTAAAATTAATGTTAAACAAAAACTATTCAAAAAAATATTCATTTAGCCATTGCATTGGACTGACTGAACACATTTTTTTCCAAATTCAGTTTTTTTTTGTGATTGTCAAAGGATAATTAAATTATCCGTTGTGCTTGTATTTAATTATTTTTAAATTCCAATGCACACTATAGCATTATTTTTTTCACACCAAAAAAACTTAATTAAAATGTTTTTATAATTTTTTTTGGAGCTGTGTTTCGATACTTTTTTTTTACTAATTAAATTTTATAGCTCCTTAATATTCACTGGTTCGTTATTTATTATCTATAATCTAAGTTGTAATAATATATTAACATTTAATATTTACGAATATGAGTATTTTTATTTGTGTTTGTAAGTCTGTGTCGCTAGATGTAGGTGCTTACATAATTGTATTTGTTCAATGGTGTGAGCATTCGCTCGAATCTCCTCAATAGAATATTCTGTCAAAATCACAAATGTTCCAGTTCCTGATGTCTCGATTACCATCCTTATGTTTAGCTATATACAAACCAAAGTTGTCTATAGTGGGAGATTTGTATCAGAGTCGTCAAGCTGAACAGTTAAAAAGCCTTTCTAATTTCGAATCAAATGTGAACGGAATCTAAAGTAAATTGCGTGCAATGTTTTTTTTTTTTTTTTAATTGTACCCGTAAAACGTTACAGTACAAAGTGCATTGTTTATTGAGTGATGAAAAGTATTGTTACGAACTATGAGTTTGTGTGTACATGTACCTAGGCACGTAGCTTGCTGGTGTGCGTAACTGGAATAGTAGCTTGTATAATGATGAATTGGATGAAAGTAGACTGCTCTGGTATAATCCACTATATAAGAATCTTGAATACACGAGAAACTTTCATATGAACGTTTAAATATGAGCCGCAATTGTGTGGATAGACAGAGTCGTTTGAAACATTGTGACGCGAAGTCGATAAGCAAGAGCAAGAAAAGTAATCAGTACGTATATTGCAAACCGATATTGTGAAAAATACACTTTGTTAAATAAATAATTTATACTGCAATTAAAACAACCAAAGAAAAATCACTACAGTATTCTACAATCAGAATGTTTTTTTTCGTTAATCCAAATTAATCAACCAAAATTTCTCTTTGGTTTAAATTTTTCTACAAATGTAACTTGAAAATAGGGTAAACTTCTGCTGTGCAAAAGGAATTCAAAGCTTTATGCAAAAATGTTTAGAAAGTTGAACTTGAGAAGAGTGTTTTCAATAGGGTAGCACTCTCGAGGGAGAATTCCTAGAGATCGAGCCATCAAAGTTTTTTTCAATAACCTCCCCTTTAAAAGCTTGTTGCATTGTTTCATACACTTTTGTCTTGTATAAAACTCCATCCCCCTTCGCAGGTCTGTGAGTTTCCTGTACAAGGGAAATATTATTATGTATACACCAAATGGGATGAAAACAAAATGCACTTTGTGAAAATTATTTATACATTAGGTTGTAGAACTCCAAGTTACTTAAAGTATTGCAACAAAACGTTACGGGTGGCCAGAGCCTCTGCAGATTGTATCTTTGCATACCTCATTCAATGCATTCATATCCATCACCTTTTCATACATTTCCTTTTCTTAGGTCAATACCCGAAAGAGCAATATCTATCGTTCATATTTTACATACAAGTTTGGATTAACACACACTTTTTCCTTTTAATTGTTTCAGTATTTTTTGACTTATATGTATACGTAGGTAAGTATGACGCTGATCACCCACCCATACTGTAAAAGTGGTTCACTTAGCTAATTTCACAGCTGTTTCAGGGAATGTCGGCAAGCGTTGCAGTACTTATGTTCATTTGAGGCTTGGATTTTAATTTTTAAGTAAACACGCTGCATTAATTATAAGCGCGAACTAACACGCATTTACTTATGGGCATGAATTGAATATTAATTTCAAATGTAAATAATATATCTTGGCAACTTTGATCATAGTGTCATTTTCTTCAAATATTGACAATCATTTGAATTTTTTTCTACTTTTGATGCAGCCGCTTTCAACAGGACTTTCAAGGTTGTATTAATGACTTTCGTAATTTCATTCGATTCGATGTTCTTCAGCGTCTTTCAGTCTTTCTACACTTTATTTTTTACTTGTAGGTACAAAATAAATGAGTTGACGGTATTTTTTATTAATTTAATACGCACAAAAATAGTATTGGCATTACTTTTAAGTCAAAGTTCAAATGAGACGTTAGTTATCCAAGATTTTTATCGCTTTACATTTAGTAGATCGTGCTTCAAAATATTCACCGATGCGATAGTATTCTTGCATTCTCAGTTTTTTTGCGGACACAGAGAGAAAGTTACGCGTCTAATACACAAGTTGGGAGAAAATTTGAATCACAAGAGCTTGGAGAAACTTTCCAAGACGGCAGAAAAAAAACTAATTGAAAACACTTCCGCGAAGTGTTTTTTTTTCAATGAAATGAAGTGAATTCCGACCAGGATGTTTTGTTTTCAGAGCAGGCTTTGTTCAAAAATTGAATGAAAAGTCATTATTACAATCCGTTGCAGGGTAGAGCGAGTTCTCTCAAATCCTTTTTTTTTATTTTATTTTAGCTTGCATGACCTTTTTGGTGACGTTGAATATCCTGTAAAGTCTAGCTTTATTTACATATCTATAATGTTTTACACGGAAGTCTGTTGTTGTTAGAGTTTTCCATGCTTCGAAGTTTCCTTAATTCCTCCAGTCCGATCGATAGCTCAGTTAGTAGAGTGCTTGATTTCCATGCTGAAAACTCGGATTTGAATCCCACAAAAGTTGTCAGAAATGATTTCGCGTTTCGGTGTTTATTTCAAACCCAAAATAAAATATCAGCAATGTTTACCCAGCCTTCACAAGAATTGAGTGCCAGCCCCCTAGGGAGCTAGGAATCCCCACTTCAATCGAAATGATTGGTGTAAGGGCGGCCCCCTTGCCTGTAAAAATAAATAGCTTCCACTCACAACATGCAAAACCCTTCGGAGATAACGCGGCAAGAAGTTAGTCTATATGTGTAGCAATAGTTACAGTTGCAGTTCTCGATTCTCCATACGGTCAACATGGTATCTGCAAATGCGCTTTATTTCCCAATGAATAATCTAAAAATCACTAAAAACCATTGAGAAAAAAGTACTTACTTGTATCAATACCATTAGATAATAAGTAAAAGTTTTTCACCGCGAGAAATTATTCATTTCCGTATAATACCTCGAAATGGTATTACAAAATGACAAATTTTATTTGACAAAGACTGTTTAAATTTTTTAGTTCAATTGAAACGCGTCCCTGTTTAAAAGAACGTCAAAAGACTGAAAACAAAAACAAAAAAACTAAAATGCACTTGGGCATTTTAAATAAGAAGCAAACAGAGCCGACCCGGCCACTGTAGAATGCTTGCCGAGGATTCTCAGAATTTTCCGATCCATCAATTTTTAAATTGTAGAGTGGACGTCGCCATCCAGCACAGGGAATATTTTAATTTCAATACTATTGAGAGCTGAAAGGTGTTTTCTGAGTTTATTCGGCCATGCCAATAGGTTTTCAAACAATTCCATAAAAAATGAACGTCTGCCGTTTGAACGATAAGACCTGGAAACGATATTAACGTGGATGTTTATTATCTTTGTAAGTTTATGAATAAAATCAAAGAGAATATGGAAAAAGAAATAGACAGAATTATTTTGAATTGACGTTTTCTTTGTCTCATCTACATATCTGTAAGTAGAGCCTAACTGTTTTTCAAACTATAACCTTCTTGCCTTTGCAATAAGCGTAGTAAAAACATTCGCCAAGAATCTCTTATTTTTGTTAGGAAATCCTATTTATTTATTCAAAGTAATCGTTTTTTTATCTTTCACATTGAGCTCTCATACAATCACAATAAAACGATTATTTTCTGCAGATTCCTTTAAAGATCTTTATACACTAAATTTTCTCCAGTAACCTTTCCAGATTCTTCTTTCTCTTTTCTTTCTAACACTGGAATCACCTGTGCCATTAGTTTTTATAGAAATGTGGACTTTTATAGATGTCGATAAAGAATATTTCTAATCTAATCTAATCTAATCTAAGCTGCAAAGATATATTATTTAAGATTTATATTAAATGCATTCCCACAAGCAGACATGTATAATTTAGCGCTAACAATGCCGCATGTGGACCTACAATATAAAAACCCAATCTCAAATGAACATAAGCCCTGCAACTCTTGCCGTCCTTCCCTGAAACAGGGGTGACATTGGCAAAGTGAACCATTTTTTATTTACTGTATGGGTGGTCAGCCGCATACCAACCTATAAGTCAAGGAACATACATGATAAATAACATTTTTGTAAATCAATAAATAATAATATGTACATGGACATTAAAAAAAACTAAATCATAAAACAAATTTCACTTTAATAAACCCTAGCCGCCAACATTACAGATCAACCGCTATTTCTTTCTATCCTTACATAATTCTTTCATTTCCTCCAGAGTCATAACCTTTTTCGTACGAGCTCTTCTTTTATTATGACTATGGATATTCCATTCATTCGCAATTTCAGATATTTGGTCCATCCATACCTTTCTCAGTCATCCTCTACCACGACATCCATCTATTCTACCAACATATACTTTCTTCGTCAGTCTTTCCTCATTCATTCTCTCCATATGCCCAAACTATCTTAACAAACTTCTTTTAATCTTCACTTTCACACTTTCTCTTGCACCACATTCTTCTCTTACAAAATCATTCCTCACCCTGTCACTCCGTTTTTTCCCAATCATACTTCTTAGAACAATCGTGGAAAAACACTTTTACTAATTTCACTTTCATTCACCGTCCAGGCTTCGCTTCCATACATCAAGGTTGGTAAAAGTATGCCACTGTGTACCGTGTATTTTATCTATAATAATCTATAATCTAAGTTGCACAGATATATTAAAGTTCAAAACTCATATTGAATGCATGCCCTCAAGCAGACGCGTGGAAATTAATGCAGCATGTGTACTTAAAAACTAAAATCCATACTTCAAGTGAATATAAACTCTGCAACTTTTGCTGACCTTCCCTGAAACAGGGAAGGCATTGAAAAAGTAAAGCATTTTGTACAGGATGCGTGGGTGGGCAGCCTCATACCAACCTATAAGTCAAGAAATGTGTCAAATAAAATGATCTTTTGTGTAAAATCTGAAATACCCTTGTTATTTTGTAGATATTCCTAACTATTCCTGATCTTTAAAGATGCAGTTCCCGTCCGATTTTCATATTTCTAACGCTTATTTCTTTTGTCTGTGGTGATTTCTTGCTTACGTTTTTCGTAGGTATCCCCAAAAATTTATGGTAAGCGTTGTCTTTGCCGAGATAAAGTAAGCGTTCGTGGGATTTTGCATTTTAATATTTACAGGCTTGTATCTGTCCCCGAACAGACGCTGGTATGAGCGTCGTTAATATGTAAACAACGCTATGACTTCTCTAGCGCTTCTGATGCTCGTTTTTGTTTCGCTAATGCGGAAGATGCTTTTGTGCTAAGCGTTTAAATCCCAAAATTACAAGAAATATAACAAAATGTGATTACTGTTTATTGGATGACAAAACCATTAAAAATTATTTATTAGCCTTGAAACACCAATCAGGGTTTCTTATAAATATGTAGTTAGTTGCCTTTAGCGTATGCAGAGTTCTTCAAATCAACTAACAAATATGACGTAAGTTATTTATATCCAGAATTAACCTTTTCATGTAAGTACACACGTAAACTGGCTCTTTAATACGTAGGTATAAGCAAAATCATTGGTTTTTAAATATTGAAAAACATCTGTTATTTTAGATAAGTGGTTGATTGATAGAATCCATTCAGTCTTTTTCAAAAATTAAAATAATATTAAATCTTTCCTTGAAAAACTTTCTTTTGAACACCTATTGTAGTTTTTAAATATTATGTTTACCCATTCCCTCACCCCACCATAGCCCCCTAAAACTTTCTATACAAATCAACTTTGTAATTAATAGATTTTGTAATTGTCGTCTTAATAATGCCATGATACTACCGAAAGCATTCGAAAAAACAAACCAATTTATGAATAAAAACGTCGTTTTTTAGAAATTTATATTTTACAATCTTACTCACAACATCTATAACTTTACTCGTCAATAATTTTTTTGAGACTAAACCAACTAGTTGTTTCATTTTTCAAGCACTATCGATGCATCACTTGATATTGTGTGACAAAAATAAAATGTAAACATGTGCATAGGTGACATGGAAATATTATTGCAATTTTCCATGCACTCTGAAAGTTTGCGTGGGAAACACAGTGCGGAAGGTGCGCGGTAATATTTATGAGTTTCCTTCACACGGCGAGTTTTCAATAGATCCGCCATTATCCATTTATCACCTCATCTGCTCAGCTCACCCCCACCCCTTACATGCAGGAAGAGTTCAGGGAAGTTACCCTTACTGGCTTGCCTGCTAGTTGCATGTTTGTAGAGAAAATTACTAGTCACTTTAGCTCTGCTTAAAAAATCTCAGCTTTAAGCTGTTGTCATAAGTAAAAGTTTAGGGTTTGTGTATTGGCATTGTGAAGATTTATTTTAAATGAATAAGGTACAAATAAAACACAAAAATTTTCTTCACGAGTTGATTTCTTTTCTTCGAGCGCTTTCGATGCTATCACATCATTGTCAGCCGTGAAGTTGACATGAGAAAGATGAGTTACAAACAGGAGCTACAATTAGGTAGTAGCGAAGGCGAAGCAGCAGGAATCTGAACTATAAGAATGACATTTTTTATGTGCATGAATTCTCTCAAGAGAAATAAGTTGTCTGCTCTTGTACCTGCAATATTAAAAAAAAATTAAATTAAAATTAAATTAGGCTGATTTATTTGGTGAGCGCTGTTTTTGTGTGTATCACACCTCAAGAGCCCTCTGCGAGCTTGGTCGTCGCTGTTGAAAGCGCCAATTCTCAAGCAAGACCCAGTTGTTGTAAGGCTGGATGGACCTTTTGATGACCGGTCTTTGGTAAAGGTTTATGAATTTTTCAACCCAGCGAAGAGCAAATTTGAAAATATAAATCGTATATTTTTTGTGCTCCGCCGGGATTCGAACCCACGACCTTCCAGTTACGAGTCCGAAGTGTTACCACCTGGACTACGGACCGGTCATAATATTATCTAGTAATAATTCTGTCATAGAGATACAAAATTGACCGTTTTTACTTTATCTTCGTTACTATTTCATAAAATCTTTGATATCATTTTTGACTTTGGTTGCACTATAAATTACCAGAAAATTTAAGCAACATAATTCATCTAGATTGTACAGGTGATTGTCTCAGTAGTCCACATTTTATTGGCAGCGGCACCGGGCTTACCGTACAGCGCTCCCGACTACCTACAACAATACTCCTCTGTACAGAGTCTCTGTGGTCACATTAAATTTCCATTGTCCTCGGCCTGACTACACCTGGCAACCATCCAGCGAAACTTGTGCAAAAACTTTCGTGGAAAAGTGCCCGTGACGTCACCTCGAACATCACATGCTCTCCACCAAACTTTCTTTCTAGGCCAAAGTAAAACCGTGCAATATCTACCTATTGTACAGCTGAAAACTTGTACCAGAGAGTTTTTCAATACCTAGATTTAAAAACTGTGAAAAAGTATGGTCTTCTTTGTCGGACTCTTCGCATTACTCTTAGACATAAATTTCATCCGTTTTCCCACCTACCTTCCAATTCTTCTTTTTTTTACTTCCTCCTCAGCCTTTCTCAGTCCACTCCAGGACGTAGGCCTCTTCCAATGCTCTCTATTCCTGGCTATCGGCTGCTGTGTTCCAGCCATCCTCTGCCTGCAGTTCTCTTGATGTCGTCCAGTCATCTATTTGGGCCATAGGTGGATATTGGAAGCACGCATGCCTTCTAAGGATCATTCTTTATTGTACTAATTTCTAATTTCGCTTCATATTTTGTACAATAAACATTGTTTAAGTAATGTGGACCTTCCAAGATATAATTTCATCTACGAGTATTTGATTAATTTAACTAAATTTATGTGAAATTTTCATTTAGGTTTCACTCGCCACATGCAAAATTCTTTGGAGAAAACGCGGTCTAGAGTAAAAATGTATGTGTTGCTTCGTTGCGTTGCGTTGAATATCAGTTTCTTTGTATGTGAAATTGTTCTTTTTTTAATTTTTTTACTATAATACTATTTTTTAAAAATAAATTTAAGGTTTGTCTCTCATACATTTATCTGATACTCTGCTCATTGAGCCATCGATTTATAATATGGTTATACGTATAGCATCATACAACACAAATTTCTTCGAAACAAAAAATAATAATCTCACAATGAAGCTTCTCGTATTAGTCGACGCAAAGTTCTTAAAACAGGAATATCATTGTGTGTTTAAGTTGAAATTTCTGCATTTCAGATGTGTATGCTGTGCAAAATATGAGAGCATCGGGGATCCAACCATGGTGCAGCGGGAGTCTCATTAGACGCGATAAACACTGAAACGATAAAAGCTGGCATAACTTCTTGCAAGACTTGTCACCTTTGTGTGGCCGAAAGTTGGAATTAAGTTCCGGCGACTTATTGTTCCCAACACTTTATAATGCACTCGAGAATTAACAATAAACTTGTATGTATAAATTGAGAAAACTTAACATGAGCAATGTTTGCATGTGTACTGGACTAATGTTTCTTATAAAAACAAGAAATTTATTTAAAAAATATTTAAAAGAACTCTCACATTATCGAGTTTTACGGTTTTTCTTAGCTCAGATTGTGTAGAATTTGGTTCTTAAGACAACTGCATGAAAAAGTCATATTTGACAAGATTGGCGTATACGGTAAACAAAAACTGGGAGAGCGATATGTCAACATTTAAGATTAATATTGAATGCGTTCCCACAGATACATATGAGTTCGCGGTTACAAATGCTGCATGTGTACTTACAAAGTCAAATGCAAATCTCAAACCTTAACGTTGGCCGACGTTCCCTGAAACAGTGGTAACTTTGGAAAAGTGAAAAAAACTTTTCGCATTTAAAACGCTACTAATCTGCACTTATACTGCAATTTTTTACCATGCTGTCCCCGAAGACTTCGCATGTGGTGAGTAGAACCTTTTTACATTCTCAGTATAAAAACCTTACGCCACATAAAGCTGAGTTGTTGTGTTTCAGTGCTACCGTTGAGTCAGGTACGTGTTTATTTGAAGATTGAGTTGACCTAGCCACTATTTTTTCAGATTTGAAATTAAATCCAAAACAGGATATCATTTGTGGGGATCAAACCTTATCCCTACAGTTTGTAATTCAAGTGTTCTATCTAATGAACAAAAATCCTACTTTCATTCAAGATCATTATTATTTTTCTTATATAATGGTGATGGAATCGAGTTGTTGACTTCATCTTTGAAAAAAAATAGTGGACTTCAACTGAAGTGGTTGTCCTAAGGTCGGCCCCTTTACCTGTAAAAATAAAAAAGGTTCCATTTGCCACTTGTGATCCCTTCGGGGGGAATGCGGCAAAAGGTTAGACTATATGTGAAGCTTAGTCACGTCTAAAATTTATACGCTTAGGGCCTGTTGCACCAAACTCCAATCAGACGAAAATCAAAATTAAGTGTGATTTATCCCTTTCAAATCAAACAATTGATTGCATATACGTGCACAGCTGATGTGAATCATATTTCCTGTTCAAATTCCATCACATTTTTACCAACTTTCGAGAAATATTTAACCGAGGTCCTTACCAGAATTAAGCAATCAAATTTGATGTTTCAATCAAATATTGATTGGAGGCTGGTGCAACAGGCCCTTAATGTTGTGAGTGCCGTGAGAAAATTAAGACTCTAAATGTTATGAGTTCAAACATATTATTCATTTTAAAATGAAAATACCCCGACATTACTTTTGGCATATTGAAAAATGGATAAAGCCTTTTCTTTTGTTTCATTTTCCCTGCTTTCTATTTTCCTCTTTAGGTTATCAACCCTGTATTCGAGCTAGGTAGCTTGTATTCACCCACAGCCAGCGTCTCTCTCGTATACTGCAGCCGTGAGGTAGCGTATTCGTGTGCATCTTTACAATATTTCCCCACAAATGAAGTGCACGACCTCCTTCAGCTCTGGCGTTGATAAAACACCGCGTCTTGCAGGAGCATTCACCTGAAGAGCCGGTCTCCCACGACGCTTGTTAAGATACGGTAAATATAGAGAAACTTACTCACAGTGTAAAAGATAATATGAAACCATGTGTAGGAAGTAGTATTTTTTTATCGGACTGAAAAGTAAATTAAACTTAGCATAAACACATAAGTAGAGAGTAGCTTTCCGGTATCTGTTTCCGTGGTCCGTCTAGGAAGCTCCAGCTCCGATTGACCATGACAACAGATTCTGGAAAACAATTCTTCAGTGTCTTTGATTATTATGGTTTCAAAATGTCAAAAAAATAAATAGCAGAAGGTATAACGCGTTGTTTGAGACAGACTTTCCAGACAAAGCATCAGGGAGATGTGATAGGATACACGGAAATTAGATGAAAAGGCAAGCCTAACGATAGACATTTTTAAGTCAATTAAGATTAAGGAAGTGTTATAAAGTATTGTCAAATTATATGTAGATGAAAAAATGAACAGATCAACAGACAGCTTCACTGAAATGTTTGGCATACATGTCAGTTAAATGTTAGTACATCCATGTCAGAATAAAAGGGTTATAAAAAAATATTTGTGGATAGCATTAGTAAATCATGCATTTTCTTAGGAGCTATTTTTTTTTCATGGCCTATAAAATTTTGCATTTTAAAAATCGGTCACAATGAAAACATTGTGAAATGATGAAAATAGTTCATAGTGATGCGGGTAAAGTAGTTAACGAGTATAATATACACGAGAAGATGAGAGATCCCAAACACGAACTTTGCAAGGAAAATACAATGTATTCCATTTGTATAAATGCAATATGTAGAGTATTTATCTTAGAAACTAATAATAATTGTAAGTGTCACATACATTTAATGGGTGAATAGAAATCGTAAGTACTTGTTAAGGAAATGAATTTCAGTGCGTATTTTTAGAAATAACGACATAATAAAAACAGCTTCACTTAATTTTGTAAATATGTGCTTTTGATTTTCTTTACTTTCTTGTATATACTCGTATGTTAAGTGTGTCATTTCAGTTTTAGTAAAGAATTTCATCAGGGTTACTTTTAGATTTTTTACCATATTTTTTCGTATAATGTGTAGCTGTACTGTATTTCCTAATGAGAGTATTCCAATGGATACATATCACTCTTATTTTCTGTATTGTATCGCCATTGCCAAGTGTCATGTCTAAGCTGGACAAAATATGGAAATACCAGGGTGTAAGCAACAGCACCAAGATAAAGCTTATATACATAGGCCAATATATGTACACGCCCTATTCTTCAGTTTTTCAGACACGTTGTCCGTGGCGATTAGGATAGCCTGGAACAACTAGTTGTAATCGGGGGCTGGGTTGGAAAAAGAAGAAGAAGAACATTCCCTACACAATGTACCGACCAAGTAAAGACAGCACCAGGCACCTTGGCCCCTCAGTCAAGAGAGAACTGGAGAAGAGTGGTTGCTTCCATACGGGTCACAACCCTCAGTAATGAGGAACAAGATTAGTAATAATAATAATTGAGGATTTTTATAGCGCCTTTTCATGACTCTTGGTCATCCCAAAGGCGAATAATTTTATAAAAATAATTTACGTTGTCGACCTTTTTTTTTAATAATACTCGTAAATGTAATCTACTGCCTTTGTACTTGCACTCTGAAAATTATTTTCATCATAGCGCATAAGCACTTAAGTTTTTAACGAAGAAAATTCCCAGCACAGTATGTAGGATTGTTAGAGTGCCACAAAATTTCTCCACGTCTGCGCAAGGGGGACAGCTCTTACATTCAACCGTGAAAGCCTTAATTACAGCTCACGTGAGTGCAATAAAAGCATTTGCTGAAAGAGAATTCGACCCGAGGTGCAGGATTCGGCGCTGAATAAAGGAAACCCATGTACAAAGGGTGGATAATTTAATAATATCCAATTTGGCAGAACCTTTGCACGTGCGATGTATTACATCCACCTTTGTGTGGTTAGCTTGTAGCTGAAAGAGGACAAGGTTTTCTGTACATAGTATGTATGTAATTTATAAAAAAAAAACTCATCTTATGTCTCACAAAAAAATCCATGATTATCTTATTTCAAACCATGGTATTGACCACCCATACTGTAAAAAATGGTTCACTTTGCCAATGTCACCCCTGTTTCAGGGAAGGTCGGCAAAAGTTGTGGGGCTTATGTTCATTTGAGGTTTGGATTTTATTTGTAAGTACACATTCAGCATTTGTAAGCGCGAACTACACTTGTTGGTTTGTGGGCATACATCTGAGAGCTTTAAATGAATATATCCTTGCAACTTAGATTATATATTATTATTATTATAGTATTAAATGGAATGTTTTGGTTTATTACGTATCTACATTCATTGTACACAGATTTAATAAAAATTAACACATTTCCCATCACAGAATCCCTCTTGAAATGGGTTGTTATTTTTACTCAAAATCCTTTATTTCTTTCACCTCTTAAAAAATACTGGCAAGGTTTACACCAGCCCTTGCGGGAGCCAGGAAACCCCCACTTCAACTAAAGGGATTAGCCCCCTTAAATGTAAAAATAAACAGTTTTTACTCGCCACGTGAGAAACCATCGAGGAAACCCTCTAAGAAGTCTCACTTTATGCGCGTCGCGTAGTGTATCTGTTAACTTCTTGAAACACTTCTTATATTGTAAAATAACTATGTTCACCAACAGGAAGATGCCATTCATTGACGTATTAAAATCAAATGTTACTACAATGAACTTCAAAGATTCTTGAGTGTTTGATTACATTGCACCAAAGATCAAATTTGTTTCCAAACTTTAATCATCAGAAATCGGAATCGCATTGTCACAAACAAAATGATTACAAACGGTTTACTTGTATTTTTTATCACATTGAAACAAAGATCAAATTTGTTTCCAAACTTTTATCATCAGAAATCGAAATTGCATTGACACAAAAATATTCCAAACAGCTTACTTGTATTTTTATCACATTGAAACAATGATCAAATTTGTTTCCGAACTTTAATCATTAGATTTTGGAATTGCATTGACACGAAATTATTCTGATGAACGATTACAAAGTTTATGCCTCTACAATCAATAAAATTATTACAAATAGTTTACTTGTATTTTTGATCACATTGAAACGATGATCAAAATTGTTTTCGAACTTTAATTATCAGAAATCGGAATTGCATTGACACGAAATTATTCCAATCTAAAGTATACATTCATCACGACATTGTGTAAGTGAGCAAGTTGCAAATTGTGCTAAGCAGTTGTCCCGCCGAGTTGCTGGGCTACTAGTCCATTGACTATTCAGTGCCGAGACTAATTCATTGTGGTGTGTGCATGTAATTGTATCGGGGGGAGGCAAAGTTAGCCCGCTCCCGAGGGGAACACAAGAAGCCTCCAATAATTAGATCATGTCGATTGTCATCAATACTAATACTCTAAATACTAATGCAATGACTTGTTTGCAAAAAATGCAACTAAGCTATACATAGTGTAACTTCCTGCCAGGTTATCCCCGAAGGGATTCGCATGCTGCGAGTAGAACCTATTTTTTCTACATGTAAGGGGATAGGCTTACGCAACCCACTTCAGTTGATGAAGTGGGGAATTTCCAGTTCCTATTTTGTTTGGTCTTTATTTCGTCTTTTATTTTGTGTTTTTGAAATAAACACCAAAACGGGAAATCATGTCGGAAACCTTCGGTGGGATTCGAACCGGAGCTCTCGGCATGGTATGCTAGCACTCTACCAATCGAGCTATTGACCGTTTTGTTATTGATGATAGTTTAAATGGTAGATGCTAAACGCTGAAAAACTTGATTGATATTTATTGCCTCGTCAGTGCTTGTTTGGCTTATTTGTCATTTGATTCATATATGACCTTTAAAAGCCAATGTTATAAAAATTAAATTCCACACAATGTGAGCTAAGAAAAAACGTCAGATCCGATAATTTGAGAGTTGTTTTTAATACTTTCAAAACCAAATTCCTATTTTCATAAGACACATTGATCCAGTGCATATATCAACATTGCTCATGTGAAATTACCTCGTTCGAGATTAGAAAAAAAGCTCTAAGGTGACAATTTGTCTCCCCGGTATTCCCGGTAAAAATATTTCTAGCATAAAGTGAACATTATATAAAAGGTACACTAGTTACTCACTTAAATTGTATCGAAAAATATTATCGCCTAAAAAATCTCGTAGTATAAGTGATTTTGTATTTTTCATGGATTCGTAAAAAATAAACATTAGAGGCATAAGGTTAACTGAAATAATTACATTGTAATGAAGATAAGGTATAGTATTCATTTAATGCAATCTGCGACGAGGTGTCATTGCAAAAACACGATATTCTTTTATTATTGTGAAACAAAGAGATAGCTCTTGAAACATCTTGTGAGGGTTTTTCCTCTGTCAGATAATCGACACAATTAATAATATAACAACCACTTTAAATGTTTACTTTTATTCGTTTCACCATTATTTATAACCACAACACTATAATCTATAATCTATAATCTAAGTTGCAAGGATATATTCATTTAAAGCTCTCAGATGTATGCCCACAAACCAACAAGTGTAGTTCGCGCTTACAAATGCTGAATGTGTACTTACAAATAAAATCCAAACCTCAAATGAACATAAGCCCCACAACTTTTGCCGACCTTCCCTGAAACAGGGGTGACATTGGCAAAGTGAACCATTTTTTACAGTATGGGTGGTCAGCCTCATACCAACCTATAAGTCAAGGAATATGAATAATAAATTACATTTAAATATAAAAGAGAACAAAACCTTACAAAGAAATCTATACAAAAAAAAAGTCAAAAATTTCCTATGCAAAAAATGTAGCAAATGAATACACCAACATTATAAATCAACATTGCAGATTAGCCGCCACTTCTTCCTGTCCTTGCATACTTCTTTCATTTCATCCAGAGTCATAACCTTTTTCATACAAGTCCTCCTTTTATTATGACTCTGGATATCCCATTCATTCGCTATTTCAGAGATTTGATCCTTCCATACTTTTCTCAATAATAATATTTCACAATAATATTTATTATTCTAATTTACACCAGCTTGTGGCTCTCCCGCCAGGGAGCGTCTTTCCTTTCTACCCCCCGTTTCGACAGACGACACACACTAAAAATGTTTCTTACACTTTATGGCCTTTGTAAAGAAGTGACATTACTAGAAAAAATCACACATGTTTATTGATTTTTTATCTAAATTTTAAAGTTAAAATATTTCATAAAACTTAAAAAATGACGCTACAAAAAAATATTTTAAAAAACACGTTTTTGTTCACATTTTTTTCTTATATTTTGTTGTTTAATATTTTGGACATATTTTTTTTCTTCATAATTATAGAATGATACAATGTCTAGAGAGTGTTAAAAAAATATTTTAGGTAATGTGAACAGTTTTCGAGATAATATGAAAAAACTGAAACTTGATAATTAATTTAATGTGCGCGGCAGTACTTCAGCGTGAATTGTCGCCGAACCCACAGTAAGAAGGGAAACACGCCGCCAGCGTAGCTTCTTCTCTCTTTTTGCATTCTTTTGTTTTCCTTTTTTTATTCAAATTCAAATCTAATGTTCCATTCCACCAAACAAACAAATTCATCTCGTTACTTATTAAATTCACTTTTTAAATATTGTAAAAACAAATAGGTTTCATTCGCGTCATGCGACTACTAAGAAGAAACCGCTACAATGTGTAGCTTAGAAGCGTTTAATAATACTCAAAATGTCACCGAAATTAGGACATGTTAATCTGAGAGCTTGTGAGAAATCCAGTATGCGTTAAAAAAACTGTTGGATGCAACGTCAAACCTTGTTAGGTGACTTAATTAAGATCTACCCCGGAGCCAGGCGAGATTGGCTTTGAATTAGGTGCAGGATACACATCTACATAGAAAGTGTAGAGCTACGATTGCAGCTGATTTCTCGGTCGTAGCTCTTGGCTTCGTAGAGGCAACGCCTGGCGTAGACCCCGATTTCGTAGAGGCAACACCTGGCGGCTCACTGCATGATTAAGCGTAGCATGCCGCTGACAGGAACTACCTGATGGGACGACGTAGCGGCTCTACAATCTAAAACTACGTGGCGTAGGTCGTAGACGGCAGGATATTAATGCTCTCAATAAATCTGAGATAGTAATTCGTGAGCGTGAAATAAATTTGGCAATATTTTGCAAAATCCAAGAAATACAGATAAATTTATTGCTCCTTGACTTACAGGTTGGTATCTAGCTATCCACCCGACTGTAAACAAAAGTTCACTTTTCTAATGTTACCCCTAGGTCGGGGAAAGGAGCAATCTTTTTTTAAATGAATACACATGCGCCATCTGAAAGCAAGAACTTACATAATATGTCGGCCTATAAGCATTCATTTAAAATGAATCTTAATTGCTAAAATATTTTTAAAACTCACATTATAGATGTATCAAAAAGCTATAGAATAATTCAATGTTTGTAAGGAGATAATTCTTTCATTACTTTTGTACATTTGTATTTGTTTTGTTAGCAAAAATGAATTCATCGTTTTGTCTTTTCATTACGCATGTTGTGAAAACGATGACCTGTTTTAAGGGAAAAGCTGCACATATAGTGCAAATTCTTTCCACCTTATCGCTCCATAAAATAATTAATTCAGACAATTATGACATCAGTAACTCACATTGCTCGAGTTATGTCCCCATTTTGATGGACCCTTTTTAGTAACCAAACATCTAAACTAATTAACATACAAATTACAGTAACACTTGTATTTCTAATTAATTGTTATTCACAGAATACCTTTTTACCTTTTGCAAGGTTGTCAGCTAATAAAAATGATTGATAAATGGATATTACTCCTAGAATTGATAACTAGACCTTAAATCGTTAATGCATACCATCACATGCCCAGATTTCACGTCCCAATTGTAACTCATGGACCTAGGTCATGTGAAGGTATATAAGCCTAAGACAATATGAAAAAGGCGTCATTCTACCATACTTTTGCCACTTAACATCTTCTTCCTGTATTGTAATTGTTGTACTGTAATAATATTATTGTTTTAATAAATAAATCATTTTTTAAAAAGCTAAAGAACCGTTTTCGAACAAAACTCTCGCATGGATTTGTGTAATGGGAGGTTAGTCACCCTTGTGGCATAAAGCAGCCTTCACAAATCATAGCATTACATCGCCTACGCCGGTCCGGTGTCCAAACTTCACACATTTAGGGGCGCACACATGTACGCCCACATCCATCGCCGGCAACACCACCCTAAATTGCTTACTGATTCGTAAGCGCATACATGTTAGCTTACAATTGATTCCTAACGGAAAACAACATACATGTATGCTGGATGTACATACAAACCAGCCATATACAATATGTTCACTGAGTATTGTATATGTTCACATATGTATATTGGGTGATTTGATCTTCTCCAATCTTGAATTCAATGTATGTACCTTCGTACAACAATATAAACTGTAGATGCAGATGACAATTTACACTTTTAATTGTTGCAAATATAATAAAACTAAGGCTTACTTGTGATAATTGATTTTTTTTTTGTGAGCCCTGAAAGGCTCTTGTCAGATTATTTTTTACATTAAATCCGTTTATTTTAAAAGGAATATGTTTTTTTTAAGAAATTTTGTGGGAGACTCCCTAGATTTCAGAGACTCTAGGAGTATACGGCACTTGATCCTCTGTTGTAGGGCTGTTAGCTGCGCAGTGTTGTGGTGTGTGTTGCGTTGGCTTTGTTTTGAGAAACTGAAAGGAAATGGCGATTGATCTTTGTTTTGAATAGGGCAAGGTTAAATTGGTGGGGAAACACAGATACCGATTACTCGTTAATAAATAACAAAGTTACTTTTTCCTATATTGTTGTATATTACCACTATATCGATAATATAACAAACGTTTTCAGTTATTCAACAATCATCAGGTATATCGCCACATTATTAACTGAAAAAGTACTGATTCACTAATGTTAGAAAATGAGGAACAAACATTTTATTGGGTGTAATTTCTAGTAATTGGGTGTAAGTTAAAAAATTTCAATTAAATGCTCATAACCAAGTTCTAAACTGAATTTTTTTTACACTTTTTGAGTGTTGTACCTCGTAAAAAACAGAAAAAAAAACGTTCATTGAAATAGGAAACCCTTATTCGCTTAATATGCTACTTATTTAGTCTAACCTTTAATGTATCGATATAGTAATACTGAAAGTAATGCTGAAGATTGTTGAATGTATGACAACTGACAACATTTTGCTCCCTCAGTTCTTGTTTACTGTATACGCCAATCTTGTCAAATATGACTTTTTCATGCAGTTGTCTTATGAATCAAATTCTACACAATCTGCGCTAAGAAAACCCGTAAAACTCGATAATGTGAGAGTTCTTTTCAATATTTTGTAAATAAATTTCTTGTTTTCATAAGACACATTGGTCCAGTTCACATGCAAACATTGCTCATGTAAATTTTTCCCAATAGCAGATACGATAAACACGAACTAAGGCAGCGATTTGTTATTTTATGAAAAAAAAGTAAGGAATATAATACAGTGTTGGGAAAAACAACATTGCTCGTAAAAGCAAAAAATGACCTTTTATTAAGGTTGCATTAAACATTACGTTTGTCAGACGGATTGGCGAATGCCTGTTGAAGACTTTTTTTATATCATCCCTTACCTTCAGACAAAACAAGCGAGCATTTCCCTTTCCACCACTTTAAGGACACGCTATCTGAGATTTACAGGTTCATCTAATAATAGATAAAATTAAATATGCCATTTGTAAGGCCTCAATAATTTTAGCATGCATGCCACATTCCCTCAGGTATCACGATTATGATGGAATCAATTATCGCTTGCTCCATACAACATTTGATCTGCACTCCATGGCGTGGTATGTGTTTGGTATGTATCTTACAATTCTGTAAATTGAACTAATGGGTTTCGGTGAAGTCAAATAATACGTGGGAGGCTCAATGGGATACGCACGCATCGAATTTAATGATCATTATTCACAGGATATGTATGTAGGTTATTGAAAACGATAATAATACCACTTTAACACAAATTGTTCATTAATTCTGTGAACTAGTCAACTAGGGTTCGATTACTATTTTTGAACACCAAAATTTTTATCATGATTCGTGATGTATAGGTTGGTATAAGGCTGGCCACCCATACTGTGAAAAATGGTTCACTTTGCCAATGGCACCCCTGTGTCAGGGAAGGTCGGCAAAAGTTGTAGGGCTTATGTTAATTTGAGGTTTGGATTTTATTTGTATTGTGAGGGTTTTTCTTACTTACGAGTATTTAATAAGATCGTCAATGGACAATGAGGTGTTTGTTTACGATTTTCTTCAATTTCAATACCGCACTTATTTGATTTCTTCATCACAGACTAGAAGGATTTATTCAGTTCACTTCACAAGCGAAAGTACGAACTGACAGATGAACCACACAATTTTAATACAACAACCACATTAAATATTTACTTTATTCGTTTCACAATAAAATTACAATAACCACAACATACAATTATATTTATCATCATAATTTACACCAGCTTGTGGCTCTCTCACCAGGGAAGCTTCTTCTTTTTTTTGCATTCCTTTGTTTTCCTTTTTTTTTATTCAAATTCAAATATAACGTTCCATTCCACTAAACAAACAAATTATTCATCTCGTTACAATACGTAGTACACATTCAGCATTTGTAAGCGCAAACTACACGTGTTTGTGTGTGGGCATGCATTTGATATGAGCTTTAAATGTTATAATATATTTGCAACTTAGATTATAGATTATATTAAAAATATTATTATAGATGGTAAATCTTTCAAAATACAACTATTCGTTAAGTAGGTATTTAAGTATGACGTCAAACAGACTCCTCCCAGCACGACTACTCCCCTCTGGATCTTTAGTTTATCGGAACTACAGGCTGGTGGTCTCGTCAGGAATTGAGATTCCAGGATACTCGCCAGTGTTCGTTGGTGGGTATCTTTATTTAACACAAGAAAACGAAGATTGCGCCTGCGGTTTACAAAAATACTTGTACACGTAATTTTTTGCGTAATTTCAGAAGCAAAGCTTTTCGGTGGAATTATTGTTTTTAAAACCCTACGCCACTCGAAGATAATACTTGATATCTTTACCTCAAGTGTAAAACTTCACATTTAAACTCAACTCCAACGTATACCAAACATATACGCTTACCAAAAAACTCACTAGAAGTGTAGTTGTAGTTTTCATTGATATCTTGTTTAGCGCTATGGTTTAGTTAGAACGCAATGTTCGATGCTTGATATCAGTACCCTTAGTACGAGTTGCAAAACTTGAGTAATGTAAAGTTCACGGCAATTATTAAAGAGTGATTTCCCCCAAAATCTGCCGTTTTTGTTTGTTTGAACTTGATTTTCTTCATCACTGTAACTCTTTTGCTAAGACCATAAAGTGTGAGAAACAAAAACGACAGATTTTGGGAGAAATCCCTCTTTAATGTTTTCCGTAAACTTTACTTTTTTCAAGTTTTGCAACTCGTACTAAGGGTATTGGTCGTCTGGCCCTTGCGAAAAGCGGCTTACACCTTCTTGCATACAAACACTGCTCCCTGGAACATGGCGGGCACTCCTTACAACACGATGCGATGATGTACAAGATTGTGGAGTATGGAAAACATGGACTCAACAAGAAAGCTGCATGTCGTCCCTGCAGATATATCATCTCAATGTACTTGGGAAGTAAAGATGGTATTAAAATATTTTTTTAGTCCTCCACAATTTATGCACTATTCAATTTTAAGGACGCTTCACTGCTAAGCTACTAAGCTACACATGCAGAGTAATTTCCTGCCGTGTTTTCTTTGAAGGTGCTGCATGTGGGGAGTGAAACATTTTATTTGTACAGGTTTATCTGTATATATAGGTAAGAGTCTTACGCCAACCATTTCAATTGAAGTGGGAGTTTCCTAGCTTCCTGCTGCCGGTACTCATTTTTTGTTTGAAAAACTTGTGCACCTAATAAATCATTTCTGACAAACTTGGTGGGTTTTGCACACGAACTCT
The DNA here is from genome assembly GCA_951799405.1 of Agapetus fuscipes. Lineage (NCBI taxonomy): Eukaryota > Metazoa > Arthropoda > Insecta > Trichoptera > Glossosomatidae > Agapetus > Agapetus fuscipes. The sequence goes on from OX637338.1 coordinate 5,274,347, forward strand.
CAGCATGGGATTCAAGCATTCTGAGCTATCAACCAACGTATTTGTTTTTTACAATCTGTGTACGCACGCAAACAATAAATCCACAGTGATCGCTTTTCGCATCGCTATTTGTCTCATTTGCACTTGTTTACTTTTAATGCATCCGTCTCTTTTCCTCGTAACATCAAACGATCTCTGAATCTCTGCAGGTACATACTCTTTTTTGATAAAGCATTTTTTTTCAAAAATGAAAGCAATAACTCAACATCAAAATACTCGTATTGAAGATGAACCTGTTCTCGACAGCTTATGAACCAACGCTCTAGGAGTGAAAATGATTCTTTACAAAAATTCATCATCATCATCAAACATACATTTTAACTGTGACTTTCATAATAAACCCGCATTATACGAGTATTTGAGAGTGTTGCTTAGGGATTCGGAGTGTCCGGTTTTTTATGTTTGGCGCCGAAAAGCTCTGCCCGGAAGGCAGTCGCGACGTCCGGTAACGCATAATGAAGAAAGTATCCCTCTACCATAAGTATAAAACTCAATAAAATAATCTACATCAAAATATTTGGAAACTAAAAGAGAGTCTCTGCAGAGCGTTTAAATTTTGATAAACTCTTGTTAAAACGCAATGGGTGAGTTTACACGTCAAGTTTTGTACTTATGTAGGAACTGGATTCCGGTCTGCAGGGGTGCGAAGTCCGTCTGAATATTGCATGAGGTGGTGTGAGCCCCTTCATTCAAACCGTGACAGTCCTTTCCGACACCTAAAGTTGGTACTAACTTCGCTATAAACCATGTCGCTAAAGATTTCTACTCATACTAAAATCCTTAAGTTTTTTTTTTTCACTTTATCTTTGTATTCATTTCATGAATAATAAGTAAGATTTTAAGACGAGAAGCATTTAAAAAAGTCTTAAAAATCAAATATAAGTTCGTCGTATAAGCCTTATTCTAATTGTTTTTGTCTCTATTTGTACAATGGTGGATGTCTCGACGACCGTCGGTAGATCTTACCGTATCTATTTATAAAAAGGACGGAATAAAAGATGGCGGTGCCTGAACAGCTGATCGATGTAAAATGAATCAGCTGTTGATACGCCGCCATGTCTTATTCCGTCCAATCTTCAAATTGGTACGGTAAGATCTACTGATAGTCGTCGAGACTTCCATCCCTGAATTCCATTACACTATGGATATCAATCCAAGTCGGAGCTTGCTAGCGCTTGTGAAAGAACTACTGAGATAAAAAAAATCACACTTAACCTTATTTTTGGACACGAATCGCTATCACCTCGCCTAAGTTTTGTAAGGACTTAAACAGAATAGCGCTTCTGGATAGAATGCTCGAGAAAGTAAAAAATTCATGCATTATGATCTGCAAAAATTACGATCAAGACGCTTGTTCATAAAATGATTTCTCAAAATGGACAAACACTGCATATCTGTATTTAAAGTCCTTTGAATCCTCAAACCGGTCCGTAGTTCAGTGGTTACACATCGGACTCTGAATGTAAGGTTGTGGGTTCGAATCCCGGAGGAGCACAAAAAATAAACCATTTATATTTTCAAATTTGCTCTTCGCTGAGTTGAAAAAATTATAAACCTTTACCTATGACCGGTCACCAAAGGTCCATCTAGCCTTACAGCAACTAGGTCTTGCCTGAGAATTGGCGCTTTGTAGCGACGACGACCAAGCTCGTAACAAGGTCGATAGCTCCATTGGTAGAATGCTTACATTCCATGCCGATCCTTAAGGGTTCGATCTCAAGGTTTACTCAGCCTCCACAAGAAATGAGAACCAGCCCAGCTGGGAAACCCCCACTTCAACTGAAAGTGGTTGGTGTGAGGCCGTTCCCCTTACCCGTAAAAAAAATAGGTCCCGAATCGCTACATGCGACCCCTTCGGGGATAACGCAGGCAATAAGTTACATTATATGTGTAGCTTAGTTGCGTTTTTAGTTGCGTTGCGATTACAATGTTATAATCTCAATTTCAAAGAACATAGATGCACTTAATACAGCTACGATTGCATATCGCAACTGACTTAGTACATAAACCCTAGATGACAATCGGAAGCTGCACACCACATCTCCACCCTTCCAATGATCTCACAGACTAATCGTGTAGCAAGACAGTCATTGTCCTCATGACTTGTGGTACTGGATCTCTCGCATCCAACACATATACCAGATATATCCCACGTCACACATCTACATCGCTTGGTCAGAATGTGAAACCGGAGATGACTTACCCTAAACGTGTTAACCAAGTGGCCACCTCAAACTACATGTCACTGATATCGACCGGTCCATAGTCATGTGGTAACGCTTCGGACTCGTAAATGGTAGGTTTTTGGTTCTGAAATAGCGAATGAATGGAATATTCAGAGTCATAATAAAAGAGAGCTTGTATCAGTTAAGGTACAAAATAATGTGATGAGATGGTTTGGGCATGTGGAAAGAATGAATGCTGATAGACTGACAAAGTATATTACATATTGTATACAGAGTAAGTGTTAAAGGAAAAAGAGGTAAGGGACGACCGAGAAAAGTATGGTTTGATCAGATTGAGGAAATTATGAAAGAATGGGCTATACAAAGCAAGCGTAAAATAAGAAAATGCATGAAAAAGGTGATGGATATGAATTACTTAAAAGAGGTGTGAAAGGATTGAAAGAAATGGAGGCAGCTCTGTAGAGGCTCTGGCCCACCCTAACAGAATGGCGACAGAGTTACAGTATGAAGAAGGTTATGACTCGGTTGAAATGAAAGAAGTGTGTAAAGACAAAAATAAATGGTGGTTGGTTTGTAATGTTGGCGGCTAGGGCTAGGGTTTTTAAATTATAATTTTGTATTTGTGTTGGTAAATATAATACATCAAATGAAGAGGAAGGAAGATAACCCTTAATTCATACCTAACGATATGTAAGTCATTTTCATGAAGCCAGTCGTACGTTGCCAGTTGCTACTCATTTTGTAACCATACGTATGCAAATATTCGGAGAAAAAAATAATACATTTTTGGATTTTTTTTGAACAAATAAAATATGGTTGTTTTACCTTATCCACACGATCACTTGGATTATTCATGATAAACATTTTGTTTCTGCTATCGCAAAATGTATCGAAAATGGAAGATTTCACCCTTGGAAACACGTTCATCTTTTAATAATTTATCAGGTAATGGTTTTAATCTGAAACCATTAAAATATTACTTGCGCTTGTATTTAGAGAGCCCGAAAGTTTGGTTCATTTAAATTTTATCAACGGAGTAAAGCTAACGAAGTCACGTTACATTAATAATTATTATTTTCAGGACCTACTTCCCTTTTAACGGTTCGTCTATTAAATAAATGAATTAACGGTGACCTACTTACTCAAACTATTACTCACATAAATGGCTCCCATTAGATGACTTTTATCTCATAAAGATTAAACATTGAATTTTAATCTTTCGAATTCTATATACTCTGAAATTGATTTCAAATATGTAACCGTTTTTTTGTAATAAGTATTAGTTAAGTTAAGAGTTTTATGAATGAAAAATATAAGCATGGCTTATTGATTCATTATTTTTAAGTAATCTGAATTTCAATGCACACAAAAAAGAGCTTGTTTGGGGCTATAGACATGTGTATGGGACATTAAAAGCATGCCATTGATATCTTCAATTAAAGTATGTTGTAAATGGAATTTAAGAAAAATAATATTGACCGGTCTTGGACCGGTCCGTAGTCCGTAGTGGCAACACTTCAGACTCGTAAATGGAAGGTTGTGGATTCGGATCCCGGCGGAGCACAAGATTATACCATTTATATTTCGAATGTGCTCTTCGCTGGGTTGAAAAATTCATAAACCTTTACCAATGACCGGTCACCAAAGGTCCATCCAGCCTCACAGCAACTGGGTCTTGCTTGAGTATTGGCGCTTTGTAGCGACGACCAAGCTCGTACACCTCTGCGGCACTACAACAAGTGTCATAGACCCCTAGAGTCTTAAGAATCTAGGAAGTCTCCCGCACAGGATTTCTTAAAAAAAAAAAAAAATAGAAAGCGACAATTCTAAAGCAAGTCCCAGATGCTGTAAGGCTGGATGGATCTTAGGTGACCGGTCTTTGGTAAAGGTACGAGTATGTATGAGGATTTTCCAGCCCAGGGAAGAGCATATTTGAAAATATAAATCAATTTTTGTTCTCCTCCGGGATTCGGAACCATTACCTTCGAATCACGAGTCCGAAGTGTTATCCACTACGCTACGAACCGTTCGAGTTGTTAGTCTATATTTCTACCATACATGCATAGCATGAATATCTTTACATATCCGTTCAAATTCTTTGTATAACTGGAAACGTATCGAGACATGTCGGGTAACAGTACCCTTAGTACGAGTTGCAAAACTTGAGTAATGTAAAGTATACGGCAATTATTAAAATGTGATTTCCCCCAAAATCTGCCGTTTTTGTTTGTTTGAACTTGATTTTCTTCATCACTGCAACTCTTTTGCTAAGACCATAAAGTGTAAGAAATAAAAAGGGCAGATTTTGGGAGAAATCCCTCTTCAATATTTTCCGTAAACTTTACTTATCTCAAGTTTTGCAACTCGTACTAAGGGTACAGAAATAAAATAGTGCAAATAGCAATGTTTTTCTTGGCAAGTGGCACGATGCCTTCTAATGGACCACTAAAATCTTCAATATTGGCATTTGAAAATGCTACATGTATTTTTTGCCCTACATTTCGCTCGCGTATGTACATACTTTGTAAATAAAACTTGGATAAGTGAGCTGTGTACTTCCAAAAAAAAAAAACAAAATAAATCGTACCATAAATAAAGTGAGTGCTATAAAATCAAAGACGGCTATCTAGATTTTTAGATTGAAAATAAATTAACGCATGGAAATGATGAGAAAATGATTTTATGTTTGTTCATGTATTTATCTCATTTTTTTAAACTATAGTAGATTGCTGAGTTTGATTTTATTAGTCTCGTGTAAAGGAGATATAGGCTAATAAAAAAAGTTTTTTCTTTTTCTAGGAATCTAAACAAAAACAATTTGAATAAAAACAGGAGCTATACAAAGTTTTAGTAAAAGTAAAAATTTCCTCAGACAAGTATTCACATTTTATATAAATCTGTCTATCTACGTTTAATCTAAGTTGCTAGGATGCGAGTCATTTTTAATACTCACTCACAAGCAAAAATATGTAATCTCGCGCTTACATAGGCTGCATGGGTATTTCTCATCGTGAATGAAAAACACAAAACCTAAATAAACATGTTGTAGACAATCCGTCCCCTTTTTGCTTGTTTGTCTTATCTCCCACGCAAGTAATTCCACTCAAGCAATATTTGTTTGTTGTTTTCTTAACTAAGATTAATTAAAACAATTTAATTTAAAGGTCATCTTTTAATGAAAGAGTAGAAAAGCCAAACAAGCACTGGTTGGACGAATCTGTCTCCAAATAAGGATCGATATTGTTAGAAATGAACCAATTTTTAAAGTTCATACACTTTGTAATCCATATAACAAAAATGTATTTTCCTTAATTTCAGTTTTACTTTCAATTACTTGAAGACATATTTACAATAATAATTATAACTACACAGTCAAAAATTATTTATCGGATATTACACGAACCGTTGTAAGAGAACTTACATTTTTCTCGACGTTTCGTTAGCGACGTAGCTAAGGTCTTCAGGAGACACCTGTGTAATTGTGTAGTTATAATTTTTGTAAATATATATAAAGACCGTAATTCCAACCTAAATCTAACACTTTGCTCCCCCAGTTCTTGTTTGCCGTAAAGACCAATTCTGTCAAATATGACTTTTTAATGCAGTTGTCTTCAGAATCAAATTCTAAACAATCTGAGCTTAGAAAAAACGTAAAACTCGATAATGTGTGAGTTGTTTAAAATATTTTTTAAATCAATGTCCTGTTTTCATAAAACACATTGGTCCAGTACACATGCAAACATTGCGCATGTAAAATTAGCTTAATGGTCTATACGGCAAACAAGAACTAAGGCAGCGACTTGAAGACAATCATATTTAATACTTTATATTTTTTTTAATCACTGTGATTTTTTCAAAACAAAATACAAAACTCTTTTTAAATTAAAAATTATGCCGAGGAGGAAAATATGTCTATCCATAAAATTGTGTGAAATAATGTAAACAAACACTTCCCTCAGGACCTGCGCACATAAATTTCCATCGCTAAGTAGTGTTGGAGAGCTCTCAGGAGCCAGGAGAACACCTGCACTCCAAGAAGGAAACATCAAGTTCAAACTCAACAATAGCGTTTTACCAAAAATGTAAGAAAAATAAAACGTTCATTAGAGGCGCACTTTCAGTTTTCATATATTTTTTCGTGCTGTTTAGTTTACTTTAAGCACTGATGTTCCACTCAGACACTGCTTCTTGCCACTAATTATCGAGGACACAACGAGGACTTACTCCCGTATTCACAAATCCTACTAACGCTTGCCTTAGGCCTCGCTAGCGCTAAGATTAGTTTTTTTTAATTTTATTTATGTACCATTCTTAAAAACCTTCTAAGCACTAGTGAAGCCTAAAGGATGTTATTAAAAGGATAAAATGCATTGATGATGAAGAAGCTGCACGTGTTGAGTGGAACCTATATATTTTACAGGTAAAGGGGGGGCTGCCTTACGCCAACCCTTCAGTTTAAGTGAGGGTTCCAAGCACCCGTGGGAGCTGGTACTCGTTCTCGTGAAGGCTGAATAAACCTTACGGTATTTTATTTTGGGTTTAAAATAAACACCGAAACAGGAAATCATTTCTATCACCAAGAGCTCGATTTCGAACCCCAACACACTTTAGTCAAATAATTGACTAGGCCGTTTCAGAATTAAATAAATTAAAATATAAAGGTTTTCCTTATAATTTTTTAAGGAAACTGATATTTTTTTCCAAATATGTCAAACTCTTTCAAAATAACAGCTACGCAAAGTTTAAGTTAGAGAATTATAAGTGGTGTCAACTTACTCAGTTGTATATGTTCTGTTTTTAATGTATACGTACAATGCAACGGACTTCGTAATTTTTTTTTAAATATATATGATTAAAAATTTTGATTTCCTTTTTTTTTCAAAAAGTTACATAAAAACAGCAACACCTTTTTTTGAAATCCGATCGACATCACACTTTACATTTTTAAAAGATTTTACGATTTTTCCTTGACTTATAGGTTGGTATGAGGCTGACCACCCATACTGTAAAAAATGGTTCACTTTGCCAATGTCACCCCTGTTTCAGGGAAGGTCGGCAAAAGTTGTGGGGCTTATGTTCATTTGAGGTTTGGATTTTATTTGTAAGTACACATTCAGCATTTGTAAGCGCGAACTACACTTGTTGGTTTGTGGGCATACATCTGAGAGCTTTAAATGAATATATCCTTGCAACTAAGATTATAGATTATTATTTTATTATTACATGTTTCCTAAAAGTAAAAATTAAATCGATGAAGCGTCAATTTTACCTATTAGATTATTTTAAAAGTTGCGTGTGGAAAATTGCACTGAGTAATAAAACAAAACATTTGAAAATATATTTCTTTGTGTCATGTAATCTGCATTGCTTACATAAAATGAAAAGATTACTTCACCGTACAGCTTAGTGAATATATAAGCCCACCATTCATTTTCATAAAAATGCTCAACAGTTTTTCATCGCGCGGCGCTTGTATTTTTCATGGTGATAATAACTCAGAGAATACAAAGCGAGCGGCAGTGTGGAGGAGCATTTGATTTCCTCGCCGTTATAAGGAGAAACCGCCCTCTTGCCCGTTTCTCTACTGAAAAGTTGTGGCGAGTCCACGGTAAGAGATGCCTGCCCACTGAAAGAATATAAACTGTTTTTAAAAGTTTTATAGAATGGTGATTATTTATTTGTTTTCATTTATTTTTCATTTCAATCAAAATTACTGTTATGATTTTACCGGGTTCAAATTTATTAAAAATTGCGGTTATTATTTTTCACAATTTATTTCAAAAACGCAATTCTGCTAAAATCCTTAAGCTACTTGTATGATTGTAATTGGTTTGAGATCGTGTGAGTGTTTTCTCGAATATTCTAAGTAGAATCTTCTAGTGGAATCTCGCATGTGCCAGTTCCCAATGTTTGGAAAATAACTATTATTCTCACCTATAAACGGAGACCGAGATGTTGTGTAAACAGACTTGTATCTAAGTCGTTGAGCTATACAGTTAATAAGTAACTCTGTGTACTAGCAGAATGTTTCGAGATCCGTTCTTATGGCACACTATATAAAGGGCTAAAGCCGTCTGTAGCGCAGACTTGTATCGGAGCTGGCGAGCAGTAAAGTACGAAAGTTAACTCTGCACGAACCAAATGTGAACGGTATCTCAAAATAAATTAATCGAAGTTTTTATTAAATTTAGCCCGTAAATTGTAACAATATTATTATTGTTATTAAGAAAAATGATTCGAGAATGATCTTTATTCTAACTATAAAAATGGGCCAAAACTCTCTGTAGCTTTAGAAGCCAACCGACCGTTGTAATTCGTAGGTGTAAAATGTTAAACTAGCCTGTCTGTATACTCTGTAAGCATGTCCCTGCCCGGCCACATAAAAAAGCCCCGAAGCTACGAAACGCGGGAAATACACACCATTTCCGTGGCAACACTTTTCAAAACATGAATAATAAATCAACTCCAAGGATCCGGCCTTCCGCAAACGGGAAAAAATTAGGCAAAAGTAGTGGCTGCCCCTTCCAGCGAGCGCCAATGTGTGCCTTTCCCGCCCCAACGCAGGGAAAAAGACAGAAAGGAAGAGAGAGAGGGTTTATTTATCTGTTCGGTGCCGAGAAAACATTGATGGGTTAAAAAACTTTTATCATTGGCAATAAAACACGGCAAATTTGAATAGCGAATAAATAAGGCGCTATCGTACACGGAGCGACTCGCTGGGACGGGCAGCTCAGTATACTAAGATGGTTATTCACAAAACATTTGAACCATAGCTGATCTGCGGATCATTGATTTTTTGAATGGAGAGTTCACTGTTGGCTGCGGATGAGCCATGGCTTAGCAGTTTGAGAATAACACTGTAAAGAGTCTTTTATATGAACGGAATGTACGTGCGCTTCGATGAACTCTTAAAGGAAATACGAGATATTTTTTTCCCGTACAAGAAGTCGATGTTATTTACTTTTTTGTATTTAAAAACACTACATCGTCTCCCCAGTGCTCGTTTGGCTTATCTACCATTTGATTCAAAGATGACCTTTCAATGAAATTGTCTAAATAATCACATTATCGGTCCGTAGTCAAGTGGTAACGTTTCGGATTCGTAATTAGAAGGTAATAGGTTCGTATCCTGGCGGAGCTCAAAAAATAAAACATTTATTTGTACAAATATGCTATTCGCTGGTTTGGAAAATTCATAAACCTTTACCAAAGACTGGTCATCTAAATTTCACCCAACCTTACAGCAAATGGGTCCCCCTTCTGTAAACAATGACTCACTTTGCCAATGTCACTCCAGTTTCAGAGAAGGTCGGCAAAAGTTGCAGGGTTTATGTTTATTTGAGGTTTGGATTTTAATTTGTCAGTATACACTATACACGCAGCAATTGCCAGTGCAAACTTACAAGTGTCTGTTTGCGGGCATGTTTTTAATATGAATTTTAAAGTTAGCCCCTGAAGATGGACGGATAAAGTCAGTCCGATAGCGCTTAGGCAATAAACTCAAAAAATGTGAAAATAAAACTATGTTTGAAAAAGTTTTTTCTTAATTAAATTAAAATTAATTTTCACTCAGTGAATGCACTAACTCTAGAAAAATTATTGGATTTTAAATGTTAATGTATCTTTGCTACCTAGATTATAGATTATCGATTATATCATATTGGATTTTATCATATTGAACGTTTACAATTTTCACTTCGTTAGTTATTTGAGACATTTTTGAGGTTAAAAATGATGCCGATTATACTAAAAAAATAAAATATTGTTACGTAATTAGGGTTCAATTGTCTTCAAATTAAAAATACACAGGTCTTCTGTGTATTTTTAATGTGTTATTTTCAAAGCACAAAATGCCATTTTGATTTTGTAATGTATTTTCCTATAAACATTTTAAACGCCTGCCACCAATGAGACTGTTAATTTTATATTTTTATTTACAGTATCAAATTAATTTGGCAAATATGTTTTTTTCATTATTATTTTAATAAACCTCTTCCCATTGAAATGGGGTACCTGTGAGCAGATGCATCCCTTTTCAAAGAAGGAGGTTTGTAAGGAAAAAACTCACTTCCGACAACTGTAGGTACTTCAACTTTTAAACCTCAAGTTTAAACGTAAGTTTACGATCAACCATTGCGATTACAAAAAAAAAATGTGTGGCAATTGAAACAGCGCCTCTATATAATTATTTGATTTCTATACACTTTTGCAGAATACTACGTATTTTTTTACTCATGGTACCTACAGCCTACCCCAAGTAAATATAAATACATGAGAAACTAGATCATCCGTGTAAGTGGGTCAGGGTATATTTGCGGAACGAAATGACGTTTAGATTCTGAAATGCTTACATTGCGACCCCATTGATGTAAAATGGTGCATCTTCAAATAACTGGTTGACTTCGTAAAATATGAACATAATATTTTAGATTCTATTCAGATATTCTGTCGTTCGTTTTTTATTAAGAGTGCAATATACCTTTTTAATGATTGTAGAGGCATTCGCTTTGCAATCGTTCATTTGAATTGATAAAATAGAAAAAAAAATCTATTCGATTACGGTGAGTGTATTATAATTCCACGACCGGATTTGCAAACAGTCCGATCGCATTGTAAGGTGGTTATTTTACCACATGATCTCGTAATCGAATACAGAATTGTTTTTATTTCATCTATTGTTTTATACCTGCCCTAAGCCTGTGTTTTTTGTTTCTTAAACATTATAGTCTAATCTAGTCTTATCTAAGTTGCAAAGATATGGTTCATTGGGGATTAATGATTTATCTAAATTATAAAGGTTAAAAAATATAATATTAAAGGTGTGGCCACGAAAATAAAAAAATAAAACAAAGTTTGTTTTACATTTTAATACAATAAAATTCTAGAGATTTTATTTAAATTTCAAAATAGGTTTATTTTGTTCAGTTAAAGTAGATAAATACTTCATTTATTGTACGTCCTCAATGTCAGTGTTGTTTGTCGTACAATAAAAACATTTTTCTCAAACAAGTTTACAAAAGCGATGCAGTACAAAGGCGAGGGTGGATGGATGAACAAAAACCGCCGACTTTTTTTGCATGCAACATCAAAAACCTTTCAAATCTATTTCCTATCGGTGTCAGGTTGCCTTTTTCTTGAATCAATAAAACCAAAGAGACGGCGGGTCTGTCTCGGCTTTCTACCGCGCCTACCTCGTCCACCGCAGACCATTCTGAAAGTGATTTTTCTATTTAAATAATGCAACTTTGCAACTTAGATTTGATGCACTATTCCTTAATATTGTTATGATTTACGCGGGTTTAATTAAAAAAAATTGCAGTGATTTATTTCACTCAATTTATTTCAGATGCAGACTCACTGTACACCTACACAATACAACGGTCGGTTAACTTTTACACCTACAGGGAGTTTTGGTCCTTACTTTATATTTAGAATAAAAATAATTATTGAATTTTTGAGAATCTTTACATGCCAAACTTGAACATTTCCTTAGAACATTTTAGAACACTTGAAAACATTTATGGAAACGGCACCAGACAGAGAGTCCAGTAAGATTTTGATATGGAAGACCGTGAACCTTCAAGGCTTGTGAGCTGGAGAAAGTAAAGAAGTATAATAGGAAGGTTTTTTGCGTGTATTTTAAATGTAATATATCTTTGCAACTTAGATTTTATGTGATTCCTTGAGTCCTTCATATACAGTCATAAAAATTTGGTTCACAAACACCTTATTATTAGCAGTCCGATGTGCGATATGTGATTCCTTGAGTCCTTCATATACAGTCATAAAAATTTGGTTCACAAACACCTTATTATTAGCAGTCCGAAGGACTGTTATAAAGTATTGTATTCGTCCGAAAAAAAAAAAATGATGTTTCAACGGAAATGAGTTGTCCTGCACCAGGACATGCAAAAAAACCTAATTTGTCGAACCTGTCCGTCCGTCCGTCCGTCCGTCCGTCCGTCCGTATGGATGTATGTATGTCCCAGCCGGAACTACTAATCGCAGAGACACCAATTTTTGGATTTAGAGAATTGACAACCACAGATTTTGATGGGCCGACCGGCATGGCACCAACCTGAAAATTCAAGATGGCTGCCATACAAAAAAAATATAAAATTGCATTTTTCTCAAAAACGGCTCTAACGATTTTCTTTAAAATTTCAGTGTGGTCGTTGCTTTAATTGTCGCGAAGAAAATTTGTTATGGCAACACTCTTCCCAACCTGCGTCTATGAGTTGCCATATTATGAAAGAAAAAAACGATTGTGATTATCTCGGAAATGGCTGGGTTGACAAAAAAAAAATGTTCTACAATATTACGCGCAATATTAATTTCTACAAAAATTTAAAGAATACTTTAAAAAAAAATTTACTTAAAGTACCGTTTACACGATCTCAAAATTTTCATCGAAAATATTAAAAAGTCCCATAAAAACGCAATTTTGTAAAACTTTTTTTAGGTTCACAAGAAAGAAAAATTTATAAACTTCTTTTCACTATAATTTGTTTTTCACTATTTTGAGAATTCAAGATGGCTTCCAAAGAGGAGAAAACTTCAAATGCGATTTTCTCAAAATCGGCTCGAGCGATTTTTTTTAAATTTTCAGTAAAGTAGTTGCTTGATACATTCTTATCAAATTTAGGTATGGCAATATTTTTGCTAATCTGCGTCTATGAGTTGCCATATGAACAAAATAAACAATTGTGATTTTCTCAGAAGTGAAAGCGTTGATAAAAAAGATATGTTCTACAATTTTATACGTAACATCAAATTCTATATAAAAATGAAATAAAAATTTTGAAAATAAAAACATAAAGTGCCGTTTACATGATATCAAAAATTGAAATTAAAAGGCTACAAAAACCCATCAGAACCCAAAAAACTTTTATGTTTCTTAACTTTATCAGAAAAATCTTGTTTATCACTATAATACATAGTGAAACATTTTTCAAATTTTAGAAAATTCAAGATGGCTTCCGAACAGCTGAAAATTTCAAATGAGATTTTCTCAAAAACGGCTCCTACGATTTTCTTTATTTTTTCTGCATAATCGTCATTATAATATTGCTATGTAACAACAATAACCATTGCCTCATAATTTACTTTGTTTTGGGGGTTGCCATGCAAGAGAAAAAAATAATTGAAAATTTCTCGGCAGAGAAAGGGTTAACTAAAAAATAATGTTCAACAATTGAAAATCTTTTAAATATACCTACATATATCAATCATTACTTTTTTCAAAAAAGTATTATAAAGTATAGCCACTATACAAAGTGACAAATTTTCATACAAAAAATGATTGTAATATTTTTGGTAGCAAAACGTCTAATACCCATAAATAAACCTACATAACAATTCGCTCAATCAATTGCTATAGAACAACAATAAGTATTGCCTCTTAATACTCTTTGTTTTGGGGGTTGCCATTTAAGAGAAAACAATATCGTAAGTTTTCCCGGCAGAGAACGGGTTAACTAAAAAATAATGTTCTACAATTGAAAAGCTCTTATATATACCTACATACATTAATCATTACTTTTTTCAAATAAATATTATAAGGTGTAGTCACCATACAAAGTGACAAATTTTAATACAAAAATAATTGTAATATTCTTGGTACTAAAACGCCTAATATAAAATACTAGGCTACGAGTCTTAAAATCTAGTAAGTTGTACCCATATAATAATCAATCATAACTTTCCAAAATATCAATGAAAAGTATAGGTACCCACCAAACAAAGTGTTAGTTTTGATACAAACGGGATCAATGATAATACTGCAAAAAGACGATTGCTTAAAAATATTAGCTTCATTACTTACACACAACTAAATGTTTTGTTATGAAAATTGGCTATGACCTAAACATGACCGTATTTTGTGCTATAAAGTCCTGTGCAGTCCACTGTTCAATTTATTTATTATATAACACCTTTTATATTCTACTTTTCGGTCGCATTTTTTATTCTAGTAAATTATTTAATGGCCAGAGCATCTACTTAGCGTATCGAATGTGTTAGATTCACATACCATATAATCAATGAATTATGAATAAAAACAATCTTCTGATTGAAACCTTTGCAATATTTTGTATGCAATATTTCAGAGAGAAGGATCGTGAAAAGCTACGGTAAGTAAGGGTATTATAATATCGTGGTAGCAACTTTCCCTGCGTTGGAAATAAGGCTTTCAGCGCGGTTAAAGTATTGAGATTTATGGAGTTCTTTAAAAAAACGATTTAAGTTCTGAGACTAAGCGGTTTTTTTTCCCAGATTTGCGGACGACTTATGCCGTAAAACGCTTGATCCGTTTTTCAATAATCACAACTCGCTTTCGTATTATTTATTCATTTGAATTGAAATTTGTACTTCCTTACGTATTCTTTCTTTTTTGAGGGATTTGATTTTTTTTCGCTAATGGTACAAAACATGTAATTAGTTGCAAAGATAAATTAACATTTAAAATTCATATAAAATGCATGCCCACAAGCAGACATGTCATCACCTTAGTGCTTGTCTGTCGTATCTACAACAGAGGTAATTTCACATGAGCAATGTTTGTATGTGTACTGAACCAATTTGTCTTATGAATGCTGGAATTCGACACATTTTGTTAGTTCTTTTACATAAAATAAAACAATTATTTCATTTATTCTATACGTGTAATAAATAAAGAAGTCTATTCACGAAATTGCTACCAGCATTGCTAGTAACGGGCGATACGATGATCTGATATTTTATTCCGATGTCATTTCAACACTATTCGAAAATAATTACCCGCATACCCAAGTGGACAAAAAAGTAATGCCTACTTATCCTGGGCAGATGACGAATTCAATGAGTTGACATTTCAATATAAGTGACATAAAAGTTCGGAGAATCTAGAAATATTGTTTATTATTTGGGAGAATCTTGATGGAAACGGTTGAATTGATGGGAGAATGTCCTCACTAATTTTTCAAGTTCGATAGAATCTGCACAATAAAACCAGTTTTTTAAATAAATTATTAATGTTTCATTGTACACTTGAAGATGGGAGGTACTGGTTTTCCCGAAACTGTTTGTGTATAAAATAACCCCAATAATTGAATTTTGAGGAAAAAATATGATCGATAGATAATAATTGTGTCCATGGTTCCAACAGATGGCATTGAGCTATTGTTAAGTAATTGTTTTTTGTAGGAATTATTAGAAAAGTAAATACATACTTCTGGTTCAGAAAATTCTTGGTGGGTGAATTTCATACTTCCTCAAGATTTAAAAAAACTAATATTCATAATTGTTTGCATATTTAATGCATTAGATAATTATGTACTATAGCTCATCGCATTATTATTTTTTAATGAGAAAAAGCTTCGCATAAACAAGTTTCAATAAAAAATGACAGAACATTGTTTATGGATTTTTTTAAGGGCTAATTTCAATTTACTTTGGAAGAAAACTGACTTATACAACCCATATTAAAAACAATGAATAGGAACACACCATTTAAATGTTGTTTATATTGACAGAAATACGTTTTGGAAAATAAACACAAATAAAAAGAGTTTGCGGAAGTGGGGAAAGTTTCAAAAATTAAAATCAAATTTCGTATCCATCCAGGACATATTTCATGAGTTAATTACACTTGAAAAACTCGAAGCAAAACTGAAAACATTTCGTCACAAAAAAAAGTGGGCCAGTCTTCTGTGATATTTCATCCACTGAACGTTTCCACAACACTGCAAAACTCCTTTGTATTAATATAAAAACAATCTGTACTCCAAGTAAATAAATAACTTTGTTTAAACCCAACCAAAGCGTTTTACTACAGAACAGAAAACGTTCATTAGAGGCGCTGTTTTAGTTTGTATATTGTTTTGGTTAACGCTATGATTGAGTTTGAACGTAGAGCTTTTTTTATTTGGCATACCTACGTACTGGCCCGCTCAAAGTTTCGCAAATACATTTTTAAAAGCTGAAAACTTAGGCAGGCGGCGCTTTTTATTATGTTTGAAAACGAAACAAGGGAAAGCCTCCCGGCGACGGTGGTATGTTAGAACAGCACGGTGACAAAACGACACATGACAGAAAAACACATGTCAGAACATCACAATGACAAAACATCACTATGATAAATCAACACAGAAAATACATCACTATGACCAACAACACAGAAAAAAAACATCACATTACAAAACATTACAAACCAGAAACAAAAAATTCCATAAACGGCACATGACAAAACATTACATCACAATCCATCCCCCCAGTGCTTGTTTGGCTTATCCACCAATTAATGCAAAGATGAGCTTTAAATTATAATGGCCTTAAAAATCACATTCTACACAAACTGAGCAAAGAAAAAAATGTAAAACACGATAATGACGTGAGACTTTATTTATATATTTTTAAAATCAATATCCAGTTTTCATAAGAAACATTGGCTCAATACACATACAAAAAAAAATCGTGTGAAATTAGCTCTCATGGACACCAGACAAACGAGCACTACTGGGACGAAACATCAAAACTGGGATTTTTTGTCGTGTGATGTAGTGTCATTGTAATGTTCTTTCATGTGTCGTTCTGTGATTTGTTGTTTTGATATACATCGTTCTATTGTTTGTCGTTATGTCATGTGTCGCTTTGTCACTGTATCGTTCCGTCATGTGTAGGTACCATGCCATGTGTCGTTATGTCATGTGTCATATTGTGTCATCAAGACTGTGATTTTTGTCTTTGTGATATACTGTCATTGTGATGTTCTGTCATGTGTCGTTATGTCACTGTATCGTTCCGTCATGTGCACTATGTCATGTGTCATCAAAGCTGTGATTTTTGTCATTGTGATGTACTGTCATCGTGATGTTCTGTCATGTGTCGTTTTGTCACAGTGTCGTTCTAACACGGAGCCCACGGTGACAGGGTATAATTCATTTTTTTCACTTGCCCCGAGCCTTCGAGAGCTCGGCCCGCCATATTTTACTGAGAGGGATTACGCACACATCGCTTTTCCTACCTTCACCCTCGTTATTAAGCATTACCTTCAAGCTCAAAAATGTATCTAAACTTAACAACACTTCTAGTGAGCGTATTACTTTTCCATGCATATTTAAGTAATTGAGTTTAAACGTAAAGGTTCGTATTTGGAGTGAGGTTATAAAGGGAGAAAAAAGTAAAGCATGCACAACAAACGCTGTCGACGGGTGTGTTAACCGACCTTGTGAAAACAAAGCCCGAGCATGTATTTTTTTTGTACGTCTGATGTTTGATTATACATAGAGACATACTTTCTAGTGGTTGGAAAATTTATTGGGTGCTTAGTTGTTCTTTTAGTTCTTACCTGCGCTAATCTCCAGACGTTTTTTCCCCACGTTTTGACTTATAGGTTGGTATGAGGCATTCCTTGACTTATAGGTTGTTATGAGGCATTCCTTGACTTATATGTTGGCATGAGGCATTCCTTGACTTATAGGTTGGCATGAGGCATTCCATGACTTATAGGTTGGTATGAGGCATTCCTTGACTTATAGGTTGGTATGAGGCATTTCTTGACTTATAGGTTGGTATGAGGCATTCCTTGATGTATAGGTTGGTATGAGGCATTCCTTAACTAATTGATATGAGGCTTACCACCCATACTATAAAAAATGTTTCACTTTGTCAATGTCACCTTTGTTTCAGAGAAGGTCGGTAAGAGTTGCAGGGCTTATCTTCATTTGAGGTTTGGATTTTAGTTTGTAAGTAGACATGCAGCGTTGTAACTGTTAGTGGCTGCATGTGTATGTAAAAAATAAACCACACCTCACATGAGTATAAGCCCTATAAGGTACTTTTACCGACCTTCCCTGAAACAGGGGTGACATTGGCAAAAATGAACCGAGTTTTTACAGAATGAAAATCAACCTAATACCAACCTACCAGTAAAGGAACTAAGGCGCTAGCCCACTTTTGCGGAAAACTAGGACGGCATTGGCAAAAGTAAACCGAGTTTGTACAGCATGGGGGTCAGCGTCATACCAACCTTTTAGTGAAGGAACTAAGGCTTTTTCCCGGTAAAATATCCCAAAATCGTTTCCCCAACTATGAGTGGCTGCTTATTTACGTACATAAAGTACTGCCTCATTATGTACACGTACTTGACTCTATATCACACACTATATTTCAAAACCTGTTCAAAAACTGGCTCTCTACTCTCTCTCTCTCTCTATTCTACACTCTGCTCTCTCTTACTTTGCCGTGCACAACTTTACAGCGTCTCGTGAAGAATTTCATCAGAAAGCTGTAAAAAAAATATGATGTAATCAATCTCAGAGAGTATATGAGTTAAATTGAATAATAAGTGTTCTCGTGAAAAAAATTAAATGCATAAAATTGTTGATTGAAATCATAAATTTCATGTTTTGATTACACGTAATGTATAAGAAAACAACAAAAATGAAAACCAGTTAAATAATACGAAAAATACAAATAACTTCGCCTGAAAAAGTGGATAAAGTATTACATGTTTATTTCTATATTATATTCGCTTTCTTTAAAAAGCATTTGACGCCGAAGATCTGGGAGAAGACAGCTTTCCTGGATGTGAAATATATGAGAGTAGACCGGCATCCGAAATATGGAGAAAAAATAAGTGTGCAGTTATTGTAATTGTAAATACATATGTCAAACGACCTTAACTCCAACCTGAACGTTACAAGAAGAGATGTATTATGCCTAAGATGGAAAATCTTCCAAACTTTGATATTTAAGAACGGCTCCTCATCAATTCTAACTCGCTTCGGGACTTTAGGACAGTATTGGTAACCATGCCTGTCTTCGAGACTTGCATTGATACCGTTAAGCCGTCGTTGACTGTTGCCATACAATATAAATTATACAAGATGGCTGCAAGTGAACAGCTAATAAGAATACAGATAAAGGGCTGTCTATTACGTCATTCGCATTAAGGGGGGAGGGGGGGGGAGTCTGGTCTGCGGATGATGGCAAATGATGTACGAGTACCAAAAATGACGTCGTTCTTGTAAATACCAATTTCTACAAAATATACAAAATATTATGTAAGTGATATAACATTATTTATTATTAAGCTCATCCATTATTACAGCAAGAGGGGGGGGGGGTCATTAGATAATGACTATATAGGATGATTGTAAGGGGGGGGGGGGGGTCGAAATCAGCCAAAAAAATCGATGACGTAATTTATGGACTGCCCCTAAGTAGAATACTGATTTCTTCAATTATCTACCAATTAAAGAAAAAACGTTTCCTAACCTAATTTCTAAAACACTGGAGTATGCCACTGGCTAGTATGTGGTGTTTTCCTCTATTCTCTGGAAACATCCCGCTCTGTGCCGGTTTCATATAATATACCCCTCTAAATACCCTCACCCCCCTCTGAATATTATTTACGAGTCTGAACCCCAAGTATACAACTTTACTGTAAGCCTCAACCAAAAGTTCTGCAAAAAAATGTATGCAAAATGAAACAGCGCCTAGAGAGAACGTTTTAAGATTCCTTATATTTCTTAACGCTATGGTCGAGTTTTAACGTACAGTTTTCAACTTAGGGTACTGAGAGGTATCAAAATATAGCATAAGTAGGTAAGTGTGTGCACAGGTACAACGGCCGCGTATTTAAAAGGTGTATTGTGTTTGTTTCACTTTTTTTGATCCCAAAAGCTTTATTTTTGTGTTACATAAACATAGGTGCTAAGTACCACACAATGGAGCTATCAGAGCTTTTGTGGTTTTTTTTTTTACTTTAAAAAAGATATGAAAAACTGGGAGACTTTTTTTATGTGGAATTGAAATATATATTTTACTAAAAGGTTCATAAATTTTAGCGCCTTCAGGTGATGCATTTCGTGTAAATAAGCCACGTATTATTTCAGGCCTATCTCATAGAATGTCATCTATAATCTAAGTTGCAAAAATATTTAAAATTCATAGTAAATTCACAAACAGACACGGGTAAGTTCGCACTTACAAATGCTGAAGGTGTACTTACAAATTAAAAACCTAACCTTAAATTAACATAAGCCATGCAACTTTTGCCGACCTTACCTGAGATAGAAGTGACATTCCCAAGTGAACCATTTTTTACAGCATGGGTGGTCAGTCTAATAACAAGCTATAAGCCAAGAGATAGTAAAGATCATCAGTCGAGATCATCCCCTTTTAGTTTTCATAATATAAATAATATTTTCGAAAACAATGCTACATTGCCACCTTCTATATGACTAAATTCTTTTGAGAAAATTAATATCGATGAATTAAAAAAAAATTCCATTTTCAAATCATGCAGTTTAACTGCAAAAAATACAAAAATTTCAGCATCAACAAAAAAACTCTTAAAAACAATGCATTGCAAGTTCTTCAGATCGCTGTGAAATTCAATCTAACTGTTGACTTTTGTGTGTTTTTGTTGGCAACACCGTGTACGTAGAATGAAACTGTTTTTAATTAATAAATCCGTTTGATTGGTTTTCCCCCAACAAATAGTATGCATCTACCCGGCTCGTAAAGTCAAACGCTTTTTCATTCCGATACTTGTCGGGTTGGAGGTTTTTTTTTTGCTTTATGGAAAGTACAAATATTTTTAAATTGCTTTCAATTCATATTGTACGGATAAAGGATTGACACACTTTTATATTGAATTAATGCGAGCGCTCCATTTTTAATATTTCTGTTTTATAAAGATTAGATTTCTAGTTGAATTTTCAAAATAAATTTGTATTTTACATTCAACTTGATAGTTTTGTGAATTGCAACGTAAAATAAACATTTCAATTTAAACATTTTCGACCATTATTTTTTGTTCCACATATCATCGATTTAAAAAGTAAAAATAAGGATGAGCTTTGATATTCATCAAAATAATTTTTTTTTTAGTTTAGGTGCTGTCGCTCTAAAATGATTTGGTTTTTTTAGATTACAGTTAATATATTTGGTACCTTAATTAAACTGCTGCTCCCTTCACTTCTAGGTTGGTATGAGGCTGACCACCAATGCTGTAAAAAATGGTTTACTTTGTCAATGTCGTTATATTGTTAAGACTTATTCATTTATCATCACCTTAGTGTTTGTTTGTTTTATTTCCAACAGAGGTTATTTCATATGAGCAATTTTTGTATGTGTACTGGATCTATGACGTGTCTTATGAATGCTGGATTGATTGATTTTGAAAAAATTATAAAACACGACCCATACTATCATGTTTTACGTTTTTTTCTTAGCTCAGATTGTAAAGAATGCAATTTTAAAGACAATTTCATTTAAAGGTCGTCTTTGAATCAAATGGTAGATTAGACAAACAAGCACTGAGGGGACGATACGACAAAATCTGTTATTATTTTTCATTCTGTCTTTGCACAACGCAACGCAAACGCAACTAAGCTACACATATAGTGTGCCTTCTTGCCGCGTTATCCCCGAAGGAGTCGCATGTGTCGAGTTGAACCTATTTATTTTTACAGGTAAGGGGGCCGGCCTTACGCCAACCACTTCAGTCAAGCACTTTCTCATGAGTATTTACGATTTCATTGTTTTCATTTAGGTAGGTACATATACAAATATAACAAACATCTTCACATACTTGCATTTATTTTCAAACGAAACTGTCAGTAAAACAGAAATTTAAAAATGTACTCAAACTCTATTGTTTACACTTATTATCTTATGTATATCCCATACGTAATGAACCATTCACTTAATATCTATAAGCTAGTCACGTTCACCGCTAAACAAAACCAATATAGATTATGCATGAGGATCATTATTATGCAGTTTAAGCTAACTGGGTTAATGGCTTGTGACACACATCCAGCAAAAATTCAGGCTTAGCACTAACAAGCAACTATTTGTAAACAGCTAGAGCTAGAAACCCGTGCAAATTTACTCCTGACTGGGAATTTTGATGTTTAACAGTGGCAATTATATAATTTTTGGTCCTGCCTAATAAGTTGCTATAAGTCTGATTACCTATACTTTTAAGAAAATTGTTTACTTTGCCAATGTCACCTCTGTTTCAGGGAAGGTCACAAGGAGTTGCAGGGCTTATATTCATTTGAGATTGGGACACTGAAGATTATTTAGTATATGCTCACGTTAATCTAACACGTGTAGGTGTGGCCTACACATGCTGTACTTACTAATAATTTTACCAAATGTAAGCCCTTTGGCATTTGAGTGACATTTCGTCCACTAAGAGCTAGTTTGTCTTATGTCTATCAGAGCTAATATCACATAAACAATATTCGTATGCGTACTGGACCAAAGTGTCTTATGAAACCTGAAAATTCATTTAAAAAATATTTGGAACAACTCACACATTATCGTTCTTTTATGTTTTTTCCTTAGTTCAGATTGTGTAGAATGTGATTGTTTAGACAATTTAATTGAAAAGTCATCTATAAATACAATAAGCCAATCAAGCTGAAATAGCGAATGAATGGGATATCCAGAGTCATAATAAAAGGAGGACTTGCATGAAAAAGGTTATGACTCTGGATGAAATAGAAGAAGTGTGCAAGGACAGGAAGAAGTGGCGGCTAATCTGCAATGGTGATTTCTAATGTTGGTGTATTAATTTGCTACATTTTTTGCATAGGAAATTTCTGACTTTTTTTGTATAGATTTCTTTGTAAGGTTTTGTTCTTTTATATATTTAAATGTAATTTTTTATTCATATTCCTTGACTTATAGGTTGGTATGAGGCTGACCACCCATACTGTAAATAATGGTTCACTTTGCCAATGTCACCCCTGTTTCAGGGAAGGTCGGCAAAAGTTGTGGGGCTTATGTTCATTTGAGGTTTGGATTTTATTTGTAAGTACACATTCAGCATTTGTAAGCGCGAACTACACTTGTTGGTTTGTGGGCTTACATCTGAGAGCTTTAAATGAATATATCCTTGCAACTTAGATTATTATTATTATTATTAAGCGCCGGGGTGACGATTTAGCTAAGTAAAAATTTTTAACACCAGAGACTAAAGATATCAAAATTCACGTAATGAGTTTGATGAGGACTTAGGAGATAATTTTTATTGTAAACAAAGGTAAAAATTTAACTAGGTTCGCAAAACGCTGAAAAATTTGGTGTTAGCAGAATGAACTTATTAACGAGAAGCAACTAGATGGAAGTATGCGTTGCCACACATTATACTTGGCATAGTTTCACCCAAGTCCGGGAAGAAGTTGGACTTGGGGATGAAACCCTAACTTAAGTGTTTGGTAACTTTCTAAGTAAGCGGAAAGTAAGTTTTTTGGAAGCTTGCTTTTTTTGGCGCACCTTTAAGATAGGGTTTTGTCACTTTATTTTCCTTAAATACTCTTTCTTCTTCTATTTCTGATAAAGACCTTTTGACCTGTGATGATGATGATGATGATGATCAGTTGATGATTTTTTTACAGCGCCGTTTCGTGATGTAGTGACTCCAAGGGCGCTTGTGCAAATGATGCTAGAATGTGGCCAGAATGTTTCGACCTGTGATGATGCGATTTATTAAAAAACGTTATATCGCCTTACGGATTTTGAGATGAAAAATTTCAGCTATGTTTTCACTGGTTAGGAGGTCTTCCAGCTGGGCGTTTACCTATTGACATCTTATTGGTAACAATGGGTGCGAGTCTTTTATGACTCATTCAGTACATAATCTCTTCAAAATGATCTGTCTCATCTCACTATGACCTCTATTTCACCGATTTAATATTTGTTCAACGATGAAAAAACTGTTCAGCAATATTCGTATTTTACTTTTCAATTAAATGCAGTAAATATGTGCATTTTTTTTTTTTTTTTTAAGGAAATCCTGTGCGGGAGACTCCCTAGATTCTAAAGACTCTAGGGGTCTATGACACTTGTTGTAGTGCCGCAGAGGTGTACGAGCTTGGTCGTCGCTACAAAGCGCCAATACTCAAGCAAGACCCAGTTGCTGTAAGGCTGGATGGGCCTTTGGTGACCGGTCATTGGTAAAGGTTTATGAATTTTTCAACCCAGCGAAGAGCACATTCGAAATATAAATGGTATATTTTTGTGCTCCGCCGGGATCCGAATCCACAACCTTCCATTTGCGAGTCCGAAGTGTTGCCACTACGGACTACGGACCGGATTACGGATTATATCCGTAGATAAAAAATATCAATTTCTTAATTATTTATCGTCCTATCGTCGTATTTACTTTGTTAAGGTCCTTAATTAAAAGACTTTTTTAATTTTTAGATTATTTTTTAGAATTTTTAAAATCCAATTTGTTGACAAAATTGCTGTAGAGTACAGAAAAATATATTTCGGTATCTTCATTTTCAATTGCTTCTATATAATCTATAATCTAAGTTGCAAGGATATATTCATTCAAAGCTCTTAGATGTATGCCCACAAACAAACACGTGTAGTTCGCGCTTACAAATGCTGATTGTGTACTTACAAATAAAATCCAAACCTCAAATGAACATAAGCCCTGCAACCTTTCCCAACCCTTTCTAAGCTAAATTTTTAGGTGTAATTCACACACAACAAATCTATGCCTTAACCGCCACCTAACGCAAATTTGCCATACGAATAAACAATGATACATGAGTCAGCCGTGGATCAAATGTGTTGTGAGTAACCCTGTCCCATGTTTTTTTGCCCATATTTTACTTATAAATATTCAGACAAATTATTTCAGTGTTTTACGTCTCTCTATAAAACTTGTATGTTTTTTTACGTAACTAGAATGACATTTAAATAAAGACACCTTCTTCTTTTCAGGTGTACACAAGGGTTGCAGAAAATGGGTCATCTGCCACAAGACGTCTTAGGGTCGTCGCTCCGTAGTACGTAGGTGCTTCTCCCCGGCTCGCGGCCATTAGCTGTTGACAACTCTCATTGTGATTTACACAGAGGGCTGTAAAGAAGCCGGGAGGAGACGCCGTTTACCTGGAACTGCACGTATATGTCTCGTTAAACACAGCCACTGCGCTAAGGAGCCATTACATGTTATAAAAAAATAGATGATTTTTATTTAAAGACTGAATTTTTCTGTGCTTAATTTAATTTAAATAATAATGCTAATCATCATCATCTTCTAAAGACAGCGCCTTGTTGTGTCAGGCATTTGTCTCTGTCTGTTGCCATCTTTTTGAGATGCGAATAGGAGAAGACATCCATGAGCCGCTTCACATTTGAAGTATGAAGTTCTTGTGCGACCTTCGTCTTCCCAAGATTTTCCTTCGAAGATGTTGTTAAGAAAGGTGCTATTTTTAATCAAGTACCCTATTAGCTTAGCTTGTTTCTTCAAAATGTGATTAATAAGCTCTTTTATTTTTTCTACGTTCCTCAACACCTCTTCATAGGACTTCGACCCATGATGTCTTGGAAATATTCCTCCAAATCTACATCTCGAATACCTCCAATACTAATATTCGGATGATTTATTCGGTAAATTTTTATGCTTTTTAAGAGTTTTCATTTCTAAGAAAATGCATGACTTGCAAATTCGGTCGACAGATACATAATTATTTCATTATGACGGCGCACTTGGACATATCAACTGCAACGTTTGCCAAATCCATCACTGAGGCTGTAGGTCTGTTCATTTCTTCATTGGTAATTTAGGGATATTTCGTAAGTGGAGACCCATCTGCGGAGGAACCGACCACCCCTAGTGGAACGGCGGCAGAATACAGTACAGTACAGCCTCACTTCAAGTATTGGTCTTAAAGCTTAAGTTTAATGCAATTTGTGTGAAACTACTAGAATTATTATATTCTGACTATCTTTTCAATGGTAATTGTTTCATTGGACGCTTCCTGCACTTAGGCAGTATTAAATGCGATACCTCGCAGAATGTCTGTGAGAATTGTGTTATTATGAGAGACGTTCATTAGATTTCGCAAAGTCGTAAATGGACAATAAACGCGACGTGATGTGTTGCAATTTCGACCCACGCCTGCAAAACTTCCGTCCGTTCATTAAGAATACAAGTAGGTACAACAATGTACCGAGTACTTTCCCGAAAGTGAAATTCTTGCTCACTAAGTGTGTGTGAACTAAGTGGATTTTGTATGAAATTTTTTAATAATTTTGAACGAAGATTGCATTTGCAATACTGAAGCTGTGAAAGCATCGACCAGTATAAACGACATAGATGGCGTACTTACACAATATGTTGTCTCTATAGTAACAAACGTGCCATCTAACCTAATCTAAGTTGTAAAGACATGTTAACAATAATTAAAGTTCATAGTGTTTTTTATCAAAATGGTTTTTATCCTAAATCTGTCGTTTTTGTTTCTTATACTTTATGGCCTTTGTAAAAGAGTTACAGTAATGAAAAAAATCATTTTTTTTTGAAAAATATACAGGTTAAAAAATATTCATAACTTAAAAATTGTCATCACGAAAAAATATTTAAAAAAACACGTTTTTTCACATTTTTATATTGTCTTTCGTATGTGATATATTTCACAAAAAAATACGCGTAAGTTCGCGCTTACGCATGCCGCATGTGGGCCTACAATATGAAAAACCAAATCTTAAATGAACATAAGCAATGCAACTCTTGCTGACCATCCCTGAAACAGGGGTGACTTTGGCAGAGTTAACCATTTTACTCTTACACGAATATTTCCATAATTGCTATAGTTTCTGATGATCAGAGGAACAGAAGTTGTTCTACATTGTTACTCTGCTTGCTGGAACACTTTGAAATTTTCATCAGCTTTTGATCTTAAATTTCCTACCCAGGGGCGTGTCTTCCTCACAGCAATACGTGGGTTGCATGACCACACAGACTAGGGTGCATCTCACGGGCAGAAGACATTCATGTAAAGAAAGTACAAGAGAAAATTCGTACAGATACGACACTGCGCTGATAATTTTAAAAGTCACATTAAAAATATAAATATATATACATTTATACTTGCATACTACTTAAGTGAAAATAAAAAGACAAAGATAAATCCTACATTAGTTATTGATTTAAAAAATATATATTATTATGGTAAAGATTGGTTTTACATTAAAATTTATGCTTGGCAGGTTATATCAAATTATCTTATGATTCTTTTTGGTTAGGTTAGGTAAATATTGATTGTTAAATTAAAACTCATAGTTGAGGTGTTATATCAAATTCTCTAAGAATTCTTTCTGGTTAGATCATTTTTGATCTGCAGCTTATTTGCCTACTGACGTTTCGCTTCTACGAGCGGAAAGTATTTTCAAGGCTCAAAGGTCAAAATAATTAACTGCTAGCCCTCTTCTAGACATAAACCTCGTCAAAACTGTGATACACCTTTCTAAATCGAGCAATGCGAAATTGATAATAGGGAAATTAATTCATGAATTAAATACAGTTCAAAATATGTCGGTATGCATTGATTTGAACCGTAGAAAATTGGTGAAAATACTATAAAGAATTAAGTTATTAATGCACCAACCATCCAAAATATTAATTAAGTTAAAAGTTGAGTTTACTTTTGTGTGAAAACAGAAACAAAAAACTTAAGTTAGTACCCCTTTTGCTTATTACTTCCAGCACCTTCTTCTTAAAAAAAGTACTACTTTTATCGAAGAAAATCTGATGCACATTTTATGCCATTTAAAAATAAAGAAAACACCGGTAAGCTTCATATTCTTTGTCGTGTAGAAAAATAGAGTCTAAAGGAGAATATTTCCTAATAATGTCTCACACCCATGGTATCTCCTCATATAAGATAGTCGTTCAACAATGGTCTGGAGTTTCTCGAGAACAAAAGTTTTCCGTTCAAACTTAACAATAGGTAAATGTATGGAAACTTAAAAAGCGCCTCTATTGAGCGTTGTGATTGCCGTACATTTTTGGCAAAACACTGTGGTTGGGTTTAAGCCATTGATAAATATTAAAGAAATAGAGGGAGCATAAGATACGTTTGGCGTGCCAAATTGTTAATGTTTTTAGACGTTAGCGAGGTCGAATTATAATCATTTCCCAGATAACCGTCGTAGAGAAGTGTCTTTTATGCCTTTCTTCGTGTCTTGTATGAACGGGAAGTGAGCAAAGCAGAATGTAAGCACGCTTCTCCCTCTGCTTCTTCTCATGCTACTTGCACTGCCCAGTGGTTCTGGATTTGTTGATTTTTTTTTCGAATTTTATAGGCCTGTATTGTTCCGCTCATCATCCTCGTCAGTGGTCGGAGCACCAGCGCAGTGAAAATAAAGGACATAGCGCTGTTATATTATGTCTGCTTTTAATTGTATACCTATTTCATTCAGTGGCATGAGAAAGGGGCATTGAGAATAAATGTCACGTTCACCATCTATGTATTTTATATTGAAGTTTGGATACTTGGAGTACTGGAACAGTCCAAATGTTTAGCACCTTGGGGTATACACATGTAGGACAAGACTCAGCTAGGGAGAGTGCAACTAACGGCATGTTCAAAGAATGTTTTCTCTCCGTTGTCGCATCTCAGCACTTCTGGAAATTATTATTATTTCCCTATTTTTCTGGCATTTAGCGCAGGTGAACTGATATCAAACGGTGTTATTCCCACAGCAAATCCATGGCTCAACTGCCACCTAACGTAAATTCTAAATATGAAAAAAACGATGATCTATGAATCAGATATGTATAAAATGTGTTGTGAATAGTGCTGTAAGAGACCACATCTAAAAATCACTATAAAAGAACTATTGGAGATCGTAATATGAACTTTTATTAGGTAAGGTTGTAAATAATTATTTCAAATTTATTGTGAACTCAAAACAAAATTGACATAAATATAAATATTTAAAAATATAAATGGTAAAACATTGTTTTAATTCACTTTATTCTTTTTGTTTTTGCTCGAATATTTTCGCCTAATGTATGAAAATATATTTGTAACCATTCTGCTCTTGAAGATGCCTCATTAGGCGAAAATATTCGAGCAAACACAAAAAGAATAAAGTGAACTAAAACAATGTTTTACCATTTATATTTTTAAATATTTATAAAAATGGACTTTCACTGTGTTAACAGATCAACACTAAAAAATATTACAAAATTGACATGTTTCGTCACTTTCTAAATTACCGAAAAAATGTAACTACCTGTTCTTTAACTTAGGTCTTAGAGGTTAGTATGAGGTTGACTCCATGTTAAAAACCTTTGGCTTACTTTTACCAATGCTACCCCGTTTCAGGGAAAAGCGGCATGGCATTTATTCGCTTAAATGTTGCGACACATCAGCCGCACGCTTTTCGTAACTGCACCGAGTATAAAGTTATATGAAACCCAGCACGACCTTCCAACACAGGCCATTTTTGTTGTGCAAAGCTAAACGGAATTCTCGTGAAGTTTACCATGAGCCAACTGAACTCCAAGTAAAAAACTTTTCGCTTAAACCCAGCGATTGCGTCATGCAAAAATGTCTAAAAAATAAAACACTCACTAGAGACATTATTTTATTTTCCATACATTTTTGGTTTGGATGAGATTAAATATAATATAATATAAACATATTATGTTTCATACTAAGTGTACTGCTAACAGCGTCGTGTATTGGAACATATACCAAATTCATACTTTATTTTTTGCCAAAGAAAACGTAGCCCTTTGACTTTGGCTAAGAATTTTCAAAGCTCTACGCCGTCGGAGACTGATTTTTTTAATGTTTTTAATTACTGAACATTTACCTCGTTAAGCCTGCAACTTAGTTCCTTAACTAAGCCGATTTATATGTACATATGTGTGGGTTGTATGCCTGCAGAAACGTTTTCATAAAGGCTTATCTTAACACGTTTACTTTGCTCTGAAAACACTTTTAGTGACGCTTGTAGAAAAAAATGAAATGGTTTTAAAAGAAAAATAAAAAAACTTATCATAGTGTTATGTTTTTACGCGGTTTTTACGTATTTAATTAAAGTTGTGGGGATTTATTTTACACAATTTATTTAAGATTCGGATCGGATAACGAGTCACTGCTTATTTAAAAAAAAAAAAAAAAGTGCTCCGCCGGGATTCGAATCAACTACTGTCCAATCACGAGTCCGAAGTGCTATACACTAGACTACGGACCGGTCAAAAATACGTATACATGGTAATTTTGATTATTTTCAGCTGTTATCAATCGTTGGTAATGATTCGTAATATTTTGTTTTCAAGCAATAATGTAGGAGTGTTTTTCGCCTCAATGAATATTTATTTCCCGAAATGAGTGCCGGTTTTAAAGAGAAAAATTTGGGTCAATCTTTGGAGAGCGTCTCGGAAGTACGCTTTCCATTTCAGCAGGGCTGTTTGAAGGAAACTCCATACCTAACTACAGTAATAAATTTTGGCCAAAAACATGAGGCAAGTCTCGGCCGCTTCATATTTATGGGCAACCACGAACAATTTTTGCAGCCACGAAATAACTTTAGAGACATTTTAATCAGTTGAAAAAATAAATAGATTGTACAATGTATGAGTTTATATACGTGTATATTTACTCATGATTGTGTGTATGTGTGTTTTTACTATAGGTGTATTGGACGTAAGTATTTGGATGGTTGTGCCTACTCGTTTTTGCTCGAGACGGTTCTGGTGTTTGCTAGAATAGCCTTTAGTCTATAATAATCTATAATCTAAGTTGCAAGGATATATTCATTTAAAGCTCTCAGATGTATGCCCACAAACCAACAAGTGTAGTTCGCGCTTACAAATGCTGAATGTGTACTTACAAATAAAATCCAAACCTCAAATGAACATAAGCCCCACAACTTTTGCCGACCTTCCCTGAAACAGGGGTGACATTGGCAAAGTGAACCATTTTTTACAGTATGGGTGGTCGGCCTCATACCAACCTATAAGTCAAGGAATACGAATAATAAATTACATATAAATATAAAAAAGAACAAAACCTTAAAAAGAAATCTATACAACAACAAAAAAGTAAAAAATTTCGAATGCAAAAAATGTAGCAAATTAATACACCAACATTAGAAATCTATATTGCAGATTATAATCAGTTGAATAAATAAATATATTGTAACCAATGTATGAGTTTATGCATGTGTATGTTTACTCATGATTGTGTTTCTGTGTGTTTTTACTATAGGTGTATAAGACACTCGATCACTCACTCACTCACTCGATCGATTCACTCGACAGTGAATACTCGTTTTTGCTCGAAGCTTCTGCTCGAGACGGTTCTAGCATGGTCTGGTGTAGAATAGCCTTTAGTAATACGGGTGAATACGGATTGCAGTGATTTGAAGAGCAATAGGACTTCTTCATTGATAGCCCAATCAAGCCAATATATCCGAAGCATTTTTCTGTAGACACGCCTTAGTTCCTTCACTAATATGTTGGTATGAGCCTGACCCCTCACAATATAAAAACTTGGTTCATTTTTGCCAATGCGACTCCGATTTCAGGCGGTAGAAGTGGCAAATTTTATGTTCATTTGAAGTTTGGATTTTAATTTGTAATTACACATGCAGCATAAGAGTAGCCTGCTGTAGGCATGTATTGAATATGAGCATTAAATGTGAACATATCTTTGCAACTCAGGTTAAAGAAGTGTAAGGTTTTAAAAATGATGTAGAAATTATACGCTTTGACTCGTTTAATTGTATCTGCAGTTTTGTGAATGCAAATAATCAAAATAAACATTCCTACTTTTTAATTCCTCCTCCCATACGAGGCAGTCTCCATAGCGTGACGTAACAGAAATAACAAGGCTGACATCTCGGGCCGGTTCACAAAACGATGGCGAAATATTTTTTCGCAATTTTCAATTTCCCCTTTACCGAGCGTACCGAAGCAAAAGCATCCTAACGGAGGCTGCGTGCAAAAACAATGTAAGTTAGAAAAATATGTGAACACACTTTATTCTATTTCCTATAAAAAAAGCTTGTTCCAAAATTGACTGTTAATATTCTTTGTAAAATCTTATTAGAAAAAAGTTGCTTTGTTAAGTGTTGTACTCACAAAAAAAAATCATCGTGGTTTTAACACAAATGGTTTCCGTCTAATAAATTGATAAAGTCACAGCTATTGGTTGTGTAAAAATAAAGTCGATATTTTCTTCCTCTTCTTAAAAAAATATCAGTGCACCCCTGGATATAGGCCTTCTCCAATCTTCTCCATGCTTTTCAATTGACTGCTGTGTTCAGATTATTTTTAATTCTACCTTTCGATTGATAATTGCAAGGAATTAGCAATAAGTCACCGCGTTTTCCAAACGGGTTGTTGATTATCTGTCCGTCTACGAAGACTATTTTATTTCATTTCTAACTTCCAGAAAATCTTAACAAACATTCCCCTATCCGCCATCTTGAACACTTGGGATTTCAGGCGCCTTTTAACAGAATGATATTAAAAAAAAGAAGCTAATTTCTTGCTTTTAAAATCTGTATCAAACACTTTAGGATAAAATAAATGATACTTGGAAATTCATTTTGTTAAGAGTGTTTGTCGTATATAATTTCCTAGTAAACAGCAATCCGCTTCAGTCATTTGATACAAATTTACATTTAATCTTGCAACTAGGGTAGTTTTCCACGAAGCTTTTCCCCTGCAAGCCTAGCGGTCAAAAGGAAAAACAAATATAGCTCTCCCGTATTACGGGTCAGATGACCGGACCTTTAGGTTTTTCGCAATACATGCACATTTTTTCATCTTTGCCGAGTGACCCTCGACCCGTGAACTCGGCATTGCGAAAAGGTCCGCTGTTTGCATATCTCTCCCGCGCTAAATTTCGGGACGATGAAAATTATTTGGGTAAACTATCTTTTTTTGGTTGAAATAAATTTTTGTGCTTATTTTGTGTGAATGAATTTGGGGAACGATATCGCGATCCGCTAAATTTGTAAGCTGTGCATTCTCAGCACTCTTGTTAGATTTTTTAAATTATTATTATTATTAAATTTAATATTCGAAATGAGATTAACAAAGGGAAACAGTTTCCTGTATTTCCATAAGTGTATCTCCTTTTTGAAAATAAATCTAGATTGTTTATAAAATAAAAGTGATCAATTTTAAGAGTAATTCTCTACGACTCTACGATTCATATACTAGTGGTTCTTTATCTTTTCTGAACAGCAACCTCTTTGATTATTTTGTTTTGACTAGTTACCAGTTTGATAGTTTTACCGTTATCAAGGACCACAAGCTTTCAGAATATTACCTAATAAGTTGTTCCTTGACTAATAGGTTGGAATGAGACTGACCCGTCATGCTGTAAAATTGGTCACTTTTGCCAATGCCACCCCGGTTTCAGGTAAAGGCAGCAGGAGTTGAAAAATGATTATATTAATGTGAGGTTTGGTTTCTTTTACATGTACACATACAGCATGTGTGAACGCAAACTTAGATGAGCCTGAATGCGGGTATGCATGAAATGTGAGCACGTTATGTCAATATATCTTTGCAACTTAGATTATATAGTTTCATGTGCTGCAGTTTTCTACCGAGAACCATTTCAGGAGCTTTAGTGGATTGCTAGAGGTACGAGAAACACCGTTTAAGAACCACTGCTCAATATAAATAATACATTAATAAGAAGTGTTTTTACTTGCAGGAAATACGGTTAAAAAAGATCCGTTCAATATTTTTAATCAAAAAGCATTTGCTTGCTTATCTTTGAATGGAGTCAACATTTTGAATACATGTGTCTGAGCATTCATTAACATGACTTTTTAGAAAAACGTTATCATACAATGCTGCAAAATTGGGTTCAGCAACAAATGCAAAAATCCGTGATACCGTTTCGCGAACAATAACTGACAAGGAGCGGTAATTTCCCAAACGAAAACAACAATAAAAGGATTTACCCGGCAGCGGTGTTTATTTTAAATTTCTTTTCATCTCATGCACCTGGCTCAGGATTTGTACCCCAACTCAGCGTTTGCCCATAAAAAAATGTTTAGATACTAAAACAGCGCTTCAAGTGAGCGTAGTATTTTCAATACATTTTTGGGGTTAACGTAATGTTTGAGTTTTAAATTAATACTTTGTACTTGAGGTACTGTAATCTAATTGAAAAACAGTGGCCGGTCCATCCAATCACTGTCCCGTTGAAAAACTTGAAAAAAAAACGGCTTTAAAAAACAAGTTTGCCCGGCACGGTGCGCGGTTGTCGGACGATTCATCACTAGAAGGGGAACTCCTGTCGTGAAAAAGAGTTTAATTAACTGAGTATCGAAAAACAAACAATAAAGCCGCACAACCAAATAATATAGCAAGAGACGCTTTCTGTTATTTTGCAGTTTGCAATATTAATACAAAAAAAAAGTGAAAAAAATGCATTTTATTTTGACTATTAGAAATCCTTTGTTAAAAAAAAAAGAGTTGTGGAAAGAATGACTGAAATAAAATTTATAGCAAATGCAAGGATTGATATTTTTAGCTTAGCAAAAAAATGCAAAGATAATAAAGTGAGAGTCATTTTCTGTTAATGTGAGTTAGCCATTTTGCTATCCAAAAGTGGACAAAAGTAGAATTAAACATTTTTTGTATAAGTAGTTGTGTTGTTGAAAAAATTAATAGGTAGTACTTACTTTTACTTTGCGTATGGCCGGCATGCACAGAAAATCACTTGGCTGTTGGGCCGCGTCAGAGGCGAAGATCCAAGCCCTCCATCCACTTCCCTGCTTCTGGCGGGGCTTCGTGGAGGTCTTGGTAGTGTATGTATGAGAAAAAATATGTAGAAGGGTTCGAATTTTGGGAAAGATGAAAATTTTGGTAACTTGACAGATTAAAAGACTTTTTCAATAAAAAATAAAAAAATAAAAGAAATTAAAAACTTTGTTTTATTCCACTTTTATTGTTTTTGAGTATGTTACAAATATTTTCGGAATTACTTCCATCTTCGGGTAACTAACAATTCCTAAATTTAAACTTAAAAATTAAGACAGTGGAGTGGGATCTATTGGTGGTAGTGGTAAGGGAGGGGGTAGAAAGGTAGATGTGTGGGAGGGAGATGGTGATTTTTGGGGCGGAGCTAATATTGCTAGGAGAGGAGATGTGATGGCGGGAAGTTGAATATTCAGCATAGAACTTTTATTTTTGTGTTTATTAATCTCTAATATTTCTAGTATATCCAATTTTTTTCCTTTTTGACAGCTATGTATTAATTCTAAATTGTCTATATTAAAAGTATGTCCTTGTTAGTTACCCGAAGATGGAAGTAATTCCGAAAATATTTGCATACTCAAAAACAATAAAAGTGGAATAAAACAAAGTTTTTAATTTCTTTTATTTTTTTTATTTTTTATTGAAAAATAATCAATTTTTTAAAATGAATTTCCACAGTGTTTCACAAAAATCTTTTCAAAATTTATTAAAAGACTTGTTATTGGAGATGAAATGAGATCTCTAATAAAATTGCAAGGGCAATCTTATTAGATTCAATGTTCATATTACATGCATTGCCGTAAGCAGGCACGTATAAGTTTACGCATACACATGCCACATGTGGACTTACAACATAAAAACACAATCTCAAATGAGCATAAGCCCTGAAACTCCTGCCGACCTTTCCTGAAACAGGGGTGACATTGGCAAAGTCAACCATTTTTTACAATATGAGTGGTCAGCGTCATACCAACCTTTTAGTCGAGGAACATGACATGAAAATTTATTTTATTGTAGCATCTTTGTAAACAATTTAGTCATTAATGGTTTTTAAATAGAATACTTTTTTCGGTGGAATAAGACCTCATTAATTTGTTTGCATGAAACATATTCATACAGTTTTACTGATTACATAAAAATTTGCAAATATTACATTATCCAGTGGGTGTTTTATATCAAAGTCCACGCAACGCCTTGATTGCGTCAATTAATCTATAGCCGGTAACTCAAGTAAATTACGTCTTAACCCGAGTATAGCGTTTTACCAAAAATGTGTGATAACTGAACCTTTCATTAGAGGAACTGTTTAAGTTTTCATATAATTTTTGGTACACTCTATGGTAGAGTTTATTCGTAAAGTGTTATACTTGAGGTACGGACGTACGGTTTTAAATAAACGAGGCGCAGTATAGTGTACGGTGTTCATGAAGCTAGTTGCCGTTAATTGAACATGATACATGGCGAGAGCTCATCAAGCTGCAAGAAGACTCTACTTCAGGAGTTGTAGAGCCTGAGAAAACTGTTATAAAGAACCTGTTAAATGGCTGGCTTGAACACGCTACTTTCCGTTCGCAGGAAAGCTGAAAATTAAATATTACCTATATGCATTAATCGTAAGAGATTTCATTTTATGTTTTTTTGTGCAAAACCTAATGAATAAATTATAGATAGGTTTCTATACGCTTTTTTTAAGAATTAGGTTCTTTGACTAATAGGTTGGTATAAGGCTGGCTTACCATGCTGTAGAAACTTTTGGCAATGCAAGCCCGTTCTAGAAAAATAATATTTTGTTATATGTGCCTGCTTGTGAGCATGCATTCATTATAAGCCTTAAATGCCAATTTATATTTGCAACTTAGATTAAAGATTATGGGAGTATAAGAACAAACACAAGATAAAACACAACTTTAGGTGGATTGTAAAAATTGACGGAAAAAAAAATTAAGATGTGGAATTAATTCTAGAAGCTTACAGCGTACTTATAATTTCATTAATCTCTTTGAATTATTCCCGTATGTATTTTTTTCAGTTTTTCTTTTAGGAAATTTGTACCTGCACCTTTCAAAGTTCTCTTCCCGATGCAGTGAAATCAAATTACCTGGTGACGCCTCTTTGCCGACAGCCTTCCTCCAGAACTCCGAGCATAGAATTCAACGCTTTAACTCGAGCGTAGCGTTACCCAAAATTATATTGAAACTGAAGCAACGCCTCTTGGAAACGCTTTAATTTATTTAGATTTTTGTGAAAACGTTAACTTACGTAGGATACCTTCAGAAGATGGTAGAATCAAAGAAGAGGAAGCAAGGTGAGAGGGCACTATCCAAGAGGGGAAAGGTGTGCAATAAAAACAGCGTCAGGTAAATCCTCTCTTTTAATTAACTCTAATTGCCGCTAGAGTGCGCTGTACCCTTAGTACGAGTTGCAAAACTTGAGTAATGTAAAGTTTACGACAATTATTAAAGAGAGATTTCCCCCAAAATCTGCCGCTTTTGTTTGTTTGAACTTGATTTTCTTCATCACTGTAACTCTTTTGCCAAGACCATAAAGTGTAAGAAACAAAAACGGCAGATTTTGGGAGAAATCACTCTTTAATATTTTCCGTAAACTTTACTTTCCTCAAGTATTGCCACTCGTACTAAGGGTTCAGGTGTCCTTTGAGTTTGGAATTTAAGCTTTCGTGAGCGCTTCAATGAAACGTATTTCTAACTTGCTGCTTCAGAGTCCAATGAGGAGAAACGTGTACAATTCACATATATCTATAATCTATGTTGCAAAGATGAATTAGCATTTAAAATTCAAATTAAATGCATGCCCACAAACAGAGACGTGTAAGTTAACGCTAACAGATGCTGCATTTGTACTTATTAAAAATTAAAATCCAAACTATTTTTTTGTATAAATATACAGATACTTGATGTTTAACATAGCGATGTGACGTCTTTTAAATAATATAAAATTACGAGTTATTAGGTAGGGGCTTCAATTCCTATTTCTTGGTCAGGCAAAATAAAATAGGTGATTGTATTCCTCTCCACAAATCCATTAAAAAAAACAAATTTTTTTTTTTTTTTTTAAGGAATCCTGTGCGGGAGGCTCCCCAATTCTTGTGAGTCTTGGGGGTCTATGTCACCCTGGAAGGGTGCCGCAGAGGTGTTGCTTGAGTTCTTGGTTCTGTCGTGAGGCGCTGCAAGGAAGTGGTGATTGATGTTGGTTTTGAATAAAACCGGATTAAATTGGGAAGGGAACACAGATACTGGTAGACCATTCCATAAACGGGCAGTTTGGCAAAGGAATGAGTCATGAAAACGCCAAGTTCTCATAGTTTTGAGATCGACTGCAAAGGGATGAATGAGAGTCGTACTACGAGTTTCCCTTTCTGAAAAGCGAGGGGGAGGGATTAATGAATGGAGCTCATTAGAACAAGCTCCGTGGTAATATCGATAAAAAAGACTGAGCATTCCAACTTTTCTTCTGTGCTGGAGCGGCTGCAGATCGGATGTCAGAGAAGGATCATTGATCAACCTCACTGCCCTCCTTTGCACAGAATCAAGTTGGTCACTCAACTTCTTGGACATACCACACCAGAGATGGCTGCCATACTCGATAATGGGGCGGATTTGGGATTTATACAGAGTCAATAACTGGGCTGAAGTAAAAAACCTACGGGCTCTGTATAATATGCCGAGTCGCCGGAAAGCGGAAGTTGTGCGAGACTCAATAGCATCATGGTATTTTAACTCTGCTGACAGAGAAACACCAAGAAGATTTAAGTGTTCATGGTTAGAGAGGGAGACATTGTCGAAAGTTGGGAGATAGTTGTTTGGAATCCTCTTTAAGGATATCAGACATGCTTGAGTCTTTTTGACGTTGAACTCTACAAGGTTGTCAGTGCCCCAACGGCTGACAGCCCTGAGATCTGTATTGATCTTTGAAGCTAATGATTCACGAGCAATAGATATCGCTGAACTATTTGGGGGCTGCTGGAGTGAAGTTTTCCGGGATCTGTTGCCGTGGTCTGTGGGAGCTGGAGCTTCCGGACGTTTCGCCCATTTCTACGATGGGCTTCTTCAGCGTGAAGTATGATGATGATGAAGATCTTGATGAGAACTGTGTCATCACAGTTCTCATCAAGATCTTCATCATCATCATACTTCACGCTGAAGAAGCCCATCGTAGAAATGGGCGAAACGTCCGGAAGCTCCAGCTCCCACAGACCACGGCAACAGATCCCGGAAAACTTCACTCCAGCATCATCAGCCGGCCGTGTAAGCCTAAATCTCTTATTTGGGGGCTTTGTAAAAGAGAAACCGTCATGTATTGTACTGTCATCGGCATAGCAGTGGATAGGAGCTCAGGATAGTAAATCATTGATGTGCATAAGAAAAAGTGTCGGAGACAAAACGGATCCTTGGGGGACACCGGAATTGATTGGTAGCAGGGCTGATTTACTACCATCGATGACTGTTTGGATAGATCTGTCTTTTAGAAAGCTGGAAATCCATTCTATGAGGAGAAGGGGAAGTCCAAATGATGACAATTTGTTAAGGAGGCTGGAGTGCCAAACTCTATCAAAAGCTTTGGAAATGTCACGAGCAACAGCTTGTGTTTCGCCCATAAGATCGAGGCGTCGACCCCAGACGTGTGTGACATAAGTGAGAAGGTCACCACTGGAGCGGTTACGGCGAAAACCGTATTGGTGGTCGCTAAGCAGTTTATGGGTTTCCAGATATTCCATAAGCTTATCGTTTATGATCCTTTCCATGACTTTTGAAAGTAAGGAAGTGATTGCGATTGGACGATAATTGGCAGGGTCAGAGCGAATTCCCTTCTTGGGGATGGGATGAACGGTTGCAACCTTCCAGTTAGAAGGCACGGTACCACATCCAAGGGACAATTTGTACAGTTTATAAAGGGGTGGAGCTAGTTCATTTGCGCAGTTTCTTAATACTAAGGCTGGAATACCATCAGGGCCGCTGGATTTGCGTGTATCTAACCCTTTTAGAGCAGTGAGCACATCTGTGTGTGTTATTTTGGGCATCTCCATAAAGGAGCCGCTATGGGGAATTGATATAGGTGATTTGCCATTATCGTGAAGTGTGGAATTATTGGCAAACAAAGTACACAGAAGATTAGCTTTGTCCGGACCGGAGTGGGCTAATGTGCCATCAGGCTTAGTTAGAGGAGGAAAGGACGAAGCGCAAAAGTTACGACTAATCAGAGCAGACAAAGACCAGAAAGATCGATTTCCGCTGGGACAGGCGGAAAGTTTTTGGCTTATTCTGAAGTCGTGATCAAGTTTAGCTCTATTAATGGTGGCTTTACACTCTTTGGACACTTTGTTGAAGGCTTTTTTATTTGCAGTGGTGTTTGATTTGGTCAAAGTTTGATACGCAGAATTTTTGCGTTTGACCGCAACCGAGCATTCTTGATTAAACCAAGGATTGGTTTTTGACCGCAAGGGTTTGTTTGTGGATGGAATGAAGTTTTCCATTCCACATTGGACTAACTTAACGAGTTCGTTAGAACATGAAGAGGGGTCATTATGCTCATTGCAAATTTTGTTCCAAGGAAGATCTTTAAAGTATTTCTTTAAGCCGTCCCAGTTGGCCGACTTATAATGCCACATTTTCCTACTGGTCTTCTCGAGCAGTGGGCGGGGTGAAGTGACAGAAGTAAATTTTTTTGAAAAAAATTTGAATATCATGAGGGTAAAAATGATATTTTCAACATCAAAGATTAGGTAATTTAGAGACCATTGTGACCCTTACTGTACTATAGAGTACTCCAAAATGAAAAGTTAATCAGGGGGAAAACAAAGCACGAATCATTGTACGATAAAAGGTTAGTTTTTATAGGGTTGTTATATCGTGATCATCCCCGACTGGTATTACATTTTAAAAGTAACCGTTTACCTTAGGCTCTGTTTAAATGGCAAAGAGATTCACCTGAGTAAACGTCTTGTACGGGTTGAACTGCAGAACGAGGTCTGGCTTAGGAGAGAGATAAGCCGGTACTGTATTATGCATGCACTCCAGTACCGAGCTGCAATCTGAGGATTCACAGCAAGACGTTCAAATTATAGAAAAACAGCATTACCTAAGAGGCTACGTAAGTTAAAATGTATTTAGTTTACAATTTTTTTGAAGGAATTCAAAGAAAACACTGTTTATTTTCACTCAAATATATTTAAAAAGATTAAAATCTTTAAATAAATTACAAACGCGTTTTTGACCTAGTAGGTCTCCTCTAGGTAATTTATTTAAAGATTTTAATCTTTTTAAATATATTTGAGTGAAAATAAACAGTGTTTTCTTTGAATTCCTTCAAAAAAATTGTAAACTAAACATTATGAATTTTCACAGTGTTAATACACAAACAATACAAAATATAAAATGTATTTTTTTATCAGACTTATATAATTTTATGATATTTGAAATATTAAAGAGAAATTTGTGCCAATGACGAATAAAAAACTCTGTACAAGCAAGAACTGTTTTGCGTTTTTTGTTAATCGATGATATCAGTTGATGCGTAACTACGTAAATGTAACTTAGCTTCATGCGTAGTGTAACTTCATGCCTATGCTACCTTCGAAGGAGTTGCATGTGGCGATTCGAGACCTATTTATTTTTACAGGTAAGGGGCAGACTCACGCCAACCATTTATTACAGCCACAACTAGTTACAATGGGAGATTTTCAGCTCCCGAGGGGGCTGGTTCTCATTTCTTGTAAAGGCTGAGTAAGCCTTGCCGGTATTATTTTGGATTTTAAATACACACCGAAACGGGAGATCATTTCTGACACCCTCGGGGGGGATTGAACCCTTACTCTCGCGCGCCCGAAGCTCAAAGCGTTACCACTAGACTACGGACCAGTCGATGATGTTTGAAATATTTAGGAGAAAATTGTTACAAGAAATAAGAGTAAACTTTTTAAAAGTAAAAATCCTTCTGTGTACCTAAATTTTTTTTATTAAATGATATCAGTTGATACAAGGCACTCATACAATAGAATTATCAAATGTAAAATTCCTAACATTTTTTTACGCATAAAATATCAGATACAAAGTATCAAGTACATAGTATTTGTGGCATAATATCAAGAAAAATGTACGAGTATTAGATACAATGTATTAGATACAAGTATCTCGAGTGCTCCTTGACTGATAGGTTGGTACGAGGCTGACCACCCGCGCTGTAAAAATCGGTTCACTTTTGCCAATGCCACCCCGGTTCAGGGAACGGCGGCAGGAGTTGCAAGGTTTATGTCCATGTAAGGTTTTCTTTATTTGTATGCACACATGCAGAATGTGTAGGCGCGAACCTACATGTGCCTGTCTGTAGGCATGCATTTCATATGAGCCTTAAATGATAACATATCCTTGCAGCTTAGATTATAGATAGATCAGATATTTAGTAGTAGATTTCTGAGAAGATCTAAGATATGAAAAACTAGCAGTTATTTAGATACAATTATTATCAAATACATTGATAAGTATCAGATTCAGGATTCAATAACTAATTTAACAAACTAGATAATATGCACTAATATTAATCACACATTAAGTAGGTACTAAATTACGACACTGGGCAGTATTGCGACACCGGTGCGCCCAGGGCGACAAGTGCGAGCAATGGTTTTTACAGGCGATTAAAGGCCCCATAAATCTCGCCACTAATGATGCGAAATTAAATCGCAATCAAACGCTAATAATAATGCAATTTTCAGGCAGGCTTAATGGCGGACAAAGTTTTTTGGGTGCTTGCAAAAAACAGCTGTGCTAAGACGTAAATTATTTCAAATTCGATCTTTTAAATTTCAAATAATATTTGTAAAAAACGTTTGAGTAATACCATATCGTCACCTTAGTCTTAGTGCTTGTTTGGTTTATCTCCAACAGATTTAATTTCACATGAGCATTGAGCAATGCTTGTATGTGTACTGTACCAATGTGTTTTATGAATGTGTTAAATTGATTTTGAAAATATTAAAAACAACTCTTACATTATCGTGTTTTACATATTTTTCTTAGCCCAGATTGTGTACAAGCGTATCTTTGAATCAAATGGTTGATAAGCCAAACAAGCACTGGGGGAACGGTAAAGTGCTACTAATTTTAAATTTGCTGTAACCAAACAATTTTATGTGACCGCCATGGCTTAACTCAGCTTTCACAAAAAATCGCCTAAGCAAAAATTCGTTGCTATGTCAAGCAAGCTCAAACATAAAAAACAGATACAATTTTTCAGATAAACGCGTTTGAAATAAAACGTCACTGTTTCGATT
This sequence comes from Agapetus fuscipes, assembly GCA_951799405.1. Classification (NCBI taxonomy): domain Eukaryota; kingdom Metazoa; phylum Arthropoda; class Insecta; order Trichoptera; family Glossosomatidae; genus Agapetus; species Agapetus fuscipes. Next base: position 5,317,404 of record OX637338.1, read on the forward strand.
CTCGTCAAGCTCCTTGACCATAGATTTGACCCTGTTTCAACATACCTGTAAGTTATTAATTAATTAATGAATATTAAAAAAAATAAAGTTAATTCCTGTGTGTGCCCGGGCCAAAACAGGTTGGTAAACTGCATTTCTCTTCACAAAATTATTTAAACAACGTGAGAGCCTTCTGATATTTACTATTAAAGAGCATGAACTCCCACTGTAATTTAAGTGTTGAGGGTGAGGCTTCTTACGTTACTCAGCTACACATAAAGTGTAGCTTCTTACCGCGTTTTCCCCGAAGGGTTCGCATGTGGTGAGGGAAATCTTTATTTTTTACGGGCAAGGGAGCTGGCCTTACGCCAACCACTTTAGTAGCTGCGGGTGTTTCTCAGCTCCGTATTGGGCTGGTACTCATTTAGCGTAGAGGCTGATTAAACCTTGCCAGTATTATTTATTTTTTACTTTGTAAGTAAAAATTGCATTCCAGGTTCCTTACAATTAAAAACAAATAGGTTCACCATGCCAAATGAAAGAAGTGAGCTAGAATTGATTTTTTTTAAATAATAATTATAAAATACAGGTTTCTAAAAATAAAATGTATGGATTTGTGTAAAGGTATCAGTTCAGTTGCAGTGGTGGTATTGAAGTAATCGCTTAAGCTCCTGAAGCCGCACGAGCTAAGTACAATCACATTGCAGTCGGGAGCGCGCGATCCCGGTCCGCGCCTCGCCTAAGCCCGCCCCTGAGCTCGCGGCGTGATAGGGCTGCTGGAAATCCAACCAATGGGTATCGTAGAGTAGAAAAAATATAGGGTCTCGTATTTATTGGAAGATTTGCTGCTGGTACAAGAATTTTCTCTCAAAGTTACCCAATCGAGTCGAAAAGAGACATGGAAAAAATGTGACGTCGCCCAGCCGGCTTGCTGACAATTTTGTTTTTTAACCTTATCATTTAGGCAGTTGACGTCATTCTGTAAAAGAAAATTACGAATATTTCGACTTCATTGCTTAAATGCATTTTTTCTAACCTTTCAAATACCGTAATTTTTAAAACAGATTTTTGTCTCTCAATGACGACAAATACGACTCCGATGAAACTTTTTGATTAATGGAAGTTTATGGTTTTCAATATTGTAACGAATATGTAGTTGTGTGCTGTGGATTGTCTGTGTGAGTGTCTGTATAGGTCTCTGTAGAAATAAGTAGATGTTAGGTACCTATGTATGAGGATTTGTATTTGTTCGAACTTGCTTGAGTGACAGGTAGAAATTATAATGTACTGGCAAAATCTAGCAAGTAGCGATTCTCTATGTTTCGAGAAGGATCTTTATTTTTAATAAAAAAAAAAGAGACTGAAATGCTCTAGAGCTTCAGAAATCATACTACCACTGTAAATTGTGTAAAATATACCACCGCAATTATAAGTAAATATACCCCGATTAAAAACATAACATTATGTAATAAGTAATCCAATTTGCCTTTGTTTTTAGAAGCAAAACCAATACTGCAATATTCCTGGAAAATTGTTCTACCAGGCAGGCAATGTGTGAATAATTTCCCAATAAATTCTCGTATGCAAATAGCTACTGTCATGTGCGTCATCACACAATTGATGTAGGAGTCTGTTTATTAAACTAAGGCGTAATCCCAAGAACAAACATTATGAGAATTGTTTGCCCAGGACGACTGTCAATATTGAATTTTATGGAACTTTACTTCGAGGAATGTATTCAAATTGAAACGCTCAGTAGAAATGCTGTCTTAATTTCCATACATTTTTTGGTAAACTAGTTTTACGAGTAAACTTTTGTTACACATGGTAAACGTTTTCAAGAGATCCACCTTAAGCCTTATTTTCCAATATATGTGGCATGTGAACTATTTAGTTCATTCAAACGTTCCTTTTTGATTAAAATATAATTCACACACTTCAATGGCGACGTAAAGGTGTCTACCTCATTTCGCATGTGAGAGAAAATTTAATGTAACGGTTGGTATATTTTTCATTAGTTTTATACATGGTATTATTAGAATGATTAATGTTAAAAAGGGTATTTGTCGTGCACGAAGTGTAATATTTTTAAAATACTTCGAGTTCTGCAGTCCATCATAGAACAAAATTACATTTTAAGTGTTTTTAGGCTTTCATGGCCGCCTTCAGATGATGATGATAAGGATGTAGAATCCATCTTTCCGGGCTTGTAGACCATTTTCAATAATTCTTTTGTAGGCTTGGTCTAAGTACAAGCCCTGAAGAAGTCAGTCGTATGTTACTGACGAAACGTAGCAGCCGTCCAATAAGAACATGGTCTACAAGCCCGGAAAGATGGATTCTACATCCTTATCATCATCAAAATTACATTTGTTTGGAAGTGATTTCATTTTTTATTATATATACGCATCGATCAATATAAAAGACGTATATGGCTTACGTTGGTTTTTACAGAGTAATTAATGTTCCATGACAAAAAAAAATCAGAAAATTGTACTTATTGACGTACGCTTTTACCATCGATTAACATAATAGACATAGATAATGTAAATCTGTTTCTTCCCATGATTATATGTGTTGTCTTCAAACTGAATAACTATGTCACTCATATCTCATGAGGTATTTTAGCTTTAATGACAGAATGATAATTTCAATGTGGGTCATCAGAATACGGTCAAATACATTTCAATACAAAACTGAATAATTAAACCTCAAACAGTTCCTTGGTATCTGCAACAATTCAATAGAAATGAACCTTTGATATTGGTTAATTTTAAACAGCGACACCGAAAGTGAGGTTAGTGACTTCGCCATTGTTGAGTGCCAAAGACGAGTTCAGTTCCAATTGGGTGAGGTAGTTCTTCTAGCGTTGGGAAGAAGGATCTAATATTCATTGATTCCCCGGATGGAGGACTTGCTAGGTTACGTTTCTGCAATGGAGGGTTCCTGGTGCCTCAACACAATCTAGAATTCAATTTAAAATCTACGCGGGGCGGGCTCAGATTGGGGTTCAAGCAATGAACAATGCAATTTATCGATACAATGTGAAGTGCTCTACAATCTACATGCATATACAATTAACGTACGAAGACTTTCCGTGGAAATTTTGATGAGGTACAAAGACTAAGTTTCACATAATGTGACTAAGCTGCACATATATAGAAACTTCTTGCCGCGTCCTCGTTTTTGAAATAAACACCGAACCCGGAAATCATTTCTGATACCTACCCTCGGTGGGGCTCGGTAGGGAAATTTTGATAAGGTACAAAGACTAAGTTTCACATAATGTGACTAAGCTGCACATGTATAGAAACTTCTTGCCGCGTCCTCGTTTTTGAAATAAACACCGAACCCGGAAATCATTTCTGACACCCTCGGTGGGGCTCGAACGCGATCCTCGGCATGGACTGGAAGCACTTTACCAACTTAGCTATCGAACGGTCAAAAACGTTCAAAACGTCAAAAAAATTGGGGCGTCACGCGGTTGGGCTACTAGGGTGCAGGCAAACAAATATTTTGCTCTTGGTTTATATTATCGGTTTATTCGATATGAGACTGACCACCCATACTGTATAAATGGTTCACTTTGCCAATGTCACCCCTGTTTCCGGGAATGTCAGCCAAAGTTGCAGGGCTTTTGTTTATTTGCGGTTTGGTTTTAATTTTTAAATTACACATTCAGCATTTGCTTATACGGGCATTTTTGCGGGCATGCATTTAAAATTAAGGGCAAGTGTTAATATATATTTTCAACATAGATTAAAGGTAGCAAAAGACCTTGATCACATAGAGGTGACGTTAGCCCGCCAAGGAAAATTCAAATTGTTAACAGACGTGCAAAAAATGCATCGAAAAATTAAATAAATAAAATATTCAGTCCTTCTGAAAGAGAGACTCTAGCGAGGGAAAGGAGATTTTTAGTATTGGGAAGAAGAAACAAGATGGGATATGGGATCATTTTGTCAAATCATCATAATTATTCCTTGACTTATAGGTTGGTATGAGGCTGACCATCCAAACTGTAAAAAATGGTTCACTTGGCCAATGTCACCCCTGTGTCAGGGAACGTCGGCAAAAGTTGTAGGGCTTATGTTCATTTGAGGTTTGGATTTTATTTGTAAGTACACATTCAGCATTTGTAAGCGCGAACTACACGTGTTAGTTTGTGGGCATACATCTGAGAGCTTTAAATGAAAATATCCTTGCAACTTAGATTATTGATAATAACATCAATCCAAATCCAGCTAATAACACTCATTTAAGCTTGTGAACATGGATGTCTTTCGTGAGAACAACGTAATTATTTTTGGTAGAATATCGTTTTTAATTTTGAGAGGGTATCGTTAATTGCATTTGGGTATCGTTATAAAGAGTGACGCGTGTCCATCATCGTAAAAGTTTAGTCATGCTACTGCCAATTAAAACACAACACCGAGTGCGGTCCTTAAATTATTTAATTAGGTTTTAAACGCAGTCTTTAATGGCTATTATTGCATCAATTACCTACTTCAAATTCACAGATCATAAAAGTGAAGAAAGGAAAACCAGATTCCACTGCAATAAAAAAAAAAAAAACACCAATCTCCAACCTGTTTTCTTTGTACTGCTTTTATTACTTACTTACTGAGTAAGCCGGTCCGTAGTCTAGTGGTTAGCACTTTTGACTCGTAAATGGAAGGTTGTGGGTTCGAATCCCAGCGGAGCACGAAAAATACACCATTTACATTTTGTAATATGCTCTTCGCTGGGGGAAAAATTCATATACGTTAACCAAAGTCCAGTCACTTAGGTCCATCCAGCGCTACAGCAACTGGGTCTTGTTTGAAAATTGGCGCTTTCTACAGCGACGATCATGCTCAACGAAATTTTGTATTTGAATTGTTGAATAGAACCAAAAGAAAAAAATGTACCTACGTGTTATTTTCGAAAATGAGATTAAAAACGCTATTTAGCTACACATATAGTCTAACTTCTTGCCAGCGCTAACTCCCAAGGGTAGCATGTACGATTAGGGACCTATTAGACCGAGCAGCAAGTATTTGAAAACAAAAATATCAATCTCAATCGCAACGCAACTAACCTACACTTAAAGTGCAACTCCTTGCCGCGCTTTCCCTGAAGGGGTCGCATGTGACGAGTGGAATATTTTTGTACTGGTTAAGAGGCCGGAATTACGCCAACTACTTCAGTTGCAGTCGGGGTTTCCCAACTTCCATAGGGGCTTTCTTGTGAAGGCTGAGTAAACCTGACCGATACTTTTTTTTAGGTTTTGAAATAAACACCGACACGGAAAATCATTGTGCTATTCGAACCCAAACTCTCGGCATGCAATGTAAGCACTCTACCAACTGAGCCATCAATTGGACTATTTTAAAATCATTTTCGAAAAAAACACTACACGAGATGGTTCAGTTATCTTTAATGTAAATATCTAATGTTTTCACATAAGTTTTGAAATACGCGCATTTTAGAGTAGACAAAAATTAGAGAGAATTTATTAATTTCTACCTGAACCTTATTTTATCATACATAGGTGGTCGCATAAAATAAACCTGTCCGACGAGGGATAATACGTGAAATTCTCGTTTCATATGGAAAACGATAGGGAGGGGTTCGAAGTCTCGCATGATTTGAATCCTTCCAGTGTGTTGAACAGAAAAACTTCTGCGCAAGCTGTCGCTAAAATATGCAGTCCTTTTTTAGCGCTGTCGCCTCACTGAAATTCCGAAAGTTTCCTCAGTCGCCGATAGCTAATTGAAGTTTTATATTGCTGTACTATATTTGAAGCAACGTGCAAGCTTGTAGCTTAAACTATGTTGCTATACAGCGCACAAAGTAGCTACGCTGCGCTGGAGAAAAGTTTTGGATAATATTAAGGATTATTATTTTTTTGGATTATTTTTAAATTGAGTTTTAATTCACTTATTTATTTGTTTTTTTGTTTGCTCAAACATTTTTGCCTAATGAGGCATCTTCAGGAGCAGAATGGTTACCTCATTATTAGTAGTTGAAGATGCCTCATTAGGCGAAAATGTTTGAGCAAACAAATAAATAAAAACTCTGTTTTTATCCAATTTAATTTTACATTAATTTTTTTTTTTTTTTATCATTATCTCTAATTTTTAAGTTGTTTTCGAATTTGTTGCGGGTGCAAGATAAGTATCGAAAATCATTATTATCACTAGCACGACCACACACTCGGAGCGTCAACCGCTGCCAACACTGTCTGTTTATTTTTTGTTTCACCTTTCCCAATTTTTCCTACATTCCATATTTACCTAGGTTTATTATTTTCCTCTGTAATCAGTCCTAAAAAATATTCATAATTTATTTAATAATTTAACAGATCCTAAGGCCATTAAGTACATGATCAGCAAATATTTGAAAGAGGTGTAAATAGTTGAGTGTTTATATTTATTTGGTTTTTCGTATATTATTCTTATCATTATTATTTTTGTTATTTTTTTCATAAATCTACATATGTGTATATATTATGTATAATTCCTATTTCTGTATTTTCTATTTAAACATGTTACCTCTTTATGTTATTTTATTTTATTTTTTGTCTTCCTGTTTTTGCTAAGTAAATGACTAAATGGTGTATATATTGTTTTTTTTTGTTTTTTATGATTTTTATCTATTAAGTGATTAATTTTAAGTTAAGATAAGTTGGAATCCTCCCCAAAACACAAGCTATGCTTACTTTGGGGAGTATTTATTGTAATTAGATTTTTAAAATTTATTTTTATTGTAATACTTTGTACATATTGATAAAAACAATAAAGACCTTATGAAATTATGAATTATGAAACAATTAATAATTAATTTAAATATTAAAATAATGCAGGTATTATTAATTGATGTGAATAACTTTTTCTTGCAATGCAAAAAATGGTTGGTGCATTGAATTCCTCGTCCCAAATCTATTTGAAAAAAATCGAGGAATGTTTTCGATTAAGCATGTTTCGAAGTTAATAAAATAATCTGCATGCGCTGAAATAAAGATGGCTTTTCTGCAATACGCTGTGAAATGTTTATGCACAAATTTTATTTAACTGTGCTATAAAAAAATATCGGCGCACGTGCATTCGCCGGCGCTTTAAGTTGCAATTTTACGATTTTTGAAAGACTCAATTTTATTGCAATTTCTCCGTCCGGGGGGTATTATTCTATTTCTAGCGATGCTCACAAACCTACATCGGGAGTGTTTGAAAAAAAACTCGCCAAGCACTTAGTTTTTTTTATCCTAGTTTTCAATATTGTTTATTTTTTAATTACGTTAGTACGTCAACCGTTTAATCTCTTAACTTTAATGAATTTAAAAGCAAGATTTTTTTTTATACCTGACGACGATCTAAGATCGAAAATGTTAGTAAAATTAAAGAATAAATTATTTTAAAAGTGAAAATATAAAGCAGTGTTTGATTTAAATCCTGAAACTAAATAAATTATTAATTTAAAAGCATTGCTTATAGTCCAGTAGATAGCTCAGTCGTCCAGCCGATAATTCAGTTGGTAAGAGTGCTTGCATTCCATGCCGAGAGCTCGGGTTCGAATCCCACCGAGGGTGTCTGCGAGAAATGATTTCCCGTTTCGGTATTCATACTTAAATTCGTGTGCGGACATTACACCAAAAATAAATATTTTCAATCCTTACGCTACATATATTTTTTTGACGCTTCTTGGGCGCTAAGGGATGATTTTAATACCTGCCCTAAATATAATATTTTATGGTTTCTGAGAATAAAAAAAAGTAAGCACTTACTTTAGATACTGCTTTGAGTTATATTTGAACACAACAAAACTCTCTTGGCATTTGTGTAAAACTCGAAATAAAAAATAAACAACCTCTCAAACTCCACCGGCGCTGTTTACAGCTTCTCAAACTATTCAAACCAATCCAAACAAACACAGCCCCGGGGTTGTCATCTGATATCCTTGAATATTTGCTTCCCTCCAATCCTCTTTAGACTACAAACCTAGTATGTTTGAAGAACCAAAAGCGGAAACAGAAACTTGTACGTGTACCATGTGATATTTTAAAGTTTCGAAAAAATAATACCTTATTCAAAGGTATATATCGATACTTCAAAAGGAAAACTGAATAAATGACATATTTAGCCAAAATGGGTTACTCAAATACATGCACCTTTTTGCTGACAATTGTATTATTACAATTCTTCAAAGGAAAGAAAATATCGAGTACCTACGGATGCATTAGTAGAAGGGTGTAGGTGTGAGCAGATACATCTATGCACATGCCTGCGAGCTTGTATTCATAGAGGAGTTTAGTTTTATTCCTTGGCTTATAGGTTGGTATGAGGCTGACCAACCATACTGTAAAAAATGGTTCACTTTGCCAATGTAGCCCCTGTTTCAGGGAAAGGAAATATTTAGTGTAACATATATTTTCCACTTAGATTATAGATACATAGGTGGGGAATTGATTATTATAATAATTACTAATTCTATGAAAAGCGGAAAATCTTTCAGCAAAAAATGTATGTCTCAGTTTCTATCGAAAAAACAAAACAAAATGAAATATCCACTCATCCAATCTCTTATTCCTGCTTAAAGGCTTAGCAGATTACCCCGCTCTCCTTTACTCTTAGTACAGGGTGGCGCGCGGCAGGCGCATGGATTCGAAAAAGCAATTGCTCCCTTTCTAACAGTGCAAGACGGTTGGAAATGGGGGCTTCGAAAGAGGGCGAAGGGAAGTTTATATTCCACGTGGTGTCAGTCGCCATAATGGAGTGGTCTGTTGATATTCATTGGGAATCAAAACTTGGGATCATCGGCCTATACTTTTTTTTAAAAAATCATCGAGAGGTTGCAGTCATTTCTGCGCGTTTCCTTACCATGATCCAGGATTTCTTATTGCCTCAGTTTTAAGGTATGGAGCTAGAAGACGTCTGATTTCATCAGAGTTCACATAGCAAGGTTTCTATTGACTTTTTGCGCGACAAATTTTCCGGGCGCCTCATCTCTCTTGGAGGCAATTGGAACTGGCCAGTGTGCTTACCTAACTTGGCCCCTTGTGATTTTTTTCTGTGGGGATATCTAAAATCTTTAGTTTATAACGAACGTGCCAGAACTCAAAAAGCTCTTAAAAATAAAATTTTATCTCAAATCGACGAAATTCCTGTGCCAATACTTCAAAAAGTGCACGAAAACTAAAAAATAAAACTTTTTTTTAGGGGCTTATTTGTGGACTGACGTCAGAATGCCATCGCTCCTAATGGAGATACTCAGGAAATAAATTTGGAATGGCTCTACCAAACCATCTTACCCAACGCCTCGGTACTTACACATTTTTTTGCTTTCTCAGTATTTGGAGTGTGAAGGGCGCCATTTGATCGATACTTTTTTCAATCTTGATTTTGATTGTTCAATCTTGTTAAACAGGGAAAAAATGGTCATTTCAAAGTAGTCTGCGTTTTATTCCATTTTCAAACCCATGCGTCTGCCGCGCGCCACCCTGTACATCCACTATCCAGCCTCTGGGCGGGTAGTTGTGGTGTGCCTTCCCCTTAGTCCCCTGTCAATCCCGCGGTCAACTTTTAACCTTTTTTTTCACCCCCATTTTCTTCCCCATTAACCATACACAATCTGCCTCTTTTCTTCAAATACTTTGGTATTCTGCGCGCCATCCATTACGCGTGGAAACCAAAAATGTGGAGATTAAAAAAAGAGGAAAACACGCCTTGCTTTTTACCTAATAATGAATACGTATTGTATTCTGCCGTTGTTAAATAAATAGGTACTCTGTTTTGTACGAGAATAAAGCGAATATCTGTTTCAAGGAAAAATATATAAATTCAGATAAGATTTTGTAGTCAATCGATAAGTTAAAAAAAATGGAAGTGCTGGAAATGATGTGTAAATATTGTTACGAATTTAGGGTTCAACAGTCTTTCAATTAAAAATACTGGTCTTCTTATACAGTTGTTTATTTTACACTTTTTAATAATTTATTTTTTACAAAGGTAGTCTGGACTATTCCATTACACTTGCTTTCTGTTCACTGGTTTTGGTTCCATCTAGTTGTAAAGCCCGTAGAAGACTGGCTCTGCAAGCAACTCACACCCTTCTTATACTCTTCAAAACAGTACAATCTAGACCTATATTCGCTGGACAGTTCCAGAAAGGCGTCGTAATCATTATTTCTCGATGCTTCTGTAATTCAATGAAATATTTTTATTCAATTATTCCTTCCCACACAATACAATACAGAATTCTTATAACTATAACAAATACCTACTTATTTTAAATATTTATATTTCATAATATTTTTTAGTGTTGATCTGTTAACACAGTGAAAGTCCATTTTTATAAATATTTAAAAATATAAATGGTAAAACATTGTTTTAATTCACTTTATTTTATTTGTTTATGCTCGAATATTTTCGTAAAGAAAAAAGTTGTTTTGAAAATTGTTTTGAAAATTATTTTATAAAAATATATTTGTAACCATTCTGCTCTTGAAGATGCCTCATTAGGCGAAAATATTCGAGCATAAACAAATAAAATAAAGTGAATTAAAACAATGTTTTACAATTTATATTTTTAAATATTTAAATTTCATATTTACATAACAATATTATGGACTTCTACTAAAAGAAATACGTCAGATGAATAATTAATAAAGCCGATTCAATGCTAAAAATTAATACTCCATTTTTTTGTTTCAAAGTACTTTCAAAGTAGAATGAAAGAAGAATGTAAGGATAGAAAGAAATGGCGGTCAATCTGTAATGTTGGCGGCTAGGGTTTATTAAAGTGAAATTGGTTTTATGATTTAGTTTTTTTTGGTGTCCATGTTTATATTATTGTTTATTGATTTAAAAAATGTAATTTGCGATGTTTGTTCCTTGACTTATAGGTTGGTATGCGGCTGACCACCCATACTGTAAAAAATGGTTCACTTTGCCAATGTCACCCCTGTTTCAGGGAAGGACGGCAAGAGTTGCAGAGCTTATGTTCATTTGAGATTGGATTTTTATATTGTAGGTCCACATGCGGTATGTGTTAGCGCGAAATTATACATGTCTGCTTGTGGGAATGCATTTAATATAAATCTTAAATGATATATATCTTTGCAGCTTAGATTAGATTAGATTTAGAAGTACGATAAGCCTTAGATGACCTTGAAAAGTCTATCATTACCAAAAATTTGGAATATTGTGATCAATCGGAAGTCGCGTGAGTTGAGAAGGGTCTAATACATTTTGACCTTCCTTTTACGAGTTCGAAGCGTCAACCACTAGTCCAGACGACAGCCATAATCTAAGGTACAACCAAATTAAAATTAAAATTAAAATTCTTTTATAAAATAGTTATTTATGCCATTGCCAAGTAATGATAGTCTTTTTAACACGAGTGCTAGTTTGTGCCATGAGGCGCAGCCGAATGGCACAATAGAAAGCACGAGTGTTACAAAGACTAATTACGTGCAGTGGCATACAATACTTTTTCTACGACCATGAGAGAATTAACAAAATAGTGAATAATAGTCATTATAATGTACTCGTCCATTTGAAGTAATTAAAACCTTACCTTTGTCAAAATGTGTGATTTATCATTCCCTTCGATTATCTAATCTAACCTAAGTTGTAAAAATAAATTATATTTAGGTTTCATATTGAATTCATGCCCACAAGCCGACACATATGTATAAGGTCGCGCTTTTACATCCTGCATATAAGCTTAAACATTCAAACCCAAAACTCAAATAAACATATGCCCTGCAGTTGTATTGGCAGGTGAACCAAATTTGTACAGCATAGGTGATCAACCTCATACTCACCTATTAACCAAGTAACTTTTTGAGTTTGTTTATTTTTTGCGGTGAAATTTTTTGTATTGTTTTCCTTTCAAGCCTTTTATTTTCCATTGAAAAAAGGAAAGCTTTATTTGGAGCAATCCGATAAATAAATTCGATAAATTTTAGCACTATTAACAATTTTTATTTGACTCTACACATAAAATATACTTATTTATTTTCATCTGAACAGGGCTGAAAGTCTCATCACCACGGTAATTCCTACCTACCGAATATCACTAATATTGTATGAAGCCTAATCAGCTGATCGCTTGCGGCCATCTTGGATTGACAGGTCTTCATACCCCCATACAAGGTTGACATTTGAAATTAAAAAATGGTTCCAATTCTGACAATGCGCATGCGCACATGTTCATTTTAACACGGTTACCGGTTGCATAATGTAACATTATGCAACGGGTGTAAAAATGGCATTGTGATTGCGTTAGCCGTTTTGTAATTAGTAAATTACCAAATGGGAGTAGAAAAGTAACCATTCTGCTCCTAAAGATACCTCATTAGGCGAAAATGTTCGAGCAAAAACAAAAAGAATAAAGTGAATTAAAACCATGTTTTACCATTTAATTTTTTTAAATATTTAAAAAAAATTAAAAGCAATTACAAAATATTTAGTGTTATGTTTTTAAGGTTCTAATTGTCTCCAAATCAACAATGGTCTTCCTTTTAGGATATTCATTTTAAACTTTTTGTTTACATTTTTACATTTATATCACAGATGGTTTGTGTTCACTTATGCTGTTAGTCTACACAGTTATAAGGTCGCAAAAGAACTCTCTGCCTGCAAGCTGTTCACACCTTTTTATACCCCAGCGATAGAAGTTTCTAAAGATCAATTTTTCCAGAAGCTTCTCGCAGCACATGACAATCTAATGACTTTTTTATGTACTCAACAATCATCAATCCTACCCACCAATATTCCTATCCAAGAACTCCTATCACCTATACCTATCTAAATATTTATATTGCATATTTACATAACAATAGGTTTTGTAGTTGGAATTTTCTGGTCATATTAACATAATATGTATATAGGTCATATCTGGATTTTTTTCACACGATAAAGTTTACCTCTGCATTATTTTTGTTTCAGCTTGAAGTGAATGTACGAGTATACACGCAACTGAGAAAGCCATGAAAGCGTTTTGTTACTTTATAATTCATGAACAGCAGATGAGCTTAAGTGAGAGGCGTGGTTTACACTTCCTTACTTTGCTTCGACTAGACAAAGCCGACGGGGGAAACATAAAATTTTACACACTTCGCCTTAGCTACCTACCGCTCACAATTTTTTTTAAATACATGGAAATTTTGAGCACAAAAATAGATAAATATTTATAGGTTAAAAACATAAAAATTACACTTACATAAAAGAGGGTGCATGTACTGGGTAGAGGATTTTTTTATTTCAATTTCTTGACAACAATTTTGTCTTGCAATTATAATAATACTCTTACAATTACGTGTTTTATTTGACTTTGTGAGTCCTTGTTCGATATTGTTTGATTGTTTTCTCGAATAATCTGTACCAGTTCTCAGTTATTCGAGAACAATCTTTATGCCTGGCTATAAAAAGGGCCAAAGCTGTATGTTGCGTCAGACTTGTGTATGAGCCGTCGAGCCAAACAGTAACTCTGTTCGAACCAAATGTGAACCATAAAAAAAACGCAACTAAGCTACACACATAGTGTAACTTCTTGCCGCGTTATCCCCGAAGGGGTCGCATGTGGCGAGTTGAACCTATTTATTTTTACAGGTAAGGGGGCCGGCCTTACGCCATAAATACAATAAATTGTGTGAAATAAATAAACTGAAGTTTGTATTAAATTGAACCTAAAAAACATTAAATATTAATTTAAGCTGAGTATTCAAAACATTTTTTTTCTTATAGGTACTTTTAAAATGAAGGTCTGAATTTTAATGAAACTTTATAGCATTTTTCATCATATTTACTTTTATTGTTCTCTGAGGACGCTTTGTAATATTGCTATATGGAATATAGGATGCTGAGAATCCACAGGTAATCAAGAAAATACGTGACTGCTTAGTCCGTGAGGATAACGAAGGTAGAACTGTCGGGTAAGGGTGGGAAATACAGCTGCAAACTGCAGATGTTTGTTGGGTTATATTAATTAATACCATTGCATCCGTGCGTTCAAAAGTTAACATTTAATAATGCAACATTGTAATCAGGTCCGAATGTGAATTGACGTAGACAAAGTTGTGGCATCACCCGACAGCGATGCAAAGGAGAAAGAAAAAGAAATATTTAAATATTTGTTGGCTATGATGAGGTTATTTTGTTTAAAAAACAATCACAAAATTGAAAATAAAAACAAATACTAGGTACGTTTAATGTGAAATTTCATAGTAGGGTAGGTTGGTAAGTAGAGTAGGTAAAAAAATAATATGTATATTGTCTATGCAATATTATGTATCCTTCGATTCTGAAATTGTAATCTTGATTATTTGATTACATCTTCAACTAACATCACGGCGTTCCAAATTCAAAAAATAAATCATCATTGTTACCAACCATTTTTTCCTTAAGAATATAATACTGTATTTATTTACCTACCGGTGTTGGAACAAGCTTCAAGCTTCATTCCACATTCAAAAAATATTTACATGATTCATTGCTGCAAACCTTTTTGTGTTTCACAATAAATTTATAGATTTTACCTACCGGTGTTGAGACCGACTTCATGGTGTTCCAAATTCAAAATTTTTACATTATCCGTTGCTGCCAACCTAAGAATAAAACTCTTAGAGAATAAATTTAATATATTATACCTTCCATTGTTATAACCAACTTCATGGCATTCCAAATTCAAAAAATATATTTAAAATTATCATTGTTGCCAACGTTTGCCTTTCAAAATTAATTTACTTTATATTAATTACCAAGGTTGTAACCAACTTCATGGTATTCGAAATTCAAAAAATATTTATATTAATCATTGTGGCCAATCTTTTTGTCCTTCAAAATAAATTGAATATATTATTATACCTGCCAGTGTCGTAACCAACTTCATGGAATTCCGAATTCAAAATATATTTGCAGTTATCGTTGTTGCCAACTTTTTTGTCCTTCAAAAAAATATATTATATACAATGCCTACAGCTATTGGAACCAACTTCATGGCATTCTAAATCCAAATAATATGTACAATTATCATTGTTGCCAACCATTTTGTCCTTCAGAATAAATATATATTATACTTACCAGTGCTGTAACCAACTTCATGACATTCCAAATTAAAAAAAAATACAGTAATGATTGTTGCTAATGGACAAAACTGTACGAAATAAAAACCAAATAGACCACGGCTATACAGCCCGAAAAAAGTTATTACGTCAACTACCGGCCGTGAAAGGCTTAATCTACAACATTTTATTATATTCTTATTTTAAAAAACGTTAAAGATACCAACAAACATCTTTTATTTTTTTTTATAAAAATAACTTCCAAAACAATTCATACCTTCTTTATTAAAATTCATCAAAACGAATCATTTATGCCCATCTTTTCAAATTTCATATCTTGAAATCCTTAAATAAAGCCTACGTTGATTATAATATAATGATTATTGTTTTAAACCACTTTATTTCCAGTATGTAAGAAAGCATTACATTATTCATGCTCTCTTCATTGCCATAGCATTTTGTTTATGCTACCACCATATTATGAAAGTAAAATTACCCTGTTGAAGTTAAATTTTCTCTTTGTAAAAGCATTATGAAAATCTACCTATCTAATAACATAATAATATTAGGATGATTAATTTGGTAAGGGCTGTTTTTGTGTGAATCACACCTCAAGAGCCCTCTCCAAGCTTGTTCGTTGCTGTAGAAAGCTCCAATTCTCAATCAAGACCGAGTGAGTATAAGGTTAAATGGACCTATTATAACCAGTCTTTGATAAAGGTAGATTATTTTTTTAATCCAGCGAAAACATATTTGAAAAAATGAAATATTTTTGTATGCTCCGCTAAGATTCGAGCTCACTACCTTCTAATCACGAGTCCGAAGCCTTACCCACTAAACTATGGACTAAGGTATGAAGACATTAATTTAACTTGTTGCATGTCGTACAACAAAATATTAATCGTATTCCGCACAAAACTATAAATAAGACTTTTTTCGGTGTGCAAACGTCACAGTTCTTTGTGATATGGTCCTTAGCTATCTTTTATCTATAATCTGAGTTGCAAAGATATATATCATTTAATTAAGATTCATATCACGTGCATGCTCACAAGCAAACACGTATAAGTTTGCGCTTACAACAGAAAAACCTACTCCTAAATGAGCATAAGCTCTGCCGCATGTGAACCTAGAACATAAAAACCCAAATCTTAAATGAACATATACCCTGCAACTCTTGCCGACCTTCCCTGAAACAGGGGTGACATTGGCAAAGTGAATCGTTTTTTATAGAATTGGTGGTCAGCCTCATACAAACCCATTAGTCAAGGAACAAAAGAGAAAAGACAAAATATTAAAAGTTATAAATATTTAAAAATATAAATGGTAAAACATTGTTTTAATTCACTTTATTTTATTTGTTTATGCTCGAATATTTTCACTCAGAGGCTTATCTGCATACTCTGAGATGGCAGACCATTGCATTGATAAAGACCATACTTTCGATATTACCAATGTAGAGGTAATACACTCTGAGTGTGAAGTGAGGAGACTGATGGCTCTGGAAGCGTTGGAAATCTACAAAAATAAAAATAAAGACTTAGTGAATGTGCAGATTCCCTATGTTTCACCAATATTGCAATAATTTGTTTTTTTTTTGTTATTATTATTATTATTTTTATTTAACTAACATATTTTATTTTTATTGTATTAAAATTTTTAATTTCATTATACCTAACAATAATGCATTTTTGAATCTTACATTTGTGTTTAAAAAAAATTTTGTCTATGAATTTTGCTTTTGTTTGGAAAAAAAGTTGTTTTGAAAATTGTTTTGAAAATTATTTTATAAAAATATATTTGTAACCATTCTGCTCTTGAAGATGCCTCATTAGGCGAAAATATTCGAGCATAAACAAATAAAATAAAGTGAATTAAAACAATGTTTTACCATTTATATTTTTAAATATTTATAAAAATGGACTTTCACTGTGTTAACAGATCAACACTAAAAAATATTATTAAAAGATATTTTCTTAGTGTGTTTGGACGTTTTAGAGGGCTCTTGAGGTGTGATTTACACAAAAACAGCGCTCAACAATGAAATTATCCTAAGATATTTATATACCTACTCTATTGAATAAATAAGTTCATACACTCACAATGTACTAGTATTTTAGCTTCCCTTATTAAAGATGCTAAATTTTGAATACCTTAGCGTCCTATGGGACCTCAAGCAAAGGGAATCTATGGCCCACGCGGGGGTTGAAACAGAGGGGGGTGGGGGTTGAAATTGCTGGAATTTGAAATCGGCGGAGGTGCTTTTAATATTGCTGAGGGTGGATGAACGGAGCCCGGAATAATGACATGATTTATTTTACTCCCAAGGGGTTTGCTACAGAGCCTTAAGGGTAGGTATTTACCCGCGAGGTAGTTTTTTTGAGGTATTTAATTAAGACATCACAATAAATAAATTTCAACAATAATCAGTACACGTTGATGAATGAATCTTTAAAAGATTTGATAGTTAACGATTTAGAACTTGCTATCAGCTTTGATGAAAATATATTTCTTCTTGTTTATTCCTTGACTAATAAGTTTTTATGAGTTTGACCCCCATGCTGTACAAATTTAGTTCACTTTTGCCAATACCACCACAGTTTCAGGGAAAGGTGGCAGGACTTGCAGGGCTTATGTTTATTTGAGATTAAGTTTTTATGTTGTAAGTCCACATGCGGCATGTGCAAGCGCGAACTCATACGTGTCTGCTTATGGGCATGCATTTAATATATATATATATTATATATATATTTTAAATAGATTTGTGGAAAGGAATGCAATCCACCAACCTATTTTACCTGGCCAGTTGTCTTCATGCGAAAACAAAAGCTTGTGTGCATGCAACGGCATCATCTGTTGAACCAGGGTAGAAGTTATCGTCACGGGATTCGAACCAGCGTTATCCGGTTCCGAATAACCTGTCTTGATCCCCGCGGCTATAACACCGACTATATTTGCAATTTAAATTCTAGATAATCTATATCTGCTGTGATGAAACATCTTTACTTATATTTTGTATTGTTTGTGTATTAACACTGTGAAAATTCATATTGTTTAATTTTATAATTTTCTGATGAATTAAAAACACTGTTTATTTTCACGGATAAATTTATTCAAAAAGATTAAAATCTTTAAACAAATTACGAACGTTTTTGACCTAGTAGGTCATCTTCAGGTATGATTATAGTAAAAGATTTATTAATAAATTTAGTCAATAGGTATGAATTATAGTCAGGTAGGTAAAAAACATTCAGCAGCATACTTTTTTCTGCTGAATGTTTTTTACCTACCTGACTATAATTCATACCTATTGACTAAATTTATTAATAAATCTTTTACTATAATCATACCTGAAGATGACCTACTAGGTCGAAAACGTTCGTAATTTGTTCAAAGATTTTAATATTTTTGAATAAATTTATCCGTGAAAATAAACAGTGTTTTTAATTCATCAAAAAATTATAAAATTAAACATCTTTACTTATTTATTCCTTGACTAATGTGTTAGTATGTGGCTGACCCCCCATTTTGTAAAACTCCTGCCGCCCTTTCCTGAAAATGGTTAGTCATTGGCGAAAGTGAACCAATTTTTACAGCATCGGGGTCCAGGGCATATAATATATATTTTAGTTACTTTTCATTTAAAAAATACCGTATCTTCGAGTAAGCTTTTGAGATAAAATAAATAGCGGAGTGCATTATCTTTATAATCTAAAAATTTATAGGAAACAAAGTGTTATATTCATTTTCTATGGAACGGAAAGTAGGTTTTATTAAGGACATGATTATGAGTATTGTTTCATGCATGACTTTGCTTGATAACGAATGCTGATTACAATGCGGGGTGACTGGTCTCCTAATTCAACCCGTTTGGGAGCTGGGGCGAAATGTCGAGATACTAACTAACCGCGATTGCTTTGTGGGCAAAAACCGGCGCGGTCTCTAACTAAATAATAACGTAAATTATTACCGCTGCCACCCCTTTCTGCAAGAGAGGACAGCGTCCCAGACAATGAGGGTAAGGTGTGATATCACCTCGCTTCCAACTTATACGGGGGAGACAGTATATCGGCCGCACTATATTCAAGGTAAATAATAACACAATTATAATTTGTTATCTTAAAATATTGCGTTGTGTTTTTGGATTGCAACATAAAACAAGTTGAATTGTTGCAAATAAACGTAGCTTATTCGTAACTTGTGAATTTTCAAGTAAGCTACGTCATTCAATAAAATTTTAGGAACATTTTCAATTTGACTTTTTTTTTTTTTTTTAAATAGATTTGTGGAAAGGAATGCAACCCATCAACCTATTTTGCCTGGCCAGTTGTCTTCACGCGAAAGCAGAAGCTTGTGTGCATGCAACGGCATCTGTTGAACCAGGGTCGAAGTTATCGTCACGGGATTCGAACCAACGTTATCCGGTTCCAAATAACCTGACTTGATCCCCACGGCCATAACACCGACGCCGATGCTGACTTATAGGTTGGTATATGGCTCACCACCCCTACTCTAAATGGTGGTTCACATTGCCACGTCACCCTTGTTTCAGGGAAGGTCGGAAGACATTGCAGTGCCTATGTTCATGTGAGGTTTTGACTTTAATTTGTAAGTAAAAACAAAATACACATGGATTCCTGTATTTACCGTGGAGTACCGTAATTACAACCCGTACTCTAAATGGGGGGTTTGCTTTTTCATGTTCCTGTTTCAGGGAAGGTCGGCAAAAGTTACAGGATTTATATTCATTTGAGGTTTGGGTTTTAATTAGTTGGTAAACATGGAGCACAAACTAAGTTTGTGGGCATACATATATTATGAATTTAAATGTGATATTAATACATATATCACAGTCATTAACACAACAGTGTCAATATATTTGTTATTTGGTAATGTTTGTGCTGGTTTACTGACTATATAACAAGCTTACATTTTTTTATTTTTTTTGTATTAGTTATTAGAGGGTATCTTACTTGGACTTGCTTATCATACGAAGACTATAGGGGAAAAACAAGGAATATTAGTTAAAGAAAAAATTGAGAGGGTAAAATATTATCAATTTGAAAAATTGTATTTCTCATGGTTACCTGTCACAAAGACCTGGAAATACCGCCATGAGCTGTGATAGCGACTGTTGCATTACAAATTTTGCAGAGCTTTAGATACACACACATGCCACTAGATACCATTAGTAGATAATTTTCATATTTTTGCTGACCTTTCTTGTTTTTCCCCTGTAGTCTTCATATGGAACAACAAAAATGCATAAAACATTAGACATCTGTACCCTTAGAACGAGTTGCAAAACTTGAGTAATGTAAAGTTTACGGCAATTATTAAAGAGTGATTTCCCCCAAAATCTACCGTTTTTGTTTGTTTGAACTTGATTTTCTTCATCACTGAATCATGAATGGAATTTACAGAGTGGAAATAAGAGAAGAGCATGCATGAAAAGAGTGATGAAATTAGATGAGATGAAAGAAGTATGCAGGGACAGAGTCAAGTGGAGGCACTTGTGTGGAGGTACTGGCCACCCCTAGAGGAATGGCGGCAGGATGCAAGACTGTAACTCTTTTGCTAAGACCATAAAGTGTAAGAAACAAAAACGGCAGATTTTGGCAGAAATCACTCTTTAACATTTTCCGTAAACTTTACTTTTCACAAGTTTTGCAACTCGTACTAAGGGTACTGACGATGTAATGCAGACTTCTGGTCTCCATGAGTTATATCTTATCCCGCACGAGCAGTTGGACGTAAAGCGCTATCACCGCTCAGCCGCTGCGCGTTGATTCATAACACGGCACTGCCGACAGCGTCCGTCCGCCTCCTAAATCAGCCGCCTGATGGCACACTCGCAGCCCAGTGGGTGATGGGCGATGATATAGTGGTCGGGGATTGGAAGGTATACACCACATTTGTAGGAAGTCTCATGCAAACGAAATGTGTATACATCCTTCATCATTGATCTGCAGAAACGGCAATGAAAGAATTCGTATGGAAAATTAAAATTAAGCTACCGCTACAATCCTTGTTACATCTCAAATGTCACTGAGATGGTCAAGGGGTTATTGACACTAACGCCGGTTCAAACCCCGCCTGCGTCATGTCCTATAAAAAATAGCTTCGAACCTGGTTTAACAGATGTTATTGGGTAGTTATTAATTAATAATTCATTAAAAATATTAAATAATGAATTATTAATTGATAATGTTACCTAATACCTGTTTCTGATCATGCAAAATCAGTTGGTGAATTGCATATCTCTTCACAAATCTATTAAACACAAAAATAAAATTATGAAATTGAAAATGGACTATCACTGTGTCAATAGATTAACTCATAAAAATATAATATTTAACCAAAGTTTCTATACATGTATACTTTTTTCTTATCCTACATCAGTTAGTAGAAACTTTATAAAAACTCATAATTAAAATATGGTAATTGATTCGTTAGCTTTTCTCTGCATAGTAATAAATCTGTTACTGAAGTATAATCTATGCGAAAAAGGACTTTTACCATCGTATGATAAAATTCTTGATCATACAAAAACAAACACAACTAAACCGGGGGCCATTATCCCTTCACAATAATTATTTCTTTCAAATAAAAAACTAAAAAAACTCAAATACTAGTTCTTCTATTATTTAAAATAAGCAGACTATGACTTTTCACTGAAACTTTCTCATTGACAAAAAAATGTTAAAAGCGTATTTTATGCACTGCGCTACAATGAATTAATGGAGTTCACAACAATCCTTGTATAGTTCAACGTTCACTATTTCGTTTAGCGCACACAAGTCCTGACAACCAGATTTGACTCTGTGTGAGTATCGATTGTCCTGCATTGGATAATGTACATGTCAGTGGCTTTGATGTGCCGGTAATAAACATGTCGGTTATACGACAGATTTGCTGCTGTTTAACTGCGGGGCTGTTTGGCATATGGTGCGAAACTAGAATTGGAAATATTACTCATAATTTCCAGAATATCCAGAGTCATAATGAAACGAAAGCTTGTATGAAGAAGGTTATGACTCTGGATGAAATGAAAGAAGTAAATAAGGACAGAAAGAAATGGCGGTTGATCTGTGATGTTGGTGGCTAGGAGTAGGGTTTTTTAAGTAGAATTTTGCATTCTGTTTTAGTTTTGATGTCCTTACATAATATTATTTGTTGATTTTAAAAATGTAATTTGTTGTGTATGTTCCCCGATTTATACGTTGGTATTCGACTGATCACCCATGCTGTAGAAAATGGTTCACTTTGCCAATGTAAGCCCTATTTCAAGGAAGGTCGGCAAGAGTTGCAGGGTGTAAATTCATTTGAGTTTTGGGTTTTTATAGTGTAAGTCAACATGCGGCATGTTTAAGCGCCATCTTATCCGCGTCTGCTTGTGAAAATGAATATAATGTGAATCCTAGATGTTACATATCTTTGCAACTTAGATTAGATTAGAAATTATTTTATTCATACACATAGAAAAAATTGTCACCATGATATTTAATTTCGTCTCATTTTTAATTAGTTTCTAAAATGCTTATTTTCTATGCCAAAAGGCTACGGTTAATCCGAACCAAGAGTGTCAGAAATGATTTCCCGTATCGGTGTTTATTTCAAACCAAAAATAAAAATACTGACAAGGCCTTTAAAACAAATGAAGTAAGCCCCACAGTAAGTGAAGTAGTTGACCTTAGGCTGACCCTCTTACCTGTGAAAATAAAAAGGCTCCGCATGCCGCATGTGAGCCCATCGGAAACAAGGCGATGAGAATTTTGAATGAGGAATTTACACCAAATGTGCAGGTTAGATGCGTTTTTATATCCTACTTTTTCAACTAAGCTACACATATAGTGTAACTTCTTGCCGCGTTATCCCCGAAGGGGTCGCATGTGGCGAGTTGAGCCTATTTATTTTTACAGGTAAGGGGGCCGGCCTTACGCCAACCACTTCAGTTGAAGTGGAGGTTTCCCAGCTCCCGAGAGTGCTGGTACTCATTTCTTGTGAAGGCTGAGTAAACCTTGCCGGTATTTTATTTTGGGGTTTGAAATAAACACCGAAACGGGAAATAATTTCTGACACCCTCGGTGGGATTCGAACCCGAGCTTTCGGCATGGAATGCAAGCACTCTACCACCTGAGCTATCGACCGGACTACTTTAATGGGTTAGATAAGTTCAATCCTATTCGCTGGGTAGATAGGGCTACTGATATACCTTAAAAATCTTCTTCTTCCTCAGCCTTTCTCAGTCCACTCCTGGACGTCTCCTTCTTAATCCTATCTCTCATTACTGAGGGTTGTGACCCTTGTGGAAGCAACCAATCTTCTCCAGCTCTCCCTCGACTGCACTGCCCGCAACGCTCCAACTACCGAGGTGCCTGCTGCTGTCTTCACTTGATCGGTCCATCGTGTGATCTACCTCTTCCTCTCTTCCCCTCAAAGTTACCGATCACAACCAGTCGTTCCAGGCTATCCTCATTGCCACGGACAACGTGTCCGAAGAACTAAAGAATACGGCGTGTACACATGTTGGCCAGAGTCAAGCCATCCAAACGCAGCTCCCGACGAATGGACTCATTGGTGCGTCTAGCCGTCCATGGGATTCGAAGCATGCGCCTCCAGCACCACATTTCAAAAGCGTCAATTTTTCTTCTTTCTGCTGCTTTTATGGTGCATGTTTCAGTAGCATAGAGAAAAATAGAGTGGACAAGACTCCTGACAAGCTTAATCTTGGTGCTGTAACTCACACCCCGGCCTTTCCATATTTTGTCCAGCTAAGACATGGCACTTTTGGCAATGGCGATACGGCGCGGCGTCTAATTTCTCCTTCGCAAGATCCTTCGTTACTAATTTGAGATCCAAGGAACTGGAACTCGTTTATGATCTCCAAACCTTGAAATGAGTTTCCCAGATCACCAAACTTTTTTGATCGATCTATGATCATAATCTTGGTTTTACTCTGGTTGATCTCGAGTCCCAGTGCCTTGCTCTCGTTTAAGGAGATCTGCCATCTCTCTCGTTTTTTTGGCCAAAAGTGTTGTGTCATCCGCATATCTTAAATTGGACAGCTTTACGCCACCAATAGACACTCCTCCATCCCATTGGTACAGAGCCCTGCGCATAATGTATTCCCCATACATATTAAACAGGTCAGGGGAGAGGATGCATCCCTGTCTTACACCTTTTTCTGTGGACTCCTAAACGTAGGCCTCCTCTAATCCTCTCCATTCCTGTCTATCGGCTGCTGTGTTCAGCCGTCCTCTGCCTGCAGTTCTCTTTATGTCGTTCAGCCCCCTAAGTTGGGGTCTCCCAACTCTCCGCTTGGATATCCTGGGTCGCCACTGGACGATTCTTTTCGGCCACCTGTCTTGGTCCTGTCTTGTGACGTGACCAGCCCAGCACCACTTCACCTACAAAAATAATGTTTCCACCCAAATACATTTACTGTGCAAATATACATTTACTGTGTATTGACCGATCGTAGTCTAGTGGTTATCAGACTCGTGATTGGAAGGTAGTGGGTTCAAATCTCGACGGAGCATGAAAAAATATCTAATTTTCAAACTTGCTCTTCGTTGGGTCGACAATTTATCTGCCTTTACCAAAGACCGGTCACCATAAGTCCATCCAGCCTTACACCAACTGAGACTTGCTTGAAAATCAACGCTTTCTACAGCGACGACCAAGCTCACATCTCAAGAGGGATTCACACAGAAACAGCACTCTCCAAATAAATCAGCCTTATTTATTCTTATTTATTTATTTTATACATTTACCTCATGAAAGTGTAAAATTACACTTTGTGAAATGTTCTGCGAGATTCCTTTCTTTAGGCTGTAACACATAAATTCTCTTAAATTTTGTATGTCACCTTCAAAATCATTAGCAAAATAGCTTTTCCCTTCATCTAATTGACCTTCAACACTTTACCCTTGAACATGAAAATTCTCTCACCGTTTTATGAATCACCTCCAAAATATAATCATGTATCCTTCGCCGGCGCCCTTGTCGAAGAAGGGATGCAATTCACACCCTAGTCTCTGAGTTCCGCCCTCGGGAGGGAGGCCCTCTACCCCTTGCGCCCCCTTGCGCCGCCTTGCGCCCCCTTCATGTTGTGCTAAGTGCGCATGTTAACGACGCCATTAAAACAAATTATTATATTACGGGCAGGCAGGTAGCTAATGGGGAATGATGCGATACTTTGCGCGGGCGACGGATCGAGGAGGCGGGAGCGTCCTCTCACAACAGCTGATTGTGGTAACGTGAGGAAGCGAATAAAAAAAAAACAAAAGAGAAATTTGTGAAGAG
The DNA here is from genome assembly GCA_951799405.1 of Agapetus fuscipes. Taxonomy (NCBI): domain Eukaryota; kingdom Metazoa; phylum Arthropoda; class Insecta; order Trichoptera; family Glossosomatidae; genus Agapetus; species Agapetus fuscipes. The sequence continues at coordinate 5,342,737 of OX637338.1, forward strand.
GAATGCAATTCACTTACATATTCTGCCTGGCCAGAAACAGGTATTAATATCATCAATTAATAATTCATTATTGTTTATTTTAATGAATTATTAATGAATAATTACCCAGTTATATCTGTTGAACCCGGGTCAAAGTAATGGTCAAATGACCCAACCATCGAACCAACTTTATTATGATGATGATGAAGCATCCATGCTTCCGAGCTCGTAGACCATGGTCCAGTATTTCTTCTCAGAAGGCTGCTTTTTTACTTTTAGAAGGCTGCTACGTTTGCCAGTGAGCTTGTGACTGATGAAACTCAAGTTTAAGTACGAGCCTTGAAGAAGTCAGTCACAAGTTCACTGACAAAACGTAGTAGCTTTCTAAGAAGAAAAAAACAACCTTCTGAGAAGAAATACCGGACCATGGTCTACAAGCCCGGAAGAATGGTTGCTGCATCCTCATCACAATCATCTGAAGCCGGCCATGAAAACCTAATTACACATACAACTTTATTATATCCCAAATACGCTAGAAAGATCAGCCCACTTGGTCCCCTCGGCCATAACACCGACAATATTTTTAAATGATTTGTGAAGAGAAATGCAATTCACTAACCTATTTTGCCTGACCGGATAACTTAATGCAAAAGCAGAAGCTTGTGTGCATGCAATGACGTCTGTTGAACCAGGGTTGAAGTTGTAGTCAAAGAGCCAAGCGTGATTCGAACCAAAGTTATTCTGTTCCAAATACGCTAGTCAAGAATAGAGATTTGATGCCCTCGGCTATGGCCGTGATGCCCTCGGCTATGGCCGTGATGCCCTCGGCTATGGCCGAGGGCATCACGGACTAATATTTTATTAATTTAGGTGTGAATACCGGTGCGAAGTCCGGGCGATAGCTTAGTTAGAAGAGTGCTTGCACTCTATGCCGAAAGCTCGGGTTCGAATCCCACCGAGGGCGTCCGAAACCCTCACTTCAACTGAAGGGGTTGGTGTATTCCAGCTCCGTTACATATAAAAATAAATGGGTTCCACTCGCCACATACGTTATCTTTCGGGGAGCGGGAAGAAGTTACACTACATGTGTGGCTTAGTTGCCTTTTTATCTAAAATGCAAAAAAACGATGTAAATTTTCACAATTGCCAGTTGGCCGAAATTCCGGGTTCGGAACCACAATGGCAGCGGTAAATTGAAGGTATTCACCAGCATTATAAGGTCGTAAAATATGTAGGCAAATATCGCCGTAAATAATACATCACAATTTACGCACGTACAAAACTACAACTATACGAGCTGTTACAGGGTCTTGTTGCTAATTTATCAAAATAATAAGGTCAGCCAATTTTACTGCGGGGGTGCGAAAACTACCTTATTTATACCTTTTTGTTTGTTTTGGTAATAAAAAATAATGGATTTTATGTTATTAAGGCTTGTATATTTCATACAGTTAAAGCCATTTTTTCGTTTTTTTTAAATAATTTAACATTTATCATAAGTTTTTAGACATTAATTTGAATATTTGATTTAGAAAAGGCGCTATGTGCCATTGTGATCAAACTGAAAAAAGAGAAAAACGTACACTCACTGTATTAGAGATCAGCTCGGTTTTTTTGCAAAAGGCAGAGTACCTACATTGTATTTGATCCCAACTCTGTATAAATATTTTGAACGTATGTGTAATTGTGTGTCTGTGTGAGTTGGTGTAAGTGTGTCTGTGAAGGTATGTAAAGTCTCTAGATGTAGGTGCTTTAAATAATTGTGCTTGTATTAGTACGATATTGTGTAAGTATTTATGCAAACGCAACTAAGCTACACATATAGTGTAACTTCTTGCCTGCGTTATTCCCGAAGGGGTCGCATGTGGCGATTCGGGACCTTTTCATTTTTACGAGTAAGGGTGCCGGCCTCACACCAACCACTTTCAGTTGAAGTGGGGGTTGAATGCAAATATTTTAAATAGAATATTCTTGTGAAATCTCGCGTATTCCAGTTCCCAATGTTTCAAGAACAATCCTTATGCCTGCTATAAAAAGGACCAAAGGTGTTTGTAGAGAAAGACTTGTATCTGAGCTGTTTAGCAATACAGTTAAAAAACAACTCTGTGTCATGTGAACCATATCTTCAAGATATAAGTTGTGCAAAATAAATAACCGCAATTTTAATTACACTGAACCCATTAAAATTAAAACAATATTTTTCCTTCCTTTTCTCAGCTTTATCACAACGGCACTAAGTGCGTTTTTTGAATGAAGTTTACATTTATTTCTAACGTTTTTGATACATTTAAGATACGAGTGACAATCAGTTTTTGTTATTAAGGTTGAAACAATCGATACTTTGCGTAATTGCGTAAGATACTTGAGTGTGACACAAGTGTTGAGTCAAGTATTCCATTGTGAATAAGGCAATAAATCGTGTAAAGTTTTGATTACATAAGTTGATGTACTTACCCAGTACGGGCTATAAATTATGCCTCTCGTCCCACAATGGCCTTGAGGTCACACTTGAGGGAAACTTGCCATCATTATTATTATTGTTGCTCTACACACATGCTCAATAGCTCAAACAAGGTAAAATAATCTTAATTGTACATTGAAGCTTTCACGGCCGGTTTTTGTTGACATAACAATCACTTTTTTCGGGCTATGTAGCCGTGGTCTGGTTGTTTCTTTCCAGACAGTTTCGCCCATTGCTCCAATGGGCATTATCAGCGGTTGGCCAGTCGCTGTGATTTTCTTACGTAGTATACTAATTCAAAGGCCAGCGTTGTTTGCAGAATACCAGATCCTGTAAGAAGATCACAGCGACTGGCCAACCGCTAATAATGCCCATCGGAGCAATGGACGAAACTCTCCGGAAAGAATCAACAAGACCACGGCTACATAGCCCGAAAAAAGTGATCAATCGGTCAAAGCTGAGTTTAAAGATCTCCTAAAAAGTGAAAAGACAGGGGACATCCTCAAATGAAGATCCGTAAGTTGGTTCCAAGTTTTTTTTTTTTTTTTTTTATAAAAAATAGATTTGTGAAGAGGAATGCAATTCACCAACCTATTCTACCTGGCCAGAAACAGGTATTAATATCATCATTTAATAATTCATTATTGTTAATTATTAATGAATTATTAAATAATAATTACCCAATTACATCTGTTGAACCAGGGTCAAAGTTAAAGTCAAGTGACCCAAGCGGGGATCGAACCAACGTTGTTCCATTCGAAACACGCTAGAAAGATCAGCCCTCTTGGCCCACGCGGCTATAACCCCGACAAGTTTTGCGTGAATCACAAATCAAAAGATCATTATCAAAAAAATAAACGTGTTACTATTTATTTGAAGTATCTATAAGTCCGGTCGATAGCTCAGGTGGTAGAGTGCTTGCATTCCATGCCGAAAGCTCGGGTTCGAATCCCACCGAGGGTGTCAGAAATGATTTCCCGTTTCGGTGTTTATTTCAAACCCCAAAATAAAATACCGGCAAGGTTTACTCAGCCTTCACAAGAAATGAGTACCAGCACTCTCGGGAGCTGGGAAACCCCCACTTCAACTGAAGTGGTTGGCGTAAGGCCGGTCCCCTTACCTGTAAAAATAAATAGGTTCAACTCGCCACATGCGACCCCTTCGGGGATAACGCGGCAAGAAGTTACACTATATGTGTAGCTTAGTTGCGTTTTTTTGCGTTTTTTTTATCTAATCTACTCGTTTTTATTATTAAAGCATGGGCGTACCCTGGAAGAGAAAAATTAACCTGAATAATCCAAAATTGTTATTAAATTGTATTGTAATTACTAAAATGACCATTATTCGATCATGTCTTGCCCTCTCATAGAGGAAATTGCTTGCCTACCCTCCCCTCCCCTTTCGCCGTCGGCGATATATATTGGTGACGATGATCTTCTATTTTCCAAAACCTGCCCCCCCCCACCTAGATTAGATTCTGGGTACGCCCATGGACTAAAGTATCACTTATTGTACTTAGGGATTGCTTTGAACAGTATAAAAAAACTATAGAAAAAAATAATTAATATTATGTATAATGACATGATAGAGTGTAATTCTCACACAATTACATAATGTAAATGGTGGTTTATTCCATTATTTAATTTTCATTAAAAAATCTCAATCAGTTCGTGATGTTACTAAAACAATAAAAATAAAAATTATTTCAATACAAATATTCCAATTACATAAATAGTTTTTCAGTGTACCTGGGATGTGTGGTCAACGAAAAGTGGGGCATGTGTCACAAAGTCAGAAGCAGACTAGAGCAAGCCCGAAATGTCTTCGCTAAAATGAGCAAATTACTGTTGTGCCGAAATTTAAGCCTTGAACTCCGGAAGCGCATAGTGAGGTGCTACGTTTTCCCAATCGCTCTGTATGGTATGGAGGGATGGACTCTCACGCAGGCACTGGAGAGACGAATTGAAGCATTCGAGATGTGTCTATACCGAAAAATGCTTCGGATCTCTTGGCGTGATCGAGTCACCAATGAAGAAGTCCTTCAACGAATGCGCACTACAAAGGAGCTCCTGCCTACCATTAAGCAGAAAAAGCAAATGTACTTCGGTCACATTATGAGAAATGAGAAGTAGGTACCGTCTCCTTCATCTTATCATTCAGGGAAAGATTGAGGGGAGAAGATCTCAGGGACGCCGAAGGACATCATGGCTTAAGAACCTGCGACAGTGGTTCGGCAGAAGCACCAAGTCCCTGTTTCGAGCCGCAGCATCAAAAATCAAAATAGCTATGATGATCGCCGATCTTCGTTAGAAGTGGCACAAGAAGAAGAAGAAGTGTAAAAAATATTGTAATGAAAACTTAAGGGTTCAATTAAACACAGTCACAAATATCTCAATGAGTTTGTGATGCTACTAAAGCAATTCAAAATTATTGAATCTACTTACAATCTATAATCTGAGTTGCAAAGATATATTAACATTTAAAACTCATATCAAATGCATGCCCACAAACCAACACGTGTAGTTTGCGCTTACAAATGCTGAATGTATACTTACAAATAAAATCCAAACCTCAAATGAACATAAGCCCTACAACTTTTGCCGACTTCCCTGGGGTGACATTGGCAAAGTGAACCATTTTTTACAGTATCGGTGGTCAGCCTCATACTAACCTATAAGTCAAGGACTACAAATAATAATAAAAATTTAAGTGTATAAAAACAGCAATAATTGAATGATTTCAATAAAAAGTATTAAAACTGTATGATTGTATCTTTTTTAATGAAATCTAAGGTTCCATGTATTTTTATAATGAAGTATTCCATGATTCATGGTAAATTCATGTAAATAAATATTTACTCAATTTTTTCTGCAAGTCTTTTGTCACACTCCCACACTTAAATAAAAAATAATTTTATTATTATTTCCTGCAGCGTTACGCGGCATTTTTCCAATACAGTTATCAATGCCAACGCTACACTGGGGGGGACTAAAATGTACAGAAATTCTAATGCAACCCCGTGCGATTTATTCTGAGGGCGGATATATATTTGCGGTGTGCGGCAACAATGAAGGAATGAAATATTAATTTAATTTCGTCTTCTTCTGCAAGAAGGAATCGAACACGCGTCCCTCTGCTTTGGCACCCTTCGCTTTCGCAACATTGATAATAAGTACCTCAAAACACGAGTGTTCTAACATCAGAGTTATTTGAGATACGAGCTGTCGACCGAGCGAATTTTTGTTTGAGATACGAGCAAAATTTGAGGTTTAAGCACCTACATTAAATTTAGAGACTTCACATACTTACACAGACACACTCACACCAACTCACACAGACACACAATTACACATTCGCAACAATATATTGAAACGTTAGAAATATTCAAACAGAGTTGGTATCAAATAAAGAGTAGGTACTCGCTAAACACTTACATGGAAGTTCTCCTCTTCTTCTCAGTTTAATCAATTCCTTGACTTAAATATAGGTTGGTATGCGATTGACCACCCATGCTGTAAAAATTATTCACTTTGCCAATGCCACCCCTGTTTCAGGGAAGGACGGCAAGAGTTGCAGGGTGTATGTTCATTTGAGATTTGGTTTTTATGTTGTAGGTTCAAATGCGGCATGTGCAAGCGCGAACTTGCACGTTTCTGCATGTGAGAATTCATATAATGTGAATCTCCAATGTAAAATATCTTTGCAACTTAGATTAGATTTCTGCAGTATTCTGAAAGGGAGGAAGGAGCAAACCTCCTTGGACCTTTTTTTGTATCTGGCGAAAAAGGCTTAGACCAGTGAAGAGAAAATCAGAGACTAAAATTAAGCATACAGTAGCATTTAATTTGATAGATTTATTGTTAAAATTCACATGAGTTTTTATTTTTTAAACACTACCTGCTAAACACTAACTGCTTAACACTAACTGCTAAAAACCTAGATAGCATTTAATTTGTGTGTAAGTAGCACTTAACTGACTAAAATACAATTATTTATGTATGTACACTTATAACAACCAGTTCATTTTGCTTTTTGTTATCTTTTATTATGTATTTATTCGTCATTTGTAAATACATTTTTCTTATTCAAAAAACACGTAATTAAAACAATTGGGGCTAGCATTTTTGGGGCTAGAACAGATTAATGGCATTTCAATTAATTTAAATGGGGTATTGCATTGAGATACGAGAAAATTGCATACGAGCATGGTCACGGAGCGAATAAAACTCGTATTTTGAGGTATTACTGTACTCGCAATATGTATTGACAGAGTAATGAAATAATAAATGTGCATGCGCTCCTTCGAGCTGCTTAATTATTTTGCTCTACGTTCGAATAAGACATCTTGATGATGCGATTATCTTGGAATAAGTTGGTTAATTTACTCCAGGGAAAACTAACTACGTTCCCTAAAAATATGTAATCGAATTTGCAAATGAATTCAATCAAATAATTCAGTTTTCTGAAAAATGTTAAAACAAAAAGTTTTTTTTTTTTTTTAAGAAACTCTGTGCGGGAGACTCCCTAGATTCTAAAGACTCTAGGGGTCAATGTTTATTGCTAAATTTTACCATCAATATTTCTACCATCGTATTCCTTAACTTATAGGTTAGTATGAGGCTGACCACACATAATAATGTAAAAAGTGGTTTACTTGGCCAAAGTTGGCAAAATTTGCAGGATATATTTTCATTTGAGTTTTTAATTTTTATTTGTAAGTACCTACGCACGCGGCATTTGCAAACGCAAACATACACGTGTCTGTTTGTAGGCCAGCATTTAATATGAATTTTCATATTAAATGCTGTAATGACAATTATTCTGAATTTGTTTTTTTAAATAGATTTGTGAGGAGGAATGCAATTCACCAACCTATTCTGTCTGGTCAGAAATAGGTATTTATATAATCAATTAATAATTCATTATTGTATAGGCCAGCATTTAATATGAATTTTCATATTAAATGCTGTAATGACAATTATTCTGAATTTGTTTTTTTAAATAGATTTGTGAGGAGGAATGCAATTCACCGACCTATTCTGTCTGGTCAGAAATAGGTATTAATATAATCAATTAATAATTCATTATTGTATTATTTTGTTTGCTTTACTTTGCTTGGAACTTAGAATATAGAACATCGTTAAAATTAAGATTTCTCAAAATCGGTGGCGGAGACTTTGGAAACAGATGACTCTCAATACAGAATTAAAAACTAAATAAAAGTGTTTGAGGACTACAGTAAATACAAACATAAGGGAAAATATATATTTTGTCCTAAAAAATAAAATGAATCAAAAAAAGTCACCCACCATAATGACACCCTAATGGGTTTCCGACAATATAATTTCAAATCCACGCTTTGGTTTTATTCCCGCCAGACGTCTTGATATTTCTGGCGGCCTTTATCCGCTTTAAAAATAAAAATAATCCCGAGACTTCGTTTTTAAAATCCAATAAAATAAAACACGGCAAGGAAACGACTTCTTTGTTTACATTTCATTCCCTGCACCAAACTCCACTTCGTGTGTACTCTGAGAGAGAGAGATCGAGGGTAGGAGGCTTTCAAACCAAGCCATTAAGCGCACTTCCACCGTACGAGAGCTCACCCCCAACGCGGCCGTGTTTAATGCAACCCCAAAAAGCGTAAGCTACCCCCAATTGCGTCAATTGTCAATTCCGCTTCCACCCCCGCGCTTCTTAGGGAGCTGCTAGCCACCCCCAGCGAGATCTAGGGTAGCCGGCACTTCAATCCCCCCAGACATTTATTCTACATACTTTCTCTCTCACTGAAATGTTAAACTCAACCACAGTGTATCACCAAAAATGTAAATAAACTAAAACTCACTCTAGACGATCTATTTTAGATTCTGTATATTTTTTGGTTAACGCTTCTAGTTGAGTTTAAGCGTAGAGTGTTGTACTTATCGTATACAGTTCCCTATTGCACTTTCGAATCTTTCGGAATGAAATTACGTCGACGCACTCGTACAAAGTGTAATATGTATTGAAATGCACATAGTTCTGCCACACTTTGTAGGCATTTCAAATACCTACGCTCAAGTAGATGGTGTAAGAAAGTATATTTTGCTCTGTGTTTTATGGAGTTGCGCGTGCTCGTTACCATGTATGAAATTTAAAGTTTCAAACAAATGGGGTGGATAAAACTCATAAAACGACGTCGTAGTTTTTGGCGTGAATTTATAAGTGAATACAGTTTTAAAGCTTGCGAACAGTTGTATGCTGCTGCACGCTCACATTGTTTCAAGTACAAAAAAAATGGTGCTTCAAACAATGTCCAGTTTATGACTCAGTTGGTAGAATTAGTGCATTCCATGCCTGAGACCTACGGTTCGATCCTCATCGAGGTTGTCAAAAATGATTTCCAGCTTCATTAGTTACTTTCAACCCAAAACCAAAATCCAGTGATCCAGAGAACCAGCCCTCTCGGGAGCTGCGGAAGCCCTCCATTTCAAATGAAGTGTTTCTTTTAAGGCCAACGTCCTCAACTGTGAAAATAAATTGATCCACGTGACCCATTTGATATCACCCTTGAGGGACATCGCTATCAGGAATTCCACTTTATTTGCAGCTCAGTTGCATTTAAACTCAATAAAAAAAAATACCAATCATTGTTCTGTTGACCATCTAAATCTAAATCTAAATCTAAGCTGCAAAGATATGTATCATTTGAGATTCATATTAAATGCATTCCCACAAGCAGACATGCATAATTTTGCGCTTACACATGCCGCATGTGGACCTACAATATAAAAAACCCAATCTCAAATGAACATAAGCCCTGCAACTCTTGCCGACCTTCCCTGAAGCAGGGGTGAAATTGGCAAAGTGAACCATACTGTTTAAAAATACCATACTGTTCCTTGACTTATAGGTTGGTATGCGGCTGACCACCCATGCTGTAAAAATGGTTCACTTTGCCAATGTCACCCATGTTTCAGGGAAGGACGGCAAGAGTTGCAGGGTGTATGTTCATTTGAGATTTGGTTTTTATGTTGTAGGTTCACATGAGGCATGTGCAAGCGCGAACTTGTACGTGTCTGGTTCTGAAAATGCATGTAATGTGAATCTCCAATGTAATCTATGCAACTTAGATTAGATTAGATTAGAATCATAATTTACCCATTGCAGTCTAATGCTATACAATACGCAATGTACGCAAAAAAAAAATACAATAACAAATAATTTGAAAAACGGTTGATTTTTAGCAAGAAAACTAATACAAATTTACTAATGTGTGTAATGAAAATATTCCGAGATGAATTTTAACAAATAAATTAATGTCTTACTAATGTTAATAGTAAAGAAGTTTGAAAACAAGTCAAACACGAATACCCGTATAGTACAAATTTCGATGCAAAATTTATCTCGACTCTCAAACTTTCAAATTTAAAACAAACCGAAATAAGTTTTCTCTTGCTGTGAAAATTTCTGCTTTTCTTTAATCTTGAATCTTGTGAAAGTCAAATTGGAAATACTTCATTCAACTCACAAATTATAACATGTTCTTAGTTTATCTAACAAGTTAAAAGATTTAATACGGTAGAGAGTCGATAATCCGAAAGTAAAATTAACCGGACGATCGATTCACCAAACAGTTAGTTCTTTGATCTACCGTTTCCAAAACACACGCATACGTGTAAAGGCTGGTTAGTGTCTTGCGATGGTTCAAAGCACAAGAGAAAAGCAACCAGTTTTTGTACAAACTTCCCTTGACTTCCTTAAAATATATGGAAGATACGTTAACACTCTTAAAGAGTGACTAAGTTTCCATAGATTTAGTCGGCAAGAGTTGCAGGGCTTATGTTCATTTGAGATTGGGTGCTTATTATGTAAGTTCACATGCGGCACGTTTAAGCGCGAACTAATGCGTGTATGCTTGTGGGAGTTTTTTTTTTAAATCTCAAATGTAATATATCTTTGCAACATAGATTATAGTTGCATGACCACAAGCAGGTACGTGTACATAATTTTGCGGTTACAAATGCTGCATGTGTACTTACAAATTTAAATCCAAACCTCAAATTAATATAAGCCTTGCAATTTTAGCAGATCTTCCATTAACAAGGGTGACATTGTCAAAGTGAAACATTTTTTACAGTTTTTGTGGTCATCCTTATAACTACCATTAAGTTAAGGACAGTTCCGAATAGATGCTTTTTATGAAAATGTTTTTCCCCAATTAATGCGGATAATTTACGCTCTACTTTAATATGGTTTTCTCAATCTGTTAATTAATGTTACGTTAAAGTTGTAAAATTACACACAACCATAAGGGAGATTACGGGTGAAATTTTACAACAGTGATAAAGTGTGTTTTTCTTTGACTTGTTAACTACTTTAAATACTGCAAAAGTTAATGTCTTGTAAGATTTTACAACTTTCGCTGGTGTTAAGATATTAAAACTACAAGAAATTAATGAAAGTTGCCGAGTTTTATTATTTTGTACTGACTTAAAAAGAAATAAAAGAAAAAAGGCTTGGGAAAGAAAAATTAAATTATGTGGCTTACATTATTGGTTTTCAGATTATATTATCTTTAAAGAGGGGGAAAAAAATAATTATGTAAGGAATAGGTGCCGAAGCGTCACATGCGACCATTTGCAAGCAATAAGTTACACTATATGCGTAGCTTAGTTGCGTTCTTACTCATTATTTTCACGATGAATCGAACTTATCTGTGATTATTGTGACATTTGAACCTTAAATGTAAACATATCCTTGCTAATTACATTTATAGCTTTTATGAGGCTGACCACCCATTCTGTAATACTTGATTCACTTTGCTAATGTTACCCCTTTTTCAGTAAAGGTCGGTAAGAATTGCAACACCGCATTTTAAATTTGTTTTTTTTTCTAGGTACACATGCGGCATGTACGAGTATAAGCGCGAACTTAAACGTGTCTGATTTTGAGCATTCATTGAATTTAAATTTCAAATATTATATATCCTTGCAACTTGGATTATAATACATTTGTGTACATTCACAACACATACATAAGGATATATGGATTAAACTTGAAATATTTATGTCTATTAATAAAACAATCCTATAATCCCCGTGCATTTTTTAAATGTCTTCATTTGAATGCGTTGCAGTTTCTTGCTCCCCGAAATATCCTTTTTTGTTAGGGGGTGGGGCAGCCAGGGGCGCTCTAAGTAGTCGTATATCACTTGTCTGCTTGTTATTGCCCAGGCACGGGTGTCATCAATAATAAATGAGTGCCATCTTACGGAGTGAGGGGTCCAGGGTTCGAAGGATTAGGGTGCAGCAGACGGCGCTATAAATATGGCCACGGGTACTTTTTAATTCGAGTTGAAACATATGCAATATATCTGTCGTCGTCCCAGTGCTTATTTAGCTTATCTATCATTTGATTCAAAGATGACCTTTTAATTAAATTGTCTTAAAAATCACATTCTACACAATCTGAGCTAAGAAAAAAACGCACAAAACGATAGTGTTAAAGACGTTTTAAATCTTTTGAAAATCAATTTCCAGTTTTAATAAGACACATTGATCCAGTTCACAAACAAACATTGTTCATGTGAAATTACTTCTGATGAACATAAGAGAAACTAGTACTAAGGGGACGATGTGCCTCTAGTATTAGACATTGCGTTCACTCAACTCAATCGTTTAAATCGAAAAAATGTAAGCAAAATAAACCGCTCTCTAGGAGTGCCATTGTATATTTCATACATTTATAACTACACAATCGAGGTGAGAATTACGCAATGTTTTATACTCCAGTTTTGATATGTCAATGCTAACGCTACTAAGCTACACATATAGTGTAACTTCTTGCCGCGTTTATGGGTCGTATATGGCGAGTGGAACCTGTTTTGTCAAAATAATGAAATTGTATATTCACCCTTTTTGGTACATAATATGAATGTGATGCTCACAATTATTTTCAAGTGACAATTAAAAAGCTCGATTCTACATAAGGCATTTTTTAGAAAACGATTGTTTCGTACTTAATTCTTGGTTGCCATAATTTTTACATACATTTTTTTAACGATCTTAATATTAATAAAAAAAAAAAATACAAAAAACATTAATAATATCAACAAAATAGGAATTAAAAGCAGTCAACGTTTTTTTCATACAAATATTTGAAAAGGTTAATAAACACAAAAACAAAAAACATCTTCTCTTTTTAACTTTTCATGAAGAAACAGAAAGGAAAATTACATTTATCACAGAGAGAAAAATAGCATACTTATACAAAAACCTTATAGTCTTTATCTACGTGTTACAAAAAAAACCATGTGATTAGATTTTTTCATACGTTTCAGTAAGAATTAAAAAAAATACTTATACAGTAATCCTCTCACGTTTATATCAGTGAAGTATTAAAAAAACCAAACCCTCTACTGAATACTTTTCACGTACTGGAACGTTATAAAAAAAACTTATCAAAGATTTTTTCTTCCAGATTGGGACGCGTATAAAAAACACATTTTTTAAAGGAGTGACAGTAAAAAAAACCCCGAATATTGCATGATAAGTATTCTGTTCACGAATTAGTTGTCAGAAGGTATGTATCCCAAGTAAAGAGTTACTTTAACAAAAAGTCATCGAGTACTTTAAATTTTGTAAGAATATGTTAAAGCGCTTCTGATGGTTTTTGCATTTTGTTTTTAATATTCGATGACTTTTTTGTGTCGTGTTTTCTTTTTGGTTTATACTCGGGGTACAGGATGACAGTATGGAACGGCGTAGTGATAAAACGAGACATGACAGAACGACACATGACAGAAAATCACAATCACAGTAACATCATATGACAAAACATTTTTATGACAAAACAATACAGAAAATACATCACTATGCCAATTTTTGTTCATGTTCTGTTTATGGGATGTTTATCTTATTAAATTATTATGTTTTGTCATTATGATGTACTTCTCTGAGATTTTTTGTCATGGTGATGTTTTGTCATGTGATGTACTGTCATTGTGATGTTCTGTCATGTGTTGTTCTGTACATCATTGAATTAGGATGATTTATTTGGTGAGCGCTGTTTTTGTGCGAACCACATCTCAAGAGCCCTCTACGAGCTTGGTCATCGCTGTAAAAAGCGTCAATTCTCAGGCAAGACTTAGTTGCTGTTAGGCTGGATGGATCTTTATTGACCAGTGTTTGGTAGAGGTATATGATTTTATCCCCCAGCGAACAGCATATTTGAAAATAGAAACGGTATATGACTATTTGTGTTGTGCTCCGCCGGGATTCGAACCCACATCCATCCATTTATGAATCAGAAGTGTTAACCACTAGACTACGGACCGGAATGATGTACTTCCCAGTGATGTTTTGTCATGTGATGCACTGTCATTGTGATGTTCTGTAATGCCTCGTTCTATCATGTGTCGTTCTGTCATGTGTCGTTCTGTCAAGTGTCCTTATGTCGTGTTGTTTTATCACTGTGTCGTTCTATGATGGAGTCGGGGTACAGAAAGCCAGTTTGTGGAGGGGGAGTGTAGGGTAGGTGCGTGATGCTGGTTGAAGGAAGGAGGGGGTAATGTCTTAGGAAATATGAATGTAGGTCTTTATATAAAGTGAAGGGAGACATATGTGTGAACTGCCGCACCTCTTCCAAACCAAAAGGCATTTGTTACCCGACACTGGCGCGCAAAGGGTGCTCTCACTTTATACTTCGCATTTGATATAAAATTTTCGCATCACTTCTTCCTCGTATCCCCTAGACGGTGCACGGATGGAGAACATCTGCCGGGTGATGGTACAACTTTCTGACTCTTACACTATACAGAATAGTTCATACGTTTCCCATGTTCCATCAAGTGGAAATTTAAGATGCCGTTTCATCTTTGAATATGTTATATAAACCATGCCAAATCTTTGATACTTCCCCCCCCTAGTGCTTGTTTGGCTTATCTACTATTCGATTCAAAGATGACCTTTTTAAAGTAGATTTGTTGAGAGGAATGCAATTCACCAACTTATATTGTAATTTATTATTCATATTCCTTGACTTATAGGTTGGTATGAGGCTGACCACCCATCCTGTAAAAAATGGTTCACTTTGCCAATGTCACCCCTGTTTCAGGGAATGTCGGCAAGAGTTGCAGGGCTTATGTTCATTTGAGGTTTGGATTTTATTTGTAAGTACACATTTAGCATTTGTAAGCGCGAACTACACGTGTTGGTTTCTGGGCATATACTGAGTGCTTTAAATGAATATATCCTGGCAACTTAGATTAAAGATATTATTTAGATGGCGTACAAAATGTGTATTTCACTATTTCAACATTGATCTCAAATGTGAAGGTTTAATGTGAGTACACATTAAATTCACTACACGTGAATTGTCTCGTACAATCCACTTATCCCGAAGAGACAAGTCTTAAAGCAATATATCTCCTTGAAACAAGACATTTAATATTAGCTCCCCAAGCGCAAAACTTTACATTCAAACTCAACCATAGCGTTTCACTAAAAAATGCTTAGAATCTACAAGACAACCTCTAACGAGCGCTTAAGTTTCAATATATGTTCATCATTCAAGAAGTTTTAGCCACATATGGAGTATAGACGTCTAAACAGTAACGAGAAGGGTAGCTATCACACTTGAATCTGTCGTACAAAATGTTGAATATTCTCTCTTGAAAGCTGTAGAAAATCATGGGCTGTGTTCAGAGCAGTGAATGATTATTTCACATCAGAGCGACAGACAGAAACGAAGTGACAGAGTGAGGAATGATTTTGTAAGAGAAGAATGTGGTGTAAGGGAAAGTGTGAAAGTGAAGATTAAAAGAAGTATGTTAAGATGGTTCGGGCATATGGAGAGAATGAGTGATGAAAGATTGACGAAGAAAGTATATGTTGCTAAAATAGATGGATGTCGTGGTAGAGGAAGACCGAGAAAAGTATGGATGGATCAAATTTCTGAAATAGCGAATGAATGGGATATCCAGAGTCATAATAAAAGGAGGACTTGCATGAAAAAGGTTATGACTCTGGATGAAATGAAAGAAGTGTGCAAGGACAGGAAGAAGTGGCGGCTAATCTGCAATGGTGATTTTTAATGTTGGTGTATTCATTTGCTACATTTTTTGCATAGGAAATTTCTGACTTTTTTTGTATAGATTTCTTTGTAAGGTTTTGTTCTTTTATATATTTAAATGTAATTTTTTATTCATATTCCTTGACTTATAGGTTGGTATGAGGCTGACCACCCATACTGTAAAAAATGGTTCACTTTGCCAATGTTACCCCTGTTTCAGGGAAGGTCGGCAAAAGTTGTGGGGCTTATGTTCATTTGAGGTTTGGATTTTATTTGTAAGTACACATTCAGCATTTGTAAGCGCGAACTACACTTGTTGGTTTGTGGGCTTACATCTGAGAGCTTTAAATGAATATATCCTTGCAACTTAGATTATAGATTATATTATAGATTTATAGAGCCCTTTTTAAATTGTGGATGGTGTCACATCCCTCTAATGCGCTCTGAAGGGATGTTTTTATTTTCTTGAATGTTTGGTGTTTTATTAATAAGATGACTTTTCGTTTTAAGGCTTTTGAGGGAGGAAGAATAAAGTGAAAAAAACTATCATGATGAAAAATGGTTTGAAAAATTATACAACTAAGCTTAATTGCGTATTTATCATACCGTATTTATTTGTCAAATAAACGTAGAGGAGGTATAATTTTTTTGATTGAATCATTCTACTATTTATTTATTTACACATATCAATAAATAATTATATTCACAAGTTTCAATACAAGAAAAAGGATGTTATTTATGTATTAAAATTAATTAAATTAAATTAGGCTGATTTATTTGGTGAGCGCTGTTTTTGTGTGTATCACACCTCAAGAGCCCTCCGAGCTTGGTCGTCGCTGTAGAAAGCGCTAATTCTCAAGCAAGACCCAGTTGTTGTAAGGCTGGATGGAACTTTTGATGACCGATCTTTGGTAAAGGTTTATGAATTTTTCAACCCAGCAAAGAGCAAATTTGAAAATATGAATGGTAAATTTTTTGTGCTCCGCCGGGATTCGAACCCACGACCTTCCAGTTACGAGTCCGAAGTGTTGCCACCTGGACTACGGACCGGTCGTATATAAAGACTATGGAGTATGATATATAAAGATATATAAAGTATGTATATAACGACCGGTATGTACTATATAAAGTACGAGAAGAAATTACAAACAAATAAAAAAAAGAGAAATATGAAACGTAAAAAATGATTTTCTTGTGTCATTAAAAATAACGTATCTACCTTTGCCAATGTTAATACGGAAAGAATTTTTTTCTGCATTTGAAGTAGTGTTTTGGCAAACATTTTATTTCTTCAAAATTGTGTCAAATTTTAATAAAAAAACTTTTTTCCTGGTAATGGTTTTATTATTTAAAAAAAGGATCCCTCCCTTTTGAATGTTACAAATGGATTTGTGAAATGCACAAAAGCGTAAAAAATGATGGAAAATAACAATTTAATTTGAGGTAATTTATCAATGGTTTATTACATTGGCAAATAAAAATGTTCCCGCTGAGGTGATCGCTCTGGCGGGATCTCTCGGGTAGATATGATGCTTTATAGATTGGTGATTATGGGATTTTATCCCAAATATTTTTGATTATTTTTTTCATCTGTATGTGCATTTTACACTTATTAAAGATTGGTACTAAACTAACGAACGACGAGATTTCACATTTTATTTTATTTTATTAAACTTTACATACCTATGTTTCTCTAAATTAGCTTCTACCTGGATATGAGCTTTTTTCTACATTGCATGTAAAACCTTTTATTATTTAACAATAACCTGAAAAAAACACTTCGATTGTGTTTTTTATGCCTTTCCAGCAATGATAAATCATTGCTGGAAAGCAGAAAAAAACCGTTAACATGAAAAAGTCACTGTCGTTTGTATAGTCGAGTCGAGAAGGCGTAGGTTCTCGAATTTGCGTGATTGAGACAGTCGCAAGTTTGAACCTTGCCTACATCGTGTCCTATCGGCAATAATTTTGACCCTGGTTCAACAGTTATCATTGGGTATTTGTTAATTAATAATTCATTAAAATAATGAATTTTAAATTGATAATGTAACCTGTTTCTGGCCAAGCAAAATACATAGGTTTGTGAATTGTTTTCCCCTTCACAAATATATTAAAAAAAAAAGAGAAAGCTGATAAACTTTGCACACATTTTGAGGCACAAAAATACCACATACTTTGTGCCATACAAGAAAAGTCTGATATGAGAAAAACTCTAGGACGTTGGGAGACTCTAAAATCATCGTAGCTGAAAAAATGAAACTATTGGGTACATATTTGAATAAATCTACAAGATAATGCAAAAACAGCATAATCGCATTTAAAGATAATAATCATAGGTCAGCTGATTTAAATCGATATAATTTATATTTTGAAGGAAATTATGACCAGTTAATGAAGCATATTTTACAAACAAAAAAAACGTAACCACTTTGTACGTGGTAAAAGAATAAGAAAAAAGGTTATTGTACTCAATTAATATCCCATACATACTTGATTTCTATTTCCTTACCAATCAACGTGTATTTCTGATCTGTTCCCCATTTAGCTAGTTCCACACCGGAGGGGAGGATTTTGAGGTGTTGCGGTGCGGGCGGCGGGACGAGGGGCAGCAATTTATTTCACCAATACACTTTAAACTGCACTTAGGGGTGGTGAGCACCATGTCAGGAGGGGGCGGGGGGCGCAAGCAATAGTTGAGAAAACATGTTTGAACGGTTTTCGATTACGGAGAGCCATCATTTTTGCGGGAATATGCATCGCAGCTTCATTACACGTAGCCAAGAAAACGATCCAAGTTGCTTTTTTTGTTCACCTTCAAATATTTCGAAGATTTATCTCTGGAGAAAATTTTGAGCAAGCATTAAAAAAATATAGACATAATAATAATGAAGAAAGTTTTCCAATAATAAAAAATTGGGGGTGAGTATCTAAAGACATATTACCAACATAAAGGTAAAACTGCATAATTGCTGATTCACTAATTTGAGAAATCGTAGATAAAGAAATACATTGATATGTGAATTCTCAGCAAACTAATCATAAGGTATTACTCACGAAAAACTTCTAACCTACTAGGATTATCACACTTTTGTAGTGTTTGCTCTCGTAGAAAATAGGAAAACCTTACCTAAATAGTTTCTTCACTTATAGGTTGGTATGTTCCTTGACTTATAGAACGGCATGCGGCTGACTACTAATCTAATCTAATAATATCTAATCTAAGCTGCAAAGATATATATCATTTAAGTTTTATATTAAATGCATTCCCACAAGCAGATATGTATAATTTCGCGCTAACACATGCCGCATGTGGACCTACAATATAAAAACCCAATCTCAAATGAACATAACCCTTGCAACTCTTGCCGTCCTTCCCTGAAACAGAGGTGACATTGGCAAAGTGAACCAATTTTT
This sequence comes from Agapetus fuscipes, assembly GCA_951799405.1. Classification (NCBI taxonomy): domain Eukaryota; kingdom Metazoa; phylum Arthropoda; class Insecta; order Trichoptera; family Glossosomatidae; genus Agapetus; species Agapetus fuscipes. The sequence continues at coordinate 5,361,644 of OX637338.1, forward strand.
ACATTATGGGTGGTCATCCGCATAACAACCTATAAGTCAAGGAACATACATGACAAATTACATTTTTTAAAAACAATAAATCACAATATATACATGGACATAAAAAACTAAATCATAAAACCAATTTTACTTTAACAAACCTCAGCCGCCAACATCACAGATCAACCGCCATTTCTTTCTATCCTTACATACTTCTTTCATTTCCTCCAGAGTCATAACCTTCTTCATACAAGCTCTTCTTTTATTATGACTCTGGATATTCCATTAATTCGCAATTTCGGATATTTGGTCCATCCATACCTTTCTCGGTCTTCCTCTACCACGACATTCATCTATTCTACCAACATATACTTTCTTCGTCAGTCTTTCCTCATTCATTCTCTCCATATGCCCAAACCATCTTAACAAACTTCTTTTAATCTTCACTTTCACACTTTCTCTTGCACCACATTCTTCTCTTACAAAATCATTCCTCACCCTGTCACTCCGTTTTTTCCCAATCATACTTCTTAGAAAGTCCATTTCAACATGATATAAAACTACCCATGATATAAAAAATGGTTCACTTTGCCAATGTCCCCCTTGTTTCAAGGAAGGTTGGTAAGATTTGCATTGCGCCAACTCATACGTGTCTGCTTGTGAAAATGCATATAATGTGACTCCCCAATGTTACATATTATTGCAACTTAGATAAGATTAGTCCCTGAAGATGAACAGATAAAGTCCGATAGCGTTTAGGCAATTTAACTCAAAAATGTGAAAATATGAGTATGCGTTTCATAACAAGTTATACTTAGTATGTATTAATTAATTAAACAAAGTTTTAATTCACTTTTATAATTCTTTATTTATGTCAAGCACTTTCGCTCACAAGGCATCATCAGGACAATGACAATTCAAAATTAATAATTCCAATTATAATTAAAATTATAATTATACTTAGTATGTGTTTCTTCAAGTGGTTATATCAAATTTCAAACACAAAGGTATTTAGTATGTATGAGCGTGGTAAGAAAACATTTAACTTTAATTACCTCGTGGAAATTGCATTTCCAATTTAGCCGGCGGGCATAAAATATTATATTCATTATCCCGCGCAATAAATTCGGCACAATGTTTGTTACTTCCTTCGCCCGTTTTCCATCCTCACTGTTTGCACCTACTTCACCGTAAAATTAATATTAGCTAATAATTGTGCGAGGGATGGTTTGAAAGTAAAACGAGAGGGGGCGAGTCTTTGAACGGCGGGCGAATCGAATATTCTAGTACAAAGGAAATCAGAAGAAAATTTTAAACGCCAGAAATAACTCGGTTTAAATTTTTAAATTTTTTTTTAATTGTTCAGCTTATTTATCAATGTATTTTATAGAATGAAAAAAACGGATTTTACGGACCGTGCAAAAGAGAAGACGATTTTCTCTACGTTTCGTCGGAGTCATATCCGACGTCCTCAGGAGCGTGTCTCTTCTACAAAGAAGAACCCAATAAGAATATATCAATGGTTATTCAACTGTTCAACTTATTTATCAATGGTTATTCAACTGTTCAACTTATATATCAATGGTTATTCAACTGTTCAACTTATTTATCAATGGTTATTCAACTGTTCAACTCATATATCAATGGTTATTCAACTGTTCAACTCATATATCAATGGTTATTCAACTGTTCAACTTATATATCAATGGTTATTCAACGGTTCAACTTATTTATCAATGGTTATTCAACTGTTCAACTTATATATCAATGGTTATTCAACTGTTCAACTTATTTATCAATGGTTATTCAACTGTTCAACTTATATATCAATGGTTATTCAACTGTTCAACTCATATATCAATGGTTATTCAACTGTTCAACTTATATATCAATGGTTATTCAACGGTTCAACTTATTTATCAATGGTTATTCAAATGTTCAACTTATATTTATATCAATGGTTATTCAACTTATTTATCAATCTTATCTAATCTAATCTAAGCTGCAAAGATATATATCGTTTAAGATTTATATTAAATGCATTCCCACAAGCAGATATGTATAATTTCGCGCTAACACATGTCGCATGTGGACCTACAATATAAAAACCCAAGGTTTCAATGGTTATTCAAATGTTCAACTTACATATAGATCAATGGTTATTCATCTGTTCAATTTATATATCAACGGTTTTTCAATTGTTCAACTTATATATCAATGGTTATTCAACTGTTCAACTTACATATATATCAATGGTTATTCAACTGTTCAATTTACATATAAATGGTTTTTCAATTGTTTAACTTATATATCAATGGTTATTCAACTATTCAACTTATATATCAATGGTTATTCAACTGTTCAACTTATCTATCAATGGTTATTCAACTGTTCAACTTATATATCAATGGTTATTAGATGCATTGTATCAATTTTATTATTTAAAAGAAATATGACTGTTTTCTTTAAGAACTCCTGCGTGGGAGACTCTCTAGATTTCAGAGACTCTAGGGGCCCATAACATTTGTTGTAGTGACGCAGAGGTATTGTTTACGAACTTAGTCGTCGCTACAAAGCGCGACCGGCTAATACTCAAGCAAGACCCAGTTGCTGTAAGGCTGGATGGACCTTTACAAACTTTAGATTAAAAAACTTGATCAGTTAAATTAAAATACCGGCAAGGCTTACTCAGCCTTCACAAGTAATGAGTACCAACCCCCTCAGGAGTTGGGAAACCCCCACTTCAACTGAAGTCGTTGGCATAAGGCCAGCCCCCCCTTACCTGTAAAAATAAATAGTTTCCACTCGCCAAATGCGACCGCTCCGGGGAAAACGCAACAAGAAATGGCACTCTATGTGTAGCTCAGTGGCGGTTTTAAAATGACAATACTTTTTTCTTCTTTTTTTGACAATACTTTTTACTAAGATGCATGAATTAAAAATGTATTTGTTTTTTCTTGTACTCGTATTTCAGAAAAACTAAGACAGCACTGTTTGCGAAAGACTTGAAAAAAAAATGAGAATTTTATACAAGAGCGCTTAACAAAGGGTAAAATAATTAGACTTTTGAAGACGTACTGTGTGTTTACTGAGGCAATAAGAAGGAGTGCTGCAAATACTGCGTTATTAAATGTGCTCGTACAAAAAGTACAATTAGCCATGACCTTGGCATCCTTGCGCTGACGGAGACGTGGCATGAGAGCTACCACTCAACTGCCATGAAGAAACTGCGCGCTCTGGGGTTCGCGACACTTGAGGAAGCACGGGCAAGGCCGCGTCATGGAAAAGGGACAGAAAATATTTCCTGGACCAACCATGGCGGAGTTGCGTTGCTAGTGCGCCCAGGATGTCGTGTGGAGAGGATTAATATGTCCTCTTTCACGACATTTGAGTGCCTTGTGTGTCGGGTCTCCTCCAGAGCAGCGCTCACTATAGCTATAGTGTATCGGCCTGGCTCTAAGCCTGTAACTGCGGAGTTTTTTCGCAAATTTCGGGAGCTATTTGAAATTTTGGTAACTCGTAATGAGATGTTTCTGTTGGTTGGGGATGTCAACGTTAGGCTTGAGCGCAGAGATGACACCAATTGTGTTACTCTCACTGCCTTGCTTGCGGACTATGGCTGCAGACAGTGGGTAGATGCTCCCACTCATGATGCGGGTGGCCTACTGGATGTAGTCATCACCAGAGAGGAGGATGCTCCTTCAAAAACAGAGGTGAGAGATGTGGGTTTATCGGACCACAGGTTGGTGATTACTGAATTAGATCTCGGACGACCGGTTCCAGTGTACAGGAAGATTATTTCCAGGTGCTGGAACGGACTTAATATGGACTCCTTTAAAAGTGATTTATTACTTTCACCGATCTGTTGTCCGGAAACCTACATCTCAATGCACCCAGACAGGTTAGTTGAGCTGTACAATGTCACCCTGAAAAATCTAATAAATTTTCATGCTCCCATTTCAACTAAATGTGTTAGGGAGCGGAATAGTGCTTTCTGGTTTGATAATGAATGTAGTGCTCTGAAACGAAAAATGCGGCAAGCGGAGCGTAATTTCAGGAGCGGTAAACCAGGTAGCACTAGAGAAATGTGGATGGGTGCACAGGGTCTGTACAGGTCAACTATTCTCCAGAAAAGGTCTCAATATTTTTGTACAATGATAGCTAGGGAAAAATGTCTACAGCGTTTATGGAGACTTCTGGAGAACGTGTCTGGCAGTGCTCGGGCTGGTACGGGTTCAATGTCGACTGCTGATGAGTTCGCTGCATACTTTCAGGATAAAATACCACGTAGAGACTCTCCTCTGGAGATTGGTCCAGGTTCTCCTGAATCTATGTGCAACTCGCAACTTGAAATGCTTGAGCTGACCTCTATTGAGGAGGTAACGCGAGTCGTAGTGGGATCACCAAATAAGCAGTGTGATCTTGATCCTGTGCCAGCGTGGGTGCTGAAAGAGTGCATCTTACAAGTGGCTCCATTTATTGTAAGGCTTATTAATGGATGCCTTGTGGAATCCACTGTTCCCTCTTTTTTGAAGGAAGCGCAGATAACGCCGATACTAAAAAAACCAAATCTCGATCCTAATGATCCCTCCAATTTCAGGCCGGTGTCGAATTTGCCGTTTTTGTCCAAGGTGCTGGAGCGTATTGTCTCTAACCGGCTGGTATCTTATCTGAGTGATAACAACCTGATGCCGAAAAGGCAATCAGCCTATAGGAAATATCATTCAACTGAAACTGGTTTGTTGACCGTAGTCTCAGATCTGATATCGCCAGTGGATTGCGGGAATCTTGCGCTCCTAGCTCTTCTGGACATGAGTGCGGCTTTTGACACCGTATGTCATGATATCTTGAAAAAGAGGTTGGAGGATGCGTACGGCTTGAGAGATAAGGCTCTGGCGTGGTTCACCTCCTATTTGGCGGATCGCAAGCAGGTAGTGCGTACTTGTGACTGTGTCTCACCTTCCTATTCGCTGATCTCCGGAGTGCTGCAGGGGTCTGTGTTGGGACCGATCCTATTTATTTTATACACGGCCGACATTGAGAGCATAGTCGAGAAATGGAGCCTTACTACACATGCATATGCAGATGACTGGCAGATTTACTCTCAGTGTCGACCACACATGGCGGGAGCTCTCAGTAACAGAATGGCAGCTTGCATTGCGGAGATCGGTGAATGGATGACAAGCAATGGCCTAATCCTTAACATGGGTAAGACGGAAATTATGTGGGCGGCTACGTCCAGGCGTGATCATCTCCTGACAACTCGCGTACCACTCTCCATTGGGGGACAGCTGATTCAGCCGTCAGATTCAGTGAGACTTCTAGGAGTCACACTGGATCGGAACCTCACAATGGGAGAGCAGTTGAATAACACGGTATCCTCCTCGTTTTTTGAACTTCGCCAGATTAAGGCAATCAGGAGATGTTTACCATCAGGGGCGGTCAGGACCCTGGTTAACGCTTTTGTGATGTCTCGGGTTGACTATTGCTCAACGCTGTATATAGGTCAGCCGAAAAAACAGTTCAGCCGACTACAATCTGTGCTGAACTCTGCAGCAAGACTCATTTTCGGGATGTCCAAATTTAATCATATTACTCCATTGTTGAAAGAACTGCATTGGCTTCGTTTTCCGGAGAGGGTGGTCTACCGTGTTTGTTTGATGGTTTACAAAGCTGTCAATGGTACGGCTCCTTCATACATGTCTGACATGTTCTCACCTATTGAGATAGATTTGAGACGCCAAACTCTCAGATCTGCAGGGTGTGGAGTGGTTGACTTAGTCCAGCCGTCACGTCAGACACGCACTAATTTTGGGGACCGTGCTTTCCGGTTTGCGGGCCCAATGGAGTGGAACAGACTACCACCTAATGTGAGGAAGGCAGAAACTGTTGGTTTCTTTAAAGGAGCACTAAAGACGCATCTTTACAAAAAATCTTATCCGTGATTTGAGAGGGCCCTTGAGGTGTGACACACACAAAAACGGCGCTCTTCAATTATGTGTACCTTATAAATAAATTATCCTTGTATATATATAATTATTTGGTTTCATTCTGGATATAATTTATTCATAGCTTACGATGAAATTATGTCAGTATAATTTTAACTGACCACTTAAAATGAAGGCTGACGTAAGTCAATGTTATTTTAGAAACATTGTTTCATTACATAATGTTAATGATAACTGAATAGGAGTTTAAGGCTTACACGGCCGGCTGATGATGCTGGAGAAATGTTTTCCGGGATCTGCTGCCGTTGTCTATGGGAGCTGGAGCTTCCAGACCTTTCACCTATATCAACGAATGCGCACTACAAAGGAGCTTCTTCCTACCTATTTAGCTATTAAGCAGAGAAAACTTATGTCCTTCGGTCACATTATGAGAAATGAGAAATACCGTCTCCTTCATCTTATCATACAGGGTAAGATTGAGGGGAGAAGATCTCAGGGACGCCGAATAACATCGTGGCTGAAAAACCTGCGACAGTGGTTCGGTAGAAGCACCAAGTCCCTGTTTCGAGCCGTAGCATCCAAATTCAAAATAGCCATGATGATCACCGATCTTCGATAGAAGTGGCATAAAAATAGAAGAAGAAGAACGATGGGCTTTTTCAGCGTGAAAGTGCAATGATAAAGATGAAAAGTGTAATTAATGTGTGTGTACACTCGGGATTTAAATATGAAAAATGATGACACTCTACGTATGAGTTGTGTTGTGGAGCAGCGACATCTGTTCATTACGTATGTTGGGTATTTTACCTAACTTTCTTGCTTCTTTTTTGTCTTCACTTACCTTGATATAATTTTACTTCTATTATTCTTCTTCTGTTTCCTCTTGTTATAGATCTATGATCTGTTTATTGTGCAACTCCCTCCTGTGGTGCAGAAGACCAGCTGTTCTTCCATCTTTTGGGAGGCTGACCTGGTCGTCTGGTATCTCTTGTGCCACAGCTCGGGCTATCTTTCCTTCGTTCGTGCGGTCTACATTATATGCTCCCTCCAGAACTTTAATTTTTGATAGCTCTTTTTTAGTCGATCAGATCAAAATTTAAAAAATTGTCTACTCTTCACAATCTTCTTTAATGTTTCTTACCGACCACAGATCACGGAATAAAGTACCGACTTATGTATCGAAAATTGGCATGTGCTAAAATTGATATAAGTATATCATAATATAATTGTATAGCTACATTATCAACAATGGCATAATACAGAGGGGAGCTCTCCACCTCACGCACGAGCTTTTATAGTTCAAGTGCAAAGTGTTTTTGTCCTCACAGCCCCAAGTGCAAAACTTAATAAAAAACGTTACAGCATAAATGTATTCAAACTTAAACGCTCACAGAGGCGTTCTTTATTTTGTGATAAATATTAAAGGTTGAGTTCGAATGTTATACTTTGTACAGAGGCGATTGGACGCGGCCTCCATTAAGGCCAAAGAAGAATCGCGGTTCACAGTGGAACCAATCGATTCTGTACACCAAGTATAAAATATTACGTTGGAACAAAATTGTATTTATACTGCAACAGCACCACTACTGAGCGTGTTACTTTCCGTGTTTTTTTGGTACTGGAGTTTAAACGATACTTGGAGTACTGAAATATAACTAGTTTACTCCCTCACAGAATAGAAATTATAGATCCATAATGGTTGCACTTGACAATCGTGGTTAATGAAATTACAGTAATTGTCATCTTGTGTAGTTAATATAGTGAAAGTAAATGCTACGTGGGCTTCATTGAAATTACAAATGAAATTCTGTTAATTTATTTATTTCTCACATGACTCAGAGGTGCACCTGTCAAGTGAGGAGTTTTGATACCAAAATTATTATATTGATTGTAGGGACATTCAGATTTTAGAGACATCAAAGATTACGGCGAGTATAGTATAATTCCATCACCGGTTTTGAAAACAATCCGCTCGCATCATCAGGTGGCTACATAAATACACAATAATATCTAATAATAAACTGATTATGAATCAAAAAAAAATAACAAATGTCTGATTTGATTTGTAAAATATCAATCGGACTTAATGACATGCTCGTGTTTTCATAAAACGCATTATTATATTAATGAGACAATGTCATCCCTGTTTCAGGGAAGGTCTTATGCTGTAAGTCCACATGTGTAATGTGTAAACGTGAACTTACACGTCTCTGCTTGTGGGAATGCTAGTAATATAAAACTTCAATGTAATATCTCTTTGCAATTTAGATTACATATTATGAACAGACTAGTAGGTATTAATAATACTTAAGTAGATAATAGCGTAAGTTACTGAAATGAGTATGATAGTATGTTAGTGTCTGGAGTCTTCTAGCACATACCTCGAACATGATCTAGCATGTTCTATGTGTGACAAATTAACGCATGATAAAAGGAACTCTACGCTCTTCTGAAGCGCTAATATACAAGGCGAGTTTTGCGTGGAGCAAAAAGATTTATTGACTGTAGTCATTGATAAGCGAGTGACAAGGTCGACAAGTCTAAAATTAACCCAAAGATTTTTTTTTCACTAAAAGAAATAAGCGCCGAAAACTTGAAAACCTGAACAATTGACGTAACAGGCGTTCACTTAAAAAAATAATGCCAAAATATTTTATATATGTCAAACAATTTTGCTGGCTTTAATTAACTAAAATACACAACAGGGTGACAGCTTGAAATTTAATTGTACACGGTACAAATTAAAACCGTATCAAAGGATTAGACGCGACAAGGACAAAAAAAAACCCTCGACTGGGGCATTCAATTAATTACCTAAGTGGGCGTACTGAGATGTCCCAACTGAGACAGAAGAAGGAACTCGGTCTTCTAGAAAATACCATCAATCAAATGGGTTAGAATCGTCCAAGACCAGTATTCCAAGTACAAGGTTTTACTCAAGACTCAATCAAAGCGTTTACAAAAAAAATATATAAACTAAAACAGCACATCTAGAGGGTGTTTGAGTTTTAAAATATTTTTTGTACAGGAGAATGGTTGAGTTTTAACGTAATGATTTACACTTGGGGTACAGTGTGAGAAATATATGGGTAGAAGGCAGTGACGACGAATCTTTATACCATGGTTACAAAACGTTTTTCAAATATACTTGAAATTTAATTTTTATATTTTAATAAAATGGGCTTTCCGTGGGCTTTATTTACCAAAATATCCGTAGGGAATCTACGACGTGGTAGCAAATTATTTTTAATGATACCTGTGATAATTGCTTTTGATTCCGTGGTGGTCCGAGCAGCTTCTCAGAGCTGTTTTCAATATTATGAAGGGGGGAAGAAGTTGGAGAAATCGGGAAACTAGTGTCGTAGAAATCAATATATCTTGTTGACACAATCACTTTATTCGGGCTATGTAGCCGTGGTCTGGTTAATTCTTTCTGGACAGTTTCGCCCATTGCTCCGATGGGCATTATCAGCGGTTGGCTAGTCGCTGTGATCTTCTTACACGATCTGGTGTTCTGGAAGCAACGCTAGCCTTAGAATTAGTGTACAATATATCTTGATTTGTTGGTATAAAATCAGGTTTGGCTCTTATTGCAGACATCTGTAAGTATCAGCACAATGTTCTCCATTCCGGGTGCAAGGGCAGAAAACTAATTGCCCTCGAGACTTTGGAAATCCACAAATACAAAAATTCATATTCTTAAAACTTTATCAATGTTTAAATTCCTGCTGCTTCACCTTTGTTATTACCTAATTGTACCTCTTGGTCGTAACTCATCCTTCTCATTTCTCTATGGTTTTTTCTCGTCAATTTTGTAATAGTGTACGTACTCTTGAAATGAGTCGAAAGTACTTAAGGTGAAATAAATACTCAATTTGTGAAAATAAAGCTTTGTGTTTTTAAAAAATGTATTAAATATAATTTCTTACAAAATATTTCACTAATGAAAATCGTATGGTGAAAATTCTGTGAATAGTGATATTTTAAAGTTTATGTAAAGGCAGATGACGTTTTTATCACACCGAAGAGGGTTTTACGAGTCTGCAGCGTTTACCACTAGACTACGGACCGGCCGCACCTTCCAAAAAATCCCACGCTTCACCACTGGTTGAATGAAAGAAAGAGAGAGAGAGGAATCTCTCCACTGCGCTGTAATTCAATAGAGGACCCTGGGATAAGTGAATCTGAAAAAATATCACTCTGCGTCGGTGGCAGACGGGGCGCCGGGATTTCGGGGCTTTTTGTGACGCAGGACGCTGATCACCATGTAATGATAGCAGTCCGATCCTGGAAGAAGACATTCAAGTGATAAATGTAATCCAGAGATGTCGATGGACTGAGACGCTGTATTTTATTTTTGGATATTATCGCACAGGGTCGAGTTTTACAATATGAATGAATATCTAGATTTTCGATACGGTTTTATCAAATGTAATTATTATCAGTTTGGTCTTTGAAAAATTATTTCTTGCTTCCTTGACTTAAAGGGTAGTATGAGGCTGACGATCCATACTGTAAAAAAATGGTTCACTTTGCCAATGTCACCCCTGTTTCAGAGAAGATCCTCAAGAGTTGCACGGTTTATGTTCATTTGATGTTTGGATTTTAATTTGTAAGTACACACGCAGCATTTGTAAGCGCTTCACGTTTCTGCGTTTAATATGAATCTAAAATTTAATATTTCTATACCTACAACTTAGATTATAGATTTTTTTAAGGAAAATCCGCTTTCATTATGAGTATTACCCTCGTTTCACGCGGCCGGGTTTCGATTGGAAAACGTATAAAATCGCCGGACAAATAAAACCGGATCGTGTGAAAGTTAACATGCATTCCCATACACTACCCGACTTCTGAACCGGCACCGGACCGAACTGTGTGAAAATACGCTTAGAATAACGTTTTCTTAACTTCTTTTTTTCTTGATTGAGTCTTGAATGAGTAAAAATTATGGCCGAATCTACTTTAATATTAAACAAAAACTTCAACTCTTTTATTTTGGTATGAGATCTGCATACCTACTTGTACATTTATGTTCAAAAAGGCTAACTAGCAGGTATAAGAAAGAAGGAAAAAACATATAATTATAATTTTATCAAACTCTCATATAATTTAATGTGCACATCATAAAAACGCATGCAGCAGGTGCTGGCGCACTGTATTTTTCAATTTTTATGCAATTACCAAAAAAGTTAATCATTTTGGAGCTCCCTTGATTAAAAATGATTACATGACGTCATTACTTTAATACATGATGAGATACAATAATGAGTGCGAAAATTAAAATGTGTATTGGAGATAATTGGTCAACAATACGTGATAGTAAAATTAACTCATACCTACACATTAATTGAGATCAGCCATTAACGAGCCACACACCTCAAGAGCCTTTTGTTACTTTGATCATGGCTAGAGAGCTCCAGCCCAAATTAAACCAATACTGTTTTGTCACACTTAATAAACCTATCTGAATGGTTTTGCCATCGTTATGTGAGTCTTCAAACAATAGAATTGAAAAATAAACACCATTTTTTTATACTCTATCCAGAGCATCGTATGTTAGAGATTTTACCTTTATAATATTTGGGAAACGTTTGTGTTATTTGTCTATTTGACATTTTGTTTTTTTAAAGATTTTCTTTTTCAAAAATGATTTTACTTTTTTTGTATGCGAGTACATTTACAAAGATGTCAACTTTGTAAAAAAAACAACATCAAAGGCCTTGGAATTTAAATCTTTCAAAAAAAAACATAGACATCCTTCCGTGTAGGTATCGCTCACGAAAAGTGACAAACTCAAAAAAAATATATCCCGATATTACGAAGCAAGCCGTCACCGAGTGACAAAAAAAGACTGAAAGCGATACGCTGGCGGTAAGTAAGAATTTCATACAGATGTGAAAGTGTATTTTTATATATTTTATATTTTGTAAGATTTTTTACCGTAAACCCTTGCTCCAAGTATTAAAATATCAGTTTAAAATCAGATAAAGCGTTTTTCAAAAAAATAAGGTAACTAAAAAATGCCAGTCTAGTGAGCGTTTTGTTTTTTATACATTTTTAGTAAAACGCTAATGTTGAGTGAATACTTGGGTTGCCTTACAAAAGACACATTACGAAGGCCTCAGCGTGGAAAAAGGCAAAAAAATATGCATTATATAAAGAGGAAGAAGGATGAGATGAAGGCTGGCGGACCCTCAGAGCGTGCCAAAACCAAAAAAAAAATAAATAAAATATTTCTCTGTAATTGGTGTCAACGTTAGAGGACAGTTATTTTTTTTGTAAATGTACAATAATTGAGGCGAATTATTTGGTACAATTTTTTTGGCCACAATTTGTCATGGCTCCTTACGTCGTCTGCTGTTGACAAAGGTGACTTTTGGGTTTGCCTTTTTAATAAAAATGTTTTTCATAATGACTCGAGCCTACGAGTACTTTTTTATTTATTTCGGCTTTGATGTTTGCGCGGCTCGGCAAAACCACATTTAATTTATAATATCAATGAGGTTTTTTTTTTCATGTAATCTTTTGATAACATTTCTTTTGAATTATTTCAATATTGTGAGGAAAAACCTTTTATCGTATTGACATGCAAAAAAATAGCATTTGATTTGGCTCAGATTAAAAATGTTTTATTCTTTTTAATAGTCAAATTTTTTATTCATTTAATGAAAACAAAAAACTTTTTCCTTCTACATATTAGTTATATTTCTTTAACAAATTTATTTGTTCTCTATTGTTGTGAAAAAATAAACCATTTAATATATTATAATCCCAATACCAATTTTCATTTAAATACTCGAATTGAAAATAAGCAAAAAAAAAAAAATTTAAAATAAATCAAATAAAAAAAACAACCCTGTGATATTTTGTCTATAATCTATATTCCAAATACATGCACATCGATCTTTGATGCACGCTCACAAGCAGGCATTAACAAAACAAACCATTATGCGGTAACAAATTGATAAATTGTATTTACAAAATAAACTCTAAGCTTTCAGTGATCGTAGCCCCGCAACTCTTACCACCTCTCCCTAAAAACTGGATGAAATCGGCAAATATTTAAAAAAAATTTAGTACCTATCGGTGGTCAGCGTGAAACCAATTTTTTTTCAAAGATTTATGTAACAAATTATATTTTTAGGTATTTATGTATCAATTTTACGATGGCCTTCAAATTTTTGATTAAAAGAAAAAAAAACATAAAAAATATAACCATAGAGAGAAAAACATATTTTGTCGAGAAAAACGAAGAATTGTAAGACAACATCAAGCGTCCTCATAAATATTTACAGTCCGAACAGAAAGTGACTGAGTCTCTCAAATTAATTTACATGAATAATACAAACAAAGGCTTGTAGAGAGAAAGCAGCCGTCTCGGGCGGAACTTCGTTTACAGCACCCCAAGTATTAAATTTTACATATAAACTCAACCACGGCGTTTACAACAATTACAAAAAAACTTAAACGACACATCTAGTGAACATTTAAATTTTCATACATTTTAAGTAAACGGCACGGCTGAGTTTGAACGGAATGTTTTACATATTTTGGTGTACAGGATTCTCATCGCGGCTTTTTGTGTTATTTACATTGAAAACTTATTTGTAAAGATGATACTCAAATAAAAGAAAAGAAATAAAAAGTACAACATTTTTTCTTACGATATTTTTATCAATATTGTTGTAATATAGGTTATTCTTGGTTATTGCGCAGCGAGAGTGTCTCCTGGAAACATTGGTTCCGACATCACTTAAACTTGGAAAATATAGGGCATAAGTTTTCTCATCTTTGTAAAATAATTTTAATTTGAATTTCATTACTATCTACTATAGAGTTTAAAAAAAGTAAAGTCAGAGAATTTTTTAAATAAAAAAACGGATGACGTTAAAAAAGGCAAAGATACCTTCATCGAACATATTACACAGTTAAACAAATGTACGTTTGTGAACACACTGTCTAAAACCACGTCTGAAATAAATTGTGTAACAATTTTTTCAGATACGTTCCACATACAAAATCACAATACACCTTCACCATACAACGGTTGATTGACTTTGCTCTAGCCACTGAGAGCTTTGGTCCTTATTTATAGTAAAGCTAAGGAAAATTTTCGAATCATGGAGAATTGGAACAGACGAGACTGTACTAGAACATTAAACACTCGAGCAATCTCGAATAATACAAATTATATAAGTAAAAGTCTTCAAAGACTTTATCAAAAGCACTAACACGGAAAAGCAAAACACGCAATTACAAATTCGTAACAATACGTTAGTAGGTCTGAAAATTTATACAACGGTCGAATAAAACTTCGTTAAAATCGTAATTACCTGCTTGTTTACCTTGTTTCCCTCTCATTCGCCACGCAGTCCATCTCGCTCTAGGTTTACAGCTCTGCCAATGGTTAATTAAAAGATAATTGAGCCCAGGCTGAAGCGGCGGTCAGCCCAAGTTTATATGCACTTGCAATCACACTGTTGATTTCATGGTTGTTCGCATCATTGCATTTACTGCATTCCGGATTGTTTCATTTTGTTGATCTAATATTCTTGAAAAACGAAGTAAACGTTCCACAAATAAATATAATATTTTTTCTGCGATATCTATTACTTTTTGGTGTACCTACACGTAAAACATTCACTTTTATGTAAGTATTTTTTTCAAACTGCAAAGTATTCTCGTGGAGTCTCAACGCTATGTAAATACCTACCTATAATTTTTTTTTTTGTTTTAATAGATTTGTGAAGAGGAATGCAATATTCTGCCTGTCCAGAAACAGGTATTAATGTTAACAATTAATAATTCATTATTGTTTATTTAAGTGAATTATTACTTACCCAATAACATCTGTTGAACCAGGGTCAAAGTTATGGTCAAATGACCCAAGCGGAGATCGAACCAACGTTATTCTATTCCAAATACGCTAGTATGATCAGCCCACTTGGCCCCCTCGGGCATAACACCGACTTATATTATATCAAATATATTTATCATACATATCTCTATTTATAAATTTCTCTCTTTAGGACGTGTACTTTATTTTGATTTTTAATGTACCTCTTTCTTGTTTTCACAAGTACGCCCTCTGCCTATTCATGCGTGCCAAACAAATGGTTATTCGTGAATGAAGGGGTCTCGAGCCCCATACAAAAAGTAAATGAAAATAATCGTTAAACTATTCTCTCCCGTTGGGCAAGAAACATTTATTTGATTCATCTCCACGACACACTATAATGCTAATGTCCCTCTATTCATTAACCACAAAACGCCGGAACTCTCGGCACGTGCTGCTTTACATCCAATATGTGCTCACATTGATGTAAATAGTCATTCTCGCTTTGTATTATAATCTATAGTCTAAGTTGCAAAGATATATCACATTTAAGATTAATATTTACTGCATTCCCATAAGCAGACACGTCTAAGTTCGCGCTTACACATGCCGTATATGGACTTACAACATAAATACCCTATCTCCCAGAATTATTGGCAAAGTAAACCTTTTTTTTTTAATGGTTGGTCAGCCTCATACCAACCTGCAAGTCTAGGAAATTTAGCTATACAATATTGTTATGTAAATATAAATATTGAAATAAGTATGGGTAGTTATAGTGTTATGTAAATATAAATATTGAAATAAGTATGGATAGTTATAGTTATAAGAATCCTCAAAAGTATTGGTAGGTAAGATCGATAATTATGTATAAGTGTAGAATTCTCTAGGCTAAGTAGGTATTTGTTATAATTATAGGAATACTGTGTTACATTTGTAGGTAGGATTTTGGTTGTATCTCTAGGTAGTACGTGAAGCGTCGAGAAGTAATAATTACTCTGGAACCGTCTGGCGACTTTAGTTCTGGATCATACTGCTCTGAAGAGTATAAAGGTGCGAATGGCCTGCAGAGCGGGGCAGTATCATAGCGACTAACAAAGACATCGAAGCCATCTGATCAGTGAACCGAAACCAAGTAGAATAATCGAGAAAGTAGTGTGAAAATAAATTTTGTAACTGTGTAAAATAAATAACTATTGAAGAAGACCTGTGTATTTTTAATTTGAAGACAATTGAACCCTAATTTCGTAACAATTGGCGTCAGGTGCGGAATTGTCAAGAAAAACTAAGATCTTCTTCCTAAAAATAAATAAAATAAATTAAATAGTGTTAAAATGAACTTTAGTCAAATTGAACTTTGTGTGAACTGACTTTTGTGAAAACAAGTGTTTAAATAAATTTTTGTTAAAAGAAAAGACGCAAAAAGCAAGTTCAAAAAAAAAATTCTGGAACATCATATGGAACATAATTCTGGACATAACATAATGACTATTTTACCGCATTGAGAAAGTCATCAAATTGGACCATAGTTTTTTTTTATTATTGCGTGTGATTAAAAAATAAAATAAATAAATAAAAATCTTGAAAAATATTACAAAAGAACGTTCCAGATTCATCGAGAAAAAGTTTTTGAATAACTGCCCTTCGTTTACAAGTGTGTGAATGTACATTAAGTACCTACCTGTGTGTTTGAAAGACTTGAGACGAAATAAATAATTATGTACTATCAGACATTATTATGTAAAAAAAATATTGGTGAATTAAAAATAAATATTAAAAGACAGTACCTACTCACAGTGTAATCAGATAAATTATTATTTTGCTAAAGTACGTATTCAAAACAGCTCTATATATAAAACTCGTATTAAATAAATTTGAAAATATTTTTTTTGTTTTGAAGTAAATTTTGAAAAAAAAATGGCAACCAAAGTGAACATCAAGGACCTCAAAGTCACTGAGCTTAAAAATGAGCTTCTGGAGAGGGACCTGGAGACCTCAGGAGGGAAGGCGGCCTTACAGGCACGCCTCATGGAGGCCTTAGAACAGTCAGGCGAAGACCCGGCATATTTTGTCATGGCGTCTGGAGGGGACCGCGCCTTGGACGAGCTAAACCTCAGCATCACCGGAAACTTCACTTCCATGGAGGAGAAGATGGCTGACAACGCCAAGACCGTGAAGGAGGACCTGACCGGGCTGGAGGAGAAGATGGCTGACAACGCCAAGACCCTGAAGGAGGACCTGACCGGGCTGGAGGAGAAGATGACCACCAACCTGAAGGAAGTGGTGACCGACCTGAAAGTGGAGATGGCTGAAAACGCCAAGGCCCTGCAGGAAGACCTCGCCAACATGAAAGAGAAGATGAACGGAATCTCACAACCCTGAAGGGAGAAATGGAGGAGAAGATGACAGCCCTGAAGGGGGAAATGGAGACTCGGATGTCAAATCTGGAGGTACATCTGCGTGCCGAGCTGGCCGACAAGGGCCAGATGGAGTCCACCAGAATATCCCCCAAAGGCCTTCACGACGAGACCGACCAGGGATGCTCAACTCCAACCAGGGTCACTAGAGGGGATGATGACCCTTCGCTAGCCAAGCACAACCTCCCAACCTTCGACGGGAAGACGTCGTGGGAGGAATACTTGACCCTCTTTGAGACGGCTGCCATGATGGGAGCCTGGAGCCAGCAGAAGAAGGCTTCGGTTCTCAGCCTGTCGCTCCGAGGAGACGCTCTCAGGGTTCTGCAGGCCATACCCCTGGACAACCGTGGTGACTTTGGGCAGCTGAAGCAGCGCTTGGATATGCGCTATGGCCACAAGTGCCTGGAGCAGCTGTACAAGTCGCAGCTGAACACAAGGGTGCAGAAGCCCAACGAGAGCCTCCAGGAGTTTGAGATGGACATCGTCCACCTAGTACGAGACGCTTACCCGACATTCCCTGATGACATCTGCGAGAGCTTGGCAGTGGACAAGTTCCTGAACGGATTGAGAGAATGGGAGACGCAGCAAGCAGTGAAGCTGGCTCTTCCGAAGACGTTGAACGAGGCGCTAAGCCGAGCTCTCGAATTTGAGGCTGTCAAACAGTCCATCAGGGGCCACGCCAGGGTTTGTGCAATCAAGGCAGAGGAGGTCAAACTACCTACAACCGAGGAAATAATAGAAAAAGTGCTGCAGCAACTTGAGCCAACGAGACAGAAGGCGCACTGCTGGACGTGTGGCCAGCAAGGACACCTGAGCGCGAGGTGCCCAAAGTCTCAAGGACCGGAGAAATTGGAAGACGACCGCAAGGATGTAGAGACCACCATGGAGATGAACAAACGGCTGAGGAAACAGCTCCAGGATGCCGAGAGAAAGGTCAAAGTCATGGAGACGGAGAACAGGCAGCTGACGAAGAACTTGGCCAGCAGTGAAAGGGTCCGGCGAACAGCGGAGGCCGAGAGGGACGAGTTGCACGAGACTGTGCTGAGCCTGGAGAGACAGAACAAGGGGCTTAAGACTAAGCTCCAGCAGCTGGAAGCTGGGCAGGGGCCCAGGACGAAGGACACCATCGCCAACCTGGAGTCCAAGATCAGCAACACCAAGGAGGCGGGAGCTCGAATGAAGGATAACCACCGGCCAACTCAAAGAGCAAAGTGGTCAAACAATGACCAGCCCGCCCAGAGAGTACAAAAATGCGTCGCATCCAAAGAAGCGCCCCTGTTTGAGACGTTCTGGAGCAAGGTGCAAGAGGGACAGAAGATTCGCCATGGGGTGACCACAGAAGTCCACAAGGACTTATTTGAGGTCACTGGGGACCACACACTGGCATGCAGTGTACCGGAAGATCTAGATATGTCTAGAGGAATTGCACGGGTCTTCCGATACAAATTCGGAGAACCGCAACCCTCGAGCAGCCCGCAAGGAAGAGCTCTGAGACTACCGAAGGGGCGTCAACAAGCATACTGCCTGGTTGTCCCGGATTCCAGCAACCTGGAAGATGACTACAAGGCATTGTGGGACGGCCTTGTTGAGCTGCGTGACTACATGCTGGAGGATCAGCAGGCGCGTCTGGCAATACCAAAGATGGGTGGCGGCCGCGCTAATCGAGACTGGCGGATAATACGGAGTATGATTGAAGCAGTGTTCTCGGGAGTCGGCATCAGCGTCATGGTGTGCTGCGAGCAAGCGCAGCCGAGAGCCAGTGGGGAGAAATCCGTGGACTGCCACTTCTTCCTGACCACAGGGTGTCGACGTGGATCAGCATGCCCCTACCTACACAGAGTCAAGACTGTTCCGGGACGAAACAGTCTAGGTGGGGGGTAGTGTTATGTAAATATAAATATTGAAATAAGTATGGGTAGTTATAGTGTTATGTAAATATAAATATTGAAATAAGTATGGATAGTTATAGTTATAAGAATCCTCAAAAGTATTGGTAGGTAAGATCGATAATTATGTATAAGTGTAGAATTCTCTAGGCTAAGTAGGTATTTGTTATAATTATAGGAATACTGTGTTACATTTGTAGGTAGGATTTTGGTTGTATCTCTAGGTAGTACGTGAAGCGTCGAGAAGTAATAATTACTCTGGAACCGTCTGGCGACTTTAGTTCTGGATCATACTGCTCTGAAGAGTATAAAGGTGCGAATGGCCTGCAGAGCGGGGCAGTATCATAGCGACTAACAAAGACATCGAAGCCATCTGATCAGTGAACCGAAACCAAGTAGAATAATCGAGAAAGTAGTGTGAAAATAAATTTTGTAACTGTGTAAAATAAATAACTATTGAAGAAGACCTGTGTATTTTTAATTTGAAGACAATTGAACCCTAATTTCGTAACAATATAATGAATACAAAGTAAACGTGCATTTTCTGAAAGTACAGGAATCAGCAACCAATTTCGCTGTTATGGACGAGCGGATAAGACATTTGTACACATTCGAATTTGCGTTATTACACAATCGCAAGTTCAAACCCCAACTGCGCCGCGTCCCATCGAAGATAACTTTGACCCTAGTTCAACATACGTCATTGTGTATTTTTTTTATTAATAATTCATTAAAATATTGAATTATTAATTGATAGTGTTAAAATCTTCTGGCCAGGCGTAATAGATGGGTGAATTGGATTCCGCTTCGCAATTTTTTTTTAAATCTAAAGGGAATTAAAAAAAATACGCTTTCACGGTAAAATATGTTCCAATCGCCAAATGCGACCCCTGCGGGGAAAACGCAGCAATAAGTTACACCATATGTGTAGCTTAGTAGCGTAGCAGCTGAAGATTCACACTGAAGAGTAGCTTTCCGATATCTCGCTGCCTTAGTTCTTGTTTGCCGTATACGCCATTGAGAAAATTTTACATGAGCAATGTTTGCATGTGTACTGGACCAATGTGTCTTATGAAAACAAGAAATTTATTTAAAAAATATTTAAAAGAACTCTCACATTATCGAGTTTTACGGTTTTTCTTAGCTCAGATTGTGTAGAATTTGATTCTTAACACAACTGCATGAAAAAGTCATATTTGACATGATTGGCGTATACGGCAAAAAAGAACTGGGGGAGCGATCTGTTGCCGTTGTCTATGAGAGCTGGAGCTTCCGAACACTTTAAAAAAGTTAAAATATAAATCTGCAAAACCGAAACAAATAAAATGGGCGATGCAAAAAACATAAACCAAGATTACATTTTCAAATTGACAATTTCACCAGCGCTCCAATTTATTTTTTTAATCTCGGATCTTATCTAAAGAAATCGCGGGAAATCGTGTTTCGCTTTTCCGAGACCGAGGCTGCATAAAGAAAACATGGATTTTCCGTTTCAGATCAACCCTGTGACGAGCTTATCACAAGCGATTAGTTTTCCATGATCTGTTGTCTCGTTTTTCTCAAGAAAAATCCCTCCCGACATTTATTTTTCCCTTTCTCGAAGCCGGGAAAAATCTCTGAAGCATTTTCATAGCGCAGATATATTTTTTTCATCAATTCGAGCTTCAAAAATTTTGTTTCTCCTTCATTACCGAAATGGAAACCTTTTTTTTCTTATTATTTTGTCAACATCAAAAAAATTACAGTATAATATTTAAAAAAATATTGTAAAGAACATGTTTTCAATGAATTCCAATACTCATAATATTTTTAACATGACAATCACTACAATCACTGTAATCCTACCTGAAGATGAACATATAGGTTGAAAACGTTTGTAAATTATAATTCAAATAAAATCAATATCGTGTGTGAAAATAAAACAATGTTTTAAAACTCCATGTGTTTTGATCAAAAAATTGTTTTTTTTAAAAAACATAAATCAATGGAATGTAATATTTTAAATGTAATTCATGGAAAAATAATCTAAGCTGATATTAAAATAACTTCTAAGTGTTCTTTTATTCCATCAGAAAAATGATAAAATAATTTTAATACCTAAGAATATCAATATATGTAATATTAAATAATCCCGATATTTTGTTGGTGTTAATAACTTTTAAAGCCAAAATAGTTCATAGATAATAAAGTATCAAATTTTACATTATTACCTAATAGATATTTACATTTGTAGAATAATTTTCTTTATCGACAACAGGAGACGAAGCTTAAGAAATTCTTCAGACGTTCTCTCGCATATTTTAGCTTCATCATCAAAGCACTCTCGTTTTACAACTTGAGTGGAAATCCCAGCAGAACAATATGGATGCTCCAGTGCTTCCAGAAATTACCCATGAGGGTGCCGATTATAAAATGGATTTAGTGGAAGAAAGTGTGTGGGGCTTTGACATGGTTATAACAGCGAAAGATACTTACATGAGTGTTAAATCGTCCTCTAAGCGCTTGTTTGGCGTATCTACCATATTCTACAAAGATGACCTTTCAATGTTTCTGTCTTAAAAATTACATTTTATACAGCCTGATCTAAGAAAAACAAGTAAAACGTGTATATTTATGAGTTATATTGACTATTTTCAACAATAGGTTGGTATAAAACTGAACCTTCATGTTGTAAAATTTGGTTTAACTTTACCAATGCTACCCAGGTGTCAGGGCAAAGTGGCAGAAGTTGCAAAATTTATGTACATGTGAGGTTTTGTTTACCTTGTATGTACACATGCAAAATGTGTAAACGAAAACGACATGTTCCTGTTTGTGAGCATGTATTAAATATTC
The DNA here is from genome assembly GCA_951799405.1 of Agapetus fuscipes. Classification (NCBI taxonomy): domain Eukaryota; kingdom Metazoa; phylum Arthropoda; class Insecta; order Trichoptera; family Glossosomatidae; genus Agapetus; species Agapetus fuscipes. Next base: position 5,383,548 of record OX637338.1, read on the forward strand.
CTTAAATGTCCATAAATCTTTGCAACTTAGATTAAAGTTTATATATATTATATAGAAGGTTTTTGGAAATGAATTGAACGAATCCCTACCCCATTGTCAAACATAAAGGTGAGCTTCTGCTCTTAGAAAATGTATGTAACAAGAGAGTATGTCTGTTGTACATTTGTACGAAATTTTGACTCATTAGGTGAGATTGCAAGAAACTAACGCTTAGCACTTAGTCCATGGATGATAATTCTCATTAATCAGGATACGATTTGACGTCAGCATAAGTGGTTGTATTGTTTTTGAATGAGAGCACATGCAAACACAACCGTCTTGTGATTCCATTTATCTCAACGCAAAGTTAAATTAAATCAAGGAAATAAGGAAAACTTTGAGGTAAATGAGAGAATGTACAATTAAAGAAGCAACTGAGAAACTTCTAATTATAATAACTACACCTTTCAGGTAATTATTTTTTGCGGTTATTAGATTAACTGTTTTGAGACTTTCACGCCCGGATTCAGATGCTTGATTTTTTGGTTCCAGGTTTTTTCCGAAGAAGTCACCCACAGAGGAGACGAAACGTCATTTGAAAGTCTTTAAGAAGTATCAAGAGAGAAGAAAAATAAAAAAGAAGAAAATAAGCAAAAATATGTACCACGGTCAAAACCCGGAACCAAAAAATCAAACATTAGATTAACTGTTATGGGAAAACTTACATCATTCACTAAGTTTCTTTGGCTACGTGGCCAACGTCATCAGGAGACACCTTCTCTGTACGACGACTGAGGTTAAACTAAAGAATCGAGTGTGACGTTAGTTACGGTTTGTCTAATATCCACAAAGTTAAATTACCAAACTGTGAAGTTATTATAATATTAAATATATCAATCGACCGTAATTCTAGCTTGAACCATACAATTGAGAAAGTATTTTTCGTCAACATCCCTTCTTTTGAAAGCAATACTGAAGATAAGTTCACTTACAATTTACCAAAAAAGTCTATAATAATAATAATAAATTGACAATATTTTTAGTGCCGTTTTGTGAATTCACTGCAAGGGCACTGCAGAGCCATAGCCCCTCCTGAACAAGCATGTCTTTAATCCCGATTTAAATGCATTTGTACTCTCCACAGCTCTCAGCTCGTGTCGTAAGGCATTCCACAGCAGAGGGCCAGCAATGCAAAAGGCACGATCTAAATAATTGGCCATGTTGCTTCTGCAGGGAACCCTGAATCTATTCACAGCAGTACTAATCATCTATCAAGAGAACGTCACGGAATTTTCATAAAAATAATTATTACCGTATTTATCAAATTTTAATTTGATAATTCAACACTGAATTTGATTTATTTTATCATATTTGTTAACGGCATATATAATTATACACTACTTGAAAAATGTCAACAAGGGTTGACTTTCTGCCCTATTTCAATATCGTCTTACGTGTTATCCCCTTTAACCCTTGTCTATAAAATTATTTGCATACCAAACTTTATAACATTTCACCCCCCGCCATAAAGTGGGACATATTAAAAAAAACTGTCAAAATTACCCTTGTCATAGCGCCAGATTTATCCGGGTGACCTTTGAGTCCTTCCCTAATCCGTAATCGTTGCATTGTTCCCCTCGGGCCACGTGGCTTTGAGGGTAACATCATAATATTAAAGATCCAATGGAAGACCATCTATCAACCTAAGGTGCCTTCGTCCACGTAAAAGCACGCTCTTTACCTGAAGTTCCAACCCTCGGCTGAAAAAAAATCCCCCAGCTACGAGGGGATAGATTTTCAAATTCTTTTGTGCCGATCGAGATTTTTCCAAGAATTTAATTTGCCGGAGTGGGAGGGAGAGTAGATTTTTCATTGATACCTTATATTGGCCGGGCTCGCCTATAAATAAACCAAATTCTTAAGGAAACTTTAATTGGATTTTTTGCTTCTTCCGATTAAAATTTACTCTAAAAAATCACGTAAATCTCCCCTCCTGGTGAAGTTAATGCTACCCTTTAAGTATTCTCCCTGGAAAGATTTTAATTGGTTTTATTAGGCCAATACAAAATACGGAAGATATAATGTTATTTTAATTACTAAACGATAAGTTAATTTAAGTTTTTTTTTGTTATTCTAATATAGTATTTTAACGAAAATTAATCATCAACAAACTGTAGAGAGAAGAACAAACGCGCTCAATAACAAAACAAGGAAAGTTTTTCTTTGAAAGAAAATCAATTTACTTCTTTTTGGTCTAAGGAATAATCCACTAATACGTTTTCCTGGAAAAAAATATTTGAAGAAGTAATTTGTGTAATGAAAGTTGAAAGAAAAAAAAATCAAACAAAAACACTCGCTAAGTAAATTTACCGTAAAGTGAGTTGAGAGCGTCACGGGTTCAATATTGACTCGGAAAACCTTTTAAATATAATATTTTAAAAGTCAATAACTCGGAGATTATCACATTATTTATGGCGCTCTTATCTGCTCATAGTTTCACAGCCTCCTAGAGGTCCGGGGCCTCATTCTCCATCAATTTCACGTCTCATTATGCCGGCACAGAGAGCTCCTAAGCGACGCGGGTCCAAAAACGAATGAAAGCCAAGCAAGTTGAAAAATTAATTACACCCATCATTTGGCGATTTTAGTCTCTCTAGAAAATACCCTTTGAGAAGCGATTACCATTTTAAAAAAATTACTGTTTTCTTATGGAAAATTTTCTTTTCAGAATTTCGTAAAAGTTGACTGAGATTTTATTTTTATCCATCTTGGAAATTAATGAATTACTCTTATATTTTTATCGAATTCCGATTTTAATACATTTCTTAAGTATTCATGCTAACTTTTCATGTGCGAAATAAACATCTTTAAATGTTGTTTCTTTATCGACGAAATTTTGTACATTTTTCGGTAAAAGATTTCTTAATGGGACTAGGATTAAAAGAGGGAAAATGACTCATGTTGGAACCGGCATAGTTTCTAGCTATCGAAAACCCCGGTATTTTTTCAATTAATGCGTTAACATAACAATTCTATCTAGGCTGACCAATTACATTATCTTTACCTCAACTATAAAACTTTTGCGTAAACTACCTTTGATCGCGTAAATCAATAAATGTTTGAAAGATACGAGGGCTCTCTTCGACAGCGATTTAGTTTTCATCCAATTTTTTTAATTAACGTAATCGAGGGAAGCTTTTAAATTTTAAGAAGAATATTTTGTAACATTTGGTTCCATGGAAAAACACGCCATCACAAAGATATTTCGCATTGACTGTCTTCAATATAAACTTTTTCTTATTCTTAACTTCTTACTTATTCTTACTACAACTCAATTTTTAATTTCATTGCTTACTGTTTCAGAATACTTCAGTAGAGAATATATGAATTTGTATAGTACTATTGCTCACATTTCATGATCTTTTGTTTTCCTTTGTACCATCACAAATCTTACTACTTTCTGATGTATTTTCAACACAACATCAAGCTGAATTTACACTGGTCTTACTTGGTTATACAGTAAGTGTAAACACTGGGTACTCTTAAATAATTAAAAATCTACGTCGCAAAGATATATCTACATTTAAATTCATATTTAATGAAAAAATACACGAAAATAAACTGACACGTGTAAGTCCGTGCTTAAAAATTGCATGTATACTTAAAATTCAAAAACCAAACCTCAAACGAACATAGGCTCTGCAACTTTTGCCGGCCTTCAGGGGTGACATTGGCAAAGTAAACCATTTTTTTCTGTATAAGTGGTCAGCTTCATACGAAACTGTAAGTCAAGGGATCAACGATGCTGATACGTAATAATCTTAATAATATTCATACCATAATGCTAAGAAAAAACACTTCTCAATTTATGAGGCTATCAGTGTCTTGCGTGTGCAATATATATGCAATGAAAAACAATGCACGTACGAAACCTACAGGTGAAGGGCAAATGCATTTACTTTTACTATTAAACGCATACAATAAACAGTCGTGACCTGACTTTAATGATGTTGGTACTCGTATATGAGGAGCCTTGTCTTTATTCACCTTGTTGTCATGTATTACATATGAATGCTGAGATATGGGCGCACAACGTTTTAAATTGTGACAGGTAAGTACTGTGAGATAATCGGGTATGAAGTATCAAGTGTGAATATGTAAAATGTAAATTGTTGTTTCTTGTCAGCCTCATGCCAACTTATTAGTCAAGAAATACAAAATATTAGGTGAATTTGTGACATATTAATCTAACATGGATTGCTCAGAAAGAGGCACCTTTTTCTTTATTTTCTACAAGAATAGAAAACGCAACTAAGCTACAATTATAATGTAACTTCTTGCCTGCGTTATCACCGACGGGGTGGCATGTGGCGATTAGGGACCTATTTATTTTTACGGGTAAGGGGGCCGGCCTCACACCAGCCACTTTCAGTGGAAGTGGGGGTTTCCCAGCTCCCGAGGGGGCTGGTTCTCATTTTTTGTGAAGGCTGAGTAAACCTTGAGGTCGAACCCTTGCTCTCGGCATGGAATGCAAGCATTCTACCAATTGAGCTATCGACTTTTTACGAGCTCGATCGTCGTCGCTGCAAAGCGCCAATTGTCAAGCAAGACCCAGTTGCTGTAAGGCTGGATGGACCTTTGGTGACCGAGAATAGAAAATAGGAAAAGAGAGAAACGAGAGAAAACACTATAAAAGTGTGAAAATCCTGTTATTTTGAAGTTTTTTTTATGAGTATTTCCTTATAATTAGTTCACTTACTACATATGGGAAGTTACACCAAATAAAAGTTTTTATCCACGATTTCTCCAATCAGTGAATCAACACTTATTTAGTTTTACCTTTAAGGTGGCGATATATTACATTCTACCAGTAGCGTAGGTATTTATGTTCCAAACTGACTGTCATCATTTTTATTTATTTCATTCCTTGACTTATAGGTTGGTATGAGGCTGACCACCCATACTGTAAAAAATGGTTCACTTGCCAATGTCACCCCTGTTTCAGGGAATGTCGGCAAGAGTTGCAGGGCTTATGTTCATTTGAGTTTTGGATTTTATTTGTAAGTACACAATCAGCATTTGTAAGCGCGAACTACACGTGTTTGTTTGTGGGCATACATCTTAAAGCTTTGAATGAATATATCCTTGCAACTAAGATTATAGATTATAGATTTACCTAAGCCCTTCCTTTGACCTTATAATTTGATATTTTATAAAATTCAGTTAAAAATTTACGCAAATTTTTAAGGGTTCACTTTTAAAGTAAAAACCTTACATTTAAAGATCAAAATCGCCTTTTTAGTGCTTGTTCGTGGGCATTAATGTCCATCAGAGGTAATTTCACATAAAAATGTTTTGTTTGTGTACTGGACCAATGAGTTTTATGAAAACTGCTAGTTGATTTAAAAAATAAAAAATAAAACAGCTCTCACATTATCGGGTTTTTAGTTTTTTCTCTCAGATTGAAAAATGTTATCTTTGAACTAAATGAAAGATAAGCCAGACAAGCACTGGGGGGACGAAAAGATACCATTTAAATTTGGCACGCGAGGGTTACCCCTATATACCTTTAGTAAAGCTGTATCGCAAAGTGACAGCTCCCTTGAAGTTGTGGATTTTTCTGAAAGAATATTAACATTTTTGATATTGAAGAGGCAACCCGTCGCGTCAGGAGAGTGGCTGTGATGGAATCTAACAAAATCCGTCCCGATATTAAAAATACACTGTCCTTGTACCTAGCTAGCGTGTCACTGTCATATTTTTTTTCAAACACGCCGCACATATATTTTGAATGAAAAGTAGTTGTGATATTAAATAAATTTGAAAAACATTTTTTCAGATGTATAAACTCACACTTATAGAAACTCATCCACTGAATATTTCAAGTCTAATGTAATCTAATCTAATCTAAGCTGCAAAGATATATATCATTTGAGATTCATATTAAATGCATTCCCACAAGCAGATATGTATAATGCCGCATGTGGACCTACAATATAAAAATCTCAAATGGACATAAGCCTTGCAACTCTTGCCGTCCTTCCCTGAAACAGGGGTGACATTGGCAAAGTGAACCATTTTTTTACAGTATGGGTGGTCAGCCGCATAACAACCTATAAGTCAAGGAACTCAGTCTCAGTTTTCAATACTTTTTCTGATTTTTTTTTCAGGAATGAAGTAACTTACGTTACACGAAAATAAAGTTTAAATCTTGATCAAGAGAAATTTATCAATTTAATACTGAAAGCTTTCGTTTTCAATATATTTTTCATGAACATTACTTCTAAAATTACTTAAATGATTTTGTCATAATTTCATGACTTTTTGATAGTAATGGCTAGGTAAGGGCTGAGTAAACCTTTCGGGCATTTTTATCTTGGGTTTGAAATAAACATCAAAACAGGGAAGTTTCTGAAACCCTTGGTCCTTGACTTATAGGTTAGTATACGGCTGACCACCCATGCTGTAGAAAATGATTAACTTTGCCAATGTCACCCCTGTTTCAAGGAAGGACGGCAAGAGTGGCAGGGTGTATGTCCATTTGAGATTTGTTTTTTTTATGTTGTAGGTCCACATGCGGCATGTGCAAGCGCGAACTTGTACGTGTCTGCTGGTGAGAATGCATATAATGTGCCTTTATGTTATATACCTTTGCAACTTAAATTAGATTATATACTGAAAACTTTGGTTTTAATTTATTTTAAGAATTTTACTTCTAGAATTACGTTACATGATTTTATGGCACAATTTCTTGACTTAAAGGTTAGTATGAAACTGGCCACACATCCTGTAAAAATGGTTCAGGGATCTATTTCTTATTTCTCAAAACATGGCTGAAGTACATCAGCTTTCTCTGCTTTCGGTCCTTACATACACCAATGATAACGCTAACTACTAAGCTACACACAAAGTGTAACTTCTTGCCACGTTTTCCACTTAAGTCCTTTTTATTCCACCAATCTTCGGTCCACTTTAGTTGAAGTGGAGGTTCCCAGCTCCCGAGGGGGCTGGTACACATTTCTTGTGAAGGTGAAGTACCTACACCTTATCGGTATTTCTGTTTTGGGTTTGAAATAAAAACGGAAATGGGAAATCTGACACTCTCGGTGGGATTAGAACCCAAGCTCTCGGCATAGAATGCAAACACTCAACCAACTGAGCTATCGATAACATAATTCTATTCAAATAGTTACATCACACTTTTTAGGTGTGATGTTTGATCTACAATCTCAGTTGCAAAGAGATATATGTGAACATTTAAAAATCATAATAAATGCATGCTCACAAACAGACGTGGTCCGTGGGTAAGTTCGCGGTTACATATGCTCCATTCACCCGTTATGATATCAATTATTTGTATTCTTATAATGTATGCATTTGTGAAACATAAATGAATTTTGACACGAGTGTTACAAGTTAACAATACGTGGTTGTGAATTTTCACAAACTCTAACTCTTCCATAAAAGTAAATTAAGTTTACCAACAGCTGGTCAAATTACATTTTGTTGAACACGGCCCGCCACTCTATACCCCAAGTAAAAAAAAATACATTTAAACTCAAACATAGCAACAGCAAAAAGTATGGAAACTATAAAAGCGTTTCTAACGAGCGTTTTGGTTTCTATACATTTTTTAATATGGTTGAGTGTAAACGTAGAGTTGTATATTTGTTGTAGAGTTTGGATAGTTTAAAGCTATTTTTTTTTCGGTGCTCTCTCGCAAAACACAATTTTTATTTTGCTGTGAAAAGTCCATTTGCGGCCGGCCATGGTCCGAAATATGTTAACGCGGGGGGATGTTTCTGGTTGCGTATTTTTTTTTCTAATAACCATAACAATCAGAGACGTTATGCAGTTAGGGGGCTGTTTTACGTTTGAAGTATATTTTAACGGATATGAAAAAATCATGTTATTCTTTATTTTATCTTTACAATATCAATGATAATATATTAACGATGAATTGTTAAACCAACTTGAAAGTCATAATATTATTTTTATTTGGAATGGTCTCTGCAGCAACACTGAAAATTCATATATGGTCCTCAGTAAACATTATAGAACTAAGACAAGATGAATCGTTATTCTATTAAAACTATTTACATTTAATTTATTACGATTTCGATCACTCACGATCATCATCAGGTACAACAAAATTCCCATTTTTCAATGAACTATCTATATCTATAATATATAATCTAAGCTGCAAAGATATGTTAACATTTAAGGCTCATATTAAATGCATGCCCACAGACATGCACATGTAGGTTCGCGCCTACACATTCTGCATGTGTGCATACAAAAAAACAAAACCTCACATAAACATAAACCTTGCAACTCCTGCCGCCGTTCCCTGAACCGGGGTGGCATTGGCAAAAGAGAACCGATTTTTACAGCACGGGTGGTCAGCCTCATACCAACCTCATAACAGATCCAAATTAAAATAAAGTAAATTAAACTTAATATTAAACTTAGAATTAATGCCCTAGATGATATTATTTTTATCAATATGTGCGACGTATAGAATCAAAAGCAGCAACGTAGGATTGTTTTAGAGAACAAATTACATGTACAGAAACACAAGAAATATTTTTTGTATCATTTCCACCAATTCCACGTATCATTAAATTGGCGTTTTTAATGCGACTCATATAAAAGAAAATCTTAAAATTGAAAATTGTAGAAAAATCTTTCAGCAATATAGAGAAACAATTACGTTTTGTGTACTTGATATTTAAAAAACAAATAGATTTATCAATTATAAGTATAGCTTCTTTATATATAACAAGTAGAATTGTCACAAAAATGTCACAAGTTTACCAGTCTGTCGACATAAAAAATATATAAAAATCAAAAAGAAAACTAAGTTTATTAACATAATATTGTGTAGTTTTGACCAGTGATTCCCAAACTATGGTACGCGTACCACCAGTGGTACGCGACGCTTCTTTTAAGGTGGTACGCAATCAGCCATGTTCATAGGAAATACATAGTAAATAATTAGATAACACGTTTTTCACTTTCGCGCTTAAAATTAAGTACAACTGATCCAAATATTTCCTTTCTTGTCTCGAACATGCAGCACCATTTTTCGAATTAAGTCCTAACGGGGATATTCTTAGATATTTCAGTCGCCCATTGAGCCCACGCTTTGACAAACTAATGATGCCTATGCTGAAAGTTTCATAGCCACCTACCGAATTTTGGTAATATTTGTATGAAGAATAATCAGCTGTTCACTTGCGGCGATCTTGAATTAACGTCAAAGCATGGGCTCAACGGGTGACTAAAATGTCTAAGAATAGCCCCGTGAGTATTGTATTTGTTTTCTATAATTAATAAATAAACATAATGTTGTCATAAACAGTTGTTGCAGTTTATATTACTTTACCATTTTGAACAATTTTTTCTCTGTTGCACTTCGGTGGTACGCCACTGATTTATAATTTCGTGAGTGGTACGTGAAATTAAAAGTTTGGGAACCTCTGGTTTAGACGATTTAATTTATGATAATATTAAGAAAATAATAAGGATTCTATTTTTTGACATTAACAAAGTAAAAGGTAAGAAAATTAGAATGTTTTTTTTTTAATTTAAGGACCGGTGTTTACTTTTTTTTATGTGTGACGTGTGGACGCCCTGCCAACGCCTTCTACATATTATATTAGGCAGTATTGGCTCTGCCCGTTGTAACTTGATATTCCAGCCGACACGTCGACAGGGAATCCTCTGTGACAGGTATTTAAAAAGCGGTATTTATACTGCACCGATCTGTAACAGAGATAAATACGGAGAGTGCCTGCTAAGGAGCCTCAAAGTCAAATTTAAAAGAATAAAAGTGTAAAGCCAGAGGACAAGGGTTCGATCAATAACCAAGAGGGATAAGAATAAATTCCAGCTTCTATGTTCATTATATTTTGGATGGTTTGAGTATTAACAGTGTCTAATGTGAATCTCCAATGTAACATATCTTTGCAACTAAAATTAGATTGGACGACAAATGAGAATCGTTTTCTCCCCTTCTCCAGGAACAAAGAGATCCTCTCTTTGAGTGAGGTGGTATGCATAAAACAAGCTTCGATACCTGTGAAAATAAAAAGTTTCATTAAAACAAAGTGGGTTTATTAGGTATTTTAGATTTAAAAAATCTAATGAAAAGGCTATACAGTATTGAGTTTTACTGAACCAAAAATATAAGTAAGGATAAAATTCATATCATACTTGTAGTACTAAGGAAAAACTATTGAGAAAAGAGTCAAAATGAAAATTATAAAGCATCTGGAACTGATAAAATGTTGCATTTATTTAAAAATAATAAACACTTTTCTTTCAATCTATAATTTCAGGCGCAAATATACATTACATTTAAGATTCATATTACATGCATTCCCACAAGCAGACTCGTATAACTTCGCGCTTACACATGAAGCATGTGGACCTACATACAATTTAAAAAAAAAATCTCAAAGTAACACAAGCCCTGCAACTTTTGCCAACCTTCCCTGAAACAGGGGTGATATTTGCGAAGTTATTCCATTTTTTACAGTATGGCTGGTCAGCCTTATACCAACCTAAAAGTCAAGGAATACAAATGAGTCGTATAAATGCAAACGCCGTCAACTCCTTACGCCATGATTTTGAGAAAAATAAACTTGTGTTTTGAACGCAACTATTTGTGTTTTGGAGATGACGGCGTTTGCACGAATTCATACTTTTTCAAATAAAATTACGAAGGAATTAGTGAGGTTTTCATCACATTGCACACAGCAAATGATTTGTTACACTACGCAGAATCAAATTCAATAATTATCTCAAAAGTCATAAAATTTGGAGATGACGGCGTTTGCAGTTATACCTACTTCTCAAATAATAAATAACATTTCACTTTATAAAAACAACAGAACTTTAAAATCCGTTTGTATAATTCCAATCTTCTTCGGAAAATCTGAGAAAGACTATTCTGACTTATATGGTTTCTTTCCTGTACCATCCAATATCACCTCAGCGTCTCTCAGTCGCTGAGAAAATGATATGGGAGGTATTCGTGGTTAATTAACGAGCGAACTGATAAAATTTGTTCACAATTTGATACTCGGGCCGTGTGGAAGGCGACTGGAAATAAAGTTAGTTAAAACACACGATAAATATGTCGTTAAAATTGCCGAATCGCGTTGCGGTCGGGATATCATAATTTATTGTGAAAACAAGAGTGAAATTATGCGCATATTTTTAATTTTGTAATTTGATACGTGTAGATACTAATAAAGTTGTAAATATTTTTTTAACCAAAAAATATACTCGTAAGTACAAAATTCTGTAGTTGTGGATGGTGCATCATTCTTGAAATAGATATCAAAGGCAAATTATTAAGTTTGTTATCCGGTCCGGTCGATAGCTCAGTTAGTAGAGTGCTTGCATTCCATGCCGACAGTTTGGGTTTGAATCCCACCGAGGGTGTCGGAAATGATTTCCCGTTTCGCTGTTTATTTCAATACCCAAAAAAAATACCGGCAAAGTTTACTCAGCCTTCACAAAAAAAATTGTACCAGCCCCTTTGGGAGCTGGTAAACTCCTACCATAACTGAAGTGGTTGGCGTAAGGCCGGCCCCCTTACCTGTAAAAATACAATAGGTTTCGCTCGCAACATGCAAACCCCTTCGGGGATAATGTGGAAAGCAGTTGCGCTATATGTGTTGCTTAGTTTTGTCAACAACACTGCTGTATACATGAAAAACTAAAACAAAATGTAATGAAATGAAAACATTGTTCGCAATACGAGTTATATTAAAAAATATATATTTTGTATTGTTTGTGTATTAACACTGTGAAAATTCATATTTCTATTTTTAAGGAACAATTCCAATAAAACACTGCTTTATTTTCACTTATATAAGAGTAAAAACTTTTTAAAAATAAATTTAAATAAGTTAAAATAAAGCAGTGTTTTATTGGAATTGTTCCTTAAAAATATTATTTTTAATTAATATTTTTAGTTCATAGAACAAAGTACAGAGGCAGGTGCCTACGTTTTTTTTTCTAAAAAATACTCGTAGATACTAATACTCTATCCGTAGATAAAGAGATTAAAAATGTTGTTATTAAAATATTTGTATCCACATTTGATTAAGCAAGTAGGCGGCACGAAAATATGGCCGCTATATATCACATTAATAACGCGTCGGCGCCTGTGACAAATACCCGATCCCTTTGATTGTGAGACCGGCTCTGATCAGCTCAGCGGCCGCACCTGTAGTCTAACCTTTATTCACAAACAACACTATGAGAACATCTAATACTATGCAATATGCATCAACTTCAAGCAACTGACTGCAGCATTTATACAAAATATATTAGAACCGAGGATAGCTTACGACATCTAATCTAATCTAAGTTGCAAAGATATGTAACATTGGGGATTCACATTAAATGCATTCTCACACACAGACACAGTATGCTCAAACCCTCCTCGTACCCTTCTTATATGTATGTGTCAGAAGGACCCACATCACATGGACGCTCATACAAAGCTATATATTTTCTCAAGTGGCGGAAGGCCTTCCCGTGAAATAAAAGCAACGGCACGACCAAACAATAACCTCTAGGTCAGAGGCGTGCCCATGACTCTAAAAGTAAAGGTTCGATGCTACTGAAGCTAATAGCATACCTCGGATGGCACTCCTTGTGGGATTGTTGCTAGATCGTACAAGTTCGCGCTTGCACATGCCGCATGTGAACCTACAATATAAAAAATCAAATCTCAAATGGACATACACCCTGCAACTCTTGCCGTCCTTTCCTGAAACAGAGGTGACGTTGACAAAGTGAACCATTTTCTACAGCATGGGTGGTCAGCCACATACCAACCTAAAAGTCAAGGAATACGACAACCAACCTATAAGACATTGAAAACAATTTATGACTTATTGGCAAGGAGACTTTCAACCAATTTTAAGAATAACAGTACTATTTTCTCTAAAAATACACAAGTTTACCAAAATAATTAAAAAGAGTGCGCAGAACGTCCACGCAAGAATGACGTAATTTGTGGTTAATAAATCTGGTTTATCTCATGCGTTCCTGTTTAGAATGAAGTCACACTGAGAGCACGTTTGTTCTCTTTTTAATTAAGGATGACTATGTAGAGGTAGACTGAAACGGATATAGCATCTATTTTCTTTAAAATATGTAGTTTCGGACTAATTACATTGTATGTTAATGGTTTGCAAGCAACCGATGAAACACTTTGGATTCACGCATAGCATTGGTAGATCTCATAGCATCGTCTGTGAAGAAGGGGCTTTGTACTTTATCTTTTTACTGTAGGTGCCCATATCAAATTACTGAATTTGTCAGCTTATCTGAACACTGCATCTAAAGGACGACGTGTAATTATGACAGGATCAAATTTGTATACAGATTCATTACAATGCCATACCTATTCTGTAAAACAATTGTATCTAATAAACTATACGCTACTAAGCCACACATATAGAGGACTTTCTTATTTTCGACGAAGGGGTCGCATGTGGACAGTGAAATACATTTATTTTTACAGGTACTTTTATACTTATACTTTTACCCACCTTGATGTATGGAAGCGAGGCCTGGACGGTGAACGAAAGTGAAATTAGTAAAGTCCATACTGTTGAAATGGACTTTCTAAGAAGTATGATTGGGAAAAAACGGAGTGACAGGGTGAGGAATGATTTTGTAAGAGAAGAATGTGGTGCAAGAGAAAGTGTGAAAGTGAAGATTAAAAGAAGTTTGTTAAGATGGTTTGGGCATATGGAGAGAATGAATGAGGAAAGACTGACGAAGAAAGTATATGTTGGTAGAATAGATGGATGTCGTGGTAGAAGAAGACCGAGAAAGGTATGGATGGACCAAATATCCGAAATTGCGAATGAATGGAATATCCAGAGTCATAATAAAAGAAGAGCTTGTATGAAGAAGGTTATGACTCTGGAGGAAATGAAAGAAGTATGTAATGATAGAAAGAAATGGCGGTTGATCTGTGATGTTGGCGGCTAGGGTTTGTTAAAGTGAAATTGGTTGTTTTTTTTTTTTCTATGTCCATGTATACCTACATGGTTATTTATTGATTTAAAAAAAAAAAAAATGTAATTTGTCATGTATGTTCCTTGACTTATAGGCTGTTATGCGGCTGACCACCCATACTGTAAAAAATGGTTCACTTTGCCAATGTCACCCCTGTTTCAGGGAAGGACGGCAAGAGTTGCAAGGCTTATGTTCATTTGATATAGGGTTTTTATATTGTAGGTCCACATGCGGCATGTGTTAGCGCGAAATTATACATATCTGCTTGTGGGAATACATTTAATATAAATCTTAAATGATATATATCTTTGCAGCTTAGATTAGATTAGGTAAAAACACTTCAGTTGCAGTGAGGTTTCCCAGCTCCCGAGGGGACTGATACTCATTTCTTGTGAAGGCTTAGTAAGCCCAGCCGGTATTTTATTTTACCTAGCGGGAAACCACTTCTGACACCCTCACCTGGGTGGGATTCGAACCCGAGTTCTCGGCATCCAAGCACTCTACCGACTGAGCTATCGACCGGACTCTACTATGCATAAATTATAATAACATCTGGTCAATAGATTAGTTGGTAGAGTGCTTTAGTTCAATGCCAGAGGGTAAGGGTTCCATACTCATTGTAACAAAGTGTATCAGAAATTTCTAGTTGCGGTGTTTATTCCAGACCAAAAATAAAAATACTAGCAACGTTAAAGCAGTCTTCGCGAAAAATAAGAGCCTATTCCGCGGAAGCAAAGCAACACCTACTTCAAGTGAAGTAGTTATTTATTATATTTATTGGGGTTTTTAGCAAGCAATTTAGTTGTTGTAAAAAGTATTGTTTTCTACTTTATAATAAACTTTCCCGCTGTGTATCAAGTTATTAAAAATAACACAGACGAACTGTAAACGATACACATTGTCTGTTGAAATACTTTGTAGCACAAAACTACACTAGCTATATAATTATGCGAGTCATACAGAACTTAAAGCGGCAATGTAGGATTTTCTTTAAAATAGGGTAAACACACAGAAGTAAAGGCAATGATTCTCTCTTGATTTCTATGTATTTATCTCATTCTAGAAAAAACCTAGATTACCAAATTTGGTTCTATACGACTCATGTAGTAGGTAGAATGTATACTCTGCTATATAGAACACTCTGGAATATGTGTATGTGGTACATGGGACTGGCTATCTTTTGTTCTGAAACCGCAAAGCATGAAAATGCGCTTCAAGACTCTGTAACTTCATAGTGTATCTGCAGGTTACCTACATACATACTTGTTAATGATAATTCATGTAAACATGGTCCATGTTAAGTCCCTTGTCATTATAACTTTATATTTTTGGGTTTAATTTCAAATTAAAAAAATATTGAAGATTCATTTGAAAGTTTTACATTTATTTTTAAAGTGTATTTTATAAACTCTTGCATGCCTCGCGAACTTTCTGTCTCTCAAGCAACAAGTTTCCTTTTAGAGACGTATTTTTAATGCGAGAAGAATTTTATTTGCGTGATTGCAAATTGGTTACAAACATTAAGTTAATTCCAGTATATTCAGTGCATTAATCTAATGCTTATTTATACTTTACAAATATTTTTTTAATTAAAGTTAACACTATAATTGAACTTCCTTAAGGTATGTATTATAGAAAACTTAATCTTGTTTCATAAAATTTTTACATGAACACAAGAATAAAATAGTAGACGAAAATAATAGCGCAGTTTTTCAGTTTTCTTTTGCGCCTCTCACATTTTTTTTTTTAAATAAGTGCCTCGAGTACAAACCATTCCATAAACTTCCTCATAATCGCGCAAATAGATTATTTTCAAGAAAATACCACTGCACCCCTAGAGAGTGATTGAATTTTCATATATTTATTCTATTGAGGTGAACTTATGTTATGTTTATACTCGAGATATAGAACGCGTAATCATTGAAATCTTAATCGCACCTACTCGCACCTAATAACATTAATTGAATTAACAATTACGAATTGAATTCATCTGCTATAAGATAAAAATACGTATTATTAATGCCTATATATGTATACACATAAATGCATTAAGTACAGACGCAAACCTATTTCCAAATCCACCCGAGAAACAATTTCCTTTTCGGTTAGGCACCGGGTCTATGGGGACACTCCATACATTATCATCTTGCAGTCTGCACTCCAAGTACAAACTAACGATGCAACCAAGTCATCGAGTGTTGCAAATTTTTGTTCAGAAAATTATAGGGGCGCTATACCAATTGTATGCAAAATTACAGATACTCCATGTCTTAGTAATGTGAATACTTGGGGTGATGTAATTTCATTCGACGTCGAAATGTCGATTGGAAATTCTGCTCCGTCTCACGGAATCCAAGGAGGTTATAAAATTATAAATTTAATTACGTCGGCAAGGCGGCTGCGTTGCGTCACATTCGCCCCTTGCAAGCCTCACTGTGGTGGTGTGAGGATGGCGAGTGTGCAAGACAGGGTTGCCAAAAGATATGCTTGACGAAAAGAAAAATGAATAAATGGGGTGAAATCAATGGTCGTCAAAAACGAATTCGTCAAGTGCAGGTAGGTATAAGTTTGTTATAATTTTTAGAAAATATTAATAACTTAGATTATTATGACATGACTACGATGTGTATTATTTATTTTATTTTATTTAATGTTAACAGTAACAGAAGTAAACAATTAATTATTGATTATCAACGTCATGGAGACACATTGTGCTGGCTTATAAACACGATACTCTTTTATTTATTTAAAAAAAATCACATGTCTTAATACATAATATTTCAAAAGCTCTCAACAAAAGGGGGGAGAAGGTTTTCCAGATAAAAATGTTAAGAGTAATGCAATCCACTGTAACGAGATGAATTTGTTTGTTTGGTGGAATGGAACATTAGATTTGAATTTGAATAAAAAACGAAAACAAAAGAATGCAGAAAGAAAAAAAAGAAGCTTCCCTGGCGGGAGAGCCACAAGCATGTGAATTTGGTCATAATCAATATTACTGTGGTTTATTATATATACATTGTAATTGTGGATAAAATAAATAATTCTATAAATATTGTGATTGTGGATAAATAAATTATTATTTATAAAATTGTGATTGTGGATAAATAAAAGTGTTTATAAAGTTTTGGTTCATTATCCTCTTTTGTACCTAAGTGATATGATTCCTGGCGCTATGCACTCAAGCAGTCATAATTCTTCAGAGCACGGCCAAACACCTCATTGAAGATCCTTATAAAATAAAGTAAGAAAAACCCTCACACCACTAAGCCAGACACGTTTGTTTAATTTATAAATGATGTAAGTATTAACAATTACTTCACGAAATTTTATTATTCAGATTCAAAGTCATGGTAAACAATGGTATGTCAAAAAATGTATGCCAAAGTGTGAAATTTATAAAGTTATGACCGTACTCTATTTTTTTTTTTGCAAAAATTTGATAAATGCTGGAGTGATGTTTTCTGGGATCTGTTGCCGTGGTCTGTGGGAGATAGAGCTTTCGGACGTTTCGCCCATTTCTACGATGGGCTTTTTCAGCGTGAAGTGTGATGATGATGATAATGATCTTGATGAGAACTGTGACTCCATCATCATCACTCCAGCATCATCAGCCCGCCGAATAAGCCTAAAACTCTTAATCAATCTGATAAATATTTCTAACCTTTTCAAATCAGTTTTCTTTTTTTCCCGTCAACTGCTATAAATTAGATTTAGTCGTTTTTTTTTTAATTAAAAAAGAATTCGCTTTTTAAACGACAAAATAGCGTAAGCGGCAACCCTGCTGTGAGATACTCTTAAAATGTTATTCAGAGTCAATGGTAGACTAAATTATCATTTTTTTTTATTTTTAGCTTAGTTTGAATACCACTGAAAAATAAATAAGTTTCTTCATTAATATACTAGGAAATCCTACGACTTGTATATCATCATTGATTTTTACGACTTATAGAAACTGCAAGTGTGAGCTTAAAGACAAGTGAAACTTTAGTCTGGGACTAACTCTGAATTTCGATGAGTGAATAGAATGAAGTACGTGTAAAAAAAGCGGGAAGCGAACGCAGCGCGTGCAGTGAAGCGAATCTAGATAAAGTGCAGAAAAATATACAAATGTAGAATTTCCCATAGAGTGTGTACTATCTAATCTCAATAATACCTTGTAGCTTAGTGGCTGCATTGAATGGTTACTCTTAGTATCACGGATATTTCACCATCTTGAAAATATAAAAATGTATGTGAAATAAAACATCACTCCTCGTGAGTATTTGGTTTTATTATTTGTTTCTGTTTACTCGATGGTGGAAAAAAAACTATAGGTATAATTATTTTAATCAAAATGTCGTTATATTTTATTATACGCATAATGATTTTATATTTACAGACAAGGTAAAAATGTAAAGAAACTTAGATTAATATGTGAAAAAATTGGGCGTGTAGAAGACGCAAAAACGCAACGCAACTAAGCTACACATATAGTGTAACTTCTTGTCGCGTTATTCCCGAAGGGGTCGCATGTGGCGATTTGAACCTTTTTCGTGTAGAAGAAATTTTATCTAAATCTAAATCTAAGTTGCAAAGATATTTATTATTTGAGATTCATATTAAATGCATTCCAACAAGCAGACACGCATAATTTCGCGCTCACACATGCCGCATGTGGACCTATCTCAAATGAATATAAAAACCCAATCTCAAATGAACGTCATAAGCCCTGCAACTCTTGCCGACCTTCCCTGAAACAGGGGTGACATTGGCAAAGTGAACCATTTATTACACTATGGGTGGTAAGCCTCATACCAACCTATAAGTCAAGGAATAATAATGTTATAGGGTGGTAATCTAGGTTTTGATTGAAAATAAGATTACAATTTGACACATAAAATGTAATAAAAACACATAAAAATATTCCTTTTCTTACATTCCAAAATAAAAATCCTTAGATCGCTGTCTTTGATTCTACTCGACCCATAGTATGTAAGGGCACTCGTACTTTTCTCATTAATAATAATTTAAATCATTGTTAGCCGGTACAAAAAAATAAATCAAAACTACAAACAAAATACCCGAACACCTACGGTGGCCGTGAAATCTCAGCAGCATTAATCAAAACGCATTTGTTTATTTTATTGCAGCGCTAGTATAAATTTTAATATCGCCTCCAAAAAAGGGGTTCATTAATTCTAAGATTTATGCCCTTCCAATGGAATAATATAAGCTCCAGTCAAGAGAAACGAATTTTACAGGTAAAGGGTTTGGGAGTTCTTTGTCAAAGGTACAAAAAAAAACATCAAGAGTATCGTACAAGTCCTAAGCTGTCGCAATGAGGAAAAGTGAACTTTCTGATTAAAAACCTTAATACAATAATTTAGAAAAATATATACTTTAGGGTTAGTCGAACTTTTTAAAGGAGATACATATTAGAGGTATATAATTATATACCTGTTTAAAGTGACAGTTTAAAATGCACGAAATAATTTGTCTTGATGGTAAATTAAAAGTTGTACATCTAGTTGAAATTTTTAAATTAAATATGTTTTTGATTTAATAAGTACCTATTGAGAAACTTTTTTCCATAAAATTGTGCTGGTAATTAAGGTAACTAACAATAGTTGTACAAATTGTATTTATTGTTGTAAAATACTAGTTTGTGATATTTTTACCCTGTTTTGAATGCAAGTATATTCAAATAAAACAAGTCGAACCCTTGGATTATACCTACCTACACATTAAAGATACTTTTAGTTTTATAATTTATGGTTTGTGTATTAACACTGTGAAAATTCATATTGATTGGTTATTTACTTTTTTATTTGATAAACAGTTTTTGATACATTTAATTTCTTAGTTCTGATACAACGGAACATTCATGATATTTTATTTGTTGATAAATTCGATAATGGTAGATCATTTGATTACGCTACATCTCGCAAAAAAACAGACTTAGCTCTTGTGTGTAGTGAGAGAAAAATAATTTAAAACACTTAGTTAAGATACTTATACTTAGATATTAAAGATGTAAAAGTAACTTTAATGATAATAAGGATACTCATAGAGATATAAACATATGAGCTCTGCCTCTACTGCTGTCAACAGGATCAAAGAACCAATAAGAGCAAATATGTACATTCAATTTTGCGGACAGGAGCTTTGGAGTAGCCGGGCCAGTTGCCTGGAATAAGCTGCCTCTCGACCTTCGCTCTGACCAGCCCACCATCACCTTTCAGAAGAGGACTTAAGAAAATGCTGTTTTCGAAGAACCACGGCGCCCTTGAGATGGTCTGTGATCATTAAACGGCGCCACCGGAAATAATTAATCATGCATTATCATGAAAGATGGATTATTTTTAGCCAACCATCAGCTATGGAAATCCAACGTTTGTTAGGATTGTCAAAACGACCTCCGTGTGTAGAAAACTACCTATTACCATTACTTTTTATAGCCATGTCAATCAGCCATGATTCCAATTTAAATTCTGTGATATCAAAAACTCACATACGTTGGTGTTAAGAATCGACGATTGTTATGTCTGTAAGAAAACGATGGCTGTCTCGTTACCGGGCTCTGAGGTCTTCACTCCAAGTATAACACGCGTTTATCAAAAGATATATGGTAACTAAAACGGCGCCTCTAGTGAGCATTTTTATTTCGATGTACATTTTTTTAAGCGCTGCGATTGAGTTTCAACGTATTTTATTATACAAAGCAGTATTGTATGGAAGGCATGTGAAGTGTACACACATAAGGGGTCAGATGACTTGGTCGCTGGTATTTATGCGGCTTTTGCTTCTCTGGCAAAGTTGTGATGCATCATCAACTTGCGTTATTGTGTGCACGATGACGATATGGAAGAGGTATGTTTGTGTAAGAATTTATTGTTGCCACAGGGTGAACAAATATTTCTGAGTAGATACTGGAAGTCTTTATGAAAATGCAATACTTACTGATGTCGTTCATTTATGTCAGTTTTGAAGATAGTAAATGTACACAAAGTTATTGTGTTCATTCATCTGAGTCGCATAGAATCCATGTCGGTAAACTAAGAAGTTTCCCAAAAAATTCATAACTAATTCTCATTTACGGTTCTAATCTGGTTTTCTTTTATATGAGCATGAAGATCAAATTCATTATGTTTTTCGTCGTATTTGAATCCTTCTTCTCTCATCATTTCCTTGACTTATGAATTGGCATGAATCTGACCCCCCATTGTGTAATAATAAGTTCACTTTCCCAATGTCACTCATGCTCCAGGGAAGGACATCAGGGTTTACGTTCATTTGAGATTTTCTATATACACCTGAAGCATGTGTGAGAACATGTCTGCTTATGGGCATACATTTTATAATAAACTCACATCTTTATACACTTTATTAACAACTTACATTAAAGCTTATTGTCAAATATTTTGACATGTGCTTAAAATGAACACATTGCCATCTATGTAGATTTCAAGTAACCTCCTTGTTGGCATTTAAGTGTTAGGTAAAAACCAATAATTTATGTTTCTACAAGTTGGTACTTCTGTCACTTTTGGATTATTAAGTTTCATATATTGTTTGAGATTTCCTTCCTTGCTCTAGACAGTGAACCATTAAAACATCACATCTACTTTTGTATCGTATAAAATCTAAATAAATCTTCCATTTAAAACCATCATCTGGAGTTTATTAATCAACCAGTTAATCAGATCTCAAGAATCGTCTAAGCCAACAGAATCTTTGACACTTATTATATGGATTAAGAAGTTTAACAAAAACCATCAAGAGCTATTGAAAATACACTGCATTTCAGCAAAATTTATATGAAAGTGTAACAAAATGAAAAGGAATCCTCGCTACCCGGTGGCATGTGTTGCACTCCATAAGAAGTTTTGTTCTTGAAATAATGAGGCAGTCATTATTCTTTATGTGAGCGCAGTGAACCTGCGCATGCGTGTGCAGACAGGCTTCCCACTCCTCCCGCGCCTAGGGGCAACACCTAATGTGAAGAACTCCATACAAACTGGGGTACTTTTCTCAATAGCGTCCCTGAAGGGTAGTCTTCAAGAAAACGAAAATATATTTTTTAACAAATTCACATGCATTATTTGAGTTGCACTATGTCGCTCCATTGTTCTTCTTTCCAGAAAAATGTGTACGAATGCAAGCAATAAACCTTTCGTAAAGGTGTCTCCTTTTATATATGCAATGGCGAATGGAAAATGATGATTTCTTAAAAATATAGTTAGTCGTCAGGTCTATAGCTCAATTGGTAGAGTGCTTGCGCATACCATGCTGAGGGGCTCAGATTCGAATCCTACCGAGGGTGTCAGAAATGATTTCCCGTTTTGGTGTTTACTTTAAAGTTAAAATCCAAAATAAAATACCGGAAGGCTTACTCAGAAATGAGTACCAGCCTCTTGTGGAAATGGGAAAACCCCACTTAACCTGAATTGGTTGTAAGGCTGGCCCCTTACCTGCAAAACTGAATAGGTTCCACTCCTCAGATGCGACCCTTTTGTGGAAAACGTGGCAAGAAGTTACACTACATGTGTAGCTTAGTAGCGTAGCGTTTAATGGAAATTAAATTTTCGATGTGTTTAATAAGAATTTTCGCAAAAAATCATCTCTACCCAAAGGTACTATATAATAGCGAGATGAACATAATACGACGAAGAGGCATATTAAACCAAATAACTCCCAGAGGAACCCCAAAAATTTTGCAAGGATTTTCTTATACCATTTTTTGAGGTTATTTACAGATATTATACCCAACGCTCTTTCTTGCATGATTCACAGTGTTTGTTACAAAAATAAAGACGAAGGTAGAAACATTTAATACGCCATAAATTTATTAAAAATAGATACAAGAAAAATAATTGTACTGTTTCTTATAAAAATATGTGTTGTGTTATACAATGAAATACTTGAGGAAGAGATTAACATAAAGCTTTTACTTAACATCATCTTAAATCATCTCTAATCATCTGATCATCTAAAATCTAAATTGCAAAGGTATATAAAGCATGCCAACGTGTAAGTTCACAATTTTAATAAATTTAAATATAATTAAAATAAATATTATGGCTATGGGATTCATTTGAAAATCTGTTTCATCAGTTTTGAAACTTGAAAGCAAATATGCAACTTTGTTTAAATTTGGATTATAATTTATTAGTACCTACACATGCAGCATTTGTGAACGTGAACATACACGTATCTGCTTGTGGACATGCATCTCACATATACCCTAAATGTTAATCGGAAAATCTTGGATAAAAATATTAGATTTTAGAAACCAGTGACACATTTAAAAGATCAGATTTGATTAAAACGAACAATTTATTATCCAACAATAAAGTAAACTCTTACATAATTATAAATATTACTATAAATTAAATTAATTCTCTAATTCTGTAAAGTTTTATAACCAAATTTAGTCAGGCTCAGAATCAACAGGGGTCAATTGAAAATACAAAACAATTTCTAAATTGAAATAAAACAATTCCAACTTAAGAGTGAGACTATGTAATTTCGAAACTATTCATAGATCATACTTTAAATAAGACACGCCAGATTAACACCGTTGACCTCTGTCGTGATTGCTTTTCAATAGGCCAGAATTCCCGACTATCTCATTACTTATTCCATGAATTAAACATGTCAATTTTGTTTCAGATTTATTAGTTTTGGTCGCTGGCAGTCCTTTGAGTTCACTCGACGGTACAATAGATTAAAGTTAAAACAATTTTTTGTTCTAAGAATTTTAAATGATTTATTACAAAAGTGTCATTGGAAAGCATGAATATTGAAATATTCACGATTTATTCAATGTATTTGAATTTGAAATATCCCATTTCAACTGAAGTGGTTGGCGTGAGGCTGGCTCTCTTACCTATAAAAATACATAGTTCTACCCTCGACATATGACTCCTTCGGGGAAAACACTGCAATAAGTTGGACAGTATGTGTAGTTTCGTAGGCGTTTTGTTTAGGCGCGTAGCGTAAGTAATATCATTTCTAAAGAATGAAATTAATGTTTTTCTTACTAAGCTACACATATGGTACACCTTTGTGCTGCGTTTTTCCCGAAGGGATCACATGTGGCGAGCGCAACCTATTTATTTTGACAGGTAAGGGGGCCGGCCTCACGCCAACCACTTCAGTTGAAGACGGGGTATCCCAGCGGCCAGCTCCTGAGATTGCTGGTACTATATCTATAATCTATAATCTAAGTTGCAAGGATATATTCATTCAAAGCTCTCAGATGTATGCCCACAAACAAACACGTGTAGTTCGCGCTTACAAATGCTGATTGTGTACTTACAAATAAAATCCAAACCTCAAATGAACATAAGCCCTGCAACTCTTGCCGACATTCCCTGAAACAGGGGCGACATTGGCAAAGTGAACCATTTTTTAATCATTTATTGTAAAGGCTGAGTATACCTAGCCGGTATTTATTTTGCATTTGAAATCACACAAAAGCCCGGATAGTCAAGATTCTATCGTACAAAATATGCTAAGTCTTCAGCTAGGAAGTACATTTATAATATATTTTTCCGGAAGGTATGACTGCACATAAAGTAGTCCCTCTTCTCCGTATAAATAGTGCATCCGTCTCAAGAAGCAATGGCTGTTCTTCACGTCCAAACAATAAAACAGACAATAAAATGCAGCTCCAGGCAATATAACTGTCATATGCAGCCGATAAATAACTGGGATGATCCCATAAAACCATCAATGATTAAACGCCATGTCGGTAAAAACTATTTTACTCCTTCAGATATCGCTCTCGCACCAATCCATAAACTCATACTCAATGTATACAAATCGTCCACTTACTGCTTGTTTGTCTTATATCCTTCTTCCTCTACCTCTTCATTATTTTTCAGTCCACTCCTGGATGCAGGCCTCCTCCAATCCTATCCATTCCTGTCGATTGGCTGCTGTGTTCAGACATCTTCTGCCTGCAGTTCCCTTGATGTCGTTCAGTCACCTCAGTCGGGGTCTCCTCGCTCCCCGCTTGGACATCCTGGGTCGCTACTGGACGATCCTTTTCGGCTACAAAAGAAGTAAGAAAAGGAAAGAAGTACAAAAGAACACCATGAGATGATTCGGACATCTTGAAGGAATGGATGGTGAACGACTAACGAAGAAAGCGTACAGATGAAATGTCAGACAAAAGAGTGGAAAGGGAAGACAAAAATGGAATAGATAGACCAAATAGGTGAGTTTGCGAAAGAATGGAACTAGCAGAGTGAGAATAAGAGAATAGTATGTATTAAGAAACCGATGAATTTTCTAGATATAAAAGAAATATGCAAGAACAGAAAAAATGGAGACGCATCTGCGGAGGTACCGGCCACCCCTAAAGGAACCCAAGCAGGGTACAGTAGCAGTAACAGTAATTCTTACATTATCGTGTTTTATGTTTTTTTTTTTTTAGTTTGTGTAGAATGTGATTCTTAAGACAATTTCATTTCATTTTATTTTTTTATTTTTTTAGGGTTTGTGTATTCACACAGTGAAAATTCATTTTATTAAAAAAAAAATTTTTTTTTTTTAAAACGTAGTTTCATTTTCACAATAATATTTTCTTAATAATTTTAATTTGACATACATCACTCTTGATAATGATGACCTGAGTATTGAAGGTCGAAAGTGCTTGATGTAGAAAATATTATTGTGAAAATAAAACTACGTTTTAGAAAAAAATCATTTTATTTCAATTTCATTTCAATGACATTTTTTAATCAAATGGTAGACAAGTCAAAGAAGCACTGGAAGGACGAAATGTACACTTAACTCAACGATTACGTTTTACAGAAAATGAATGGAAACTAAAAAAAACGCGTGAAGTGGGTGTTTCAGTTTCTATAATTTTTCTGGTAAAACGTCAAGATTTAGTTCAAACGTAAGGTTTCATACTGTTTAACTTACACGTATAAAACTGGATTCGAATCGCATAATCAGAGGGCATTTTGAAAGGTTTGTGTAAATCAAAAGTTATAACTCATTTCGAGAGTTGCACGAGGATTTTTGAAGAAAGGCAATAAAATATTTAACGGTCAGTTTTACGGCTAAACGTGATACTGTGTAATATTTTTTACTCAGCATAAATCTTGCTTTACAAATTTTATTCACCGTTGAGTATCAAAATATTTAGACACGTTTAACAGTTATTTTATTAATAAGTTATTTAGAGCTAAAAGTGGCAATCTAGGGCTTTGTCGAAAAAGAAATCAATACATAGAAATGATAGGAGAATTATTTCCTTTGTTTCCATTTATTTATCTCGTTTTCTGTACGACTCAAATGATATTTTTTAACTTGAAAAATTAATTAAAAATTAGTTTACTTGTACGACACATTTCATGAATATAATTTTTGTTGGATACAAAAATAATTTTACAGTAATCAGATTAAAAAATAAATGCATTTTTTAATACGGTGAGTAATGAGTATATTTAGTTCCATAACCGGTTTCGGATACAAACGGTTTGCATCCTCAGGTGGCTAAATAATTACTAAATAGTCCAATACGGAATGCCCCCTTACACGATGACACCCTGAAGGATTGATTCCGTACCGTAACCAAAGACAATGTCATTTTATTTTTAATCTTGCAAGATGAAAAATAATAATTTAAAAGCATCTACAATCAATGAAGGTTTTTCTTTAAATCATTGACACACATCTTCAATCGCTAATAAGCTACGCATATAGTGTAACGCTATACACGTTTTTCTCTAATTGATTTGCATGCGGCAAGTGGAACCTAAGTATTCGTACAGGTAAGGGAACCAGCGTTAAACCAACCACTTTAGTAGGTGTGACAATTTCCCAGCCCCCAAGGGGGCTGGTACTCATTTCTTCTGAAGGCTGAGTAAACCTTCAAGATGTTCAATAATTTAGACGCATGAAACGACAACCAAATCATCATAAAATGAACAAAGGAACATGACAAGAGATAATATTATCTTTGTTATTTCTATATTTTTGTCCTACTTTTCAAAACACCAGCTTTTTCATAATTGACCCAATTATCTATTGAATCCCTCAAATATCGCGTGTTTTTTCTAGTTCACCACAAAAGACAAAAACCTTTCAACTTGCCCTACCCTAAAACCATCAGTTCCACCCGATCCAAAAATATTTTCTAGAAATTCATTTATTACCCTTCAAGTTTGAAGGCAAAACGCCATCGCTATTTTTAAGACACGGAAATGATGAAAAAAATTTGTCTGTTTGAAGAAACGCCACGTCCGTTGGCTGTCTTCGACTACAAAGTAAGGATTCGCTTAATTGTGGCATTTTTACTTTGTTTGGTGTCTGTGAAGGTTCCATGGTAGAACGACACATGACATAACGACACATGACATAATGATACATGGCAGAATGACACAGTGGCAAAACTACACATGGCAGAACGACACATGACATAACGACACATGACATAATGATACCTGACAGAACGACACAGTGACAAATCGACACATGACAGAACGACACGGTAACGGAACGACAGAGTGACAAAACGGCCCATGTCAGAATGACACAGTAACAAAACGGCACATGACAGAAATACACAAAACAGGACAGCGTATGACAGAACATCACAATGACAGTAGGTAAATCATATGACAAACCACTACAAGAAAGTCGCTCTATCATGCGATCGATTTTTCATGTGCCGTTTATGGTATGTTCTCTTTTAGGTAGGTATATGATGTTTTGTCTAGTGATGCTTTGCCATTGTGATGTACTTCCCTATGATGTTTCGTCTTTGTGATGTCCTGTTATGTGTTGTTTTGTGATTTGTCGTACTGTCATGTGTCGTTTATGGTATGGTCTGCTATGTTTTTTTATGTGATGTTTTGTCCTTGTATTTTTTGTCATAGTGATGTTTTATCAATGTTCTGTCATGTGTTGGCACCGCGTCGTTTAGTCATAAGTCTTTCTGTTATGGTCGTTCTTTTATGTGCCGTTATGTCATATGCCGTTTGGTTAGGTACTCTGTCGTTTTGTCACTGTGCCGTTCTATCCTGTTCCGTCAGTGAAAAGGTGCGGCGCCAAAGCGCTTGGGTCACGCAATGGGGCGGGTTAGTTCCCCTGGTGGGCGGCGTAGCATATAAACCTTATTTATTAAACGATTTCGAGGGATGAAATTTCTACTCACTTGTAAAAAAAATGTATATCCTCTGTTATAAAAAGACCATCGCGTGAAAAATGAAATAACCCCACCTGTACAATTTACGTGTATGTTGTGATGTTATTTGTAGAATTAACTTTTTTGATAACATTGAAAGATAAAAATATACACTAAGGCCCAGTTTCATCAAATTTAGCTTATTTAACTTTAAACTGATAAAAAAATAAAAAAGTGTAAAGTCGACATGCTTACGTTGAAAATACAGGCATATGAATTTAGAAAGCATACATTTTTGACCTTTAGATAGGTTTATTTTCTTCTTTATTTCTATTTCACCTTATCTCTTTGGATTCCTGGATGAAGGTCTTTTACCATACGTTTCCAAGATTCAAAATTGGATGCTTTGTACGGACCCGTCCTCCCAGCAGTTCTTTAAATATCACCCAGTCATCTTAGTTGTGGTCTTTTCTCTTCTCACTAGACGATTGCTTCAATGATATTAGTGATTTTTCCCCATTAATTGCACGACTCTTCCATATCTTTCATTAGTAGTTTCTTTTGAATCCTTGCATATAAAGTAACTACATCGTTCTAAACCAAGGGAATAAAATTTCAAGAAAACAATAATGTACTATCCATGTTGCACGTACATTCTACTCTTATACTAAATACACGTACGATGATATATGAGTTCTGCTAAGAACTTTCAAGAAGTAACATAAATTTACTTTTCTTAAGGTACACTCCGCTTTAGCATGTGGTGTTTTGCTCGAAATCCTGAAAAGAAATGAAAATCATCCCACAACAGAAAGCAGCTTTTGCATTCATTTTAAATGCTCTACATTATTCTCTACTTCATAAATACGCTCTGTTATATTACTGTAGGTATGATGTAAAAAAAACACAAGATAACGGATCTCTTTGTTTCTATTATTATAATTTAATCAATCAAACAACCTCAGTTTTATCTCATAAAACGTAACCTCTCTACTCCTGGGTACATATAGAATACTTCGTAGCATTTTATTTATATTTGCCTTTTTTCTTTGACCTATCCACTCCCACTTATAACTTGCACGTCAACGCATATTTGATGAGGTCTCCTCACGCTTAAACATTTTTTTCTGTGGTCTAAGCCCTAAGGTCTAGATTCTTACTGTCAATTTGCTATCTTTAGTAAAAAATCACGCCATCAGTTTTTTCATGAACTTAATACATAAACAAATAATATGAAACACACCTTCAAGACTGTTTACAAACTTGGACGTCTAATCAGACTGCTAACTCAAGAGCAACAAAGCTAAACTCACGAAAAATCTTCTTCGATGACCCTGCAGTTCATATCGAGCCTTGGCCTCCATCAGCCTTCATCCCCAACTCCTCCTGTCTACCACTGCGGCTTTCCAGTCTGTCACCTGCAGTAGTTGGTTTGTTTTCTTCATCACCTCATCCTCCCATCTCAGCCTAGGTCTGCCAACTCTTCTTTTCCCACCCGGATGTCCTCAAGGATCATTTTTGGTACCTGTGAAGACAGCATTCTCTGCACATATTCGGCTCATCCAAGCCTATTTAATTTAACATGCACAGAGAACCTGGAGCCTCATAGATGTTATAAAGCTCTTCATTGTATCTCATTCCCTAAAATTCGCTATCATTCACGGGTCTAAGGATTTTCTTTAGCACCATCCTCTCAAATCTATCCAGCATTTCTGTAGACTACAAAAATTGGACTGTTTTTTTTAGAAACGCCGTTTTTCGTGTGTAACACACCTGAAGGGCCCTAAATACACTCAAAATTCACGCACAGCTTTGTGAGCTTTCTCAGCATTATTTGTGAATACCAGTTGTAAGTGTGCGTGCCGCGTGGGCTCTCGCCTTATGAATGATAATTTATCTGCAAGTTTACGCCCCACTTGGAGAGCAGGAGAGTAACTAAATGCCGGCAGGGCTTCCAGCACAAGACATTGCGCTAATGGATGGAGGAGGGAAATTATTTCGCTTTGTAATGTTCGCCATATTCTTATGAATGTTGATGAATTGCTGTTGTTTTTGTGTTGATTGCTCGTGCTGCGTGTGAGGGGCGGAACTTGGAGCAGTAATTATTGAAATGTTTCTGTGTTAACGCGCCGCATCATCACAAGACAACGTGATGAATCTCATCATCAAGCTTCAAGATTGATAACTTCAAAAAAATACATTTCCAAAAGCAAGATTTAACCTTGTATAGAAAATATTTACTGATAAAATTCGTATTATTGTGGATAGTATGAAAATGCTTAACACCCAAATGTAATTTACCTTGTCTAATGTGCTTAAAGCTGTACATAATATTTACGTTACTTACCTGTACATGTGACAACTTATAGGTATTGAAATCCAAAGGAATAGATATTATTAATATTTTTATCGAGTCCAAATGCTTTGACCATTATTCCGTAAACGTTTTTTTACTGAAATATGAAAGTATATCAAAAATGTAACTATTATCATGATTTTATATGTATAGAACATGAAGTATAAAAGGTGGCAGGAGTTGCAATGTTTATATTCATATGAGGTTTGGTTTATTTTTTTATGTACGCATACAGCACATGTAAGCGCAAACTACCTGGTTGAGGGCATGCATTAAATATGAGCCTTAAAATATGTCAACACATCTTTGGGGCTAAGATTATAAATTATAGATAAATACCTACGATTTTCATGGACTTGACCTGAAAGCTTAGAAATCCTAGCATTGCAATGCTTCGAAGGGCAGATTTCCAGAATCGCTTTCAAGCTGCATGCAGGACTTAAAGGCCTCTTTGATTCGGCAACATTTTGTCATGAAGGCAAAGTTTTATCTCGTCAACGATTCGGTTGTACCCGCGCCGGATTCTGCGTCTCGTAAAGCGTCCTATTTAAAGACCACTCAGGCATTTAAAGCAGAGTGCTTCAAGCCAAACACAGATGCGTCCTGTTGCAAATCGATATAAAAAAAACATTCAAGATTTTTATTGTTTAGTACATTGTGTTTTACATTTTTTCAAAACGTGTTTTTACGTGTAACACACTTTTCCTTTACCCGAAGTAAATAATATATATTTGTATTTTATGTATAGATTTTGTTATAGTTAATTTAGATATAAAAACTGCATTTTTTTCAACATCGATAGATGCTTACAATTATAAAAAAACTACCCATATATTAGACGAACTGTTATAAGAGCTTATTATAGCTTATTATTTTCGATAAAGGTTCGTTTAGTATCCTTTTTTTTATTTTTAACTTTATAGTTGGTACAATTGTAAATATGTCAAAAGACCGTAATTCCAATTTAAACCTTAGAATAGACTAAAGACAGATTGAAAAAAAAAAATTAAAAAAAAAAACAGTATTGAAAAAAGACAGAAAAAAAGCTTTTAAACTGAGCAGTACCCTTAGTACGAGTTGCAAAACTTGAGTAATGTAAAGTTTACGGCAATTATTCAAGAGTGATTTCCCCCAAAATCTGCCGTTTTTGTTTGTTTGAACTTGATTTTCTTCATCACTGTAACTCTTTTGCTAAGACCATAAAGTGTAAGAAACAAAAACGGCAGATTTTGGGAGAAATCACTCTTTAACATTTTCCGTAAACTTTACTTTTCTCAAGTTTTGCAACTCGTACTAAGTGTACAGAACAAGAAATTTTAATAATGTTCTCTGAATGTTATTGATGCATATTTTTGTATATAAACATTTCTGAACAAAATTTTGACTAATTTTCCTTGCTTACATCCGGTTTATTCACAGTAACAATTTAACATGAATTGTCGAAACAATCCAAAGGAAATTTAATAAACATTTGTTCTGAGATTTTCTAAGCTGTATTAACATCTGCCCATACAAGTTGTAGCTGCGAATCAGTGGGCTGGAGCCAAAAGAAGCAGCGACATCTGGAGACGCTTTTCCCGCCTAAGAAATATGTTTGTACCAACTGAGAAGTGCTTTTGGGAAAACACACGAAGATAAGAAAATATATAAGCTGCAACCCGTTTTAGTTAATATAATTTTGGTAAGAATATTTAATGATTTGAGCCAGGTGAAAGAAGTTATATTGATCCACAATGATGCTTACAAAACTGTCTTAGCTTAATTTGAAAAAAAAATGCAAGCAAAAACACTTCATGAAGTAAAATTAAATTGTCAATTACTTTTTATATACTTACTCAGAAAGGTAAATATTAGAAAAATATTTTTTTTATAGATACCAATTTGTCGTAAAAGAATTGATTTTGTGTGGTGTTTTTCACATACAGCAAATCCATGGTTCCGCCTAAAGTAAATTTTCCATAAAAAAGGAATGATCTATGGATTAAATATTTGTAAATAACATTTCAAATAATAAGCATTAGTGCATAAAAAGGATATCTTTCTTTAGTCAAAAAAATATGAAAGTGCAATACTGAATACGTAATAGTGTAACTTCTTACTGCGTTATTCCAGAAGGGTTTCGCATTTGGCGAGTCGAATCTTTTTATTTTTACAGGTAAGGGGAGCAACTTTACGTCAACCGCTTTAGTTGACGTGGGAGTTTCTCAGCTCCCTAGGGGGACGTGGACTCAGACTGAAGGCTGAGTAAACCTTGCCGGTAAATTATTTTGGGTTTTTGAGATAACCACCGAAACGGAAAGTCATTTATACCATGTTCATCTAACAATTATCGTTAGATATTTTCAATATCTATTTTTTGTACTTTTTTTGGATGAATAAAACAAATTTTGCCTTGATCATTCTGTGATCTGTTACTTTCTATCACACGATGTCGCTTCGTCCTTCGCCGGGCAATTATTCTCGTCTCTTTTCCTCCCACGTTGCGCGCAGATGCGGACTCACTCATGTGCATCAAACTACATGGAAATGTACATTTTCTATATCATAATAAAATATATACACCACGAAACTGAAAATTTATACCATTTATGAAATAATTTTCAATAGACTTCTAGATACTAATCTAATCTAAGCTGCAAAGATATATATCATTTAAGATTTATATTAAATGCATTCCCACAAGCAGACATGTATAATTTCGCGCTAACACATGCCGCATGTGGACCTACAATATAAAAACCCAATCTCAAATGAAAACATAAGCCCTGCAACTCTCGCCGCCCTTCCCTGAAACAGGGGTGACATTGGCAAAGTGAACCATTTTTTACAGTATGGGTGGTCAGCCGCATACCAACCTATAAGTCAAGGAACATACATCACAAATTACATTTTTTAAAATACTGCCAGATAGATACCGCCACCTTAAAAGTAAAAAACTGAAAAAGTGCTGTTTTACTAGTTTGAGCAATCGTGGATAAAACATGTTACTGTGTGTAACTTCTCATAGTAAGTGAATTTATTATAAAGAAGTTCTTATGGAAAACTTCTAAACTGTAGGATTTTCACACTTTTTTTGTGATTTCTACTATAAAAAATAGGAAAAAAGGCACATTTATCTGAGAAGCCCAAGTAAGATTAATATGTCATTTATTCAGTTTTACTAAGCTGCATATAAAGTTTCCAATTTATTGTTTCCATTGCAGCTGAAACCTTTTTACTTTCACATAGCCTAGGAACAACCTTACGCCAACCACACAACTTTGATGTTGAAGTTTTTGTGCTTCCCAGGGAGGGGATTCTTATTCCTTGTGAAAGCAAAGTAAATTTTGTTGTAGTTTATTTGAAAATAAAACAAATGAAGAATAAAAATATATGTCAAGCAGATTAAAAATGACATGGTAGCAAATTTAATGGAATAATTGATTTTTCTTTCGAAGAATATAAAGACTGTCTGAGAATGAAACCTACTCCAATTTTTACATTCAGTTGACAATGGAAAAGCCTGAGAAGTTTATGAGTTAAATCATTTTAGCATCTAAGCAAGATTTTCTTATGAAAAAAATTCTTCGTAAAAGCCAAAGAAAATATTTCTGATGTAATTTGTATGTGAAGGTTGTTATTAAATTACATTTCTGTGTAATGAATTAAAAAAAAAAATTCAGCCCACGTCTGTTTTTTTTTTCAACAGAATTATTTTTTATGTTATTCAGGGTTTGATTGTTCACACAGTGAAAGTCCTTTTCACATGTATATAAATTTTTAATTTATATTTATTTTTCAAATAAATAAATCTATCAAGTAAATAACAACTTTGTCGTTTTTTAATATTGATTCATAATTTGTGTATACTTATTTTCTTATTTATATCTATACTAGATATTTCATGTACTGGTAAATATGTAGATTTCTAAGCTAGCTCTTGTACGAACAAAGACTTTACTTCTAGAAAGTTCCTGATTTCCATCTAAACTAGTCATTCTCAAACTGTGTGCCTT
Organism: Agapetus fuscipes; assembly: GCA_951799405.1. NCBI lineage: Eukaryota > Metazoa > Arthropoda > Insecta > Trichoptera > Glossosomatidae > Agapetus > Agapetus fuscipes. The sequence goes on from OX637338.1 coordinate 5,418,061, forward strand.
TCGCGGCGCGAAAATCGAAAAAAGTGTAACAAAAATTGAAAATTATCATTTAAGTACAGTTTAATTTACTTTCTTTGTCTGTGTACTTTCAGGAAAATTGATAAATAAAATAAATTAATTAATAAAATAATTTTAATCAAAGTTTTAAGGAACCAATGGATTCAAATAGCTCAATTATATTGTGGTTGTCCAACAATATAATTTTTATTGACACAAAAATAATTGCGAAGGCTCGTGGGTATTATGCACGGCTTTATAGAGAAGTCATTGAAATTTATAAAAATAAAAATTGAAAATTGAAATTTATAAAAATAAAAATTGAAAATTGAAATTTATAAAAATAAAAATTGAAAATTGAAATTTATAAAAATAAAAAGAAATAGAAAGGAAGAGGGTTTGAAATTGAACAAAACTTGGTTGAATAGGTACCTACGATTAAAGTTGTGACAGAGGGTAATTTTATACTTAACAATTAAGCCACGCCCCCTTTAGAATTAACAAATAATAAGACGCCGCCTTTCGTTCAGACCTCAGAAGTGAGCAGAGCTCCGAAGAAGTCCCCCACAGAGGAGACGAAACGTCAGCTTAAAATCTTCAAGAGGTATCAAGAAATAAGAAAAAGAAAACAAGCAAAAATATGAACCACGGTCAAAACCTGGAACCAAAAATTCTAGCATCTGAATCCGGCCGTGAAAGCCTAAAAACATTTAATATTATTATACCCACCTTAGTCCTGCACATGTGGGTGGCATAATAGCTAATCATAGGAAATCTAAGTTATCATAAATCATAAGTCAGCTGATTGGCTAAGAGCTACGTATAAGTAGGTACCTACCTACATACATAATATACTAACCATCCATACTGAAAAAATGGTTCATTTTTGTCAATGCAAATTTTGTCTTTTATCACATTTTTTCGTCTGAGAGAAGGTGCCACGATAAAAATCTTTCAGTACTCCATGCTCCACATAATGCTTAACATGCATACATTTGGCCAAAGAAGACCTCTGGGATAGATTTGGACTCGGGGATCCAAGAAACTTGGTCCGATTAACGCCTCTGCTCCCCTGAAGATAGAAGCAGGCTACATGGTGAGCTCCATTACTTGCTTCTTAACATCTGATGGCCTGATTATACGACTTCCAACTGGCAAACATTACACACGACGCAAGATGTTCCCGAGGCAATTAGAACTGTTATTGCTTTTCATTGACTTCATTAAAAAATAATGAGCATAGCGCTTTAGTTGTTGATACTTTCAACAAGTGTCAAAAGGTAATTTCTACATCGGAAATGAAATTTGTACAGGCAATTTGTTTTGATTTTTTTTTAATGAAATCTTCTTCGGTTTAGGCATTGGATTTTTTTTATTAATTCTGTATGTTTGGTTTATGCGCGTGGGTGTTTTTGAATTTCAATGAAAATATGGATTAACGGATGTTTATGAATCTTTATATTTTTGCGAATAGAAAACGACAACATCGTAGATTAGACTTAGTATCAAATTATAATATTTCTTCTGAAAACTCCATTAAGTAAGTACCTACCTGCCTTATTATGTCATGCTGGAGCAAGATAGACACAATTTGTGTCTCCTGAGTAAGTTGGTTTAAATACCAATGAAACGTTTAGGATCAAGTAAGTTTTTCTGTAACGGTTTGTATGATATCCGTAATTTGTAAAAAAAAATCAAGCGAACAATTACGTTATCAGCTTAAATTCAATAAAAAATATTGTTTAATCTTTATTTTGCATCAATGAATATTCTGTTAACAACTGCATTAAATCAAAAGCGAATAAAAAAAAACATTTCCATGTTCGCGCTTTAAAAACGTAATAATCATTCTTAATGTTGTGTTTATTTCTTTGTCTTTAACGACAAATTTAAGTCATACTAAGAGCCAGGCGATGTCTTATTTCATTAGGCAATTAATTTCTCTGGAGAGTTAAAGTCAATTTTAACAAATTTGTCACCCAAAACAGTCGCATACTTCATGCGTAAGTCTGTGAGGAGCGGCACAAGTATTCCATTAATGATACTAAAGTTTACATTCCCAAGCCATTAATTAAACGGGCCTGAAAAATAAAAATAAGCCGAGGCATTTGGAGTTGTATGCTTTGGTGATTCATGATGATTACTCGCGTGTAATGAAGGTGGTTTCCCACCTTCTCGTTTTAGACTCCGCTGACTAGTGAAGTGCTCGTAATAATCCAAGATGTTTTATGGACTATTCTGTACACTATTCACGAGCATTAACGAATCCAAACCCCAAAAAATGTTACAAGTACTTAATATAGTTTTCGTATGGCAAAAAATATATCTTGGCCATTGGGCCGCATCAGAGGTGAAGTTCCAAGCCCTCCATCCACTTCAATGCTCCTGGCATGGCTTTGTGAAAATCTTTCAGACCAGGAGGGTGCCTTCTGATGGGCACTCTTCAACTATATGACGGACAGTCTAGTTCTCCGCCCCACAGTCACATCCTGGAGATGGAGCTAATCTAATTTAATCTAATCTAAAAGATATGTTACATTGGAGATTAACATTACATGCATTTTACAACCAGACACTTACAAGTTACTAAAGAAAACTAAAACTTACAAGAAACTAAAACTTCGAGTTTAATTTCAAGATATCACAAAGTTCAGTGCTCGGAATGGCTTCCTCACTGATGTAGCCCGAGTTGTTAATGTTTACTTTAAAGAGAGGTGTATTCTTAGCCCGTCTCTGCTAATGAATCATTACCTCATATCACGAAACCTAATAAAAAAGGAAATAATAAGGCGTTTGTATACTGCTCCTCAAGTGTACATCTTTACGTTTCAACTCAACAATAGCGTTTATTAAACAATGCATGGAAACTAAAACAGCACCTCTGAAGTGCGTTATTGTTTTGGTTGAAATTAACCGTAGAGATACTGCTCATTGCACTTTGAAGATAATTATTACGGTCGCGTGATGGCCTGGGGTACGGGAGTCCGAGAAATAAAATGTTAACATAATTTTTCAATCACATTCCACGCCCTTTTAAAAAGAAGAAATATTCCATTGTAGAATATGAAAGGGTGTTAAAGTACTAGAGATAAAAGGTTTATAATAATTAAAAATATTTATATACAAGTCTATAATCTACATAATTATAATGTAAGTTGCAAAGATGTATAGACATTTAATTATCATAGTTAATGCTGCATGTACCCACGTTTATACAATAAACCAACACCTCACATGAACCTGAACTTTGCAACTCCTGCAGCTAATCCCTGAAACCGGGGTGGCATTGGCAAAAGTGAGCTAAGTTTTTACAGCATATGGAAACAAAGATAAAAAAAAAATAAAGCTAGCTTCGTTGGAATTTAAGTTTAAAAATGCTTATGATAGTAAGCGTTTAATTACAATACTTTTTTTTTAAATAGATTTGTGAAGAGTAATGCAATTCACCAACCTATTCTGCCTGACCAGAAACAGGTATTAATATCATCAATTAATAATTAATTATTGTTTATTTTAATGAATTATTAATTAATAACTACCCAATAACATATGTTGAACCAGGATCAGAGTTATGGTCAAATGACCCAGGCGGGGATCGAACCAACGTTATTCTATTCCAAATACGCTAGAAAGATCAGCCCGCTTGGCCCCCTCGGCCATAACACCGACTATACCTTACTTTTAAGTATGATCATAATAGGAAGGTACGTTGTATCAATTTGTCAAAATTTCTAGTAAAAGCCACACAAATTAATCTCGGCTGCATCCATCAATTATCTTCCCTCACCGAAACTTTGATATGTACGAAGCACATACATAGGTAAATCAACAACATATTCTTCTGCGTATAGCACCATAATCGTTGTTTGCTAAAAGTCACAAATTCAAGCCAATGGGGATACATCCCGGGCGCAAGAAGGAATTTCTCATCCCTCATTCCGCGAGGCTTAGAAAACGTTCAAACCGGATCAGTGCATAATTTGCGGTGAACATTTTTAAAGTGACAAAGACACAGCAAATGTGGATGTAAAATTACCTTGAAGACTTTTTACCACATGGAGAAGAATTCGCTCCAGGAAATAACCTTGAGTGAAGATTCCTCCATAGACTGAGAGCTAATGGTGGAGAACCTTGGGCAGTATTGTTATGATTTATTTCTGATTCACTTTTAATAAAATTGCAGTTTAATGCATTTAACAGTATTTATTTTTAACAAATTGATTACATATGGTTCACTTCTGTATAGGTGGTTTCACGCTTGGGTGTAAATGTGGTGACTGAAACTTCACAAAGCCGTAGCCTAGGCTATTTCTCGCTCGTTGACCTGGGGATTTCTGGAACAGGATGACTCTTCACTCTGTGAATGTGGAGCTCAGTAAGCTATTGAGCATCTACATATGCTGCTGCTCTTCCTGTTTGGTAAGCTACTCCATGGATGTAATCTAAGCGGCAAATCAGGAAGATATATACGACGACCGTCATTGGACCAAGACGATGTGAAGCTGACTGGAAGAAAATGTCGTTTAACAATGATATTCTGAAAATTCATTTACGATGTGATTTAATTTTTGCTGTTTTTGTGTAAATCATGTCTTTAAAGCCCTCTGCGAACTTATTTGTTGCTTAAGAAAACGCCAATTACACAAACAGACCCAGTCACTGTAAGAGTGGTTGGATCTTTGGTGACCGTTCTTTGGTGAGGCATATCAATTTTTCAATCAAGAGAAATAATATTTTGAAAATTATTATCATTTGTGTGCTTTGGCAGGAATTGCACTCGTGAGTTTTCGATTTTGAATGGAAACCACTAGACTATTGACATGTGAAATAAACATTTTGCACTCGTTAACAAGAACTTTCAAAATATGTGTAGCTTCTTCTTCGACGGCCCTTCAGCTCATATCTCCCCTTGGCTTCCATCAGCCTTCGCCTCCAATTCCTCCTGTCTACCGCTATAGCTTTCCAGTCAGTCATATGCTGTTAACAGTTTGCGTCCTTCCTTACCTCATCCTTCTATCTCAACCTAGGTGTAGTTTACTTCTAAGTACATATTTTTTTACCTTTTAGTTCGAGGTAAATAAGGTCTATGCTGTGCACTTACTAAGTAACTTACCCCTAACCACTTACTCCTTACAGCACTATCCATGTCCCTAGCAGATTTTAGGGGCTGCAATATTGTGTATGAGTAACATGAATAATTAGTTCCCGTCAGACGGAGCACGAAACCTTGTTAGGTGGTGCATCCGCGGGTGGCGGGCCATGCGCAGCCCGGGGCGGTTTTCAGGACCATGTACCGTGGCTCAGATAATTCGGAGGTTGTCTGGCTCGGTTAACGCTACACCATGGACCTAAGTAATCCGAATTTTCAAGGTAGGACCTAGGAATGTCGAGCGAGTCGAGAATGCCACGCAATTTTGCAGCACAAGAAGTACCAGCATAATGAAAGTATTTTTTTATAGAAAAATTCAACTTTTCAATCAAATCGAAGACTTTCATAATGTTATGATTGTACCGGATTCAATTTAATAAAAATAGCGGTTATTTGTTTTTCACAATTTATTTCAGATACGGTTAACACTCAGATTCAACTGTACACCTTTACAATGCAACGGTCGCTTGACTTCTAACGCTACAGACATCTTCGGCCCATTTTATATGATGAATATAAGGATTATTCTCGAATCATGAAGAATTGGTACATGCGAGACTTTACTAGAACACTCGAGCAATCTCAACCAATATGCATACAGTTATATAAGTAACTAACATCTCGAGACTTCACAGACTTTATCACAGATACTAACACAGACAAACAAAACACACAATTACACAATCGTAACAATAAATTCCGTATTTTTTTTACATACACAAGGGTAAACTAACCTACAAATACAAAATCCAATCTGAAATGTGCACTTATAACATTGCACTTCTTTTCGCATTTTTATGAAGCAAGGTGCAAGGTGAATTTCAAACGGTGAAAAATCTCGTATAAGTCGTGATTGTTGATAAATTACCTGCGTACCCCACAATCTTATTTCGCCGTACCAACAAACATCGCAGCGTCTGAGCAAAAGGGGACACATTGATCTTTGTTATAGTGGCATAGACAAAAAAAACGCACGGTATTTTGTGTGCAGCCAATGAGTTTGTACAGTAACGCTTTTTAAAGAGGAGCAGACACAATAATTCACCAAAAATATCTAGCATGTACATTTTTAAACATGCACCTTGTATGATTATTTTTAATTTTGTTATAGACATATTGATATGAACACAAAAATATCTAGCAAAAAACTATGCGACTAGAATCAAACCACATACCTTTGTAGCATAAGTCAGTTTGGAAAATAAGTTTAATCCCTTAGGCCCGGTATTTTGAAGTATAGTAAAGTTAACTAAAATGTAATTTTACTTAAATCATCACAACATTTCAGTCACCGAATTTCGCAAGTAAATATTTAGTAACTTTAACTTACGATTTTTAAGATAGCGTCACTTCACAGACAGCGGCTGTTCTTTTTCAATGTAAGGATACATCAAAACTGTTGCAAACCGAACATTTTTTGTGTCGTTTTCTAGCTTAATGAAGGTTAGGCATATGGTTTTTATGAATAGTTGTTAGTTTTAAAGCTTTTGAATGGCATTTTAATTATTTCCAAGATTTGGGGGCGGGGCTTCATACTTCGGTAATTTTCGATTTTACTTAACTCGAACTTGAGTATTTTGAATAAAAATTCAATTAACTAAAATATTATTAAATTTATTCAACATTATACTTTTAAATTACCTGCTTACTCAATGTGTGTGTTTGCAAATGCCAAGGTTGGTTAGGAAGTTTTCATACCCAATTACGTGTCGTAGAAATTTTACTTGACTTGTAAAACACTATACTCGAGTTGCGTCGCTAAGCTCACAGATGAAGATTGTGAACTGTTGGTTCGTACGAAACCGAGTTGGTGCTCGGGGCGATTAGGAGAATCCAGACCGTACCAAATCCCTTGACGTTTAAACTCAACCACAAGACAATGTTTGAAGACTGTAACGCTTGCTAGAGGCGCTGTGTAAGTTTTATCACGTTTTTCGTTAAGGCTTTAGATGAGTTTTAATGAAATGCTGTATACTTGAACTCCTGTATGCCACACACTTCACAGAGTCATGGCTGGTGGGTTCAGAGTGATTATATCAAGGTTGGTTTTCTGCAACAACATGCCGCCAAACTAATATATTGGTGTCTATCAAAAGTTTGCATGGCATACAATGCTCTCATATGTTAAGTACTTGGAAAAAAGATGCATCTTAGTACTTTACATCCTATTGATGTTCATGCATAAAACAATCTGAGAAACGGACTTGTGCTAGTATTAAGTATTTATTTTTAACAAATCGATTACATAATATGGTTCACTCCGTAACTTCTGTATTGTCGGTTTCACGGCTTGGGCGTTAAAGGATCACTGAAGCTTCACAAAACCATAGCCTATATTGTGGTTATATGTGATGTTTTATGTGTGATGATATTTTATATGTGACAAAGGTCTATTCTCGCGTGTTCCTGATTACACGAGACGCCTGTAGAATGGACACTTATGCCTACACACACATATATAAAGCAAGTAGATATACCTAGGGGCACAATCATAAAAACACGTAGGCATGAACTTATACATTCGTAACACTAAAAAACATTTATAAGTTTGTTGGATAAACGACAAGCGTTGAAGACTGTTGCCTTCATTTGCCGTTCAGATTGTCAAATGTTTGTGCATTTATATACTGACGTGATTCAGAAACCTAATGGAATGATTCTCATTGGCCTCCCTGTTTTTACAAGTAGACTGAATTAGATTATGAAATTGAAATAAAAATACATTTTCTTTCAATCGCCATGACGACAAACACTGCCAAATATTGCTTGTCATCTCAATTCCTGACGGAAACTACGGGCTTACAGCTTCGTCTAGCTATGATATATGAAGAGGAGCATTTGTTATTAAGAGGAAAAATCTATCCGCTGCAATAAGCCGGTCCAGGCAGAGGGATATGATTTAATTCCAAATTCAGTAAGTAGGAAATCATGAAAATAGTTATAGTCTAAAACAGATAAGAAAATTATTCTTCAATAAGATTAAATTAAGAAACATTTATAATTATTATTATTAAAGACTTACCCTCTTAGCCTTTCATCAGAGTCTCATAAATTGCTAAATGAAACCACTTTTTTAAAAACAATTATTAATTTTGTTATTCTCCTTGGAATGTTGTTAGTATTATTTTTCTCGTTGGGCTTAACGACTGTAAAAAATCACCCTTGTTTTCCAAGAATTTAGACATTCAATAAATGTCATGATAACGCAATTAAAACGATCTATGTTTCGCGACAAGTTGGAAGCAAAGGGTGAAACATACACAGCATGTCATGGGGGCTGAAACTATGTAACCTTGTAATGCGTGTGCAAATTTGCTCGCCGATAAAGTGCCGTGTTTAATTTTGACGTCTTCCCTTCTAAAAAGTGTCGTATCATCTCCCCAGACAAGGATGTCTGCGAACATTATGCCAGTCTGAATATATTGCTACAAGTCAAATACGCCTCGGGATAATGAGACGGGATTATGCCAACCCCAAGTATAAACCTTCACCGTTAAACTCAACCAGTAGAGTTTTACGGAAAACGTATGGAAACTAAAATGATGCTTTTTAGTTTGCATGTATTTTTAATGAAACGCATTGTTAGAGTTTACACGTAGAGTTTTATACTTGGAGTACAGATCTTGAGCTGTATCGTGACGTCATAATGAGGTGACGTATAATAAAGGAAGTGTATGTATATGTTTACGTACACGTTGTAGATATTATGCCACATAACAAAGATAACAAGCCTGGAATAGAAAATTTTTGAGGATACATTTTTTCCTTCCTACGCAGACGCATTAGTGAAAAATACAAATATTACTTTTGACACCATTTATGTACCCTTTATTTTTCGTGATAAATTAAAAATATTTCTACGATATTTGTATCTGCTGCAGTTATTTCGAACAATAGATCCCGAATCGAATCAAATGAGTCGCACAGAATCAAAGATGACAAACTAGGATTTTATTTCGAAAATTTGATAAATGTGCGACAATGATTACCTGTGCTTCCATTTCTAAATTCCTTAAAGCCTTCCAAATCTAAATTAGTGCCTTCAATTTTGTAGACATCTTATTTGTTTTTGTTTAAGATGATATTGTAATGATGTTCTCTAATTTTCGTTTCAGGATGATTGGAACAAAATGTCTTCAAAACGTGACTCTATTGGCTTCATACTATACAACAATGTAAGTTCACCCACCTGGTACCTGTGCCGTATTGGGTGAGTAAAGCCTGCCTCGCTTTAGGCGTAGAGTAAAGTGATTATCTCCTCCTGGTTATGGAGCAGAGAAAAGAGGAGCAGATGGAGCAAGGAGTATATGAAGTAAGAAGTAGGTGACATAAGGAGTAGATCATACAAGTATAGTACATGACGTATACCTAGGGGGAAGTTTCATGCGATTATCTTCTTGACAGTTCGGAATTGCATTTATTAAAATGTTTCAAAATTAAAATGTTCAGATTTTCTGTCTTAAACAGATTTGTGAAGAGAAATGCAAATTCGCCAACCTTTTTTGCCAGGCCAGAAACAGGTATTGATATAATCAATTAATAAATTATTATATTTTTTAGTGTTGATCTGTTAACACAGTGAAAGTCCACTTTTTTTTAATATTTAAAAAAATGAAATGGTAAAACATGGTTTTAATTCACTTTATTCTAAAAACAAAAACAAAAAGAAGAAAGTGAATTAAAACCATGTTTTACCATTTCAATTTTTTAAATATTTAATAAATTATTATTTAATATTATTTATGTATTACTAATTTATACTTACCCAATAACGTATGTTGAACCAGTGTAGGACACGCCGCAGGCGGCGTTCGAACCGGGGCTAATGTCGCAAAAAAAAATCTTTCTTAGCTTAGATTGTGTAGAATGTGATTCTTCATTGAAAGGTCATCTTGGAATCAAATAGCGTATAAGCGAAACAAGCACTGGAGAGACGATATGTGAAGACAGTAGTGGCGAAGCGTGCCATACAAGCCGGTTCCCATCGGCTTCCCTTTTAAAATGATGTAACAAAGTAGTTAAAAAATGTAGGCACAAAGTAAAATATACATTTAAAACCAAAGAAACAATACATATTTTTCCCCCATTAAAACTATGCAGTCTACTTTATTATCATTTCTGCCTCATTTTAAACGGGAAACCGATGGAAACCGGCTCGTATGGCACCTTTCGCCACTGGAAGACAGGTAACATTCGTGTCTCCCTGGACCCTTATGTAGGGGCATATGTATGCCATTCATGTAAGTACATGCAATTCAGTCAAGTAAGGACTCTTGACCAAATAGCAAGAAAAACTCGAGTTAACGATTGAGTGTGTTTTTATGACCACTCGCTTCGATCCTCACGTTTTGGATGTTCCACCCCAAATCATAATCCCGTTGATGTATCCACCATTTTGCTGCCTTTAGAATTCGTCAAACTGAAAAGGTTCATTTTCTCGGTATACTTTAGGACTCACTCTGTTACTGCCCGCCCCTTGGCGTGCACCGTTCACAAATAAATTGGCAACCCCTCCCACCTCCACATTTTTATACTCTTGCCGGCGCTTTCCCCAATTTTTTCACTATAAATGTTTACACATTCACTTAGAGCGCCCTCCGGTAGGAAAAATATAACGGTATGAGGATATTTCACCCACGCACGCTAGATTATTTTATATGTACGATTCTGTACTCCGAGTATTAAATTATACGCTTAAACTCAACCATAGCGTTAAGTAAATTAAAATATAAGAAATTATGTAGTTTTCCTGGATGGATCGTGTCCATTGAGTTACAAATGTCACGTGTTAATAGTGTCACAAATGACGATGTTCTTTCTCTTTTGAATATCATAATCCATAGACAAATTTCTGATAGATAAATTGATATAAAGATTATTAAGTATTGTTGAGCATTGTTAAGTGGTAATTATACCTCAAGAGCCTTCTATAAGCTAGTTCGTTGCTTCTAACTTCTAACAAGACCCAGTTTCTGCATGGTTTGAGGGTCCTTAAATGACCTATATTTCGTAAAGGCATATTAATTTCTCCACGCAATTTGAAAATTAAATGATATTTTTGTGTGCTCCGCCGGCAATAAAATCCAAGACCTCTTAATTACAATAATTACAAAGCGTTTACCACTTGTCTCCTAGTCGAAGGAACACATCCTGGTTATGGTTGAAGAACCATAGACATGGGATTGGAAGGAGCACAAGATGTTTTTTTTTCTTGCAGCAGTATCAAAGGTGCATGATCTCTAACCTCTGGGAATTAGAAGAGAAAAAACAGCGGCTCTAGTGAGCGTATTAATTTGCTTATATTTTTGGCAAAACTTCAACGTTAGACTTTTACTTGGGTTAGTGTATACAATTTGGTGAATGTATTTTTGGGCGTGTTTTTTGGTACACAAGTTTTATAACTACATCGCAGTATGAGCGTTTTCACCCTTCCCCATTGACCAGCTCGTTATTGCTACGGCGAAAAAAATACATGTTCTTTTTGCACGAGAGATGGAGGGAACGTCTTTTATATGACGCCCTAACCACGAAAATAAATGTTTTTTGTGCCGAAAAAATGTGTTTTTCTTGAAATTTAATTTCAGGTTTTCAAAACACGTATGTAATTGGTTTCAACCCTCAATACTAGGTATATAACAAAAACAACTGCATCTCATTGAATATAATATGCCTATAATTGTAGGTCATAGCTTTGAGATCCATCTATAATAATCTGATTTGAAAAACTTAGATTTTACATAGGCATTCAAGATTCATTATGTTTATTTACCATTAAGGTTGGGTGTATAACACAGTAAACTCTATTAAACAAATTAAACACATTTATTAAAAAGAATTAAAATCCCATTGTCATTTTTTTTCAAAAAATATGTGCCATTAGCTAGGTTTGCCTGAAACTACCGTAAAAGTAGCATCAGGAAATGCGTATTGCAGTTGAATTTGAAGCAAAAATGTCAAATTGTATTTTTTTTTGGAAATAAGTTTTTTTTAAAGGGAATAGTGGTACAATAATATATTTTCAGGCATATAAAATTTGTATTTAAGATTCGTATTTAATGCTCATTCACAAACAAATACAGTTTACGCTAACACATGTATACTACATGACTATTAAAAATATGTTCTGACATTGAATATTCTCTGGGACATAAAAAACACGAATTTCATTATCTCATTCGTTCATCGCAAGTGCTCACTCGTTCAATATTTACTTACATCACAAATTTCTGATAAATAAATAAATAGACAGCAATAAAACTGGCCAAGGCTGTTTCCACCCTCTGCAATATCTCTTATGCGCAGAATTTAGATGCTCAGACAGCCTACGGGGGGCGTGCGGGGGGGGCACAATAAAATAATATATAAATACTGGGGGAAGACGGGGAGGCGTCAGTGAGGGTGCATAGTTTGGCCCCACCATGCACATCTTATCTTAATCTCATAAAACATCGAAAAACATGAAAATGCTGGATTCAACAAGAAACACACACCCCAAGTAACATAAATATTGGCAATAATACATACTTTCTTATGTAACTACACTACCTACACAATAATAAAACGATTACGCAAATTGTAAGTTTCGTTTGCATTTTTTTTTTAATTTATTGTTTTTCTTTGTTGAAGAGGAAATACGTGTGTTTAAAATTTTAAATATATATATTATTTTATTCATCACTGAAGAAATATTCAGCACAAAAAAGATTGCGGACAAGTGATAAAAAACAAGAACATTTTCTATAAATTTTAGACGCCCATAAGACATATTATAAAAATAGATATTTTTTTGTTATTTGAGAGTAAGTAGTACAAATTAAAGCAACAAAAAATAAATAAATTAAAAAATACAATATACACTTTTTTTCCTTTTGTACAAAAGTTTTCTTTTGCAGCACGCTTCTTTATTTAACCGACTATCTTTTTGGAGCCAATATTAATGCCTCAAAATGAAACTAGTCCTGACATTAAAGACTGTATCTAATCTAATCTAATCTAAGCTGCAAAGATATATATCATTTATGATTTATACTAAATGCATTCCCACAAGCAGATATGTATAATTTCGCGCTAACAATACAGACTTACAATATAAAAACCCAATCTCAAATGAACATAAGCCTTGCAACTCTTGCCGTCCTTCCCTGAAACAGGGGTGACATTGGCAAAGTGAACCAATTTTTATATTATGGGTGGTCAGCCGCATAACAACCTATAAGTCAAGGAACATACATGAAACTGTATGAAATAAATTTTCTTTATTTACTTCCAAGAGTGTGTATAACTGTAACCGTAACTCTTTCGCCATTCCGCTAGGGGTAGCCAGAGCCTCTACAGAGCTGCCAACACTTCACTATAATGTATGAAGAAATATTCCAACACAATATATTTTTCCATCATACATCAGAAACCGTAGCATTTACAGTGAAACTTTATGATGTTTTGTCTACGGCCCAATGCCCTTCCACTCTTTGGAGGGCAAACACACAGAACAGGGGTGGCTGGTTGCCGAGCTGCAAGTCCTGTGGGAATAAGGGTGGAAGGAAGGGGCGGCTGCATGGGGAAATGCTGACGTATTTAAGAATAATGCCCAAGAATCTATGGAGATGTGAGGTCAATGGTGTGTGATCTTTAATACCGAAAAGTAAGAGATTTGTTTATATTTTTCAAGATGCATTTATTTGGATGAATATTTTTGTAAACTTTATATCACGATAATAAACGCAACGCAACTAAGCTACACATACAGTGTAACTTCTTGCCTGCGTTATTTCCGAAGGGGTCGCATGTGGCGCTTCGGGACCTTTTTTATTTTACAGGTAAGGGGGCCGGCCTCACACCAACCACTTTCAGTAGAAGTGGGGGTTTCCCAGCTCCCGGGGGGCTGGTTCTCATTTCTTGTGAAGGCTGAGTAAGCCTTTGAGATCGAACCCTTGCTCTCGGCATGGAATGCAAGCATTCTACCAATTGAGCTATCGACCTTTTTACGAGCTTGATCGTCGTCGCTACAAAGCGCCAATTCTCAAGCAAGACCCAGTTGCTGTAAGGCTGGATGGACCTTTGGTGACCGGTGATTGGTAAAGGTTTTATGAATTTTTCAACCCAGCGAAGAGCAAATTTGAAAATATAAATGGTTTATTTTTTGTGCTCCGCCGGGAATCGAACCCACAACCTTCCCATTCAGAGTCCGCAGTGTTACCACTGAGCTACGGACCGGTCACGATAATTATTGGTGTAGCATATTATGTACGCGCTTCTAAATTGTAGCTCATAAGACAAAAATTTCATGACACGATAGAGCTATTAAATACTTAAAAGGATGTATTTTTTGAACGGAAGTTATACAAATATGTGTAAAATTGTAATATAATTATATACACTACGTTATGGTTCGTGTAAAATCCAAAAAGCTTAATAATATAACTGTGTGGCTGAAGAATATAAAAAAATAGTATCTGTGTTCCATTTACTTAAAAGTCCAACCCTCTATCCTTACCATAAAAACTACCCCAGAGCATCTTCAACGAGATAACAGCCACTCTTTACCCTCACCTGTGCGGTGTTCATACCTGAGACTCGTCAAACTCAACGTGTATGTAAAGTAGGTACTTGGTACATAGCATGACGAAAGAGGTTCTTCAGATTGGGACAGTAAATCAAAGCATTTTGATTATACTAATTCGCAACTGTATGTATAAATAGATCAATTGATTTATTCTGACGGTGTTATTCACACACAGCAAATCCATGAATCAACTACCACCTTACGTGAATTTTCTACGTAAAAAAACGATAGTCGATGGGCCAGCTATAGATCAAATGTTTTGTGAATAACACTGTGAGTGTTTTATTCAAATATAAAGTGTGGTCACAAAATGAAGTAAGTACCTGTTAATGATAAAAGAAAAACAGTTTTGTTTTCGATTACGTGAGTAGGTATATTTTTATATACCACAACCGGTTTCGCAAACATCCGTTCGCATCATCAGGTGGATGTATCATCAGTATTAATTTATCCACCTGATGATGCGAACGGATGTTTGCGAAACCGGTTGTGGTATATAAAAATATACTCACGTAATCGAAAACAAAACTGTTTTTCTTCTATCATTAATCTATAATCTAAGTTGCAAGGATATATTCATTTAAAGCTCTCAGATGTATGCCCACAAACCAACAAGTGTAGTTCGCGCTTACAAATGCTGAATGTGTACTTACAAATAAAATCCAAACCTCAAATGAACATAAGCCCCACAACTTTTGCCGACCTTCCCTGAAACAGGGGTGACATTGGCAAAGTGAACCATTTTTTACAGTATGGGTGGTCAGCCTCATACCAACCTATAAGTCAAGGAATATGAATAATAAATTACATTTAAATATAAAAAAGAACAAAACCTTACAAAGAAATCTATACAAAAAAAGTCAAAAATTTCCTATGCAAAAAATGTAGCAAATGAATACACCAACATTAGAAATCAACATTGCAGATTAGCCGCCACTTCTTCCTGTCCTTGCATACTTCTTTCATTTCATCCAGAGTCATAACCTTTTTCATACAAGTCCTCCTTTTATTATGACTCTGGATATCCCATTCATTCGCTATTTCAGAGATTTGATCCTTCCATACCCTTCTCGGTCTTCCTCTACCACGACATCCATCTATTCTAGCAACATATACTTTCTTCGTCAATCTTTCATCACTCATTCATTAATAACTGAATAACATAACTGAATCATTAATGATGAACGATTACAAAGTTAATGCCTCTACAATCAATAAAAAAAAAAAATAAGTACCTGTTATTTAAAATACCGTTTGGCGGTACGCAGTGGCATACTTTTACCCACCTTGATGTATGGAAGCGAGGCCTGGACGGTGAATGAAAGTGAAATTAGTAAGGTCCATACTGTTGAAATGGACTTTCTAAGAAGTATGATTGGGAAAAAACGGAGTGACAGGGTGAGGAATGATTTTGTAAGAGAAGAATGTGGTGCAAGAGAAAGTGTGAAAGTGAAGATTAAAAGAAGTTTGTTAAGATGGTTTGGGCATATGGAGAGAATGAATGAGGAAAGACTGACGAAGAAAGTATATGTTGGTAGAGTAGATGGATGTCGTGGTAGAGGAAGACCGAGAAAGGTATGGATGGACCAAATATCCGAAATTGCGAATGAATGGAATATCCAGAGTCATAATAAAAGAAGAGCTTGTATGAAGAAGGTTATGACTCTGGAGGAAATGAAAGAAGTATGTAAGGATAGAAAGAAATGGCGGTTGATCTGTGATGTTGGCGGCTGGGGTTTGTTAAAGTAAAATTGGTTTTGTGATTTAGTTTTTTATGTCAATGTATATATTGTTATTTTATTGATTTTAAAAATGTAATTTGTCATGTATGTTCCTTGACTAATAGGTTGTTATGCGGCTGACCACCCATACTGTAAAAAAAATTGGTTCACTTTGCCAATGTCACCCCTGTTTCAGGGAAGGACGGCAAGAGTTGCAAGGCTTATGTTCATTTGAGATTGGGTTTTTATATTGTAGGTCCACATGCGGCATGTGTTAGCGCGAAATTATACATATCTGCTTGTGGGAATGCATTTAATATAAATCTTAAATGATATATATCTTTGCAGCTTAGATTAGATTAGATTAGTTTAAAATAACCTTTTAGACAATTACTTTTTCATAAACCTTAAAGGGTGTTATTCACACACAGAAAATCCATGGTTCAACTGCCCCCTAACGTAAATTTACCATAAAAAAAAGATGATTCATAATCAGCTTGGATCAAACGTGTTGTGCATAAGCCAGTATTACCTCTTTCTCTAAATACATCTTAAAGATGATCTGTTTTATGCTTAATTTTTAGTTTATTATTCAATGTTTTATCTTTGTACATGGATTTAGACGACATGAATTGTTAACAAGTTTTTTTTTTTATGTTTTAGTAACTGATTATACCTATGGATTCAAGGTAATTAATCTGTTTCGAGAATCTATGACTAAACCACTTTACTAAACTAACCACTTATCAGCGTGTACTAAAACACATTTATACCATTTCTATCTGAATAATCCGTAAGACTTTACAAAAATAAAAACCTGAGGGATGATTTCTAGCATTTCCACAGAATCTTGCGAAGGGGCGGCGACCCCTTCAAGAACCACGGGGAGAAGAGCACTGCGCGCCTGCAGTCAAGTCTCTAGGGTAATTAGTATTGCAAAAAACGAAAGCCCCGAGCGAAAGTATCTGAATATTCGTCTGGTATCGTTCACTCTATAAAGCGATTCCGTTGCTTTGAGTCTAGACCGCCATGAACATTTTGATATGTAAAAATCGTTTGCATAATATGTCAATTTAATATTTTATACGACAACCATTAGATGTAATAAGATTTTTGCAATTCCCTTGATACTGTTTTTTAAGCATCAGAATCTATATATGTACTGATATTTAACTCCAATGATAAATTCAATAGATTGTTTGGTACCTCCGAAGAGATGGCGTGATAGCTGGTAGTATGAATCACAAGAGGAAGTAGGGGAAAAAATACATCCTACAGATACATGCAAGGAAGAAAAAGAAAAAAAAGGTTGATATACTGATGAAATATTGTTTCAAAAATCGTTCTTGTAACTCTATAACTTTGTGTGTTACTTCGTGTGGATTTCTACTTGTTTTTTTGTAAATTTATTGATTTCAAAACAGTTAGATTTTTTTTAACGAACTGTAAAGTATATCTATAATCTAAGTTGCAAGGATATATTCATTTAAAGCTCTCAAATGCATGCCCACAAACAAACACGTGTAGTTCGCGCTTACAAATGCTGAATGTGTACTAACAAATAAAATCCAAACCTCAAATGAACATAAGCCCTACAACTGTTGCCAACCTTCTCTGACACAGGGGTGACATTGGCAAAGTGAAACATTTTTTACAGTATGGGTGGTCAGCCTCATACCAACCTATAAGTCAAAGAATTTGATTGTAAATAATAATCATCCTACCTATACCATCCTATCCTATTATCGGTACATTTCGCTCCCCCAGTTCTTGTTTGCCGTATACGCCAATCTTGTCAAATATGACTTTTTCATGCAGTTGTCTTATGAATCAAATTCTACACAATCTGAGCTAAGAAAAACCGTAAAACTCGATAATGTGAGAGTTCTTTTAAATATTTTTAAAATAAATTTCTTGTTTTCATAAGACACATTGATCCAGTACACATGCAAACATTGCTCATGTAAAATTTTCTCAATGGCGTATACGGCAAACAAGAACTAAGGCAGCGATTTATAGTTTCAAGAAATACCTAGTGCAAAAATTAAAAAATGTTACAATTACTGATAAGGACAAAGGTTTCATATTCTGACTTAGTTTTTTCATGGTCTGTAGTAATTTGATATCCTTTTTAAGTGCTCATTTATTTGTAAGCAGATTTTTTTGAAATCAGGAAAAAATATATTTGATTTATGTTTTTTTAATTTTAAAAAAGCACTATTTTGTTATTAAAACATTGTTTTATTTCACACACGATATCGATATATTTGAAATATATTTTTTAAGCGTTTTCGACCTATATGGTCATCTTCAGGTCTGAAGTGTTTTTTTTTTAATTTAAAAAACAAAAATCAATCATGAATTTTCAGTTTTAATACACAAATCATAAAAAATAAAAAACATTTTTTTTTTTTAAATCTCAATAAACAGAATGAAATTGTGCAAAAACTTTCATCATTCTGAACTAGCGGGGAAAGCCTTGAGTGGAATGGAAAAACAAAACAGTTTTCCTTGTTTCAGTGGATGAAGCGTCACACAAAGTCAATAAAACATTTGTTCTCCTCTCTTTTGTGAATTCCGACGAAATCTAGAAAGATCGAAAAAAGAATGTGCTTCAATCACTCGTAGGCGGAAAAGTAAAAGAAACTTGAATAATTTACAGAGTATTAAATAACATGCGTAGTGCTTTAGTGTTATTTATTAGTGTCTATTGGAGCTAAATAAAATCACAAGAAAGAAGTTTAAGTGAAAAACTTATTTTTTTAAAGAATATATTAAATACCTTTTAAC
Source organism: Agapetus fuscipes (assembly GCA_951799405.1). Lineage (NCBI taxonomy): Eukaryota > Metazoa > Arthropoda > Insecta > Trichoptera > Glossosomatidae > Agapetus > Agapetus fuscipes. The sequence goes on from OX637338.1 coordinate 5,437,280, forward strand.
CGCAAATTTTGAGGTTTCTTAGAAATTATTCTTATGTTGTTTGATAAATAAGAACATTGAAAATTCATTAAAGTTTAAGAATAATTTTTACAAATGGTTCCGTGACTAAGAGGTTGGTTGGCTAAACACCCATGTTATATATATTTTTTTTCCCTTAACCGATATCATACCTGTTTCAGGGAAGGTTGGCAAGAGTTGCAGGGCTTTGTTCATTTGAGATTGTGAAGTCCACATTATTGTAGAAAGCCGTTTAAAAGAGTAGAAGAATTAAAACTTTTTGCAAGTTTATGATTTTTTTGATTACTTATCTATCAAATAAAAAAAAACAACTACAAACTTTTTTTTTTTACAACTACGAATAAACATTATAAGAGAAGGAAATTTCACATTTTATTAACGACGCGACGTTGCAATAATTACAATATAATATTTTATTCTTTTAAAAAAAAATACACGATCCTATGAGAGCTCAAACGGTAGTAATGCAGTTTCCAGTAGATCGACGATGCGATGTTACTCCACTCAAATAAAAATATTAAAGGGGAAAGTGCAGAGGTCGTAAAACTCATCGTTAGTTTCGGTTCTAAAACGAATCGCCGCGCTTAAGTTTCACTTGGAAAATTGCACAAACATTATCAAATCCATCCTTACGACCCCCCTGGGAAGGAAAAGTAATTTTCTTGGTGCGGGATGACGTCACTAGGAGGGGTGAGGAGTAGTGGGGTAAGGGGTGAGGGAGTGCAGCGTAAAGCGAAACATAAAGGCGTAATAGAAACTTAACAAATTTATGGAACGAATCATCTGAATGCACTCAATATACTGGATATTAGGGAAAGGAGATGCCCCAGGAAGAATGCTTTGTTTTTCCATGTGCTTAAGGCTCTTGACGATATTATTATTATGCATTTAGATTAAAGACATATACCGTTAAAAATGGTTCACCTTGCCAATGTCATCCTAGTTTCAAGAAGGATCGACAAAAGTTCAGGGCTCATGTTCTTGTGAGGTTTAGATTTTATTTTTTTAGTACACATGCAGTATTTGTAAGAAAGAATTTACCCGTCTTTGCTGTCTCTGCATGCATTTATATAAATCTTTGATGTTAATATATCTTGGCAACTTAGATTAGAGATTAAAGGATAATATACTAAAACAACCGCATTAATATAGCTATGTCTACCAATTGCCCATCAAAAATTGTTAGGCAGGGCCATTCGCATGCAGGAGATGTGTCCTTGAGATGTGACTCACACAAAAACTGCACTCTTTCACCATGAGTAATATTATATCATTTGTTCCCATATTTATTCGTAAGCAGAAGGACGTCATAGAATGCAGATATGCAGAGATTTTGGACGTAAGCGCGCTTGTGACATGCGTAAGCACAAATTTGCTGTGTGAATATTTTTGTGTGAGTCACACCTCAAGATCCTTTTGCGAACTCAGTCGGTACCATAGAAAGCGCCAATCACACATGCAGGACCAGTTTCTGTATTGCTCAAGAGACCTTTGGTGACTGGTCTATGATAAAGGTACAAAAAAATCTACCCAGCGAATAGGATTGAACTTATCTAACCCATGAAAGTAGTCCGGTCGATAGCTCAGGTGGTAGAGTACTTGCATTCCATGCCGAAAGCTCGGGTTCGAATCCCACCGAGGGTGTCAGAAATGATTTCCGTTTCGGTGTTTATTTCAAACCCCAAAATAAAATACCGGCAAGGTTTACTCAGCCTTCACAAGAAATGAGTACCAGCACTCTCGGGAGCTGGGAAACCTCCACTTCAACTGAAGTGGTTGGCGTAAGGCCGGCCCCCTTACCTGTAAAAATAAATAGGTTCAACTCGCCACATGCGACCCCTTCGGGAATAACGCGGCAAGAAGTTACACTAAATATGTAGCTTAGTTGCGTTTTTTTTTTTTTTTATGAGATTCTCATTATAAGTCGTTAGCGCTAACCACTGGAGTACAGACTGGTAAAATACTTTGTATGTTTCTCTTTTTAAGTTGTATTTACAAGTTGAAACCATTTTTCCCTGCACCTTATTCACTTGCCAAAACAAAACGTTAGTGCTACTTGAGTACAGACCGGTAAAAGATTTTGTTTGTTTCTCTTTTTTAGTTGTTTTTACAGAATTAAAACAGTTTTTTTGCTACACCTTATTCACTTGCTAAAACCAAACCGTGCCTCCATTTCTCCCAAAATAGTGAGCTCCATAAAGTCGTCTCCCTTGGGACGGAGCTGCCCAGGACTAGGGGTGGCCAGCACTCCGCCAGTTCGCTCCCAGTCCGCAGGATGCATTAGGGCAATATTCATCTCTTTGTTCCGGCTCTGGGGATAATGCGCTTTTCTTCAAATTATGCAAATACACATCAAGCATTAATATTTGATTTCGCAGAGGTATGTCATGCAGTCGTAATATTTGATGTTGCATGTATTTGCAAATCGTTACATAATCGTTTACATAAAATCATTCCATTATTTTTTGTATGGTATGGAAATAAATGTTTCTTTCATTGATATACTCGTACGTATTCTTTACTGATTCTTGGTTCGTTGGCTTGTAGTTTGGTATGAGGCTGATCACCCATACTGAAAAAATGTTCACTTTGATAAAGTCAACCCTGTTTCAGGTAAGGTCGTCAAAATTTGCAGGTCTTATGATCATTTGAGATTGGGTTTTTATGTTGTAAATCCACATGCGGTATGTAATAGCGCGAATTTACACGTTTCTGCTTGTGGGAATGCATGTACCGTCAATCTTAAATGTAATATTTCTTTGCAACTTTGATTATAGACTGTTTAAGTGCCCTGTCAGGTCCCTCTAACTTTAGCAATCACCGTGACAAAAAAAATTCAGTCCTTCGCTTTCTGGACGAATTCCTCTTTTCACGAGCACTGCCTTATAATTAGTTTACTTACTATGAGAAGTTACTCCCAATAAATTGTTTAATCCACGATTTTTCAAATCAGTGAATCAGCACTGAAGTAATAATACAATTTATTATCACAATAAGCGTTTTGTTTTCTCAATCTGATCGCCCTTGAGAATTTCATTAATGAGTCGGTAATGAAAGGAGGTCTACTTTGCCCCGCCGATAGCATGAAGTGGGCATTGCTCATGAAACAAAGGTCTGCAATGCCTTGAAAGTTCCCACCGAGATCCATTTGCAGAGTTTCCCTTTCGCAGAACTCAACGCTATATAGTATATTCATATTGTCAAGGCACACAATGCGTACCGCCAAATCCACTGGGACGATTTTACCCTCCAAATTTTTTTGTGCATTGCAAGTTGTACTGTATTTACTCCAATCAAATATGTTTTTTTTTCAAATAATACATGGAAAGGATAAGAAAAAAAAATTATGTGGTTTTTAAAACATTCCTGTATTTCCGCTTTTGATTCTATACCACTGAAATCAGTGGGTCCAAAACAAATGATGATAGCAGAGGCCAAATGGACCGAGTCCCACAAACCATGGATTTCATTTGATTGGCCGTGACAGAAGGTTCTGGATTGTTTTTTTTTTTTTTCCTTTTGAACCATATAAACCGCCGCCTTTTTGTGCAATTCAAACGACAGTCTTTTGTCTGAAAATTGTCGAAAATAATATTTTTTTGAATGGTTCGCTCATTCGCCATGTCGACGTTTGCCCGTGAAAAAGATCTGTTTGATAATACTTACACGAAGCGTGTATGAATTTTTTCAATTATCACATTTTGAGCTGTGATGGACGTACGAAAAAAAATGTACACACACTCATTTCATTTCCGCTGCTTTGTCTTTACAAAGCGAAATAAAAAGTAAACAAGATTTTTGTGAATTTAAAAATTGTTGCCGTGGGAAAATGAACTTTCAATGACTTTGTTTATCAAAAGGCCTTACATGAAATAGTACTTAGTGTAAGGGAATTATTTATTATTGATCTGATTAACTACAACAATTTGTCCTTCAAAATCAAAGTTTCGCCCCCTTTTAGAAAATCCATATAATTTATTGAAATAGGGAAGTTTTGAATGGTTTTTATTTTCATTATTTTATGAGGGTACAGAATTACTAAAATAGGTACCTCAATTCACAATCGTGTTATCAGGTTTTAATCATGGGAAAAAAAGTTAGCTTTTGTCTATAATCTAAGTTGCAAAGATATATTACTATTAAGATTGATATTACATGCATGCCCACAAGTAGACACGCATAAATTCACGCTTACACATGCCGTGTGCAGACAAATTGTAAACTTTAACTGTAACTCTGTCACCATTTCGCTAGGGTTCGCCATTTCTTGCTTTAGCCATTTAGGCCATTTAGCTACTTCCATTTCTTTCCACCCTTACATACTTATCTCTTTCAATTCATTCATATCCATCACTTTTTTCATACATTTTATACTAACTTGTACAATGTACATCCCATATTTTCACAATCCCCTCAGACAGACAACATAAAAACCGAATCTCAAATAAACATTACCTCTTAAACTCTTGACGAACTTCGTCGTGCAGAGATGATGTCTCCTGAAGACGTTGGCTGAGTCGAGTTTTTTAGGAAAATTAAGGAGTTAAATTTTCAATCGGTATATGCTCCACAACGAACGTGTTTCACAAACAGAATTGTATTATCATTTTAATCACATACTAGGAGGCATTAGTACCTAATTTGGGTAGATGCTAGTATTACAAGGCGCTGTTACAGAAATAACCCCTCTCGTGTAAGTGGAACTGGTAGTTATAAGCACTCTGATTACTTTACTACCAAAGTGCCTGTCATCGAAATTAATCACTTGTCTTTGATATTTAAATTGTCGAGGAAGCATCTGAGAAAAATTTAAAGGTATGTATATTAACCAGGTTACCGTTGGTTACAAAATAGTACTTTAAAATATGTTTAATACTCGTATGTATGGAGTGTAATCTTATGAAAAAGTTGTAATTTTCTTTATATTTAAATATAAATATATATATGACTATGATAATATATAATGTATATATTTATATATATATATATATTTATATGTATTTATCTCGTTTTCGGAATCTATATTTTTTATACTCTAAGGCCCGGTAGTTTCATCGTTAGCATATGCGCCTAATAGCATAAAAATGACTTACTATAGCTTAAAATCTTAAAAACGGTATTTTGAAATATGCTTTAGCAAGAAAATAGTCTAATAGTAACAATATTTTTGCTAGCCAATCTTGGGGAGCATACGTTTTATGCTATAGCTAATTCCAATATGGCGTCTTTTCTCATCTGTTATTTACAGCGGCTTTGTAGTTTTGAGTCGAATTTTAGCAATTATTCCCAAGGAAACACACAATATTTACTTCAATTTTGTCATGGAAAGCAACGGGTCAGATGTCGAAAGAATTACTGATTATGTTTGCATGTGCAAATCGAAAATATTTCGTCTCCCTCAATGTCTCCGAGTATTTGGTAGGAACGCGGAAGAATTCACTCGGCACAAAGTTTGAAATTATTGGCAAGCAAATCACAACGGATTTACGAACCTATCTACAACACAGTTTGTAAAATCCGTTTTTAAATGCCTCACTAAATGTTTTACGCACTTATAATTTAAAATCATATCATATTATCACAGGGCGCCATCCTTGTTGGTGCATTGCAGGCGGACGTCAATATGGCATCTGACAGTTATAAAAAACTACCATAGACAAAAAAAATCTTGAATTCGTGGCTGTTGACCATATTATTTATGTGGCCAAATGCAGTATTTGAGGTTTTTTTTACATTTTTCAAGTTTTGTCACGATGGTAGCAATGCAATTACTTCGGATATCTTTGGCATATACTAAAGATAGCCTATAGGCAAAATGCGAATGAAAATAGGTACTGTTTTGGTGTTACTATAGCATATCTCGGGCGTAAAATATGCCATATAAACTACTTTAGCTTAAAATGTGAAAGTACCGGCCCTTAGGACCGGTATATAGCATATTTTACGCCCGAGATATGCCAAAACAGTATTTCGATTCGCATTTTGCCTATAGGCAATCTTTAGTATGTACCGAAGATACCCAAAGTAATTGCATTGATACCATCGTGACAAAACTTGAAAAATGTAAGAAAAAACCTCAAATACTGCATTTGGCCACATAAATAACATGGTAAACAGCCACGAATTCAAGAAATTGTTGTCTATGGTTGTTTTTTATAACTGTCGGATGCCATATTAACGTCCCGCCTGCAATGCATCAACAATGATGGTGCCCTGTGATAAAATATGAAGTGCGTAAGACATTTAGTGAGACATTAAAAAACGAATTTCACAAACTGTGTTGTCGATAGGTTCATAAAATCCGTTTTGATTTGCTTGACGATAATTTCAAACGTTGTGCCTAGTGAATTCTTTCGCGTTCCTACCAAATACTCGGAGACGAAATATTTTCGATTTGCACATGCAAACACAATCAGCAATTCTTTCTTCATCTGAACCGTTGCTTTCCATGACAAAATTTAAGTAAATATTATGTGTTTTCTACTTACTTATTCATAAACTTACTTATTCATTAACTTACTTATTCATTAACTTACTCATTTTCATATTACTTACTCATATTCATTACTTACTCATATTCATTAACTTACTCATATTCATTAACTTACTTATTCATAAAATTCGACTCAAAACAACATAGCCGCTGTAAATAACAGATGAGAAAAGACGCCATATTGGTTTAAGCTTTAGCTTGTCAAATCGGCTGTCAAAAATATCGTTGCTATTACATTATTTTCTTGCTAAGGCATATTTCAAAATACTGTTTTTAAGATTTTGAGCTATATTAAGTCATTTTTATGCTATTGGGCTCCCCCGTAACCCACTCGATTGACATAAGTGCGTCCTTTTCATTCTGTATAAAGTCGCTATGCTAACGATGAAACTACCGGGCCTTAGTTTCAAAGATATACTGAGAGTTAAGGCCCATATTAAATGCATGCCCACAAACAGACACGTGTAATTTCGCGATTACAAACGGTGCATGTTTACTAGAAAATTAAAATGCAAACCTCAAGACTTTTCCAGAAACCGAGGTGACATTAGCAAAAGTGAACCAAGTTTTTAATTGTGGATCAGCCTTATACCAACCTATGAGTCAAGGAACTGAAACGAAAAAACTTATGTAGGTTTCTTCTATTTTTTTAAAGCCATAGTATACTTTTAGCTCACTATTTATGCCTTCAAAACTATATTTTTCGTTCCCAAAGATAATCATCAAACAAGTTAAAACTCACTTCGATATTGGACTAGTACCCCAAGTATAAAACTCTACGTTTAGCGTTTTCCAAAAAAAAAATGGAAACCTAAACAGTACCTCTAGTGAGCGTATAAGTCACTTTACTATTTTGGAGATAAAATTTTAAAATAAAAGTTTAATACTTGTGGTACTAAAGTACATTTGCCGTAGCACAACTCTGGCAAGACGTACATCGTCACCTTAGTGCTTGTTTGTCTTATCTCCAACGAAGGCAATTTCACATAAACATGTTTGTGTGTGCACTGGACCAATGTGTATTATCTTCTTCTTCTTCGTGTCAGACACTACACTACTCTTGCCCAGTGTCGGGCAACATCCACTGCTTCACTATTACTCTCCATTAGGTCGGCCAGTGAGCAGCTTGTTGGGCAGGCCGGGCAGATCCGAAGATGATCCATTGACTGTTGGGCTCCGCATTCACAGAGCGTGGTGTCATCTTGATGAAGTGTGTCTTATGAATACTTGAAATTGATTTTGAGAATATTAAAAACAACTCTTACACATTGTTTTTAACGTTTTTTTCTTAGCTCAGAATGTTTAAAATATGATTCCTAAATAATTTAATTTAAAGCTCTGTCAGATATTTGACAAATGTTAACATGAAATACTGACATCATTTTTATAACAGTGGAGCCGCTGAGAGAGTGAATTTCTGACAGTTAAAAAAATATGTTGTTTTCTAATTTATTTAACTTTCCATTTGACCCAAAATTATAACAAATATTTCCATTTGACATGATGATTTATTTTTTAAAATAATTATGCGTTAGAACGACATTTTTTATTCTCGGTTTACAATTATTGTAAATTCTTCAAAGTTACATCGTTCATATTATTACGACCTGTCAGAAATTTATTCTATCAGCGGCTCCACTTTAACCTTTTTGTTGACAGTCAAATTAATTCAATTGGGTAGGTACAAAATTGACCATTTTTTATTACAATTTGATTTCTCCAAGTTGGTAATATAGACCTTTTTAGTTTATTTATGTTTTTACACTTTTTTTCACTGTTTTCCTCTCTCACTGTCAAAGAGACAACAGTGTCACTTCTTTCATAAATTTCATATCCAATATAACCAAATCCATCCGAATAATTTAAGATTTTATTATTTCAAGAACCAGTGCTGGGATCCCAAAAACAAAGTGACCAAAACATCATTCAAGATTCTCAGGATCCCAAAACAATTTTTTCCAAGCTATTTGAATTAAACGGTAGATAAGCCAAACAAGTACTGGCAAGACGTACATGTCTCGGATAATAACTTATTTAATTGCTCAGATGGAGGTCTCTGGCCGTGGTAATACTATAACCCAACGTTTAAACTCAAAAACAGCGTTTCATCAAAAATGTGTGCTAGCTATTTCGCTCAGTAGAAGTTCTACTTTACTTTTGATACATTTTGGAATTTGGTAAACGCTGAATTGTTGGTTTTGAGCGCCTCTACAATCTAGTGGAGCCATCTCTAATATCCTGCTACCAAACAGCTATATCTACATCACACAAATAAACAATGGCTACAAATTAATACGTGTAATGCCTTATCTGTGAAATGCATCGCTCGTACAGAATATTTCCTGTGTAGATTGTTAGGTAGAGGTGGATGGGTTTCCGGAAAACAAAAATGTAATAACACACAAGGCTTGGCCGTAGGTCACTTATTTAAACCACTACCTTTAATTGAGTTGCTGGGTAATGGTGTGAATCAAAATTTATTTTTGATTTTTTGAAAAGCAGTATTTAAGTCTCAAGCCTCTGAAGATGGACGACTTAAGACCGATAGCGCTCAGGCAATTTAACTCACATAAACTGTGAAAATAAAACTATGTGTTTCATAAAAAGTTATCTTTAATTAATAGTTACCAATTGACACAAAATATTCTCTAATCTAAATTGCAAATATATTTTACATTGGCATTCACATTATATGCATTCTCACAAGCAGACACGTACAAGTTCGCGCTTGCACATGCCGCATGTGAACCTACAACATAAAAACCCAAATCTCAAATGGGCATACACCCTGCAACTCTTGCCGTCCTTCCCTGAAACAGGGGGTAGCATTGGCAAAGTGAACCATTTTTACAGCATGGGTTGCCAGCCGCATACCAACCTATAAGTCAAGGAACTTCACTTTTCATTTCGCAATCATATTACAACCGATCGTTAGATTGTAAGCCCATTAGTATTGAGTACATATTTCGTATGCAATTCATTTTCTCATCTGAAGGAAAATTCCTCATATCGATTATGGGGCAATTGAGAAGTTGCACACAAGTTATTTCAATATCTGGGATAATAATCATCGAATAAAATTAAAGCTGACAAAAATTGAAGCGCTCCCCTTACAGCGAGCGCTTCATTTCAGCGACTTGAAAATTCCTTCCAAAAGATAGTAGTAATTGTATACTTGCGCAGATTTATCGAAAATAAGGGATGAAAAAAAAAATCGGTTTCGGTTTCAATTTCGTACCATAAAAAAGACTTAAATTAAATTAACATTATTTCCTGGGTTTTCTTTCGGTTATGATCAGAACAATTTTCGGCAGTTGATAAAATTCTGATCATTAAATATTATAGAGTACGTTTAAACCATAGTAGAAAATAAAGAATTGCATTAACTATATATACATGGGGCATTTTTAGAGGTGCGTGTCTCTGCTGGCTGTGGCGGGTGAGGGAGGCGCTCTTAGCTTTGCGTGGCTCTGCTGACTGTGCTCATGGGGCAGTCTTAGAGGTGCGTGTCTCTGCTGGCTGTGGCGGGTGAGGGAGGCGCTCTTAGCTTTGCGTGGCTCTGCTGACTGTGCTCATGGGGCAGTCTTAGAGGTGCGTGTCTCTGCTGGCTGTGGCGGGTGAGGGAGGCGCTCTTAGCTTTGCGTGGCTCTGCTGACTGTGCTCAGGGGAGGGAGGCGCTCTTAGAGGTGCGTGTCTCTGCTGGCTGTGGCGGGTGAGGGAGGCGCTCTTAGCTTTGCGTGGCTCTGCTGACTGTGCTCAGGGGAGGGAGGCGCTCTTAGAGGTGCGTGTCTCTGCTGGCTGTGGCGGGTGAGGGAGGCGCTCTTAGCTTTGCGTGGCTCTGCTGACTGTGCTCAGGGGAGGGAGGCGCTCTTAGAGGTGCGTGTCTCTGCTGGCTGTGGCGGGTGAGGGAGGCGCTCTTAGCTTTGCGTGGCTCTGCTGACTGAGCTCAGGGGAGGGAGGCGCTCTTAGAGGTGCGTGTCTCTGCTGGCTGTAGCGGGTGAGGGAGGCGCTCTTAGCTTTGCGTGGCTCTGCTGACTGTGCTCAGGGGAGGGAGGCGCTCTTAGAGGTGCGTGTCTCTGCTGGCTGTATCTCTCCTAGGATTCTTCTAGTGAGGATCAGGTATGGAAGTATGAACTTTTTACTCATTGTATGCTATGCGCCAGTAGATTCAGAATGTATGGAGACTAAAAATGAATTCTGGGATATGCTTGATGACACAGTCAGAATGAAAGACGAGAATGAAAAGTTATTGCTTCTTGGTGACATGAATGGATGGGTAGGTAGAAGAAAGGATGAATATGAGAGGGTCGTAGGACCAAATGGAAGAGGTGTCATCAATGGCAGTGGGAGACGTCTTGTCGACATGTGTGTGGAGCATGGTATGTTTGTATCAAATACCTGGTTTAAACATAAAGACGTGCACACATATACGTGGTATGGGCCAAATACTCGCACTGTCATTGACTACATATGTATGGAAGAATGTATGAGAGGTGCCATAAGAGATGTCAGAGTCTACCAAGGTGTATCCGTGGGATCAGACCATCATCTCTTGTGTGCCACAGTTATGATAGGTAAAGTGAAAATGTTGAAAAGAACGAAAGTTATTAAGATGAAAAGAATAAAGGTAGAAAAACTAGATGATGAAAGTGTGAGGAATGATTTTGAAGTGGAAGTAAGCCAGATTTTGAAATCGGATGAATGCAAGGAATTGGCGAAGAATGCATGTGTAGGAAAAATGTGGGAAACATTTAAAACATGTTTGGTTGAAAGTGCAAAGAAAGTATGTGGAGAAGTGACGATTGGGCATAGAAAAGGCAATGAATGGTGGAACGATAAGGTTAAACAAGCAGTGAAAGAGAAGAAAGATAGTTATTTAAAATGGATTAATGATAGAAAGAATAAAATGTTAGAGACCGAGTACAAGAGGAAAAAATGGCTAGCGAAGAATGAAGTTCAAATGAGTAAGAGAAGTATGGAAGAGAAATTAAGTGAAAGAGCACAGAATGACTTCTCTGACAATAAAAAGATGTTTTGGAGCTGGGTGAGACAAAACAACGAAAGTTGTAAGTCCACAACTCCGGGAATCAAAAATGTCAGCGGAGACATTCTGTGGAATAAAGAAGATGTAAAAAAGAGATGGAAAGAATATTTTAATGAGGTTTTTGGTGAAGATGAATGTGATTCAACTGTGAAAGGAGAATATGATGAGGGTAATGTTTTGAAAATATCGAAAGAAGAAGTAAGAAAGGTTATAAAGGAATTAAAGAATGGGAAAGCTGCAAGTGTGGATGGTGTGAGACCTGAGATGTTGAAAGCGGGAGGAGAATGTGTGATCGAATGGATGAAAGAGCTTTGCGAATTGTGTGTTAGTGTCAAGGAGGTTCCATCGGACTGGAGAGAGGCGGTCATTGTGCCAATTTACAAAGGTAAAGGCGACAAAAAAGACTGCCGTAACTACAGACCGATCAGCCTTCTTAGTGTGCCAGGTAAAGTGCTATGCAAGATTCTTATCCATAGGGTAAGATTATCCACCCAGGAGAAGGTCTCAGATATACAATCTGGCTTTATGCCAGAAAGAGGTTGCGTAGACCAGATATTCGCGCTTCGACAGATTGTCGAAAAACAGCTGGCCGTTAATAAAAAGGTCTACGCGGCTTTCGTAGATCTTGAGAAAGCCTTCGACTCGGTGGATAGAAGTATGATGTGGTGTGTGCTAGAGAAGTATGGTGTAAACAAAGCACTTTTGAATGCGATACGCGCCATCTATGTAAATAGCAGGGCGTGTGTCAGGGTGGATGGAGAATACAGCGAGTATTTTAATGTGTACAAAGGTGTGAGACAGGGTTGCATAATGAGCCCATGGTTATTCAATATAATCATGGATCATTGTGTTAAACAAGCGAATCTGGAAGGACATGGCATACAAATTGGAGAGAGAAAAGTCGGAGTTCTGCTTTATGCTGATGACGCAGTATTAATTGCTGATTCAGCAGCGGAACTCCAGACAATGCTCTCTAGTTTGAACCATGTTCTGTGTGCAAGCAAGTTGAAAATTAATGCAAGTAAGACGAAAGTACTGATTTTTGACAGAAGGGATGAAACTGAAGAATGCACGTTTATGTTGAATGGTACGAAAGTTGAAATTGTGGATGAATTTAGATACTTGGGAAGTATGTTTGAAAAGAATGGAAAGATGACAAGAGAACTTGAGAATAGGGTGTGCAAGGGAAAGCAAGTGGTCGGTGCAATAGGAAGAATAGCAAAGAACAAGCGATTGACGATGGATCTGAGAATGGCGGTACACAATGGCATATTGTTACCGACTTTGATGTATGGAAGTGAAGCATGGACAGTGAATGATAGCGAAATGAGTAAAGTATGTACGGTGGAAATGAAGCATTTGAGAAGTTTGACAGGAAAAACTTTGAGGGATAGAGTTAGGAATGAATGGGTAAAAGAATAATGTAATTTGAAAGAGGATGTGAAAGTTAAAGTACAAAAGAATGTGATGAGATGGTTTGGGCATGTGGAAAGAATGAAAGATGATAGACTGACAAAGTATGTTTACAAAGAAAGTGTGAAAGGAAAAAGAGGGAAGGGACGACCGAGAAAAGTATGGAGTGATCAGATTGAGGAGATTGTGAAAGAATGGGATATACAAAGTGAGCGTAAAAGAAGAAAATGCATGAAAAAGGTGATGGATATGAAGGAATTGAAAGAGGTATGTCAGGATAGGAAAAAATGGAGGCAACTCTGCAGAGGCTCTGGCCACCCCTAGCGGAATGGCGACAGAGTTACAGTTACAGTTACATTTCTTGAAACTATTTATTGAAAAATTAAATAATGTTATTCAACTTTTTTTAGAGAAATGGTCCGGCTTAATTACAATTTATAGAATGCTTTCGTTTTATGGCAGAGATCCAGGGATTGATCCCGACCTTTGGTTTTTAGTTCAAGCTCAAAAGCTGGCAAGGTTTTCTCAGCTTTCACAAGAAATGAGAGCTAGTCCACTTCGCAGCTAAGAATCCCCACTTCAAGTGACGTGGTTGGCGTAAGGCCGACCCCCTTACCGATGTAAACAAGTAGGTTTTACTTGCTTCATGAACTGTGTATGCAGCTTAGTCCCGGTATTTTCAACGATAGCTTATATGTGACTTTAGACTGAATAATAAAACTACCCACACGATTGACAGAAGTGCGTCCTTTTCATTCAGTAAGTCGCTATGCTAACGTTAAAAATATCAGTCCTTAGTTGCGAGTGGCGATACAAACTCTTAGGTAGGTACTCTGCAGTTGCAAAACTTGGTTTCGGTTTTCACAGCTTTATTTTTCGCAACACTACAAAAGAGCGCTTTGGCTTTCTTGGGGCTCACTTTGGCGAGACTGCGCTGCCTTTTGCGGTGAGATGATTTCAGTTGATAGCGTCTCGCGAATTTAAATTGCACATATTTCACGGCGTGGGGGGGCGGGGAGGGGGCCGCGTGTGTGTTTTAATATTACTCCCTTTATCACTGCGGTCAATCACTCGCCAGGTCTGTACCCCGAGAGCAAAACTACACGTTTAAACTCAAGTAAAACGAGTATAAAATATCTACCTCAAGGGTCCATGCTAGAACGATACAGTGACAAAACGACACATGACATAACGACACATGACACTATGGCAATTAATGCAGAACGACACATGACAGAACAACACTTGATAGAACGACACATGACAATAGAACTCATGATAGAACGACATAATGACAGTACATCACATGACACAACATCACATACCTAAAAAATCACGTGCCATAAACGGCACATTAAAAAACATCACATGACAATACATCAGAAATTACCATAATTCAACCAAATAACCATAACATAACCAAAACAGCACCCCTAGTGTGCGTATTCTTTTCCTTAGTATTTCACGAAAACACATACGGTATTATTCACACACAGGAAATCTGGAGCGCAACCGCTACCTAACGTGAATTTTCCATACAAAAAAATGATGTTCCATGGATGAGCTGTGGATCAAATGCTTTGTGAATAACACTGTTGGAGGTTAAAATTTTATGCTTGGTACTCTGGGGAGCACTCAGGACTACATATCGTGAGGAAATATGTACGAGTAGGTACATGGTGGTACCCCCAAGTCCCCAAGGGTTTGTTGAAATTAAATTTTACCTTATGTATAGGTACACCTAGAATCTACATTTTACAAAATTAATTTAATATTTAAGTCTTTTTTCGTTTGTTAGACTTTAAGTAATTTTGTCTCGGTATGTCTTCACAAGAATACTAATCGTAATAAATATTTTTAATGCATTAGTACTGGAAAAACCAAGTCCCTGTTTCGAGCTGCAGCATCCAAGGTCAAAAAACCATATTTTTTTTATATTTTGTATTGTTTGTGTATTAACACTGTGAAAATTCATTTTGTTTCAATTTATAATTTTTGGATGAAATTTTTCAAGCAAAACACTGTTTATTTTCACTATAGACTTTATTTAAAAGATTAAAATCTTTAAAACAAAATTACGAACGTTTTCGACCTAGAAGGTCATCATCAGGTATCATATTTTTTTTTATCAAAAAGCAATGATGATCGCCGATCTTTAATAGACGTGGCACCAAGGCTGAAGATTTTGTATGATAAATTAAGAATTCCATATTCCTTTTTTTCTTCGGCATTTTCTTTGACAATTTGTCTTTTATTGATAAATCTGCGTTTGCAACATTGCATAAGATAAAGTGCATCTGGCAAAGTTTTGCTTCTACGAGCGGAAAACATTTTCAAGGCTGATTATCAACGCGACTCTGTGGCCTGTGCGTCCGCTTACTAATGTTAACAGTTACAAATTCCAAAAGATTTTTTCATCGGTGTATGATTATTTTTCTAAACTATTTACATACTTATTGGAAAGAGGATACAACGTTTATATTGTCGAATAGTAAAAACCGAATAGTCATATTCGATACTACCACAAACTTTTCAGAACAGCTTTATTCAATACAGCGCAGTATTTGAATAACTCTATACTTTATTTTGATGACGCTTTTCGCCTAATAGACTCATCGCTACGCTTCTGTTTGGTAACCGTAAAAATAAAGTAGTAATTAATATAATATTAAGTATAATAACCGGCGATACCTCCAGTCATATTGGGGTCGTTAAATTTTAAGCTCTTGTAGCGAACTGTTTTACTGATGTATCCGATCGATAGCGTTAAATATGGGCACGGTAAGGATATGCCAATTGATGTTTTTTTTTGCACGAGCCCTAAAGTTCAAATGTTATGAAGAAATATCATTTTTTTATTCAAGGAAAGTATAAAAGTGCTTCAAGGCTTCTTGAAGACTCTTCAGTACATATCGACGGTTAAAAAGAAGTAGGGCGGGCATGAGCGACGTTTTGTTCAAAAATGAGTTATGTATGAATGCCATCTAATCTAATCTAATCTAATCTAAGCTGCAAAGATATATATCATTTAAAATTTATATTAAATGCATTCCCACAAGCAGACATGTATAATTTCGCGCTAACACATGCCGCATGTGGACCTGCAATATAAAAACCCAATCTCAAATGAACATAAGCCCTGCAACTCTTGCCGTCCTTCCCTGAAAAAGGGGTGACATTGGCAAAGTGAACCATTTTTTTTTTACAGTATGGGTGGTCAGCCGCATACCAATCCTACTTAAAATTTTCCGCTCTTTCTAATGCGCTTACACCCATAGCTCTACAATGATTTTTTTTGCTGTTTATGCCCAAGCAAACAACTGCGTTTTCAAAGTATGTTTTTTGTATAACCGACAAGATTTTTGCGTCTTCTGTCCTAAAGGTGCTTGTTAAATAAATAAAATAGATGAAAACATCTTAAAACCGCATTAATAGGAATGCCAATAAATGCTTTTATTTTTTTTTATTTTACCACCTACAAGATTAAACTAAATATGTTCTGATTCACTGATTTGAGAAATCGTGGATGAATTATTTTATTGGGTGTATCTTCACATCGTAAATGAACAAATTGTATCGAAGAGCTCATGATAAACTTTTAAACTACAGGATTGTCACACTTTTTAGTGTTTTCTCTCGTAGAATATAGGAAAAAATGTACATTCATCTGAGAAACACATGCCAGCTTAACATGCCACTTATTCAGTTTAACCTTTACGGTATCGATATATTTGCTACTAAGATTATAGATTATAATTTATAAATTCCTGTTTTCAGTATTGTTTGGATGCATTTTGACTCTAAGAAATTTTAGGGTGAGACAGAGACTGGGGTAAACCAAATTGTATGTACATTTGGCCATTTGACTGTCTCCACAGCTGTTATGCAAAGTCATGATAGATTTTTTTTATCAATTGATAATTTATTATTCCTTGACTTATAGGTTGGTATTAGGCTGACGACCTATTACGTAAAAAATGGTTGACTTTGCCAATGTCACCCCTGTTTCAGGGAAGGTCGGCAAGAGTTGCAGGGCTTATGTTCATTTGAAATTGGGTTTTTTTATACTGTAGGTCCACATGCGGCATGTGTGAGCGCGAAATTATGCGTGTCTGCTTGTGGGAATGCATTCAATATGAATATTAAATGATACATATCTTTGCAGCTTAGATTTAGATTTAAATAAGATATTTTGATATGGACAGATTTTTCAGTTCTAATAACATATTTGCCTTTTTTGATTATTAATTACTATACATTTTAACTTTATTTTTTCTTTGAAATGAGTCATTCCGCAATAATTTCAATCTACAATCGATGCCTGCTACCAGCCCCCGTCTTTGTTATTTTTTCTTTTAGGGAAGGTACCTGCAATACAAAAATAACAACAAAACATGTCCGCGGGCGAAGTCGAAGGGAAATTATTTACAAAAATCGCGGCACCCAAAACAAACCTCCCGCCTGCTCGAATAACGAAGAGGTATAATTGGTTTGAATTGTGTATAATTAAAGATAAATAAATTATGTAAGAGGAATGAAAGTCCCGAGGCGTTTTAAGGTTTACAAATTGAAAGAGATTAAAAATCACACTAAGGGTGAATTAGTAAATTTTTAATTGAGTTCAATTTGAAAAGTCACTGATAATGTTTAATTGTTAATTTTACAAAATATACTAGGGTGCAACATAATGCATTTTTTTTGCAATAAAAATATTCATAATTTGTACTAAATCAATGAAGGCAGTAGATTTGCATAATTCGATTTATCACCGATATTTACTTGAATAGCTTTGTTGAAAACATACATACACGCGTAGGTACTTATTATTTTTTTTTCTTCTGTTTCCTCAATCTTTCTTAGTTTATTTCTGGACGTATAACTGGAGTACCTTTGATTGAGTTGCTGGGTCTATAATCTAGTATAGTCTAAGTTGCAAAGATATATTGGCATTTAAGGCCCATATTTAATGATGCCCACAAGCAGGCACACGTTTGGTAGCGTTTACACATGCTGCATTTGTTCATACAAAATAAACCAAACCAGACATGAACATAAACTTTGCAACTCCTTCCGCCCTTTCCTGAAACCGGGGTGGTATTGGCAAAAATGAACTAATTTTTTACAGTATAGGGGTCAGCTTGATACCAACTTATTAGTCAAGGAACAAAAAAATATACATAGAAGAGGACTAGAAGCCGACAACGAAACCAAAATACGGAATAAGAATGATAACTTATCCCTTGACTTATAGGTTGGGATGAAGCTGACCACTCATGCTGTAGAATATGGCTTACATTGCCAATGACACCCCTGTTTCAGGGAAGGTCGGCAAAAGTTTTGGCGTTTGGTTTTTAAATTGTAAGTACACATGTAGCATTTGAAAGCGCGAACTTACACGTGTCTGTTTGTGGGCATGCATTCGATATGAATTTGGATTGTTAATATATCCACCAGTCTGCAAATTAAAGACTCCTTTCGTGATGATTTTCATTACCATGTGTGTTGTTTCCTTAAAAAAAATCAACGGATTTTTTTTCGTAAAATTAAAAAAAAACAAAGTGTTTACTTCTCAGACGCTTTGCACTCAGTGCTCCTTAGCGGCAACGAAGTTATAATACAAGTTGGGCAACTGCTAACGCCCCGTAACGTGGTAAACCCCTCATACATCACGGCAGGAGCTTAATTATAAAAGTTCAGTAGGCCAAGACGCCGGTTAAAACGGGTTGAGCATTTTTTAATTAAAGAATTTCCTCAACTCTATCCGCAAAGAAAACGCTTGAAAAAAATTGGAAAACACACGTTTTTAATCCTTTAATGTTGGGTATATTTAATGGATATAATTTATTCATTTCTTAACATTAAACTTTATAATAGCTTTGAAATACAACTTTCAACTAGTTTTTCCACGAAAAGTGAATATTTGATATATTATGCATTATCCAAGCTATTTATTTTCAAAGACGGTGTAAGCTACCTTACGCCAATCAATGAAGTAGGCTGTATGTATTATCACCCTTAAAGAACAGCGTGCTTAAAGCGTAGAAAAGAAAAGGAGCCGATACATTTTTTTGACGTCTCTTAGAATATTTTTTGAAAAATCCGACATGAAAATGTTAAGGATTATATTGTTAGTTTCATGAATAGATATGTGAAGAGAAACGCAAATCACAAACTTATTTGGCTGGTCAGTTTGCCTTCATGCGAAAACGGATGCTTGTATTCATGCAATGACATTGTACCAGGCTCGATGTAATTATCGATTGACACATCGCATGTAGGGTTTGAACCGGCGCTAGTTTCAATAACGCAAATTCGAGTGCCACACCTTACCCCTTGACCGACTGTAAATATTTGCGTATTTTTGTACTCGCTTTAAATTAAAATCTTTGATCATTTAGGGTCGATTGACCTCCATGGTGTGTTCGCTCCTGCCTATTGAAATGTTAATGCATTTGAAATTATGATTGTATATTTGTTTAGAACGGTAGCACGACAAGTATGGATAACATTGCTATATTAGTTAACATGATCCCGCTACCCAACAAAGAAACAGTGAATGCACAACTAGCCTACATCCCTTATACGGTAGAATAGAGTCTGCTACAGAGATTTACAATAGCAGCGTTACAAACAAGGTTGAACAATCTCCGTGACAAAATTTGTATCAGCGGGGTGGAAGTCTCGACGGCCGTCACGTCGGTAGTTCTTACCGTATCTATTTGAAGACAGAACAAAATTAAACATGACGGTGCCTGAACACTGATACTTGTTCCATATTAAATGGATCAGCTTCTGATACGCCGCCATGTTTTATTCCGCCCTTTCTTCAAATAGATACTGTAAGATCTATTGACGGTCGTCGAGACTTCCACCCCAGATCAAATTTAAGCTGAGCTCTCTGTCATTTATTTATGTATTATAATTAATTAACCATCTTAACTTGTACATCCTCAATTATCGCACAGAAAAGGTGTCTTCTGAAAACGTTAGCTACGTTGCTAAAGAAACGTCGAGAATAATGTTAGTTCTCCCAAACGGTTAGTCTAATATCCATAAAGTGTAATTTATCTTGAAAATGAATTAATGATTTTATTTTACATAATGCATCAGGCGGTCCGTTTTACGTATAATATATTTCTTGATGCTCATTTAACAGAGTGTCTGCTTTCCAGGCTGGCAATCTTTGGTTTGAATCTAAGAATGTCAGACATGCTTATTGCTTTCGTACCAGTTAGCTCCAATCGACCTTTAAAAGACATTTGATGAAGCGAACAAAAAAATATTAATTATTTAAAAAATTTCAAATGGAAACAAAGTTTTAATTCACTTATTTATTTCTTTTTTGCTCGAATATTTTCGCCTAATGAGGCATCTTCGGGAGCAGAATAGTTAAAGCGTTGGAAATCTTCAAAAATAAAAATAAAGACTTAGTGAATGTACAGATTCCCTATGTTTCACCAATATTGCAATAACTTGTTTTTTATTTTGTTATTATTATTCTTTTTATTTAACTATCACATTTTATTTTTATTGTATTAAATTTTTTTATTTCATTATACCTAACAATAATGCATTTTTTAATCTTACATTTGTGTTTAAAAAAAAATTTATCTATGAATTTTGTTTTTGTTTTGAAAAAAATTGTTTGAAAATTATTTTATAAAAATATATTTGTAACTATTCTGCTCCCGAAGATGCCTCATTAGGCGAAAATATTCGAGCAAAAAAGAAATAAATAAGTGAATTAAAACTTTGTTTCCATTTGAAATTTTTAAATAATTAAAAATGGACTTTCACTGTGTTAATAAATCCACTCTAAAAAATAAAAAAAATATTAGTTATCAATTGACGTAAAGCTTGTCTCTTTACCTGTGAATATAAATACGTTCCACATGTCAAGACTACCCATTATACTAATGCAGTGCACTAGGTCTAAAGTTTTCGTCTTAGCTAGCGATGCAGCTAGCAATATTGTATCAGTCGATAGCAACAGGAAGGACGCTAAACATGCCTGAAAAAATGGCATCAAATTTTGCACAATCTATTTCAAGGCTATCTTCACGCCTCCTGAAAAAAAACGATCTTAATGTGTTGAGCAGTTTAGCCTATTACAGGGAAAACTATTTCAATTCATTGTTTATGAAAAAAAAAATAGCCAAATGCTTTTGCATGTAGCAAAATCAATCCGATCAATATCAAAGTTCACAGGAACCATTTCGCGAATATTTTACATGTTTTTAGAAAAAAATGATTGAGTTGTTTAGGATTTCGTACACTAATCCATTCAATTAAAGACAGTAATATTTGGTAAAACTGAAAATATGATTAAAGACAGATACAAGAGGCAGTCGGTACGCTTTGCCATATCCGAAGTTCGTTGGTTAATCGGGTTTTCTCTGTATGGTGTAATCAAGCTATACAAATGCCCAACTTGCAAGCGGCAGGGAACACAATACGGGGAGTATGGGAGAAACCAACTTGCTGTGGTCAAACTGCACTCTATACCCCAAGTATAAACTTTTCTTTTCAAGCTCAACCATAGCGTATTACCAAAAATGTACGAAAATCAAACACATCGCCTCTAGAGAGCGTTAAAATTTTTGGTGGTAAGGTTAGTTTAAAATATGAGCACTTTCACAGATACCTGTGACTTTAAGCTGTATAATATGTGCCTTAACGAAAATTAATGCAATTTGTCATTTGATAGAATTTCTAGGAAATGCAAACAAATTGGAATTTTACTTAGAATTCCTTAGAAATGTTTGCGATTTGTCAATCTATAATGTAGAATTTATGTTGCAAAGAAGTATTGACATATAAAATTCAAATTAAATGCATGCCGAAAAACAGACATATGTAAGTTCGAAAAAATTTAAATCCAAACCTCTAATGAATATAAATCCTGCAACTTTCACCGACCTTCCCTGAAACAGGGGTGACACTGGCAAAATGAACCATTTTTTACAGTATAGGTGATCAGCCTCAAACCTACTTACTAGTCAATATACGCAAATGATAAATTAAATTTAGCTATTTAAAGTTAATAATTACTAAGTAAAATAATAATATTCAAATGTACATAATATCAATAAAAAATGAGAATTGAAAATTTCAAAGCCTTTCTAAGCCTTAGTTCTGAAATTGCAGATTAACAGCAATTTTTTCGATCCATACATACTTTTTTCATTTGATTTTGTAGGGTTTGTGTATTCACACAGTGAAAATTCATTTTATTTAAAAAAAAAAATATTTTTTCTTAAACGTAATTTTATTTTCCCAATAATATTTTCTACTTCAAGTACTTTCGACCTTCAATATTCAGGTCATTATCAAGAGTGATTGTCAAATTAAAAAAAAAATCATTTCATTCAGAGTCATAACTCATAACCTGTGAATTTTTTTTACAGTATATTTTTAACTATGCACCCGCGAGTCCTAATTTTATTTAGTAGAACTTAAAATCATGGCAATGTTAGATCGCTTAATTCTCACAGTTTAAACAGCGATTGTCCTTAAATCTTCGAGTTTTAATTGAGCACCATGAAGGATCAGATACCGCGCTGCTAGTTTCAGTATTAAAGTCACATTACGATCAAAGTTGGGCGATTAAAGCCAGGCTCATGTCGAATGTAGCAATACCATCCCGCTAAGGCACTGCGAACGATCGTGACGAAAAAGTTGCAGGGTAGATACTAATCACTATCACATTGTAACTTAGTTTCTTTTTAGGGTGAGACAGAACATATGTACTGTATTTCTGTTTATTAAAAATGTATTAATGATAAATATTTCATTATGAAATTGGGAAACAAAAACTCTGTAGAGGCTCAGAACACGCGTAACGGAAGTTTGACAGTTAATGTTACAAAATAAGCACGGCTATTAAAGTGCTTACAGTAATTGGTTGTGTATTTGAATATGTTTACAATAATGAAATAACCTTATAAAGAAGGTATCCACACTTTTCAATCTTACGGTCATTGATAGCTCCGAGGGCCTAAATTTAACAAAATTATTATCACAGTTGAGGGGATCAAAAAAATATACATAGGGTTTCTCCCACTTACTGCGGGAACAGGAACCTATAATAATAATCTATAATCTAAATTACAAGAATATAATATTCATTTAAAGCTCTCAGATGTATGCCCACAAACCAACACGTGTAGTTCGCGCTTACAAATGCTGAATGCGTACTTACAAAATAAAATCCAAACCTCAAAAGAACATAAGCCTCACAACTTTTGCCGACCTTCCCTGAAACAGGGATGACATTGGCAAAGTGAACCATTTTTTACAGTATGGGTGGTCAGCCTCATACCAACCTATAAGTCAAGGAATAATTCTGTAGAGGATGACTTTCCAAGAAAACAAAGGTTGTATCTCGTATGATCTGTAAGAAATAACTGTTTTTTTACTTTTAAAATATCTTTCAGTGACAGCTCGATTGATATTGTAGTAAGTAAATAGTATTTAATTGACATTAATACCATTTTCTGTATTTATAATATTTTTTATATAATGCTGACCACCAATGCTCTAAAAAATGATCCTCTCTACAAAATAATGTCACCCCTATTTCAGCGAAGGCTGGCAAAAGTTGCAGAGTTTTTGTTTGCTCACGTTTTTTTTAAATTTGAGGTTTGGTTTTGGACTATAAGTACACATGCAGCATTTGTAAGCACGAATTTACACGTGTCTTTGTGCATGTATGTAATAACAAATTTAAATGTTAATGTGCAACTTCGATTGTAGATTGCAATTTAGATCTCTTATTGATTCTTCAGACATCCTTCTGTCTACCTTCCAAGAACAATGATGAGTTATGGATACTATTTGTGTTGAGATACCCTTTGTCATATGATACCTCAAAACACAGAATAAGAGGAAGAGATTTGACATTAAAGATTTGGCTTTCAGTTCAGGTATTAAGTGAGTATAAATTTGCATGAACAGTACCTAAATAAAAGTGGATAGAACACATGGCGCGTTACCTGTGAGTGTGACAAGGTAAGACTGCGTGCAAGTGAGAGAGAACTCAGGTGTCACCTCATTAGCCACACACTTGTGAATTATTTGTGACTAATGAGCGGCTTTGCATTATTACAAAGTTTACAACTTTACGTTTTATCCCATCCATAGCGTTAAGCAAGAAATAAATATAAATTAAAACAGCCCCTGTAGTGAGCGTTTTGCTTTCCACATATTTTTGAAAAAAGTTTGAACGTAAAATTTTATACTGACCTAAGGTTTTTCTTTTTTTAATTTCACCGACGCATAACTTTTTTTACGCATAACTTTTACAACGACGAATATTTTTTTTTTGTGTCAAAAATGACTAACGACCTTGACTTAACGGTTGGTATGAGGCTGACCAGTGACCACCTGTACTGTAAAAAATGGTTCACTTTGCCAATATCACCTCTGTTAGACCGAAGGTCGGAAAAAGTTGCAGGGTTTATGTTCATTTGAGGTTTGAAATTTAACTTTTGAAGCACACATTCAGCATTTGTAAGCGTGTCTTACTTACATGTGTCTGTGGGTATGCAATTATTATGATTTTTAAATGTTAATATTATATCCTTGCAACTTAGAATCCTTAATTATATTGTCCTTCGTGGTCGTCAATTGCTTGGAGAATCGATTTTCAAAATCAATGCCTCCATAGCAGATGACACACACTCCCAATGTATAGAGAATAAAATTTTATATATATGCTGCAATGCTGCGAGCATTCGCGTATGTGTTTGAGCCGCCTACTAAAATACACTCATAAACCATTATAGACCCTTTTGTGTTTGTATCGAAATACGTATAAAAATTCCCACAAGCAGACATTTGTAAGTTCGCGCTTACACATAATGCATGTTGACTTACAACATAAAAACCTAATCTCAAATAAACATAAGCCCTGCAACTCTTGCCGACTTTTCCTCAAACAGAGATGAAATTGCATGGTGAACCATTTCTTACAGTATGGGTGGTCAGCCACATACTAACATATAAGTCAAGGAAATTATTTTGTTTAGTTCTATAATCTAAGTTGCAAAGATATATACCATTTGAGATTCATATTAAATGCATTCCCACAAGCAGACATTTGTAAGTTCGCGCTTACACATAATGCATGTTGACTTACAACATAAAAACCCAATCTCAAATGAACATAAGCCCTGCAACTCTTGCCAACCTTCCTTGAACCAAAGGTGAAATTTGCAAAGTGAACCATTTTTTAAAGTATGGGTGGTCGATTTTCTTTTACAAAGACTGCATGTTCTTATTTTACATGTTTTCCGAATTTTAACGCGAGGAAACTATGCGCTATATACACATTCCCCAAATGTTAAGGGGTTGGGCTGCGTAGCAGCCAGGGGCAACGCCTCTAGTATTGTTAATTATTATTATTACCTCATGGTCTATTTGCTTGTCCATGATTTGTGTCAACTCTTTGCAATCTTCAAATTTTGCATACATGCATTTTTTTTTTGCACATTTATGCACAGTTTAATTTTGAATGGTTTCATGGTTATTCAACAAACATGGAAACCATAGGTGATCCACAGGTTGATTTTTTTTGTAATGCATTATTGCTTAAGGCCATTGATGAGGCATCGATTTCATGAATGAATAGCCCCTTCATTAGTGACTTAAAGGACTCAAAGACCATTTTCAATTTGCAGGTACGGGGAGCGATCCCGCATCCACCTGATGTGCAATTAAACACGTAGTCGGCACATAATTCACAAGGCATGCCGCACTCATTACGGCGATAATTATATTTAGCTTGCTGCCTGAGCGTCTTGAGGCTCATGTCTGGCAAGGCAACTTGAAATGGTCTGAAGTACCGAAGCGTCTTGTGTAGACTTTGAAACTGTACCGGCTTAAGCTCCATCCAAAATCCATTAGGCAAATCTAGATGGTTTTTCATTTGTACAAAATTAACACTTTGAAATTAAGTGAGTTTTCTGTAGTTAAAACTCATGCTTTTTATTTAAAAAATGAAAACAAAATTAACAAAAACAATTCGGAAATTTTACGAGCCGTTGTAAAAAAACTCCACAATCAACGCTCTGCTCTTTTCAATGAACACTTTTTTTACAACGGTTTGTCGTATATTCAAAGTGCTTACCAACTGATGTTAATGTTTATTTTTAATTTGTCAAGATGTCAAAGTAAATTCAATATTCAGGCAGATAACAGCATGGGTATGCAGTTTTTTTTTTAATAGATTTGTGAAGAGGAATGCAATTCACCAACCTATTCTGCCTGGCTAGAAACATATTAATATTTTCAATTAATATATATATATATTTTTTAATGAATTATATTAATGAATAATTACTCAATAACATCTGTTGAACCAGGGTCAAAGTTATGGTCAAATGACCTAGGCGGGGATCGAACCAACGTTGTTCTATTCCAAACACGCTAGAAAGATTAGCCCACTTGGCCCCCTCGGCCGTAACAAATTCAAGTCCATAGTCCTTGTGTCGTAATTGTCTTTGGCTTTTCTTTATAATAGCTTATGTCTGAAAGACTTTTTTCTCATAAAGACATAAACTATTTTAGGCGACAGTCGCTTGAAGCATCGAGCATTTATTCAATGGACGCAGGCTGAGAAAGACTTGTATTGCTTAGGGGGCTTGTTGTGCTTAATGTAATAATGAAGTTCCATTTAAAATAAATCGATGCCATATAAACAGTACAATAAATAATCTAACAATTATTTTTCATTAAGTACAACAAGCAATTAACACACAACATTACCGGAACCACAGGAGAAAAGCCTAGGTAAATCTTTATTTCTAAATAAATAGGTAAAAATTAAACATTGTACTCGCAACACCTACTTCTAAATGGATTTCTTCTATAAGTAGTTAATTACTTACATCATCAACCGTCGAGCAGGGAGAGTGCCTCCTGAAGACATTGGCTTGATCACAAACGAATCGACGAGAATTATGTAAGTTCTCCCGTAATGGTTCATCTAATATCCGAAAAGGGTAATTCATATTGATATTAATTACAATTCGTAAATATTACTTACAGATCTCCCAAACATGGTTTTATTGTTGACTCATAAAAGCAGGTTTTCACATTAAATTCTAAAAATACCTTCAATTTTTCATGTGAATCAGAATTCCAATCGCTCGATTCTCTTTTGAAATTTGAGTGATCCTCGTTCTGAACAGGGCTTTAATCTTCCCGCCAGGGGGTCTCTTCCCCTGACCTACATTCACAAACATTCGTTACATCCCTCTAGCGGCGCCCCTGCCTGCGAATCAATTCATCGCTTTTTAATCACCCAACTTCGTTCAAGGAATTCATTATGTAGACTTTCATATTGTCAACTCCCTGACATCTGGGTCAATTCACTACAATTATTCTCGAATCCATTGTGAAATTCAGTGCATAGACAATATCCTGTAATTTAATACTCAGTTTATTGTATTAGAATTAATCAATGGAATCATTATTTAAGAGCATTTATGTCTTTACAAAAAAACTGTTATTAAAATTAGGGGATTTTTGTACGCGAATAATGCTGAATTTTTGAAAAATGTATTGAAATTTGTCAACAGATTTTGATGAATAAATAATAATTAAATTGAAGCTGACGTGATTTGGTTTCTGATTGTTAACAAAACCCGCATTAAGGAGAAAAAATAATGGTAATTCAAGACTAGAAACTGTTCGTAGAGCCTAGCAGCCTACCATGGATAGCACCGTAAGCGTGCTGAGATCAATTAATCCCATTCATTCGCTACTTACTTCCTCTTAAGCCTTTCTCAGTCCACTCCTGGAGATGTAGGCCTCCTATACTTCTCTCCATTTCTGTTTATTCGCTGCTGTGTTCAGCCATCCTCTGCCTGCAGTTCTTTTGATGTCGTCCAGCCACCTCAGTTGGGGTCTCCCCACTTCTCGCTTGGATATTCTGGATCACCACTGAACGATCCTTTTCGGCCACCTGTCATGGTCCTACCTTGCGACGTGACCAGACCAACAAAGCAGGCCACTCACTGTATGATATCAGTGACACAAGTGCGTCTACGGATCTCCTGGTATGGAACTCTATCTTTGAGGCTGATTCCCAGCATCCTCCTTTCAATGGCTCTTTGGCGCGTCTTCAGTCTGATTTTGTCGCTATTTCTGGAATTGGATTTCTCCATACTTTCTCGGTTTTCCTCTACCACGACGACTATCTTTACTTTCAACGTATGCTTTTTTTGGTCACTCTTTCATCATTCATTATCTCCATATGTCCAAACCGTCTTAAAAAACTTTTTGTTATCCTCACTTCCACGCACTCTCTTACGCCACACTCCTGTCTTACAAAACCATTCCTCACCCTATCTCTCCATTTTTTCCCAATCATACTTCTTAGAAGATCTATTTCTACTGTATGGATTTAACTAATTTCACTCCTACTCAGGAAGGACGGCAAGAGTTGCAGGATGTATGTCCATTTGAGATTTGGGTTTTTATATCGTAGGTTCACATGCGGTATGTGCAAGCGCGAACTTGTACGTGTCTGCTTGTGAGAATGCATATACTGTGAATCTCCAATGTTACATATCTTTGCAACTTAGATAAGATTAGATTAGGCTCACCGTCCAGGCTTCATTTCCATACATCAAGGTGAGCACTCATTGTTAAATGAAAATCACAGTAATTTATAAATTCATTAAAAAAATATATTCACTTCATTTGCTAAAAATAATGAATTAAATAAAAATCAAACATGTATTTAATTTTCTCAATGTAACAGATTAAGCATCGCGACAATGTTGCAAATTAAATTTGTCGAAAATTCATTTGCGAATAATCATAATTTGATTTAGCAACATGGCGATGCATCACCCGCGCGGTAACAGCCAACGCGCACACAAAAAGGTTCAATTAGGCTTTTAATCTGTAAAAACAAGCAGTATCGAATTACAGAGTTTCGTGGGGAGGAGACGACGCCGTGGGGGGCGTATGGGAAATGAGGCGGGAAATATTTATGTTAACCGCGCCATCATAGCCAGAAGTTGAAACAGGGATTTACTCGAAAACAAAATTAAAATTATATTTTGGCGCCGTGTTTTGGGATGAATTTATTTTTATCGCTTTGTTTTGTAAACGTTTAATTCTAGAGTTGACGGTGAAATGTGGAAACATTGTATTTTTAAATTATTTAAATTTTTAATTTTCTACAAAATTAATGCCATTGCTCAGTATCATTATATACACAGATTATATAGTAGATTATATAAATATACACAGATTTCCTTGACTGATAGGTTGATATGCGGCTGACCACCCATACTGTAAAAAATGGTTCACTTTGCCAATGTCACCCCTGCTTCAGGGAAGGTCGGCAAGAGTTGCAGGGCTTATGTTCATTTGAGATTAGGTTTTTTATATTGTAGGTCCACATGCGGTATGTGTAAGCGTGAAATTATGCATGTCTGCTTGTGGGAATGCATTTAATATGAATCTCAAATGATACATATCTTTGCAGCTTAGATTTAGATTTAGATATAGTTATGAGAAAGATCATATTTATTAAAAACACAGAATTTTATTTTCACAAGTTAAGCATGTATTTTACCTTGAGTATTTTCTTACTGGCTTACTTAGTATCCTCCTCAAAATGACGTAAGCAAGTCGAAAGTACTCGAGGTGAAAAAAATGCTAAACTTATGAAAATACAACTCTGTGTTTTTTAAAAAGCATATATAATTTATCATATTAACATTAACTTACATTAAGTGTATTATTTGCGCTTACCTATGCTGCGCGTGCTCTTATAAAATAAAACAAACCTCACATGAACATAAACCTTGTAACTGAATTAGAGTTGTAGGCTTGTAGGTTTTCCGGGATCTGTTGCCGTGGTCTATGGGAGCTGGAGCTTCCAGACGTTTTGCCCATATCTACGATGGGCTTCTTCAGCGTGAAATGTGATGACGATGATCTTGATAAAAACTGTGATGAACCTTGTAACTCCTGCCCTCTTCCCTGAAACATTGCATATTATTCAATGATATTGAGAACTTTTGGTTTATACCTGTACTTCATTACATCAGAAACATTCAAATCAAATCAAGTTCATATCCAGTTTCCAAATAAAAATCACTTCATAATCATTATGACGCGGTTATTGCGTTTACATTGCACAAATTTCGGAAACTGGAATTTTCCACCCGTAGGCGGGGTAGGGGCGGGAAAAGCTGGGCGGGGGAGGTAGGCGCGCCGCCCTGGGACCGCCGCCTGTAATTAATATCCTTCAAAGGATAATTATTAATACAGAAGCATCTCGCTAAATAAATCATGAGCCGAGACGTCGCGGAAGGGAGATATTAAAATTTCTCCATTATTAAGCAGGTTTTTGCGACAGGTTAAGGCGGGAAACCTCACCGGGCCGATACACGCAGAACAGAAGAAGTGTTTATGACTTTTTTTGTTATTTATTATGGTGTTTCTTTTTTAAATTTACGAGAAATGCGTGATAATTTTACTTAAATTATGTACAAGACTAAATTTAAGCTGTTGAATTACATTTTTAATTCATCGGGAAAATAATTTTACGTAAATAAAATATTTGGAGGGGCAAGGTGTAAGTTTTGCCCCTCAGGGGGTGTATAAATACAAAAAACCAACAAATAGAGAAACTGCAACGTATTCTCCAATGCGAGATATAAAATACACAGATCTAATGCCTATGGTATTTTCTCTCTCAAACAAAAGCCAACCTTCAATAGGTGGCTTTCAATTTTGGACGACTATCCCGTACCAAAGAAGCGAAAATCAAAGGACCGCACTCAATCGTGCTCCTGGTCCAAGATGAAGCTCGTTTTCTCAGGATCCTGTGGTGCTGAGCTCTGTTCACAAACTGCCACACTTGCAAGTTATATGTAAAACAACCACACTCACTCACAGATTTTACGGTTACATTTCAAATCGGTCGAGAGACATATAAAAACGTGTCTACTTGCGAACACGACGGAAAATGGAAGTCCTCAATCCATTGCTAATCTCACGTTGCTCAGATGTCAAAAAAGTTGATACCGACATCTTGCGATTTTTATCCGCACTTTTTTCAGTTTGTACAGACCAACATGAAAATTCGCTTCTTAGACTAATTAATTAAAAATAAAACAGATGACGCTCAATTGTGCGTCACCAATATTGTTGATGTTACATACATTGAGTCATGTTTCTAAAAGGTAACCAAAGTTTTATGATCAATGCTTCATATGTTAATTAAAATGACAAAAATACTCAATTTTTTAACTACATAATCTAATAATTTGATTTTGTTAATTGAACAGTTCATGTTGATGATCTCTTTTTCTTGTCTGTCATCTTTTGTTTATTCAAAATTTCCCCATATTCTTTATTTTCCCTACACACCTATCAAATCCTTTTGTGTTACAACATGTTGATAATAAAAATACAATACCCAGTCGTATCAACGTAATTAACAACAAATGTAGCACATTGATAAATTCAGATTTAAATCAGTCGCACAAAAAGCGCTGTGCTCCAAACAGTCGTTTCAGAGAGCCATCCTATTCCCGGAATGCCGATTGAGTTCCAATTGAAACTCACTTTATGAGCGACAAAATACTCGAAAGTGAATGACGCCCGACAAAATGCACGGACGGTATCTGCTCCAAACATCGGCATCCCGAATGCTCCAATTAGGGAAGGCTTAGTGCAAAATCGTTCGATCAAAATGCATAGCTTCCCGATACTATGTGCGGGCATTTCCTGAATTCCCAGTATAAAATATCACGTAAATACTCAATTAAATGCATAAAACCTTGAACACTCTTTAGAGGCGCTGCTGTACTTTTCATACTATTTCATGTTTACTCGATGGTTGAGTATTTACTTAGTATTCGGGCTACTGGTGCACTTCCATCACTCTAGTACTACAGTAAGTATGGTTGAGATTTTGAAATGTGAAGTTTTTTGTTAACTCTCTGAGTAGATTTCGTGATGATGATACTTGAAGGCGAGTGCCGTTTTCGATAACACGTAGGTCTCATCAGTGTTTCAATTTTTTTTTGTCTTTTTTTGAAATTTCATCGATAAATGTATGAAGTATGTATGTAAGGATAGAAAGAAATGGCGGTTGATATGTAATCTGTAGGGTTTCTTAAAGTGAAATTGGTTTTATGATTTAGTTTTTTTTTCATGTCCATGTATATATTATTATTTATTGATTTAAAAAAAATGTAATTTGTCATGTATGTTCCTTGACTTATAGGTTGGTATGCGGCTGACCACCCATACTGTAAAAAAAATGGTTCACTTTGCCAATGCCACCCCTGTTTCAGGGAAGGACAGCAAGAGTTGCAGGGCTTATGTTCATTTGAGATTGGTTTTTATAATGTAGGTCCACATGCGGCATGTGTTAGTGTGAAATTATACATGTCTGCTTGTAGGAATGCATTTAATAGAAATCTTAAATGATATATATCTTTGCAGCTTAGATTAGATTAGATTAGAAATATGCTGAAAATATTTATTTGTAAAATATTTTCTAAAAAAGTTTTCTTCAGTTCAGTTAATTGTTTGAGAAGACATACAAGAACAGGTAAGACCTAGTTAACATGAATTGGCATAAACAATATAGTCACCCGGCTGGATTGCTAAGGAAAAGGCATACAAATATTTTGTTATTTCTTGTTTAGGGTGGCAGTCGCTTAACAAGCAAAAGAGAAAAAAGTTCCAAATTAAAAATGTTCCAACCCCTTTTCAACTTGCGTTAGTATCCTTACATGTTTTTTGTTTCATTCGATGGAAAGAGTGTACGGTAGAATTAACTATTTAATTCGGTTCTCATTTACCATGTTTTATTTTCCCAAAAAATTATTATTATTGTCGTTCAAAGCTGTAATTGAAGTTCATCAATAGAAAAAGAATAAGTACATTAATATTATTATTCATACAATGCAATTAACCTCATTCTACGCAGAAATATACATTTCTTTGTTGCAAAAAACTTTCAGGGTGCCAAATTCATGTTTTGAGAATTAAACTTCCATAGAAACAATAAATAAATTAAATGAAATAATTACAAAGTTTTTACGAACAATATGAAAGAATAAATTAAAAGGTTAGGGCGCAATCTCACAGCACAATAGTAATTTATTTCCAACACAAAATTCATTATTTTGGCGATAATTTAATTATTGTATCACCGAGGCAGCAGTAAATTAAATTTTGCCTTTGACTGTTACCCTGTCCCTTCTACTCTTTCTACTAGAGGTGGGCACTGGGCAGTATTTTTCATCCAGATCAAAAGCATCATTTTCTCAATTGTATTTATAAGCTTGCTTGTGGTTTTCGTAGTCTTTTCTTTCGCAATCCGTTTTTGACGTAAGTCATGTCGCAATTAAGACGCAACTAAGCTACACATATAGTGTAACTTCTTGCCTGCGTTATCCCCGAAGGGGTCGCATGTGGCGATTCAGGACCTATTTATTTTTACGGTTAAGGGG
The DNA here is from genome assembly GCA_951799405.1 of Agapetus fuscipes. Classification (NCBI taxonomy): domain Eukaryota; kingdom Metazoa; phylum Arthropoda; class Insecta; order Trichoptera; family Glossosomatidae; genus Agapetus; species Agapetus fuscipes. Next base: position 5,470,746 of record OX637338.1, read on the forward strand.
GCCGGCCTCACACCAACCACTTTCAGTTGAAGGGGGGGTTTCCCAGCTCCCAGAAGGGCTGGTTCTCATTTATTGTGATGGTTGAGTAAACCTTGAGATCGAACCCTTGCTCTTGACATGGAATGCAAGCATTCTACCAATCGAGCTTTTTTTTTTTTTTTTTTTTCATTCCCCCCATTAGTAACCCTAATGGGGGGGAGTTTATTCGTGTGTACCACTTATAATAGTATACCACACTTTAAATAAAATTTTACAAAATAATAATTATACATACATTTTTTTTTTTTTTTTGTTATACACTACACTCTCATTTTCTTTATCTAAGAGTTAAATTAAAATTAAACCAATCGAGCTATCGAACTTTTTACAAGCTTAATCGATGTCGCTACAAAGCGCCAATTCTCAAGCAAGACCCAGTTGCTGTTAGGCTGGATGGACTTTTGGTGACCGGTCATTGGTAAAGGTTTTATGAATTTTTCAACCCAGCAAAGAGCAAATTTGAAAACATAAATGGTTACTTTTTTGTGCTCCGCCGGGATTCGAACCCACAACCTTCCATTCAGAGTCCGAAGTGTTACCACTGAAATACGGACCGATCTGTCCATAATCATTAATCTATATAGCAAGTGTATACATATTAACATTTAAATTCAACAAGAGCTGTATGCTTACACGGCCGACTGATGATGCTGGAGAGATGTTTTTCGGGATCTGTTGCCGTGGTCTATGGGAGCTGGAGCTTCCTCATTTTTGAGAGTGTCATCATTTTTCATATTTCAATCCCGAGTCTACACACACTCTTATCACAATTTTCATCAAGATCATCTTTAGAATCACACTTCACGCTGAAAAAGCCCATCGTATATATGGGTGAAACGTCCGTAAGCTCCAGCTCCTATAGACCACGGCAACAAATCTCGGAAAACATCTCTCCAACATTTCAAATTCAAATTTATTACACGATCTCAAGCTGTTTTCTTCTTTGTATTATGTCCTGTAAGGCTCCTTCGGGGTTGAATATCACATTTGAGTCGGAGGTTACAACAAAAAATGTTACACACAAATATAAGCACAAGATGGAAAATTGTATTGTCAATGGATGTCAAATTCGCCATTTCAAAGGGTGTGGTCACAGCCTCTACAGATTTGCCTTCATACTCTCAATGAAATAAAAAAAAAACAGCCAGCCCTTGCAGTCTCAACATATCTCGTGATGATATTCCTTGACGTATAAGTTGGTATTAGGCTAATCTATCATACTTTAAAAATTGTTCAAATGTTCACTTTGCCAAAATCACAACCGTGTCATGGAAGAACAGCACGAGTTAAGTTCTTATGTTCAATTTTTCTAAGATTTGTGCATTTACGGAGTGCAAATTCATTTTTCATTGTAATTAAAAATTACATTTTTGGTACAATACATTTTTATTTTCACTTTTTTAGTTAAATTTAATTTCACTCAAAAATGTGAAAATAAAACTGCGTTGTACACAAAAAAATATTTTTAATTAAAATGATTATCTTAACATTGTATTTACATGTGCGAAATATATAATCGCTAACTTGTGCGTGTTTGCTTACAGTTTAAACATACATTCGAAACTAAGATTACATATTTAAGATAGTAGCCTTGCGTGGGCAGATGACCGGGCGGTCATGTATTATTGCTTGCTATCTACCGACCGTTAGAAAAATTGAGACTTGTCATCCAAAAGTCGCAATCGTAGAATGTCGAGGTGAACGTTACATGAACTGTATCGATCGGTAGAATCTTGTCGATTGGAGAGAGGTAAGCAAATGGTGTTTGCCAGCACTCTACTTAGCAATTTCCAGGAGCTCGCGGCTTTTGACGAATGTGTGCTCAGCCAATCCAGAGATGTGTTGATTTTGCGGCTCCAGCTATACACAGATCCACAACACAATGAGATTCACATCAACACAGAATAATATCATATTGTCGAGCACGTGCGCCAAATATTCAATAACTATGTTGGGAGCTGTCGTTACAATAATATTGGTTCATAGACATCTCCCCTTCCCGCGTATATCCTCATAATATTCAATGAGCTATTTGACTTAGTAAGTAATAACATACAATAATATTTGCGTATAAAAAAAAGAGATGAAGCTAACGATTTACAGATTAATAACTCTTAGAAGCCGTTGCTGAGACGAGGGGGAAATTAATACTAATAATAATATTCGGATGATTTATTTGGTGAGCGCTATTTTTGTGTGAATCACACCTCAAGAGCCCTCTGCGAGTCTGTAGAATGCCCCGATTCTCAAGCAAGACCCAATTGCTGTAAGGCTGGTTGGACCTTTGGTAAGCATGTAGAATTATTAAAAAAATTCAACCAAGCGAAGAGCATATTTGAAAATATAAATGTGCTCCGCCGGGATTCGAACCCACAAACTTCTAATTACGAGTCTGAAGTGTTGCCACTGGACTACGGACCGGTTGACTGGCTCCTAATCATATAAGGAATGATCTAGGAACAAGAAATATCTATGGGATTGATCACTAATACCATCTCATAAATCGAGGAAGTCTACGTAATCTTAATTAAAGACAAAATTCACAGAAATATCCTAGAAATCAATTGATATAAAAATAAAATAACTCATCAAGTAACAGACAAACAAAACATATTGAATCAAGACTCGATAAACAAAAGTGAGGAAAACTGTGTTCTATTTTTCGTCATATAATATTACGCGTGATTCAATTTCTACCCTCACCTGTACCCCGACTGTAAAACATTCTGTGAATACGCAGCCATCGCGTAAACAGAAAAAGTATTAAAACTAATACACTCACTTGAGACGCTGTTGTACTTTCCATACATGTTTCTGTTTACTCAATGGTAGAGTATTACACGGGGTAGTTGTTCGCTAAGGGAGGATCCTGAGCCTTGTGGTTTGGCGGCGGAAAGATGATGGACGCTCTCACTAATTGAATCCCTCTTGAAGGTTTTGATTCCACGAACATCTAATGTGATAGATACGCAGGTGAAATGCTTTACAGATAATATTGGATAAAATATATTTTGGGTAAGCGTGGAACTATAAAAAATTGAATATAAAAATGGTTTACTTGGTATTTGCTCTTCCAGAATAAGACCGTGTTCCATAGGTTATTTCTTTTTTCTTTGTTCTTGCTTATTTTTCATTATTATGTGTGTTTTGAAGAAGGGAAAACAGAATGTTAAAAAAGTAACACACTGTGGTAACGAAACATAAGAAAGAAGAGAAAAAGGAAGCAAGAAGAAAGAAACGATGGACTATGGTCTTAGCCTGGAAGAACAATCCCAAGCATCTGAATCCGGCCGGGAAAGCTTAAAAACATCTTCTAAAATGGTTGGACTACAAAAAATATATATATATATATATATTTATAGTTATTTATCTATAGTGTTTTCCTTCACTTTGTGTTTTTCTAATCTTTAATCTAAGTTGCAAAAATGAGCTAAAATTTATAATTCATACTTAATACAAGCAAACACGTGTAATTTTGCATGACAGGTCCAAAGTCTAGTAGTCAACACTCTGGAGTCGTAATTGGAGGTAGTAGGCTCGAATCCCAGCTGAACACGAAAAAATACTTTATTTTTCAAAAATGCTCTTCGATGGATTTAAAAAATAAACTGTCTTACCAAAAACCTGTCGCCATTGGTCCATCTAGCCTTATACTAAATAGGTGTGAATTGACGCTTTCTACAGCGATTAACACTCTTGAGCTCACCAACACCCAAACGAACTTTTTTTAAGAAATCCTGTGCGGGAGACTCCCTAGATGTCAGAGAGTCTAGGGGTGTATGACACTTGTTGAAGTGCTGCAGAGGTGTTTACGAGCCTAGTCGTCGCTACAAAGCGCCATAAATGGTATTTTTTTGTGCTTCACCAGGATTCAAGCCCACAACCTTCCATTTACGAGTCAGAAGTGTTAACCACTAGACTACGAACCGGTCATTGTGAAAAAGGGTGTTTTTTGCAAAAGTAAACCACTTTTCACTGTATGAGTGGTCAGCCAAGTCAAGGTATGCAAAGTGAACTATCGTTCCAAAAATATGGTAAGCACATCAAATGAAATGTGGCATTTATGCTTTTGCACTTATTAGTTATTTTACTGCGTGTTTGAAACAGTAACGATGTTGGTTTTACGAGCAAGGATAAATATTTTATGAAATTATTTATTTGTTTTGGTGTTTTCGTATGAAATATCTCATTCATCGGCATAACCTCCATTCTAGGATATGCTGGCCAATAAACATGAAGCTTATAACCCTTGCTTTACTTCTGGTTTCGTAATTAATTGTGATGAAAATTATTGTTAGCTAAGAGTATAGTTTTGTACGCCTTGATACGATAACCCACAAGATATTTTACTTAAAAAATATAAGTATTTAAATATCCAAAAAAATAGGAAAAAACCTGATAATGTTACAGCACCAATGAATCTCTACATATTCATATGTAGGCAAACATTTTATTGAAATTCCATTTTTCGTTGCTTTTTTGTTACCTACTTTTACTCTATTTTCAAAAACAGGTAAATAATTCCAATTCTGACATAAATAGGGAATTTCAACAAAAGTTTATCTGATAACATAGAGTAGTCCGAAGTAGTACATCTTTACACATCGCAAACGGAAGGTTGTGATTTCGATTCCAGACGGAGCCAAAACAAATTTTACTTTATTTTTCAAATATTAATTTCGATGGGGTGAAAAATTCATTTTCCAAAAGACCTGCAGCAAACAGGTCTTGCTCGAAAAACTTGTGCTGATAAGAAACGAACAAGCATACAGAAAGCTCTTGACGGGTGATTCATACAAAAACAGCGCCCATTCTAATCATCCAGAGTTTTGTATACTTTTCGAAGGTTCATAATTTGCATGCGTTTGAATTTTCGTAAATGAAGAAACGTAAATTTAAACATAAAATATGATTTATGTATAAACCAAAATTTGTGATTTCGGGACCTTGTGGTCTATGGTTCTCCTTATTTGCTACAATTTCTTGAAGACCATCCAAGGAAACCCTTAAAAATAACTACACAAATTTATTCCTGGCGTTTCGTCATGTATATTTAAAAAAAAAACATAGCAACATGGCCTGCCCGTGCCTCAGAATTTTAATTAAGTCGTGTACAAAGTATCCTGCTGTATAATTTCATACTATCCAACCAGGATCTCTACGGTACCCTAAGTATAAAACATCGGGTTGTAACTTAACTACAGAATTTTACCAAGAATGTATGGAAACCAAAACGCTTCGCAGAGACGCTGTTGTTAACTTTCATACATATTCTGATCAAAGCTTTGGTTGAGTTTTAACGTAAAGTTTTAAAATTATTACTTGTTGGCTGGTAGTGAGGCGACACTGGACCAGCCCATACAAAATAAATTTAATCCATTATATCCAGTTTTCAGACTAAAAATACTAAGAATTTTGGTGAAAATAACTTGATTATCAGGCCGAAATTCTTCCGGGTAAGACCAACGTTTCACCATTTCATAAATATTGAAATAAGTATGGGTAGTTATAGTTATAAGAGTCCTCATAGGTATAGGTAGGTAGGATCGATAATTGTGTATAAGTGTAGAATTCTCTAGGCTAAGTAGGTACTTGTTATAATTATAGGAATTCTGTATTACATTTGTAGGTAGGATTTTGGTTGTATCTCTAGGTAGTACGTGAAGCGTCGAGACGTAATAATTACTCTGGAACCGTCTAGCAACTTTGGTTCTAGATCATACTGCTCTACAGAGTATAAAGGTGCGAATGGCCTGCAGAGCGGGCCAGTATCATAGCGACTTACAAACACATCGAAGCCATCTGATCAGTGAACCGAAACCAAGTAGAATAATCGAGAAAGTAGTGTGAAAATAAATATTGTAACAGTGTAAAATAAATAAGTTTTAAAGGAGACCTGTGTATTTTTAATTTGGAAAGACAATTGAACCCTAATTTCGTAACAGTATTTTCAAGGCAAAGGCTATCAGCGTTGAAAATGTTTTCCGCTCGTGGATTGATCGAAACGTCATCGGCAGATAAAATGGTGCGAATGGAACATGGCCACTCTATAATCTAAGTTGTTTTACATGCAAACATGTATTACATTTAAGATTCTTACTAAATGCATTCATATAAGCACACACGTATAAGTTCGCGTTTACACATGCCGCATGTGGACTTACAACGTAAAACCCCAATCTCTAATGAACAACTGCAACTCTGGTCGACCTTCCCTGGAACAGGGGTGACATTGGCAAAGTGAACCATTTTTTACAGTATGAGGATCAGCTTTATACCAACCTATAAGTCAAGAAATACCTACCAGTTTTGAAAATGCTTTCTGCCCGTGGATGGATCAAAACGTTGTCGGCAGATAAAATGTTGTTAATAGTAGACTAACATGGTCTACAATAGAATCTTCAATAGAAATTGTCATTTATGAAAATGTTGAACTATAAGAAAACAATACTCTTAAAAAAAGTTGATGAATAACAGAAATGACGTCATATTTTTGTTTTAAAAACAGGGGATTGTTTGTTAATGTAATCGAGTGATGATTTCGCGTGCTGCCTGAGTGACGTATCAGAAAGCAGCGGGAGATTTTAATTTCGTCGTAACTGCGCGCCATTTGATTACAACGTTTCCACATTAAAAGCAACTCCGTGCGGTAGGAAGGGCGGGAAAATAAGATAAGTTATCACACACTGATGAATCATCCGCCCTGGTGTATAGAAACATAGGGGTTAAATTTACTGAAGCTTGGCTAGGTCATAATTTAAAGAATTTCGAATATATATATTTTTAAGAAATCCTTTGCGGGAGACTCCCTAGATTTCAGAGACTCTAGTCTAGTAATCAGTGGTCTATGACACTTGTTGTAGTGCCACAGTGGTGTTTACAAGGTTGGTCGTCGCTACAAAGCGCCAATACTCAAGCAAGACCCAGTTGCTTTAAAGCTGGATGGACTTTTTAGTGGACCTTTTATTCAACCCAGCGATAAAGTAAAGAAATCTTGGGTCTTAAGCTTGCCAACCACTTCAGTTGAAGTCACTTGAATGGGGGTTCCCCAAACCCCGAGGGGGCTGGTACTCATTTATTGTGAAGGCTGAGTAAACCTTGCCGGTACTTTATTTTTGGGTTTGAAATAAACACCGAAACGGGAAATCATTTCTGACACCCTCGGTGGGATACGAACCCGAGTTCAAGGAGTGGAATGCAAGCACTCTACCAACTGAGCTTACCAGCATTATGCAGTTATCAAATTCAGAAAATATTAAAGCATGTTGTGTACACATGGTAGATAGGCTTTCTTGTTATAAAAACACACATTTAAACATGCCTACTTCGTACACGATTAATGGGCACACGTTATTCCAGTCCCGGGCAGCAAGAGATAACACCTTAATTAAAAAACGCGATTTGCATTATTATAACGGGGCATGTGGCATGATAATGCAATTATACAATTTACCTTACACGAAAAAAACACAACAAATTACTCACACTGGACGCTGTGATAATGGGTGCACATGTAATTTTCATGTCATGCTATATTTTGTTTTCCCTTAAATTAACTTAAATAACATATTAAATTTAATTCAATTATTCATACATTTAAATCGTCGGCTTCCTTTTTTCAAGGAAATAGTAGGAAAATGTACCAAATTTTAGCGATACAATGTGAAAAAAATATCAGAAATATGTGCATGTTTTTTTTTTAATATTTATTTTACAAAACGTATACGCTTTATTGGAGCAACTACAATGGTACTTATATTTATAGACTTTAAGAAATAAAGATTTTGAACTATAGTCCTTCTCAAGAAAAAATGGCCAATTCTTCCATTTTTTATGAAGGCTTTATACTTTTTTACAACCTTTAAGTGAACTGCGATATACAATTTTGTGAATCGTTGATTTTTTCTTCATGTTGATTAATTTGCTAAGGGATGTTTTTGTGTGAATAACATCTCAAGAGCACTTTACATGCGTATTTATTGCTAGTCAGTGCCAATTTTGGAAGCAAGATCCAGTCACTGTGAGGCTTGATGAACCTTTGAGACCGGTTTTTTTTAAAGACACGTAAATTTTTCATCCATGCTAAAATCATATTAAAAAACTACGAACTTATGGCATTCCGTTTACTGGTCTGTATAATTAACTGCTAGACTACGAGCCACTTTATTCAGTGTATTTATACCCTGTCAGATGCCATGAAAGTCACATAAAGCACAAACAAAAAATGGCATCTGATAGGGTCATTTTTATTTATGCAGTTCCGCTCTGAAGACTGACAGTTTATACGAAACGCGTGCAGCAAATATAACTAAATATATAATTATCATCATTATTCTTTCTATTATTATTATTATTATTATTGTTGGAATGGTAGGGGCTATATTACGCTGTGTACGGTCGAGAACGAAAAGTACCCTTCGTTTATTTTCCAAGCAACGGACAAACGCTACCCCCAGTGTTTACGTAGCTTGCTGGAATAGATTGCACGCAAGCGATTCTATTTGAAGTTATGGATTTATTCATGTCCGCGATTGTACAAAAGGTTTTGAACCCAATGATTGCCGGATACGAAATATCTCGTCAAAAAAATGTGTGCTACGCCAGATAGCTCGTCTTGCAAGGCCGAGAGTGTAGGGCAACGTATCATGAAACACGTGATATGTGTGATATCTTGCAATAAAATGTGAATCACCCTTAAGATGAGATAATTGAATCAATTTAATTATTTGTTTTATGCCATGTATAAAATAGATCGTAGCTTGTCGGTGCTTTGGCCAAGCGAGCTAGATAAAATATAGTTGATTCGATTCCCATCAGCTCCCTTGACAAAAACTTTGACCATTTGACTGTTGACTGGTTATATTTGTTAACAACTTATAGAAATAAGAAAGATTTAATTATTAATTGTTTATCCTTTATTTTCTTTTCTTGGGCAAGCAAAATAGGTTAATTAATTGTATTATTCTTCCTAAATTCATTTGTGTATGAAAAAAAATAATAATAAAAGCTGTACGTGTAATTCCTTGACTTATAGGTTGGTATGAGGCTGACCACCCATACTGTAAAAAATGGTTCACTTTGCCAATGTCACCCCTGTTTCAGGGAAGGTCGGCAAGAGTTGCAGGGCTTATGTTCATTTGAGATTGGGTTTTTTATACTGTAGGTCCATTTGCGGCATGTGTGAGCGCGAAATTATGCGTGTCTGCTTGTGTTAATGCATTTAATAATGATCTCAAATGATACATATTGTTATGTAAATATGAAATATAAATATTTGAAATAAGTAGGTATTAGTTATAGTTATAGGAATTCTGTATTGTATTGTGTGGGTAGGAATCATTGAATAAAATACGTGAAGCATCGAGAAATAAAGATTACTACGCCTTTCTGGAACTGTCTAGCGAATATAGATCTAGATTGTACTGTTTTGAAGAGTATAAGAAGGGTGCAAATCACTTGCAGAGCGAGTATCCTACGAGCTTTACAACTACATTGAACTAATTTTCTGGTTCCGGGTTTTGACCGTGGTCCATGTTTTTGCTTGTCTTCTTCTTTTTTCTTTTTTATTCTTTCTTGAAGACTTTCTTGAAGACTTTCAGCTGCTTTTCTTGCTGAAAGTCTTCAAGAAAGAATAAAAAAGAAAAAAGAAGAAGACAAGCAAAAACATGGACCACGGTCAAAACCCGGAACCAGAAAATCAAGCATCTAGATCCGGCCGTGAAAGCCTAAAAACATTTATACATTGAACTAAGTTGACCAGTGAACAGAAACCAAGTGTAATGGAATAGTCGAGACTATCTTTGTGAAAATAAATTAATAAAAGGGTCAAATAAACAACTGTATAAGAAGACCAGTATTTTTAATTGAAAGACTTTTGAACCCTAAATTCGTAACAATATCTTTGCAGCTTAGATTTAGTACGCACGAAACAAATAACAAGCACCTTCTTTGAGAGTACTTTTTGAAATATATGTATCTGCAAAACTAACAGAGTAAAAATGATTTATGAAATTATTAAGTTTTTTTTCATCTAAATAAGATCATTTCTTGGTTTGTTCTTTGACAGACATTTAACGAAATTGATTCTGACTGATGTACATGCTGTGGGCGCGGCACTCTCATAATTTTTATAGTATAGTGGCGTAGCAGGTAGACAAAGGGTTAACTATACATTAGTACTACATCAATATGAACTTTATATTTGCCTGTTTGCGTTTCATAATATTGTGCTTGCACTATAAAGATTTTAAAATAGGTGCCACACAAAGGATCGCGTGCTGGTAGATTTTAATTCCACGCGCGCAATATTGTGTTTGAAAAACAGCCCTGGCATGTTGCCAACGTGGAAACACCTCTTTTTTTGTATACCTAACCGAGTCAATTTTAATTATTAACAAACTTGTACCTACCTACGACAATATTTTAATGTTGTACATGTCGTTGAATATTTGACCGTGGACAACGCAGATGGTATTAAAATGGTGCATCATTTATCAATCAAGACATTAAAAAATAGCTATTAACAGAATTTTATTTTACATGGTATAAAATTAAATAAAATTCACTTTTTGAGTTTATTTTGTACACGAACAATTTGTGGAGAAGCAGTCACCTGCCATCTAAAGGTGTAAATTGAAACTGATGCTGAAGAAATAGCACCTGAAACTGGTTGTGTACAAAATAAAATAATATTAACAAAATTTACGTTTATAAAACTTAGTTAATTCTGAAAATCTTTATAATATTATTTGGTGTGTTTTGCTTCCTTTGTATTGACTTGTAAATTTGATATGGCTGGTCAAGCATAATACTACACTCTCCGCGAGGCTAGACTGAAATAAAGATTTATTATTTGGTAAACTTGTTTTGAAACTTTCCTAAAAAACTTAAAATCTTTGAAGCATTTTTGTTAATTTCAGCAACAACGCTTATTTTGATACTTATTTTTTACAGGTATTTTTAGTGCTGAGGAATTAGTAAAATATGTATGTAGGTAATGAAAGGAACTTTATATTTGAATATTAAAATGATCCTTTCACACATCTACGAGTAGGTAAATACTATTTTTGGAATTTTTATTTTTAATGAAAGACGCTTAATCAAAGCTTTATTTTTTTGTTTATACCTACAAATTTATAAGAAGAAAATTCAGCAAGGACTTACATTGCTATTCACAAAACATTTAATCCATGGATCACCGTTTTTTTCTATGGAAAATTATGCTTACGTAGAGGATGAGACATTGATTTGTGTGAATAAAATCATTTTTAGTGTGCTGATATGGTTTTGATGAGGAGACCCTCTCTGCATATAAAATTGTACAAAAAACACTAAATTAAAGTATTTTCTTGTTAAGTTGGTCTATTTTCGCTTTATTCAATCCTTTAAAAAATCTTTAAAATTACTAAACATTGTCTATCAGATCCAGTTTTTTTTTTCATTAAGATAAAAGTCCCCCATCAAATTACTTGAATACTAAAAGTTGAAAAAAAAGCCTCTTTGTATTTGAAAAATGATTAAACAGACCTTGAAGATTGATTATTATTTGCGACAACATGTTCGCCAACACGGCAGTGTAATTAATTTAAGATAACAAGCGTCGCGTCGCGTCGTAGCTAAGTTTCGAAAAGCTTTAAGGCCCCACAAAGGCTTCGGTTTGAGGTCAGTGTATTGTTAAAGTTATAATAGCAGGGTGATTAGTTGTTGGCGCCTACAAAGTCGACCTTGCTCCATAGTTAAGTGATTAACTGACCTTGGGTATCCGAAAAACACTTTCGATTTTCAAAATACATAGAAAAATCAAGCTTTGAATTTTCAAGGTTTTACAGTGTGTAGTTTAAGTGCTTGTTTATTTTTCAATGGTCTTATAATTAATATTGTGTATATTTATTAAAAAAATATACATTAAGAAGAAAATTGATATTGTAATTATCAATTTAAACTAGAATAACGCTTGTTTGTCAAATTTAAAAATTAAACTTTATGTATGTGTGGCAAAAAAATAATACTTCATCGTTATACAGCAAGGGTGTCTCGTGGAGACGTTGTCTACGTCGTCGGGTATAACATAAATTCTCCTAAAATGATTTTTCAAATATCAGTATAGTTTAATTGAATTGTTTATAATGGATTATAAGTTAGAAGTAGAAAATATTGGTACAAATACCAAGAAAGAATGTCTTCATATAGGCTACGGCTAAGATCTAGTGATGTAAGAACATTGGACACTTGAGGTTGTACACACACAAAACGGCTCTTTTTTGTCATACGTATAAAACTATACATTAAAATACGTGTGTAAGGAACACAAAACTGTGAGAAAATAGTGTTGCTTTATTTTTCTTTGAACTTTCTTTTTTTAATTTTTGCATCATATTTTACACATATCTGTGTAAAACAATAATTCTAATGCATACCTATGTATGCAATTAACGTATTTTTTTTTCAAATGCAAACATTTTTGTTTTTGGTTGGAATGACTTTTTAAAAACAAATACTCCAATACTCCAATTAACTCAACTTTATTGAGTAATTGAAGTCGTAGACTAAATAAATTTATTGTAATTTATTAATTAAATTGCAAATTAAAAACAAATAAATGTCATGGCTGGTAAAGAGAAATACGCCTCTATGTTAGTTATGTTCATTGCATTAAAACAGCTTTTAAAAAATACCAGTAGGGTGGGTCGAGCATAGATAAAAAATGTATTTTATTAGACTGGGGGTAGATATGGTAATATGGTTTTGATAGTTCCGCACACAGTCACCAATATTCCAATATGGTACCCTAATACGATAATGTTATTATCGAGATCTTTCCCCCAAGTATATCAACTTAAGTTAAAACTCAATCACACCGTTTTAAATAAAATGTACAGAAAATAAAACGCTCACATGAGGCACTATTGTATTTCTATATGTTTTTTTATTAACCCTACAATTGAGTTTATCGTGAAATGGGGTTTATATATAATATGCACACACACGTACGTATTTTTATATTTTCGTATCTACAGCTGGCATCTAATCAGAAGGCCACCCTTATTTTTTTCGGGGGTAGCAGTAATAAGCATTTTTATAATTTTGTTGATTCATAAGTCATAACATAATAATTAACCATGTTTGTTGTGGCATTGACGCTTTTTCACTCGAGGTGGCTGAAACATCTTCAAATCCATTTCAAATGTGTACTTTACATTTTAATCTGATCGGTATATTTTTTTTATAGCATAGTGTTTTGTATTCTCTGTTGTGTTTTATTTTCACGAGAGGTTTTTGTCATAAAAGAGTTTAAGGATGTTAGCAATTAGTTTTGTTTTGGCGGACAAACATCACACATGCGAGTATATGCAAATAGGATCCTTAGCAATCAATGGCACATTAACATTTGCCCTAGCAACCTGGCCATGTGACGTCTTAATTTTTTTAACCGTTTCAAACCTCAATGTCATGTATAATTACGATAAGTTAAAGTAAATTTCTATAGAACTTACACATTAATTTTTTTTTATACAATGAATATCTAATGAAGATCTTCACACTAAAGGGTATTGATACCCTTTACATAATAATGACAACAACAAAAAACATGTTTCGAAACCTGGAACATGAAAAAAATATATATTAAATGTACAAATAAAAAAACATAAAGTCCTGAGATGATTTTAAATGACTGAATTAAAGGCAGTTTCATGCATAGTCACCAAAAGAACTTTTGTCTTAGGCTCAGTTTAGACACACGAAATTTTTTTGAAAAAGTTTCGATAGTGACGTCAAGCAAGATGGCCGCTCCGCAGTGACAGTTGCTGGCAATTTTGATATTATGATGATTTTTAAAAAATGCCGCATGACCCGCTTATTTCGTAATGTTGGTCAGACTGAGTTGTCAGACATTTCCACTTCGGAGTTAAAATGTCTGAAAAGTCAAAGACAATAATGCTATGGACTCGACAATTTTGGTAGGTATTTTAAATTTTTTTGTTAATTTAAAACTCGAAAACCTTTATTTTCTGTGAAAACTAAAAACAATTTGGAAAATATTAAATAATTGTTAACCCCTTGAAAAGAAAAAGGAAGTAGGTAATAATTAAATTGAGTTTGTTCTTACTTTTGGATTAAAAACAATTTTATTTCACAACTGTGTTTTTTCCATTGCAACGTTTTAATTATGAAATGATTCCGTGAAACTTTTCACGGAAGAAACATGTTAATCAATTATTTTTATAAGTCGTAAATAATTTCAGTCGTAAGGGAAAATTAAATTTAATGTTGATCTCGGCAAATAAGCGCCAAAAACAATGACACAATATAATGTGAACACAATATAAAATACCAATGCAATATTAATGACACAATTGCAATATTGCATTCTGTTTCATAAAAATATTTTTGAGGTTAAGAACCCGTAATATATTTTCACAACTAACATTGGAATATTCAGCCAGTTTGTACAACACCACGATGAATTTTAAATTATCTGTATGATTCTTTTTTTTACCGACGCATAGTTAAACTTAACACGCATTAAAATAATTTAATTCCTACATTATTTTAATCCCATTCGATGTTTGACTAAACCGCAACAGCTAAATGCCATTAGAAGAAAAAGATTCTGTTTTAATATTTTTATATTTAATATATTAAATATTTTGTTCAAATGTGTGTGGAGACGGAAAACCGATAGTTGCCGCTAAAAATCGCTGTCTGACGTCACTATCGAAACTTTTTCAAAAAAATTTCGTGTGTCTAAACTGAGCCTTAGAGAACTTTTACGACGTAGGAAAGTCATCGAATATTTCTATGTTTCTACGAAAATTGTTAAGCGCCCCTACAACTTTTCGTAAAAAAAAATTAATACTCGATGACTTCCTTGAATTGTAAAAGTTCTACAAGTTTTATACTTGGCGAACAGGTCAGAATTCTCCTTATAAATTTGATCCCTTCATTTGTGTCGACTGTAGACCGTAAAATATATTACATATCAAATATTCTTTACAATTTTGTATGAAGTCATCATATCTACGGTTCTATGTTGCACGCTATTAAATCAGGGGTGTCCAAATATTTTGATTTAGTGTAAAAATGATATGAAAACGTTGAGGGATATAATTTTTTTTTTTTATTAAACAAACAAACAGTTATACATGTACTTTATGTGAATAACAACATGGTTATAACAATTCAAAAACCAGCAAAGAATATTTTTTATTTAATCCAGACTGCTCATGTTACTAAGACCTATACGAGTAAGTGCTTTTATTGCAAAATTCCAGTTAAAATTTGTTTTATTAAACTAAAGGTGATATTTTTATTCAAGTGAGCTCTATGTCGAATCTAAAAAAATGTTTAATACTAGATTTTGTAGGGTTTGTGTATTCACACAGTGAAAATTCATTTTTTTAAAATAAAGCTATTTTTTGTTTAACGTAGTTTATTTTCACAATAATATTTAATATCTCGAGTACTTAACTTCTTGGATTTGACTATGACTATAACCAATAATAAATTTACATTTCATATTTTCAGGAAACCAACTTACACAGATGCCATCATCCATGCATCCTCCAACCACCCACTGTCACACAAAATGGCAGTTTTCCATTCGATGATACATAGACTTTTAACAATACCCCTTGGAAAAGAGGCATATGGTATTGAAGTAGGGACAATAAAGACCATAGCCAGTAACAATGGCTATGACACATCAATAATTGATAACATTATCCACTCCAAAAAAAGAAAAACTATGTACAATAAGTATATATACCCACACTGCAATAGTGGACCAGTTGGAGGATGGAGAAGGTTACTATACCTTGGAAATGTTAATGATAAAATTAAATATTTCACAAACAATACATTTCATAGTGCCTACTACACTAATAAAAACCTAGGCAAAATGATTTACAACCACAAGGATAGTAGCAGCAACATGGATGGTGGCGGAGTTTACAGTATTTCGTGTGCAGACTGCGACTCTGTGTATGTTGGACAGACCTCAAGATCAATTAATGTAAGATTCAAGGAGCACAATAGGGCATTTAGAGGTCTGTCTGCATATTCCGAAATGGCGGATCATTGCATCGAAAATGACCATACCTTTGGCATTGACGATGTAAGGGTTCTGCACTCGGAATGTAAATACAGGCAACTAAATGCCCTAGAAACAATTGAAATTCATAAATTTAAGCAGAATGGCCCTATTGTAAATATTCAAATCCCTCTAGCTTCCCCCCTGCTCATTGCTCCTCTCCGCAATCTACCATAACCCAATCCCCTTAATTTTGGTTTTATTCTTTGTCATTTTGTTGTTATTATTGTTATTTGTCTTTTTGTGTTGACTCAATAATTTTATTTGTGCTTTAAATATTTTATTTTATTTTATTTATTTTTTGACCCTCAGATGTTTGAATTAATTTATTGTAATTATTACATATTATTTTATGTTTTCTTTCTTTTAATTTTTGACTGTTGTATTTAATTTTAATTAAGTTCATATTTATTGTACCTATACCTACCTATTTATTTGAATTTATATAATTTTGATCTATGGTTTGTTCTTAATAATTTTAATTTTTTATACATCACTCTTGATAATGGCCTGAATATTGAAGGTCGAAAGTACTCGAGATATTAAATATTATTGTGAAAATAAACTACGTTAAACAAAAAATAGCTTTATTTTAAATGTTTAATACTGTTTAGTGCTAAAATAATAGAAATTGTAATAGAAAATAACAATGGTAAAAGATAATCAAATTTCGAAAAATAAGGTTTATTGTTATAGGTAATCTTATGAATATATAAGCATTAATTTTAATTGCTTCAAGTAACTATATTTCACAATTTTAAATGTCTTCATGTCCATCTGTTAGTCATGGATTACGTATATAAACCTACCTTGATTCATTTTGCATCAATACTAGCCAGGTAAGAATGTCGAACGGACAACGTAGAAGCAGGAGCAAACGGTAAAAATATATATATATATCTAACTGAGGATTTAAAATTGAAAAAATATTAAGCCAATTTAGTTAGTACCGTTGATTTTTTATTGGCTATTTAAAGCCAAATAAAAACCAAATATAAACCAAATCATTCTAAGAGAAGAAATGAAACAACTTTGTTTTTATTATGGCGAGTATATCCAGTTCCACCACCGGTTTTGCCAACAATTCGTTTACATCCTCAGGTGGCTAAATAGTTACTGAAATTAGTTTTTTTTTCTTTTAAGATGAATGATTACAAAGTGAACGCCTCTACAATCAACGAATAATTACTCTATTTCTGAATATATTTCTTTCTCCTCTAAAGTGCACGAGTTGAAAATACCAAAATATCTGTTTTGTACGGCTTCTGAAATTTATGAATTTTATTTCCGTTGCAAGTGAATTAGATTCACAACCCTCTTTCCTTAGAGTCGGACAAAGCAAACAAACACCCTCGGCATGGGGGGGAAACGTGCATAGAAGTTGTTTAAAATTTCGGTCGCGCCAAAGAATTCCTTGTAATTAATTTATGTGTTTGTCGGCCGTTGTGGCTAGGGGTGGCCAAGACCTAATTTATCGGCGGTCAGCGGTCGTACGACTGAGGGCTTAAAATTGACTCCAATGTTCCAACTCTAGCAATACTAAGTAACTCTCGAACCACAAGCTATAATGTTGAAATTGGCTGACCAAAACCTTTGCGTTACAATTATACAAAAAAAAATTTTTTTTTAATAGATTTGTGAAGAAGAATGCAACTCATCAACCTATTCTTCCTGGCCAGAAACAGGTATAAATATCATCAATGAATAATTCTTTATTGTTTATTTTAATGAATTATTAATTAATAATTACCCAATAACATATGTTACACCAGGGTCAAAGTTATGGTCAAATGACCCAGGGGGGGATCGAACCAACGTTGTTCTATTCCAGACACGCTAGAAAGATCAGCCCACTTGGCCCCCTCGGCTATAGCACCGTATCCGTAACATTTCATAGTGATTCCTTGACTTACATATATATTGCTATGAGGCTGACCACCCATACTGTAAAAAATGGTTCACTTTGCCAATGTCACCCCTGTTTCAGGGAAGGTCGGCAAAAGTTGCAGGGTGTTGTTCATTTAATGTTCATTTAAGGTTTGGATTTTAATTTGTAAGTACACATTCAGCATTTGTAAGCGCAAAAATACACATGTCTGTTTGTGGGCGTAAATTTGATATTTATTTTATTTTATTTATTTAATAATAATAAAATTATGAGTTTTTAATGTGTATATGTCTATGCAACTTAGATTATTATAGATGTAAGTGACGCATATTGTTTATGATTTAAAACAAATAATAAATTATTCTCATTCGTTTTTTCTTGTATTAATTCTTTCATGACTAATAAGTAATAAGTAATAGGTAGGGACTGGAAAATAGTGGTGTTATTTTTTAGGAAATTCGCGTTATTTTTTTGTGAAATTCGCGTTATTTTTGATCAAAAACAGGGAAATTCGCGTTATTTTTCATGATAAACGGGGAGATTCGGTATAATTTTTAGGGTTGATTTGATCAAAATAAAGGTTTATATAATTGCAAAACAAAATATATTACTAATATTTACAATTTATTATATAAACAACATTATGTACCTTCAAAAACAATGAATAAACAAAATCTGAATCAATACGAGTATCTGCAACCGAAGATGGAAGGACCCACCGAAAACGTTTTTGCAATAAAAAATACTGAAGTGGTAGGTAAAAAACAATGTTTTTTAATTTTAGTTTCTTTAAAAAAATGTAGGTAGGTATATTATTTTTTAAAATAATCCTTTTTTACAAAAAAAAAACCATTGATTGAAAAAAGTATTAATATTTCAATGACACTCCGAATACCCTGCAAATATCCTTTTAAAATATTTAATTTTTGTGCATTTAGTGTCTAGATGAGGGTTATCTAATTTTTCAAGGGATGTTGGCTTTTATGAAAGCTTCAAGTTGTGCTCTTGGCTAATCCAGCAACAGCTTCACTCCTTGAAGTATTTTCCTTCATTGATGTCACGATTCAAGTCTGCTTGGATGATCCAGGACAGTTCTGCTTATCATTAATTAAAAAAAAAAATAGATTAGTGAATAGGAATGCAATTCACCAACCTACTCTGCCTGACCAGATACAGGTATTAATATCATTAATTAATAATTCCTTTTTGTTTATTTTAATGAAGAGTTGCAAGGCTTATGTTCATTTGAGATTGGGTTTTTATATTGTAGGTCCACATGCGGCATGTGTTAGCGCGAAATTATACATATCTGCTTGTGGGAATGCATTTAATATAAATCTTAAATGATATATATCTTTGCAGCTTAGATTAGATTAGATTAGATTCATTTATAATTACCCAATTACATCTGTTGAACCAGGGTCAAATTTATGGTCAAATGACCCAGGCGGGGATCAAACCCCGCGTCTAGCGTTCTAGCGTGTTTTTAAACGTTGAAAGATCAGCCCACTTGGCCCTCTCGGTCATAGCACCGACCAATTTTCCTGTACTTTGCACCTTGCAAAGGGTTTTCGCATGATTTTTTCCTTTCCTACAAAATCGTTGCGTTGCAAAAGCGATACATGACAACTTTTTCGCACAATTTCTACCAAAAGTACGAAAATTCGCGATATTTGCGTAAAACCTCAAATTTCGCGTTATTCGCGTAAAAACATCAAAATTCGCGAATAAATTCGTTTTATCGCGATCGCGAAATTTTCCAGTCCCTAGTAATAGGTGATAGGTAATAGGTGAATGTGAATGTGAAATAAGTAATAGGTGAATGAGGTTAATCACCCATAGAGTGAAGGGGGTCACTTTGTCCAGTATCACCCGGGCTGTTTTGGGGGAAATCGGCAAGATTTGCAAGGGTTGTGTTCATTTGAGGTGTACGCCATTTTTGGTATGTACACATACAGAATATGTAGATACCTAAGCGTAAAATTACACGGTTTTGCTTTTGGCATGCATTATTATAGTTCTTACTTTACTCACTTACATAACATCATGTTTTTAGGAGCAAAAAACATTGTAAAAAGGAAGTTTTAAAACACATATTAATAGAGTCTTTCATTCGTGTTATTTTTAAATAATTACTGATAAAGCTACAAAAAAAAAATGCACTACAAAAAAACAGTGTTTTTTTTTATAATGTCATGTGATTATCACAAAATTATTGTTTAGTTACTATCTATGAATCACTAAAATAAAAGTAAATGCATCCAAAGAATCGTACTGAAAATTGCATATCATTTATTGCAGCTGTCACACATTCCACTGGTAACTGCATTATGACAAATAACTTATTCATTTTCAGTTTCAGGTGAATGTTTTTTTTTGCTT
The DNA here is from genome assembly GCA_951799405.1 of Agapetus fuscipes. Lineage (NCBI taxonomy): Eukaryota > Metazoa > Arthropoda > Insecta > Trichoptera > Glossosomatidae > Agapetus > Agapetus fuscipes. The sequence goes on from OX637338.1 coordinate 5,491,145, forward strand.
GTGAACAGTGTCTTATGTAGGCAAGAGAAGAGGGCGGAAAAGTGGGCGGGCGCACCATGACCGCCTATCTGAGGTGGGCGGTTCGCCGGTCTAATAAAATACACTTCCGATGTCTGTGCAGTTGTGCAGGGTTCAATAGAATATTCTAGCAAAATGGAATATTCAAGAAATCTTTTGTGTTATTTTATAAACTTTGTATCAAATAATAAATGTTTAAATTCAAGATAAAGATGTTTAGTATTTCAAAATTTATTGACACAGAGAGAATTTTCATTAAACATAAATAGGTCGAAAATACAAAATTAATGCATGAAGCAGCAAGTGTTATTTCGCGCTTCCACATGCTGCATTCGTTTAAACCAGTGGTTCCCAAACTATGGTACGCGTACCACTGGTGGTACGCGACGCTTCTTAAGGTGGTACGCAAGCAGCTATGGCCATATGACTTTCTATGGCCATATGGCTTTCTATGGCTATGGCTGTATATTTTCCTCTTGTCTCGAACATGCAGCACGATTTTTCGCAATGAGTATCGTATTTTTTTCTATGATTAATAAATAAATATAATGTTGTCATCAACAGTTGTTGCAGTTTTTGTTGTTTTACCATTGTAAACGATTTGTTTAACTGTTACATTTCAGTGGTACGCCACTGATTTACAATTTCGTGAGTGGTACGTGAAATTTAAAGTTTGGGAACCACTGGTTTAAACAACAAAATAAAAATCGTCCCTCCAGTGCTTGTTTTGCTTATCTGCCATGTAATTTAAACTTGATCTTTCAATGACATTGTCTTAAGAATTACATTCTACACAATTTTAGCTGAGAAAAAATCCTAAAACACGATAGTGTGGGAGTTGATTTCAAGATTATAAAAACCAATTTCCAGTTTTCATAAGACGCATTGGTCCAGTTCACGTAACTAACATTGCTCCTGTGAAATTATCTCTGATGGACATAAAACCAACAATCACTAATACGACGAAATCTATTTGAATTCTCAAAAGCCATATTCTTTTCTAAACCATATTGTTTTCAAAGTATTTTTTGATAAACTTTCCAAGAAAATTTCGTGCCTTCGACTACTTCGTTGCATCGTTAAAGTTCTTTCAATCTTACATTCAAGAAATTGTATTTATACCAAGTAAGTATAAAACTTAATTTTTAAACTATGCCGTAGCATTTTACAAAAAAATAATATGGAAACTAGATCACTTACTAGAGGCTCCGTTTCAATTTGTATACTACATATCTCGGGTAAACGCTATGGGTGGTTTTCTAGAGAATGTTTTATACTAGAGTTACTACTATTTCATCCATACTTCTATTTTATTTTTACTCAGAGATATTAAAACCACTCCCAGCCTAGGGGCTGGTGTTGCGTTGACCATTATAATTCCCGCAGAGTAAGACTGACCATCCCCTGGGTCTACCCACCGCCCATGGCGTGCCCTTAATGGGTTGCGAGACCATAAAACTCAAGCGTACCAATTCAGGATCAGAGAAAAATAATTATTGGGGTCTTCGGGAGCTGCAGACTATTTCAAGGGAGCAACCAATTACCGGCAGCTTGGTAATTATCAGAATAAATTATCTGGTCGATTGCTAAGTTAAAGTGTTTCTATTTACCAGAAAATATGGACTCAAATCTTACAGGGTTGCAAGTCTCATCACCACGGTAATTTTTACCTACCGAGTATCGGTAGTCAATGTTTGTATGAAAACAGCTGTTCACTTGCGGCCATCTTGGATTGACAGGTTTTCATACAAATAATACCGATATTCGGTAGGTAAGATTTACCGTGGTGGTTAGACTTCCAGCCCAGGTCTGAGGATATATTTCTTACAAGTAGAACTTGTCATATGGCTGCTTTTACTTCACGGGAAAGCCTTCCGCCACTTAAAATATATAGCTTTGCATTAGCGTTCATGTGCTGTGGGTCCATGAGCGACGTAAATGAATAGATTCAGATGTTATTTTACCGATCCAAGACTCTATTCTAATACACAGTATTTAGATTTTGAATCAATATTTTATTAACTATCAGTTAGAGAACAGAAAAATCTATCTAACCTACTTTTATTGGTAATTTCGACACAATTATTGTCTTTTCATCTGTGAACAAAATATGTTCCACAATTCTATGACAAAAAAATCGTATCTTTAATTACAGTTTGTACTATTGCATGTTTACCTAGAAAGTTAAACCCATACCTTAAATTAATTAAAACCCAGCAACTCTTGTCGTCAGGGGTAACATAGGCAAAAGCTTACGAAAAGCGAGAAAACTTGTTTCTATGACAATACGCTCATGCACAAAAATTCATATTTTTGTGATTCAATTTAATATCCTTTTAAAAATTTAAAAATCTTATTACGATAAAACTACTCCAGCCTATTAAAACCGTGGTTGTTTTATGAAAATACCAGCATGCAGCCGCTTTAAGGCTACAAATATTTTACCGCCGCTTTTGAAGTTGTACTTTCACTCAGTGGCAGAGCTTTTCCAATGTGAATGGCAAATTATGTAAGTTTGCCAGCGTATATTTTCAAACAGTTTTCGAGCGAGAACTTTGTAGACGAGCTTTGATTCGGATCTGACTTTCAAATGCTTCAAATAAGAACTCGATTTATTGAAATGTTGTGGGTCGATTTGTATTTTAGATTTTAGAGTAGGATTTAGAGTTATGTTTCATTTTAATAGCAATGTCTGAGACAACAAAACAAGCCAACACTTTTTGGCAGTTTCATTTTCGGTAGGTATTTAATGAAAAATGTGTTTTGTGTGATTCATTTTCAAAATACAAAATATATATCAAATGTGAAGATGATGATTGCTTTTCAATATCAACAAATAAGTGACACAAAAATGCACATCAAGTAGGTTTACTTTTGCTTTACTTTTACTAAATTGCCGCATGTTTACATGTAAAAAATAATACATTTTAGAATGGTTTATTATGTATTTGTTGTTTTTGTGTAAATCACACACTTAGTCCTGTACAAGCTAAGTTGCCGTTATATAAAGCTCCTATTCTCAAGCAATATAGTTTCTGTAAAGCTCGATGGACCTTTGGTGACCATATTTTAGTAGACAGATTTTTTTTTACCCAACGAAGAATATAGTCATTAGAAACTTATATGATATTTTTTGTGCTCCACCGAGAAATGAACTCACATTCTTCCAATTACGAGTCCAAAACGTTGACCACTACACTTAGTACCCATCAAAACAATGATTCTGTTGTCTACAAATTTGGTTAATTGGCACTTAAAAAGCTGAAATATTACTTTCCAACGATTTATTTCAAAAGTCTTAAGCTCAGTATTTTCAACATCGGCATAGTAACTTTATACTGAATGAAAAATACTAAGAGTTCAAAAAGTTTTTTGTTTAATTTTTAGAAAATAATTTTTATTGTTTTTTTAAAAATAAATCTTTACCTTTGAAAAATACTACTTATGTCAATCGTGTGTGTATTTTTTTGTATCAGTTTAAAGTCACATAAGCAAACGTAAACGAGTTCCAGTTCCTTGGATCTCAAATTAGTAACGAAGGATCTTGCGAAGGAGAAATTAGACGCCGTATCGCCATTGCCAAAAGTGCCATGTCTAAGCTGGACAAAATATGGAAAGACCGGGGTGTGAGTAACAGCACCAAGATTAAGCTTGTCAGGAGTCTGGTCCACTCTATTTTTCTCTATGCTGCTGAAACATGGACCATAAAAGCAGCAGAAAGAAGAAAAATTGACGCTTTTGAAATGTGGTGCTGGAGGCGCATGCTTCAAATCCCATGGACGGCTAGACGCACCAATGAGTCCATTCGTCGGGAGCTGCGTTTGGATGGCTTGACTCTGGCCAACATGTGTACACGCCGTATTCTTCAGTTCTTCGGACACGTTGTCCGTGGCAATGAGGATAGCCTGGAACGACTGGTTGTGATCGGTAACTTGGAGGGGAAGAGAGGAAGAGGTAGATCCCCCACACGATGGACCGATCAAGTGAAGACAGCAGCAGGCACCTCGGTAGTTGGAGCGTTGCGGGCAGCGCAGTCGAGGGAGAGCTGGAGAAGATTGGTTGCTTCCACAAGGGTCACAACCCTCAGTAATGAGGAATAGGATTAAGAAGAAGAAGAAGCAAACGTTAAAAAATGCTGACCGTTCATTTTCTTAGCTTAAAATATACTTAGATATTTTAATATTATAATGATTGTAGAGACCACTCGGACGTCCCAGGATGCGGTGGGCAGACAACATTGAAGCCGATGCCGAAATTCTGGGAGTGAGGGGACCATGGAGGGAAGCTGCACAAGACAGAGAGTCCTGGAGGATTGTGGTGCGGGAGGCCCTGAGCCTTCAAGGCTTATGAGCCGAAGAAAGTAAAGTAAAGTAAAGTAATGATTGTAAGGCTTGGTTGAAACCAGTTTTCTAGCACCTGAATAAGTGGTATCCTCCATACAAAGGGCGGGCCCTCTATGAGGTCTAATATTACCTCTGTGCAGGATTAATATTATCCTCGACAGTGTATGTTATTACTTCTTGGGATATTTATGAGAAAATCACAGGTTTGGCGTGACTTAGGCACTAGGAAAGGTGTAAGACTCTATTGACCAAGAAATATGTGAACATACAATGTTGCATGCATTCTAAATTCCTATATAATCTGCAATGGTTTGAGTGTCTACTTTGTATCAAAAACTGTAATTTAAATAAATACGTGGCTCACTTACTTGGTGAGCGTTTTTTTTTGTGAATCCCACTTCAAGATCCCACTTCATCAGTGGATCCTAACCGGCAGCCCTCGAGATACTCGGAGTAGACTTTTCGTCTCTGTGAATAGCATTGTTCATTATTTTTATTCGATTCCACTAATAGCTCACTCGCTTGACTTATAGGTTGGTATGCGGCTGACCACCCATACTGCAAAAAATGGTTCACTTTGCCAATGTCACCCCTGTTTCAGGGAAGGGCGGCAAGAGTTGTAGGGTTTATGTTCATTTGAGATTGGGTTTTTATAATGTAGGTCCACATGCGGCATGTGTTAGCGCGAAATGGCCTAATCCTTAACATGGGTAAGACAGAAGTGATGTGGGCGGCTACAACCAGGCGTGATCATCTCTTGACAACTCGGGTACCACTCTCCATTGGGGGAGAGCTGATTCAGCCCTCCGACTCAGTCAGACTTCTAGGAGTCACACTGGATCGGAACCTCACAATGGGAGAGCAATTGAACTCGACTGTATCTTCCTCATTTTTTGAACTTCGCCAGATAAAGGCAATCAGGAGATGCTTACCGTCGGGAGCAGTCAAGACCCTGGTTAATGCCTTTGTGATGTCACGAGTTGACTATTGCTCAACGCTGTACATAGGTCAGCCGAAAAAGCAGTTCAACCGTCTTCAGTCTGTGCTGAATTCAGCGGCAAGACTCATATTCGGGATGTCTAAATTTACTCGCATTACTCCATTGTTAGGGAAACTGCATTGGCTTCGTTTTCCGGAGAGGGTGGTCTACCGTGTTTGTCTGATGGTGTATAAGGCTGTAAATGGTACAGCTCCTTCATATTTGGCTGCCATGTTTACACCCGTTGAGAGGGATTTGAGACGCCAAACGCTCAGATCTGCAGGGGATGGCGTGGTGGACTTGGTCCAGCCACACCGTCAGACACGCACTAATTTTGGGTTCCGGTTTGCGGGACCAATGGAGTGGAACAGACTGCCACCTAATGTGAGGAAGGCAAAGACTGTTGGTGTCTTTAAAGGAGCACTAAAGACACATCTTTACAAGAAATCTTATCCGTGATTTGAGAGGGCCCTTGAGGTGTGACACACACAAAAACGGCGCTCTTCAATTATGTGTACATTAAAATAAATTATTCATATATATATATGTCTGCTTGTGGGAATGCATTTAATGTAAATCTTAAATTATATATATCCTTGCAGCTTAGATTAGATTAGATTAGATAGCGTTGACCACTAGACTATGGTTAGTTATACGTTGATACAAAAAAAACTCATTTTTAATTTTGAAAAAACTCAAATTTGTATGATGTAGTGACTACATCACGAAACGGCGCTATAAAGAAATCATTAACTCATCATCATCATCATGTATACCACCTTTTTTCCATCATAATTACATGTATATATTTAATACACCAATTTTGGTGTTAAATGGCTCTTAGATTAACCTACAAAATATTCAAAACTCTAATGTGCAGGCTATTACATACATACAACATGAATAAATAGTTCAAATTTCAACTGGAACATCAATTTTCAAATGAATTTATACACAACACATAGCAGTATAAATCCAATCACGATTTAAAACAACAGTGTGAATTATTACGATGCGTCCGACTATTTTAATCTATATATAAAAAAACATTAATTCCATTGGCGTCGCATAGGCTTAGAGCACTCATAAATTTAAATAAGCCATCAGAGGGCAACGCGAACACCTCTCCTTTTGTCGAAATATTATTTATGAGCCAATGCGTGTCAAACTACGTACATACTGCCACCAATTGTTTGGCCAATATAGAGCACAGAGACATGGCGATTTATGAACGGCTTGTATCAAAACGAAGCAACTGTTATTACAAAAAAACATCCGTTCCTTGACTTATAGGTTGGTATGCGGCTGACCACCCATACTGTAAAAAAAATGGTTCACTTTTCCAATGTCACCCCTGTTTCAGGGAAGGACGGCAAGAGTTGCAGGGCTTATGTTCATTTGAGATTGGGTTTTTATATTGTAGGTCCACATGCGGCATGTGTTAGCGCGAAATTATACATGTCTGCTTGTGGGAATGCATTTAATGTGAATCTTAAATGATATATATCTTTGCAATTTAGATTAGATTAGATTAGATCCAGTAGATTTTCTTTATACGAGATCATCAGTTTCATATAGATTTTTTTTTAATTTGGCTGTGGTTACGGCAACAAATCCCGGAAAACATCTCTTCAGTATCATCAGCCAGCCGTGTAAGCCTAAAACTCCTATATGCAAATTTAGTTTTATGCGCTAAGGGGTACAGGCTAAGGACATACCAAAGAGCCATTAAAAGGAGGGTGTTGAGAATCAACCTCAGATAAAGGGTTCCGAACCAGGAGATCTGTAGATGCTAGGGTATCACTGACGTTATACAGCGAGCGGCCTGCTTAAAGTGCGCTGGGCTGGTCACGTCGCAAGGCAGAACCATGACAGGTGACCGGAAAGGATCGTCCAGTAGCAGCCCAGAATGTCCAAGCTGGGAGTAAGGAGACCCCAATTGATACGGCTAGACGACATCAAGGGAACAACAGGCAGATGATGGCTGATCACTGCAGCCGGTAGACAAACATGGAGAAGATTGGAGGAGGCCCACGTCCAGGAGTGCTTTGCGAAAGGCTGAAAAAGAAGAAAAATAGAATATGTCAAAAATAACATCGAGATGTTTTGGCTGTTGCCAATAATACAGAATAATAAAGAGAGGGAAGTAAAGAAAAAAGTACACAAGAAAAATGAAAATTGCCAGGAATTACGTGAAAAGGTGACTTTATTATTTAATTTAATTTAAAAAACAAAGCATTACCTACTTTTTTTGCAAAAAGTAATCATGTAGTGTTCCAACACATGTTTTTATTATGGGAAGCGTATTTTTTGATCTTACATAATACACAAACAATACAAAATATATTAAAACTATATGCTCCAATATATATTTGGTAAATGACGAATTTTCATCTTTTACACGCTATTAGGAAAATTTTATCGTTCGTTTTATTAAATTTTATCAAATCACAACTTTCTCACATAATGGCAATTGTTTGCCTTTGATACGAGGCTCTTTATCTCTATTGTAAACGCAATAATCAACGGTGGCTTGGTCGGATTATGAAATTTTCTGAAAATTTAATCCATTGTTTTCAGTAAACGCTATTTCAATGAAATGTTCAATTTGCATGCGTGTTTTTCAATATGAACACGTATAAATACTAATTATGAATTCAATAATGATAAAAATGAATTTTCCTTAAAAAGAAACAAGCATTTTATATAAACAAGATAATATGTCTTTAATCTACAATCTTATGTAGTTGCAAAGATATATTAAATTGAATATTCATATGACTGACCGGTCCGTAGTCTAATGGTAACGCTCCGGACTCGTAAATGGAAGGTCGTGGGTTTGAATCCCGGTGAAGCAAAAATAATTTATCATTTATATTTTCAAATATGCTCTACGCTGGATTGAAAAATTTAAATACTTTTACCACAGACACTTTAGCCTTACAGCAAATAAGTCTTTCTTGAGACACAATTTTCATACAGATTATCAAAAACTTGGTCTATTTTTTCTTTAAAAAGCTGTAAAAGCGTTTTCCCATTTTGATACCAAATTTGAAAATATCAGTTACTGTTTTACGCCGAAGTCAAATACTATATCTGCTGCACTTTACCCCAAAAGTTATTTTTGTTTTACTAAAAATGTATGGAAAATTTGAGACAGTTTCATACATTTTTTTCTTAAACACTATCTTTGAGTGTGAACGCAAAACTTTGTACTTAAAATGCAGAAAGGTCAAGCAATGTCACGTTGCACTTGTACCACGCGCGTTTAGCAAGCTCGCTTCCGGGTGCCGTGTCGCGGGCAAAATGTGAAAACTTACATTACGAAAATTACTTTGTAACAATATTATTGTTGCGTGGCGCTGGCAGAAGGCATTATCTAATCTAAGTGATTTTGTATGAGGTGGTATTTTTGCTGTTTGCCCTGGAACACAGGCGGATGTCGCCTTTTGTTTATATCATTCGCTTGCCTCGCTTGTGCAAACATTTTTGCGGAGTTTTTCTCGCGACTGTGTAGCTAGCTAGCTAACCACTACCAGAGCGTCATGTCAATTTTCTTTGTTGTAGCCATACACCACCACATTGAGAGGTGATTCTGTTCAATTATATTAACGCCTCTTCCACGTTGGTAGAGGATTTTTTGTTGTGTACAATTCTTGATAGAAGAAAAACATTGTAATTTTATTTTTATTGAAAGTTTGATTTAAGAATAAACCTATTTGTAATTCGAAAAGCATTGATTGTGCAAGTTTACATTCTGTGAAATAAAATATCCTGTCTCAGATCAATACATAGATAATTTAGACGTTAAGAAAAATGGGTGGCAAACAAGGTTTTTTTTCATGGATGTTAGTCTCTGTGTTCCCATTGATCTATGTAAGTTTCAAAATAAATCTAGATTTCCGCATTTGGCTTTAATTAATTGAAGTGTTTTTTTTTACATTTTACGAATGATATTTCTTTTTTCAAAAACATAAGGTTTTTTGTTAGTTAGAAAGAAACAACAAAGAAACAACAGATCCAAATTGGTTGAAATATCAATGGTTTAAAGTCTATACAAATTTAATGTTAAACAGTGTTAATCTTACATAGCAAAACCAAGGCTCATCTGCAGCCTACAGTGAATTGTCTGCATAAAAAATCAATGATGCGTAGATCAGCTATGCATGATTTTTTTGTGAATAGCCCTGTACGACTTTAATCGGAACCTTGTAATCATCGATATCTAAGTACTAAGAATGATAAACTTAATGCTTGTTATAGCATAAATTATATTATATTCTTATAAGTAAATTACAAACACAGTTATCATCATTTCTCATAGAAAACTATTCTCCAACAATATATTGTCAAGTCGGTGAGATTTTCCAACACTTGTGAACTAACCATTCCTTGCGTCTTGTGACTTGTGAAATTCCGTGTGAAATAGCGGGAGGATAGTTTCATTCGCCCATCCTCCATAGCATTGCCTTCAAAAAACGATGCAATAAAAATGAATTATTGCGCAAAGGTTACACTTTTACTGCCTTTTAAGCCAAGAAGAGAATCGCAGTTTCTTTCAGGAGTACAAAGTGCCTTCACACCTAAAGCTGTTCCTGCCCCCCTTCCTCCCTATCCCCCGCAACAACTTCTTTGTCCTTTCTCCTCTCTCCTTTGCTAGCAAAGTCTGACTCTGGCAAATACAAAACCCGCTGTTGAGATAACCTGATTAACGGATTCAGCAAGGGACATGAACGTGTTGGACAACGTACTACTCGGCACCATTAATTGAAATCTTGATTTGTTTCACAGTTCTGTTCTAATTTAAGCATTTAATCAAATCTCTGATATAAATAATTTAATAAGACCACGTTATCGTAGATTCATATTTTTTATGGAACGCTAAAATGTGAAGACGATTGTAAAATAAGTAGTTTGTTAAAAACACATTTTTTTGGCAAAAATAAAACATCTCTTAAAGATTAACGTGACGTTCCTTGTTACTCGCTCCTTGACTTCAAGGTCGGTATGAAGCTGACTACGCATACTGTAAAAAAAGTTCCCATAGCCAATGTCGCAACCCTGTTTCAGAGTGAAGGTTGACAAGAGTGTAGGGTTTATGTTCATTTGAGATTGAGTTTTAATGCTTTAAGCACACATGCGGCATGTGTAAGCGCGAACTTAGACGTGCCTGTTTTTGGGAATGCATTTAATAGGAATCTTAAATGTAATACATCCTTGGATTACACAATATTTGAATATACTTAAAAAAAATCTTAGTTGATAATATAATTGTTAACAAAATTTGTGCACATGTAAAAATGACCGTGTTTTTGCACTAGCTATAGATCTTTTCCGAACTATGTATAAACTGCTTAACCATTTTATTCAAAGCTCATTATTTTAATGAAAATGTTTGCATTCATTTACAAGGCCAAGTCGACTTAGTCAGCGGGGACGATAACCAGGCGCTGCTGAAGGTAAAAAATGTCAGCGGGATGTACGTGGCGTTTGCTGTGTAGGTGCACTATGTACCAAGAACTGGGGTGTACCACAAGGGCACCACCTCGGTCCCCTCGCTTTTGCCATCCATCACGCGGGAAGCTGCCTGCGGGACTTCGTGCAACTCTTGAGCGATGATTTGTTGGCCAATTGCATCGCAAAAGGAAAATGCTTGCGGTTTTGCTTGTATGCTCGCTCAGCAGTTGCGGATCTTTTTTGGTAGATTTTTATAGTAGTGAGTTGAAGAGTTCCGTAGTATGGCAGTTGCATGCTTCATGTATTAGCGTCTCGTGATTTATTTGAAAGAGCTATTGTTGATTTAAAACTGCTCCCTTGGCCTATTAAAATGTTCAAACATTGTGAAATTTTTTGCAAAAAAAGTTTAAAATGAAAGTAACATTTTATATAATGCAACGCAACGTAACTCAACTAAGCTACACACATAGTGTAACATCTTGCCGCGTTCTCCCCAAAGGGGTCGTAGTATGTGGCGAGTGAACCTATTTATTTTTACAGGTACGCCTTACGCTAACCACTTCAGTTGAAGTGGAGGTTTTCCAGCTCACGAGGAGGCTGATTAACCTTTCTGGTTTTTATTTTAGGCTTGAAATAAACACCGAGATGGGGAATCGTTTCTGACACCCTCGCTTGATGGGATTCAAATAATAATAATATTAGGATGATTTATTTGGTAAGCGCTATTTTTGTGTGAATTACACCTCAAGAGCCCTCTGCGAGTTTGATCGTCGCTGTAGAAAGCGCCAACTCTCAAGCAAGACCTAGTTACTGTACGGTTGGATGGAACTTTAGTGACTGGTCGTTGGTAAGGGTACATGCATTTTTTCCGAAGCGAAGAAACATATTTCAAATATGAATGGTATATTTTTTGTGCTCCGCCGGGATTCGAACCCACAACCTTTCATTAACGATTCAGAAATGTTAACCACTAGAATACGGACCAGTCAATGAACCTGAGCCCTCAGCATGCGATGGGGATAATAATGAATGTAAGAAATTTTGGTTTGATATTCAGAATATTTTGGCAACCTTTTGCTAATTTTGATTGCCCAATCAGGAAATGTTTTAATCACGTGCATTATTAGTGATTTACATTCCTACATACTTTAACATAACAAATCAACTGAAAGCATTCTCATTATTGTTGCATGGCACGATTTTATCTACAGACACAAGTAAACATTCACCATTCTGCCGCTATCTATGGAATATTTACGTCGTGTTCTCTAATTAGAATTCCAAATCGTGGCATAATTGGCGTGCCAGTTCACTTTTATGATGTGAATGGCTATCTGAGAAATGTTGCAAGATGTGCTAAATGCATTAAAGATATTTGCATGTGCACAACAATGGTATAATGAATATTATCTAGTGTTACGAGACATGAAGCCCCCCATATTGCTTGTTTGGCTTATCCACCATTTGATTCAAAGATGACCTTTCAATGAAATTGTCTTAAGAATCAGAATAAGAAGAAAAATAATGTTATTTGAAAGAGGATGTGAAAGTTAAGGTACAAAAGAATGTGATGAGATGGTTTGGGCGTGTGGAACGAATGAATGATGATAGACTGACCAAGTATGTATACAAAGAAAATGTGAAAGGATAAAGTGGGAAGGGACGATCGAGAAAAGTATGGAGTGATCAGATTGAGGAGATTGTGAAAGAATGGGATATACAAAGTGAGCGTAAAAGAAGAAAATACATGAAAAAGGTGTTGGATATGAATGAATTGAAAGAGGTTTGTAAGGATAGGAAAAAATGGAGGCAGCTCTGGCCTCCCCTAGCGGAATGGCGACAGAGTTACAGTTACAGTATCACATTCTAGTCAAGCTGAGCTAAGAAAATAACGTAAAACATGATAATGTGAGAGTTTTTTTTGTATAGATTTGTGAATTTACCAACCTATTTTGCCTGGCCAATTGTCTTCACGCAAAAGCAGAAGCTTGTGTGCATGCAATGGCATCTGTTGAACCAGGATCGAAATTTGGTCAAATGGGCAAGACGGGATTTGAACCAACGTTATTCTGTTCTAAATACGCTAGTCAAAAATAGCCTCTATATGCCCTCGGCCATAACACCGATAGCTGTTTTTAATACTTTCATGTTAATAAGACACATAGGCCCAAGTACACATACAAACATTGCTCATGTGAAATTATCTCTGATGGAGATAAGACAAACAAGCACTAAGGGGACGATGAGGAACAAAGGTGCAACGACTAAACACTATGAGGTAATTGGTAATCTATGTTGTCACAGTATAAATTTTCCTCTCAGAATAAATGACTTCTTATTTTACTATGAAGATACCCATCGCATCGTAGTATGGGTAAAACGTCCGGAAGCTCCAGCTCCTACACAGACCACGGCAACAGATCCCGAAAAACATCTCTCCAGCATCATCAGTTGGCCGTGTAAGCCTAAAACTCTTAAACAATAAAAAAAATCCTCTCGAATTGGTTAGTTTTAATTTAATGTTATTTATAATAATACTGAGATGGTTTAACTTTGAGAGCATTGTTTTTTTGTGAATCACACTTCAAGCGTTCATTCCGAGCTTGGCCGTTGCTATAGAATGCGTCAATTTTTAAGCAAGACCCAATTGCTACAAAGCTATATGGACCTTTGTTGGCCGGTCATTGGTATAGATAATTTATTTTTTCAACCCTGCGAAAAGCAAATTTGAAAAATTAAATACTTTTGTGGCTCTCGGAAATCGAACCCACTTCCTTCCAATCATGAGTCCAAAGTGTTAACCACCAGACTAGGGACCGGTCTGTTTCCTTAACTGACTTAAATGGTGATCTAATCTTATCTAATCTATGTGTAATTATTCAAATACTTGATAATTTATTTTGTTCTTTTTTATACAATTTAATCCGGTTTTATTCAAAACCAACATCAATCGCCACTTCCTTGCAACGCCTCGCGACAAAAGCACCAACACAAGCAACACCTCTGCGGCACCCTTCCAGGGTGACATAGACTCCCAGGACTCGAGAATTGGGAGCCTCCCGCACAGGATTCCTTAAAAAAAACAAAAAACATATCCCACCAGATCCTCTCAAATCATCAAATTTGTATAGGTAATGTTATGTTTTTTTATAAATCTTGCGGTATAATTCAGAGCCTTTGAAATCGTAGATCATCTGCCGAGTAAGTGAATTTTACATTCCAAAAATATGATCATGTGTGGATCATCTATAGATTAAAGGCGCCTGAATAATACAGATCGTGTTTTCATTATGAGCATCATCCTTGCAGCAGAATTTGAACGCTATGCTTTACCATTATACTCGTATACAAGTATACCAGGATCGGAACCTCGAGGCTCAAAATTAATTAACATTTTCATACAAAGCCTTCAAATACTTCAATGTTTAATCAATTATTGCTGATGCTGTTATCCGATAATAATCAGCATACATCCGATACAAACTACGTTTATTTTTGTTTAAATTATTGCACTACCATATTCTCATAATTATCCAATATGAATATAATATGAATCTCAAATGATACATATCTTTGCAGCTTAGATTTAGATTTAGATTTAGATCCAAAATATTGCAGATTTTTTTTTGATTCCTTGACTTATAGGTTGGTATAAAGCTGATCACCTATACTGTAAAAAAGATTTCGCTTTGCCAATGTTACCCCTATTTCAGGAAAGGATGACGAAAGTTGCAGGATATATGCTTATTTGAAATTTTGATTTTTATTCCGTAGTACACATAGAGTATTAAAATGTGGACATGCGTTTCATTTTATGCATTTTAAATGTTTATGCATCCTTGCAACTTAGATAACAGAATTACATTATAAATTATACCATGTATAGGGTAGGAATATTTGAAAGCAAAAATATTACATTTTCACATTTAGACATATAAATTATATCTTGAATCGTTAGTAGAATTATGAACATTGTGATTTTTTTTGGTTTTTAATCGTAATACTGGCTATTTTCACAAAAAAAATTATAGGAAAAAAAACTCAAACTATGATTTTTGTAACCAAACCTTTACTTCTCCATAAAAAAATACATAGTTTCAAGTGATTGATGTAAAAATTATATTCATTTACTTAGGTGTTGTAAGATACAGGAAGCCAAAATGGCTCCAATTAAAGATGCTCAATTTAGAGCGCTCGAATTAACAAGGGCCAATAAATAATTGTCAATCAATGAGGATAGGTACTGGGTGGCCCATCTCCTCAAGTACCCTTCACCCCTTTACAGACGGATTGATGGAGGAGCAAGATTTCTCGTTCAATCTGTGTGAATCACCATTACCATACTTCAAGTAAGGAATTTACCGAGTACCTATTCAAAGTTTGTATGAAATTGAGATAGCACTTCCACAGCTTTTCGAACCAAATTTAGAATGGTAGATACATGAAATTACAGAACGCATTGTTATGAACCGTGATTATGCTTTAAGTCGAATTTGTCTACGTCTTGTAAGAGTTGCGTCCAACGTTATCGAGAAAAGTGTCTCTTCAACTACAAGGCAAATACTGAATTTAATCGAAACCATTTTTTCATGAATGCTCCAAATTTTAATTTGTTTCGACAAGCAAACATCACACAAAGATAGACATCAATAACAATTAACTAACCATTAGAAAGCCTTTTCCAAGGCCGGGTGTAGTCACTGCTGTTTTAACGTTTTAAAATTCCAGACCTGATTTTCAAAAGAAGTTGCCCCTTGTGATCGAAGATTTAAGGTGCATTAGATACCTGTGGAGGTGTTTCATAAAACGTGTACAATGTTGTTCATAATTGTTTAATTGCATCGCAGGGTTTGTCTGACTTGTTGAGGAATGGAGAAAACATGGGCTTGAAAACCGGCCTCTACTTTAATACAACTCTAAGATATTCGATTTTCTTCATCATCCCCATTGACGACCGGTCCATAGTCTAAAAATTAGCTATTCGGCCTTGTAAATGATAGATCGTGGGTTCAAATCACGGTGGAGCACAAAAAAATACCATTTATGATTTCAAATATGCTATTAACGGGATTGAAAAATTCATACACCTGTACCTAAGGCTGGTCACCAAATGTCCATCCAGCCTATCAGCAACTGGGTCTTGCTTTAAAACTATTGACGTACAAGCTCTCGCAGGGCTCTTGAGGTGTAATACACACAACAACAGCATTCACGAAATAAATCTTCTAAACATTATTATTTCTTTTCATGGTTCTTGAAATTAGTTCAATGTCCAAAGACCGTGAATTCAATTTAAAAACGTTACAATTTTAAGAAACACTCGCTGACTTCCTTGCGTCGTAAAAGTTTCTACTCGGAATGTTATCCGCGTAAGATCACAGGAACACGAAGCCATGGAGAAACAATGAAAAATAACCTGAATGGGGAAACACTTAGAGGTCGTTAAAGGTCTAGAATTTCAGGGGGTGAGTAATGCCAACAATTAAAATTTGCTTATCTCTTAATCTCTGCAGATTAATCAATATTGTTTTGCTTTGAGATTTACGTAAACTTGTTCGCGTGAAATTCCTTCCATTTGTGCTTTTACAATTTTATTTAGAATTATGGATAAGTACTCCAGTCGATAGCTCAGTTGGTAGAGTGCTTGCATTCCACACCGAGAAGTCGGATTCAAATCCAACCGAGGGTGTTGGAATTTTTTTCCCATCCCGGCAAGGTTTACTCAGTCTTCAAAAAAAGTGAGTACCAGCCCCTCGGAAGCTTGGAAACCTCCACTTCAACTGAAGTACGAGTAGTTGATGTACAGCCGGCTCCCTTCCTTGTAAAATTAAATAGATTCCACTCGCCACATGCGAAACCCTTCGGGCATAACGCTGCAAGAAGTTGCACTACACATATGTCTAGCTTAATAGCGTTATTCTTCAACATTTTTTATGTATTTTTTTTTAATGTGTGTACACGAAAAAAAAAAATCCAAAAAAAACACCTCCAAGCCACATGGGAGTCATGGGACCCCTTCGGGGAAAACGCAACAAGAAGTTTCTCTATATGTGTAGCCTAGTAGCGTTTTTTTAATTACTCTCATTTCTTTTTTAATGAAAACTGATACTGAAATCAGTATGTAGGTGCATATATATTTTTAATCTTTCTTTTCTTCTGGAATGCACACGGCACATACATACATATTACAAAGCTGTCAGCCACATACATTCAATTTCAAATACCTCTGAGGTATCTTTCTGTGCATTCATTATGTCTCGCTTTTTTGAGGTCCTTTTATTTTTAACCAAGATAAACAATGCAAAGCCGGGTATTCAAAGGAACGCAAGTCATCAAAGCGGTTAGCCTTTGGATCGTTTGACTAGCTGACAGCCATTGTCACGGAAATGAGTTTTGGAAAAAAAATACATAACACAAAAATATTCGTGTGAACAAATGAGACTGATATACATAATTAATCATCATAATATTTCATTTTTTTTGTTACTCTGCCAAAGGCTGTTTTCTTTGAAACAATTTTTTTATGGACTAAATGAAAGAAAAAGTGCAAAATATTTTCGTAAGATTCCATAAACTATGATTTAAGACTTATATTGCAGCTTGGATCTAAGTTGCAAAGATAAATTAACATTTAAGATTAAAAATTAAATGTATACCCACAAACAGACATGTGTAAGTTTGCGCTTAGAGATGCTGCATGTGTACTTACAAATTAAAATCCAAACCTCAAATTAACATAAACACTGCAATTTTTGCCAATCTAATCTAATCTATGTTGCAAAGATATGTAAAATTGGGGATTTACATGTTATGCATTTTCACAAGCAAACACGTCTAAGTTCCCGCTTGTAGGTACATGTGAACCCACAAAATAAAATTTTAAATCTCAAAAGAACATACACCCTGCAACTCTTGCCGACCTTCCCTAAAACAGGGGTGACATTGGCAAAGTGAACCATTTTCTACAGCATGGATGGTCAGCCACATACCAACCTATAAGTCAAGGAATACCTACAAATAAAAGATAACATTTTGGTTTATAAAAATCACAGAACTGTGAACAGTTCTCATCAAGATCATCATCATCATCATGCTTCACGCTGAAGAAGCCCATCGTAGAAATGGGCGAAACGTCCGGAAGCTCCAGCTCCCACAGACCACGGCAACAGATCCCGGAAAGCATCACTCCAGCATCATCAGCCGGCCGTGTAAGCCTAAAGCTCTTATTTAAAATTAAGATTGATCTTATATAATCTACAATATAAGTTGTAAAGATATATCGACTCATATCTTCTTAATGATGCTTGGAGGAGGTCTACTTCCAGGAGTGAACTGAGAAAGGATGAGAAAGAAGAAGAAGATGAATATGATTCGAAAAACCCATCTTACATTAATCCCCTGTTCTATTGATAGGTATACTTCATATATTGTGGACTTGCAAAATGTATTTGATTCAGAGTATAATAGGTACGTACTGAAATAAAAAAAAAAAACAATTATTTGTAAAAGCAAATCAGAGAGTAAAAAACTACCAAGAAGATAATAATAATTATTCCTTAGCTAAATTAAACCAGAGTTAGTTTACATTTGCTTGGAGCGTTCTTATTTTGATTTTGTAATTACAATGATGGTGCATCTTATGTATATCAGAACAAACTTTACGTCTAAACTAAGGTTTACGAAAATGTTTAGGAACTTAAAAAGACCTCCTAGTGAGCGTTATGGGTTTCAATATATTTTAAAGTGCTACTCTTTGAGTAAGGTTTATACTTGGGGTTCAGGATTTTAATAATCCTTACCGGTATAATATCGTATGCAGACCTATTAAATCGTCATCATTGCAGTAGGCTTATACGTCTGCTACGAGAAATCCCACTTCAAGCTGTATGAATAGAAACGAGCATGATTGATATTCATCCTACTATTAGGAACCCGTTTGAAGTCAATTTGAAGGAGTTTTGTTACAGGAACTTCTTTATAAGAAATATTTGAGTCAGTCGTATCAAAGCCGGTGATCTAGGATTTATTTGAAATTGAGATGAATATATGGTAACACTGGCAACAAGATGATGGATATGAATGAATTGAAAGAGGTATGCAAGGAAAGGAAAAAATGAAGACAACTCTACTAAGGCTCTGGCCACCGCTAGTGGGATAGCGGCAGAGTTTCAATTACAGTTACAGAACACTGGAAATCATATTCATTGAAAAAAAAGCTGAATTTTCGCTTTTCTTTTAATATGACTAGGTAATTTATTTCTTATTAAATTGAAATCTAAGTCCTGACCTGCATTCAATTATTTTTAATGTTTCAAATCTACATTAAAAAATTATTTAATAAAACATGCATTGATTCGCTTTACTGTATATATTAATAAATAAGTATGTATATATTAATAAATAAGTATGTTTTGTAACAAAAATATGTCAAGCAGATTTATATTGCTTTGAACCATACTAATACCAAACCTACATCACAAAATTGTAAAATGATAATTTGAGACTGAAATCTTTGGAAAAAAATACAGTTTATGGAACCATTCTTATGATGAATCTAAATAATTCTTATTTGTGAAAATTATACCAAAAAGATTCACAAATATATCTTCGATTTTCATAAACTTTTTGAATTAAAGTTCTCTCACTGTGTAACCCACGAAATCCTTAAAAAAAATTAAGATTTTCTTACAAGAACATTATTTTTCTTTTTACCGTGTTTCTATGGGAATATTATTATTTTATTGTATGAAATAAAAACAAATTACTTCGAAATTCCCGCACAAATTGGATGCTAAAGGGTTTTTGAGAGGTTTCAGACCTTCTTAGAATACCAGTGAATATGACTTTTATGTACTCAGCATGTAATTTAAACCGATAATTTTGTAAATTGCGAATTTTCAATAAATTCAATTATATTAAACACACTTCAAGTGAACTTTCAATAATTATTATTTATATCATTAGTCTACGCCAGTTTTTTTCTGGCTACGAAAAAACTTTTAGCAATAAACAGTGTCCATTTTCTTTAATACGCAATCTTAATTTTATTTATAAACAAAGCTTATTTCTTAACTTATAGGTTGGCATGATTTTGATCACCCATACTGTAAAAAATGGTTCACTTGGCCAATGTCACCTTTGTTTTAGGGAAGGTCGGTAAAACTTACAAGGCCCATGTTAATTGAAGGCTTGTATTTTAATTAATAATTATGTACAAATGCAGCATTTGTATTATGTGAACTGACACGTGTCTGTGGACACGCATTCAATATTAATTTTAAATGTTATTTTATTTTTGCAACTTAGGTTGGTATTTATTTAACATTATAATTATCAAATAAAATTATTATTTTGGTTTACAATCAAAGGTATTGTTGTACTACAAATAAATAAAAAACATTCCCTATGAGCAACTTTTTATAAAGTGACTTAGTAAGTCAGTATTCTATAAATTTCTAAGATTGTTCCTCTGAAGATCATACATAAAAATGTTGTATATTTTCTTAACTTAATTATCCTTAACTATCGCTCGGATGCATATTTTTTTTCAGTTCATTAAACACGGCACGTCATATTAATCGCTAAAAATGTAACGACATAAAAAAAGTGAAAGTTTCAAGGCGAATAAAAAAAAAAGATCTCTCGGGATTAATATAACGCGTTCGCTTTTACTTTCCGCCCTGTAATGCAGGGCGACGCCTTCAAAGGGCGGTTTTTCGAGATCCGTGTGACGGTTCGACAACCCCCAAAGGCGACTCCGCCCCCCCCAGCCTGGCCTTTGCACTTTTTAATTACGGTGCAATATCCCTTTTCACTTTGGTGCTGAAATTGAAATGTGACGTGGCGTGAGCACAGAGCTGCAGGAAATAAAGAAAAAAAGCCACCCTCGCTTAATATCATGTCCATACTTGTGCAATATTTATCAAGCTGTTGATGGGTTTATATGTAGGTTTTAAAGTCATTTTAAGGGTGGTGCGTCTACCTAATTAAGAGGGAAATTCATTAGAGCAATTTACGCAAGCGCTGAATATTAATCCTCACCTTCGTAGAAAGAAACAAAATTATGAAGATTAAAATTATATGCAAAATATATATAAAAATTATAAGTATTTTTTTTATAATTTCTCATTAAAAGTATGTTTTAAAAATGTTTTGCTCAACGCTTGTAATATATAGAAATGCGAACCGATGCAATACAAACAATAAATGCATGTATGTTTTCTTTTAATCAAACTGATATTTTACTATTCAATTCAATTTTATATTTAAGATTGGAGAAGCTTTGGCATTAAAGAATAATTATTTGTTCGATAAATTAAATGTATGCATTATTTCACATACATTAAAAGACATGTTTGCCCTTATACATGCTGCCAGTACTTTTCATGAGAAAATCTGAAACGCAAAGGAACACACACTCTTTAATTTTTGTTAACTTTACCTAAAAGTGGGCGATTAATTTTGTTTAGCGCTTTACAGTTTTTGTGATGAATATAACGAATACCAACGGATGAAAGTTAAATTTCAAATGAAGTAAATATTTGTTTACTTACTAATTACTGGCAAAAGTAGAACATGTATAGACATGAGCACTCCTAACCTATTAGCCTCCTCTTTAGTTTATGTACCATTTTTTGAATGAAGGTGTTCAATTTCATACCAATATTTCAGTAAAGGAAAAAACTCTTTGAACCTAACCTTCCTCTTTAAATTACTGGCAACAGCCGCTCAGCTCACACGGGCCGGAACCATTACGGGCCATCTTTATTGCGGCCCGTATAAGTGTGGCCCATTTGGGGTAGGTTAAGTATTATGGAGTAAGAACGGCCCCAATTCCACACGCTAGGGGTTGGTCCATACTCCATATGAGATCAGTACCCCAAGTATGAAAAAAAAATCAACTCCAAAACATCGTTTCTTAAAAATATAAGGTAGCTGAATAGCACTCCCTGAGAACTCTTTTGTTTACCTTCACTTTTTTAATAGCTATGGTTGAGTTTAAACGTAGTTTTCTACTTGGTGTACGTACTCCTTCAAGGATTGATTGGTAAGTGAAAACCATCTGAATAAGGGTAGATTTATTTGTGTTGATTTTTAGAGAGTTGAATATTTGCAACATCAATAAATATAATTCAAGCTGGCACTCTTGGAATTTAAATGCCTTACTTATAAGCCTGTTTATAAACACTTTACTTTTACTTTTAAAATATCTAATCTTTATTTTGTTCTGTATTCTATTTGTTCTATATTAAAAATTGAAGTATAAATGTACATTGAATAAAAATTAGAGCATCTGAATAATTAATTATTCGTTGCAATAAATCCAATTTCATCTTTGTATATTCTCTATAATTTTGATACTGAAGACAATTGAAGCATCATTCGTTAGTCACCTTTTTTTGTTTGCCACTGTTATCATGTACATACTCAAAATTCTTTCCTGTATGTTCAACTTCGTCCAAATTTTTCTCCATAACAATCAACTACAATTTTTAAATTGGTGTACCGAGAGCTCTTTTTATTGTTGTCTTTTCTGTTCAAATCCAAAACTACGAAATCGTTTTTAAAATTCACAAACCCCTTAAATTAATACATAAGGTTTATCAAGATTTTTTTTTCGATATCCTTAATACCTTATTCTATACCCATATCATGTCATAGCCTCCCTATCACAACAATCTAAAATTGTAAAGCCTGTATAATGTACTTATTTCTGGAATAAAGTAGTTATGATTTAAAACGCTTCCCTCTTCACAATATTATTGTCTATTTTACTTCCAAGGCACCACTATAGATTTTTGTTAAGATAATATCTTGCAAGCTGCCTACTACAGACAGAGATAATATGCAAGTTCTTCAGACAGCCGTCAAGTGGCAAGTTTATATTTGGAATCGTTGTAATGATGAGTGTCCCATTGACGTAGAAGAAACACGTCTCCTGATGACTTTGGATACGTAGAGAAGGTCTATTTCTCCAAAAAAAATCATAATAGTTATTCAGAAGTTCCTTGACTTATAGGTTTGTTTACGGCTGACCACCCATGCTGTAGATAATGGTTCACTTTGCCAATGTCAACCCTGTTTCAGGGAAGGTCAGCAAGAGTTGCACGGCTTATGTTCATTTGAGATTGGGTCTTATATTGTAGGTTCACCTGCGGCATATTTAAGCGCGAACTGATACGTGTCTGCTTGTGGGAATACCTTTAATATAAATCTTTAATGTAATGTATATTTGCAACTTAGATTATAGATTATAGAAGCAAAACTTTATCTTTCTATCTTTAAATACTGACCTGTGTGTACTGTAGTCTAGTGGTTAACTTTTCGGACTTGTGATTGGGTTCAATTCTCGGCGGGACACAGATAATTTAATTTTTGAGCCGTGCTTTTTGCTGAGTTGAAAAATTAATCTGCCTTTACCAAAGACCGGTCCACCCAGCCTTACAGCAATTGGGTCTTGCTTTACAATTGTCGCTTTCTACAGCAACGTCCAAGCTCGCAGAAGGCTCTTGAGGTGTGATTCGCAGAGAAAAAGCGTTCATCAAATAAATCTTCGTGTTATTATTACACTGTCTTGGTTGGAACATCAGGTAAGCGATTGAATTGTGCCCAAGGAGTCTGTTGGAAACTTGGCGAAGAAAAACACAGGTAAATGGCGAGGGGAACTTCAAGTGTCCGATCTTGAAAATAGACCCCAAGTTTAAAAAAGTTGCGTTGTAAAAATGAATGAAAAATATAACGCTCAACGGAGGCTGTGATTCAGTTTTCATACTTTATTAGTAAACCACTATGGTTGAGCTTAAATTGGTATTTTATACTTGGGGTACGGACCCCATGAAGGACTTCGTCTAGGCATTATGATACGAGCATTTAAGAACGATAAACCAAAAGGCTCTTATAAATGGATTTCAAAAGAAATTCAAAGAATGAATCAAATGATGCTTACAAAAAGAACCATTTGAAAAAAAATTGCAGAAAAAAACATACAGAAAATTTTATTTACAATATTTTCTGCATTATTTGCATCAAGAACATTGATAATATTATATTTTTAGAATGAGGTCCCAAAATTTGACGACGATAAAAAAGTTGTGACTGGATTATTAGGGCTAAGACTAACTTATATTTTATTTTTATTGCTAAGGACTCGTAACATAAACATGTGACATTTGCCCGTCGAGAAAAAAAAATTAGGACATCTGTACCCTGAGCCTGAGTACCAGTTTTTTCACTTTACTCCAAATATTGTGTACTCGAGAAAAATGTACGTGAACTTGTAAAGCACCGCTGGCAAAAAAAGTTTCGAAACTTGTTTTGCCAGAGGTGCTTTACAAGTTCACATACATTTTTCTCGAATACTCAATACTTCGAGTAAGGTGAAAAAACTCGTACTCAGGATCCCGTACAAAAAGCGTTTGTTTAATTAAATCAATTTCGTTAAGGATTTATTTTTAATAGTACTTACTACTTTTCGCAGATACAAATCTTCCATGATAAAACTTTTATTTTCTGTGCGACATAAAATCTAAAAATCCTCGCGTCCTATTGGTCCTGGCGCTCTTAGATTGTTTTGTCTTATTCCTAACATCAATGCCGTACGTTGCACACTTTCTTTTTTATCAATAATTGTAAAAAAATTAAACATGAAAAATGACAAACTATTCACAATCAAATCTAAAATCTTCTTTTCTCTTTATTAATTCGAACAAATAACTTTGTTTTTCTATTGAATTAAAAACAAGAACAACAACAAAACTTTTAAATTATTATGTAAAATTAAAACAAAAAGTTTTTATAAATCATTAAAATTTAAACTGAATTTTCACAATGTCAATACACAAACCGTTTAGCTTTTAAATAACTTTGAATTTATTGAGAAAATTAAGTAGTATTTTTAAAAATAAGAGGATTAAAAAATTTCACTCAAATAGTATAAAATGAAAGTTCTTTCTTTTTTTCATTCAAAAAATTCATAATTAAATTACGAGTTAGTTTTTACTCCTAAAACTGTTAAATTTAAATTCCTTCGTATTTTTATACAAACGAATTGACAGGAAAATTGAAGACTGCTATAATTTGAAGATCTTTGTTTTTTATAAAAGAACTACGTGATACAGGAGCTAGGAAGGTCAAAACAAGGTTACAGAGGAGTACCTTTTGGCTGACATCTCACATCCTCCGAGCCACGACCTTTCTAATCGGTCCATTTAATCGAATAAGCTGTCTGGCGAGCCTTTATCCGATCTTCCAATGCGTATACTTTAACGTTCCTTCAATACCATTGTTAAAAACCCCGCCCGGAGCGCTGTCCCTGATTTAATACAACATGAACGTTTTACATTACTCCATCGGTAAACATTACACTTTGATATCACGTTGGAAAGCGATAAGGGATTTCTATATGATGATAGGATGTCAATATTTACTTGAAAGGTCTGACGATGAAGTATTTTTTTTTAACATGGGTGATATCATGCTTATTATTGTTACCCTTTACACTTTACGGAAATAGGTTTTTTTTGATCAAGGACTTTGACTTATAGGTTGGTACGAGGCTGACCACACATGCTGTAAAAACAGGTTCACTTTGCGAATCTCACCCCTGATTCAGGTAAGGTCGGCAGAAGTTGCAGAGTACCTATACCATGTGAGATTTTTATATAAAATGCAGTATTTGTAAGAGCGAACTTGCACGTGTCATTTGTGGGTGTGCTTTTTACATGAATTTCAAATGTTAATTCATCTTTGCTACTTATTATAGATTATAGAAGGACAATTGTAAAGTAATGAAACCGATTTCTTTTTCATGTTAATATTTGCAGTACCCGACGACTTTCAATACTTCATTTGGGTATGTGGCATCGATTTAATTCCAACGGTAATTGAAGCAACCTTAAACAATGCATGAAAAAATGCGTGAAGTCCTATCGTCATCAAACTTCACACGATCTATTCTGAGGGTATTTTACACGTTTTCTGAAATTTTGATCAAATTAAGATGAGCCGCTTAGCCAGGAGGGCAACTTTTCTAAATATTGTATAATCTATAATCTAAGTTGTAAAGATAAACTTATTAACATTTAAAGCTCATATCAAATGCATGCCCACAAACAAACATGTGTAGTTCGCGCTTACAAATGCTGAATGTGTACCTACTTACAAATAAAATCCAAACCTCAAATGAACATAAACCCTACAACTTTTGCCGACCTTCCCTGACACAGGGGTGACATTGACAAAGCGAACCATTATTTACAGTATGGGTGGTCAGCCTCGTACCAACCTATAAGTCAAGGAATATATGAAATAGTATAATATGAAAAAAAAAAAAAAAAAAGGCCAATTAAACTGTATTTTATCTAATAGACATGATATTTTACATTAACTTTTATAGAGTAGTTTACATGTTTCCTGAAATTTAGATTAAAAGAAAGGTTGAACGGATAAATAATCTATAAGGAGCATACTACGCACAAAAATAAGATACCGTAGTATATAACAAGTATTAGAAACAAGCTTTATATTTGTTTTTCTTACACTTTTTGAAGATTGAGAAAACATCAATATTATAAAGACCTGGATCAGAAAATAAACTAAATAATAAATAATGTCAAGCACTGGTTCACCGCTCAAAAATTGGACGATCAACCAATTAGCCATCAGCCGGATGAGATAGAGATTTTTACAAAATTTATCATAGTGGCTTAGTCATTACTCATTGGATTGTGCAATGAAAATAAGGCATTGAGGTATTTTTATAGTCAACAAAGGTCTGCGTATATTTTCACATGGCCATTGGCCCGTGTAATTGCAGCTTTACTATTCTTAAACTCGACGAGATGATCCAGAGGACTCAGGTAAACGGCAAAGCAAATTATCTCTAATGTTGAGCCAAAACTTCACGAAGCATAAGAAGTGGATCTAATAATTTTATGGAAATAAACGAAGGTAAGCAGTATTCATCGGGGTAGGTGAACCATGAAAAATCATAACATCGGGGTACTTATTCCTTTTTTATATACCTGTACTGTACTTACTCTAAATATACAGCTTTACATTTAAAATCAACCAGAAATTATGTAGAAAATAAAACACTGCCTCTAGAGAGCGTCTTATTTTTCGTACAATTTTTGGTAAACGTATTAGTTGGGGTACTGATATAATTTGGTATGAAGACGTATTGTACAAAATCATAGTATACAATTTATTTTTGGGCTACTTCGTCACGCCACAGATCACCCCATAGGCGTTTTGAAAATGAGTGTTTATATTATGTAAATTTTAAGGATTAACAACCCCTTTTGATTTTTTGAAAAAGGCTTTGAAAAAGTACGTATTACCCTACTAAAGACAAACACATTGGAAGCCTTATGCTTTAATGAATAATCAAAAATTTCAGAGCATCTTTAATTAAGATGCACATCTAGTTTACTTGCGTGATAAATAAGGGAGATTTTTTTTAATAAACCACCAAAATTCCAAGAAAAACAGCTTAATAAAATTATCTTGGAATTTTTTTTTTACCAAATTTTACACATTTATGCTGGCTTCATTTATAGTGTATCTAATATTAAACATATATACAAAAATCTGTAAATGAAAACTGTATTTTCAATTAAAATAAGATGGTATGGGGTGTTAATGCTACTCCGTTTCTGGGAGAGGCGGCATGAGTTGCCAAGTTTATGTTCATGTGAGGTTTGGTTTATTCTGTATGTACACATGCAGCATTTGTAAGTGCGAGCTAGCATGTACCTGCTTGTGGGCATGCATAAAATATGAGACTTAATGGTCAATATATCTTTACAACTTAGATTATAGTATACTGAGTAGAATCTCCAATATCCCGTGTTTATAATCAACATACAAATGGTAAATGAAATGAGTGAAAAACATGAAAAAATAATCTCATCAACGTTTCATCAAGGTTATCTTCATCATTTCACTTTCACGCTGAAGAAGCCCATCGCTGACATAGGCGAAACATCCGGACGCTCCAGCTCCCAGAGACTACGTCAACATATTCTGGAAAGCAATTCTCCAGCAAAATAATATATTTTTAATTGAGTACTACATATAACGGATAGTTAATAGAAAAAAACGGGCATGTTTTAGCTTTCATGCTTAGGCAAAAAAAAAAAAGTGGGTACAAAAGAAATTCAAAATGTCCCAAGGACTGATCCGAAAATAATCAAAGCATTGTCCGACATTGCCGAGTACCGCACGTGGGAGGAAACAGATTTTTTTCTTCACAAAAGCCCGAAGCTTTTTATTTCCAATTTAGTTGTACAATCTACAGGTATTCGTACAATGGCGACTGCTCTGTCATATTATAAAATACGAAACCACACAAACATGCACGGTGTACCCTCCCCTACGTAAAAGGCAGTACTATCCAAGTTGTATAAGATCAAGGTCTGCCTGTTTTTTTTTTGTAATTGAGATGTTTTAAATAGATCCGACATTTTAAGTTTTTTTTTAATTTTACACTTTAAAAGGATGCACCATTATTCACGAAAGGTGTTTCCTTTCACCGTTTTTCAAATACATATTTTTGTATTTTATAAACGCTCACATTTCGGTACAATTACAAACGAACTTCTTGCAGTCTCTTCTTTTTATTTTATTTTTTTCTTTAGATGAAAAACATTATGTCATACGCAAACATGCTAGACTTCAAAATGGACAACTCTTTTACCTTTTTCCTTCCTACTTTTCAACCATTAACTAAAGGTCCATGCATAATTACAGCAACTGGGTCTTGATTGTATACTAGGCGTTTTCTATAACGGCTACCAAGCATGCAGAGGGCTCTTGAGGAGGAGGCTTTCAGTAAAAGCCGACTTATGTACCAAGCGATAAAGAAGGGTCGACAGCTCGCTATAGCGTGTCCGGATCAACACTCACACCGGCATGCACTAAAAAGCTCCAGACACGCTTATTTACATTCACTTCCTTATTTCAATGGCTTCAATTATTATCTTAAAACATAATTACTTATGAAACTGGAGACATGCTTTTTGGGATCTCTTGCTGTGATCTATCTGAGCAGAAGCTTCCAAACGTTTCGCTCCTATCTGCGATGGGTTTCTTCAGTGTGATGATGTGATGCTAAACCGCTATAAACTACCAATACAACAGCTGTCAAAGTCATTCCCATATTTTTTTGTTACTTATTTTGTTTCTTCTCCTCATTCAATGCCATAATTTCAAATGACACATTCAAAGCTTTGGTAATTTTCACTTGATAACTTAGGGTGGTATGAGGCTGACCACCCATACTATAAAAATGGTTTACTCTACCAATGTCACCCCTTTTTTTTGGGAAGGTTGATAAAAGTTGCAGGGTTTATGTTTATGAAACTGTTAAAAACTACCGATACAACTCTCACAGTCATTCATACGAGTGGTGGCGGAAAAATTAAAAATATTCTGCCATTTATTAGTTCTGTTCACAGCCAACAGATGACGCCCTGACTGGTGAAGTGACCCAAGGACGTCATCTTGGATGTTCTTCCACGCAGACTTGATGACGCTCTCTTCCGTGCCTGACTACCTTGCTAACAAAACAACACGTCTCTCCGACCATCGTTCCTCCGCCGTTGTTTCTGGTCTAAATTATTGCGTTGTAACAATTATTTGTAAATTCATTCTTCTATCCCCAAACGAGTATTTTTTTTTATATTGCTATTTTTTTCTTATTATTAACGTTCAAAGCTATAATAATGCAGATGGCACATTTGAAAGCCTTGATAATGATATAACTTAGATTGTATCCCCTAACGGAAGATGGCAGCAGATACCAGCAGTTAACAACAAAACTAATTGTGAGATCCATTTTAATTACCTCAGCTCGGTGGGTAATGGCGGGAATTGTGCCAGTCATCGGCGCCCAATTACATTTGACGAGATGCTGGGATAAATCCGACAGCTCCAGCCATTCACAGTTATCTTACTCCACCTCGGAGGTGGGCTGCTATTGATTAACATTTGTATGTATTCTGCGTCGTGCCTAGAAAAACATCACAATCTGCAGTAACTTTGTATAAAAAGCCTCAACTATTGAATGGCTGCAGGTTTTGATAAATAAATTTTACTGTGAAACTATACGTTACTAGATGATAATTAATTTTATTATTATAATTTTGAAAGCTTTCTTAAATATATTAAACTTTAAAGGTAAAACTACATAAGTGGTGATTCACTTATATGAGAAATCGTGGATAAAAAAAAATATTCGTGGTAGAGCAAGACAGAAAGGTATGGATGGACCAAATTTCCGAAATTGCGAATAAATGGAATATCCAGAGTCATAATAAAAGGAGAGCTGGTATGAAGGAGCTCTGGATAAAATGAAAGAAGTATGTAAGGACAGAAAGAAATGGCGGTTCATCTGTAATGTTGGCAGCTAGGGTTAGTGTTTATATATTTTTTTATTTGTTTATTTCTAAAACGTAATTTGTTGTGTATGCCCCTTGACTTATAGGTTGGTATGCGGCTGACCACCCATGCTGTAGAAGATGGTTCACTTTGCCAATATCCCCCCTGTTTCAGGGAAGGTCGGCAAGAGCTGCAGGGCTTATGTTCATTTTAGATTGGGTTCTTATGGTGCAAGTCTACATGCGGCATGTGTAAGCGCGAACCATACGTTGCTGCTTGCCGGATTGCATTTAATACGAATCTGAAATAGAATACCTTTTTGCAACTTAGATTATAGATTGTAGATACAAACTCAAATTCCGAACTGCAGCATCCGAAATAAAAAAAAAATCATGATAATCGCTAATCTATGATAGAATTGCTGGGTCTTAAGAAAAACAGAGGAATTTATTGAACAATACTTTGAATTGTCGATGACTTCTTTGCGTCGTAAAAGTTCTCACTTGGAGTACTGAGCTCAGTACTGACTTGCAGTACAATGTGCCCTATGTTTCCCTGCTCTGTGTCCTGTACCGCAGCTGGTGCCTGCTTCACGCTCCGCCGCCTCTTCCGTTCCACTGTTCCCGCCTAATTCAAGGACCAATATTGTCGACATGAAAGTAACGTCTGTCCGTGAACAGCGTGCTGGTGGGTATTAGAAATCGGGCATTGATTGATACATTGTCTTAGACTTTACGTAGAATACATGTTCTAACATCTAGGTACAACCTTATTCACATGTCATGTCAAGCTTCTCTGACCTTGATCATCATTTGGGAGATTTTGTCACTCTAGATAAACGTTTTCAAGGTAATATCCGATATCATAAATTTCGATAATAAAGACGGAAACACTTACACCATAATGAAATATTTGTAGATTTGCTATCAAACAAAATATTGTTACGAATGTGTGAGTGTGTGTGTGTGTTTTTTTTACTTGTGTGAGTGTGTCTTTAAATGTAGGTGTTTGGATAATTTTATTGGTGTTTGCTTGAATATTCTGGCAAAATCTCACATGTTCCAGACTTGTACCTGACTTGTACATAAGCCGTGGAGCTGAACAATAAAAAAAACTCTCTCTAATCGAACTAAATGTGAACGGAATCTTAAAATAAGTTATGTGAAATAAATTAACCCTATATTTTACTAAATTGAACCCGTAAATCGTAGCAATATAATCAAAATAAAAACGAATAAAATAGCTTTCATGAAAGATCGCCGTCAACAGTTAAGTAAACAAATGAAATGTTGATAAATCTAGTAAGTATGTAACACACGATGTGAGGTATTAGTCCAAGTTAAATTGATCATCGATCTGCCCCACACGGAGGGTACACAAGGCATTCAAATCCCATCTAGATTCCAATAAATCTTCCAAAGAAAACCCCCTTTTGGCGTTTCTTTCGTGAATCGAAATGCCCACATCTCATTCCAAACAAAATTCTTCACGGACCGATTGACAATGAAAACCAAAATCATTTGGGATACCTACTTTCTCAACAAATGCCCAACTTGTATACTCGGACCACTCTAGCATTCCTTGTGATAAGTTCACAATTTCCAGTAGACTGTAAAAAGGTTGAGCTATTTTCTTAATTATTTCAAATCTAAAGTGGCTTTTGATTCTGGCTTATAAATGTTATTGAAGTGAGCTCATCAAATTTCACTTGGATGAATGAGAAATAATAAATACATTGTATTACAAATAACCAAAATTATCAGAATATTTGGATGGCTTGACTCTGTACACGCCGTATTCTTCGGTTCTTTGGACACGTTGTCCGTGACAATGAGGATAACCTGAAACGACTGTTTGTAATTCGTGGCTTGTAGGAGACGAGAGAAAAAAGAAGATCCTCCACACGATGGCCTGATCAAATGCAGACATCAGTAAGAGAGAACTGGAAAAGATTGGTTGCTTCCACACAAGTCACAGCCCTCAGCACTGAGAAGCAAAGTTAAGAAAAATAAATAATAAAAACAAACAAATAAACTTAACAATAAAAATTAAAAATGAAGAAGAACGGTTGACTAGCTTCGAGGTAACACATGCATTGTAGATCTGGCAAAAAAGGTTGGCATTCGATGTTTTGACTTTTGTCAACTTTTCTAATTCTCGAATACCAATAAAAAAATCTAAATATTACTTTATAATGTCTGGGTTTCGGTATACAAATATTGTGTGGTGAATTCTTAAACAAAAATCTTTTTATTTATTATGCAATTGTTGGACTTTTTTAAATCTTAGTATTTAAAGGTATATCAGCTGCTATCTAATAAAAGAAGATCTGATAATTTCAGCTAAACATGAAGTCTCATTCTTGTAGTTTGAATTTCTACATGCTTTACTTTTTCAACTTGCAAAAACCTAATCAAATTCGAACAATTCTCGATTTGTTAAAAAGATCGAGATTCTACTGCCACGAGGAACCACACCGCAGTGGACCAAGTATAAGTGAATCCATTCATTGTCAGGGACGACCCAAAGTGAGCAAAGACGTCCACAGTGTTCCAAGCCCCATTGTCTGGGGCAAGGTGCAACTTTTTGGCGTGACAATGCAGAATTTACTTCTTTTTTATTGTCTTCAACGATCAAGGCTTACGTTTCAATACACCATTACCTGTAAAGTATCTCTCGTTGGCCATTTTACATTTTGCAGTTGTATTCACATACAATCTTATGAGAACTTCTAGCATAAGAATGCTCAATTTAATTGCAAGAAAAAAAGATACAAGCTTAGAATTCACGCGTAGCAGTTTTTCTTATTAGCATCGATTTTCATGTGTTATTTTTCTTTTAGTTACTCCTTGACTGATAGGTTGGTATGAGTCTGACCACCCATAATGTGAAAAATTGCTTACTTTGCCAATATCTTCCCTGTTTCAGGAATGGGCGGGAAAAAATGCAGGGTTTATGTACATTTGAGGTTTGGATTTCAATTTGTAAGTACCTACACATGCAGCATTTGTAAATGCAAACTTACTCTTGTATTTTTGTGGACATACGAGTACATTTAATATGAATTTTAAATGTAAATACATCTTAGCAACTTAAATGAAAGACTATATAGCAGTGGCAAAGGGTGCCATACAAGCCGGTTCCCATCGGCTTCCCTTTTAAAATTCCCTTGGAAAATTATAGACCTGTGTCGTCCGTTCCTTTTATATCGAAAATTATTGAGAAGGCCGTTGTTTGGCAACTCACTCAGCACATGGAGCGAGGCGGATATCTGTCTAAGTTTCAGTCAGCATATAGAAAAGCTCATTCCACTGAGACTGCCTTACTTCGCATTGTGAATGATGTGATAGCTGCGGTTGGGGACGGTGCTCTTGCCATGGTGGCAGTACTTGACATGAGCGCTGCCTTCGACACTGTTGATCACAGTATACTCATCACTAAGCTTGATAGGTTGTACGGAGTCCGAGGAGGAGTATCTAAATTGCTATCTTCATATCTGAAAGGCAGATGTCAGACTGTGGATGTTGATGGTGAGTCATCAGGTATGCCCATGGACTGTGGTGTGCCTCAGGGATCTGTGCTCGGGCCTTTACTTTTTACCCTGTACACAAATGATCTTGAGAGCACTGTACTGATGAACGGCACCAGCTACTATTCTTATGCTGATGATATTCTACTTTGTCGTTTCTGTCAGCCATCTATGACAGATGCCTGTAGTCTTGAGATGGTCCGGTGCATTGAAGTGGTGGCTGAGTGGATGGCAAGGTGTCGCCTTAGAATGAATCCAGACAAGACAGAATTCATCTGGATGTCGTCTCCTGGTAGGAAACACTTGCTTGGCTCTTCACCAATTAAAGTAATGGGCCTGGATGTATATCCATCTAGCTCAATTAAGTTTCTTGGGGTCCATCTTGACAATACTCTCTCCATGAGTACGCAAATAAGCTCGACTGTGAGCTCCTGTTTTTTTCACCTGAGGCAGTTGAGATGGGTCAGAAACTGTTTGACATCCGAAGCTGCTAAGATTCTCATTGCGTCCTTTGTTGTGTCGAGACTGGATTATTGCAATGGTCTGTTCTGGGGTCTTCCAAGGTTTCAGCAGTCTAGACTGCAGTCCGTCTTTAATGCTGCAGCCAAATTACTTTTAGGAGGACGAAAAACTGACCATGTCTCTCCTCTGTTGCGGCGCCTTCATTGGCTGCGAGTCCCAGAGAGGATTGAGTACAAAATATGTGTTTCTGTTTTTAATGCCCTCAGAGGAGTTGCCCCATCGTACTTGTGTGAATTGTGCAGAGTCGACCAGATAGGTGGAAAACGATGCACTCTTCGTTCTGCACAGAGTGACGCCGTAAACAGGCTTCAACTGCCTCTTCGACGGAACAGAACTGGTTTCGGAGACAGGGCTTTTAGTTCGGCTGGTCCATCCTGCTGGAATAGTCTACCTCTAGAGTTGAGAACAGAGACCAGTGTTGGCAGTTTCAGGAAGTTGCTTAAGACACATTTGTTTAACAGAAGCTTCAACACATAAAAGCGCCCTTGGGGTGGCTAGTGCCACTAAACGGCGCTGTATACAAATTGTCCAATTATTATTATTATTATTTAAAATGATGTAACAAAGTAGTTAAAAAATATAGGCACAAAGTAAAAAAATACATTTAAAACCAAAGAAACAATACGTATTTTTCCCCCATTGAAACCATGCAGTCTACTTTATTATCATTTTTGCCTCATCTTAAACGGGAAACCGATGGGAATCGGCTTGTATGGCACCCTTCGCCACTGCTATACAGTTGCCCATAAGGACATTAAACAGATTTTTTCATATTAGAGAAAAACTTTTTTGGTACAAGAGAAAAAGTTCTGTTAACAAAACTAAAAATGAAATCATGAAAAAGTAGAAAGATTGAATGCCAAATTTTTTGGCCACTTTTATAACGCATGTGTTTTACTACCTCAAAAGGTAGATAAATGGAGCAAAAAAAAGCAACCAAATAATTCAAAGTTAATGAATATTTTTGTAAATCCCAATTTCAAAAATCTGCTTAAAATCCTGTTTATTTTTTAAATATCTCCAAAGTTATTCGGGCTTACATCGGTATTCGGAACTGGCGGTATTTAGAAATCCATGTTTGGTATTTAAGTAATTTTGGTTGAAAAGCTTCATATGAAATGACCTAAATACCGATTTTAAAACATCAAACACAAACGCCTGGGGAAATAAATTTCTATTGAAGCTGTCAATCTTTTTTTTTTTGCGTACGGTTCTTGAAATAATATTTGAGCTGTATTAATACGTGCATGAAGAAATTCGATTGTAAAATAAATGTTTTCATATTTTAAATTCTAATTTCATCCGACAAAAGGTTTCCTTATTAAAACAGCCCACCATCGAGTACCAAATCTGAATTTCTTTAAAATAAATTCAGCTTCTATAGCAGATTGGTACGAGAATCTTAAAATTAATTGCGGTTGTTTTTTTATGTACCCTGACTTGATCCCTGCAATTTTTGCCGACCTTTCTTGAAACAGGGGGGGCATTGGCAAAGTGCACCATTCTTTACAACATGGGTGTAAAGCCTTAATTAATTGAAGTTGAAACAGAAATAGAACCTTTTTGCACTTAAACATTTATTTTATGTACATTTCAAATACAAAAGGGATTATTTATTATTAAAAAAAATTATTACGTTAATTATATTATGTTTTACTACATCTTATTTAATATTAGTTGCAAAGATATATTTACATTTAAAATTCATATTAAAGGCATGCCCTTTAACAGACACTTGTAAGTTCACGCTTACAAATGCTGAATGTTTACTAACAATTCCAAAATCCAACTTCAAATAAACGTACTCAATCCCTGCAACTTTTGCCGACCTGCCCTGAAACAGGGGCGTCTGTGCATGCCAATCTCATTTTTTCTTGTTTCCAAAAAAGGTCAATACGCCAAACAAAAAGTTAACCATAAACAATACAAAAAGGGCAAAAACACAATATTGATATAGGCGCATCGGGTAAAAAATTGCGTGAAGAATTTGGTTATAAATCACCCCATTTGATTCGCTCGCGGTTAGATTGTTCTCGTAGCCAGTAGGTACCCCAAATATATTTTATTTTCGTTGAAGCTCAAACGGGTCGTTTTACCCAAAAATCTATGGAAATGATAACGCCCACTATGTGCGCTGTTGTCGTTTTAAACCTTTTTTGGTAAACCTTGAGTGTAGCAATAATGTTTTATTCTTGGGGTACAGGTAAAATTTTGGGTAAAATGCAACAGGGTTCGCTTGCAGCCGCGGCTGTATGTATGAAATATCACTATGCACTTCCTCACACAATGGGCGTATCACAATGGGCCTTAGCCCACCGGCCGTATCATTGTTGCGTTGTCAAAATTTAAAACGTCCATAATGCGGCCCATTCTGCCCGAAACGCGGAATAAAAATTGCCCATCAATGTGTAATACTGCCCAGTGAGGCTCAACTGCAGAAATAACGTTGACTCTTCGAAATGTATCCAATAAAGTAAAAACGCATCTTAACTGCAAATTGTGTTCAACTCCTTAGTTCAGTATCTAAAAAGTATTTTTCGTATGAACTTATTTATTTTTGCACGGAAGGGATCTAGGCACTTAACACGCACTAAATATGCTGTGTTTTCTTTTTTCTCAAAAGAGTAAGTTTCCCATTTCTCTTCAGAATTAGAAGAAAACGTCGAAAGACACCCTCGGGGACACCAAAGCTTATCTCTCTGATTTTGAACACAAATTTACTACCATTTCAGCTATGAAAATGGCATTAAGTAAACCTTTTTATCCTAATTTAAAAAAAAAGTCTATTCAAACCAATTTTACCTATCGTTCATTGCTTTTCATAATAATAATAATATTAGGATAATTTTTTTGGTGAGCGCTATTTTTGTGTGTATCACACTTCAAGAGCCCTCTGCAAGCTTGGTCGTCGCTATAGAAAGCACCAATACTCAAGCAAAACTCAGTTGATGTAAGGCTGGATGGTCCTTTAGTGACCGGTCTTTGGTAAAGGCTTTATGAATTTTTCAACCCAGCGAAGAGCATATTTGAAAATATAAATGGTATATTTTTTGTGCTCCGCTGGGATTCGAACCCACAACCTTCCATTTACGAGTCCGAAGTGCTCCCACTAGACTACGGACCGGTCAATTTTCATATATTTTTGGGTATATGAAATACTTTCATTGAGTTGACAATATTTTACAGTAAGCATTTTTAGCGTGTTCAGTTTTTGCAATAATGAAATAAACTTATCAAAGATATTTTATCCATAGTACCTACTTTTCCTGTAAAAACCATAATCAGCAACTAGTTCAAAACTGCAAATGTTTACTGTAAACTAAAGATCAAATATACTTGCTTTTTTTTATCTAGGTACATTTTTCATCGTTAAATCTTTGTTGACTATCACTGCTTTAACAAGAACATTGGCTTTTCAAAAGTTTCACAACATTGTATGAACAGAAACTTTGTTTGAAATTCATGCTTACGAAATTCACCCAGCTTTTGAAATTTTGTTTGACTTGCAAGCTCTTGTGATATTTTGATTATTTTTCAAAACGTACCAACCATACAAGATGAACATGTTTTTGAATAAAATTGTGATAAACATTAATCAACCATATCAATGCCATCAAAACGAAATATTATTTCGACAAAATTTATTCATTAAATGAGACAAAAAAAACATTTTTGTTGGAAGCACAACTTCACTAAAACTTTATTTTTATTGCCGAACATTAAAACTTACATATTTACGAGATCAATTTCTGCAATAAAATACGAAGTTTTTGACGATTCTGACTACTTCTTTTTATACTTCAGTTCCATCACAATTTTTGGATATAAAAAAATGAAGAGATAAATGAGCAAAAAAACATTCTCAAAATTATTAAAAAATAAAATTTACACAAAACTATTTTTTGTGCTTTTTAAAAGCTGTTTCATGTTATCCATAACATCTGTTTAGTTTAATATTAGATCCGTATAATTTTCTACAATATTTAAACATTTCATTTTAAAGGTTCAAAATGTTGATATTTGACGCGGGTCGACGCCATCATAAATTTGGTTTGTCATTCCACATTATATAGTTGTTAAAATGTGCTTTCATTGTTGTCAATCACACACATGTACAACAATAAAAGTATCCTTCTCCTTTATTTAATACGAACTTCTTATTTTACTTGTAGTATTCTCTTCTATTCAATATCTGTCTCTGTTCTGTCCGCCCTGACGTTTTCGCATTACTAAAACTGCGGGATCTCTCAGGTAGGCCAGGTGAATTGTAGAAGCGTGTTTAAAAAATTATGAACATAAGAAGTCGTATTCATCTTCTTTTTCTAGGCTTAAATCTGTGTTTCAACTTGAAAATTTAAAACATAAGAAGCAAATTCCTCTTCTTTTTCTTGTCTTACATCTTTATATCTGTGGACTGTGTATTGGCACTCATAAGCTACAATGTTTGGAGATCATAACTCATTCTGAACGTAAGAACTCTTAAATAACCTCCTAGAATCTCCCACATCTTATTATGTTCTCTATTTTACCAGTTTTCGTATTTGGTTTTTGCAGATGTGACCTAACAATGAAAAAGTAAAAATTACGATCATATTTTGTAGATGAAATAACTGCTAATTTTTTCGGTTGTAATTCTTTCTGGCTAGACCTTGTTGTATTCGCAGATTTTTTATCTGCCGACGTTTTGCTTCCACTTGCGAAAAGCATTTTTGGTATGAAAATATTAATATATTTAAAGAAAACCGTGTTTCTTGGTAGTATTTGATTTCAGAGCCATATTACCAGCTACAAAATCGATTCTTGTATATCTCAATTCAGTATAAGTAAAACAAACCCTCTTACATATTGACGTATAATGTATCTAACGTCATCAAATTTCATATAATTTTCGTAAATTGCTGTTAAAGATTTACCAAACGAAATATATATTTTGTTACTAACCAAAGTCGGTAAGGTGCCTGGACTACACAAAACCAAAGCTACGGGATCTTTTCCAAGGATGAATCGCAGGCAGAAGAAGCTGCTGTATAGAGTAGACGAAATATATGATATTGGCCTTTGTGGCGTCCTAAGCCACCCCAAAACACCTTTATTAAGGCCAAACAATAAGAGCTCGCAATAATACAAAATGCGTAACTTTTTTTGATCAACTGTTCACGTGTTTTTTGTCACCGTGAGATACATTGTTTGCTTTTGTCATTTATACACCTCTCAGATTTTTTTGATACACGTCTTCATATGATTTTAAAAGAGCATGCAATCATTAATATGATATTTGACTCCTATTCGAGATTCCCTTGTAAGTAAGTAAGTACGTTTTTATTCTCGGATTTCAAATGTACTAGTATGTACTCGTATGGCTAACCGAATTTCGAAGAACTTTCATAAATAATTCATAGGGTTATTAAATGTTACTGCACTACACCTAATTTGTCCCTGAAGGATTTGCATTTAATGAATGAATCTTATTTATTTTCTCAGGAAAGGGAACCAGCTTTTCGATAATCACTATTCCATTGACAATTCCTTGACTAATAGGTTGGTATGAGGCTGACCACCCATACTGTAAAAAATGGTTCACTTTGCCAATGTCACCCCTGTTTCAGGGAAGGTCGGCAAAAGTTGTGGGGCTTATGTTCATTTGAGGTTTGGATTTTATTTGTAAGTACACATTCAGCATTTGTAAGCGCGAACTACACTTGTAGGTTTGTGGGCATACATCTGAGAGCTTTAAATGAATATATCCTTGCAACTTAGATTATAGATAGATTATATTATATTATAGATTACTACACTTGAAAAGAAAGGTTTTTTTGCTCCTAATGAAGCAGATACTCATTTCATTTCTTGTAAGGGTTAAGTAAACCTTGCCTGTTATGCTATTTTTTGGCTGTAAAACAAACATCGTAACGCCAAATCATATCTGACTTCCTAATAGGGATCAAACCTTAGCTTTCTTGTTTTGAAGATAAGCCAATGCCATTTTGACGAACTAAGATCAGTAACTGTTTTTTTTTTAATTTTTAAATAACCTTTTTGATGCACATCATGCATGATAAATTGAAATTTATGTTCTCGATGTATTTAAAGTACTTGGGAAATGTTTTGATGTTAAACAATTACTTTCAATCTTTCAAAATAAATGCAAACTACTTTTATCACAACATAATAGTATGTGAATCCCTGAGGCAGACAACAAATTGAATTAATACGAGCAGTTTTCTTCTACCGGAAATAAAAAAGGTCGTAGATTATTGGAAACGTAGGGTTGAACATACATAGCATTCATATTGTTTAGCATAAAAATACACTGTGATATTATTGCTGTTATTGTCAAAGGTTGTATTTATATTTTCTTACTTTCAGCAGTATTGAATGAGATATTAAATATTTATGTATCAGTAAACTTTTCCGGCTCGATTGGTTTATTATTTCTTGGTTTTCCGAGAAAGCAGTAAACAGGCATTGTGCCCACAGCATTCATACACGAATACAATACTTTTTTTTTCTACTTCCAATTATAAGAAGACCAAATAAAGACGTCATGAAGTGAAGCGTTTCTGTGAATGCGGATCCCCGTCTTATACCAGGTGCAAAGTTTTGACTGTACAGCTCTATTCTTAGTCTTCTGCATTCAGCATTTAATGTATTTTGAAAAACGTTTTAATAGCTTGAAAATAACATCCTACTTATATAAACAATGAAGATTTTTTTACTGACAAACACTTGAGTTTATACTTTATTCATATTAAAAACTTATAACAAAAAATACATGAAAATATTATTTTTCATTTATTATTGGTGCTTTTTTTCTATATTTGGCATTTTTGCAGCCTTTTTTATATCTACAACTTTCACAAGTTCTACCCTTGATTGAGGATAGCATTAGATAAAAATAAAAATAAAACTCTTAGAAAAAATTGTTTCGCTGTGTCATATTTTATTAATATTCTAAAATCTATCCAAGGGTAATCTAACTCAAAAACACAATCACATTTAATATTTATATTGGATGCATACCTACACACAAAAAAGTGTAAGTTCGTGCTTACATTTATGTATGTGCATGTCTTCTTACAAAATAAAAGCACACACCTCAAATGAACTTTTGTCATACAACTCTTCAGGGGTTTTTTGGAACAGGGGTGACATTGACAAATGTGAATCATCTTTGCAGTATGGGGTCAGCCTCATTCTACCTTTAAATACAGAATCAAAATTTGTAAACTTGTATTATGTCCATCAAAGATAATTTCACATGAGCAATGCTTGTATTTGTACTGGGCCAATGTGCCTATGAAAACTGAAAATTTATTTGCAAATGTGTAAAACAACTCTCACATTATCGGGTTTTTCGTTTTTTTAGCTAAGATTGTGTACATAAAATGTAATTCTTAAGACAATTTCATTGAAAGGTAATCTTTTAATCAAGTGGTCGATAAGCCTAACAAGCCTTCG
The DNA here is from genome assembly GCA_951799405.1 of Agapetus fuscipes. Classification (NCBI taxonomy): domain Eukaryota; kingdom Metazoa; phylum Arthropoda; class Insecta; order Trichoptera; family Glossosomatidae; genus Agapetus; species Agapetus fuscipes. Next base: position 5,532,831 of record OX637338.1, read on the forward strand.
TGTGACGATTTATTGTGGATGGGCTAACAAAAAATAATATCTTAGGTTTCGTGCTTATTTTGAATATAAAATTATTTGTTGCTCCCATTCAACGCTGACTAAATCAAATTATGAAACTAGCGTGCAGTCAAAGAAAACAAACAACAATTTAATTTCTTGTCTCACGAATATTTTGGACTGACATAACCTCAGCGTAATAATATTATACCTAATGACAACATCGCATTTGCACGGGGGTCCAAGCAGTACCATTTTGTTAAAACAATTCTGTACTCAGATTCTCGTTAACACTAAACCATGGCGTATGGAATTCACTAAGGCCAGGTATTTTCAAAGTGAGCATAAAAAACTACCCACACGATCGGCATAAGTGCATCACTTTTATTCAGTAAAAAAAGTCGCTTTACTAACGTTAAAAATACCGAGTCACCATCAGAGGTAATTTCACATCGGCAATGCTATATGTGTACTAGACCAATGTGTCTTTTTTATTAACTCATTGTGTAGAATGTGATTCTTAAAACAATTAAATTGCAAGGTCATCTTTGAATCAAGAACGAAACTAAGCTACACATATTGTGTAATTTCTTGCCGCGTTATCCCCGAAGGGCTTCCACATGTGGCGAGCGGAACATATTTATTTTTACAGGTAAAGGGGCCAGTCTTGCGCCAACCATCAAATGGCGGATAAGCCAAATAACTAGTTACTAAGGGGAACAATTTTAAACTCTTGATACTTGACATCAAAAACGCAAATGCAAAGGTCTGCCACATTTATGGGAGGTATCATCGGTGGCTTTGCGTGTACAAAAATTATAAAAACACAGCCGCATTTTTTTCACTTTCCTAATCTGACGCGCGATGGAAATGGCCCGACCGGAATCCGGGCGTCTGTCGGCGCTCATGCGTGCGCTACGCGAAGTGACAGCCCCAAATACCTGACTTATTTAATTAGGAAGAATATTCCTCTGCCGGGCGGGAGCCTCACAACTCTTGACAGCGCATTACGTTCCAGCGAAACTTTTTGATTCATTCACAGATTACGTGAAGCGAAAAAGGGTTATACTGGGGAGTTTTTTTTTTGCTGTTGTATATAGATAATAATTATCATGCCACGTAAGCTCAACGCCCTTGGGAAGATCCTGGAAATTATAAGTGTAACCTTCACTTTTTTATGTTGCATAAAATGTAAATATTTTTGTGCTGGTTCTGAGCAGTCGAATTTGTGATTTTCAGCGTAATAAAGCGTGTTGAAAACGGAAGAAATGTCTTGCATTTTTTTCAATAATAAAGATATTTGATTAGACCGGTCGGTAGTCTAGTATATAGTTAAGGCTATAGATTTGTATTCCTTAGGTCGTAGGCTCGATTCCCGTCGAAGTACAAAAATACATATATCGCTCCTCCAGTTCTTGTTTGCCGTATACGCCAATCTTGTCAAATATGACTTTTTCATGCAGTTGTTTTATGAATCAAATTCTACACAATCTGAGCTAAGAAAAACCGTAAAACTCGATAATGTGAGAGTTCTTTTAAATATTTTTTTTGTTTTCATAAGACACATTGGTCCAGTACCTACACATGCAAACATTGCTCATGTAAAATTTTCTCAATGGCGTATATGGCAAACAAGAACTAAGGCAGCGATATGTTCAAATATGTTCATCCAACTTTACTTTAGAGAAAATGGGTCTGGCTTGAGAAATGACGCTTTGCAGCATGTAACAATCAAGCTCGCAGACGGCTTTTGAGTTGTGATTCACACGAAAAGAACGCTCACCAAATAAACCATCAATGTATTGTTATTAATGCAAGCGCTATTGTTTAATGAACTGAATTGTAAAAAAAAAAAATTTTTATTGTTACAATTTTTGCATCTCTCTTCATAACAGAGGTGGCTGTTCCAACTGCATCGAACGGCCTTACAGATGACCTGCGTTAGAAAATTAGTTTAGGAGAACATTAAACACCCACCTGTCCACATGGGCCGTTTTTTGTACTTTCTGCTTTTCGTGTTGTGATGTTTAGTCATGTGATCTTTTTTATGAGCTGTTTGTAGTATGTTCTGTTTTAGGTATGTGTTGTTTACTTGTTTTACCATGTGATGTTTTTACTTGTGATGTTTTTCCATCGTGATGTAGTTTCCTGTTATATACATATACAATGATAATTTATTTATAAGGTACCTACACATAATTAAAGAGCGCCGTTTTTGTGTATGTCACACCTCAAGGGCTCTCTCAAATCACGGATAAGATTTTTTGTGAAGATGCGCGTCTTTAGTGCTCCTTTAAAGACACCAACAGTTTCTGTCTTCCTCACATGAGGTGGTAGTCTATTCCACTCCATTGGGCCCGCAAACCGGAAAGCTAGGTCCCCAAAATTAGTGCGTGTCTGACGTGACTGCTGGACTAAGTCAGCCACTCCACACTCTGCAGATCTAAGGGTTTGGCGTCTCAAATCTATCTTAACAGGTGAGAACATGTCAGACAAGTATGTACGAGCCGTAGGTACCATTGACAGCTTTGTAAACCATCAGACCAACACGGTAGACCACCCTCTCCGGAAAACGAAGCCAATGCAGTTTTTTCAACAATGGAGCTATGCTTCGTCATGATGTTGTTTTGTCATATGATGCAATAGCATGTGATGTGTTGTTTTGTCACTGCTGTTCTATCATAGAGCCTGTATAAACAAGCACCTTTGGATTGATCAAACGTCATAAAATGACGCTTTAGAAATTCCCAATTTTATATTATTTTATTATCACCGAATATTATTACGACTCCGGAAGAGTACAATACTTGTTGAGCGTTAAACCCACCGACGAGAATTCTCGACAATAAAACTAGTACGATTCTTTGTTGAGTTCTCGCAGCTCGCCGTATTTACAAGAGTTATTTCTTTCCGGGATATGGAAACAATAGCTCATTACTTGAGAGCGTTCAAAAATAACGCTGGCTGGCTGAGGCTGACCACTCGAACAGCGAAGCGTGTAATAAGAACAGCCATTTGACTGCTTTCAATTCCAGAACAACAACAAACAGGGATTTGGAAAATCTACGCTCAGATATCGGAAATTTTAAGTTAAAATTGTACGGCAAACAGAACGAATAAAACAGTGGTTTTACGCCATAGATACCATTTTCCAATCTAGTTAGCTATTTCTGGCAAAATGATGACCTGAATCATATGTTTGCACCTTTTTGAATTGAATTGAAGAACAGAATTTATATAGCGCCTTTTATGACAATGTGTCACTACAAAGGCGCTTGTCCATATGATTGGACGAAGAGGTGAGTCTTGAGACTTCTTTTAAATTTCGTCTCCAAATCCAGTTCCCTCAGTGTGTCAGGAAAAGCATTCCAGGTCATTGGAGCGGCTGCCTTGAATGCCCTGTCTCCAAAAACAGTGTGGGGTCTTCTTGCTGGGACGTCCAGGCAGCTGCTTCTTGATGCAGCTGACCTCAGTGTTTGTCCACGCAAGGTTTTGTAGAAGCTACATGAAACTAAATGGCAGTGCAATGCAAGCGCAACTAAGCTGCACTAATAGTGGCAAATGGAACTTATTTACTGTCACAAGTAAGGGCCCTTACGACAAGTTTCCCTGCTCCAAGAGTGACAGTTTCTGATTTCTTCTTAAGGCTGAGTTTACCTTGTGGGTTCGAAATAAACACCTAAAAGGGGAAATAATACACTCTTGGTAGAGATCAAAACCTAAACAAATCATCCTCAAAATTGTTTTTTTTTTTGGTAATGAATGATGGATTTCAAATGAAAACACTTCAAGAAATCAAACAATACATTTGACATTGAATTTGTATGATTTATTTTTGGCGTGTAAATTTTTTAAACCGAAAACTTTGAAAATGCCTTACAATGGAGTAGAAATTACTCGTAAGTCGTAAAATACCAAATAATATTTTTAACCAAAAAATGCGTCATCCTTTTTTATATTTAAGCTTCAATAAGTATTACTAACAAGCAAACTCATTACATCAGAACGTTATCTGGTTTTCGAACCCTTTACCTCTGAAGTAGCGACCTGCCGCGTTGCTAACTTATCCTAATTGCCGTGCGGTCAAATAATACTTTTATTGCCATCCTAGCAAACATTATCTGTGGATCCCGCTTCTAATTAGAATATAATTTACCTTGGTGGTTTAATTACTCTTTGCGGTGGTATTAAAATCTTCGAGTCTAATAGAAAACGTGAAACCTTAATATACAAATGCTTCGGTAAACGTGCAATCCTGTCTCTGAATTATTTCATATTATAGGAAGGAGTGGGAGAGATCAAAGAGATGTAGCTTAGATAGGGTTTTTATGTTGTAGGTTCACATGCGGCATGTGCAAGCGCGAACTTGTACGTGTCTGCTTGTGAGAATGCATATAATGTGCTCTAATGTAACAATAGCTTCTTCTTTTTTTTCACTACGCCAAATTAAGGCTATTAGAAAGTGTTTACCGTCAGATGCAGTCAAGACCCTAGTGGGCGCGTTTGTGGTGTCTCGGATTGACTATTGTTCGACGCTTTATAGTGGTCAGCCGAAGAAGCAGTTCAATCACTTTCAATCTGTGTTGAATTCGGCAGCAAGACTCATATTCGGGATACCCAAATTCGCTCACATCACTCCGCTGTTAAAAACACTACATTGGCTTCGTTTCCCGGAGAGGGTGGTCTACCGTGTTTGTGTGATGGTATATAAAGCCATCAATGGCTTGGCTCCACCTTATTTGACTGACATGATGTTGCCTGTTGAGATGGGTGTAAGGAGGCAGACACTCAGATCCGCGGGCGATGAAGTAGTCAATTTGGTTCAGCCACGCCGTCAGATTCGTACAAATTTCGGAGACCGCGCTTTCCGTGTTGCGGGTCCGGTGGAGTGGAACAGACTGCCACCCGGAGTGAAGAACTCCAAATCTATGGATGTATTTCGCGGAGCACTCAAGACACACCTATTTAGAAAGTCTTATCCATGATCGGAGAGGGCCCTTGAGGTGTGACACACACAAAAATGGCGCTCTCTTATCATTTGTAATTTAAAATAAATTAGCCTGATATTATTATTATTATTATTATTATATCTTTGCAACTTAGATTAGATTAGATTAGATTTGTCCAATATTTCTCTCGGTATACGAGCATTTTTCGTCATCGGACTAAACTCTCAACTTGAGGTATCTTGTATGCTTGAAGTTTTATAATCCAAAATGGATATTATTGGGTCTGTAAAAAGCAATATGATCGAGGATTCAGTTGGCCGGACAATGGAGGTTATTACTATATTCCCTGGACTCGCCGACCATGTATCACCTGCCTTTAATCAGGATGCCGACCGGTCAATTACTGCCGCCCTATGGCTCCTTGTACTTCCAGGCTGAGATGGTTGGCCGCTCCTAGACTGGATCAAACATTTTTCATAAACAAATCGTTCTCATAAACAATGCGTTTGAGTCGTGATTTTGTAATCAGATATACGATTGACAGAAATTAACTACAATTCAGGATAATAATAAAATTAATTCAGAAAGCTGCCTTGCAATCTTCTTTCCCGTATGAATAAAAGAGTTAAACCCACAGGTTAAACCTCTGTTGTCCGTCAAAAGGCATTTATAGTAATATTGGTTTATTTTGACCACATAGTGAGAAATGAGAAATATTGCCTTCAGCTACACCTCATCATACAGAGAAGTATTGAGGAACGATGGAATCTGGGTTGAAGGATAATATTATATATTGGTTAAAGAACCTGAGACAGTCTAATCTAATCTAATCTAAGTTGCAAAGATATGTTACATTGGAGATTCACATTACATGCATTCTCACAACCAGACACGTACAAGTTCGCGCTTGCACATGCCTCATGTGAACCTACATCATAAAAACCAAATCTCCATAAAATGGACATACACCCTGCAACTCTTGCCGTCCTTCCCTGAGACAGGGGTGACATTGGCAAAGTGAACCATTTTTACAGCATGGGTGGTCAGCCGCATACCAACCTATAAGTCAAGGAACACACACACACGACAAATTACATTTTATACATCACTAAATAATAATATCCAAATACAAAATATCCATTTACAAATAAAAACAAATTCCAATTTAATAAACCCTAGCCGCCAACATTACAGATCAACCGCCATTTCTTTCTGTCCTTACATACTTCTTTCATTTCCTCCAGAGTCATAATTTTCTTCATACAGGCTCTTCTTTTATTATGACTCTGGATATTCCATTCATTCGCAATTTCGGATATTTGGTCCATCCATGTGTCCATCCATCAGTGATTTGTCAGAATAAGCCTCTTACGTATTGCTCTATCTAAAGTGCGAATTGCTATGGTGATTATCAGTATTTTAAAAAAACATAAATAAAAGAAAAAAATGGAACAAGGAAACTGTCTAAGAAATGATGGCTGAACTTTTCTTAAAAAAAAAATCTTTATGGCATTTCACCACTTCTGCTTTTCTGAGGGACCCTAAAAACAACGTTTGAAGAATGTTTGAATACCTACCTCTTCACCCAATTATATAAGCATTACCACACGAGCTGAGAGCTGTGGAGAGTACAAATGCATTTAAATCAGGATTAAAGACATGCTTGTTCAGGAGGGGCTATGGCTCTGCAGTGCCCTTGAAGTGAATTCACAAAACGGCACTAAAAATATTGTCAATTTATTATTATTATTACCTTTGCACTTAATACTCAGAAAAGACGTTGTACTTCACTATGTGATCCAACAATTTATTTACTTCAAATGCCATATCTGAAAATAGCGACTACCTAACTTATTTGTTAACTAAAATTGTACAGTCTGCTAAAGGCGTGGATTACAATGCCAATAAAACATTGAGAACGATGTAATATCTCTTACAAAGCTTTTTAAATTATCCGTTAATGCAATAATTTTAATTTTTTTAAATTCATAGATCTATGCGGTATATCACAATTTTTTTCTTGTCTAGATTTTTACAACTGATTTTTGAAGAGATGGAAAAAAGTCGTTAACAGAAAAGGCGTTCGTATTTGTAGCAACAATTTGATGGTATGCTCGCGGGTATCGGGACCCGCCCGAGGTGGATGGACTCTACGTTTTTTTACGGCCGCTTCCTTTGCATTCTAGCAGAAGTTATCTTATTGGATCAATAAGTCTTCGTTACTCCTTGCTTTGCCTTGCGCGCCATAAAAACTTATATAATTTATCGTGCGTTTCAAATTAACAAAGACGACTCTATAAGACTGACATCATGAGATTAATAATAAACTTTGTAACGAAGTGTTTTGATGTTTTTATACATAAAATATTATACATTTGTAGCAGCATTCCAAGTCTTATTATAAGGAATCAAATCCAAATATTTATATTATTATTTTGAGTTTATAAGATACTTGTTGCCCCATGAGAATTATGTCAATGTATGTGATATACATTACATATCTAACATAAATATAAACATGTAATCGGGGGCACTATTTTGATATCATCTCTAACGGATGCTTAGAGACAGAATATAAGTTTAACACAAACCTAAAAAACATGTTTTAACCTGTTCTGTGGAGGGTCTATGTCACTACATTGTTAGTATTTCCTTCAAACTGTGTACGCAAGTAAATTAGAAACAGCTCCAAAGGCTAAACCTCTACGACCAACAGTCTTTGACGGTCTTTGACGCGACGGAGGGTGGGAGTTGGATGCTTTGATAACGATTGTTACACGGAAAAGTGAAGTCGTTATTATTCCATGGTTTCCATACAACTTTTCACAGAAACACAATAAAAAATCATTACCAGATTGACGACATTGGTAAGCCATGTTTGGCCAGCTAATTTGGAGACCAGCTAATTTGAAGACCTCTATATTGACATGACATACAAATCAAAGTAAATTCTCAGCCATCGCATCGAAGATACTCAAACGAGCAATGTCTTAGTCGAACCAATGCTAGGACGCATCACCTAACACCGTTTGGCCACATGACTAACAAAAACAGAATACAAAAACCACAATGGCTTCCATAACTCCACAACAAACTGCTGCACAATACAATTATAATTTTGACCCTCCTCGAATGCGAGCACTAGTATTTTTAATTTAAATAATGGGCCGGTTAGTTACCCTCCGAATAGGAGCGTGGGGTAATTATTATTTTGATATCTGGCCGCTTGTTTGTATCCCTTGTAATCCATTGCATAAAAATAAAGCTGTATTAAAACTAAAACGCTCACTTAAGGCGCTGTTTCGATCTAGATACAATTTTTGGAACACTATAAGTTTGTGTTTTATACTTGGAATACTGACTACACTTTGGCGTGATTACGTGGATCGTGACGACTCTCTTACGGTTATTAGTATATCTTCATATCGAACGATTCATTGAAATATGTTACACGTATAAAACTACGTATTCATATTTGATGTTACATTGAATAAACTTTTTTATTGTAAGTGTTAATTAAAAACTTATTAAAAAGTATTTTAAAATTTCTAATTATTTAAAAAATTCAATGGCAAATAAGTGCATGGTGGTAAAACAAAGGGGTGATGATAACTGTTAGGGTATTTCTTATTATTAGGTAAATAATTTTTGGTATATCTATAATCTATAATCTGAGCTGCAAAGCTATATTACATTTGAAATTAATATTAAATGCATTTCCATAAGCAGACACATTTAAGTTCGCGCTTGAACTTGATGCCGCATGTGAACTCAAAATTTAAAACCCAATCTCAAATTTTAGCTCACAATGACATTGGCAAGGTGTTTTTTTTTTGCAGTATGGGTGGTCAGCCTCATACCAACCTATAAGTCAAGGAACTAGTACAAGTAAGAAGAAACTAACAAGGAATTTATAAAACCGTAAATGTGCAACTTACATCAATGCAACGCTATAAATGTTGCAGACAGTAAAATCCGAGGTGCTTTATTTGCGGAATGCCATTCCGAGCGTTGCCGTTCGCGAAAATTAACGTCTTTTCGATCGTTTATTTTTGTATTCGCGATAATTAAGTCTTGGCACTCTGGGATAAGAATGGAAGCTTAAAGTGGAAACAATCTAGACAGACAAATTCGAATTTCTTCTCAGAGGAAATTCCTTTCATCCGTTCGGCTGCAGCAGAGGCGTAACGCTATTATAGAAGCAGAAAGAAAAAAGGACTGTGAGGTTGTTCTGGTTGAAAGAAGGTAAGTCTATACAATGGCACGTCTAAAAACAATTTAGCGAAATTTAAAATTCAAAAATATATTTTTAATGAGACAAAGCTTTTTAAAGTCTTTATGATTTTTATTTATTTTGTAAATGCACCTCAATGACTTTGAATTTAACAGTTGTTTGCATTTCAAATTTCAGTTGTTTCTGAGGCTTTAATTTTTTACCTTTTTATCTTTGTTAATAAATAAAGAAATAGTGAAAAATATTTTATTTTCTATAAGAAAACATAGTTTATTCGAATGGAAGTTTTTTTTAACGAAGTCAGTTTATTTTCATGATTCACTTAAAGACAAAAAATAAACATTGGTATCCCTTGGTTGAGGCAGGTGTGAGGCTGTCCATCCATGCTGTTAAAATAGTTCACTTTGCCTATTTCAGGGAAGGTCAGCAGAAGAGTACACAAGCAGCATTTGTAAACGCGAACTTATGCGTTTTTTACGATCTACATAACGCATTTAAAATGTATTTTAAATGTTCATATATTCTTCTTCTTCCCGCGAATTTATTTGTACGAGTCTTTTTCCGCATGGTTTGTCTGATACAATTTTCAATCAGAATAATGTTTTGTTACTTCTAGTAAAATTGTTAAGATGAAAATTGTAGGGAAAACATGCATATTGATTAAGCAATCCTTTTCAATAATCTATAATCTAAGTTGCAAAGATCCCGGATACAAAAAGCGCAACTAACTATGCACAGTTGTAGCAAAAATTGTCATCTTTGCAGACAATTGCTTGGAATGGGTAATTCCACAGGTTGTCTCATTTTGTGCTCAGTGAATCAGAGCTCAATTGACACCGTGTCTTTTCTTTGACATTCCTCCTTCCTGACTTACAGCGAAGAGGTTTGCATTCTTGCAGCTTTCCCGGTATTCACTCTTATTTGATACTAATTGGGTGCATTTTATTTTTGCCTTGAAGAAACGCGTCACCAAATTGTGGGAACCTGAATATTGTGATTCAACATTGACATTTTCAACATCTGGAATTCAACCTTACAAAAAAGTAGAATAACACTTTTCGTCTTTTAAGAGTACTTTATGTTTCTTTTTTGATTCAAATCCTCTGTTAAATACCTATACAAAATTTAATTAATAAAAATGAGAACTTAATATTACAATCAAAACCAACATTATGTATGTATTGTTCCTTTTGTAATACATTTTTTCTTCCTTTTTTCTGATTTATCTTCAACAATACGTTTTAATGAATATCAAAAGGCGTACACTAGATGAGTCATCCTGAAAATGTTCATGCTTATTAGCAGCCAAAAAATCCTGCACAAACTTCAGCTGTTTCTCCTTTTGCTCACGCGCTGCGAGCAGTGCTAGTAGTTCGAACTATGATTGAGAGACACGCAGGCAATCAACAATCGCCATCACGGTTTATTTTAGATTTTTATCCGTTGTATATGGATTTATATTTATATGGATGGAGAGATATTGGGGAGGCCTATGTCCAGCAGTGGATGGAGTTGGCTATATAAGAAGAAAGAAGATATTCATCCTTATTCAAGATGAGTAATTATTTTGATTCTCAATCATCATTTGCGCATCCATGAATAGGCTGATGATTTGGCAATAATGAAATATTTTTTACCACGGGGCATGAGCACAACCACATCCTTATAATGTCACCCCCCAGTGCTTGTTTGGCTTATCTACCATTTGATTCAAAGATGGCTGGAAATGTCTTAAGAATCACATTCTACACAATCTGAGCTAAGAAAAAACGTAAGACGCGATGGAGTAAGAGTTATTTTTAATATTTTAAAAATCTATTTATAGCATTCATACGATTCATAGGTCCAGTACACACTTGCTCATGTGAAATTACTGTTACGAACGTATGACTTCGTGTAGACGTGAGCCTAGGCACGCTGATTGGAGTGTGAGATGTCTCTGGTAAAGTGTCGAACAATCAAGTATAATCCATGGTGGAAGCATCTACCATGTTCTCGAACATGCAAGAATCGTCTCTGCCGCACATATAAATACGAGCAAAGAGTATGTGGAACAGACAGAGTCACTTTTACTATTGTAGCGTGAATACCTATAAGCAGAGAGTGAAGAGTGAACAGTACATTGTAACCTATATTGTGAAAAATAAATTTTAATCGCAATTTAATTAAAATAACCCCAAGTCAAATCATAGCATTACCTCTAATGGACATAAGACAAACAATCACTGAGGGGACGATGTGTAATAACATATCATTACCATTGAATTAAATACTGGCACTCACAACACAAGTGGCTACAACATTATCTAGCCATCTCTGGGTACAACAAAGTAAAGCATCAACCACCAGTATTTATGTTGAGCCCGCTGTGATTCAGATGGATACCCATTGAAATACTTCTGATTGGTTCTCAAATTCCGGTTACAGCTGCAAAGACGAGCTCTGACCAACAATTTAAAACTATTAATCACACCCAGAGTTCGGGGTATCATTATAATGGGCTGAACCTTCCACTGGGATCGAATGACGAATGATCTGGAATTCGTATCAGCTTAAAAATAGAGGGGCCTAATAATCCTTTTGAATTTCGCGGCCGATTCGTTGGGAGCGGGCCGGACTAATGATACTAAAATATAGGTTTGCTCTCGGAATGTATTCGCTAATAATAAGATGTTTGTGATTTCTCGTGTTTGAGGAAGAACGTTTGATTTATATTTAAGCACACGAAAGAGGAAAAATTTATTGAAATGCTGTATGAAATATGATGCTTATTTGGCGGAATGTCCACTCCCACAGGCCACAATTCATTTAAATATATTATACTTATTGTGATATTTATGTCAGATGGAAATTGCAAATATGCGGGTCGCTTGATAACAACATGGATCACGTATTCTGCCATCATAATAAATACGATGTACCTTTTGTAACGTGTTGTCCATCATTTTGTATTCGTTATAATAATACCACAAATCTTTGTATGTAGAAAAAAGGTTTGTCACTGAGCTACTGTCCTAAAAATATGCTAATTAAAAAAAACATACTGATAAGTACTGTTGTGTTTTTAGGGTTCAAAACAAGTCTTTAAATTAAAAAAACTGGTCTTCTTTCATGGATACTTATTTTACACTTAGATGTATTTAACAATTTATTTTTATTTTTAACATTTCACATTTATGATTTAGCACTTTACATTTACAATGCCTTTCTTGTTCAGAAGCAGAGCGACGTATATGGACTGACTCTTGCGAGCCGCTTGCAGCCTTTTATACTCCTAAAGACAGTAGTTGCTAGAAGCCAATTTTGCTAGAACCTTGCAGAACAAAAAGCTTCCAGTAGATACATAATTGAATGTCTCTTTCCTAGGTACCTATAATAATCACTCCAACTCCCATTGGCTAGTAATACACCTACCTACCTAACATTTATAGTATTTGTTATTTACATACATAACAGCACTAATGAGGGAATATTTCAAAACATACCTTTTTTCAAAACCGATTGAGAATGTAGACCCCGCATCACTACAAGTAAAAACCCAAGATTAAATCAAAAGCTAATTCTTCTACTTCTCTCTGTCCTTTTAGGTCTCCCCGATATTGGGTATCACGTGCGTATCACACAAGAGAAGCGATCTCGGTCCTTGGCACAGTGAACAGTTCCTTCACAGTCCTCTGTCAACTGCAGTACCGGATGTTCCCTAGTCAGAAAAATCTTCACCCCAAGCAACTACGTCGTCCCTATATTTTTCCTTCAAAGATCAGGCGCAACAATGTGTACTTTTAGTACGTACCTATCCCAAGTAAGACACCTTCCGGACTTTGAAATTTCAGCAACTTTCTTTTTACCATATGCAAGGAAAAAAAGTTTTCATAAAAAAATACTGCACTTAAAACACATCAATAAAGATTATGCGTATTGTCGTTTTTTTTTTAATGAAAACTCATATTTTTTACGGCATTTTTCCCAAATTCGAGTATATGGTAAAAGTTTCCCTGAATATAAATCGAATGGTGTTCATTTATTGGTCCCTTACTTCCAAATGTTCTCGTATTCCTCGCAAAGCTTCACCCATATAGTTTTTATCTGTCCTATTCGCAAGTTTACATAAAATTTATCTCCACGGATGATACGGGCTGGACCAATACTTCAAGTGTACAACATAAAGTGTAAACTAAAATTTAGCGTTATCAAAACATGTATGAAAACCATTGATATATGAAAACGGATGTAGCGTTTTCAGTGAGCATTTTAGCTTTGTGATGACAGGATAGAAGGCCACAGTGAAAAAATGATACAAGAAATTTAGACATGTGATGTTTTTCTTGTGATGTTTTTTCATGTGTCGTTATGTTATGTGTCGTTATGTCATGTATCATTTTGTCACCGTGTTGTAGTACCTTTGAGCCTTTCTTTGCATGCTCTATGCTTGAGTTTAAACGTTGAGTAGTTTTATACTGGAGAACAGTACAGTGTTTATTGTCATACTCTATTTGCAGCATAATTCCTGCATCAAGTTATTGTGGACAAAAGATAGATGATGTAATATTTTGTCTTGTGATGTTTTGTCGTATGATGTACTATCACCGTGTCGTTCTGTCATGTGTCGTTATGTCATGTGTGGTTCGGTCGCGTAATAATAATAAATAATAAAACAAAAATTGTTTAGCGCCTTTTATGACAGTGTGTCACTACAAAGACGCTTGTCCATATGATTGGACAAAGAGGCGAGTCTTGAGACTTGTTTTAAATAGTCTCTCCAAATCCAGTTCCCTCAGTGAGGCGGGAATAGCATTCCAAGTCATTGGAGCCCTGTCTCCAAAAACAGTGCGAGGCCTTCTTGCAGGGATGTCCAGGCAGCTGCTTCTTGATGCAGCTGACCTCAGTGTTTGTCCGCGCAAGGTTATAGTTGCTGGAGACACCAGCTCCATCAGGTAGCCCGGAGCACTCCCACGCAGTGTTTTAAAAAGGTGAGCAAACCGACTTTAAAGGTGATGTGTCGTAATGTCATATTTTTTATGCCCGTTATGTCCTGTTTTAGGTATGTAATGTTTTGTCTTGTGATGTTTTATCGTGTGATGTACCGTCATTGTGATGTTCTGTCATGTTTCGTTGAGCTTAAACGTAGGTAAAGTAGTTTTATACTAAGAAACAGTAGAGTGTATTGTCGGACTCTTTATTAGCGGGATGATTTCCCGCAACGTATTATTGTGGACAAAAGATAGATGCTGTGATGTTTTGTCCTATGATATTTTGTTGTATGATAAAATGCCACTGTGATGTTCTGTCATGTGTCGTTATGTCATGTGTGGTTCGGTCATGTGTCGTCATGTCATGTTTTTTTATGTCCGTTTTTGGTATGTAATGTTTTGTTTTGTGATGTTTTATCGTGTGATGTTCTGTCATGTGCCGTTGAGTTTAAACGTAGGTAAAGTAGTTTTATACTTGCGGAACAGTAGTGGGTATTGTCGGACTCTTTATTTGCGGGATGATTTCCTGCATCATATTATTGTGGACAAAAGATAGACGCTGCTTTTTGAATGCATGCCGTGGCCTATAAAATAATATTGCGTTGTAGATTCACAAAGGAAGAAATGTATTTGAGTTATGAGGTATTTGGTGGATATTCTGTTCTGTGAAAATGCAATTTGAAATCAAAGTTTATTTTTGAAATGTTCTATTTATACCAAAGAATACTTATTTCCGAATACTGTTTCTAATTTAATATAAGCTCTTTTATTATAATGTTGGAAAATATTGATGAAGTATAATTCTCTGAAAGGTATTTTTTATTCTGTATAAAAAACTGGTATCGTTATGATTTACGGGTTTAATTTTATAAAAACAGCTGTTATTTATTTTTCACAATTTATTATAAAATACGGTTCACATATGGTACGTTCCCAGAGTGGCTTTTGTACTGTATTTCTCGATAGCTTAGACACAAGTCTTCCACAACACACAGCTTTGGCCCTTTTTATAGCATGGCATAAGGATGGTCCAGTTTCTTGAAACATTGGGAACTGGAACATGTGCGATTTTGACAGAATATTCTATTTAGAATATTCGAGCAAACACTCACACCATCGAACAAATACAAGTATAATTATTCAAACATCAACGTCTAGACTCTAGAGACACACACAGACACACAATCCACATTCGTAACAGTCTGTTTTATTCTGAAAAAAGAAGGGTTATTCGTAGTAGGTATAGGAACGAAACAAAATCAGGAAAAAATAAAGAGAAAAATAAGAAAAAAAGCAATGGACCACGCAAAAGACCCGGAAGAGAAGTCTTCTGAGTGTTGCACAAAATTAGCTATGTATTTAACAATATTAAATTGATTACGATTAAAGTTTTATGTTAAAAAATAAAATACAAAAAAACGTAAGATTATAAACGGGCAGGTAACCGTCTCGTTTGTTTCAAGATAAACAAACAAACAAAAAAAGCAAACAAATCTCATTCATTCCTTTATAAGCATTATATTTATAGTACTCGTTATCCGAGTAATAAATCCTATTTAAAACTCATAACGCAAACTAGTTTCTGTAGCAGATTACGCGGACCCACAATTATTGTAGGTGTAATGTTATCTCGGTGCTTTCATTATCAAAAACTGAGAGCGAGTTTGTTTTGGTGTAGGTATTATTATATTCTGTAATCTGAGGAACAAGGAAACTGTTTTAGTAAACATTGATAAGCTACCTGTTTCTCCGCGCGCCATGTGGAAGTCACAATATTCAAATCGTCCACTTTACCCTACAATGTTTAGTAATGTCTCTACAGACTTTGAACAAATGTTTTTTTTTATGGAATCTATAATCTAAATTGAAAAGATACATTAAAAATTATGGTTGGTGTAAGGCTGACCACCCATACTGTAAAAAATGGTTCACTTTGCCAATGTCACCCCTGTTTCAGGGAAGGTCGGCAAGAGTTGCAGGGCTTATTTTCATTGTAGATTGGGTTTTTATATTGTAGGTCCACATGCGGTATGTTTTAGCGCGAACTTATACATGTCTGCTCGTGGAAATGCATTTAATATGAATCTTAAATGATATATACAAATCTTTGTAGTTCAGATTTAGGTATTTATTTTAGATGGTTCATATTGAATTACCTGACACATGGAAGTTCACGCTTACAAGTTATGCGTGTCTACTTACAAAATAAACGTAACCTCACATGAAAAAAACCTTGCATCTCCTGCTGCCTTTCCCTGAAACTGGGATGGCATGGTTAAAAGTGAACCATATTTGTCATACCATCCTATTAGCCAAGAGTAATGTAATGAAATTCTTCAAAGACTGCCTCCAATCTACTGTGTCAAAACTTCATCAACCACAATTTCAACCAGCAACACCTATTTTAAGTTTGCAAATATGTTTAGTTCAAAGTCTTACACTTTGTTAACATGTTAATTCGAAAGGTCTCAGCTTACACTGTTTTTGGCCTAAATCCAGTGAAAATAAAAATGTATGTATTTTTTTAAACCTCAAAATTCATGTTTACACAGTTCTCAACAAATCCTTCGCAAAAACGCAACTAAGCTATACATATAGTGTAACTTCTTGCCGCGTTATCCCCGAAGGGGTCGCATGTGGCGAGTTGAACTTATTTATTTTTACAGGTAAGGTGGCCGGCCTTACGCCAACCACTTCAGTTGAAGGGGAGGTTTCCCAGCTCCCGAGAGTGCTGGTACTCATTTCTTGTGAAGGCTGAGTAAGCCTTGCCGGTATTTTATTTTGGGGTTTGAAATAAACACCGAAACGGGAAATCATTTCTGACACACTCGGTGGGATTCGAACCCGAGCTCACGGCATGGAATGCAAGCACTCTACCACCTGAGCTATCGACCGGACTATATATTCCATTCTAAATATTTAAAAAATATCCAAGCTCGATACATCAATTCACACACAAAAAAAACGCCTGAACATTGTACAGTTAAAAGATTAGACTAGGATTCAAACCTGGACCTCTCTTAGTTGTTATGACAGGTGTAAATGCTCCACTCATCACTCATCCCTGTGACACTGATAACGTATAATTAGTGAGGCACCCCAACTTTTAGTTTTTGGACGAAAACAACAAAGACGATAAAATGTGTTGAAAATATAAACACATATGACATCATCAATCACAATTTTTAATCAACTGAATAATAAAAATTAACTTGATTAAAAACTAAATTATGTAAGTACATTGTTAGAATCAAGCTAGAATTACGAACACTTTAATTAATATAACGAACACGGTGGAATTACAATAAGAGTTTATCATCAGTCGTCGTGCAAAGAGGGTGTCTCTTGAAGACGTTGACTACGGTTCCAACAAAACATCGAGAATGATATAGTTTTAATTGTTCGAAGTTTTTATAATTGTAAATAAATTAAGTAAAGTTTATAAATATTTAAAAATATAAATGGTAAAACATTGTTTTAATTCACTTTATTCTTTTTTTTTTTGCTTGAATATTTTCGCCTATTGAGGCATCTTCAAGAGCAGAATGGTTACCTCGAAGAAGATTACTTGAAGATGCCTCATTAGGCGAAAATATTCGAGCAAAAAAAAAAAAAGAATAAAGTGAATTAAAACAATGTTTTACCATTTATATTTTTAAATATTTATAAAAATGGACTTTCACTGTGTTAACAGATCAACACTAAAAAATGTTTAATTAAAGTTTCGTTTTCAAAATGCCTAAATAAAATTGACAAGCTTTTAAATATTTATTGTTATTTCAATAAAAAGAATTAAAAAAATGTATTTTTACAAAATAGAACACTTGATTACGTATTGTAATTTTAAGTGATTTTAATTATAAAAATCTCTGAAAGCTCCATAAAAAAACAGCTTTTTTGCTGACATTCCATGTTTTTCCCCTGTAGTCTTCATTTGTATTTGTTCGAGATTGTATGAGTGCTTACTCGAATATTCTAGGTAGAATTTTATGGTGAAATCTCACATGGGACAGTTTTCAATATTTCGAGAATAACCTTTATTCTCATCTATAAATAGAGACCGAGATGCTCCGTAGCAAGGCTAGTATCTAAGCCGTCGAACTATACAGTGCAAATGCCACTCTGTATACGTGAACCGTATCATTAAATAAATAACCGCATCTTTTTTAAATTGAACCCAGTAAAATCAATCTTGTTATTACAAGGCCTCAGTAATGGTATGCAAGACACCTTCCAAGACAAGTGCACACGTTAAAAATAATAATAAATTTATGTTTTGACGACTGCATTGGGACATGCTCAATAAAAATTCCAGCAAACGCCGCGAATGCCAAAGAGAGACGTGCTAAAATATTTACTCCCCCAAAAGCAAAATACTACAGTATTGCAAAAGCGTCACCCTCAAAGATAAATCATGTGAGGTCGTGCATTTGGGGATGTCCCACCCCTAACATCATACTTTAGCCTCTCCTCTTTCTCACTACTCCACAATATTTTGAGGATTCAAGGGAGGAGTTTCAACTGCAGACGGAGCCCTTGACGTTTTTTTTTGCTTAAATTGGACTTTTAAATCATTTTCTTCTGATTGTTTCTTTTCCAACTGAAAGTTGAAAATTATTGTGGATATTTTTAATTGCTTGTAAACTACTTTAAAATGGATATTGAATGTCGCAATGGAAGCAGTTTCGTAAATTTTACAACCATTGTTGGTATGAGGCTGACGATCCATACTGTAAAAAAATGATCACTTTTTCAATGTCACACCTCTGATTCAGGAAAGGTCGTCAGAAGAGTATAAATGCAGCATTTGTAAACGCATACTTACACGTGCCTGATTGTGTACGACATACGTAATGTATGTAATATGAATTTTAAATGTTAATTTATCTTTCAATTTAGATTATATTATAGATGGTGTACTATATAAAATAATTGCACCGATTTCTCTATTAACTGCTTTTTACTTTTTTTCTGAAATGCAAAACTACAAAAAAGTCACTTAATCAGAAAATAATAACAACAAATTGACACTGGCGCCCCTGCTGAATGCGGGAATCCGCCACAAAGAAGAAGAAGAAGAAGAAAATAATAACCATTGTAGAGGGCACGCAGATTAAAAGAAAATGTGAAAAGATGGAAATTCATAAGTACTGAAGAAACTAGACTTGTATTATTATTATGATATCCGCATAGACTAGCAGTGGAACGTAGTAGAGTAAACCCTCTGGCGAGGTGACGTCACGTCGCCGCTTCGTGCCACATGCGCCGGATATTTGAAGGACTTGAAATATAGCCGAGACAAAGAAAGAAACCGTCATTTCACTATATTATTCAGCCCTTTTTTAACACTACCTTCCCTCACCCACCGTCAGTTCACCTTGTTTTATGCAGGGGGGAAAACTAAATATGCTGAATTTTTTTGCTCCTCTTTTTATTATCTTTTATCTTTTCATATTTAAATTTTGAAATACTCATATTTTTTAAAATGAAAAAAGCACTTTTCATTGTTTCATTTTATCAAAAATACATTACGGTAACTTAAATCAAACAGATTGAGGTAGATCTTACGAGATGTTTTTTTTTTTTTTTAATTTGAGAAAAGGAATGCAATTCAGCAAGTATATTTATGAATTCTTAGTCAATAATTATTACTCAATGGCATCTGTTGATCCAGGGCTAAAATTATTGTCGATAGGACACGGCAAAGACGTAGCTCAAACATGCGATTGTTTCAATAAGGCAAATTCGAGTGCCAACGCCTTATCTCCTCTACTATATGAGCGACATAACTGTTTATTTTTGTCTAGATTGTCTACGAGTGTCCTTATATAAATAAAGTCGAACAACTTAAAAGGTAGCAATTTCGAGGTCAAATTAACCATCATCAAAGAGCGCATGAATGATACCTACAAAGTATTGGATGTGTCTCATTCTAGCTTGTGTTCTAAGAATTATGTCTCCAATAGTTAATATTCTAGACTCAGAAGCCAACTAGGAATAAACTAATGTTTCGATAGAAGTAATTAGATAATATAATCATTTCTTGAGATATATTGTATTGAACGTAAACTAATCACAAATACCCGTAGTATACAACATTACGTAAATTCCCCTCTATTACGTAAACAGAAAAAAATGTATGTAAACTAAATCACTGACAGGGGATGTTGCTGTATCTTCCATACAAATGTTAGAAAATTTACACGATGCTTTGCAAGGGCTACATAATAATGGGTTTGAAATTAACTGATCCAAAATACGTTTTCTTTTTTATTCTAGGGTTTCTTGTTTTAGCCCCATACTATGCATTTGCTAGAATTCAATAAACTTTGTAAATCTATATCAATACCATATTAATGCATTTTTAAGAGTAAATCTATTTACACAGTGAAAGTCCATTTTTAATTATTTAAAAATTAAATTGGATAAAAACAGAGTTTTCATTCACTTATTTATTTATTTTTTTGTTTCCATATTATTGCTCTTAACCGTACAAAATTTTGAAAAATAGCAAATGTGTGCTATGAAAATCTCTTTTACATTCAAGTGATTAATACGACCACAAAAACAATTTACATCCACAAAAAACTATTACCTCATTTCTTTCAAACACGTATGACCTGTTGAAATTAATCAAAAACTTTTTTTTTGAAATTCAAATTGGTAGCGGACAGATAAATACGTAATATTTTTTGTACGCCACCTGGTGAGTGCGGAGTAATAACCGGCGTCCAAGCTAATTATTCATCCGGCAGAGTGGCCGGGCAGAGTTACAAGTGATTATCGCTCTTGTGGAGCAATCGATCACAAACGTCCGCCACTAAACGCCTGACTTATCGCCCGGCTACGTTCTTTAACCCCGGACGACGCGACTCATCAGAATGCCGGGGAAATTATGAAGCGATAGTGTGGTGACGGGAAGGAAATTATAAGAAAAATTGATAGATAGTTTTGTGTTCCTATATATAGCTATGATAATAGAACTATTAGGATACGTTAGTAGGTGTATTTCATTTTTTAAGCATCTTCTGCGAGATCATTGTATAATAGCTTTAGGAAGTGATAATTCTTAATTAAGATCTGTAAGACTGGAGGGTATTTTCATGAACGGGGTTTGATAAAGGCAGATATTTTTTTCAAGCCAATAAAGAAATGTTCCGTTGGGAATTGAGCTCCTTGCTTTCCACTTTATAGTCTGTAGCTTTAACCACTACATTAAGAGCGATCTATGGAGATCTTAGAGCAGAATAATTTCATTACAAAGAATCAATAATCAAGGTCAATGATTGAAAAGAGGTTCCTGTTTAATGACGCGTAGTAGGATAAGTTTGTCACATGGGAAGAAAGTAATATCAAAGATCAGAGAGCATATAAATTTTTAGGTAGATCGGATGACATCTATAAAAAAGTGTGAAGAAAATGGATACAGTTTATGTAAGTGGTGAAGGATGCATGAACATCAGTTGCTGCTAAAAACATGGTCTACCCACTTTGAGTTTAAATTCGTGGTTAAATTTTATTAACGTCATGTCGTTACCCAAGTTTATTTTTACAATACGTTACGTTTACGTTACAAGAGATATAAAACTCATCAAACTGTAATGAAGGATACGTAACGCAATAACAAATCGTTACGGGCTCACACAAAAAATGTTGTCTCGACGAGATATCGATTGATTGACTGGAATTCGTGAGATTCAACCTTCAGCGGGCATCATAAATGACGTGTGAAATCCATAGGGGGGTGTCGGGACGGTCCCCGGCCATGAGGCGCGGCGGCAGACGGAGGCGTCAGGGAAGATATAAATCACCCTCAGAGTCATTTATCATCAGACACCGCTGTAATCTGCCGAGAGGTCGCGCGGTCCCTCTTACCATGGTCTCGGAGGGCTCTGGGCTGTGGGCGCGGTCAGACCACCAAAAAATTTTCATTTATAAATTTTGCTATCATTTTTTCAAGATTGCTGGTCACGTATTGCATCCTCCGCGTGACTGAGCCGCCGTTTTTTTTTTAACATCTTCTTTTTTAAGTATAGAGCTCCCTCAACGTTGACGATCATATCGGTGAACCTGTCCCTGTGTCCTGCACCGCTCAGAACATCTCTTCCACACTTAGGATGCCGCGCCGGTCCACTCCCTTATTTTTCACAGCCAAGGCGTATTATGTCTCCTACAAAGCCCTCGGTGTCTTTTTTACATAATTTTCATAAAATCATGATTTTTATAGCGTCTTTTTACAACTAGCAGAAGCGCTATTCTGCTAAAGTTCTAACACTTAGACATCAATTCAAGTTGAAGCTTGCTAGCGTTTGCGAAAGAACTCCGTGGATAAAAAAATCGCAGTACACCTTATTTTTTAGCACAAACCGCTATCTATTCGCCTTAAATTCGAAAGGAATTTAGCAGAATAGTGCTTCAGGTGTTTAAGGATTGAAACCAAGTACAAATCCACGTTGGTATAAAAATGATTGACCTCTCAGATGATACTCTCAATTTATCAAAAAACTATATTGTAGGTACAAGGTTTTTTGGGTTTAAAAGACACAAACTTCATCATATTTGTAGATCATTTCAATGATATGCACAAATTCAACCTCTAATGAAAAAAAATCGGAAAATAAATTACAAAGTTGAGGAAGATTTTTGTCGTTTACGTTTACGCAAATACGTTTTGCAAAAGAAAACATGGCTTTTGTGTAAATTGTATTCAACATATTTTATAAACATGTTGTTAAGCTCAATCCTTGTGTTTATCCTCAGTTGCAAATTGTTGTTCATCTTTGTAGAATTTTCTGAAGATTTCTCTCAAATTCCTTTTGACGGGGAAACAAACCGTCCGAGTCCTCCGCAGCTGGTCCACGGCTGATGTACGTGTCCGAGAGGCGAGAATAAGATGGCGGACGCCACTTCGTCTTCATCCTGCAAGCTGCTTATTTAAATGCATCGGTCATACACGCCACAACACAACTGCTAAGACTAAAGTTTCATAACAATATGAAAGGATAAATGCATTTTGCACTGGCATATTTCAAAAATATTGCACATCTTGCACACATTTTTTGATAAAATTGTCCAACACAAAACGGTCTTATTCCGTAACCAAAAATTTTAATGACGATGATGATGATGGATAATTCATTTCCTGTGGCGCCATTTAATGGTCCAGGACCATCACAAGGGCGCCATGGCTTCTGGAGAAAAGCAGTGTCTTCAGTCCCTTTCTGAAGGTGGTGGTAGGCTGGTTAGCGCAAAAACCCGACGGGCAAATTGTTCCAGTCGACTTGTTAATGCTATACTCGTATGTAAAAGTTTTTTTTTTTAATTTCTTGGTAATTATTTTAAAATAATGTTATTTTCTTATGCCATGTATTTATGGTTTTCCCAGTCTTTTCGTGCCTCAAATCTGGAAACAATTTTACTGGAATTGAATTGCAAAGTTTTAACTAATGTGGACTGTATACCGATAATCTGAATAATTTGAAAGTGTTCTATAAACGCTTGTTTTGTTCAATTATTGCTTCTAATGTCAGTTCTTTTAAATTTCGTGAGATAAATAATAGAAGATGGATAAAAAATCCAAAATATAAATGTTGAAATATCAAATACTATGAAAGTTTATGGGATTCAAAAGTTCAAGCTTCGATGCCAAAAGAATATTTCATCTATACCTTTAGTGAAAAACCACAACATTTCACCAGAAACATGTGAAAACTATAACGCTCACGATTTGCGCTGTTTTAGTTACCTTACATTTTTCGGTAAATCCTCTGGATGAGTTTAAAGGAAATATGTATTTTATACTTAGCGTAGATACTGAGGATTCTCTTGCCCGACAAGTGTTTGGCTGCGACTCGATGTGAACTCCACTGGGGAAGTTTTTGCATTATATTCGCAAGTTAAATTACAACTTCAAACTTTTTCAAAATTAAAATCGTCTGGATGCTCGCAGGGTATCTAAATGAATAATCTTCTCTATTTTCTTTGAAGCGGTCAAATGAAAGCCCGACTCTCGTTGCCTGACTGTAAATATAAATAAAACAATCTTACCTGCAACTAAAAGTTAAAAGCTTTTCACCTCTTTGTTATATTTTTCAAGAGGAAAGCTAATAAATATTTTTAATTAATGATGAAAACATGTCTAAAGCCCCATAGCTTCAACGTTAGCTGATGTGATTTTAAGCTGATTTAAAAAACTACCCGCACCCTTGAAGAAGTGCGTCCTTTTCATTCAGTATAAAGTCGCTATGCTAACGTTGAAAATGCAGGGCTCAATTACCTTTATTCCTTTTTCGGAGAAAATCGAGATGAGTCTTCCCTATCCCCTATCGTGAATAGACACCCAGGCATTAGTAGTATAAGACCTTGAAGGACCAACGGTATCAATCTAAATCAGACACAAGAAGAACCAAGGGACTACTCAGAACATCCGAATCGAAAATTCTTAGAATTCTCACAGGCAGAACATTGCAAAATTGCATCCACAATGACCGCCAAGCTTGTGAAACAGGGGATATAATGAGATGGAGCAGATCCAGAAAGCAATTTTGGAGAGATTATGTCTTCAGAATGAGTCATGAAAAGCTCCATACACATCGTAGATAATGAGCTGCCAATAAGTCAACGCCCAACAGGATGACCTCCTAAAAGGTGGAAAGATAGCTGGACGTCCTAATCTAAGGACCATAACCTGAAATGTTTTTTTTTTTGGGAATCGCAAATCGAAAGATCTAAATTAAGAAGAAGACGAAGAATTTGTGAGATCCAAAAGAGTGGATTAAGGTATACAAAACAAATGACTGCGTAAGCATGATTTGGGTGGGAACGTGGCTTGCATGAGCCTGTAAAATATTGTTGGAGACCATGTGTAAATGTTACCCTTGGTTTTGTCGCCAATTACATCCTTGCACATCTTGGAATATTTTGCTATGTGTCCCTAAGCGTAAATTAATTTAATGTTGTCCTTCCGCCATTCTTTATCCGTTCCATCACCTTTATATCTTAAGGGATCTTTCTGTCCCGTAAATAGGTATGCTCCGTAAATTAAGACAGATGCTGTTTAGAACATCGTGCGATTGTTATGGAGTCGGATCATTCCAAATTTCCCTCAACGGTTCCTTGACTTATAGGTTGGTATGCGGCTGACCACCCATGCTGTAAAAAATGGTTCACTTTACGAATGTCACCCCTGTTTCAAGGAAGGACGGCAAGAGTTGCAGGGTGTGAGGTTCTTGCTTTGTCGTGCCGTTGCTCTTACTTCACGGGAAGGCCTTTCGCCACTTTCGCTTCCATGTGCTGTGGGTCCTTCTGACACATACATAAAGAACGGGGACAAGGAGGGTTTGAGCATTTCAATTCGAGATACGGGTTTTTTGTTGTAGGTTCACATGCGGCATGTGCAAACGCGAACTTGTACGTGTCTGCTTGTGATAATGCATATAATGTGAGTCCCCAATGTAGCATATCTTTGCAACTTATATTAGATAAGTATGACGCAACAAAAAGTTGAAAAAGTTGACTTGGTCCTTAGCACCATGAAACAAAATTCCGATTTCCGAAGTTAGCAGGATAAATCGGAGTATTTTAGTTCCGACTCCATTCATTTCATGTGAAAATAATTCAAAAACATATAATTCCCATTTAGGTACCTACGAGCTTCATTGCTCATAAGATACAATTAAATATTAGCTTTTTTAATACACGCGGGTCATTTATATTAAAAAGGAATACAATTATTTCTGAAACTCGGCCGGTGCGATTAGTTGAAAGCAGGGAAGATCCTGCCGCTCCACAATAAATCACTATTGTTATCAATTTTACCGAGGAAAAAATTAAAACAATCCCTCGCTCAGCGGGAGTCGCCTTTTGCTTAGCGTGATCAATCAGAACTCGGTCGTATCTAAGAGTGGTCGACCACGCCATAGGGCGCCATTTTAAGATTTACAGTGTAATTCAGAGTCAACCCTAGACTAAGCCCTCACTTACCTAAAAAAAAACGCAACTAAGCTACACATATAATGTCTTAATACATGCAACCGCGTTATCCTCGAAGGGTTTCGCATGTGGCGAGTGGAACCTATTTATTTGTATAGGTGGGTTGGTATGAGGGTGACCTCACGTGCTGTAAAAATTGGTTCACTTTTGCCAATGCCACGCCGGTTTCAGGGAAAGGCGGCAGTAGTTTCGAGGTTAATGTTCATATGAGGTTTTGTTTATTTGTATGTGGGCATGCTTCGTTAAAACATATCTTTGCAACTTAGATTATGGATTATAGCGGGCCGGCTTTACGCCAACCACTTCAGTTGAAGTGGGAGCTACCCAGCTCCCCAGGGGGCTGGTACTCATTTATTGTAAAGGCTGAGTAAAACTTGCCGGTATTTTAATTTGGGTTTTGAAATAAACACCGAAACGGGAAATCATTTCCGACACCCTCGGTGAGATTTGAACCCGAGCTCTCGACATGAAATGCAAGCACTCTACCAACTGAACTATCACAAAATGTCTGAATTCCATCAAGCAAGGATTAAAAGGTGAAGGAACCACAGACTAGATAATTACATTCATATTTTTCTCTAACAATGAAAGTAAGAGCTAGGCTTGAGTAAGTGAAACTACGCCTGACTCTGAATAACACATCTCCTTACATTAGTTCAACCCTAAGACAATATTCCAAGGGAAGGGAAGAAAGGATGATTGTTTTTTATGTTAACCTTAACTATAACTTACGCTAGCGGTTGCATGATAAAAAAGTGATATTTATTAATCAGTTCATGCTTAATTGCCGCATAATAAACGTACATACTAAGGACGTTGGCTACAAAATAAAAAAACCTGGAGAATAAAATAAATTCTTCAATAAAAATTCGCATATATATTGAAAATTTCAATTATTTCTAAATGATAATTATAATTTTTGGACAACATCGTAGATATGGGTGAAACGTCCAGAAATTCCAGCTCCCATGGAAAAGACGAGAGATCCTGCAATATGCTAATGATAATTTTGCAGCATTTCCGTAGAGCATACTTTAAGGTCTTTAAAATCTTTGCGAATTGCCCTCAAAGCTATTAAATCAAAGCTTTTGAAATCGTTTTTCATTATTTCAGTCAAGATCATATTTTATTAACAAAGCACAAATTCATATTTATTTTAACCCTAAGAAATGGTTCAGGCTTCCAGCTCTGCTGTCTTGTTTGCTCAGTGACGGATTCATTTTTGAAAAGCAGTATGGGGTCGAAAGGCAAATATTCGTTTTGGGTTAATTGTCAAAAATATCAAATGCGTTTTAGAAACGCTCTGTCATGATGACGTCATATTACTGAGGGAGGGAAGAATTTTTCGAAAAAATAACGTAGATGCTATCTTGAATTTTTACATTTATTTTACTGGTGCCCTATTCATGATATTAATCATTTTTAAAATGCATTTTTTTTTTCCTGTGGTCCTTGAAAACATTTACTATCTAATGAATGAGGTTCACACATATATTGAAAAATGTGACGACACACGGCTGGATTGCTATGGAAAAAGCAAAAAATATTTTGTTATTGATTCCACTCGCTACATACGACCCCTTCGGGGAAAACACGGCAAGGAGTTACACTGTATGTGTAGCTTAATAGCTTTTTTAGTAGCGTAGCAGTTACTAAGGACCGTAACCTCATACAAATGAATTAGTGTGTGACAAAAAAGTTCTAAGTGAAAAAAAATGCAGAATTCTTTACAATATTTTGGTTTTACTTTTCATTAAAAAAAAAAATCTTCAAAAAAGTGCAAATTTGTTTTTTTTCACTTGAGTACGGAGATTTTAATTGATAGTTTTTCCACCCTTCACATTTACACATTTAATATTAACCAGCATACAGTATGCGTCAGCGGTGAGACACTGGCATATTTCAAATCTAAATTTTGATGAATTGTATAAAAGATGAATGACTTTTCAACCCTTGCGACCAGAAAAACATTAAATGCAAATTACTGCTTTAAAACATTTATTTTCAATGGCTGTTAAAAAAACTTTTATTTAATATTTCGTGGGGGCATGGAAATATTTAAAAACTGAATCACACAAGAATTTAAGCATCATTAATCATTATTAACTTACTAATTGTTTTATTTTTTTGTGTGTAAAATGCTTTAGGGCTTTAGGAAGGATTTAGTAAAAAAAATAACCATGCATTTGATAGGAGGATAAATTATTGTAATAAAATATTCGGTAGGAATGAATACTAATAGAATGTAGGTTTTTTATAAAATAGGCTGGTACGAGACTGGCCTCCTGTCACATAAAAATTAGTTTATTTTGTCCAATGTTACCTCTGTGTCAGCAAAAGGTCCACTTTTCCATTTCCAATAATCCAAAGGAAAGTCATTTTTTTTGTAAATACAGTTTTTTAATTTTCATGGATTGCAGAAGTATAAACTTTGTTTCATTTAATCATCTTCAAAGATAGAAATGAAACCACTGTGTTATCTGATTAATTAAAATCTATAACCGGCTTTAATTAGACCTCCTGAAGATGCAAACGGTCCGCGAATACGGTTGCATTTTTTCAATTTTACTTGACGTAATTAGGTAACAAAGTACTTTTATTTTTTCTCGTACATTATACTTTGTCTATCAATTGACGTTAACTTGAATGTAAGAGTACTGCACCGTGCTGTATCCTACCGCCGTTCCCTTAGGGGTGGCCGGTACCTCCGCAGATGCGTCACCACTTTTTTCTGTGCTTGCATATCTTCAACATTCATCACTTTCCTCATACATACTCTTCTCTTATTCTCACTCTTCAGGTTCCATGCTTTTGCAGTCTTACCTTTTTGGTCTATCCATTTCTTCCCCGCTTTTCGTCTGACATTTCCTCTGTATGCTTCCTTCGTTAGTCTTTAGGTAAAAAAGAAATATGAAATACAAAAGATTTTCGATTATATTTTTTATTTATAACACGAAATTTATCTTTCAACAAGGCATGGAATCAAAAATTGACGTTAATCAGAATCACGCTCGGGAAAACGAATTACATGAGTGGATGTGCAATGACTATGGATGGCCAGGAACTCCCCGTGGCGTTGTTAATGTCTGAACATATTACTCAGCCATCATTCCCAGCTCAATAATCAAATCATTTGTTGCTCCTAGCTCTGAGCTCGGCTCAAAAGCTGATGCCATACACAATATTATATCATAACGATGATAAATTTGTTTACGAGTAATGTAAATAATAAATCTACGCTGATTACTATTATATAAGTTGGTGTAAAGTCAGCCGTCTTTCCTGTGAAAATAAATAGGTTGTACATGGCACATGACATCGTATTTAGAAGTAATATATGAGAACTACAATAATAATATTTGGATGATTTATTTGGTGAGCGTTGTTAATGTGTGAATCACACCTCAAGGGCACTCTATGAGATTGGCCGTCGCTATAGAAAACGCCAATGCAAGATTGACATTTTAGTCAGCGATTTTGCTAAATTCAGATGAATATCTTAACCCTGCGACTACCATTAAAAATTAAACCATATTTTGGTGTTTTATTTGAAATCGAACCCACTAACTGTCAAGAACGAGTCCGATGAAAAACAAAAGAAGACAAAATAATATTCTCGAATTAAAAGAACAGTTATTCCAGTTACCAAGACACACTTTATTCCCTTATTTCAGAGGCAATTTTTACCCCTAAAATTTTTTTTTTGAATCCAAGTATGCCTACTGTCACCCTCAAAGAAAATATTTGTAAAATCATTAAAAAATATTATTCGACATTGTGACGGCGACTTTAAATACAAAACCAAAATAAACATTGTTTTTAATGAAAACGCAGTGATGGGGCATTTTAATAAAAATTGTTGTGACGTCGTTTTGGGGTGTGTGGGGGGGGAGGCCTACCTAGTCGTGGGCCGCGGTTTATTTGTTTGGAATCTCTTTATTATTAAATCCGCGCATGATTTATGATGTTGCGGAAGCCTCACAATGAGAACGTGATGAAGGAACTCGGGAATGCCACGTTTATTCACTTTTACAACCATTACTTATTTTCTCTAGATGCGTATAGTTGCCTATTTTTTCCCCCATTTTTTTTCACGTTTTTCTGACGTGAGTTTCATTTTTTATGCCCTTTTTTTAGAGCAAACCTACCTCATAAGGTACACACGTGATAAGACATATTTACACTGTTAATCTTCAGCTTTAGAAGATGACCTTGAGGGTACCCAATTTTTTGGAAATCCTCGATCTAATGCATCATTTTGTAGATGTTGTTACCTCCTGTGAACAGCTCAAGAGGATGACTTTGACACAAAAGTGTGGCTCTGCAATGTATTTCTATTCTTCTTCTCCAGTTTCAATCCTAGGATTGGCTTGCAGCAATTTTTTTCACTCTTCTCCTCCATTCCTCCCTGTCTTGTGCGGCTCTTTTAAGGTCTGCATATGATGAGCAGCGCACGCCCACCAACAGGTCCTCCAGGTATTCTTGGCGTAGGCGTCCCCTAGAGTTGGTCCCCTCGGTCATCCCCTCCATTATGGCATGCAAGAGACCTTCTTGTCGTATTACATGGCCGATCCATCTTGCACGCCTTTCGGACACGGTCCTGAGCAGATGCCTTCCTCCTTCGATTCTTTGGAGAACCTCCTCATTTGTGGTGTGGTCTCTCCAGGAAATTCTTAGAAGCCTTTTATATGACCACATCTCGAAAGCCTCTAGTCTTCGTTTATAATTTTTTTGGATAGGCACCATGTCTCGCAGCCGTACATCAAAATACTCCATACATATGTTTTGATGAGGAATAGTCTCAGAATGCAAAGTCTAAAATGCAAAGATGTATTAAAATTTACAATTCATACTACATGCATTCCCACCAGCAGACACGTATAGCTTTGAGCTAACACATGGCGCATGTGGACTGGCAACGGACTGTGACATTGGCAAAGTGAACCAAGTTTCTACAATGTTTGTAGTCAGCCTAATACCAACCTATAAGTATAACATAGGATTACTCCTTGCTCATTATTTTATGTTTTGAAGTTACTTACAAGTCTCTTCTAACTTGGATTTCGTATTTGCTGCCAGCAGTTCAGTATTTATTTAGCGATTCAGCAGTGCGGTGAGCAAGTAAGTTGGTAAGTACAAGTCCACTGCCCTCCTGCCTGTGACAGAGTCGCGGCCATTTATAATACTTGTGTACAGAATGTTTCAGCGTGTCGCTGCAAGATGCAACAATGGATGACTATTCCTGAAATTTATCATTCTAATACTAGATCTAATATATTGCTCCAGTCATTCGAAACTTAGAGATAGACAATCCTGCAAAGCACAGATTCTTTAATAAAAAAAATAGGTAGTCAACACTACAAACTCTTCTTAATCCTATTCCTCATTACTGAGGGTTGTGACCCTTGTGGAAGCAACCAATCTTCTCCAGCTCTCCCTCGACTGCGCTGCCCGCAACGCTCCAACTACCGAGGTGCCTGCTGCTGTCTTTACTTGATCGGTCCATCGTGTGGGGGATCTACCTCTTCCTCTCTTCCCCTCCAAGTTACCGATCACAACCAGTCATTCCAGGCTATCCTCATTGCCACGGACAACGTGTCCGAAGAACTAAAGAATACGGCGTGTACACATGTTGGCCACAGTCAAGCCATCCAAACGCAGCTCCTGACAAAAGGACTCATTGGTGCGTCTAGCCGTCCATGGGATTCGAAGCATGCGCCTCCAGCACCACATTTCAAAAGCGTCAATTTTTCTTCTTTCTGCTGCTTTTATGGTCCATGTTTCAGCAGCATAGAGAAAAATAGAGTGGACCAGACTCCTGACAAGCTTAATCTTGGTGCTGTTACTCACACCCCGAACTACAAACTAGGTTGTAAACAAAACGCCATGCAATGCTTCGTACTAATAAATAAGTATTTTAAAAATAACCTCAACGTTAGCAAGTATCGTAAATCATTTTTGCTTCATTCATTAGATTGGGTGCACCATACACTAGAGCTAAGCCCGTAATTTAAATTGATTTTTAGCTGGTTCAAAAATTAAAACCTTAAAAAAAACAATTTGGTGTGGTCCAACAACGAGGGCTTGCAAACGTTTCGTTCATGTCTAAGATGGGCTTCTTCAGCGTGAAAGTGAAATGACGAAGATGATCTTGATGAAACTGAAGAATCCCCTGCTCCCACAGACCATTGCAACGGATCCCGGAAAGCATCTCTCCAGCATCATCAGCCAGCCGTGTAAGCCTAAAACTCCTATTTAACAACGAGGGCGTCTAACATGATTTTCCATTACTCTGTTTTCTATAAGTCCAAATGGCAACCCTTACACTATAAGTCTATACTAAATGGGAGCAAGGAAACCCCCTACAGTAAGCGTTTTTATCTATGAAATAAAAAAAAAAACAGACTTACGATATTTTAATGATTTTAAATTTGAATAACGGTCGTAAGATTTTTATGTCAACTTTAATTTTCAACCAAATATGTTCCACTCGTTAAATGAGATGCCATCGAGGACAACGCTGTGAGAACTTGCATATTTCATATGAGTGCAAATCAATTGCATTTTCTTGTGTTATCATTTTTCTACTGTTGGATAGGTTGGAAAATTCCCCTCCAGTTATAGCTTGAGGAGGCAGGGCGCACAAAAGCCAGTAACTAGGGCGCTAGTCTCGTCGTCTCTCTCCACCTCCAGCCATCGATCAAGTTATCCATCTAAATCGCTCACTTACGGAGCCGTTTGGACGTGATATTTTACACTGACATAAAAATACGTCGCACAAGGAAAATGGCGCTGATCACCAGCGTACTGAGGACTTGAACCTAATAGATTGTATACGTTTTCAATTCACATTAACGCTCATGCACCAAACACAGTCGGATAAGTTTAACATGGTAATAGTAAGGTATGGTATCAAAACAACTTTGTTGTTTGCTATTTTATTTAGAAAGGTTTGATCAAGTAGTAAGATACGTGAAAAAGTAAACTGTATGGTGACGAAAGATTGAGACAGATGAAACTATGTTAAATGTAAAATAAACGATAATTCAGCATTTTGTAACACGAATATTGAATACGGTCGACAGATAACTTTAATACCGATGCAGAAGTCTTAGGAGTAAGGAGACCCTGGGTACGGGAGGCCCTGAGCCTACAAGGCTGTGAGTCAGGTTGAAGCAGTAAGTAACTAAATACTCCAGAAAATTTAGATGTGATCAATTTGTGTTCGTTCAATTTTTTTTTAACAGTATTTTTTTCCATTTTCTACCCAGAAAGGACAGTAATTCCTCATAGACTTCATAACCTATCTAAGTCATTTTCAAAACATTTCAGCATTATAAGCGCTTTAATATCTCGAGTAAGAAAAGCAGGTAGGTATGGGGAATTGTTAGGCATGTACTTATATTACAAAGTAAATGAATATTCCTTGAAGTTACCGATGCAATAAAAATTCTCTATCACAATACAATAAAGAAATAGTAAACTGAAGCAAAGCGGTGGAATCATGTCTTCAAGCGTTCCAATAAAACCGTTCCAAACGTATTACAACTCATTCCAGAGCCACTCCTTTCCGTGATAGCCGGCTGATGGATGCCTCAGTATACCAAGAAAAGCCTTACTCTATATCCCGAGTGTAAAACTTTCCTCTTAAACTCACCAAGAACGTTCTCCAAAAAAAATATAGTCACTAAAACAGCACCTCTAATGAGCGTTTTAGGTTCTGTAAATATTTGATTAAACGATGTGGTTGAGTTTTAACGTGAAGTTATAATACGTCTTACTTTCCGTGAACTGTTACCGGCCCAGCTATCTGCCATAGTGACGTATGCCAAAAACAGTAATCTTGATTTAATAACGTTCTTCAATTCGGGATTCCATTATTTTTGGTTGGCTTATCCAAAATCATCATTATTATAACAGCTATAGAGTTTAAAGGGAAGATCTTTTTCATGAAATTGAACGTGAATAATACATTGACAAGACCATTTTAGATTGAGATGTTTCCATGGAAATGAGATTTCACCCCAAGATTTTCCTCTCACAAAATTTCAATTTCTAGATTGATTTAGATCAATTCAGTCAAAACTACTTGTTTAAATCTAGTAAGGTTATAAATTCAACGATACGATAATAATACTCGTAGGATGATTTATTTGGTGGAGCGGTTTTTGTGTAAATCACACCTCAAGAGCCCTCTCACCTCTGAGAGCTTTGTTGTTGCTATAAAAAGCGTCGATTCTCAAGCAACAACCAGTTGCTGTTAAGTTGGATGCACTTTTGGTGACCGGCCTTTGGTAAAAGTACATGATTTTTTGTAACTCAGCGAAGAACATATTTGAAAATATTATTGATTTGTTCATGGTTCCTCCTTGTAGAGGACACACGTCTCCTGAGGACGTCGGATATGACTCCGACGAAACGTAGAGAAAATCGTTCTTCTCTTTTGCACGGTCAGTAAAATCCGTTTTTTCATTCTTTAAAATGTCTAACGACCGTAATCATAATTTAAAATATCTCTATATACAAAATATTATTGTGAAAATTAAACTACGTTTAAGAAAAAATAATTTTATTTTAAATAAAATTAATTATCACTGTGTGAATACACAAACCCTACAAAATATAATTAAAAATCTTTAATATTATTGATATATTTTTTGTACTTCACCGGGATACGAACCCACAATCTTCCATTTACGAGCCTAAACGTTATCACTAGACTAGGACCGGTCACATAACGTACCGTACTTAAAAATATATATTTTTTGTAAATATAGCACTAAAAATATATATTTTTTTTTAATATATATTTTTAGTGCTCGTTCTTTCTTTCA
Organism: Agapetus fuscipes; assembly: GCA_951799405.1. Taxonomy (NCBI): domain Eukaryota; kingdom Metazoa; phylum Arthropoda; class Insecta; order Trichoptera; family Glossosomatidae; genus Agapetus; species Agapetus fuscipes. Next base: position 5,567,806 of record OX637338.1, read on the forward strand.
ACAATTTTTAAACTAACAGAATAATTTATATGATAGCACTTGTATACTTTGTGATTTATATTGTAGCTGCGATAAAGTGTAAAATTATAGTGCACAAGATTTTCCCTCACACCATACAAAAGTAATTTAAAATACATCAAACTTCAACAGTACTCCCCTTAGCGTCTATCCTATAGCACCTCATATAAAATGTATACAATTTTTGCAGTATTCCATTTTAAGACTGGCCGATATACTTAATGCCTTTTTTTTGCTCTCAAAGATTACACATACTTTCTTAATCATATGGTAAAATATTTTTAAAACCATTTTTAAGCCTAAAATATTCTTGGATATTTTTCGCATTTCGTCCCCTTAGTGCTTGTTTGTATAATCTTCTACAGAGGAAATTTCTCATGAGCAATGTTTGTATGTATACTGGATGAATGTATCTTATGAATGCTAGAAATTGATTTTGAAAATATTAAAAACAAATCCCACATTAGCGCGACTTACGTGTTTTTCTAAGATCCGATTGTATAGAATAAGATTTTAAAGATAATTTCATTTAAAACCTCATTAGTTTAACCGGTCCGTAGTAGGTATAAAGCTAAGTGCGACCGATTAATTATTATTCGGAATGTTGTGGTCAAATTTTACAAAAATCTCAAAGGGAATTTATTTTTATAGTTGATCTCCGATGGGTTAAAAATTCATTTAATGCCATTACCAAAGACCGATGATCAAACACCTTCCTTCCTTCCTAAGCTTTTCTCAGTCTACTCCTGGAGGTCTTCACCAATCGTCTCCATTTCTGTCTACTCGCTGCTGTATACAGCCATTCTCTGCCTGCAGTTCCCTTGTCGTCATCCATCCACCTCAGTTGGGGTCTCAGTACTCCCCGCTTAGACATTCTGGGCCGTCACTAGACGAACTGACATCAAAGATCTACGTAACCTTATAGCGACTGGATCTTACCCAGGACTTACCTGAGAAATTTGCGCTTTCTATAGCGACAATCAGGCTCGCAGAGGGTTGCTGAGGTGTGAATCACATCTCTACAACCGCAACAGCACTCAACAAATAAATCCGCCTAATATTGATTTATTTATTTTGCGACTTTATTCTGAATGAATAAGACAATCATACTGAGTCGTATTAATGCAAACGCCTTCAACTCCTTACGCGATGATTTTGAGAAAAATAAACTTGTGTTTTGAACGCAATTTAGAACCAATTGGAGATGACGGCGTTTGCACGAAATCATACTCTTTCAATTAAAATTGCACACAGCAAATGATTTGTTACACTACGCAGAATCAAATTAAATAGTTATCTCAAAAATCATAAAATTAGGAGATGACGGCGTTTGCAGTAATACGACTCATATAAGAATCGTATCAATGGTTTTCTTTTGTTCAGTTTAAAGTCACATAAGCTAACGTTGAAAATACACATGAATTTCATTTTGTCCCGCAAGTAAAACCTTGTTAATTTTTTTCGCATAAATGAAAAAAAAACACAGTAAGATATATTGCTGAAGTGATTCTAAGCTAAGAAGATTCCATTTTTTATGGGAGTTGAATGCTCACGTTTTTACTATATTAAAAACCAAAACATATATATTTTTTACAACCACAAATACTGAAATATGCAACCATAAAAACTACGCAACCTTATTGAATTTTCAAAGCATTTTATTAAAAAAGTTTTGTTGTACATCTGTGTTATATTATATTTTTCCATCATTCTCTACCATCTCGTTGAGAAATGAAAATCATGTAAGCTCCTAAATGACGCTGTCATAGATATTGTTATGTTTCTGTTTAATTAAAACTGCAGTAATTTATTTTACACAATTTATTTCAATATTCTATTCGGACACAGAGTCACTTTATACTTGCACAATGCAGTAGTAGAATGATTTCTCGCGCTATAGAGAGTTTCGTTCCTTAAGATAAAACTAAGAATAAAGATCATTCTCGAAACATTTTACTAGATTTGCCAGAACATTCAATACAACAAATCTTGAACAAATGCAAATCCTCATAAGCACCTTATATATATTTATTTCGAGAGAGACCTATACAGATACTAACACAGATAATCTACAACACACAACTACATATTCGTAATAATATATTTTTGAAATTACAGCTGCGCCTGTCTGGCTCAATAGTTACCCGAAGTAGGTACACTCGTAGGCAATAAAGTCATCGAGTATTTCAAATACTACTGCAATAGCAACAACGGCGCTATCCTATTTTAATAGAAAAATTAGATATTCGATGTCTTCAATTTTAAGTAACACTGCTTGTTACCGATCGTTAAGATACAATACCCTAAACGTAATTATTTTACGACGAAAAGAAGTCATGAAACATACCAAATTTTGCTATAAAATTAAGATAGCGCTTCTAGAATGTATCGACCAAAATTCGGAAAACTAGATGACTTCTATACTTAGTAAAAGTTATTGCAGGCTTATACTCGGATATACTCGTAGAGAGCTCGAAACGTATGATTGATCGTCCATAGTAAAAACTATCGGAGCGTCGTCATGCCGTCAGATTTACGTCGCGTAAAAAAGTTTTAGATACATCGAGCGCTCGGGGAATGTTTACTGCTCGCTTTACGAGACAAATTCAATCAATTCGTGGGGGATGGCTTTCCAGCGGATACTGAGGTAGCCAGTCATTTATTTTATTATTCAATTAAGTAGTTTTATATGTGTCTACATTTTATGAGGGACGCAAACAATTTATTGAAAATGCTGCGCGTAAAGTTGATATCAAATATATTCGCAACGTGTGGATAAGTCCCTAATCTAATATAATCTAAGTTGCAAAGACATGTTACATTGGAGATTGACATTACATGCATTCTCACAACCAGACATGTACAAGTTCGCGCTTGCACATGCCTCATGTGAACCTACAACATAAAAACCAAATTTCAAATGTACAAACACCCTGTAACTCTTGCCGTCCTTCCCTGAAACAGGGGTGACATTGGAAAAGTGAACCATTTTTATAGCATGGGTGGTCAGCCGCATACCAATCTATAAGTCAAGGAACTTGACCCTTGATAGAATATTATGCCAAAAAATGACAATGTTGCAAAAATAAAATAATGATTCAAGAAAGATAATAAATGGTGCTTTTTGAAGCCATCCTATTTTGTGTCTCGTCGTCTTTCTAAAGTCCAGTATTTTTAACGTTAGCATAGCGTCTTTTTACTGAATGAAAAAAACTTACATAATTATGCCAATTCAGTTTCTCAATCTCAACTTTAAAGTCACATGTGCTAACTTTGAAAATACCGGGCCTAAAAACATCTAAATTACTTTTTTATTAAATTTTATAATTATTCTAAAAAAAATTGAGAAAATGCTTTAATAAATAAATTGACGCTAATACTTTAAAACTCAATCAGACATAGCACCTTTTTTAGCAACATCTTTGAAGGCAAAATCTTAGGACAACGCACAAGAGGTCGACCAAGAACTTCATACTTCAAGGATTTGAAGCGGCTCATGGATGTCTCCTCCTATTCGCATCTCAAGAGGATGGCAGCAGACAGAGACAGATGGCTGATACAACAAGGCACTGCCTTTAGAAGATGATGATGATGAATACTTTAAAAAACGTCTTTAATCATATTTTTTAGACAATGTATCTAATTATGCTAAATTTTATGCGGACGATGATTATTAGTATTCACAGCAAACATATTGTAATAAACCATAATGTTTTATATTATTTTATTAACGAAATCCACGATATTCTCACTCTCCATTTTCAGAAGAAAACATTTTACAAACAAACACAAGTGTCAATTTTTGCAATAGAAAAAACGGTCTTACGTTCAATATGAATAAAGCACATTTTTGCAATTCTATTTATTCACTTAGTTCCTATTGTTCTTGTTAATTTTTCGGTTATGTTATGCACGCCGAGAAAACAATAAAACTGGGCGTCGCGTCGTAAACCCAATTTTATTTGTGGTCCAAATAAATCATGTTCTGGCAGACCACCATGCTCTCAACACAAACAGCACTCACTATTAGATCTCTTCTAGAATTTGTGTAAGTGTTGGAAGAATCTAAGCAGTTGTGTTTGATGCTGCAGATAAAAACAACTGGGCATGAGTCAGCTATCAGTCGAAACACCATTTATATCAGAATATTCACGAAATACTTATTTCTTCTTTTATTTTCCGTAATAAAAGCACATATTTCCTTAGACGTTTCTTTATAAATTTGACACACTTCTTTGTCGTCATAATCCCTATTGCAACGTTTTGTCTGTAGTTGTCCCTTGACAGTTATAGACAAACTTGCCCTACATCCTGTGATTTTAATGATATAATAATAATAATAATATTAGGATGATTTATTTGGTGAGCGCTGTTTTTGTGTGTATCACACCTCAAGAGCCCTCTGCGAGCTTGGTTGTCGCTGTAGAAAGCGCCAATTCTCAAGCAAGACCCAGTTGTTGTAAGGTTGGATGGACCTTTCAGTGACCGGTCTTTGGTAAAGGTTTATGAATTTTTCATCTCAGCGAAGAGCACATTCGAAATATAAATGGTATATTTTTCGTGCTACGCCGGGATCCAAACCCACAACCTTCCATTTACGAGTCCGAAGTGTTGCCACTGGACTACAATCATGCCTTTACTTTTTTCGGGCTAGCCTTGTTTCAATGACTTCTTAAAAAAATTGTCACTTTTGTTCATGACACCCCTGTTTTATAGAAGAGCGTGGCAAAAGTTGAAGAGCTTATAACAATATGTAATCTAAGTTGCAAAATACATTGACATTGGAGTTTATGGAGCAGTTTATGCTTACACATTTTTTAATGTATACATGGTGCATGTGTTCATTCAAAATAAACCAAAACTCACAGGAACACTTACTAAGAAACCAGGGTAACATTGGAAAAAGTGAACCAAGTGTTCACAGCATGGGGGGTTGGCCTCATACCATATAGTCAAGTAACTTGCTTGGGGTGTATAAATCCGAATTATTCATGTATCCTTGCAACTTGGATTATAGATTATTATCGAGTAGCTTTTTGATAAATATTTGAATTTTACATTGACTTCAATAACGGATTTTACAACCAGGGCAGTAAGCTAGTAAGCTATGGCGTCATTTCAAACTGCGTTATATTACTAACATCAAACAATCGTAAATTTTAAAGACATTTCAAATTTCACAAAGAAGTGACAATCTATTCAAATCATTACAATGTCTAATGCTAATGAAAATTATTATTAGTAAATCACAAATAATCTCTTATTTCACTTCTTTTTCAGCCTGTCTCTTGTAGCATCTGTCTTAATAATAAGAAATTAAGAATTTTATTCTTAAGAATGATATTATCAGGATGATTTATTTGGTGAACGCTTTTATTACGTCAATCACACCTCAAAAACGCTCTGCGAGCTTGGTTGTCGCTACAGAAAGTGCTGATTCTCAAACAAGACCCAGTTGGTGTAAGGCTAGATGAAGATTTGGTGACCGATTCTTGTTAAGGCACATTTTTTACCCAGCGAAGAGCAAGTTTTGAAAATTAAATTATATCTTTCTGTGCCTCGCCGGGAATCGAACTCGGATATTTTGGTAACAACTAGATTAAAGATTTATCTTTTAGGATATCTGGATATAGGTCTTCAACCAGCCATCTCAATTGTCGCCTTCAAATATGACTATAGATGTAAAAACCTTAGAAGCCCGAAGGGCTTACATTTGTCGTGTGGAACCTATTCATTTTTTCAGTTGAGGAGCCGGCCTTACACTAATCCCTTCACGGCCTAGCTAGAAGGACTAGAAGCCAAAGCTATAGTCTTTTAAAATAAATATATATGTAAATATAATTTAATTGGTATGTTTCACAAGAGAGTTTTCGCATCATTAACCTGACGGTCAAAAAAATGAGAAAAGAATTTTGGAAACCTTGCGTTTTTGCCGTCTAGATATTTATCTTTGGCACTCGATAATTTTAAATATCATTCAGATGGTTGCACAGATTCATTGTCCATTGATGTCGCCCCTAAGATATAATTTTTGAGAGTCCATAGGCCCAAAAGGGGCGGTGCTCTGTGAAGATCCGAGCATTATCTAGCACTATTGTAGCTTTTCCATTTCCAAGCCGATACTATTATTATTATAATATTTAATAATACTTGTATGAGTATTGATACTTGCTGGTTGTTCTGATTAAGGTAGTAGCAAGTTTTTTTAGGACAGCTGGATAGTGATAAAGACCTGCTTTACACAAATAAAGTACCTACGAATGAAAAAACTTTTTAACAGATAGTAATGCATAAAAATCAACGTCAAATGCCTTCAAATAAATAATTTTAACCAGATCAAAAAAACTTATTCTCAAGCCCTTATATCCCTAAAAATACTTTTTTAAGAAAACAAAATACTACATTCGTGATGGATTGCCTCCATTTAAGACAGTTTTAAACGCAACTAACACCCTAGGTGAGATTTGAACCCGAGCTCTTGGCATGGAATGCAAGCACTCTACCAACTGAGCTACATATCTACCGGACTTATAAGTTAATGTCGTAAAATGCCTAGGTAGGTATATTATGCGTACAAAACATTATTACTGATGACGACATTTTGATGATTTTTTAAAAATAATTATCATTTTTACATATAACCTCCGTTCATGTTTAATACCAATGGCAATACCTTACTTGCCTCAAAAAATCAAATTGATCATGTAGGTACTGGATGTTGAATTATAGTGCAGAAGCAATGTGCTATCATAATCGACATACTTTACTTTTACTTTGCGTATGGCCGGCAAGCACAGCAAATCACTTGGCCGTTGGGCCGCGTCAGAGGCGAAGATCCAAGCCCTCCATCCACTTCACTGCTCCTGGCGTGGCATCGTGGAGGTCTTTCAGGCCAGGAGGGTGTCTTCTGATGGGGCACTCCTCCACTATGTGTCGGACAGTCTGGTTCTCCGCCCCACAGTCACATCCTGGAGATGGAGCTAATCCCCATCTATGGAGCAAGAAGTTGCAACGGCCTTGCTCGGTTCGGATCCTATTCAAGGTCGTCCACAGTCCTCTCGCAAGATTAAACCCTGGGACCTCCTGGTGAGGCAGAGTGATCAGCTTGTGGTTTTTAAAGCTTTTCTCCTCCCGTATGGACTTCCATTGCAATGTAGCATCCCTACTCCGATCATCAATTGTCCAGATGAGGTTTCTGGACTTGAGTCGCTTGTTTGGGTGCTGAAAGATGTCCTTGAAAGCATTCATAATCATAATCTGATTCAATAACATAACATTCATACATTTACCTTCTACTTTCCTTTGCTTACTGCTTTGGTCTGAACGGCCTTCAAATATTGGTACCTATTGTAAAGAAAAAGATGTCCACGGCAACCACTAACCATGGTCCAACACAAAAGAGCTTTTTCTTACGTCCATTGTGAAGACATTGTTCATTTTTCGTCACGGCTATGGCCCAACGTGGCCCTAATGATTCCTTTATTAACAACTCATAGAGAAAAAATGCCAGGTGAAACAGGACCACAATACGTCCGTACCTTGACGCCTCGAATGGTGCATTGTTGAAAATTTCGATACAATATCAATTTGATTTTTGAAGGGCTTTCATCTACCCCGTATGTATGGTATCTTTTCACGCACCACAACAAATATGATGATGTAGCTTTGTGGTCATAAAAATGTGGTGTAAATCAGAAATGTACCTACCTCGAAAAGATCGAGGACCCGCTGTGCTTTTTTTTCGGTTTTCGACAAATCGCTTGTTAATAATACCCACTTCGTCAAAATTGTCACCTGCCGTTTTTATTGTTGTTCTAGGTAGAAATGAAATAAGTACACATGTATTTAAAATAGCAACCTACATTAGAAAAGGTGATCATAGACCTGTCGGTAGCTCAATCGGTAGAGCGCTTGCGTTTTGTGCGGAAGGCTTGGGATGGAATTCAAGAATCTCAGATATGATTTACTGTTTTAGTGCTTATTTCCAATCCACTTCTTGGTAGGAGCAAGACTATCTCAGATTTTATTTCTTTCGAGAACAGAAAAAATAAAAACCCTCAATTTTCAATATAAAAAAGCAAATATTTAGATAATTGATTCGGTGTGTAGGTACTATTACTGTGTGAATCACACTTCAAGATTCCTCTGCAAGCTTGGTCATCTACTGGAGAGCGCCGATTCTCAACCAGTTTCCATCAGGTAAGATGGACCTTTGATGACCCAGCGAACAGCAAATCATTTTTTTTGTGTTCCGCTGGGAATCGAGTTCATTGCCTTTCGTTTGTTAGTCCGTAGTTTTAACCACTAGACTAAGATCGCATAGGTACTATATATTTGAGAATAAAACAAATGTTGCGAACTGTAAATTTGATGAAACTATGTATTTAAAAGCGCCATTTTGACTACCATGTCATACTCATATAAGTAGGTAGATACTAACAACACAACAAAGAATATTTCCAAAAGATTTTGTCTCAGGTAAAAATTTAGGACATCTGTTGGACGGGTCTATTGTTTTAGCTGAGGTGTCTTTACAAATAAAATTCAAGGAAGTTGTCGGCATCCATAGAGAAAATATTTTTGTATAGAACCTTGTAAATTATATTTATCTTTGGCAGAATCTTAATCCTCGTTGACAAAACAAACCAATTCGAAATCAACAAATGTTCACTTTTCCTTAGAAAGTTATTGAGTTATAATAACAAGAAAAGCGCCGTGCGAATTTGCCAAAATTATTTTTCTCAAAACCCTTCCATTCATGTTTTCTGTTTTTATGGTGAGTCTTTGTTGGTAGCGATGGTTTCGGATAAGAAATCATAACAATCAAAGGAATCATATTTTGATTTTCCCGTTTCTGGGTTCTATAATCTGTAATCTAAGTTGCAAAGATAAATTACCATTAAAAGATTTATTTTTTTGGTGCATGCCAAGAAACAGGCACGTATAAGTCCGCGCATACACATCCATCTATCTCACGCAACTACGCAACTGAGCTGCACATATAGTGTAACTTCTAGCCGCGTTATCCCCGAAGGGTTTCGCATGTGGCTAGTGGAACCAATGTATTTTTGCAGGTAAGGGAGCCGGCCTTACGCCAACCACTTCAATTCAAGTGGAGGCTGGTACTCATTTATTGTGAAGGCTAAGTAAGCCTTGCCGATATTTTATATAGCAAAATGTAAATTTAAATTTTGTTCTTACAGTTAGAATATATCTATATTTGATGTTATCTTATCAATAAGGTTGTAAACTATTCATTATAATTGAATAAAATTAACTGTTGTAAAAATATGTGAATAAATTTATTTCTATCTTTGTTAAATTAATATAATATAAATTCTTCTTTTACATCCATTGTATTATTAGCTCAGTTGGTAGAACGCTTGCATCTTAAAATCTGGAGGTGAATATTGATAAAAATCACACATTGCTTTTATTGTCGTTTAGAAATTAAACCAACATATTTCTGTGGAAACGCTTGTTTTGAAAAAGAACCCGTTTTGTGAAGCGAAGGTGTGATGAGTGAGCCATAAAAAATTCCACGAAAATACCACACAATGTAGGACATAAGCTCACACAGGTACGCTACAGGCAATAAGGCCATAATTCATAATAATATTTTGAGCGGTGAAGCACTTTGTAGTTGGCAGCATTGTTTGCCGATCGTCCTTCTAGTGAAAGAATCGTAAAACCAAACAAGATAACAAATTTATGCGGGTCTGTGAAAAAATAACGAAATCATAAATAAAGAATACGATGATTTATTTGGGGAGAACTGTTTTTGTGTGAATCACAGCTCAAGAGCTCTCTGCAACGTTGGTCGTTGTCTAAAGCAGTGGTAGTTTTCAAGCAAAATCCAGATACTCTAAAGCTGGACGTGCCTTAATTGGTGACCGGTATTTGGAAGAGGTAGGTACCTAAATATAAAAAATATTCAACTCAGCGAAGATATTTGATTTTTTTTGCTTTTCTCTGAACATTGAACCCATCACATTCCAATTACATGTCTGAAGCTTCATAAACTAAAACCTTAGAAGCTAAAATGGACTCAGCAAAAGATTAAAATTTAGTATTTTTTATAGGTGTGCAAACGTCACACTTATAACAATCAATAACGAGATACTTGTTTGCCTTTTTCCTAGCAACCTGGACATGCGACGCCACAATTTTGTCCATATCAATTCATATGTGGAACCCATTTCGAAACAACACTCTCTTTTGCAGGGCTTGAACAATATAATCATGCAGAATTTAACAAGTTTCCGTAAAAAATCTTGTATCCGTGATTTAGAGGGGCATGTTGCAAAGTAACAACTTACATATTTACTATTTACAATTGAACATCCATGAGAATCAAAATTCGTTTTATACGTGCCGCTATCTGGATTCCTTTTTCTAGTTTTTCTCAATACAATCGGCGGTCAAGCGAATTGCATTCGCCGTGGTCGTGGGCGTGGCGGACTCACTCGTAATAAAATAATACGTCCAAATGGGAAGGGGGCGGTCGGGGAGTCGCAGAGATCCCACAAGAAAAACCGACAAAGATCCGGCGCCAAGACGTTTCGCCACGCTGTTTTATTTCAATCGATTCAAACAAATTCACAATGGCCGAGCGTGGATTTTAAAATGCTTCATTTGCTCGCATTGGTACACATTTAAAGAGGCATAAACGAATGGTTCATGTGATTTATCTACTCAAATAAACCTACGCAAAAAAATCCTACTTCTAATGTGACTGAACTGTAATACAGTGTTACTTCTTTCCGTGATCTCCCTGAAGCAAGATTCCCGCAAACTCTCACCAATACCTATATCAAATCTGAGACCACCGACAACAAGCCAGTTTCAGTCGAATGATATTTTTGATAAGCTGTTTGCCTTTTAGGCATCAGAAGCGTAATTCTGCTAAATTCCTTACACTTTGGATATCAATCAAAGTCGGAGCTTGCTAGCCCTTTCAAAAAAAATTTTTTGACAAAATGCGATTCCCTGATACTTGGACATGTCATCCAAGGGACAACAACAGCTATGTCATTGATCTTCTATACATTTTCTCGATGGTCTGCTTGTCAAATAACCGGTGTGAAAACCGCCCGACGGGTGCCAGCTCAAAGTGTAAACTTCCCCATATATTTTAAAATGCGTATAAAAACTTCATTCAAAAGTAGTTACACGATAAAAAGTGCAAAAAAATATTTGATTTTTGAAAGAAATCCGGTCGATAGCTCAGTTGGTACAGTGCTTGCATTCAATGCCGTGAGCTCGGGTTCGAATCCCACCGAGGGTGTCAGAAATGATTTCCAGTTTTGGTGTTTATTTCCAACCCCAAAATAAAATACCGGCAAGGTTTACTCAGCTTTCACAAGAAATAAGTACCAGCCCTCTCGGGAGCTTAGAAACCCCACTTCAACTGAAGTGGGTGCCGGCCACCTTACTTGTAAAAATAAATAGGTTCAACTCGCCGCATGCGACCCCTTCGGGGTTAACGCGGCAAGAAGTTATTTACGCGGCATATGTGTAGCTTAGTTGCGTTTTTTTGCACCAACTAAAATGATAATGCAAGTGAAACTCAGTGACCTGATTCAGTTTACAAAATGGATTTAATGGCGCCTAATTAATCATCATATTTAGAAACGATTTTCCATAAATTATGTGACGTCAACAATAATTCATGATTTAACATTAGTTACATTACAGACATTCATTATTCTACCTTATTAATCCTAATTTACGTTTTGCATTCTACTCGTATCACCTGTCATTGTTATGATTATAATAAAAGCCTCAAAAACCGGATATTGAATTCATTAAAAAAAATATTCAACTGACCGGTCCGTAATCTAGTGGTAATGCTTTGGATTCGTAAATGGAAGGTCGCGGGTTCGAGTCCCGGCAAAGCACAAACACAGCAACTGGGTCTTTCTGGAGAATGTGCCTTTTTGTAGCGACGACCAAGCTCACAAAAAGTCTGATCTATAGCTCGGTTGGTAGAATGTTTGCATTCCATGACTAGAGCCAAGGTTCGTTTCCCACAGAGGGTGTCAAATATCAAATCAAATCAAATAATTTATTTTCAAATTTGTATGCATTACATAACTTTTTGACGTCACAATCATAAATATAAAACAAACATAGTCACATATCATAAACAAATAAATAACAATCAATCAATCAATCCAGTGAAACAGTCTGGGGCAATTTCTCCCAAGGCGCTTTATCTTCTAAATATTCGCTAAGGGTATAATATTCCCCTGAGCACAGCCTTCTCTTTATAACTGCCCCAAACCGCACCACCGGCAGGCTTTGAATGTTCACTGGAACCGTGTTAAACAAGCGAATACACTGCCCCTCAAAAGACTTCCTCACTCTCTCTAACCTAGTTGAGTGAGTGGAGAGTTTGTTCTTATTTCTGGTATTAAGTTTGTGCAAATCGCTATTCTTGTCAAAAAGATTTATATTCCTCCTGACGTACATCAAGTTTTCATAAATGTACTGAGACATGAAAGTAAGAATTTTATAGTTTTTAAATTTAGTTCTTAGGGTTTCCCTTGGGGGCAATTGGTATAAACCACGGATGGCTCGTTTTTGGAGTACAAAAATTCTGTCGGCATCGGCAGCATGACCCCACAACAGAATGCCATACGACATTAAGCTGTGAAAATAACTGTAATATACTAATTTTGCAGCGTTCAAATTTGCTAAATTTCTTATTCTTTTAACGGCATATGCCGCAGAACTAAGTTTCTCGGCTAAGTTATTAATGTGTGCCCCCCATTGCAATTTGGAATCTAGAGTAATGCCGAGAAAAACAGTGAAATCCACAGGATCAAGCTGTTCGCCTTTAATAGTAATACTTGTATTTAAATATTTAACATTGGGTAGCGAGAATTTAATGCACTTTGTCTTCTTTTCATTTAAAAGCAAATTGTTTGCGGTGAACCATTTCACCACTTCTGAAATAGAATTATTTATATCGTCAAAAACAACATTTTTCCTACCTACTTTGAATATCAAAGAGGTATCGTCAGCAAACAAAACAGGCTCATTTTGTTTTACCATATAAGGTAAATCATTTATGTAAACAAGAAAAAGAAATGGTCCAAGAATTGACCCCTGTGGTACACCCATGCGAACTAAAGAACCGGAAGATGTCTCTCCGCAAACAGATACCCTCTGAAATCTGTCACGCAAATAGTCCTCTATGAGGACCAATGCACTGCCCCTCACACCGTAGTGATCCAGTTTTTGGACCAATGTACGGTGTGGTACGCAGTCAAAGGCCTTTGACAGATCACAGAAGATACCTATTGCATCACATGACTCTTCCCAGGCATTAAAAATTTGATGCATAAGCTCAACACCTGCATCGGTCGTTGAGCGTCCTTTGGTAAAGCCAAATTGTTTTTTATGCATTAATTTATTATTGTGAAAATAAGTAAGTAACTGGTTTAACATAATTTTTTCAAAAATTTTACTAAGGGTCGGTAGTATGGAAACAGGTCTAAAGTTAGAGGGGTCTGTTTTACAACCGCTTTTAAACAAAGGCACTATTTTACTGTGTTTCATGAGGTCGGGAAACACACCAGTCTCAATACATTTATTGAAAACTCCTGCCAAATGAGGAGCCACAAAATCTATTATAGAACTAACAATTGTAACCGAAAGCCCATCCAGATCAGTTGTCTTTTTTAATTGTAAGCCCCTGAATACTTCAACAATGTTTATGGGAAAAACTGGGTTGAAAGTGAATTCCGTGTTACACTTATCGATACTTTGTCCAAGCAAGGATAAAGCTATTTTGGAAGATGAATCCAGCGATTTGGTTGTTAAAATTGGGATATCCGCAAAAAAAGAATCGAATGCATTAGCAACTTCTTTATGACTTGTTATGAGTTGATCTTTAATAAGTAAATTTAAATTAAAATCACGAGGTTTGGATTTTCCAGTTTCAGTGTTTATAATTTTCCATGTAGTTTTTACAATATCTGAGCTGCGTGTAATTTTATTATTTATATAGTTTGATTTTGCAATAGCACAATCATTCTTATGTGGTGTAATCTCACGACTGGTGGAAGTTGAATGTCATAGTGACCCAAACCAATATTATAATTCTTTATTTCATGTTGTAAAGTCTGAATGTAGTAGAGTATTTAAACCCGTGACCATAAAAATAAACGGTTCCATAAAGTTTAGTGATTGGGCTACATCTGAAATATATAAAAAAAGAATTGAACTATTTGACTTGTATGCAGAAAAAGCACGTCACAATAAAAGTAATGAATTTATTGAATATGTCAGAAAGTTTTCAAAAGCATTTAAGAATGTCAGAAATGATTTCATATTTTGGTGCTTATTTCAAACTCAAAATGTATTTACAGGCATGGTTTACTCAGCCTTCACAAGAAATGAGTACCAGCTCTCTCGGGAACTGGAAAACCCCAACTTTAACTGAAGTGTAAAAATAAATAGGTCTCAAATCGACACATGCGACCCCTCCGAGGATAATGCAGGTAAGAAGTTAAACTATATGTGTAGCTTAGTTCCATCGCAATACCTGTGATAATTCTGATGAATGTTTAGTTTTCCCACATGTTTCAATTATTTCAACATTTTTTTTCCAACAAGTGTAAACTTAATCAAAATCTGGCAATAAAAGCTCGAGACATAAAGAACTAGCTACAATATGAAGGTCCCGTAAAATTTGTTATTGGCATCTCGGGGCCACCTCGTTTGTCCATGTCTCTGTACCAAGATAGACCTTAGGGTCGTTGGGGTAGTTAACCACCTCCGAGGTGCACGTATCTTTCTGCCAATGAAAAATATTCTCCGCACGTGATGGTCTAACGGCCATAAGAAAATAGAAGAAAACGTAGAGTGTAAAAGAGAAACAATTTGCAGAAACGGGATCGTAGCTACGTAAAAAAAAATCAAGTTGCTTGCACTATTGAAAGATATTTTTTTCACCGTTGAAAGGTAAAAATTAGTTGTGACGATCGTGTATGAAAAATTAAATATGAAACGATGCAAACCGTTTCAGAAAAAAAATTGCATCATTTTCATCTTAATATTCATTAAAAATAAACTATTCTTTCCATACTTAAAAATGTCATCTCAGTTTTTATTGATTTCTATCGATGTTGTCTGTTGGTTTAATAGTAATCAAATGTAACTTAGTAATATGATTTAGTTCAGACAAAAAAAGGTCACCAAGAAATAAGCCTTTGCAATTTTTGTGCGCTTTAACTCGTTAGTTTTAGTAGTTAGCTCCCTATTTTTACGTTAATTTTTTTCTAAACTTACAACTAGTAAATTGAATCAAAATTTTTGTTTATTAATTGCATATTTTTTAGTCAACAGATACGCCACGCTCCACTACGGTACGCTACGCTACTAAGCTACACATTAGAGTAACTTCTTGCCGCGTTTCCCTTAAGCAAGTAGCGAGTGTAACCTATGTATTTTTACAGGTACGGGGGCCGGCTTCACGCCAACCAATTCAGCTAAAGAGGGGTTTCCCAGCTTCCAAGGAGGCTGGTTCTCGTTTCTTGTAAAGGCTGAAGTATTTTGTTTTGGGTTTGAAATAAAACCCGAAACTGGAAATCATCATAATATAATATCCGCAGTCATACATACAAACATTACTGACCATTATTCTTGTATTTTAAAATACAAATTAGATACTCCAAGTAAAATAAATGATACAACACAAAAAAACTTAAAAAACATGTTTCTACACCTAGACATTTTAAAAAATAAACTACAAAATGAAAATTGGTCAGAAGTATATAAATGTAGTGATGTAAATGAAAGCAACAACTTATTTAACATGAAATTAACTGAAATCATTAATGAGTCAACAAAGAACATAAACAGAACAAAATCTAAATATAAACCTATCAAAGCATGGATCACCCATGGCCTAATAGTTTCAATAAGACATAAGCAAACACTTTACAAAATAACCACTAAAAGACCAAACGATGAAAACATATACAAACACTATAAGTTGTACAAAAAAAAGCTCACGTATTTAATAAAAACCACTAAAGAAAAATATTATGAAAAAAAGTTAGGAAACACCGAAAATGATAACAAAAGAGTGTGGAAGGTAATAAATGAGATAATTGATAAAAAAAAACAAAAAACCAATGTTATAAATGAAATCACATATGAAAACACAAAAATAAGCTGCGAATCAAAACCCACTAAAGTTGCAAACATTTTTAACAATTATTTTGTTAATGTAGGAAAAAATCTTGCTAAACTGATACAAACAAACACAGTCACAATGCCAACAATAAAAACAAACACAAACAAAATTGAAATCCTTAACAGCTGTACAGAACAGGAAGTTGAAAAAATTATTGACAATATGAAAGGAGGATCAACTCCAGGATTTGATGGCATAACTATCGATACACTAAAACACATTAAAAAAGAAATTTCAAAACCACTAATGTACATTATAAATAAAAGTTTTGAGACTGGAAAATTTCCAAATATATATAAAAAATCCATAATAATTCCAATATTTAAATCTGGTGAACAGGATGATAATATAACAAATTACAGACCTATCTCTATAATATCAAACATAGCTAAAATATTTGAAAAAATAGTTAAAAGAAGAATCAACGCATATATAAAAAGCAATAATATAATAAATGAAAACCAGTTTGGTTTTATGGAAAATAGAAGCACACAAGATGCAATTGCTAAATTAACTAGCTATGTACTGAATGCATTGGACAAATCTCGTAAATGTATCGGTATATTCATAGATTTAAAAAAAGCTTTTGACAGCATATCTCATTACAAATTGACTTCAAAATTAGAAAGTATCGGTTTCCAAGGCAGGACACTCGAGTGGATAACAAGCTACCTATATCAAAGACCTCAAGTTGTCAAAATAAATGAGGTGTACAGCCAAATAGAAACTAGTAATTTCGGAATACCACAGGGCACAGTATTAGGCCCTTTATTATTTATATTATATGTCAATGATGTATTTACACTGAAACTAAACGGAAAAATAATATCCTATGCCGATGATACAGTTATTATCATCGAAGATACAAATTGGAATAGTATCACCAATAAAGCAAATGTTGACATTGACAATTTAAAGCACTGGTTCGACGTGAATTTGTTAACACTCAACAGCGAAAAAACTTACATTGTCCCGTTCTCTATTAATGAAAATAAATTAAATCTAAATTTAAACGTATTTATTCATCAACAAAATAAATGTAATAAAACGAATTGTAATCTAACCTGCTCAATACTTTACTCAATACTCTTGATGACCTGTATCCATAAAAATATACCTTCAAAGAGACTTAAACACAGTAATACATATCCACCATGGTTTTCGACGTCTCTCATAAAAATTATTAAAGAAAAAAATGTATTTCATAAAAAATGGAGGAAATATGGCAATTTAATGGATTATCAATCGTTTTCAACGTTAAGGAGGAGACAAAAATCTCTTCAGCGTGACTGCTATTCTATCTACATATCAAACGTCGAGAGCGATTTGAAAAGTAATCCCAAATCACTTTTCACATTTCTTAAATCACGACGTGGTACTAATGGAATTCCTAAAATAATGAAATTAGGTGATGTAAATTTCATTGGTAGTGAGTCTGTCTGTAATGCATTTAACGACTTTTTTGTATCCGTTCATGTGCGTGATGTCGTTGAAGAGTTTTCGGTTAAAGATGAAGATGAAGGCGATATATCTCTTGCCAATGGCATAATGATTAGCGGTATAGAGATAAATGATGCATTGGTGGAAAAATACCTTGAGTATATAGATGTGAACAAGGGTCCTGGTTCTGACCAGCTGCCTGGATTATTTATAAAGAAATGCTCCTCAGTGTTGTGTAAGCCGTTGGCCATCATATATAGTCGATCAATTAGGGAAGGTTGTTTTCCATTACTGTGGAAAAAAACCCAGATATGTCCAATTTTTAAAAGTGGTGATAAATGCTGTATAGAGAATTATCGGCCTATCGCAAAGCTTCCTATTCTGGGCAAAATATTTGAAAAGATAATAATGGACCAAATAAACCCTATTCTAAACACAATAATTATTCCTAGCCAGCATGGCTTTCGCCAAAAGAAATCTGTAGACACAAATTTATTAGAATTTACTCAGGTTGTAACCAATTCCATTCATAGTGGCTATCAGGTAGACACTGTTTATAGTGATTTCTCTAAGGCGTTTGACAAGATAAGTCATAATATATTGTTGAGTAAGCTCTGGCACATCGGTATAAGGGGGGATCTCTTAAGGTGGTTTGTATCCTATCTTAAAAATAGATCCCAAGCAGTGGCACTTCACGGCTATGAGTCAGTATATAGACGTATTTACTCTGGTGTACCTCAGGGATCCCACCTGGGGCCTCTTTTATTTACTGTTTACATTAATGATATTATTCACTCAATAAAGTACTCTAATATTCTGTTGTTTGCCGACGATGCTAAAATATTTAAACAAATTAATACCATCGAGGATTGTATAGAATTGCAGTCTGATCTTAACTCGATTCTTTCTTACTCTAATGCCAACCAGTTATATCTTAATATTGACAAATGTAATGTCATTACTTACACTAGAAATCGTAGTAAAATTCTTTTTGACTACAGTTTTGGTGTTGATGGCCTCAGAAGAAAATCAGTGGTCAATGATTTGGGTGTATTGTTGGACGAGAGACTGAGTTTTATCAACCATTATGAGCATATTACTGAAAGAGCGATGAAGACGTTATATTTTATTGTTAGGAATACTAAACTTTTCAGGAATCCCCAAGTATTGCCCTTCTTGTTCAATTCATATATTAGAAGTGTACTTGAGTTTTGTTCGACTGTTTGGAACCCCAATTATGTTGTCCATATTAATGCTATTGAAATGGTCCAAAAAAAACTTATCAAGCAACTGAACTTTCGCAATAGACAACATTTCAATAGTTATTCCCAAGCATTGGAGCATTATGGTATACGATCTTTGGAGGCAAGGAGAAATATGCTTGACATCAGCTTCATATATAAGATAGTTAATAACAAAATCGATAGTGCACCTCTCACAAGCCTCCTTCCATTTCATTGTCCAATCAGAACTCATCGAGACAAATCCTTATTTTATGTGGGTGCAGCCAGGACAAATTATAAGCAAAATTCTTTTATAAGTAGAGCCTGCGTTGCAGTAAATAGTGTCCAAAGGACTGATCCTAAGTTGGACATTTTCTGTCTGTCTGCACAGTCATTGAAAAAGAGGATTTTGAATCTAGCAGGATTTGAATTTCATTTTTGAATCTCATTTCTAATTTCTTTAATCATTCTCAATTCCTATTTTGTTTTTATTGCTTATTAATCATCATTGACGTGTTTGGTGTGCGCATTGTTTTTCTACTCCCTTTCCTTTCTCCTGACCTTTCTTTCCTTATCCCATCATGAGGACGAGATTTATTTTTTATTTTTATTTTTATTCTGTTTTGATTTGTGTATTTCTTTTTTTTTTTTGGTTTTGGATGCTGCTTCTTTTTGTTTTTCTTTACTTTTTATTTATTTACCTGGCATGATTTGTAATTTAAAATATTAATTTGTAGAATACAGTAATAGGCGACATGAATTGTAAAAAATATCTTATATATGTATACAAAATTATATTCAATGCTGTTGTATTCTTGTTTAAACAATAAAAAAAAAAAAAAAAAAAAAAATACTAAAGCAAACAGATACTACAAGATATTTAGGCGTTGACATAGATAGTAAATTAAAATGGAAAGAACATACTAGTAAACTGATAAAACGAATCAGAAAGTGCATATACATATTTATAAGACTTAGAAATATACTCGGAATAGATAACTTAAGAAGAGTCTACTACGCAATTGTGCAATCTATCTTACAGTACGGCATTATTGGATGGGGAGGGTCATACTTAAACACATTAAACCCTGTAAAAATAATTCAAAAATTAATCATTAAGATAATATTAAAAAAACCATCGAATTACCCGACTGAATTAGTATTTAAAATATTTAAAGTTCCCTCAGTAGATATCATTTTTAAAAAAAACGCCATATTGCAAATATTAAAGGAAAAACAACAACTAAAATTAGAAAAAAATCATTCAACAAGATACAAACATAACCTCAAAATGTCAAAATTTGACACAAAACATTATCAAAATAGCTTCATTTATGTTGGTGTAACAAACTTTAATAAATTACCGACTGAACTAAAAAATATAAAAGATTATCTTGTATTTAAAAATAAACTTAAAAAACATTTCGAAAAATATTAGATTTGTATACCAATTGATATTATTGACTGTGCCTTGTATTGTTTTTTATTTTTTTTTGTCATTAGTAGACCTCTATAAATCATATGTATGTATGTTTTTATTTTATTATACTTTGGTACCTACTTGCCTATATTGTCTATGTTTATATATTTGCTTTTGTTTATTATACAGTTTTCTCTTATTTTAATTTGATTTCTCCACATATCAGATCTCTTCACACTGAAAATACACATCATAAGTATTTGACTTAAGTGTATGAAGTAACTTAAATAAATTTCTAGTTTATAATTTAAATATATTAAATAACTGAAATAAATTTGTTATTACTATTGACTAAATTAATTGTGAACCCCTCACCACACACAAGAGCTTTGACTCTTTTTGGTGAGGTATAGCATATAAAACAATTGAATATTATGTAATAGAAATAAGTTTGAAAAATGTAATGTATGTACTTAAAATGTTTTATATTAATAATAAAAAAAAAAAAAAAAAAAAATGTGTAACACCCTCGTTGGGATTTAAGCCTAGGCTCTCATGCAAGCACTCCACCAACTGAGCTATCGACCGGATCAGTCATTTACTAAAACCATTAAAAAGATCCTAGAGACTTGCAAATTGAGCTTAATGCATTTTGTATCAGCTCACCGTAATTTATGACATAATCCAACCAGATTTCCTTGTGGCAAATCACTAGGATATCTGCTTTGGTATCAGGCAGACTTTACAGCGTATTTATTCCCCACGAACTAGATGGAAAGATGGAAAGAAAGATGGAAATAGATGGAAAGAATACTTTGAAGAAATATTAGGACAGGGTGAAAGAAATTTATATGAATGTGACCCTACAAATGAAAGTAATGAGGATATTTTGAAAGAGGAAATAAAAGCAAGCATAAAAGAGCTGAAGAATGGAAAGGCTGCAAGTATGGATGGATTGAATGCTGAGATGTTAAAGGCAGGAGGAGAATATGTGGTAGAGTGGATGTTTGAATTATGCAAGATGTGTATGAAAGACAGGGTAGTACCGATGGACTGGAGAAAGGCGGTCATTGTCCCTATTTACAAGGGTAAAGGGGACAAGAAAGACTGCCGTAACTTCAGGCCCATTAGTCTCCTTAGTATACCTGGGAAAGTCTTATGCAAAATTGTCATAAAAAAAGTGAGAATGGCCACCGATCACAGGGTCTCTGATATTCAATCTGGCTTTATGCCAGGACGAGGTTGTGTGGACCAAATCTTTACTCTCAGACAGATTGTTGAAAAACATCTGGCTGTGGGGAGGGTGGTCTACGCAGCATTCGTAGATCTTGAGAGGGCCTTTGACTCGGTGGACAGATGTATGCTGTGGAATGTTCTCAGGAAGTACGGTGTGAATGATAATCTTCTGAATGTGATACGTGCCATCTATGAAAATAGTTCGGCATGTGTAAGAGTGGATGGGAGATATAGTGACTGGTTTGATGTATATAAGGGAGTGAGGCAAGGCTGCGTGATGAGTCCATGGTTGTTTAATATAATCATGGACAGTTGCATAAAAGAAGCTGGAATATCAGAGAGCGGAGTGAAAGTGGGTGAAACAAGAGTTGGAGTACTTCTTTATGCTGATGATGCTATAGTTTTAGCTGACTCGGCGGAGGAACTCCAAACGATGTTAACCAAACTAAATGATGCATTTTGTAAGAATAGCTTGAAAGTAAATGCGAATAAGACAAAAGTATTAGTTTTTGACAGGAATGAAGTATGTGAGGAACTTACAATTAATTTGAATGGAATAAAAGTTGAAGTAGTGAATGAGTTTGACTATTTAGGAAGTAAGTTTGAGGCGAATGGTAAGATGACGAAAGAATTAGAGAAGCGTGCCAGCAAAGGAAGATGCGTGATAGGAGCGTTTGGTAGAATAGCGAAGAATAAAAGGATACCAAAGAAAATGAAAATGGCGGTACACAATTGTATTTTGTTGCCGACCCTGATGTATGGAAGCGAGTCATGGACGTTGAATGAAAGAGAAGTAAATAAGGTATGCACCGTAGAAATGGCCCATCTGAGAAGTATGACAGGAAAAACACTGAAAGATAGAGTGAGAAACGAATGGGTTCTAAATGAATGCGGAGTAAAAGAAAGCGTGAAAGTGAAAGTTCAAAGAAGTGTGATGCGATGGTTTGGACATATTGAAAGGATGAATGAAGACCGACTGACAAAAAGAGTGTATAAAGGGAATGTAACAGGTAAGCGTGGAAGGGGAAGACCTAGGAAACAATGGATTGATCAGATAAATGAGATTGCGAATGAATGGAATCTACAGAGTGGAAACAAGAGAAGAGCATGCATGAAAAGAGTGATGAAATTAGATGAGATGAAAGAAGTATGCAAGGACAGAGTCAAGTGGAGGCACTTGTGTGGAGGTACTGGCCACCCCTAGAGGAAAGGCGGCAGGATACAAGACAAGACAAGAACGCAAACGCTTGGAACGATCTGCCAAAACTTCTTTATCATTGCGCCCCCTTGCAGTTTTTCCACGGATCGCAGCTTTTTACTGCGTTTCCCTTCGGTGATAAGGCGCGAATCGACCTCCCCATACATTCACCCCAGTCTGCGAACGTATAAGATATGAGAACGCGGAGCCACGAACTCTACCCCAAGCAGGCACGGATTAAGGGCGGTTCGAGCGGTGCGACTGAACCAGGACCTCCTAGGAGCCCCCAAGACGTTTTTGGAAAAAAAACTTCAAAGAAAGTTTTCAACATAAATTTGTTCCGGAGCTCAGGTTTTTAAGACATTCACCACCAAAGGAGCCCCAAAGACTTTTTTTTATAAATTCGGTAACGAAGTAAAATTAGGAATTTATTATTAGTTTTTTGGAGCACAAGTAAAAAAGGGCCGGGACCTTTGCACGCACCTCGCGACTTGTATGAACTTGTAAGGAAAAATAAGTTTTTGGAAACATGTTTGTTTACAAAGTGGAAAAGACAAGTTCCCTTCAACAAGTGTCATAGAATTCCGGATTGTACAAAATCTGGAGAGTCTCCAGAACAGGATCCTCAAAAATAATCTTAAAACGCCGTCAGTAATCCTTGTGGTTCGCAATAATTACCTACCTGTATATTTTTTTGTTGGCGCGAGGTAAGAAGGGGGTTTGTAATAGGGGTTAGGGGCCCCCCAACGGCTTCCTACACCAGGCCCCCCAGTGGTCTTAATTCGGGCGTGACCTCAAGTACGTTTAAACTCAATAAATAAAAAAATATATGGCAACTGCAACGCTTACTAGAGTCACTGTTTTAGTTTCCGTACATTTTTTGTTAAACGTTATGTCTGAGTTTTATCGTAAAATAGATTCAAAAAGCGAGGGCTCGGTTTGATATCCACACGTGCAGAATGCCATGGAGAGACCGTAGCTTGTTGGCGAAAGAAGAAATCCCCTGTGGAATGATCCTACGCCAGTTTGTTAGACAAACCAGCGTAGTTTTTGAAAGAAAATTGAGGAATTTAGGTAGGCACTGGAGCTATGAATTGAAACACACCACGAAAATATATTACAGCGTTCCGATATCATTTCTTTCCGGAACTGAAAAACGTTTTTTCACGGTTTATAATTGTTTTATTTATAATATTTTTACCTTCAAAATAAGCTCTCCAGGTTGTGTTCTCAATGGAAATTGGAAAAAAGTAAGTATGTATGGCCGGTCCGTAGTCCAGGTGGTAACACTTCGGACTCGTAACTGGAAGGTCGTGGGTTCGAATCCCGGCGGAGCACAAAAACTATACCATTTATATTTTCAAATTTGCTCTTCGCTGGGTTGAAAAATTCATAAACCTTTACCAAAGACCGGTCATGAAAAGGTCCATCCAGCCTTACGACAACTGGGTCTTCGCGACGACCAAGCTCGCAGAAGGCTTTTGAGGTGTGATACACACAAAAACAGCGCTCACCAAATAAATCAGCCTAATTTATTTTTTTATGTACCTACCTATAAGTAGGCATGATCATGTTTGTGATTACACACGCTACGTCTGATTTGAACAGCGAATACAAAAATACTGTGAAAGTCTTGCCGCCTATTTGGCAGGAGTGTAAAAAAATTAAATAATGCGCGTTTAGCCTCATACTAAAATAGATGAATTATTTTTGCTAACAAACAGAATTGAAAACTACCACTAATTATAAGAAAAAAAAACTCCTCTGGATAAAAAAATATTGTTATTTGCACAGACCAAGCGAAATAAAATTAAGACATATTTATTTGAACTAATAAAAAAGTTAGTAAAAGGATACCAAAGCAGATGCAGTCACTTTGCAGGTAGGTATCAAGTTATTAAATCTAGGGTTAGTAGGGAAAGGCGGCAAGATCTGTGAACGCCAAATCCCAGCGCGCAGCCGATACATCAAATAATAACAAACAGGCCGCAACAAATGTAGACAAAAAATACCATGAAAAAATGTGAGGGTGCAGCCCCGAGCCTAAGGGTAGGACTCCTGTTCAGAGGAAAAGATATTAAACCACTGCTAGCGGGGAAGATAAATCTTTAACTACATCACTTAGGGCCGTTCTTATAAACGTTGGACCAAATATCCGTAAGTAAATACTCATTTAACTAACGGATGGACGTTAACGGACTGATCTTACCGATGGTCGTCTTATAAAGCTTTTTTAACCGTTCGTTAGTTCTCAATAATGCACTCGTATTTTTGATGATTTTTTGCGTGCATTCATGAACATATGTCATCCGTTTGCCGTCAGACAAGAAACATAACCTAAAGTTGCGTATGACAAACACGAAAACGACTGATACAGCCCTATTTTAATGAATTCTCTATCACTGTTTGAATAAATTATCTTCAACAGGATAGAGCGTAGAAGTCCGATGGCACGCCAAACTCACCGCAAAAAAATAATGCTTTGACAGCTGACCTAACCTCAAACCTTAACAAACCGACCGGTATCTACCTGGAAACCGGGGGTCTGCTGTCGGTTAGATCCGCCGGTAAAATTAGACCGAAAATTTACGAACGAATTGTTATAATACAGAAAAACGAAATTTGTACCAAGTTTCGGTTTATTAGATTTGACATTTAACAAACGGATGTTTATAAGAACGGCCCTTAAACGATTTTAACATGAAATAAAACTACTGATAAATTTGATCTGATCAATGATTTATTTAGACCACCGATCAGAATATTATACATGTCTTTATTTTTTCTTTGACTTAAAATAAATTAAGCCGCCTTAAATGAAGTTTATTCCAAAAAAAAAATTTTTTCTTATTATTATTTTTTCCTGTACGCTAAATTATTTTAGTGGATTGCCGTTTTGTTACTCTTGAAAAAGTACTAGTTTTGTCGTCAAGAACATTCTTAGCCCTCGTCATAATAAGATACTCGTAGCTCTGTTGCTGTTTCCCGTTTTGTTCAGGTACTGCGAGCTGCTTTGGTACGGTAGACCATGATCTCGGGACAAGCAGACAATCAACGACGTTCTTCTCCTTCTTCTTTAGGTGCCACTTCTATCGAAGATCAGCGATCATCATGGCTATTTTGACCTGGGATGCTGCGGCTCGAAACAGGAAGTTGGTGCTTTTATTGAACCATTGTCGTAGGTTTTTCAGCCACGATGTACCCATACTGTCAAAAATGGTTCACTTTGCCAATGTCACCCCTGTGTCAGGGTAGGTCGGCAAAAGTTGTAGGGCTTATGTTCATTTGAGGTTTGGATTTTATTTGTAAGTACACATTCAGCATTTGTAAGCGCGAACTATGAGTATACGTGTTTGTTTGCGGGCATACATCTGAGAGCTCTAAATGAATATATCCTTGCAACTTAGATTATAGATTATATATATGTCCTTCAGCGTCCATGTGTTCTTCTCCCTTCAATCAACGATCGCCATCATTATTTATAAAAGATTTCCTACATTTTTATATCCACCCACTACAATTTTTATGTCGTAAGAAAAAATGTGCTAGGCAATAAATTGGTAGGTACCTACATTTAAGTCATTATTTATTAATTCAAAGGATTGATTAAATTGTTCAAACATTAAGAATATAGGGGTTTTTACGCCGATATTACCCTTTCAAAGACAAAGCTATAAAATATTGGGCATGAAAATCTAGCGTGTATTTTTCAATGCTTTACAAAAAAATAATGCACAATACTAAAAAATAGAAAGTCAAATGGAATGTAGCTAATAAATCAGCAATGTGTTTTAATTCAATATTGTGAAACATTCAGATAATACAAGTACCTACACAATTATTGTACCATAACGAAATCGACCAAAAAATTTTTTTTACCAGTGTTTACAAGTGTGTGCAATGCGCATTATTCCATACAGATTCATCGGGCCGGAAAAAATATTGCACCAACATCCGAAATTCTTCTCAGTTGTGTTTTCCAATAGTCGGCCCGGTGCCGACCCATCACATACACAGCTCGTGTCACACACACTAATGCAGTCAGACAAACCTAGCAACGTTTTACCGGTGCGTAGTCTGGTAGTAACGCTTTGGACTGGTCAATGGAATGGGTTCGAATCTCGGCGGTGCATAATCTAAATTCTAAATCTAAGTTGCAAAGATAATATGTATCATTTGAGATTCATATTAAATGCATTCCTACAAACAGACGCGCATAATTTCGCGCTCACACATGCCGCATGTGGACCTACAATATAAAAAAAAAACGATCTCAAATGAACAAAAGCCCTGCAACTCTTGCCGACCTTCCCTGAAACAGGGGTGAAATTGGCAAAGTGAACCATTTTTTACAGTATGGGTGGTCAGCCTCATACCAACCTATAAGTCAAGGAATACAAGAAATTAATTACATCCAGTTATACAAACACAACACATATATACTTTTTACATTTTTAAATGTGCTCTTCTTGGGTTGAAAAATTTGTAAGCCATTTCCAAAAACCGGTCACCCAAGGTCCACCTAACCTTATAGCAAGTATGCTTTGTTTGAAAATTGGCGCTTTTTTGTTGCCACCAGTTAAATCATTACTATTTTTGTTCATCAAGATTCATTAGTTAGTTTTGTAAAACCTTGAAAAAGTATAATTTTGCTCGACGCAATACCACTTTGGGTCCTTCGAACCTGTAGCCCCTGTACATCGCGTCCCAGAGGTGCGGATAGACAAATTTTTGACAGGCTTGCCTGTATAATACGAATGAAATAAAAAAGTCCCCGTGGATTATTTTATTGCCAGTCACCAACCTATCCGGAATGAGTGGTGACTTATTGCCTTTCCCACCAACTGAACATAGAAATGTGGAATGTAAGAAAAAAGGTGAATACAGCTGATTGAAACGTACGAAAATGATTTGAGGAGGCCTACGCGCAGAGATAGAATGAGGAAGACTGATTACTTAAGAAGAAGTATATTATTTCGGCTACACAAACTGATAAAAAATTATGAATATCTCAGCCTGCATGATGAGTGTACGAGTATGCGTGATGGCCTGACACTGGTCTGACTCTCAGAGCACGCTCTCCGGCCGACCAATAAAACAGGCGCTTTGTCCTTCCACCACACTGGCTCCTTTGATTTCCGAAATTATATTGGATTGTTAAATTTGAAACCATCGGAAATTTTTTGAACAGTAATAATTGCAAGCGACTGCAGTATGTGAACGTAACAGAAACAAGCTAAAAAATATTAGAAATGATTCAACGATAGAGGCAGTAAATAAACCTACCTCCGTTTTTATTTTTATAAAACCAATTAGAGTGATAGTTAAGTAAGGAAAGATGCGTTTCATAACACAGTTGCATTTTGAATATTTTTGCGAACGCATTCTTGGTTTTATCGCGAAAAAAAATTCATAGTTACGCAAAGTAAGTACCAGTTTAACATGTAACTAAATTTCATGTATTCTACTAGTAACTCAATTTCAAAACACAACTTTTTTATGGAAGAAAATTGCATACGCATCGCAACTAAGCTACACATATAGTGTGACTTCTTGCCGCGTTATGCCCGAATGGGCTGCATGTGTCGGGTTGAACCTATTCATTTTTACAGGTAAGGGAGCCGGCCTTACGCTAACCTTCAATTGAAGTTGGGGCTTCCCAGCTCTCGGGAGGGCTGGGACTCACTTCTTGTGAAGGCTGAGTAAGCCGTGTCGGTATTTTATTTTGGCGTTTGAAATAAACACAGAAACGGGAAATCATTTCTTACACCCTCGGTGCGATTCGAGCCCGAGCTCACGGCATGGAATGCAAGCTCTCTTCCAACTGAGCTAACGATTGGATTTAACCTCATTTTTATATTCCTTACTGATATCGAACCGCATACCTTCAGATAAGCAACTTGAGAATTGAGTTGTACAACACCAAATATTCGCTCCTATTTCAACAGGGAAAAATTGAGGGAAGAAGGGGCTCTAGGTTGAAGGAGAATATCTTGGTTGAATAAACTGAGACAGCAATTTGACAGAAGCACAATACTCCTTTCCCCATTCCATTATATATGTCTGTCTTTCGAAAACGATCCGAGATCGCCACCTTTGGTTCCATGCATTATACTCACATACATTTTATGTTACTTTCAAAATGGCGATCTATGAAAGAAAGCTTATCTATGAGAGGTGTATTTTTGCACTTGGTTTGTTCTGCCAGTATCTACCTACATACCAGCGATATTATCTTGAAGTATTTCGTGGGTACTGCTGCAGATTTTTAAGTCGTAATTTATAGCACTTTTAATGCGCTAGATTTTCAGAAATCCACAACAGAGTTAATACTGCACGTGTCTGGGTGTTGGTTTATAGTTTTCACGTAGACAAAAGATAATTCTCTAAATAATTTATTACGACTTCGTGATACAAAGCATTATTTTGAAAGTATTTTTTTTCAAATGCAGTGATTTAGTGCATTTCTAGTAATAAATGTGAGGTAAAAATTCTTGAAAATTGAATGTTATTTTGTACATATAAAGCTTTGTAATTTTATTACTGTATATGAGAAAGCTTATAGGTTACACATTGCTTTCCCAATGTCATCCCTGTATCAGGGAAGGGCGGGAAAATTTGCGAGGTTTATGTGAATTAATTGAATTTTGGATTATTTAAAAATGAATTTTGTTTGGTACATTTTAAACTAGATGTAACTTAATTTCTATATATATAAGCTTATAGGTAGATAAACAGGGCAAACATTGATGTCAAATGTCATCCCGGTTTAAGGAAAGGGCGAAAGAGTGGCTGGGTGTATGTTAAAATTTAAGATTTTTCTTCCGTTAGAACTTGTGCAGCATGTGTACACGCGAACTTACTACCTACTTGACTGCACGCAAATTTTATATATTTCAAATTGTATATATTATAGATTCTTTTTTAAATTATTAATGAAATTCCCTAAATTTTCACAAACTTTTGCTACTAAGGTTTTGAATGAAATTATTTACGTAAAATTTATTTTTACAAAATTCTTACTTTGTAACGGAAAATACATCGATCTGCTCGCTGAGATATAAATTTTTCCTAAAACTTCGAGTTGCACGATGGAAAATGACGAAAATCCAGAAAATCATATTCCCCTTTTCCGGGCGTATGGAATCTTCACATTTCTCTATCAAATTGGCTGCCGCAATCCTTTGGAAAACGTTTCGTCTTCAATCAGCGAGGCAAAGCCGCGAGAGGGATCTTCTCGCGGCTTTTTGGCAGATTCACAGGAACAGATAATCGCTTCCGAATCTGAATGTCAATAATTCAATTATTCGGATATCACTGAAAATTCCACTTATCTTTTCCGTAAAGAGTGAGCGAGTCTTTATGCTTGAAGTTTATTTATCAAAGAAGCCGTGTGTGAAAAGAAGGAATTGTATGAAAAACGTGATGTATATGAATGAATTGAAGAGGTTTGCAATGGTAGGAGGAAATGGAGGCAACTCTGCAGAGGCTCTGGCCACATCTAGTTCAAAGGCAACAGAGTAACACTGATAGCCGTTCTCATTTTTCCCCAAAGTATGTTTTTTATTCGTATTAAAAATATTCAAATGCAATTTAATCTTTTGGGTCTCTTTTTTTAACTTTATTCTATTTTTGTTTCTACCGATTTTTGGAAGACCAGCCTCAGCAGTTTTGACACATCTATCGATGATGAAGTCAGATAGAATGCGATAAAACATGTCCGTGTGTGATCAGCTGATCAGCCTGTTAAATGGTCTTCACCCAAATTGTAAAATGTTTCTTGAAGCATAAGTCATTTCAGATTCATGTAAATGTCCTCCAAAAATTTTTTTTGTAATTTATGTAGTATGGCAAACAACTCTTTTCTTTATTGAGGTTTCGTTACAAACGTTACGATATTTTGATCCCTTGTTATTTTAAAGTAAAATATATTCAATTAACTAGTTAAATTTTCGTCATTAAATATCCAAAAACCTTAAATATCTTAGTTGACTCTCCATGATAAATACTTCATAAATATTTTGTATTTAGTTCACACAACATTTTTTGTACACATCGCAAACAAAAAAAACCACCAAAATGCTTTTATTAAATCCAGGTCTAAAAACTGTATTCAAAAATTCATGGAGCATTTTTTCCTGGGGGGAATTTTTCTGCTGGAATTTTTAGTTTCATGATAAATAGTACTATGGATATTATATGCAGCTATCGTAGCATGAGAAATTCCATGCTTTACAAACGTGGATTTAGGGATTGGCTTATATACGAGGAAGGGCGAAGGGGATTTCCCGGATTGATTGGGGTGAAGTTCTAAGAAGATGTTTCAACCTTGTCAGACATGGATCTCACAATTCCAGTTAGTGCTTGCTGCCTATTACCTACCCAGAGCAACCCTCGCCGATGCCGTCCCAAGAAAAGTAGGTAATAATATGGGGAAGAACCGTTATGAAAAAAAAAATCGTGCAATGTGTGAATCAATATATTATATTATTATTTTCAGTTTAATAGTAAGTAAAAAAAAAATATATATTTTTCAATAAAAAATAGCGAAGTTGTAACTTTGTTTTTTTCCACTTTCCTATTACTTTTGAGTGGCAAAAATAAATTTTGAATAACGTTCATCTTTGGGTAACAAAATAAATCCTTTTGTAATGGTTTTTCACAAAAATCTTTCGAAAATTAAGTAAATACAATATCAAAATTTCCATATCTGAATGCACTCAAAAGATAAAAAGTCTCTGATGTGGGTTGTCGAGTTAGTATGTTCTATAAAAGCATTTTTAGGAATGTATAATAATAAATATGTCAGAATATTTAAAACAAATCCTTTCTGGAGCTACGTCACAGTATAGCAACCACAAAAACAGATATATATCAACAAACAAAAAACAGCAGATTCGACTGTCTTAGCATATTAGCAACCCAGTAGCACGTCACCAAGTTTTCCCACGTTTTTTGCCACGACTCCATTGATAATTATCTTTAGGCATAAGTTTACAGAGCTCAGTTGAATAGTACATTGAAAATTATGTTTACAAATTTTACTTTTAATTTTTAAACCTAAAAATGGAGCTCAACAAATACTTGGATAATATATACTACACATCTATAATCTATATACACATACTTATTCAATATATGAATCCGTAGAGCAAGAAAATGTAAATATTCCGCATAGGTACACGACTTATACAGACCCAATACACATCCTGAAATTCTATCGTTTTGCAATACGTCAGAACCACAAGTCCTCTGGCGCGCTGCAATATTTGAAATCTAAGATTTAAACTTTCAAATTTTAATAACACCCGATGCGTCTCGGCACATCTTCCTCCCTGCTTTCAATGCGTCCAAATATAACGTAAACATAAATCTACCAGATAGTTATCGTAAATATGTACATAAAATCACATCTAGTATCTACACTTTTACACTATTTTACCATCTTTAATAATCTAAGTTACAGAGGTACATATGCTAACATTTAAAATTCATATTAAATGCATAATCAGAAAAAGACATGTGAAAATTTGCGCCCACTAATGCTGCATGTGTACTTACAAATTGAAATCAAAAACCTCAAATGAACATAAACCCTGCAACTTTGCTGACCTTTCCTGAAACAGGGGTGACATTGACATAGTGAGCCATTTTCTACTGTCAGCTGCATAGTCAGTACGTAAACGCCAGATTTTTAAGAATTAGAAAATTAGACTTTAGATCCTGCTATCAATCTATAAACGGACAGATAGACGTAGAAGTGAGTCGTGAAAAAACCAAGTTCTCGTAGTTTTGACGTTGAATCCAAATTGATGAACGATGGTCGTTCTACGTTCTACTTATTGATACTATGAAGACTATTTCGATACCTTAAAAGGCAGCGGTCCGCAACCCTGGGGTCGCGACCCCACACGGGGTCGCGAAAGATATTTAAGGGGTCGCCAAAAAAGTCAACAAGGTCCTGTACTTATCGAATTTTATTAAGGTTTATGCATAAAATATAA
Source organism: Agapetus fuscipes (assembly GCA_951799405.1). Taxonomy (NCBI): domain Eukaryota; kingdom Metazoa; phylum Arthropoda; class Insecta; order Trichoptera; family Glossosomatidae; genus Agapetus; species Agapetus fuscipes. Next base: position 5,600,555 of record OX637338.1, read on the forward strand.
CCTCTCTTTACATACACAATTACACAATGTCCTTAAAACGGAGAGAATCGAAAATAATTACGACTGAACGACCTGTCCAGTCCCGCCCGTCACAACCTCCCAACCGCTCCCGCGCCCGCGATTTTTTGTTCTGGGGTCGCTCATAACTCTTTTTTGAATTTTGGGGTCGCAATATCAAAAAGGTTGCGGACCGCTGCCTTAAGGTACGAGAAAAAACACTAAAAAGTGTGAAAAACCAGCAGTTTAGAAGTATTTCATGAACACTGCTGTTATGTTATTTTATAATAACATTGAAAGAACAATCCCGAAGTGTGCAGTGTATGTTTGTGGGCCGAACGGAGCCGAACGGTCACGGAAGCGGCCGAACTGCACCGTGTAAACTAATCGGGCCGTCGGTCATCAGTTCCCGGCGAGATGTGAAGTGAGTCAGACGTTAGCGACCAAGCACCAAGCGGTGCAAGAGGGGGCACTACGATGGAGCTCCCTCCCCCTCCATCTACTTGGATTTCCTGCCAGCAAGGCACCCGCCTTGTGGACCAGAGGCATAGGAGCGCCCACCCAGGGGCTCCAACGTGTGGAGGCGTCCGCCTTGTGAACCACCGCTAGCCTGGGGCGCTGCCCCAGGCCTTCCGTTTAGAACTCCAGCCAACGGAATAGGGAGCGTTCTAGTGACAACCTGTAGGTCTGGCCAATCCCTTATTTCCCCTTTTCCCCCCCATATTAGTACAGTAATAAACCCTTATTTGTTCATGTCAAACTTATCTTTTAATTATAAAACCCTTCCCAGGATACAAGTAAGCAATGCCAAAGAAAGAACCCCACGCCCTGAGAGTGATGCTGATGAGAGCTAGCCGGATGTAAGTATCCTGAAGATACCTTTCAATCTAAACATAACACTGCCTTATAATTAGTTCACTTACAATAAGAAGTTACACTTAAGGCGTGTTATAAAGCTAAATCTGCCATTTTGGTTTCTTACACTTTATGGTCTTAGCAAAATAGTTACAGTAATGAAAAAAATCAAGCATATTTATTCATTTTTTATCTTAATTATAAAGCTTATTTAAAATATATAACTTAAGAAATGCTACCACAAAAAAAATATTTAAAAAAACGCGTTTTTTTTATATTTTTAGCTTTTTTTTCGTGTGTGCTGTATTTTGGATTTTTTTATTGCTTTTTACTTACAGAACTATACATTGTTTAGGTTCAATACTCAACATTTTTTCAATAATGTCAATAGTTTTTGAGTAAATATGGAAAAACTGTGTTCTTTGATTTAATTAAAATTTAATTCATTTAGTAGTTTCAGTTTTTCCATATTTACTCAAAAACTATTGACATTATTGAAAAAATGTTGAGTATTAAACCTAAACAATGTATAGTTCTGTAAGTAAAAACCAAAAAAAAATCCAAAATACAGCACACACGAAAAAAAAGCTAAAAATGTAAAAAAACGCGTTTTTTTAAATATTTTTTTGTAGTGGCAATTCTTAAGTTATATATTTTGTTTAAGCTTTATAATTAAGATAAAAAATTTAAAAACATGCTTGATTTTTTTCATTACTGTAACTATTTTGCTAAGACCATAAAGTGTAAGAAACAAAAACGGAAAATTTAGCTTTAAAACACGCCTTAATAAAATGTTTTATCCAATATTCCTCAAATCTGTGTCTCAGCACTTATTCAGTTTTAACTTTCACGTGTAATTGATGTATCTTTAATCTATAATCTAAGTTGCAAGGAAATATTCATTCAAAGCTCTCAGATGTATGCCCACAAACAAACACGTGTAGTTCGCGCTTACAAATGCTGATTGTGTACTTACAAATAAAATCCAAACCTCAAATGAACATGAGCCCTGCAACTCTTGCCGACATTTCCTGAAACAGGGGTGACATTGGCAAAGTGAACCATTTTTTACAGTATGGGTGGTCAGCCTCATACCAACCTAAAAATGATGATCCAAATAAAAAAAAGTTTTGGTAAATCTATTATAGTCGTGACGGGTTTTTTTGGTAATTTGTAATGCCATGTATAACAGTTATAAAATCTAGACAAACACACAAAAAAATGATTCAACAAAAGGACGAGTATATCAACAAGCACTCAAGACATATTGAACGTATCAATTTAATTTGAGACAAGTTCAAACCTCAGACTAGCAAACTACTCGCATACTAATCGCCACTGAATTAAAGTTGCGAACATTCTGGCACTAAGTGCTTTCCTAAAACATCTGTAGATCACACGGCCACCCCGATGCAGTCCATTCTGTCTGTGTAATGAACACATCGCCTGCACGCAGAAGTCTTGCGGTTGCTTGATGGGACGTCTTGATCCAGAACGGGGGTGCAAGTGGCCTTCGGGGGGTTGCGGTCGTCCTCGTCTGGACATAACACCTCCCAGCCCTCAACTAGACAACCCTATCGACCCAAACTGATACATTACTATTGCCTGCTGGTGAAAGCTACGTGTGGGGTGGTAATGAATCAAAAACAATCAGTGTAAGAAACTTGTTTTCATAAATATTCATCCCCTTTACTCTAAAGTCTGGAGCACTTATCCCTAAAGTGCAAGAAATTTACGATGAATATAAAAGTATCCACTCTTTTTGCTCCCAATTAGCACGCATGTTCTTAATTCATTATCTTTGTATTCAACACTGTTTTAGCCGCAACTAAGCTACACATAGAGTGTAACTTCTCTTACATAACCTAACCTAAACGGAATAATCATGCGTTTTAAATTAACGATAAATAAAACAATACTATTCAGACTTTAGTCAGGCTGAAAACTAATGTAAGAAGAGCCTGTGTGAAGAACATGTTGGCCTGAGGATTCCTGGAACAGGAAGAGTCTTCAGACAACTATTGCTCCTCCTATTTGGAACGCTGCTCCATGGATGATCTCTATGTGCGAAACCAGAGAGCAGTAGACGTCACTTGTCACTAGGCCAATAAGCTAACTCGAAGAAGGAGCCAGACGTTAAGTTGCTAACGAGTATAATTTAACAAAGTAGGGATAAAAAAAACTTTGTAAACCACTTTTCTAAAGGATAGTAAATTTGGAACATGGTGACCATTGACCTGTGCTGAAAATAGCAAATTTTAAAGTACCTACCTTCTGATTCAATTTCAGATCAAGAGAACTGTAAGATAAATACTTGATAGATTACAGAAGAGAAATTACGCATACTCTATCTGCATATATTCTCTGTTCAGTTTATTGGTATTTAACACTGATTGTGCAATGTGCAATGACTGTTACTTTACAAGGTGCAAATGCAATCATTAAAACGAAGACTGAAGTTAATTGTTGCCCGCGTAGACTCCAAGTACAAAATATGAAAACTTCACCTGAGCGTTTTACCAAATACATACATGTGGAAACTTAAATGACAACTAGAGGTGCTGTCGTTGTCTCCAAGCATTTTTGGAAAACGCTTTGATGGAGTTTAAACGTAAAGTTTTACACTTGGAGCACAGGAGTTCATTCAATGTCACGCATTAATTTATTGTGGCTGTAAAGTTACTTTTAATGATTTCAGCAGCAGATTAAAAACTACCATTTTAATTACCTGGTGAGAACGAAAAGATATTTTATGTGATTTTGTTGAACTTTCGTTCGTTTATTGCGGCAATATATTTTTTGTGTTTAATTAAAAGTTGGTATTAACTTTCACACAGCAACACATTCTAAAAATATATCTTTTTTTAGGTAAAACATACAAAGGAAGGTGCTTAGTGTCTAATCTAAATCTAAAGAAATCTAAATCTAAATCTAAGCTGCAAAGATATGTATCATTTGAGATTCATATCAAATGCATTCCCACAAGCAGACACGCATAATTTTGCGCTTACACATGCCGCATGTGGACCTACAATAAAAAAAAAACCCAATCTCAAATGAACATAAGCCCTGCAACTCTTGCCGACCTTCCCTGAAGCAGGGGTGACATTGGCAAAGTGAACCATTTTTTACAGTATGGGTGCTTAGTGCTTACCACTAATTTATGAAAATCAGTCTCAAACAGGGAATCACGTAACACGTTTGTCCCGCAGCTGATCTATAGATCATTGTTTTTTGTGTATGTATGGAAAATTCACTTTAGGAGGTGGTTGAACCATGAATTTTCTCTGTGTGAATAACACCGATTGTGTTTGGCTTTAGATGCATCTGTTGATAAAATACCATGAAACGACATAATAAAAAAATATATATTGGTACGAATATGTAGTTGTGTGTTGTGGGTGGATTGTCTGTGTTAATGCCGGTATGTCCGGGCCGGTAAGTCCCTGTAGTAGTAAATAGATGTAAGGTACATATTATGTAGGTAGGTATAAGAAGTTTTGTTCGAGATAGGTTGAATTAAATGTTCTAGCAAAATCTAGTATGTAACGATTGTCTATGTTTCGAGTATTATAATATAATCTAATCTAAGTTGCAAAGATATGTTACATTGGAGATTCACATTACATGCATTCTCACAACCAGACACGTACAAGTTCGCGCTTGCACATGCCTCATGTGAACCTACAACATAAAAACCAAATCTCAAATGGGCATACACCCTGCAACTCTTGCCGTCCTTCCTTGTAACGGGGGGTGACATTGGCAAAGTGAACCATTTTTACAGCATGGGTGGTCAGCCGCATATCAACCTATAAGTCAAGGAACATACACGACAAATTACATTTTATAAATCAGTAAATAATATGCACACTAATGCACATTTTAATGCATTTTTATTTTTTATCACAATACTCTTGCACTATATGACTCATTAAAAAATGATGGGTCTAGAATCTCCTTATCACCACAACGGATATCACAATGCAAAGCAATTGAATAGTACAATGGTTCTTTTTCAAGTGCACACATAAAATTCCAAGATACCCGCCATCTTTTCATGTGTGGAGAAATTCAGCACCATTATAAGAATGCACTTCGCGACGCAACCCTTTCATCCCCTCAATCTACCCCATCCCCTCAAACTTCTTCATCTCTCTCACAATCTTCAAACCAGGAGTTAACCTCATACCTCAGTACATCCACGCACATCTCTCGAGCGAGAACTTGCCAGTTGATTTTTTTTTTCTATTTCCCCCGTCTGGTTTTCCACCCCGTCTCCCATTCAGAATTCCTCTCCAACCGTTCCCTATGGTTCTCTATTTGCCAAATATCAAAGGAAACCGACAGAACAAGTTTTTGTGCTCCGACTTATTTCTCATTTTGTGTTTTCGAACCGATACTGCACCAAGTATAAAACTTCATTGATACTCAATCGTAGTTTTAAACTAAAAATGAATGAAACGTAAAGCAGCGTTTCTAGCGAACGTTTGAGTTCTTATAAATTTTTGGTTGAAAGCTATGGATGATTTGAAACGTGAAGTTTTATACTCGGTGTACTGGTTACTTCTCTGTGTTGAAATTTTGTTGAGCGAGGTGAAATCAAGGAAATGCCTGAATGTACTTTAATTAAAAGATCTCAGTCAGATGTTTTGTTTCAAAACTTAACAAGTTGTTCAGTTTTATAAAGTATCTTTTCAGACTGCTACTTTCAGCTATTTTAAATAAGTGTAGAATTATTTAGCACCTTTAATTTTTGTTCTGAAACATTCAAATAGATTGTTTTCAAAATACGTAAAAAAAAAACGCAAATAAGCTACACATATAGTGTGACTTCTTGCCTGCATTATACCTATAGGGGTGGCATGTGGCGATTCGGGACCTATTTATTTTTGCGGGTAAGGTAGCCAGCATCACGCCAACCACTTCAGTTGAAATAGGATCTTTGTCTATTTTTTTTACATACAACTCTATTTTATAATAATTAGACACAAGAAATAAATTCCTCCTTACAAAAAAAACGTTTTATTCTTCCTAGGTATTATTTTCTCACCCACGCATGAAATAGATTTTATATTTAAGTTCCTTTACAAATTCTCTCTCATACCTTTCCGAATGTTTAATTTTAGATTCCTTATAATTTCAATTTCCAATTATTTTACACCCACTTACATTGCTACCATCAAATTTTCTATAATATTTAACAAATTTTCTTTTGAAATTCATATTTACCGTTTAATCGTATCGTATGACGTCAGCACATATTAATTTGGATTGCTATTTTATTTTATTTCTTCTACAATGTTGAAAGTGCAAAACAATCAATAAATTATTCTTATTTTAGTTCAAATATATATTTTGCACATACAAACTATATTGAAGAAAATTAATTTAATCAAGGTCTATTTCATGGACAAAAAGAGCTCGATTAACAATCCACTCTCAAATTTTCAACATGAAATATGAATTCAAGCTGTTTTGACAAATAATCCAGATACATTTTATTAGTTTGAATGATAACAATATTTTCTCCAGGTTTTTCGTGAAAAAAATCCGCCAATCATAATCGACTTCACACTCTTATCTCTTGTATTTACTAGAATAAGGGTGCTGGGAATATTGTATCCAATCAAAAATACAAAGAGTCGAGATACGTTTAACCGCTTGTACAAAAAATCAATTACTCAAAGGGTACTTCAAAAACGTACAGTGGAGCCGCTGAGAGAATGAATTTCTGACAGGTCGTAATAATATAAACGATGTTTTTTATTTAGTTTTTTTAGTTATTTAGTTTTTTATGTCAATGTATAGGTATATTGTTGTTTATTGATTTTAAAAATGTAATTTGTCATGTATATTCCTTGACTTATAGGTTGTTATGCGGCTGACCACCCATACTGTAAAAAATTGGTTCACTTTGCCAATGTCACCCCTGTTTCAGGGAAGGATGGCAAGAGTTGCAAGGCTTATGTTCATTTGAGATTGGGTTTTTATATTGTAGGTCCACATGCGGCATGTGTTAGCGCGAAATTATACATATCTGCTTGTGGGAATGCTTTTAATATAAATCTTAAATGATATATATCTTTGCAGCTTAGATTAGATTAGATTAGATGTAACTTTGAAGAATTCACAATAATTGTAAACCGAATAAAAAATGTCGTTCTAACGCATAATTATCTATAAAAATAAATAATCATGTCAAATGGAAGTATTTGTTATAATTTTGGGTCAAATGGAAGTTAAATAAATTAGAAAACAACATACTTTTTTAACTGTCAGAAATTCATTCTCTTAGCGGCTCCACTGTAGTCGCTTGTTGAATAAGTACTACAAACGTAGAAATAATTCAATCAGATAATATGTATGTATGAATTTGTTAATCATTTATGATAATATTTTTTGTATTTCATTTCAAAAAATTACTGTCAACTCTATATCAAGGAAGCAGGGCTTACGTTCGTTATACGCCTAGATTGGCTTTTTATGTTGTCAGTCCACATGCGGAATGTGTTAGCGTGTGATGTAATATGAATCTTAAATTATAATACATGTTTGCAACTTAGATTATGGTTTATTAAAGAAGATACCAATCAACTCGGTATCAATCTTATATTCATGATGCCCAACACTCTCTTCACCTTTTTGGTCTTATGGTCTTTTGTGGATTTAAATGGTCTTTTGAGAGCCAAACTACAAATTCCGTGTGTTTTCTAAAAGGTTAAAGGTTAGTACGAGGCCACCCGTACTGTAAAAAAATGGTTCACTTAGTCAATGTCACCCCTGTTTCAGGGAAGGTCGGCAAGAGTTGCAGGGTTATGTTCATTTGAGGTTAGGTTTTATATTATAGGTTCACATGCGGCATGTTTAAGCGCGAACTTATACGTGTCTGCTTGTGGCCATACATTTAATATAAATCTTAAATGTAATATATCTTTGCAACTTAGATTATAGATGCGCCTTGATAACAAAAGTAGACCGGGATAAGGAGCCCTAAGAAGAAGATAAAGAAGCGTTTTATACCTGCAAGAATGTATGCAACGATTATTTTCCTAGAATCACAATCAAATGATAGAGACATCATTTCTCGGTAACAAAAAAAACTAATCCCAACAGAAATATTGTATTTTAAAATCTTTCAGCAAACAACGGAGACATCATATTTCAAAAATACTTTGATAGCAAACATCAGCTTGACTTATTCTCATAGACTTATAAAGATACCGCATAAATCAGACAGGCCGAGGTTTTTCATACTTCCCGGAATGTATGCGAAGATTCTGCAAAAGAGATCACACCAGGCGAGAGAAATACGACCAGACAGCTTAGAACGGCAACGTTACAAAATGACACATGACAAAACATCACTATGACAGTACATCAAATTACAGAATAACACATGACAGAACATCACAATGACAGTAAATTAAATAACAAAACATCACATGACAAAACATCACATACCTAAAACAAAACATAAACGACACATGAAAAAACATTATAAACATTATTTTGCTTCCACACGCCAAATGCAACTCTTTCAGGAATAACGCGGTAAAAAGTTGCTCTTTGTGTGCAGCTTAGTTAGTTTTTTTTTTTTATCTAAAAATGGCAATCTGGGGCGTTAATTTTTTTTTATAAGTTTTACCAAATAGTATATGCATGAGTTCCATTTTCTCATGTTTCGCATGTCTTACTTTTTGTCATGCCGTTTGAGGTGTTTTCTGTTTTGTGATGTTTTGTCATGTGATGCATTTTCATGTGCCGTTTATGATAATTATGTTCTGTTTTAGGTAGGTATGTGATCTTTTTTCATTATGTTGTTCTGTCATGTGTTCTGTCTTGTGTCGTCATATCGTTTGTCGTTTTATCACTGTGTCGTTCTACCATGTAACGGACCAAACTACCTTTGTTGCGAATTAAGGTAGAACCGCTACCTGGCTTTTTTCTACCAGAAAGAATAAAAATTGTGGCGAATGATGGCCACGCTGGGATGAACTGATCCCGCGAATGTATAACATTACCCTCAAGTTTTTTTTTGTGGAAAAACTTATAATTTAAAAAAGTTTTATCGCTTGTAACTTTTTGAATTATTATTGACAGCAGATTTTTGTCTCGTGAATCTCATTTTGCCCCGCACTGACTTTTTGAATTATTACTATTATATGTATATTTTTTTTGCAACGGAATAAAAGAAACTTTTATGAAAATGTGAAAGTTGTAAAATGTTACTTTTAATCTTGCGTGGAAGTTACTTATCAATTTAGTTGTAACATGCTTTTGCAATGAGCATTTACGTTGTTATTCACACACAGAAAATCCATGGCTCAACCGCCACCTTTTGTAAATTTTTCATGGAAAAAAAACTATGATTGGCTTTGAATCTAATGTATTTTGAATTGCATTTAAGATTGTTTTAATTTTTTTTTTTTTTTTGTGCTACAGGCTATCATAAAACTAATAAATCGTTAGCATAGGTTTTTCACGCTGTCATCTGTTTCTTTTTTATTTTACATTTTTTTTATCAATCTTTTTTTATATGGCTGGTCACGTATTGCACCCTCCGCGTGACCAGGCTGGAAAAAATATTTATAGTGATTATATAATTATTTCAAGCAAGTCCCAGCAAGAAGACCCACACTGTTTTTGGAGACAGGGCATTCAAGGCAGCCGCTCCAATGACCTGGAATGCTTTTCCTGACACACTGAGGGAACTGGATTTGGAGACGCAATTTAAAAGAAGCCTCAAGACTCACCTCTTCGTCCAATCATTTGGACAAGCGCCTTTGTAGTGACACATTGTCATAAAAGGCGCTATATAAATTCTGTGTTTATTATTATTATTATTATTATAGGTACCGATCGTGGTAGGGTCGCCAAACAAGCAGTGTGACCTTGACCCTGTACCAGTCTGGGTACTCAAAGAATGCATCACACAGCTGGCTCCATTTATTGTTAAGGCTATCAATGGATGCCTGATGGATGCCACTGTTCCCCCTTCTTTGAAGGTGGCTCACATTACACCAATTTTAAAAAAGCCCCAGTTGGATCCTGGTGACCCTTCAAATTTTAGACCTGTGTCAAATCTGCCATTCTTGTCGAAGGTGCTGGAGCGGATTGTCTCCCGGCGGTTGGTGTCGTATCTAGATGCAAATAGATTAATGCCTAAGAGGCAGTCGGCATACCGGAAATATCATTCAACAGAAACCGGTATGCTTAAGCTTGTATCGGATATGATATCGGCTGTAGAGTGTGGCGATCTGGCCTTACTGGCGCTTCTTGACATGAGTGCGGCTTTTGACACAGTAAGTCACCTGATTCTTATTGAGAGGTTGGAGGTGTCGTACGGATTGACCGGCGGGGCTTTAGCATGGTTCTCCTCCTATCTGGTGGAACGCAGGCAGGCGGTGCGTGTTTGTGATAGTGTCTCACCTACCTACTCGCTGTCCTCTGGGGTTCCACAGGGCTCTGTGCTGGGTCCGATTCTTTTTATATTGTATACTGCTGACATTGAGAGTATTGTTGAAAAATGGGGCCTCATCTCACATTCATATGCAGATGACTGGCAAATATACTCTCAATGTCGGCCAGACATGACTGAGGACCTCAGTTGTAGGGTCTCTGGGTGTATCTCGGAGGTCGGTGAGTGGATGGTGAACAATGGCCTAATCCTGAACATGGATAAGACGGAGATACTCTGGGCAGCCACATCTAGGCGCGACCATCTATTGGTTAATGGGGTAGCACTCTCCATAGGAGGTAAGCTGATCCAGCCTTCCGATTCGGTGAGACTTCTAGGAATCTTACTGGATCGGAACCTGACATTGGAAAGGCAAATAGATGCCACAATAGCTTCCTCCTTTTTTTCACTGCGCCAAATAAAGGCAATTAGAAAGTGTCTTCCGTCAGATGCGGTTAAGACCCTGGTGAGTGCGTTTGTGATGTCTCGGATTGATTATTGCTCAACGCTTTATAGTGGTCAGCCAAAGAAGCATTTCAACCGCTTTCAATCTGTGTTGAATTCAGCAGCAAGGCTTATATTCGGGATATCCAAATTCGCTCACATCACTCCGCTGTTAAAAAAACTACATTGGCTTCGTTTCCCGGAGAGGGTGGTCTACCGTGTTTGTCTGATGGTATATAAAGCCATCAATGGCTTGGCTCCACCTTATCTGACTGACATGATTTCGCCTGTTGAGATGGGTGTGAGGAGGCAGACACTCAGATCCGCGGGCGATGGTGCAATCAATTTGGTTCAGCCGCACCGTCAGATCCGTACAAATTTTGGAGACCGTGCTTTCCGTGTTGCGGGTCCGGTGGAGTGGAACAGACTGCCACCCGAAGTGAAGAACTCCGAATCTATGGGTATATTTTGCGGAGCTCTCAAGACGCACCTTTTCAAAAAGTCTTATCCGTGATCGGAGAGGGCCCTTGAGGTGTGACACACACAAAAACGGCGCTCTCTTATCATGTGTAATTTAAAACAAATAAGCCTGACATATATATATATATATCGACAAAAAAGATTGATCTTAAATGAAGGCTCAAAAAATGAAAACTAAATTAAGAAATATTTTTTTAGTAGGGACCTAAGTAGATTTATTTTTTGAGAACTAAAAGCAAAACTCTACAATCATGAAACTTACAAGTAGATAAAAGGAATCAAGTTAAATAGACAAATAAACAAGTAAAAAAACCTACATAGAAATTTCAAGCAAGAAAAATCCTTCTGCTACTCCTATTATCATCTATATAAATAAAAGTATCGATTTATTCTTTAAATCTTAATTTCAAGTTGGTGATATATTACAAAATTAAAAAAATGGAGTTTAGAGAAAAATAAAAATAAAACCATGGGGGCACATGCCATAAATAAATATATTATTTATTATCTGTAATAGTACATACCTACCAAATTTATTTATGAACGATTAACCATCCATCAAACATGCAATAATACAAACCACCAAAAATCTAATAAAAAAATACCATCAAAAGCAAACCTAGCTTTTTTCATCCCTTGTATATTTGTAACCTGATATCGTTTTTTTTTTATTCACGCTTGCAATAAAATATTTTAAGCCCCAAACTGTGAAATTGTGATTAGGGAGCAGCTGACTTGGTTTCGAATCCTCTTCTAGGCTTGCCATACAAATACACGTCCATATTTTTTATCACCGTTTATATGAAATACCGCAGCTGCTTGTATGGGAGTGATAAATGATAGCACCCCAGACGTATTCATACAGAAAATAACAATATTTTATATTTAAATAATGCAATCAAGTTCATATATATATTTTTTTACATACTAAACACCTTTTTGACTGATTTGGACAACAACATAATGTATTTATTACATAAGTTTTAACACGAGATGCATAGATTTCCAGCATTCAAGAAAAACCGTTTTTCCCAGTAATCTCACTAATAGGTTGGCATTGCTGTGAAAACTTGGTTTACTTTTACTTCTGCCACTCAGGTTTCAGGAAAAGGCGGCATGAGTTACAAAGTTTATGTTCATGTGAGGTTTGGTGTATTTTATATGTACACATGTGTAAGCGTGAACTTAAGTGTGCCTTCTTGTGGGTATGCATTAAATATGAACCTTAAATGTCACACATTTTATACTTTCTTTACAATTTTAGATGTAGATTTATACTGTCGGAATGTAAAGGAAAAAAAAATTGTCAGAGCACGAAAAATAAACAAGTAGGTATCTACACAATTTAATTCAAATTCGTATCCCACGAAAATAAATATTTTTGTAAAAATATAACACATTTAAGTTCTATGAAGGTTTTTTATTCGTATTTTATCAAAGACTGGGAACAATAATCATCCTCCACATTTTATTGCATTCTATTTTAATAACACTTTAAAATTCAACTCTCAATCCTTTTTTTGTCACATGCATTTTCTTTAAAACAAAAAAAAATGAAGCAGGGCGCTGAGAGACTTCTAACTCCAAGCAAATGGTTGTGTGCGCCGTCTAATGGATTACATACGTTTTATTTCGTTCACATCAACAGTCCTTTACAATCGCGACCAATAAAACTGCATACACAGTCTACCAGCAGCCAAGTATAAAACTTCACTTTAAACTCAACCGAAGAGTTTAATAAATAAAAGTGTTGAATCAAAAACAGTGCCTCTTTCGAGCGTTTTAGTTTTAGTCTATTTTTTAAAGTAATATACTTGGTGTCTCCCATCTCCTCTATACTTCTGCCTCCCTGATCCTGATACGTATGACAATCCTTTCTCTACTGTCCCACGTACGCTATCTCCCCTCACGCTGCATGATGTTTTCCTTGAAGCACTCAACACCACAACATTTCACACTCTTTTGTCGTCAACTATCTCCTCGTAAATTCTGCAGTCCTGCTGCCATACAGCCTGGTTAAAATGATACTATGTTTAAAAAATATTTTATCAATTTTCAAATCCTACCACATTCGTTCCTTACATTATTTGTTAATTTTATATTCTATCTATAATTTATCTATAATCTAAGTTGCAAAGATATGTTAACATTTAAAGCTCATATCAAATGCATGCCCACAAACAAACACATGTGAATCATTTTTTACAGTGCCTATGGGTGCTCAGCCTCATGCCAACCTATAAGTCAAGGAATTGTTCAAAGTAAATCCCCAAACACTTTTTAGATAAAACATGAAATATTTTGAGCTATTATTTTTTTAAATGTTTTTTAAAAATAACTATTGAAAACGTACTGTCTCCTCATACTTTGAGGATACAATATACCTAAATATACGCACTGACTATATTTGATAATAATCTTTTTTGAACGAATGCATTAAAAAATATTTTTCACTCCGTAAACGTACAAACCTTAAAAAAAACTTTCGTAAGAAGAACATCATGCTTTTTCCTATACCATCTGGGCATGTGGAATATTTTTTTTCACAAGTAAGGAAGGTAGCCTTACGCAGCAACAGGTTCATTTTTGTTGTTGTTTGTAATCCGATCCACATTAAAGTTAGCACGTTGATTCAAATAACATTCACGACCACTTCAAGAAAAGTTCCTTAGTCTCAACAACTACCGGTCTATTGTCGATCATCTGTTACTGTAACTGTAATTGTAACTCTGTCGTTATTCTGCTAGGGGTGGCCAGAGCCTCTGCAGAGTTGCCTCCATCCTTGCATACCTGCTTCAATTCATTCATATCCATCACCTTTTTCATACATTTCCTTCTCTTACATTCGCTTTAAATATCCAATTCTGTACCAATTTCACCAATCTGATCCAGCCATACTTTTCCGATCTTCCCTTTCCTCTTTTCCCTTCCACATTTTCTTTGAATAGGCACTTTGAAAGTCTTTCATCATCCATTCTTTCTGCATGTACAAACCATCTCATCACATTATTTTGTACCTTTACTTTCAAATCCTCTTTCAACTTGCATTTGCCAGTCGCCCATTCATTCTTAACTGTATCTCTTAGAGTTTTTCCTGTCAATATCGTCAATGTCAATCTCGAAGCTACAAGCACTCTAGCCAAACCCAACAAAATTACGACTAAGCCACAGTAAGGCCCGGTATTTTCAACGTTAGCATTTGTGTGGTTAAACTTATAAAAAAAACTACCCACACGTTTCAAATAAGTGCGTCCTTTTCACTCAGTATAAAGTCGCTATGCTTACTTTGCTTAAGAGATTAAAGCTAGTTATGAAGCAACAATAAAAACAGAGCGTCCCATATTAGTTGTGGCTTGGCACGTTTCAGTGACAGCACCAAATAAGCCTCCGCACATTCCGTCTCGCAGCGTGTCTCCACTTGGTCCGGTGATGTATGAATTGAATACACAAATGCATCATAATAGTGCAACGCGGTGTAGACAGAAAAGGAGCAAGACGCGCAGAAATCGTGGCAAGCCAGAACTCTTGCCTACACGTGTATAATATGCTCTGCCAAGAGACACGGCAATGCAAATGCTATCTCACATGTGAGGCACTCTTATATATCAGCACTTAGCATTGCTGCATTATGGCATTGTTACTTTTTACGGGTTCAATTTAATAAAAACTTCAGTTGATCTATGTCATACAATTTATTTTAAGATTCCGTTCACAGAGCTAACTTTGTAAGTGTATCGCTCGACAGCTCCGATACAAGTCTTACGCTATAGATAGCTTTCCGGCTAGCCACGCTGTGACTTCAAAATGACGTAAATGGATCCGACAGTCTTCAGGGCCCAACGGTTCACTCCATAGATCCGAAGATCCATCGACGTCACATCCGTCTAAATAAAAAACATTCCCTTTTTTACCGGAAATCGAAAAGGCACGAATTTTAAAGAGTTATAGTTTAAAAACTAAGCCAGATATTATTTTTCTAAAAACGCTGATGCATTTTTTTAAATGTAGTCAATCATTTTATGAAATAAGTAAAAATGTGCAATTACCCAATTGATGTTTTTAAGATAAATCTAAGCTATATACCGGCGAGGTTTACTCAGCCTTTACAAGAAAATGAGTACCAGTCCCCTCGGGAGCTGGGAAATTCCCACTTCAACTGAAGTGGTTGGCGTAAGGCCGGCCCCCTTACCTGTAAAAATAAATAGGTTCAACTCGCCACATGCGACCCCTTCGGGAATAACGCGGCAAGAAGTTACACTATATGTGTAGCTTAGTTGCGTTTTATATGCATAATCCACCGCCAAGATTGAATTTTCCATGATCTGTGAATGAAATATTTGTGAATGACACTGAACGTTCTTTAACAGACTTAGACTAAACAATCGTTCTGTTATTCAAAATGCTAAGCAATAGATTTGTTATTTTGTTTTTGGTCCATTTACATTTTGCTCTTATTGTAAAAATGAAGACAAAAATAGACCATCTACAATGACAATGTTATTCATAGTCGGTCATACTCACAGGGAAAACATGAATTCACTTTTTTCGAAAAAATGCAGCCAAATAATACGGCAATTGAGCATGATTTGAATTTCAATTGTACCTTCATTTTCATATGATGATTTTTTCATCGTGATGTCTAAATCCAAAAATGAATGTTAATCGACTTTTCTTTGTTATTTCAAGGACGACATGAAATGATAGAATTTAAGTAGGTGTACTAGTTTTCAAAGTCACATGTGCTAATCTGGTTTTCGGGCTTTTGTCCTATGTGCTATTTCCATAAAGTGGATGTGTTTTGGCAAACCGCAGACGTTCAGGCAGACCTAATGTCTCCGTAACGAGACCCAAACAAACAAATACCTGCATACATAACAACCAATATACATAATAATAAGCTCACGCCCGAAACGACGTATTATTTTAAGATCTGCGAGCAAATACCGCATCTATCTTTGCACAGCGAAATTGTTATGTCTGCAACATTGAATATATTTCTCGAGATTCAAAAATATACGGGTGTAGGTACCCAGAACAGCATTAACCTCTCTGGGGGCCCTGGCGCAGAGAAAAGCTTGGGGCCCCCCATTATCCTCCCTCCCCCCCTTAAAAAAATCATCCCATAACCTTTATTTTCACAAAGCAAAAGATGGACTATCTAAAATAAAAATTTAATGTTTGAATCAAAAAAGGCGCTAAATCGGTAAAAAGTTGCACATACAGTGCTAATAGACACTTTGCTAGAAATTTTCAAGGCCTATTCAGGTCAGTTCGAACCCTCAAAGGTCCCCTTTAAGATTTTTTCTTTCTTAACAAAAGGTCTTTGTTTGTACGAAATATTGCTTTTTGAGACCAAAGTGTTCAAAATCAGTCCATAATATAATTTTTCAGTATTTTTTTAAACTGTTTGGGAGCCCTCTAGGCGCAGGCATCCTGGTTCGGTCGCACCACTCGAACCGCCCTTAATCCGGGCCTCGCCGAGTAGGTACCTTACAAAGTATAAAATCTCAAAAAGTTTCCTGCATTTTAATGGCAGACACTTAAAAAAAAGTACACTGTTGTAATTAAAAGAGCATTTTTAAAGTCGTTCCTTTAAACGAAGTCGACTGCTTAAAATTGTATTATATTTTTCATAAGCGCTTAGGTTTTTTTTTTTTTTTTCCAACTCGGCGACAGAGTTGTATGAAAAAAGTATTTCATTTCATTTTATGTGCTTTAAGTTTTTTTTAAACATTTTGTCCAGTTTAATGTCTCGTCTTTTATGTACCTGAAAATAATTTAAGTTTAACATGATACTTACTCCTTACTTTGCTGTATAATATTCATTTTAAGTTCATACATTTTTATACTATTTTTTATGATAAGTCAAGACAAAGAAAAATTCATACTCCGTGTAGATATATTTTTATAATAATTTGTGAATTTCAAGAAGGTTCTTCGTTAATGTGATGGTATGTAATTATTTCATTTTGTGACAAAAGTTTTTTCCTACAAACTTTTAATTATACAAGAAAATTAAAATTTTTGTCGCATTTATTTCTCTGCCAAAATTATTTTTTTAACTACGTAGGATGTGCTATCACCTACCCACATTATAATAATTTGCCTCTACAACTCCTCTCTTGCATTCCATTGAGTGCTTGCATTCTATGCCGAGATTTTGGGTTCCAATCCCACCCACAGTGTCAGAAGTCAGTGTTTCGGCGTTTATTTCCACCCCTAAAGCCTTAATCAGCCTTGAGACTGCATGAAATGAGAACCAACCTCATGGGGAGCTGGAAAACCCTCACTTCAAATGAAGTGGTTGACGTAAGGCAGGCCCCCTTACCTGGAAACGTAAATAAGCTCACTCGCTACATGCGACTTCTTCAGGGAAAACTTGACAAGAAGTTACACTATACGTGTAGCTTAGTAACGTTGCATATTTTTTTATTTTTTTTACTCTATTTAATGTAAGTTTTTTTTTCCTAACTAACAAGAACGTTCAATTTTAGTTTTGATTTCAACCCATCTGATGAATAACTCCGTTTAAGTTTCGTCTCAGACAGGATTGATTCAGTTATCTCATTTTCCAGGTAATACAATAAAAAAATAAACGTTTTCTCAGTACTTGAGTGAGTAAAAACTAAGTACCTGTGCGCATATAATAAAACATTGCGTTTATACTCAAACTTTGCGTAAATAAAACGATGTGTGAAAGTTACGACAGCGCCATAAATGAGTGTTTTAGTTTTCATACATTGTTTCCGTTTACTCAGCGGTTGAGTGTATGCAAAATGTTTTGCACTTGGGGTCCTGCTATGCGACGGCTCAAGTAATTTACTTTAATTATGCAACTCGTTTTTACAAAATAACGCCTCTCCGCTACTGTCTGTAACCGTTTCGGTTTAATTTTCATTAAGAGCTTAACGGATTAAACAAATCGACATCACGAAATTAAATTATGCTCTCCCTGCCTAGGCCTACCGCAGCGACTGAATAAAGTCTGTGGTTGAAATTTGTCTGCGAATATCCATGAATAGATATACTTGTCATCATCGTCACAACAAACTGGGGTGGATGGTGGCCTCCTGATCAACCGCAGCCACCTCTGACTATCCAACACCTTCCACCTTAAATCTTATGACAGTCCTTACAGCCATCTTAAGAGGAAACCTCAAGGGCTACAGAATTGAAAAATAGGTATTTGTAAAATCTGTTGCTGTCTCGCATTGCCCGCACAATCGAGCTATCGATGTGTGAGTGAGGCTGTCAATGTATGCGAACCACGCTGCCCCTCCCCCCTCCCCTCGCCAAGTACCCGCGCCCGCCTGCGCCTGTCTGCGCCGCCCCGCCCGCTGGCCCCATACTTCACATCTTGCTTCCATGTAGATTGTAGATTGAAGGCCTTACAAACAAATTTGTATGAAAATAATAAGTTTGTATAGAGACTACCATTTTTTTTTGTTTTTCTGGAAAAATAATAATTGATTATTATAGGTATTATTGTAATGTGAAAAATTGCAATGCATCGTTTTTTGTTTAACCAATGGTGTTCCGAGATATTCGCAAACGATTGCTTTTTACTTTCTTGCTATAGCCGAAGGCTATAAAGAAAGTTATGATTTGGTGTAAAAAAAAAATTTCGAGGTTTTCACGGAAATGAGTTGTCCTGGTGCAGGACATGCCAAAAAACACTATCTTTCAAAAACGTCCGTCTGTATGTATGTATGTATGTATGTATGTATGTATGTATGTATGTATGTATGTATGTATGTGTGTGTGTCACTTTCCAAAGTATAAGACCTAGAGATACCAAATTTTGGCTACATCAACTTTTTTGGACATGTATTAAGTATGAATAACATGGCATTACACCAACTTGAAAATTCAAGATGGCTGCCATACAAAAAAAACATAAAATTGCACTTTTCTCAAAAACGGCTCCAAGAATTTTTTTTAAATTTTCAGAGTTGCCATTTATTAGTTTTTAACTTAATAAATTAGTTATGGCAATACTCTTACTAATCTGTGTCTATGGGCTGCCATATGAAAAAAACAAACGATTGTGATTTTCTCGACAGTTAAGGGGTCAACAAAAATATAATGTTCTACAATATTACGGACAACATAAATTTCTACAAATTTACAAAAAAAATTTTTTGAAAAAATAAATATAAAGCACCGTTTACACGACCTGAAATTTTAAATCGAAAATATTACAAAAACCTATTAAAATGCAAGATATTTGAATTTGTTTTAGATTTGATAGAAAGAACAAGCTTATCACTTTAATTCGTAATCATTTTTTTTTTACTTTTTTGAAAATTCAAGAAGGCTTCCGAAGAGCTGAAAATTTAAAATGCGATTTTCTCAAAAACGGCTCCGACGATTTTTCTGAAATTTTTTGTGAATCCATTTATATAATAGTGCTATCTAATAATTATAATCATTTCTTCATCATAATCTCGATTTAGGGAGTTGCCATATAAAAGAAAAAAATAATGGAAAAATTCTCGGCAGTTAGAGGGTTAATAAAAAAATAATGTAGTACAAATGTAAAATAATAATAATAACCTATATATTGCCATCATTATTTTTTCCAAAAAGTGAATCAAAAGTATAGCCGCCATACAGAGTGAAAATTTTCCATACAAAATGTATTAGCAATTTTCTTGGTAGTCAAAGGGTTAAAAATAGATAAATGGCTGCGATTCTTAAAATTTTATAAATACCAATAATAATCAGTCGTTACTTTTTCAAAATATAACTAAAAAGTTTACCCACCATACAAAGTACTAGTTTGCATACAAAAGGGTTCAATGACCATCTATAATAATCTAGAATATAAGTTGCAATGAAATATAAACATTCAAAACTAATATGAAATGCATGCCCACAAACAGGTATGTGTAAGTTCGCGCTAACGAATGCTGAATTTGTACTTACAAATTAAACATAAAACTTGCAACTCTTGCCGACCTTCCTTGAAACAGGGGTGACATTGACAAAGTGAATTATTTTTTACACTTTGGGAGGACTGAGAAATGCGAGAAAATTGAGATAAAGACTGAATGAAAAAAGAGTGGAGGTCTATAATAATCTATAATCTATAATCTAAGTTGCAAGGATATATTCATTTAAAGCTCTCAGATGTATGCCCACAAACCAACAAGTGTAGTTCGCGCTTACAAATGCTGAAAGTGTACTTACAAATAAAATCCAAACCTCAAATGAACATAAGCCCCACAACTTTTGCCGACCTTCCCTGAAACAGGGGTGACATTGGCAAAGTGAACCATTTTTTACAGTATGGGTGGTCAGCCTCATACCAACCTATAAGTCAAGGAATGGAGGTCGTGAAAGAATTTGATTATCTGGGAAGCAAATTTGAGTCGAATGCGAAATTGACGAAATAATTGGAAAAGCGCGCTAGTAGAGGAAGAAGTGTAATGGAAACGATTGGAAGAATTGCAAGAAATAGGAAACTTACGAAGAATATGAGATCGGCGGTCCACAATGGCATATTGGTTGGTGGAAGTGAGGCTTAATGAATGTGAGCTGAGTAAAGTATGTAAGTACGGTTGAAATGGCTTACCTGAGAGCAATGGCTGGAAAGACACTGAGTGATAGAGTACGTAATGCTTGAGTGATGAACGAGTGTGGTATAAAAGAGAATATGAGAATGAAAGTACAAAAAAGTACAATGAGATGGTTCAGACATCTTGAAAGAAAGGATGATGAACAACTAACGAAGAAAGTGTACAAAGGAAATGTCAGAGGAAAGCGCAGAAGGGGAAGGCTGAGGAAAGAATGGTTAGACCAAATAGGTGAGATTGCGAAATAATGGATTCTGCAGAGTGAGAATAAGAGAAGAGTATGTATGAAAAAGGTGATGACAGCAAAAAGTGGAGGCGCATCTGCGGAGGTACCGGCCACCCCTAATGAAACGGTGGCAGGATACAGTACAGTACAGTACTGAGGTCAGCTTCATACCAACCTATGAGTCGAGGATCTTTCTTGTGTAATTGGTACTTTTTCAAATAAATCAACAAAATATTTATATTCATTTAAGTATTTATATGCCTATATCCATATTGTACGAGTATGCAGGTACACACCGCGGTGGAATAAAATTGATTTATTATTGATATATTACATTTTTATTGAAACGGCATAAGCTGGTAGATGATTCTAGCTTTACATACGTCATACAGTGGGTAAATTTTTGCAAGAAAGTCGAGTACAGATTCTGTGCAATTTATTTACTTTCTTGTTACTTTCTTGCTATAGCCGAAGACTATAAAAGAAAGTTATGATTTGGTGTGAAAAAAAATTTCGATGTTTTCACGGAAATGAGTTGTCCTGGTGCAGGACATGCCAAAAAACACTATCTTTCAAAAACGTCCGTCTGTATGTATGTATGTATGTGTGTGTGTCACTTTCCAAAGTATAAGACCTAGAGATACCAAATTTTGGCTAAATCAACTTTTTTGGACATGTATTAAGTATGAGTAACATGGCATTACACCAACTTGAAAATTCAAGATGGCTGCTATACAAAAAAAACATAAAATTGCACTTTTCTCAAAAACGGCTCCAAGAATTTTTCTTAAATTTTCAGAGTTGCCATAATTTAATTTTTAACTAAATAAATTAGTTATGACAACACTCTAACTAATCATTGTCTATGGGCTGCCATATGAAAAAAACAAACGATTGTGATTTTCTCGAAAGTAAGGGGTCAACAAAAATATAATGTTCTACAATATTATGGACAACATAAATTTCTACAAATTAACAAAAAAAAATTTGAAAAAATAAATATAAAGCACCGTTTACACGACCTGAAATTTTAAATCGAAAATATTACAAAAACCTATTAAAATGCAAGATATTTAAATTTGTTTTAAGTTTGATAGAAAGAACAAGCTTATTACTTTAATTCGTTATCATTTTTTTTTTACTTTATTGAAAATTCAAGATGGCTTCCGAAGAGCTGAAAATTTAAAATGCGATTTTCTCAAAAACGGCTCCGACGATTTTTCTTAAAAAATTTTTGAATCCATTTATATAATAGTGCTATCTAATAATTATAATCATTTCTTCATCATAATCTCGGTTTAGGGAGTTGCCATATAAAAGAAAAAAATAATGGAAAAATTCTCGGCAGTTAGAGGGTTAATAAAAAAATAATGTTAGCCAAATGTAAAACAATAATAATAACCTATATATTGCCATCATTATTTTTTCCAAAAAGTGAATCAAAAGTATAGCCGCCATACAAAGTGAAAATTTTCCATACAAAATGTATTAGCAATTTTCTTGGTAGCAAAGGGTTAAAAATAGATAAAAGGCTCCGATTCTTAAAATTTTATAAATACCAATAATAATCAGTCGTTACTTTTTCAAAATAAAACTAAAAAGTTTACCCACCATCTAAAGTCCTAGTTTGCATACAGAAGGGTTCAATGGCCATCTATAATAATCTAGAATATCAGTTGCAATGAAATATAAACATTCAAAACTAATATGAAATGCATGCCCACAAACAGGTACGTGTAAGTTCACGCTTACGAATGCTGAATTTGTACTTACAAATTAAAACCAAATCTCAAATGAACATAAAACCTGCAACTCTTGCCGACCTTCCTTGAAACAGGGGTGACATTAACAAAGTGAATTATTTTTTACACTTTGGGAGGACTGAGAAATGCGAGAAAATTGAGATATACAGGATACAGTACAGTACAGTACAGAGGTCAGCTTCATACCAACCTATGAGTCGAGGATCTTTCTTGTGTAATTGGCGCTTTTTCCAGAGAAGACCAACCTCGCAGAGGGCTCTTGAGGTGTGATTCACACAAAACGGCGCTCACCAAATAAATCATCCAAATTTTTTTTTTCACTTAAGAATTTATATGGCTATTTCCATACTTGCACGGGTATGCAGGTACACACCGCGGGGAATAAAATTGATTTATTATCGATATATTATATTTTCATTGAAACTGCATAAGCTGGTAGATGAAGTAGTCAATTTGGTCCAGCCACGCCGTCAGATTCGTACAAATTTCGGAGACCGCGCTTTCCGTGTTGCGGGTTCGGTGGAGTGGAACAGACTGCCACCCGGAGTGAAGAACTCCGAATCTATGGATGTATTTCGCGGAGCACTCAAGACATACCTTTTTAGAAAGTCTTATCCATGATCGGAGAGGGCCCTTGAGGTGTGACACACACAAAAACGGCGCTCTCTTATCATTTGTAATTTTAAATAAATTAGCCTGATATTATTATTATTATACAGCCGGACGTTTTTGCAAGATAGTGTTTTTTGGCATGTCCTGCAGCAGGACAACTCATTTCCGTGAAAATCTCGATTTTTTTTTTCTCGCCAAAACAAAACTTTCTTTACTCCGTACCGGGAGCAAGAAAGTAAAAATCAAATCCCAAATTTTCAAGATTTCTGCTTATATGTAATTCGTGTTTGGATTCAGACTTTTGCATGTTTTTTTTAACAGATATCACATATACCTAGTGACGCACCTTTGTCTGTATACGCATTGGTCCGCCCGTCCCCAACCTCAAGCCTCCCCCCGCAAAGCGCGATAGGGACAACTGCAGCTTGGACCGAAAATACCTATTAAAATTACACAAAATCAACGTTTCGTAATCCCCTGTTCCCTTCTCCAAAACTTGACCGATTTAACTAATTTTTTTCTTTAATAAATAAAGATAGACTTTGGCCGTGTTTCTATGTTTTTCTTTTTTTATATAATTTAGTCAATTTTGTTTTCTGGATGTTTAAACACAGCGAAAAATCTGACAAATTTTATGGGTTTTTGAATGTTCATATCTCTTTTAATAATTAATTTATGAAAAAAAAGAAAACCGAGGGACATGCCAATAGTAGTCATTGATTTTTGAGACAAAAATGATTGCTCTACTAACATTATCCAGGGAGAAAACAGGGGACTACGTTTGTATGGCGTAACGGCCCTTTTGTTTCCTCTTAATCTGGATCTTCAGACTTTCCTGCAACTTTTTGGGTATGTCATCACAACCATTGTTTTGGTTTATTCGCTGGATGTTACCCAATACCCAGCCAATGCAACCTGCTGACTTTTATTGACCGGGTTATATCAACGTCTACAATAATAATATTAAGATGATTTATTTGGTGAGCGCTGTATTTGTGTGAATCTCACCTCAAGAGCCCTCTGAAAGCTTGGTCTACGCAATAGAAAGCGCCATAATTATGTCAAGCATGACTTGAGATTAGCTGCTGTAAGGCTCGATGAACCTCTGTAGACCGGTCTTTGATAAAGGTATATGAATTTTGCAACCCAGCAAAGAGCATGTTTGAAAATATAAATGGTGTATTTTTTGTGCTGCACCGGGATTCGAATTTAAATCGAATATCAAGAGACATTCACGCGCTTGGTTGTCGCTAGTCAAATTCAATTTTGTAAGCAGAACCCAGTTGCTGGAAGACTGGATGAATCTTTGTAACAAAAAAAAATGCTATGCCGGGACTCAAACCTTTCGTCTTCCGATTATGACTCCATAGCGTTAACTTCTGGCCTGCGACCAGTCGTGTTGCCTTGCTATACACAAGAACTTTATTATTTAACTAGTAGGTTCCTACATCCATTTTCTTATTATCGTGTAATATTCTTGGCCTTATCTCATATCTATAATCTAAGTTGCTTACCAATACAAACGTAAATCGCAGATCTATGTAAAATCATTTTCTACGTTAACCCACAGACACCACAGCCCACAAATGTAGGTATATATAAAAGTAGCACTTACAAAATAAATCACCAGGAATTTTAAGCGCCCTTGGAGTGACTACATCACGAAACAGCGCTATAAAGAAATCATCAACTCATCATCATCATCATGTGGATTGGCTAAGCGTTAATAAATTTTGATAATTTTTAAAATACATAATGTAACTTTAAATATTGAATTTATGATACAAACAAAAATCATAAAAATATCACAAACAATTACGTACTTATGAATTATATTACTTTGGGAGCAACGAACAGAAGCAAGATTTTTTTCAAACTGAATTTCTAACTGCTTTCTTTATTTCAAAGAAAAAACACGTACCGTTTAATAATTTGATCTTATAAAGTTCAATATTTATAAATTAAGTTTTTTCCATGTTGTATTATAAAAAAGGAACATTATCTAGGCAGCTGCAGAAGTTGTAGGATATTGTTGCTTCCCGTGGTGCGCGGGAGAATCTATGCTCGCAGCGCCATCGCCTAGGTCCGCTCCCCTTCGGCAACCTCCGCCACCTCAGTCGAGCAGTGACTGCCGCAGAGGGTAGACCTGTACCAAAATTTCATCTCACAAACGCGATCGTACATTTACGAAATCGATGCGAAGTAAATTGCAATGATACAAAAAAAAAACATCAACATAAAAATAATTGCCCATCTAGAGCAACAAAAACTACACAGTGATCTAGTAAACAATTTTTCAAATTGAATTTAAAAAAAGTGTTTGTTTTCAATTTCGTCAGATTGTTTTGTTTATTTGAGAATTTTCGTGTGAATGTATTGGATTTTAGTGTGTGTTTATAGTTTTGCTTCTTATCTTACACTGCCCCCACTAAAAGTCAGAGTTCGATTTATTCTGTTGTGAATATTTTACGGTTTCACCCCGTTTTCGGATTGTTCCGCCCCCTTACGGAAAAACGAGAATTTTTTCTCGCAGTTTTTTTTTTTGCAAAATCCCAACAGTCCAAATTTGCTGTATCAGCTATTACAGATAACTGTATATTCTGTTGAATCATTTTCTTTGTGTTTACAACTGTGCAAATAAAAAAAAACCTATTTACAATTCAGTGTTTATAGTTGAGTGTCGTAAACCAATTTTCTGTGTGGATATCTTACTAGGAAGACTTGAAAAAAACTTTAATATAGTTTTATGAAATTCAAGAATTTCTAATTGGATCCAGCTCGTTGACTGCATCGTGATTTTAAACCAAGGTTTGTTATTGTATTCATTATTATTATCATTTTAAGTTACTTACTTTCAAATACGTACTTATGCACTGATAAAAATAGACTACCAACAAAAATATTGCATGCCCTCTTTTATTAATATCGATGACTGCCAACAACTTTTCATTTACATAGTTGTAAAATTAAAACATCTTTTAAAATTACTAATATTTATATTTCATTTTTTTGTTTGTTGCTACAACGATGTAAAACGTTGATAGATATTATATTACGTTCCTATGCATTCTATGTATATCAAAATAATTTTATAATCAATGATTCTGGTTCATTTATTGTCCATAGTTATATCGTCAAAAATATAGAATTAAAAAATACATTCTAAAATTTGTTATATATCCTTAACATTATTCTACTACTGAAAAATATCATAATTTGTATAAAAACTAAGCAAAATAAATCTGGTTTTATTTTAAGTACTCTTCTAATCCAAGTTTTCAAAACCCACATACATTAAACGGCCAGCTCTTGTTTCTAGATTTTTTTAATCCATAGTTTTGCTTTGTGGTGAAAGCCTCACAAACCCTTGCTCAGTACATATTATCCATCCCGGACGCTGTTTACATCCTCTGGGATATTTTATTGTGGTCTCTGGTCCCTCCCCTCCCCCCTCTCCCCCCGGCCATCCATCAGGCTTCTTCCAACGTTTTTTTATCACTGAAACGGACCAGCGTTCAGCCCGAGACATTAAAATTAATTTGCAGGGCTTAGTTACAGTCCCCGTGTACGTACGTATAACAATGAACCCGATAATATGGATGTTTATAATATACCTTCATCATTATAATTTTATTTATTACAATTTTTTGGATGTTCATCGCAAAGTTTTAAGGCTCCATAAAATGAAGTAATTAAAATGGAAATAAAATTATTCGCAAACGCAACGCAACTAAGCGACACATAATGTGTAACTCTTTGCCGCGATATCTCCGAAGGATTTTCACATGTGGCGAGTGGAACGTATTTATTTTTAAAAGTCAATGGGACGGCCAGCCACTTCACTTGAAATGAGGGTTTCCCAGCTTCCGATGGGGATGGTACTCATTTCTTGGGAAGGCTGAGTAAACCTTGCCGGTATTTTATTTTGAAATTTGAAATAAACGCCGAAACGGGAAATCATTTCTAAAACCCACGGTGCGATTCGAACTGGAGCTCTCGGCACTGCATGCAAGCACTCTAGCAACTGAGCTATCGTCCAGAGAATTCCTTATTAATAATTTATGTACTTTGAGAAAATTCCTTTTTGTACATCATTAAGAAATGCCTTATTTTTTATTATGTTTGCCTAATAAAAACATTGATAATGTACTTAGGTATATGCACTTTCAATGTTCTTAATTAATTATTTTAATAATTATTATTAAGAACATACATGGGGGTCTGCTCATACATGTATTTTATGTACTTTTCTTACAATTGTTAAATATTGGTTAAGTTAAATTGCCTTGTGAAATACAAGCTGTTAATTAACAATAACCTTTACAAAAGTGGGAAATGAGAAACTCGTTATATTTCACAAAACTCGTAAAACGAAATTCATACCTAATTACTAATTAGTCATACTCGGTAACTTTTTTTTACTGTATAGAAATCGAAATTTTAGTAGGTACTTCTCAGGTACCAAGTCTTATGTTGATTACCAAATTAAATGTGTGTGTACTATTCCCGAAAGAGGTGCTTCTCATTAAATTTGATATCACGGTAAATCTTTGAACAGAAAATAATTATTTGCACCCTTGGATTCGAATCCAGACCTTCTTAAATCTAAGTTGCAAAGATTATTAACATTTAAAATTGATATTAAATATATGCCCACAGACAGACACGTACAAGTTCGCCCTAACAAATGCTGCATTTGTACTATCAAATTATAATCCATACCTGCAAGTTTTACCGACCTGAAACAGGGGGGACATTGGCAAAGTGAACCATTTTTTACAGTATTGACCGTACAGTATTTTTACAGGAGCTGCAAGGTTTATGTTCATGCCCAGCTTTTTATTTTTATTTTTTATGCACACATACAGAATGTGTAGGCGCGAACCTAATTGTGCCTGTCTGTGGGCATGCATTTAATATGCGCCTTAAATGTTAACGTATCTTTCAAGCTTAGATTATAGTGTTATTCTTTATCAATTAACCAAACATTGATTTTCCTGAAAAGCTGGTAGGTATATAGGAAATTTATTTTATATTATCTATCATTACCTCAATACGACCGTCTAAATTTATGGCGCTCTGTCAAAGGGAGTACATATTATAATATTATCATAGAATGGACCAGCAACTATGTTTCGACAGCTCAAATACCGAACGACAAGCCCATTCAGAGAATTCCTTGGTTAGAAATGTGACATCATCATTGTGAACGACTGTGAATGAGCATACCTAACGTATTCTATTGTAAAAATCACACGTTTTTTAACTACCGATAATTCAGATGTTATTCTTGTATTTTGAAAGGTGTCACATAAATTTAAAAGTTATATAATTTTAATACGTTTCTACAAATTTTATCGCCTTTCATTAATTATTATCAGTGAGCAATGTTGCGACCGTAGTGCTAAATTATCAAAAAAAATTGTAAACATGCCAATTATACATAAGTAAATCTAGGTATATATCCAGGCAATCAAATAATGTCCACCCACCACCCATACTGTAAAAAATGGTTCACTTTGCCAATGTCACCCCTGTTTCAGGGAAGGTCGGTAAAAGTTGTGGGGCTTATGTTCATTTGAGGTTTGGATTTTATTTGTAAGTACGCATTCAGCATTTGTAAGCGCGAACTACACGTGTTGGTTTGTGGGCATACCTACATCTGAGAGCTTTAAATGAATATATCCTTGCAACTAGATTATAGATTATTATAGTAACTGTCACATAGGACTGTAAATCAAAAGGTGACGGGTTCGAGTTCCAGCAATCACTACTTGCAGTAGACGTACATTTTCCTGTTCAGGCTTTTTTTTATGTTGTATGCTCTTTAGAGACAATTGAGCTTGCAAAAAACTCTAATGAAAAAATAACTTTCAACCGCTCTTATCGAATATATATTTTGACAATGTTAAAAGTTAAGTTTTGTAAACTTAAAACAAAAGCACTATTTTTTAAAACTCAGTTTCGGGAGAAGCAGTAACTACCTCTCATCTTCAGGATTAAATAAAACTAGGTTAGTTTTGACTTCATACCAATTTTAAAATTCCCAAATAATAACGTACACTTTTTTGTATGTAAATTGATCAGTTTTCAGGTTGAATGGTAATCTGTAAATACGTCAGAAGTAGAATGCTGACAGTACAAAAAAAAAACAATTTATTTTTCCACTTGAAAATTTAATGTACCAAAAATATAGCACAAAAAACTGTAGGCCGAGATTTGAATTTTGATTCTCCTCACCTACCACGAATTTTTTTTTTATTATTGCTCAATGTATTGAAAAATATTCGGCAAATTTAAACTTCAAAAAATGTATTTATGGGTTTGATTACGCGCCGCCGTACTTTGCTTTTATACCCGAAAACTTCCCCAGCCCGCCCGCCATATAATATTGTGTATCCGCGGCTGAAAAAGTTTTTCTTTGTACTTGAACATTACAATCTCCCATCCATACTTAAATCTCTGAAATTTCGGTTCCATTTTACAGTGACACAGTGACAAAACGACACATGACTTAACTTCGCATGACAAAACATCACAGGAAAGTACATCGCAATGACAAAGCATCACAAGACAAAACATCGGTGTTATGGCCGAGGGGACAAGTGGCTGATCATTTTAGCGTATTTCAAATATAATAATATTGGTTCAATCCCCGCTTGGGTCATTTGACCATAACTTTAATCCTGGTTCAAAATATGTCATTGGGTAATTTTATTTATTCATAATAAGTTAAAATATACAGAAATGAATTATTAATTGATAATATTATTACCTGTTTCTGGCCAGGTAGAAGAGGTTGGTGAATTGCATTCCTGTCACTTTTCGTACTGTCATGTGCCGTTCTGTCATGTGTCGTTCTATCGTGTGTCTATAATCTATAATAATCTATAATCTACGCTGCAAAGATATGTTAACATTTAAGGCTCATATTAAATGCATACCCACAGACATGCACATGTAGGTTCGCGCCTACACATTCTGCATGTGTGCATACAAATAAGCAAAACCTCACATGAACATAAACCTTGCAACTCCTGCCACCGTTCCCTGAACCGGAGTAGCATTGGCAAAAGTGAACCGATTTTTACAGCACGGGCGGTCAGCCTCATACCAACTTATCAGTCAACGTTCTATCATATGTCGTTATGTCATGTGTCGTTCTGTCATGTGTCTTTATGTCACGTGTCGTTTTGTCATTGTGCCGTTCTAACCTCTCACCGAAGTTTCAAGACCGCACCGCATTGTTTGGCTTAAAATCAATTTGTCGGTTGTATCTTTTTGATAAGTGATTCAAGTTGAAATGTCGCCTCGGAGAAGTTTGCGATACTTTGCAAAAACTTGGGCCCGCTCTTACTTGCTAATTTGCGTACATCCCATGTAGACATTTTGCGTAGCTCATAA
The DNA here is from genome assembly GCA_951799405.1 of Agapetus fuscipes. Taxonomy (NCBI): domain Eukaryota; kingdom Metazoa; phylum Arthropoda; class Insecta; order Trichoptera; family Glossosomatidae; genus Agapetus; species Agapetus fuscipes. Next base: position 5,631,374 of record OX637338.1, read on the forward strand.
TGTTTCGACGATGTACAATCCCTGGCCAAATTATCACAAGCTTCTATTTTTTTGCGAAATATTTTGATGCTACAGATGTTTTTTATTATGCGTTTTCAATGTATTGATATATCTATTTTTAGACAACCCTGGAATCTTTGAAATCTTTGAATATTTGACCGGTCCGTAGCTCAGTGGTAGCACTGCGGACTCTGAATGGGAAGGTTGTGGGTTACAATCCCAAAAAAATACCATATATAAATTCAAAATTTACTCTTCGCTGGGTTGAAAAATTCATTAACCTTTACCAATGACCGGTCACCACAGGTCCATCCAGCCTTACAGCAACTGGATCTTGCTTATGTATTGGCGCTTTGTAGCGACGGCCAAGCTCGTACACCTCTGCTGCACTACAACAAATGTCATAGACCCCTCGAGTCTCTAGAATCTAGGGAGTCTCTGGCAAAGGATTTAAAAAAAATATATATATAGCAGTTGATGTTAAGTCTTGTTTTTGTGGGTATGTTTGCATTCATGGGAAGTGACAAGATGGAATGTTTTCGCTTACACGTTACTATTAATCCTCAAGGTTACATATTATCTTTGCAACTTAGATTAGATTAGAGATTAGTTTCGATAAATTCTAGCTTTATTTTGGTTGCCTTTTGGTTTATCCTCTCTTTACGTCAATTGTGCTTACTTACATAAATGAATTTTACTTACAGCTACAAATAAAGTTTAATTTTTGATCTTTTAGTGCTATATAAATTGAAATCGGCAATACTTTATAATACTGAGACTACTCTTTTTAACAAATTGATGCTTTAATTCATGTTTACTTGTAACTTAATAACTTTTTCCATCAACTACTTTTTATATACAAAAAAAACAAATAACGATGTAACAAAATTCAGGGGATAAAATACGGCTTAAAAAAAAAACAAATAAATAAATAAATAATTTCTCTGCCATGACGTCTCAAGCAGTATTTATTCTCTCCAATCTTTACCTAATAATAATAGTAATTAACTAAATTTGTTAACTAAAATTAACTGATAGGCTGGTATGAGGCTGACCACCCGTGCTGTAAAAATCGGTTCATTTTTGCCAATGCCACCCCGGTTCAGGAGTTGCAAGGTTTATGTTCATGTGAGGTTTTGCTTATTTGTATGCACACATGCAGAATGTGTAGGCGCGAACCTACACGTGCCTGTCTGTGGGCATGCATTTAATGTTGACATATCTTTGCAGCTTAGATTATAGATTATATCTACCTTTTTGTGATTTGTATCACTACAAAGGCGCAAACCTGGATTATAAGATGAAGAATGAATTTCAGTAAAATTTGTGATGCGCCTTATAATATGAAGACATAGTTTATTATTTCATATACATGCTGATAACAAAGCCGCGAAAGTAAACATACTTTAATAATAATAATTCCAACCATCCCACTTGGATTTCATTGTAAGTAATCAATTTTAGTATAAACATTAAACATCCCGTTCTGGGAGTTTCGCATTTCTTTGCTCAGCTCTTTGTTGAGCATACAAGTGCTTAGGTTCTTATTATATGTTTATAACGAATATTAAATATAGGGCATGTTTATTCTGTAGTTATGCGTAGAAGATTTTTGTAAATTATTAAGTATGCCTTTCATTTCCTTGACTTGTACGTTAGTAAGATGCTGACCACCTATACTGTAAAATATGGTTCACTTTGCCAATGCCACCCCTGTTTCAGAGAAGGTCGACAAAAGTTGCAGGGTTTAAGTTCATTGGCGGTTTGGATTTTTTTTTCATTCAGCATTTGTAAGTGCGAACACATGTCTGTTTATGGGCATGCATTCGATATGAGTTTTGAATGTTACTATATCTTTGCAACTTAGATTAACTCATTTAAAAAAAATTGGCAATCTTTTTTTACCAAAGTGAAATCAGTTTTATTTTTTAAGTACGCATACAGAATGTTTAAGCACGAACTTACACGTGTTTTCTTATTGGCATGCTTCAAGTGTGAGTCTCAATGCTAATGTATATCTACAAGCAATCTCTGTACTTAATTATGTGACCACCAGGGAAGTGACGTCAGAGTTATAGTTACATTTTTTCAAAGGGTGTTACAAATGCAACAAAGAATTTGTACACCAATAGAAAACTGCTTTTGACTGCGGTGCTATAAGCTACCAATTTGTATTTCATAATCACGGCTTTGTTGGCTGATTGACTCATTGTGTATCGAAAATTAACTCCAGCATTTCGTCTTATCGTGCAGTTGCACAATCCACAAACAAACCGCTTCTAACGCATACATACCTACGCACAATATCCGACTGTTGTAAATGTGAGACGTATAGAAGCAAAGGCGTCTAATCTAGTATTGTTGTGTAAAGAAATTTAAAAAAAAACGCTGCTCTATATGCCACTAAGCTACACATATTGTGTAACTTCTTGCCTTATTTATTTTACAAGTAAGGGGGCCGGCCTTACGCCAACTACTTCAGTTGAAGTGAGCGTTGCTTGTGAAGGCTGAATAAGCCTTGCCCGTATTTTATTTTGGGGTTTGAAATAAACATCGAAACGGGAAAACATTTATGATACCCTCAGTGGGATTCGAACCCGAGCTCTCGGCATGTAATGCAAGCACTCTACCAACTGAGATAAATGTATGGAAATCATGAGAAATTTATTTCGTGTGTTTCCGGATATTTCTTTTTAACAAAATGCTAGCTTGCGATTTGCTACGATTGGTTCTAAGGTACTCTAGAGAGTAAGATAAGAGAGTAAAATAACAATTATGTCTATTAGTACGTATTCTAATACATACCTACTTGAATCGAAGATCGGTGATCATCATGGGCTTTTTTTCTTGACATGTGGTAGCTGTAAAATAGGAGTATGTTTCATTGGCATACATCCTCCAGCCATCATGCACTTGGGCGTCCTTGAATCTTTCTTACTTTCTCTGTTTAATAATATTAAAAAGGCAGCGCTTTTCGTTTCCCACAACGCGTACTCAAGGCATATCAGAATTCTCTTTTTCATCAAATCTGCAGGACTTTCTGATCGTTGTCCCAATCACCCCATGAGATCCAAAGCATTTTTGTAAACATATTTCTATAGGTACTAGCATACCAAGGAATATGAACAGAAATACAGTTGCGTGTATGAAAGTAGAAATATTAGGAATGGCATTAAGCCAGCTTTCATAGTGGTCTCCGAGTCGATTTATTTGTACTTAATGCAACCGCGCTGCACGGATTTCGTCTTATGGCTCCACACACAATACAAGCCATGATTCAATATTATTACTCCAATTACAGAGCTTTGAGCTCGCTCGGTCCAGACGAGTCATTCATTCATTGTGTAAGCATCACTTTATTATACTTTTCCCACCATACCGTATTGTACAATATCATTGTTACATGTGCGCATGTATGTATTAGATTATGGACTATGTTTTACCAGAAAACAAAGCTGTTCCTTGTTTGCTACCATTCTAATTTCTTTAAATGTTTGGTTTCTACCTTCAAGACTCTTTTGATTTGCAGATACAAAAGCTTCGCATTTTTTTGATGAATGTTAGAGGAAAGCGTTGAAGGGGAAGACCGAGGAAAGAAAGGATAGGCCAAATGTATGAAATTTCTAAAGAATGGAACCTGCAGATTGAGAAGGAGAGTGTATGAAGAAAGTGATAAATGTTTAAGAGATGAAAGAGATGTGCAAGAACAGAAATAAAGGGAGACGCATCTACGCAGGTACTGCAACCCTAGTGGAACTGTGGTTGGATACAGTAACAGTATGCTTTTCGAGTTTGGTTGTCGATAATTATCGTTAATTTAAGAAATACCCAGTCACCGCAAAATGATGGGTTACACGAACCTGATTCTCTGATGGGAAGTCCGAGGAAATAGCCACTATGTATCTTTCCATTTTTCAAGGTTAACTATCTTTCAAACAACTGAGTATCTTGCGGAATCATTCAGGAGATTGATAAAAAGTGCATTTGTTTCTTAAATAAAAAAAGTATTTTAGAAAATAAAGATGTCGAAGTAATGCACTGTATCAGAGGTGACATCATTGTGTGCCGATAGTGTTATTTTCCTGAGGCGTCAATAGTCTTTACACCAAGTATAAAACTTAACGTATAAACCGCGATTCATTGTATTGAAACTAAACACGCACTAGAGGCGCTGTTTTAGTGTCCAATACATTATCAAGTAAACGCTACGGTTAGTTTGGACGTGTACGTGTTATTCTGGAAACACTTATCGTGCCCAGGTGTTGGCTACTCCCTTATCTTGTTTACCTCTCCGCTATCGGAGCCCATATAACGCGTGATGTGCCGGCTTGCATGGAAGTGAGTGTTGGGCAGCATGCAGCGACATTTCAAAGAGCAATCGAGGTTAATGCACTCCCCTAGCGACGATGCAGAAGGTTGCAAACAGTCGCTTGCAACAGTTTTTCGACAAAAATGTATTACTTGCAACATTTTTTCAACAATAATACTATGTCCCTTGCAATACCACAGCTCGTCTGTAAAAGTTAACTTATAAATAAAAACAAGTCGTCCGAAACATTTTTTTAACAAAAATCACAGGGCAAAACACAATTCCTTTACTTATAGGATTCCTTGACTTACATGTTGGTATGAGGTTGACCACCAACACTGTATACGGTTGTCCTCTTTAGAATGGTGTAATAACTCCGGAAACGCTTGAGGAAATAAAGGAACTCGCGATGAAAAACTTTTTGTTTTAATTGATTTCTAATCAATTTAATAGAACGAAAAATTCTGATGAAACTCTGTTTTATTTTCACTCAATTATTAATTTTATTATAATCAATATTTAGAGTCGTTTTCGATATTTTGATCATCTTCAGGTTGTGTTAATGTTTACATTACCCCTTACCTGTAAAAATAAATAGGTTCTACTCGTAACATGTGGACCCCTTCGGAGAAGTTACACTGTACGTGTAGCTTAGTAGCATTTAGTCCAACTAAGATTAAAACATTTTCCTTGCGAAATTATGAAGAAGTAGTTTAAAATATCAACTAGGCTGTGACATCATCAGGTCTGCTCTGAAGATAAGAAGCAAATATCCGTGTATTATAAAACATCACTATGACAAACAATCTTTTGAGCAGTGGTGTTGTTTTTTAGCGTGACTCATTCAATTATTTATATCGTGAAGTATTCATGATTAATAGATGATAATTTAATTATTGAAAGGTAGGTATAATATTTATGTACCTATATATTTATGGCTGGAGTTGCCAAGTTTATGATCAAGTTAGGTTTGGTTTATTTTGTATGAGGCTGACCACCCATGCTGTAAAAAAAAATTCACTTCGCCAATGTCACCCCTGTTTCAGGGAAGGTCGTCAAAAGTTACAGGGCTCATGCTCATTTGAGGTTTGGTGTTTGAATTGTAAGTAGGTACCCATCGAGGTTATTAATATTAATTAATATCTATGGTACACATGCAGCATTTCTAAGCGCATACGTACACGTGTGTGTTTGTGGTCATGTATTTTATATGAATTTTAAATGTTAATATATCTTTGCAACTTAGATTAAAATATGCAATGACACAAAATTCGTTTCGTTATCACCACACTCAAGCGCTACGTCTGTTTTTGGTGAGGTACCTATATTGCTTTAAAACCACGAATCTACCATGTATTCTACTAGAATTAAGATTTATAAAATGTATCAAAAATTGTAGATCAAATCAAATAAAATAAAAAATCACATGTGTTGTGCTTTATTTATGCGCTGTAGCATGTAACCAATAAAACAGGCACTAAACATGTTCCATTAAAAATTCCAATTTATTTCATAACAATCAGATTATGGCCTCATTAAAAAGGAGTCGTAAAAATTAATTCAAAGCGACGAGATAGAATCTACACGCCCCTTGTAATGGGCGCATTCCTGCGGACTCCGCGTCAGGTGGACTCCCATATAGTGTAGTCTTACGTGGGTCCATGGTAGAACGACACAGTGACAAAACGACGCACGACATAACGGCACGTGACAGAACATCACATGACAAATCTCAAAAGGTCCATCCAGCCTTACAGCAAGTGGGTCTTGCTTGAGAATTGGCGCGTTCTACAGCGACGAAGAAGCTCGCAGAGGGCTCTTTAGGTGTGATACACACAAAAACAGCGCTCACCAAATAAATCAGCCTAATTTTACGTTTTTCTTATTTAAAACATCACAAATTTGTTGTTTATGATGTTTTTTTATGTGCCGTTTATGGTATGTTCTGTTAAAGGTATGTTAAGTTTTGTCATAGTGATGTATTTTCTGTTGTTTTGTTATAGTGTTGTTTTGTCATAGTGATGTTTTGTCTTGTGATGTACTGTCATTGTGATGTTCTGTAACTGTAACTCTGTCGCCCCTCCGCTAGGGGTGGCCAGAGCCTCTACAGAGATGCCTCTATTTCTTCCTATCTCTCAATTTCTTCCTGTCTGTGTTGTTCTATCATTGTGATATTCTGTCATGTGTCATGCTGTCATGTGTTGTTCTGTCATGTGTCGTTATGCCATGTGTCGTTCTAACCCGTCACCGTCTTACGTAATGTGTGGACTCTGCGTCACACGTAAGAAACATTACGTTAACGTTTAGCGTTAACCTAAAAGTGCACGCTAACTAAAACGCTCGTGTGATGCACTCTCTTTGTTTCTATACATTTTTTTGGTACAACGCTACGGTAGAGCTTTATACTTGGAGTAGGTACTGGAAACGGGAGTCCTGGGGGATGCCCAACTATTTCATATTACGTTAATTAAAAACTTCTGATGTCGGGACAGGACGAGCCTTAACCTGAGGAGGTATCATAACATACAGAGACGAAGATCGCTATTAATTTTTTGAAAAATTTTCTGTTAGTACGAGTATGTAACGTCTTACAGCTTTATTTCTAAGTGGTTGATAAACGTTTGATTTTTTTTTCTTTGTTCTACTCTTTTAAAGGTGTTCCATTTTTGTTGTTGTTTTATGTATGTCTGAGTAAACCTTAGTAATTTTTTGTTAGTAACATTAATACATGTTATGTACCCTTATTACGAGTTGCAAAACTTGAGAAAAGTAAAGTTTACGGAAAATATTCAAGCCTGATTTCTCCCAAAATCTGCCGTTTTTGTTTCTTACACTTTATGGTCTTAGCAAAAGAGTCACAGTGATGAAGAAAATCAAGTTCAAACAAACAAAAACGGCAAATTTTGGAGAAAATCACTCTTTAATAATTGCCGTAAACTTTACATTACTCAAGCTTTGCAACTCGCACTAAGGATACTGTATACTTTTTTTTTCGTACATACATAAACTCTTACGGTGTTACTCGCATACAGCGAATCCATACCTCAACCGCTACCAAACGTGAATTTCTCATACAAAAAACGATGATCCATGGTCCATTTAAGGCTCATATTTAATGCACGCTCACAAGCAGACACATTCAAGTTCACGTTTACACACGCTACATGCGTATAAAATTAACCAAACCTAACATGAAACTTGATCTTGCAAAACTTAGCTTTATAAACCCCTTTCAGCACACATAGTTCGGATCCATAAAATTTTAATGCAACTAAGTATTAAAATTCATTAAGGTAGCTGATGGAGGCTTGCTGTCACGGGGATACCAGCGTGAAAAATTATACAACTTGATAAAATACTAAGTATATTAGAATTAGTATGCGGACCTTTTGTTGATTACGAATATTAGATTCCTGGTTCATTAAAAATACACATTCTGCCGTGATAATAGCTGCTTGTAAAAAATGCTTCCGCAAGTTCTTTACGATACTGCTTATCATAAAAATGTACAATTCCTTCATTTTTTTATCGTAATAAGCCACATGAGTTATTAATGGAAAATTAAATAATGTTTACTTAACGATTATTTTACTTTTTTATTCATTTGATAGATCATTAGGTTGGTATGAGTAACACCATCCAATATTCATACAAGATTATTCACATCACACTTGATCTATAGCTGAGCAATGGATCATGTTTTTTTATATGTAAAATTAATGTTAGGTGGCTGTTGAGACATGGATTTGCTGTGTGTGAATAACACCGTAAGTGTCTTAATAATAATAATAACAGGCTGATTTATTTTAAATTACACATGATAAGAGAGCGCCGTTTTTGTGTGTGTCACACCTCAAGGGCCCTCTCCGATCATGGATAAGACTTTCTAAACAAGTGTGCCTTGAGTGCTCCTCGAAATACACCCACAGATTTGGAGTTCTTCACTCCGGGTGGCAGTCTGTTCCACTCCACCGGCCCCGCAACACGGAAAGCGCGGTCTCCAAAGTTTGTACGAATCTGACGGCGCGGCTGAACCAAATTGACTACTCCATCACCCGCAGATCTGAGTGTCTGCCTCCTAACACCCATTTCAACAGGTGAAATCATATCAGCCAGATAAGGTGGGGCCAAGCCATTGATGGCTTTATATACCATTAAACAAACACGGAAGACCACCCTCTCCGGGAAACGAAGCCAATGAAGTTTTTTTAACAGCGGGGTGATGTGAGCGAATTTGGGAATCCCGAATATGAGTCTTGCTGCCGAATTCAACACAGATTGAAAGCGATTAAACTGTTTCTTCGGCTGACCACTATAAAGCGTCGAGCAATAGTCAATCCGAGACATCACAAACGCACTCACCAGGGTCTTAACCGCATCTGACGGCAGACATTTTCTTATTGCCTTTATTTGGCGAAGCGAAAAAAAAAAGAAGAAGCTATTGTGGCATCTATTTGCCTATCCAGTGTCAGGTTACGATCCAGTAAGACTCCTAGAAGTCTTACCGAATCAGAAGGCTGGATTAGCTTACCTCCTATGGAGAGTGGTACTCTATTCACCAGAAGGTGGTCACGCCTCGATGTGGCTGCCCAGAGTATCTCATCTTAAAGGAAGTCTTGTCTTAAAGGAAAACGTTTTCTTCAGGTGTTTGCAGATAGTGGATTCACTTTTTACGTGTATGATTTTATATACTTTACTCCTGTTTCAGGGAAGGTCGGCAAGAGTTTCAGGGCTTATTTTTATTTGAGATTGGGTTTTTATATTGTAGGTCCACATGCGGCATGTGTTGGCGCGAAATTTTACATGTCTGCTTCTGGGAATACGTTTAATATGAATCTTAAATAATATATATCTTTGCAGCTTAGATTAAGATTTAGACTTTATTTATTTGCAGCGTTTAAAAAAAATATTTGCAAATTGAGGTGTGTACAGAAATATGTATATCTTTGAATCGTGGCTAAATTACTTATAGCTTTAAATACTGAAAACTTTAAACTTCAGCATCTTATCAACTTAGAAAAAAAAATCCCAAGTAAATAGCATTCTATCTTAAATTATGAAATCAAATTATAATAATTCGCTTTGCTAGTTCCAACTGATCTCTCCGAGAACACCTCGTAAAATGTAAACAACTCCTCGGTTTCTTTTTCCACTCTGCGAAATATTTTCATCTTACATAAAACCTTCATTTACTCGGCGGGGACCTCGAGACTACACGAAAGTGCTCTCCCGAAAGGGATCTCACTTTTAATTCTATTTATTTATTTTCCAGCCCTCGCTGGTGTTTTCGTATTTTTACCATTATCCCAAATCCTATCCAAAGAAAAAAACTTTACGTCTAAACTCAACCTGAGTGTTTATCAAAAAATAATTAAAATTAAAACTCTCTCTACAGGCGCTGATTTAGTTTCCATGTTTTTTTTTGCGTTTACACTATACTTGAGTAAACGTGTATACTAGGGCTGCTAGAAACGACTCTTCGGCGTCTCATTCACCCCCACCCCCTAAAACATCGCCGATAACAAGTCTCATTTTTGCTCCACGAGGATTGGCGCGATCGCTATCTAAAGGATTGGATACCAATCTTAATTTGGCCATGTTTCCACGTTTACAAATTGTATTTTTTTCTATTTATTTTATTGTTTGTCCAAATTGTTTCTTTTTGTTCTAATAATTGCAGAAATAAAAAGGCTTATCACGAAAGTACATTCTTAAAATGAAAAATATGTAATTGGAATTGTTACAGCAAATTGATTCAATACTTAAGGAATAGTTTTTCGCTGTTTTCTTTTATATTCCTATATTATATTGTGTGAATAAAAATTTGTTAAGAATGACAATCAAACTTCCACATGCTATTTTATGAATGTAAAATTTCGTGTTTTTATAGTACAAAATTATCTCAGTGCATCATATTATTTTCATATCGTTTTTTATTCCTTTATTTAATATCCTTCAACCTGCGTTCTTGTTATGCCTTCACATCCTTTATAAATCTTGTAATTAATTAATTCCACAATACATAAATACGACCTGTTTATACTCGTCGTCTTATCTTTATAATCCGCCATGTTGCGGATTAAAAAATTACGTTGCTCCAGTCGAGTCATTATAACCAAGTTTATTAACAAAAAAGAGCTTCGCATATCTGGCGAGATTCCTCGGGCGGATGTGCACTCCGGTCTTATCTTTATTTATACCCCATTTCCTTCATTAAATCTCCACATTCATAGCGCATAAGAAAAGTAAGAACATGTAGGTATGTGGTAACGACCCGCCGCGGCCAGTTGATGGGAGGTTCCACTATGCCCAGCCACTCTAGATTCGCATAATATTTTTCCCATTACAAATTCCATCCGTTCCCAGTCAACCTCATTTGAATAAATTATACTGAAATTTTCCAAAGTCACTTTTTTCTGTCGGGAAGGAAATCTACTTAATATCACGTTTAGCGGTCGGGACGAACGTCGAATGGAAAAGTTGGAGAGGATTACTGGAAGTGTGTTTTTAAGATTTTCACCTACAAGCTCGCGTCATGAATGAAAGCTCTCGCATGTTTGAAGGTAATCTTTTTACGAGCAAGCTCATGTGAACATGAATTAATAAATTTGGTTTTCACTCCTTGAATACGTAAATCTTTTTTCAAATCCGATACATTGAAACTTTCCATTTTTTTTTCAAACATTTAACAAAGAAAATGTATTTTCAAAGCTGTAAAAAAATATTTACTCATTAGAAAATTACATACTCGTACCTTTGTAGATATATCATTTTTAAGCACAAAGGGAAATTTATTTTCCCATAGGATTTCGAATTTATCGGACGGAACTACACAACACAACTAAGCTGCGCATTTAGGTCAACTTCAACCTCATGTGGCGCAAGGAATTTATTTTTCTCACAGGTAAGGAGGCCTGCCTTATGCCAACCACTTTGAAGTGTAGATTTTTTTGCTGCCTAGGGGGAAGGTTCTTATTTTTTGTAAAAGCTGAGTAAACTAGATTTTACCTTAAAAATAAACCTTGGTGGAGATCTCACCCTTGCCCTTTTATATTCAACGCAATTGTTTTATAACTAACGATCGGAATGCCACTGACTTATGGAAGAACATGTAATCTGCCTACTGGTGTCTAAGCCCGTTTACGTATAATTTATTCAGTATTTTCTATCGACAGTTTGCTCTCATAATACTGAATACCGATGTAATTAGAACTACATGAAATCTTACAAGACTAATAATCTGATAAAATCAAGTCGTAAAACAAACTAATAAACCAGCTCCTAGCTCCGATTCCCAGAATGAGGCCGTCTCGTTCTGGCCGTACAAGGATCACTAACCCGAGTATAAAACATGACGTAAATACTCAACTGTCTGAAAACTAAAACTATCACTACAAGCGCTGTTCTATCTTCTATACATTTTACTGTTTACGTGATGGTTGCGTATTTACGCCATGTTGTACACTCGCGGTACAAGCAGCTAGAGTGGGACAACAACCTTGCAATCTAATTTGCATATAAATTAATAATGCGATTTAATTATTTGTGCATATATTACTCGAGGAGGCAGGAAGCTGAATAAATATGGATCTGAAAACGCAGAAGCTTTGAGAGCTTTTCGCCGGGCGAAAGCTGCAGGATCTCATGAGAAACTTGCAAAATTGTAGAATATTCCGTGTGCCGTGAAAAGTTTGCTGAAAGTTTACTCCGACAACTTGAGTCTCTACTTTTGTATCGCGCTGTAAAATATAAACTTGTAATGAAAAACTTGAACGTGTTGAAAGAAAGAAATGTACAGGTGAACTGTTGCTCCTAATTAGTTAAGCAATGAAAAACCTTTATAAATATAACATTCAATTAGTAGGTAGAAAAAAGTGTAAACAATGGGAATATCAATGGTTAACTTCATGATATACATATTCATCATACAAGAGGAAAAAATTATCTAAGAAAGATGAAAGTAAAAAACAGTGAAATATAATAGTGGCGAAGTGCACAGAGTGTTTGTTGAATATTATTAATTACCATCGGAAATTCAGAAGAGTTAATAAATTAAAGAAAGAGTAATAAAATTTATACGTGCACAGCGCCTCTGACATGACATAACTAAAGGTATACAAACTTGGAAGGAGAATACCGAGGAAAAAATGGACTGATGAAGTAAGCGAGATTGCATATGACTTAAATCTGCAGAGTGAGAAAAAGAAAACAGCATGCATGAAGAGAGTGAAGAATATCGATCAGATGAAGCGCTTTTGGAATGACGACATCACGAAACGGCGCTATAAAGAAATCAGTTAAAAGCGTTACCTCGAGCCGGACTAATCTCCTCCGTAACTCATTTGTTTCTCGTGCGCACGCGATGATCAATGATCTGATGTCGTCATCGCCGAATATGGATATATTTTATTCCGGAATAAATGAGTTGATGCGTGAGTGGAAGGTTTTGTTAGAAAGACGTATGCTTGAGTAATTTTTAAGATAAGTTAAATATATTATGTTTTATGTTAAGTTAAATATAGTATAATATGATGTTTAGCGCTATGGTCCTTGTACTGTTAAGTTAAATGTATTGCTATTGTAAATAAAATAAATAAATAAATTATGCAACCGGTAACCGTGTTAAAATGAACATGTGCGCATGCGCATTGTCAGAATTGGAACCATTTTTTAATTTCAAATGTCAACCTTGTATGGGGGTATGAAGACCTGTCAATCCAAGATGGCCGCAAGCGATCAGCTGATTAGGCTTCATACAATATTAGTGATATTCGGTAGGTAGGAATTACCGTGGTGATGAGACTTTCAGCCCTGTTCAGATGAAAATAAATAAGTATATTTTATGTGTAGAGTCAAATAAAAATTGTTAATAGTGCTAAAATTTATCGAATTTATTTATCGGATTGCTCCAAATAAAGCTTTCCTTTTTTCAATGGAAAATAAAAGGCTTGAAAGGAAAACAATACAAAAAATTTCACCGCAAAAAATAAACAAACTCAAAAAGTTACTTGGTTAATAGGTGAGTATGAGGTTGATCACCTATGCTGTACAAATTTGGTTCACCTGCCAATACAACTGCAGGGCATATGTTTATTTGAGTTTTGGGTTTGAATGTTGAAGCTTATATGCAGGATGTAAAAGCGCGACCTTATACATATGTGTCGGCTTGTGGGCATGAATTCAATATGAAACCTAAATATAATTTATTTTTACAACTTAGGTTAGATTAGATAATCGAAGGGAATGATAAATCACACGTTTTGACAAAGGTAAGGTTTTAATTACTTCAAATGGACGAGTACATTATAATGACTATTATTCACTATTTTGTTAATTCTCTCATGGTCGTAGACTCTCATGGTTGTCCGGTCGATAGCTCAGGTGGTAGAGTGCTTGCATTCCATGCCGAAAGCTCGGGTTCGAATCCCACCGAGGGTGTCAGAAATGATTTCCCGTTTCGGTGTTTATTTCAAACCCCAAAATAAAATACCGGCAAGGTTTACTCAGCCTTCACAAGAAATGAGTACCAGCACTCTCGGGAGCTGGGAAACCTCCACTTCAACTGAAGTGGTTGGCGTAAGGCCGGCCCCCTTACCTGTAAAAATAAATAGGCTCAACTCGCCACATGCGACCCCTTCGGGGATAACGCGGCAAGAAGTTACACTATATGTGTAGCTTAGTTGCTTAGTTTGCTTAGTTGCTTAGTCGTAGAAAAAGTATTGTATGCCACTGCACGTAATTAGTCTTTGTAACACTCGTGTTAAAAAGACTATCATTACTTGGCAGTGGCATAAATAACTATTAAGTATAATGTTGATGTTTTACGGGTTCAATTTATTTTAAGAAACGGTTCACATACAGAGTAGAGTGTCTTGTTAACTGTATTGCTCGACAGTTCAAATAAAAGTCTTCTTGCAAAGCATCTCGGCCTCCATGTATAGGTGTATAAGAGTTATTCTGGCACATCTTCCACGCCAGAATATTCGAGTAAATACTCACACAATATCGAACGAATCGTAACAATAATAATTTCATCCGGAAAATGATTTTTGTTTTATTTTTACGTAATTTTTCAATCATCCCATTTTCGGTCTTAAAGTATTTAGATTATCTTTTTTTTAAACAATTTAGCTGCACCTCCACCCGACAGGTATTTCCCTTTTTGCTTGGATCGCGAAGAAAAGTATTCAGTTTATCTCGAAAGAATGGCTGAAAGTTGAACGATGTGGATTCAGATCCGGCACAACAAGAGACCAACTTTTCACTTTAGAGTAAGCCATAGAAAAGTACCTGATTTTCCGGAAAACAAAAAGTACAGGATTCCTTACTGTTTGCACAGTAAGACGCTTTCATTTCAAATAAGCGTTTACCAAATATACTTACTTATCTAGGAAAATAAAATTTATACTAGGTTTTGAATTATCATAATTGAAACCAGATTATCTATATTTTTGTCAACTGTCTAATAATATTAACATGTTAATTTGTGTTTCGCACCAGGAAGTACGCGTGTGTGGAAAGACCTAAAAATTGCTCGTATGTGTATGGAGTATTCTAGTACATGCGAATGTGGATTTACAGTCTTTATCTATTGAAAGACAATTATTAAGGCGCATACATAGATACGATTGAATAGGAGTTGTATGCTTACACGGCCGGCTGGTGATGATGGCGAGAGGCTTTCCGGGATCTGTTGCTGTGGTCTGTGAGAGCTGAAGCTTCCGAACGTTTCGCTCATGTCAGCAATATGCTTCTTCACCGTGAAAGTTTCATTCATGTTCTTCACTTCACTTTCACGCTGAAGAAGCCCATCGCAGACTTGGGCGGAATGTCCAGGAGACTACAGACCGCGGCAACAGATCCCGGAAAGCAACTCTCCAGCATTGATAAAATTGCTTAGGCCCGGTATTTTCAACGTAAGCATATGCGACTTTAAAATGATGAAAGAAACAACCCACGCAATTGACATAAGTGCGTCTTTTTCATTCAATATAAAGTCACTATGCTAACGTTGAAAATACTGGGTCTTAGTGTAAGAAAGTTGAATGGGAAATAAATAAATAGTGAAATTAATCAAAATCACAGGCCGGATAAGCGGTACAATACTTTTTAATCTCTTGATTCTTATGAGACTTTCTTATTTCATCATTGACCTCAAATTCCTTCAAAAGTATAGGAGATGCATTATTCTTACATAACACAAAAGTGCTCAGTTTTTGTATTGTAG
The DNA here is from genome assembly GCA_951799405.1 of Agapetus fuscipes. Lineage (NCBI taxonomy): Eukaryota > Metazoa > Arthropoda > Insecta > Trichoptera > Glossosomatidae > Agapetus > Agapetus fuscipes. The sequence goes on from OX637338.1 coordinate 5,646,910, forward strand.
TCGTGAGTCATCAGTAGGTACTCGTGTTATTTTCACCTTATTGTGAAGTGATGACCAATGAAACACCGTTGAAATGTGCCGCGTCATGTCAATTTGTTATGGGAACTGCAGTGATCTTGTACTGTTATCTGCTCGCATGAACGATCTTCCTCTTATTTACGACAATCGCATTTGTCTATTTTAACAGTTCATTCTTTTAAGTGATATGAGATGCATGGAATCTCTAGTACACGCTGTTTCAATTGATACAAATCACATTAATAAAACTCTTCTTTATTTAGATCATCGTTTCATTTACAATGAAAATTCCTGTGGGTAATGCTTCGGTTGATAATACAAAAAAAAAACGCGACTTTGTTGCACATACAGTGCAACTCCTTGGATTGCATATGGCGCGTGATTGGTAAGTATTAGGAGTAAGGCCGGCACCCGTACCTGTAAAAATAAGTAGGTTCCACACGACACATCTCTTTCGGAGAAATTGCACAATATGTTCAGCTGGGTTGCGTTTTTTTGCGATAAATCAAATTTATGAATCATTAGTTGGAAATATTTGTATCTTTCCATGGTCAGGACCATATATGTATGCAGGTTTGTAAATTGATTATGTGTTTTGTGTCTGTTATTTTGTATTTGTTTTGGTTGAGATCGCTCGAGTATTCTAGTAAGTTGTCAGATGTACCAGTTCTCAGTGATTCGAGAACAAGTCTTATGCCTGCTTTAAAAAGGAACAAAGCTGTCTGTAGCCTCAGACTAGTATCCCAGCCGTCGAGCTTTACAGTTCAAAAGTAAAATTTTTAAATTAACTTATTTTTATACTAATTTCATTACAATTAATTTATTTTTATAATTAAAATAAATATTTTAATAATTATATTAATAAAACAAATATTTTTTTTAATTTAAATTTTTTTTATTACAAATTAAATTTAATAAAAAATATTAATTTAATAATATTTTAATTTTCTGTCCTCGAACCAAATGTGGACCATATCTATATAAAAAAGGTCTAAAATAAATTAGCTGAAGATTTTTTTAAATGAACCCGTTAATCATAACAATATTATTATGCGTTGTATACACAAACGAGTTAGATACCAATCAATTTAGAATATTGATTCTAAAACTGCACACGTATTCATATCGCAATGCGTTTAAAGTGCAGCAGTAGCGAGTCCTTGACGCAGCTCGACTGGGAAAATGCAGCCAAAAATGTAAAGTCACGTCCTGCCTGGCTACCGATAAAGTATCTTTTCAAAATAATATTTTCGTACACTCGTCACGACGTTCACTTGTGAGCAGTCGCCTCCGCCCGCCGTGGCCCACCGCACTCAGAGCCGGTGTGTTTGGCTTTGTACTTAAAACTTGCTCGGGCTGCTCTCGTCGAAACTTCAAAACATTTCATTGAGTGGATACCTATTGGTTCTAGTAGATTATCCTCTCCTGTACTTCCAACTACTGGCAAACGTATCGATAGTTCAACGTACAATGTCTATTCATTTCATGGTTTGTTGTACGAGTAAGTAAAGTTTCGATATCCCTGAAATAACGTTGTGTGTTTCTATCCTAAAATTGAAAATATGTATTGTTACTAACTATGGATTCGTTCGTGCATGAGTCTTCGCACGTTGGTTGGTGTGTGTGACGTCTCTGTTATAGTGTCTGTTTCGAGCCGCATCATCTTAAGTCAAAATAGCCATGATGATCGCCGATCCTCGATAGAAGTGGCACAAAAAGAAGAAAAGGAAGAATGCTCTAGTTTAATCCATTATGGATGCATCTAGCATGTTCTTAAACATGCAAGAATCGTCTCTACCGCACATATAAATATGAGCAAAGGTTCTGTGGGGTAGACAAAGCCTCTTTGACTATTGTGACGCAAAGACTTGTGCGTAGAGAGTGAAGAGTATACTGTAAACGATTTTGTGAAAAAAATAATAATTGCAATTTAATTAAAAAGAGCCCCAAGCCAAATCATAATAGTATATATTTTTCCAAGTATGTTTCCAATTGACTCCTAAAGTGCTCAACCGATTGTACTCAAATTTTCAGGAAACGTGTAGAATATTCTCGGAATGGTTTCTGTGATGTTTTAGTATGATCGGATTGCAAACGAAAAGGCTTGCGTACCTGGAAAAATACGAATATTCCATATACCCCCCAAATGGCGTGGAGAAAAACTGCTAGTACGAGTAGATATAATAAAACACTTTTTGCCGAAAATAAAACATTTTATTTTGTTTTGTAAAAAAGTACTTTTACATTCATTTTTGATCCAAATTTTTACCATCCGAGAATTCTTATAATGCTATTTCTTCTTTACGGGAATTTTATACATTTAACCAAGGAAAACGGGCAAGACGTTTAACGACAATTGGTTTAAATTATGATAATTACCCCTACAAACCCATGTGGGCATCGAATAAATTTTCATCTAAAGATACCATCTAGCAAACAACAAAAATACACATTAAAAACGAAAATTAAATTCCCTGGCAGATGATTATTCTCTGAAAACCATGATTTACGATTCCTCGTCGCGGGATACCGGTCCGAGGGTCTAATAAATTAATAAGCCAACAGATCTCACGGCCGGAACCTTGTTAACATCCATCCTAGGCCGTCAAATTGAAGATAGAAAATCCACCCGGGGATTTTTAACTCGACAGACCGTATCTCTTGTCCTCGGCTTAATGTGTCTTAAGAGGGACAGCACCTCCGGATATTTCTTGTTGGTGATGTTTGCTTTACTGATTGACTTGTATACCAAAAACCCTTAGCAGAGTTCTGTTTTTTTTTTTTAAATGTTACTCGCGCCTAGTGAATGCAACCTCGAGCAGAGATTAGCAATCTAAGATCTCGCATCTAAAATCTAGAGACGAGATTTTCTGAAAAATTGAGTCGAGATCCGGCAAAACTTCGATATTATCGAGTTTTTAATTTTTTTTCCAAAACCTTTAATTTCCAAACAAAACAGTCAATGCGCGCGCTGCGTTTAGCCTAAATGATGCACCCTCAGACTCAAAATCTGGATTCAAATTTCGATCGAAATCTGGAACAAAATTAGTGAAAATGAGAACGCCTATCTCGAGATTGAAATTGCATTCCCTTTACATAATATATATTTGAAAAAAAAATCGGCTTGATTTTCTATCTGCTCGTTTTGCTTATGCGGGCTGGAAAGCGACCGCATTGAGAGAATATGCTAAGGTTTAAAACAACTACTTAAGCACATATGAAGGTCTGTTAAATAGTTGGATGTACATTTTGTCTTTGCATGGCCGGCTGGTCTTGTAGACGTGATTGGATTTAAACGGGAAGTGTTCAGACGCGACAGTAATCTCCTCAGCATGAGCTGATGCTGGAGGCAGCCCACATAACGCGCTAAATAGCCAAGCCGTCTCATAAATAAACTAATCGTATCTAATGTCAGCTAAAAAAAACATTCAGCTTATCTAATGTAAGCTCAAAAATATTTTTTTTGTTTTATGATAGCTGAAAATTGTAGTGATTGATTTGAAATGTTATCATAATAATGGTAAAAAATTATATTGGAATTTCAACTTATTTTAGCGCAAAAATCTGAGTATTTTCATCTAATGCTAGGTCAAAATGAATTAGTTTTATCTGAGTTAATTTCAAAATTGTATTAATATTGCTATTTTTAATTGATGCTAAAGTCTATGAACTCAAAAATAACAATTTTCGCCAAAAAAAATAGGGTTTTGTATATTTAAAGAATATACTTATCGATTCCATAAAGGTACAACTGAATACGTGACATATTAAGCTAAAATTGGCGTCTCAAATAAATGTACCTTTTTCCCATTTTCTACGAGAGAAAACACAAAACAATTGTGAAAATCGTGTAGTTCAGAAGTTTATCATGAGCACTTGCTTATAATGAGTTCACTTACTTGAGAAGTTACATCCAATATAATGTTTTATAAACAAATCAAATCAGTAAATCAGCACTTATTCAGTCTTACCTGCAAGGTGGCGAAATATAGGAATTATTTAAACGCTAACGTGAGCTCACAACACAATGATTTTCATCTAATCTTAGCTTAAAAATAACCGTTTCTATTTGTAACAAAACACTATCTTATCTATGTGAACTAAATGTTATTTCAATGATAAAAATGGTTAAGTTAAATTGATGTCGAGTCGGTAAAGAAGTAATTCGATATATCTCGTGCTCTTTCAAATGGAACACTCCAACAGTCACTACACAGTTTATATAATGTGTATTTCTTTATTGGTTTAAAAGCTTTTCGTGTCACCTCCAACGTGTTTCCGCTCCCATATCAAGTGAAATCAATTCCATATCGATTATCAGAACATTACGAAAAAAATCGTTATCGAAATATTGCTTAATAAAACAGTATTAATAACGGCAATTTATCATACTTTACATAACTGTTCACGCATTGCATTTTATTTGATAAATTAATCATTAGTACTAAGGTAGCATCGGTTTTAACATCTGTATTCAGAAACCATGCTATGACACCTGACAATAATATGACCCGGTATTTTTCAACTTCAGCACAGCGATTTTATACCGAATGAAAAGGAAGCGTGTGAATGGTTTTTGTATTAGTTAAAAATCACATAAGCTAACGTTGAAAATAGCGGACCTAAGAGTCAATTTTAAGTGAGTATTTTGTTGTTGAAACGAAATTCCAGCATCGATCACACGCATAGCATCGTTTCTGAACACCGGTGTAAGTATGCTCAGTGGCATAAGGTTAATTAGATATGTGCTTAAACCCGCTGGTATATTAATTACTTTCTAATTTATCCACATCTCTGATTGGTGTCAGCGCTTAGCTTCCAAGTGTACTGACCAATACTTCAAGTATTACGTTTAAACTCAAACCATAGCGTTAAGAAAAAATGTAAGTAAAATAAAGCAGCGCATCTAGTGAAAGTTTAAGTATCTAAATATTTTTGTTAAATCGGTATGTTATACTTATACGTTGGGGAACTGCATAGCACGTTGCCTTCCACTATAAAATTCCCGCCTCTAATATATTGCGCGCAATTTCGTGCAATAAAACATTACGTTTAAAGTTCAATCAAAACTATATGGAAATTGAAACGCTCTGTAGAGTAGCTGTTCTATTTTTCATTTTTTTTTTTTGTAAACGTTATGGTTAAGTTTTAGATTAACTGTAATACTTGGTGTACTGACCGCTCGCTAGCTAGATGCTGCCTCTGTAATAGAGCCTCTCGTAACACTGACTTCCGCATCGCGTCTATCTGGAACCCGTCTTACTGGTCCCGCACGGGGTCGAGGGGCCCCCTCAAGAGTCGGACCTGAGTCCCCTTATGTTTTATGCATGTGCCTTCTATCTTTTCAATGACATCCGAGAGACTTGAGGCGTTTTTCGTGTATCTGCGGCCACCTATCTCTTCGCACGATTGCACACGGGCGTCGCTTTAATCGTTCCCCAAGAATATATCAACGTTAACACTCAACCTCAGTGTCTCACCAAAAGTGCATGGAAATCAAAACGTTCACTAGAAGCACATCTTTCGTTTTGGTACATTGTTTTGACCAACGCTGTGGTTTAGTTTAAACGAGTTTACGTACTTGGACTACGAAAACAGCGTGAATCATTATTTTCTTGGATATCTCTCAGATACACGCCTCGGTACTTCGCAGCGTTTCGTAAAGTAACTAATCAAACACTTCAGCTCTAACCAAACATTCTATATTTGAGTTTTTTCTTTCAAATGCTTGGTATTCATTTATTTCACAACTCCGAGAGCTATTTATCTAAGTGTACGTGATCCCTGTGTATGTGCTTCAACAGCCAATATTATTGTAGACGTAAATAATACGTAATGTATGGTAGTCGTATTTACAAACAGATTGACATTGAAAAACCAAAATATTATATTTTTATATAGTTCAGTCTTATAATTTCCTCTCTTATAGTTACCTGAATGACCCGAATTAAAAAAGTACTAGGGTGAACTAAGAAAAATATAATCTGTCCTTACAAAAAAAAAGGTTATATTTGACAAGCGTTTTTCTTTACAAAATGGTATCGTTAACTCTTTATAAAAGATAAAACATTTAAACGTTTCGCCGTCGCAGCATCACTTTATATCAAACTGAATCCAGAGCTTAACGATCTGGACTGTTGGTTTACGTCATTAATCATCCTTTATCCCTGTGTCACTCTTCGCATCTGAGTCTTTACTTGCATGCATCAGAATAAACAGTCAACCTTGCGGGGATGCTTGTGTGGATGTATGTATGGACTCTGCCATCAGGCTCTATTCACCACCCAGTCCGTACAAAGTTTGTCTTTAAACTTTAAAGTTTACGCATTAAAGCAATGAGTTGTTTCGTTTGCCGCGGCAGGAACAATCCCGGACACTTCCAACTCCGGCCCAACATCTGGAGAGGTCTCGAACCACGATTGTGCTCGAATGAATAACAAATTACGCATTATACAAACTTTTTGTCTAACAGCATTATCTCTACTTTTTTATTCGTGTTCCGTGTGCTACTTTGATAGTTTTCTTTTGTATTGTCCACAATACGGTTCTCCTTACAAAACCCGGCTTATATTATGCGATTTATTAAGTTTCCCTATTGAAGGTGCTCCTTGAAGTTTCGTATTCTCTGCGGAGTTCGAAGCGCAATTCATTTGTACAACTAAATTGGTTTCTATTAAACGATCAAAGTTTCCCTCTTAAGCCTCGGGCTGCCGAAAGTTACAGAAACGGCTGCGGAGCCGACTGGAGATTCGTACAAAAAGAACCTGCGTCGAACGCCTTCCTGGGGCGGTTCGGCCACTGAAGACAATGAGGAGCGCCAGTGCGGATCCAGCCCGAGGACGTGAATTATATTCCCAGGGACTGTAGCTGCACACAATACACCTCCAGTCGTAACGGGCCTTCCTCTCCACTCTCCCACACGCCCCGCATCTAAGGCGATGGCAGATTACTGCCTTTTGCTAGAACAATGTAACCGAGTGTATAATTTCTTACACAACGATTGCCGCTCTGCTCTATTAAGATAATCACTGATAAGAACTTTATGGATTTGGCTTTTAACTGATTCACATAAACCTGACTGCGACTTGAGGTTAACTGCACTTTTAGTTTAGTGCCGCAAGAAACCGCCGCTCTCTTAGCACTTGTAATATGTATTGGCTTCGGAATGGCCGTAATATATTTGAACCGATCGGGTACTTTGTACAGATGCCTATAAAGAACCCATAAAACACACAGAGCTCCAATTCTACAAACATATTTTCTGTTTTCAATTACCATGCAGATTTTTCGGTTTCCTTTTGTAACTTTCGCGTAGATAATTAATATTTCCGGCCATGACAAATCATGGACCTCATTACCGCGCGCCGACTAGCTTGTTATGGAATATTAGTTTATGACCGACTCGGTAAATATTTGCCGCCAAAACATTTGTCTTTTCGTGGCCTTAAATGAGTTTTCCGCCACGCCAGCGTGTGTATGCAGATTAGTTGGTGTTTGCTTTGGACGCCATTTTATCGCGGCGAAACATAACACAAACTGGGGACACCGCAATACAAGCAACCACACAGCGCTGCTTCAAAGGAGTTTACTCCATACAGATCCCGTCCGACCTTAGACCAAATCCCAAACGGACCCCGTCAACAAAATATCAAATGATTAATTGCCGTAGTTATTAATGACAACAACGATAGCAAAGGAGAAGTTTTATGTTTTTCAATAAACTTTTGTGCCTTGTACTCACAAAGATCTGTGCTCACAATATGGTCTTTGTCCGATTGTTTTCGAAGACAAATATTTACTGAGTAGGTACCGTGAGATGTTTCGGCTATTTAAACTTCCAATACATAATGTGTTACCTTCAGTGTTCACTTATACAAGATGAAAAAAAAACATTCACCGTAGACTCTTTAATAGGCATTTCAAACTTACATAAAAAAAATGGAAAGTAGTGCAATTTTATCATAGACAAAAATATTTTTAATTCTTATTGTACGAGTATACTAGGAAGACCACTCACGACCCTAAATTCTTTCTGATCTTGGAGTAAAAAGTGAATTGAAATTAAAGCTAAATGAGAAGATTTTCACCGCCGTTTGTGATTCAAAGACAATTCAGAAAGTGGTGTAAGGTATTGTCTACCTAATTACCACCATCCTTTGTACATTAAATTGGAAGAACTAGAGATAATGAATGGGGTATTGTAATTATTTCTTGGAAAAATATTGTAACTTGAATTTTAAAGAAATTAATTTGTGTAGACGCTTATATAAGTAAATATTATAAAATTTCTCACATGTGTACTAAAAGTTTACTTTCTTATCTTTACAGGTATGTCTCATTGCGATTCTGTGAAGTTGTAACAAGACCCGATAACAATGGCTGAGCTGACGTTATCGTGTTGTGCCATATTACTTTCGAAGGTAAATAAATCCACAATTTTCATATTGTAACTGTAACTCTGTCACCATTCCACTACTACCCAGGAATTTATTATTTTAGGTTTTCATGTTACATTCAGTTCGACGGTTGATTTATATCTGCTCCTCCAGGGGATTGTGGTCCTAATTTATACATATTATTAAAATCATTCTCGAAACATGGAGAATCTTTTCACACCACCTTGCTGGATTTCACCAGAATATTCGATTCAATACTTAATGTCAAACATATACAAACTATTATTAGGGACCTATTCTGTGACTGTAACTCTGTCGCCATTCTGCTAGGGGTGGCTAGAGCCTCTGCAGAGCTGCCTCCATTTTTTCCCATCCTTACATACCTCTTTCAATTCATTCATACCCATCACCTTTTTCCCGCATTTTCTTCTTTTATGCTTACAGCTAGTATTTATTTCTAAAGATTTCATAGAACTAACACAGAGAAACCTAACACAACTACTAATATCTCGCATATTTGTATCAGTACTTAAAAAAAAAAATCTTGAATATTCGCTCTAAGCAGTTTTACGTGCTTTGCAATAATTGTCTTTTTATTTTAGCTTGAAATAACTTTTTCGTTATTAACAAAAACTGTTATTATTTCTGTTTTTAGATGGATTGACTGTAATCCATCAGTAAATCATTTTTGTGCGTGCTTAGCAGCAGCAAAAACAAAAACATTTATTACGTCAAATAAACAATGATTCATCTTTGTTTGGCCGAGCAGACATAGTCAGGTACGCCGCACTTGTCATTCACGCTAACATAATAACGTGCGTCTGCAATAATTGAATCTAGGACGGAAATGAGTGTGTCCTCCGAGCCTGTGTAATTATTTGCCTGAAACGTAAGAATGATGGATGTTCGAGAACATCGTAGAACAAACAACACGCATGCTCTTAGACTCTCAAATGCTTGTTTTTATTCATTTTTACTCGCATGTGTAAAACACCAATGATCGTATTTTTTTAATTTAGTTTTCATACAAGTCAATAGAATTGAAAAATTAAAGAAAAACACTCCTTTGACGATGTTCATTATGTGTAGGTATATGAGGCTGACCATCCATGCTGTAAAAAATTATTCAGTTTTCCAAGGTCATCGCTGCTTCAGGGAAGGTCGGCAAGTGTTGCAGGGCTTGTGTTCAGTTGATATTGGGTTTTTATGAAGTCCACATGCGACTTGTGTAAGCGTGAACTTATGCGTGTCTCATTATGGTAATGCATGTAATATTGGGTGAACGTGCAATTAGATAGTCACGGGCATTCAATTGCGTTCCAGGGTAGAAGTCTCGACGACCGTCGATAGTTTTTACTGTGTCTTTTTGAAAATAGGACGAAATAAAACAATGAACAGCTGATCCATTTCAAATGGAACAACGATCAGCTGTTCAGGCACCGCCACGTTTTATTCCGTCCTATCTTCAAATACGTACAGTAAGATCTACCGAGACTTCCACTTCTGCTCATATTCTCATCAAAGCCTTGACTGTTTTCTCCACAATAATACACACTATCTGTTCAAGCGCTGTAATTGGGGACCTCCCCATACATTTGATATACGGCCTTACATAACAGTAGGTACTCTAACTCACAGTTCAAAGCGTTCCATCCAAAATCTATCGCAACTGTAACGCTCAATGATGTCGCCGTTTTAGTTTCTGTGTATTTTACGGTTAACGCTAATGTTGAGTTGAAAGTTAAGGTTATGCACAGTGGTGGATTCTCTTCGTGCATAACTCTTGCGGAGCGATACAAATCTACGGTAACTATAACGTTCACTGATGTCGCTGGTTTAGTTTCTGTGTATTTTATGGTTAACGCTGTGGTCGAGTTGAAAGTTAAGGTTATGCACAGTGGTGTATTCTCTCTGTTCCGGAGCGATACAAACAAACGGAGAGCTATTCCACACGAGGCGATGGGAGCGCGTGCGATATGAGCGCTTATCTAAATTGAAAGCGGCCGCAATCACTCAGGCCGCCGCCTGGCCGTAACACGAAACGCGACTAACTAATGCGCGAGCATTCCGCCCCACAAAACCTGGCGCAGAGTCGTCCTCGGCAACCAGCAAGTACAGGGCATTGCGTTTGTGTAAACTCAACCATAGCGTTTAACTAAAGACTATGTACGTACTAACGAAAGCAAGGATTTGACAATGCGTCCCCTTAGTGCTTGTTTGTCTCATCTTCGTCAGAGGTAATTTCACAAGAGCAATGTTTGTATGTGTAGGTACTGGACCAATGTGTCTTATGAAAACTAGAAATTTATTGTAAAAGTAACTATGTATTTTGAAAATATAACAACTCTCACAGTGTATATAGTGTTATATGTTTTTTTCTAAACTCACATCGTGTAGAATGTGATTCTAAAGCCAATTTTATTGAAACGTCATCTTTGAATCAAATGGTAGATAACAAGGACTAGGGGTATGAATGGTGTATTTTTACCGACATCAATGTATTGAAGAGAAGCATTGACTACGAACGACAGTGAAATAAGGTATGTCCGTTGGAAATGAGTTGGTGTTGAGAGGTGAGAATAAATGTATAAAAGAGAAGTGCAAGGTGTGAAAGTAAAGGTACAAAAGATTGTAATGAGATTGTTTGAAGAAAAGTATGCATGACGAAAGCATGTGCTGTGGAAATGTGAGAGGATAAATTGGAAAAGGAAGACAGAAAAAATTATCACTTAATGAATTAAAAGCGGTTTCAAGGAATAAGAAATGGAGGCGGAATGGCGACTGAGTTACAGGAACAGCTACAGAAAACAGTGCCTCTAATGAACGTTGTAATTTCCGTAAATTTTTGGTGAACGCTAAAATTGAGTTCGAACGTATTTTGCTGGTCTGCCTCTGCCTGGGCCTTTGTTTTTGGCGCCCTTCTCCATCCGAGGAACTTGCATAACTTGGCAATTATCACCTTAAAGTTGCAACAGCCTCCTCCCGGCTTAGGTGTAGGACCGTGATTTAAGTTCAACGCGTCATGTAGGATTAGCAAGACCTGGCTTTAACATTATATTCAGCCTATAAGGGTTAATATTAGTAGCTGTATAAACCAACCGAATTAGTTAAATTGTATCAATATTGTAGCAAAAAAACCCTCTTTGAAACAAACTATTTTTACTACAAAATTCGATACAAGAAGGTAGGATAACAAAAACGATGGACTCGACACATTTTCCAAAAATGAAAATTTGTGATGTCACACGGCGCTTTAACGCGGTGTGAGTCTTGACCTCTTTAAAGAGTTGCCTCCATCATCACCTATCTCGTTAAGACATGCTAATGTACTATCTTATAAAATGAAATTGATATCAAAGTATATTCTGATTGCTAACTATTCTGGCTAGCTGATCTCCTAAAACAAGCCTTAAAAACTTAGTGGATCCTACTATATGTATTTAACTAGTTTCCCGTTGATTCTCTTGTATTTGACTTTCCAGACAGACGCCCTGAATCGGGCATTTGTAGCTGCTCTGTTCTGTTGCAGCGGACCTTTGTCTGTTTGCGCAAACTTGCAGTTTCCATTGATCAATCAGCGGCCCAATCCGGTGTTCATAGTTCAAGCAAACAAGCCAGCTAGCCCAGCAAACTTTACAAAATTTCTTCCGTCCCTTGGACTGGAGTGTGGAATGATCTCGCTTCTCTCAATGAAGCAAGTTCAGGCGGTGCCAATATTGACGAATAGTATTAAAAGTTTAGGGCCTGTTGCATCAACCTACAATCAATATTTCATTGAAACATCAAATTTGATTGCTTAATTCTGGTAATAATAATAATAAGACAATATTTATAGTGCCGTTTTGTGATAAATCACTGCAAGGGTACTGTCCAACTTTAACGACCTCGGTTAAGTGGGTAATAATAATATGATGAAATTTGAACAGGAAAGATGATGTACATCAGCTGGTTTACGTAAATGCAACCATTTTTTTTTATTTTATAGGAGAAATCACACTTGTTGGAGTTTGGTGCAACAGGCCAAAGACTTTACATGTGGACTAAATCGCCCCTTCATCATATTTTTCATCCTTGTGCTATTCATCTGTCTCTGTTAGTTGCTATAATAATATTAGGATGATTTATTTGGTGAGCGCTGTTTTTGTGTGAATGACACCTTAAGAACCCTCTGTGAGCTTGCTCGTCGCTATAGAAAGCGCCAATTTTCAAGATAACCCCAGTTGCTGTCAAGCTGGATGGACCTTTTGTTGTTCGGTCTTCGGTAAAGCAACGAAATAATAACTTCAATATTTTGTGTTCGTTGAAAGGTGTCGTTAGGATCTAAATCATATTTTTTGGCGTTCCACATTATTACCTACATGTGTACAAATATGCCTACATGTTACGTCACTAGAAAAAATATAAACGACATGTTATAATTTACAAGCTAATGGATTGTATAAATATTGTTTCCCGTTATCGCCTAACAGCAATGTCATGTTATAAATTCAATTAATGTTATTTATCTCCATCCATGTTGAATGATGACATGCTCTTAAATCAGTCTCGACACAGTTGTGATTTAGTCCACGGCACCATTGACAGTCATTTGACACAATTAAAAAGGTCACACACACTTGACGTTGTATTGATCACTGTGCAACCGTGGGACGTTTGCTTATATATATAAAAAATGTAATCATTATTTTTTCTAACACAGGCAACTTATTTACTATCGGTTTCATGTGATTACGATTTATTATTTTCTTCTATATAATTTATAATCAAAGTTGCAAAGGTATGATTACATTTGAGATTTATCTGACCGGTCCGTAGTCTAGTGGTTAACACTTCGGGCTCATTAATTGAAGGTTGTGGGTTCGAATCCCGGCAGAAAATAAAAATAAAAACATTTCAAATATGCTCTTCGCTGGGTGAAAAATCATAAATCTGTACCAAAGACCGGTCCCCAAAGATCCATCCAGTCTGACAGCAACTGGGTTTTGCTTGAGAATTGGCGCTTTTTATAGCAACGACCAAGCTGGCAGAGGGCTCTTGAGGTGTGATTCACACAAAAACAGCCTTCGCCAAAGAAATCATCCTAATAATATTACTATTACCACCTTTATTTAATGCATGTACAAAATCATACACGTTTTTAAGTTCACACATGCAGTGTGTGTGCTTACAAAATAAAATCCGAAAATACGGGTGACACCGGTAAAAGTGAACCAATTATTGCAGTATTGATGGTCAGTCCCATATCCAACTGTAATTTGAGGAACTTATTGCAAAGAAAAGAGATTTAATATGTAAATAAACCACATTTGTTTGTCACCTTTGCAAAACGGATGTACTCCCTTTTGTTATTATTAAGTTGATTGATCCGTCCATACGTAAAATCTCTTTTTTATCCAATATCTATACAATCTCAACTCCTGTGCCGCATTTTATTTGAAAGTTCAATACCTCCGACCTCTCACTTGAGCTTAGATTCATTTTCAACTCATTCTTCTCTGAAAAACATCCAGAAATTTCCTTCTATTTTTTTTAAAATGGCCGTCCCTTATCTTCCCGCTGCATATTCACTAAACCCAAAATGAAAGTATTTAAAATATTTTTAATTACTCGTTAATTTTCATAATGGGTCAGGATCTACCATCAAAGTTAAGAGGGTGACCGGCAGCATCCCTTGTGCAGGGTAAAGGTGTACCAATTAATACCGCACGACACATATTCTGTCGTCACATTGTTTGAAGGGTGACCGACGCTCTTTGACCTCTTGAGGGTGCAAATATTTGTGGCTCAAGTAACTCTGTTGGCCTCATCACACAGTCACCCTATTCCAGAGCACCATGTTTCACACATTACGTTTAAACTCAACAGAAGCGCTCACCAAGAAGTTGATAGAAATTAAAGCAGTACTTCTAAAGAACGTTTTGGTTTTCATACATTCTTCTCATGGTTGATTTTCAACCGTTTTCAACGTTTTATACTTGCAACACGGAACCTTCCATAAATTCCAAGATTTACAGCGTCCACTGGTGGAGCTAAATTTTCATGTTAGAATCTCATCTCATTGTACGTGCAAATTAAGGTATCGATCTTTTCAAAAACTGTACTTCAAGAACAAACTACCTGTACAGGTTCTGATGTTTTCTGGTGATTTTGGATTGGGCTTCAATTAAAAAGACTTGTTTCTTGGTTGACGACGCAGCACTTTTGTTTCAGAAAGTAAAAGACTATTGAATCAATCTACTCGAGAGGAATTTGATTTAGTAAGAGGACTAATTTGCTTGTTCACTCGCACTTTTATATTATGACTTTCTACTCATCAAAATAAATGCAACAACAACGCCATAGACACTAAGATCCGGTATTTTCAACGTTAGCTTATGTGACTTTAAACTGATAACAAATCTACCCACACTTTTGATATAAGTGCATCCTTGTTCCTTCAGTATAAATTCGCTTTACTAGCGTTGAAAATACATGGCTCAATAAGAGTTGAGGTTGACTAATTAAAATTTCCCTACATACATTATTTAAGTATTGAATTTACTTACCATTATTTCAATATTTTATCCAATTTTTTTCTTCTATTCTAAAATCTCAAACACTACCTTTTTCTTAATAATATATTTTTGTTTTTGATAACAAATTAAGTCTTCTCCTTATTTTATAGGAAACTTTAAATTTGTTTGTCTTGTTTTAGATTTCATTTGATCCTGAAAGACGTCAGTAAAATTGTCCAAGAGTCCAAAACCGGTCAAACGAACTCTTTTGTTTCTCATATTTTTTTCTATAAAAAAACTGTTTATTGTCTTTAAATTTTCATTTCGACATTCCCGCTAGATGACCCATCGTATGTGGGCACTGCCCCACTATCCCGCCCCTTCCTGATGACCCTCCTCCCGCCATTTCCACTCTCCGTCTGCAAACAATTGTATTCACTTGTGAATTTGTAACGCTGCGCACCTCTGGATCCCGCCGCATGATTTATTGGGTTTGCCGACCGAATTCCCCGTGTACGTGTTTTCAATGTTTGCCAATGAATATCTGTCATGGCCCGAATGTGCCTGAAAACTTTTATTTCAATACAGAAAATTTTGAGTTTCTGTTCGTCATCCATTCACCGATACTCTAACCTTCAATCATTGTACTGAAAAAAATTAAATTTTTAAAAAAATATATAAAGGAACTTGTAGGTTTTCAGTTACCGGGATTGTTTTCTTGACGCCATCAACTGTAAAGGCAAATACATTTCAGAGCGATTTTTTCCTTTGCCTTTAAAGTAACAAAATTCTAAAAAAAAATTTCAGGGTCACAGGTATTTAAAAAAAAATGTGTTTTGTTAGTTTGGTATGGAGCTGATCACCCATACTAAACAAAATGGTTCAATTTGCCAGTGTCACCCCTGCTGCAGGGAAGATCGGCAAAAGTTGTTGGGTTCATGTTCATTTGATGTTTGGATTTTAATACGTAAGTACCTACACGTGCAGAATTCGTAATCTTACACGCATCTGCTTGAGGGCATGCATTTAATATGAATTTTAAATGGTAAAATATATTTGCAACTAAATTGATTTTTTATTTGTTTCCGAAACAAAATTCCATTTTAAAAACTGTTTCTTTTCACGAATATTGATTTCTTTTAATTATAAATTACAAACGTTTTCGACCTTATAGGTCATCATCAGGTAGGAATACAATCAATCAATCAATATGAATTTTCACAGTGCTAATACTCAAACCATAAAAATATACTTTGCAACTTAGATTAGAGTGTTATCTAGCTTATAAATAGGTGTATGTGTGTGTATGGGATATGTTCGTCTTTGTGTTGTTAGTTAATTTAGTCTCTTTTACAAAATTCTATAAATGAACCTTCACAGTTTCTAGAGGTCTCTATTCAGATCTATTCAGATGTGTTAATGTAAATATACTTGTAGTTTTCCTCTGGTATAAATGCGAGCACTTCAGCTAGTTCTCAGAATCGCAATTTTTCCCGCCCAGCATATCACTCGCTGTTTCTGGATCACGTTTGCAATCAATATGCTGGGAGGCCTTCAACTTTTTTCCTCCCCGAAGCGAATGGTATTTTTGAATTCAACTCTCTTCGCTCCATAAATTTTTATAGTGGAAACTTCTTAAAGATTCCATGTTGGCGTTCAACTTTATATTAAAAAAGATCTTCTCCCATCAGACTGGGTATCCCTTTACATCTTTACTACTTTACTTTGTGTAAAACATTTGAATATTGTCTAAGCGAAATTCTACAAATTTCATCAAACAACTTTCCGATCGCCAAAATCAAAGGAAATCGAGCTCTTTTTAATATTCGTTTGAAGACTTTTGAAAGAAATTTGCATTCAATTAATTTACTTTTTTTTCAGTTGTATATTTCACAATATCTTCATTAGAACGACAGCTGAAGCGAGTGCATCTAATCAGTCTATGAATATTTTTTCATTGAATATTTTGTCATCCAATTTCGCCCGTTCATTTCCCGCTAACTCTGTCTTCCCGCCTCTATCGAGCAGTAATTGGGTTTTAATCGCATTTCACCCCTTGACAAACTCAATTAGTTGCGCTTCTGATTGGACTTAGCTTTTTTTTTCTATTACCCACCGCGTTCAGTTTGCCTACGGAGCTCGCGATTTGATTACTGAATGATTATTCGTTGATTTAAACTCTGTGCCTGATTGCATTAGTTTCCCCTAGCAGGTTCGGGCGGGTCAGAGGCAAAGGCTGTGAATGCATATTTTATATACACTCCTAACCATCTTATGTGTGCTTCTACCCAGTTGTCGCAAATATGCCTCCTGTTTTGTGCACGCAACATTTTCAGTTTCCAATGTCGTGCACGACTAATCTAGTTGTCTCTCCAGTTTCACGAATTAAGTTCGTATCCAACTATACACGTACTTGTTTTGTATGTATTCAACTTTCTCACACGGACGTAATTTAATCAACTGAATATAGCAAAACTTAATTAAGCTTAAAACTCAATTAGTTTTCTGTTCGTATTGTGCGGTGATGAGTCCAGGAAGCGTTCACTTTCCACGAATAGAGCCGTCAGTAGAGAGAGCACAATATAGCGGCAACGTCCGCTCGCACAGATAACCCTAGAGTGAGATCTCAAGAGAAAAAATAATTCCCCCGTTAAGAAGCTCCGCCATGAATCGCAGACTCTGTTATCGCCCGCGAATGTGTTATTCTCGCATTAGATTTTTCGACTGGAAAACTTAGAACATTATTTTTGGGTTGGGACGTGCCTTGCAAAAATTGGCCGATATCTCACGCAGGAAGGACGTGATGTCGAGGCTTTTTGTATACACAGAACTTCGGGTGATTTTTCCATCACGTTCTCTCACAAAGTCTTCGCAAGTATTGAACGATAAAAGCGATGAATCGTTCCCTAAAAAATCACAAGTTAGTGTGATTTTTGTTTTTTTTCCCGTTATTTAAATAAATCCAATGGCTTCACTCGTTATTTACTTTGAATATATTTTTGACATGAAATATCCGGTTTCATCAAAGACATCGTATTATCATAAACCATTATGTCAGGTGACTTTCACAATTTGACCAACTGTTATTATGTAACAATATCGGAAATATTTTTTTCGTTGAAAATATAACACCCCTACATCTTAAATAAAATGAATTTTACGCTATTCACTACTTGGCCTCTCTCGCCACAGAGTGGGGTGGGTACACGGGGCAAGATGTTCGCAAGTTGGTAACACAAGAAACTCTTAGAAAAAAATCGACAATGTAACAATTTCGTTAGCGCCCCCTACCCCTGCGCCCCCACGGCTTCCGGCGCCCCCTGCACAGACCGCTACGTGCCAACTCCTCTTTGCTAACTTTGTTTCACGTATCACAAACACGCCCACCCGCCCCCGCCTTCTTTGGTATTGTTTCGAAAACTTCAAAATGTCGAAGTGTTTATCGAAATAAATAATATTTGTCAGGATTGTGTATCAAAACACGCAAACAAACTTTTATCTGGATATGTTACAATGCTCACTTGTTTACCTATCCACTTGAAAAGACCGGAGGTACAAAATAATATTGCACGCCCGTTTTCCAACACACACAAAACAAGTCAATTTTGTATATCAAAGGAAAAAAGATAATTATTAAGTCCTACTTATTCAATTTTCCGTTTTTTTTTTTTTTAAATATTTCAGATTCTAAATATAAACATTTTTTTTTTCACGAAAACCTCCAGCTCACTCAATCCTCTTTTATTTTTTCATTCGTTTCGCAAAATAAAAATCCTCGAGTCGCTACAATAAAAGTTGTTGACGGCGGCTTGTTTTGATTTATATTTTTCAACCTTGACTAAGCGTGGCAAAACAAAAGGAAAACAATATATATATTTTCCTCATGTTTTCGTCTATATGGGCTTCCGACGGATTACGGCTCAACATGGCTCTTGCGTCATAATCACCAAGCACACACTTCTGTTCAATATTACAAGAGTAATGGCCGACTTTCCTCTTCCTCCCGCATCCTTGCTCCTATACTCCAAATAGAAAAAAGTTTTACCAAATATGTTTGGAAACTAAGCCAGTGCCTCCTGCGAGCGATTGAATTTACATTAATTTTTAGTAAAACGCTTTGGCTGAGTTTAAGCTAGTAGTTTTCCACTTGGGATCCAGATTGGCTTCTACGGTGACAGGGTAGAAAGGCACATTGGCAAAACGACACAAGACAGAATGACACAAGACAGAACATCACAATGACAGAGCATCTCAATGACAGAACATCACTTTTTTTTAAATAGATTTGTGAAGAGGAATGCAATTCACCAATCAATTAATTCATATTTCGTTATTTTATATTTTAATGAACTATTATTAATTAAAAATTACTCGATGGCATATTATGTTGAACCCGGATCAAAGTTATGGTCAATGGACACAGGCGAGTATCGAACCGACGTTATTATATTCCATATACGCTAGAAAAACCCCTCAGCCATAACACCGACATGAAAAAAACATCACATACCATAAACGGCAAGTGAAACGGTTTTATCTTGTGATGTTTTGTTATAGTGACGTATTTTCTGTGATGTTTCGTCATGAAAAATACTGTCATTTTGATATTCTGTCTTGTGTCGTTTTTTCACTGCGTCGTTCTAACATGGAACCGGCTTCTACATGGGATCTCTTCCCCCGAGCGATCGATTGAAATATTGCGGCTCATTATTGAATTTCTCCATGTGCTGGTAGCTCCTCTGCAGCGGGCCAGCTCTCTGCCTTGTAAGAATCAAAACTTTTCCTGCAGATTGCACAAAGAAGCCCATTCTTACGGGCTCTTCATTTATACTCCAGCCATTACTTATAGTCTCCCGCTCGGATAAGTAAACTTTGCTGGGCTTTTCAAAACTGAAAATGTAGAAGTTTTGATCAAACTAGAATCGTTAAAAATCACAAATATCGTTCAATGGAAAATGTTTTAAGTAAACAAAGTTTTGGTTTCTTATTAAGTATAATAATGTGGAAATTGCTTTTAATGTATATTTACTTCTTCGAGTTTAACATAATAGAAACACGGTAGAATTGAAAGATTTTTACTAATACAAATGCATTTTACTTAAACACTTCCATTGTTGCGTGCCCAGCACCCATAGATAAATCCCAAAAATAGCCTACCAAAATTAATTACGGAATATAGGAAAAACAATGTTTGAGTACTAGTAAAGGACAACGAAATAAACAACTGTGAAGGAGAACGACTGCTTGTAATTGTTTCTTGAATTTTTTTTCTTTTAATTAGCGGTTACTTTGACATGGCTTTATTTCTGTTTTTTACGCGGTTGTTATGTCAACTTGTCATAGCACTGCTGCCAACCCTCACTTTCGATGATATCTGCAACCCACTGTTATCCTTTTGAACTTTTCTACCAAACTCATACGAACGCAAGCCAATCATTTGTGAAAGTTTATCATTTTGTTATCTATATCCCTCACACATGCATACATTTGATACATCCATCTCCTTTTCACGCTATAATAAAAAAGTGGCAGTCAATGAAATCTTAGCCCAAAAGTAGAGCAGGGAATTCGAAAACACAACTCCGAATACGAAAAAGGCCAACAAAATAAATACGTCCCAGGCCTTTTGAAAGCCTGTTGTCGACTTCATTAATTTTTCAATGAAGAAAAGAGGGAAACACCAAAAATATTGTGCGCGTGGGTTGGTATGCATGTAAATGGGGCGGATCTGCTTTTTGTTGACGTAAAAACTTTTCATTTGAATATTACGCCTCGGGGCTGTTTTGTCTGCTAATAGACAGCAAGTTGGGACGTATTTTTCAGACTTTGGATATATTTTTCTCCGCTCGTCGAGAATAATGACATCCCCCTCGCCCCGCGTGACTCCCCTGCAGAAGAGAGACGTCGAATGGTTCAAGAGGGGACGTCATATAGATCTCCAGCCAGAAGGAGAGCGCCAAATTGCAATATACCGGTGTAATGGACCGCTTAAAAATCGCTCTACAGCTCTGGGCCGGACCTCCCGCCTGGGTTCTGCTCTCTCTCCCTCTCGCTTTATTATATTGAAACCTCTCCAAGGAAAATAACTGGGTTATACTTGTCATTTATTATTTTTATAGATGCTTCGGGGAGTATTCTAATCAAAAGTTTCAGCCATTTTTGCTTATTACGCAGACTTTGATAATACTTTACATTTACATTGCACTGCCTCGCACAAAATATCACTGTTTGTATGAAAATTGTGTTCTTGTTTTCCCTGATTTCCAAGTTCATTTACCCCTAGTACAAACAACGCGTGAATTCCCCACCTTAGAAGTAAATAAAAAGATATATGACAGGTTTAAGATGGAATCACGGTCGTTTGAGATACATATGTATGTACAAATATAAATATTGTAAAGTACCAAAGCATACCTATTATCTCCGTACCGGGATACGCAGGAATTTGTGTCATTTTTTTATTAAATTAAATAATCAGTTCATCCTCAGTCGTTGTGCAGAGAGGTTATTTCTTGGAGACATTGGCTACGTCGCGAATAAAACTTCGAGAATGTAAGTTCTCCCATAACGGTTCTTCTAATATCCAAAAGTTTAATTACCTAGCTCTATAGTAATTATATTTGTTAGTATCTATGAAAGATATAAAAAAAAACTCCTAAGTAAATGCTTTAATTATCATATTGCTTTTCTTTACGCGAAGATTTGTATTAGGGGTACTAATCAATTCAGATTTAACATATTACATCCTCTTTACATAGTGATATCCAGGTGAATGTATTGTGCTACATGCATATCTTAAAATGAAATATCGCATATAAGGCTTGCGTTCCAATAACTAAACTCGGGCATTTAAGTAAACTCACTTAAAAGCGCCATAGTAAATATTTCAAAGCGCATTTCCCTCAAAAAGCAGCGCTACTCGGTAAAAGCGCGCCGACTTCTGCAAGCATTTAAAGTTGCCCCGTTTGACATTTGTATGAGGGGTTAGTCCCAAGTAATGTTTCCTTTTGCATAGAGCCGGCAAAACGGGAACAAATAATAGAGTATGTTTGTGCCCCAAGTATAAAACTCTACGCTCAAACATAACCGTATTGTAAACCAAAAAAATGTATGGAATCTAAAACAGCGTCTCCAGTGAGTGTATTAGCTTCTATGTTTGCTTTGGTTGAGTTTAACTTGGGATACTGGTAGCGTTTATCAAAGTTGAACCGCGGAATCAAATCCAATCGGAGTTTTCTTAGCAAGCGCAGTAGATTGTATTGGTACGGCCATTGTGGAGGCAACTAGGAAAGCCCGGAGTTCGGGTGAATGGCTCTCCAAAGTCGCTTTGAGAATGAGAGTAACGATGAATTTATCGTAGCGTTTTACCTGTGAATGGACCGCGGGATGCAGGCTCTTTGTATCCCGGCAACCTACGCCGGCATTATTTATTGACTGCCCCCAGAGTTTCGCAGTGGGCGTTTTGCACGCTTTGATTTTTACAGCGACTTTATTGTAAAGATAACAGAAATAGTGCATGAATTATTTGTGAATTGATAAGTCCTATAGAAGTTTACTGTGTGTGGATTAAAATATTATCTGAGATTCAGACACGAACGGCCAATTATTCATTAGAATGGTTGAACCCAAAACCAGGGTTAACCCCACTTTTTAGTATGGGAAAATTGACTTAAAAAACTGGTTTGAAAATTAAAACCTTTTTATGAGTAAAATTGTAAATCTTCCACCTTTTTCGAAAAAGATTCCAATGATTGGATAATGCGACAAGAAGTTAAACTAATTTACCTACCTGCTATAACGGGTCGAGAAAATAAACAAATTAGATAAAACATCAATAGAAGTTTTGTACAGTTTAATTCTGTGTATCCTGGACATTAACTAAGGAGTGATTCTGTTATGTAAATGGATAAACTTCATTTTTATTAAAATAAAGCTATTTTTTGTTTAACGTAGTTTTTCATTTTTATTTGTTGAATACAGCACTTATCGAGAAATCCATCGAGACTTACAAAAAAAAAACAGTCTTTCTACTCAGATTAACCCTTTGAGACTTGCCCTCTCGTGAAATACTTAGAATCCCTTCGCAGTTGAATTCTAATCGCAAGCTAAAAATAAATGAAATACCTGCTCTCCAAGTCCACGTTCTTTCATCTGATTTATCAATGTATTTGCTTGTGTTGTTTTGTTACTTAGCTACCCATGGGGAAACTGGTTTTCCTTTGCAGATGAGGATTGCACGCTCCTGCCCCTCGGAAGCGAGAGCCGTCCCGTGCAGGAGAATTTAAAGCAATTTTGCTTCATGCGATCTCGGAACCTGTTATGTGATGAGTAAAGCTGCGATAAAATCAGCTATTAATGAGAATTTACAACCTGATATGGTCAATAAAACAGGAATATATCAACGTTATTCACATGTGTGTGCTTCATTAAAAATACAGTTGTTATTTTTAAACAAATTGAAACCGAATACCGGTTCTGTGGCGAGAAAAAAACGGGAGAGGGACAAGTCAAGTTTTGAGGTAAAAAATACAACAATTTTTTTAACTCAATACAACAATGTAGTTAATCCTTCGTCCTTTTTACTCTTCTTATTTTCGATTCTTTGGTCGCATATTTTTGATATAATAGATTCTATGTCTTTTTATGATTATTTTAACTACAAAAAAACATCGTACAAATTTTTAATTAAAATACACATTCACATTCTTGTAATTATACCACAGTAGAAAGCTCTCAAATGTGTATTTATCCTAATTGCATAATATATATAAGGCGTTGCTGTGCGACACTGGTGGTGCATTGTCGGTACAATAGTACCGCCACGCGACCAAAGGAAATGCATTGTTCGGATTGCATTTTCCTTCCGGATGCACATTTTTGCCAGAATATCTCTTGTAATGCAACGTGTGATACATGGAGAACCACGGAATTGAACAATCGGAATCGCTTGCATCTACAATTTTGCAAAATAGTTTACTGTCGCTAAAATGACCTATAAAACGTTGCAGTTTTCGATGCGATCGTGAATATATTGAACATTTTTCAAACAGTCGATGTAACCTCTTATTGTTTCTTCGTATTCGTAAAGTATTTGTTCTTCCTCTTTCGGTTCCACATCTATCGAAAATAGGCGATCAGCATGACTTTTTCCACCTTGGATGCTGTAGCTCGTAATAGAAACTTGGGGCTTTCGTTGAACCATTGTCACGGGCTTTTCAGCCTCGATATCCTTCAGCATCCCTGAGTTCTTCTCCTCTCAATTTTACCCTGTACTCGTATGATAAGATGGAGAAGGCGGTATCTATCATTTCTCATGACGTGACCGAAGTAAATCAGCTTTCTCTGCTTAATGGTTGGCAGAAGTTCCTTTGTGGTGCGCATACGTCGGAGGACTTCTTCATTGGTGACCCGATCAAACCAAGAGATCCAAAGCATTTTTCAGTTGACATACATCTCGAACGCTTCCATTTGTCTCTCCAGTGCCTATTTGAACGTTGTTATTCTATACTTAAACAAATAGCACTCCCATTATTTCCAGATTTTATAACAAGGTATTTTTCCACACTTTACTCTCCCCTTTCTCTTAGCTTCCGACACTTTATTTGAAAAGTACCGCTAAGAACTTTGTACAAGCCAGTGCTTACATAACGACCAGCCACTGAGCAAGCTTCTTCAGATTCTTTCTCAAGAATGTTCTCTTCACATAGGGCTTTCTTTATGATATAATCTATCAACTTTCTATCGAATACTTTGTATGAAAACATTACTTTATTGTATCTAGTTGCTTTAAACCACGTAACTTTGTTTTCAATGTGTTAAAAATGTTCTTAATTGAAGTTTTAGTTTCGAAATATTCATTTGGATATTTTTTTGTTGTTTTAATAATCTACTCGTATATAATCTATAATTTAAGTTGTAAAGATATATTAACATTTAAAATTCATGTTAGATGCATGACCACAAACAGACACGTGTAATATTGTTCTGACAAATGCTGCACAAATTTAAACTTCAAATGAACATAAACCCTGCAACTTTTACCGATCTTCCCTGAATCAGGGGTGACATTGACAAACATTTTATACAATATCAGTAGTCAGCCTCATATCAACCTATTAGTCAAGGACATTCATAATAAAAAGGAGGACTTAAAGTAACTGTTTATGTATCGAAACTATTTTACCATTATCCGAAAGTATGAGGCTGACCACCCACTTTAAAAAATGGTTCACTTTGCCAATGCCACCTCTGTGTCAGGGAAAGTCGGCAAAAGTTGTAGGGTTTATGTTCATTTGTGGTTTGGATTTTATTTGTAAGCACACATTCAGCATTTGTAAGCGCGAACTAAGTACACGTGTTTGTTTGTGGGCATGCATTTGATATGAGCTTTAAATGTTAATATTTCTTTGCAACTAAGATTATAGATAGAGATTATTATAGATATCCTTGTGTTTCATATTGAAACCCCTTTTTCCTAGTCTCAAGTAAATACGTAACATAATAAAATGTACACTAAAATATTTCAGCATATTCTGCTGTCGCGGAATAGATATTTTGTTATGGAAAATCGATTTCCATCGTCCCGGGCATCAATAGTTTCGGCGTAGCGATACAAGTTGGCTTTATAGTGGACCTTTTCGCCTGCGAGCCTTCCTTTGTTCTGATCTCTCCATTGTTTTCTTTAATCATATTCTTTTTGCACCGCATCGCACGTAAGGCAGTGAATAATGCGCCCTCTATTGTTCGAACCCGCCGATCAAAAGACAAATCAACTGGGAAAATGAAAACATTGTATTACCGTCATCGTTCTCTTTTTTTTTGTAGCTACCTTTATTTTCATACCCTTTCTTAACTTGTTTCTCGATGCTTGTATTTTTTTAGATTGTCGGATGATTCAAAGAAAACATCTATAATAATGGGTTAAATATTTTTTCAAGGTTTATTCCATATTCCTATATTCCTTGACTTATAGGTTGGTATGAGGCTGACCACCCATACTGTAAAAAATGGTTCACTTTGCCAATGTCACCCCTGTTTCAGGGAATGTCGGCAAGAGTTGCAAGGCTTATGTTCATTTGAGGTTTGGATTTTATTTGTAAGTACACAATCAGCATTTGTAAGCGCGAACTACACGTGTTTGTTTGTGGGCATACATCTGAGAGCTTTGAATGAATATATCCTTGCAACTTAGATTATAGATTATAGATTCCACAAAATATATTGATAGTAAAAAATATTTATAGGATTAATGTTGATTTTAAGTTCGGATGTTGTCTTGTAAATACACGTTTAACTGTAACTGTTAGTAACTGTTATTCTGCTAGGGGTGGCCAGAGCCTCTGCAGAGCTGCCTCCATTTCTTCCTATCCTCACATACCTCTTTCAATTCATTTTAATGTCCATCAACTTTTCCATGCATTTTCTTCTTTTACGCTCACTTTGTATATCTCATTCTTTCACAAACTCCTCAATCTGATCACTCCATACTTTTCTTGGTCGTCCCTTACCTCTTTTTCCTTTCACACTTTATCTGTTTATATTATTTGTAAGTCTTTCGTATGTAGGCTTGGACTTATGGTCCATCACGTATTTTTTTGCTTTTTAGCATGCGTTTAAAATGTTTACAAATCTTTGTAACTTGGATTATATATTAGGATAGAAAAATGTGGAGGCAGCTCCACAGAGACTCTTACGGCCACCCTTAGCGGAATGGCGACAGAGTTACAGTTACATTATGTATTGAAGCTGCGACGGTTGAAGCTTTTTCGACGGTTTGCGAAAATTAAAAAAAAAAGTACCGGTTGTTTTTACAAGGTTTTAGAAGTAAAGTGTTATTGGCAGGTAGCTACCTCTGAATTTATGCACACCCATAAAAATGCATAATAAAATATTTCACGCGTGCAGATAAAAGTGGCATAGGCAAAAATAAAGTGGCGTCACAAAATTATGATTATCGTTCCGCCGCACTAAAAAACAGAACACTGCAATGGCGCGAAAAACTTTTTACAGCCCCGCCCGGGAGAGGCGTCTTACGGGAGACGACGATTTTATTTGTGCCTCTGTCATAGCAACATCGCTCCGTAGACTCCGCGGAGCGTGGGACGGGCCCCGAGGTATAAAATATGGTTCCCCGTTAGAACGACACATGACATAACGACACATCACGGGAAGACCTTCTGCCACTTGAAAATACATAGAAATTGATTCTTATAATTTTTTTCAGAATCAAATTGCAGTTAAACATTGCACATTTTCACCAATTATTCATTTATTTCAATTCATCTTTCATTTCATTCAGAAAACGGTCGTAAGACCGTTTTCTATTTACAATCATCGTCAGGTACAATGAGAATACATAGCCTTGAATGAGCGTCCACGTGATGTGGGTTCTTCTGACATATACGTGCGGGACGGGTATAAAAAAGGTTTAAGCATACATGACAGAACGACACATGACAGAACGACAAATGACAGAACATCACAATGATAGTACATCACATAACAAAACATCACAAAAAAGTACATCACAATGACAAAACATCAAAAGACAAAATCGTTTGTAAGTCGTCATGTAAGGATAGGAAAAAATGGAGGCAACTCTGCAGAGGCTCTGGCCACCCCTAGCGGAATGGCGACAGAGTTACAGTTACGGTTTCATGTGCCCTTTAAGGTATATTCTGTTTTAGATATACGATGTTTTGTCATGTGATGTTTTGTCATAGTGATGTATTTTTTGTGTTGTTTTGTCATAGTGATGTTTTGTTATGTGATTTATTTATTTATTAAATTTATTCTTAATGTGATGTATTATCATTGTGATGTTCAGTCATGTGTCGTTCTATCTCGTGTCGTTATGACATCACAGGAAAGTACATCACATTGAAAAAACATCACAAGACGAAACAGTTTCATGTGCCGTTTAAGGTATGTTTTGTTTTATGTATGTGATTTTTGGTCATAGTGATGTATTTTCGTGTTGTTTTATCATAGTGATGTTCTGTCATGTGTCATTGTGTCACTGTGCCGCTCTATCCTGTCAACATAAAATATGCGACATCCGCGTACGCTGAGCGAAATTCCCCGAAAACCAATAAAATTGATGCAAATGCCAGTATGAATGTTGTTACTGCTACATTCGTCATGCAAGCTATTTCCCAACACATCGGAATTTAAAATAACAAAAAAATCCACCTTCAAGCTAATATCTCTAATCTATTTTTATGCTTGCTACCGTATCCGAATCTTCATTGTGTTGCATTACATTGTAATTAGAGGAGATCCCACGTTGTCTTAGTGGAACAGAATCGCTATTGAAAAGCATGAAATCGTTGGAAATTTCATTGTGAAGATAGCACTGCTAGTCACCGACAATAAACTTGATTAAAAATATTGTGTGTTTTTTTTTTCTTTTTTTAGTACATCAAGAAGCGTAAATAATTTTATGTCTTTTCCCATTGAACTACCATACATTTTACAGTTGGATGGCCTTTTAAAAAAACATCGTGAAACATTTTGAAATAGAGTCTATATTTATTAGATATTATTTAAAAGTCGAACTCTGCTAAAACTGAAAGACGAGTAATAAAATCAAAAGCTGAATTTCTTACAAAGAAGTTAACATACTAACTTGCTTAAATGTTTGTTGCAATGTTTGCTTATGCCCAGTATTTTTAACGTAAGCATAGCGACTTTATACTGAATGATAAGGGCGCACTCGTCAATCGTGTAGGTACTTTTTTTTCATCAGTTTAAAGTCGCATAATATGCTAACGTTGAAAATACCGGATTTTTGTTTTTTCTTGGATCCTGCCGCCATTCCTGTAGGGGTGGTCGCTACCTCCAAACTAGTCCCTCCACTTGACTCTGTCTTTGCATACTTCTTTCATCTCATCTAGTTTCATCACTCTTTTCATGCACACTCTTCTCTTGTTTCCACTCTGTAGATTCCATTCATTCGCAATCTCACTTATCTGATCAATCCGTTCTTTCCTAGGTCTTCCCCTTCCACGCCTACCCTTACTACTTCCCTTCCTACCTATTACATTCCCTTTTTACACTTTTTTTTGTCAGTCGGTCTTCATTACTTCATTCATTCATACTTTAGTGACTTTTATCTATAAATGTATCGTCTTACAGTATCTTCATTAGTTTATCTTTTTAATTCAGTATGTACGAGCAGTTACTAAGCATAAGTTGAAACAACGCGACCTTTGTTGAGTATATAGAGAGAAATAATTTAGTATTTTTTTTCTGTACTAGTGAACTATTCATAATCTTGCA
Organism: Agapetus fuscipes; assembly: GCA_951799405.1. Classification (NCBI taxonomy): domain Eukaryota; kingdom Metazoa; phylum Arthropoda; class Insecta; order Trichoptera; family Glossosomatidae; genus Agapetus; species Agapetus fuscipes. The sequence goes on from OX637338.1 coordinate 5,676,098, forward strand.
GTAGAACAAGTTATGAACCTTGATAGCGGTCATTAAGTTTCTTGCGAATTAATAAGTAATATCTTCCTTTGCACGCCATTTTGGATAATTTAATGTAGATTAGCTTATCTCTCTGGAATATTGTCTGCTTTAAGTACAATTGTTTCAGAATTTATTCATAAAATTCTTAAATAAATCATCCGAATGCCTTGTTTCCTCTCTTGTTTTTGTTTTATTCCTACAGTATTATTTTTTTTTAATGAAGAAAAATAATTGTAAGTTTATCCAACGTTGTGTGAAATTACGTTTTTCATAAATAAATCTAAAAAGATATACTTTCTTGCTACGTTAGAATAAAAATCCTGTATTATTTTTGGATAACCTAGACTGATTAACTAAACAAATCTAAGAAAGCAAAAAAAAACATTACTAATTCAAGGACTCCCTTAAAGTGTCTATAATTTAATACAACAAGTATAAATAATAAATCAATTAATAATGCAAAAATAATAAAGCAAAGTTTTTCTTACCTTTAAAGTTGGTTTTCTTTCTCCAGCGCTTTCGGCGTGTTATCACAAAATTCTCAAGATAATAATTTACAGCTTGTAGTTTATAACACGTCGAAAGCGCTGAAGAAATAAACCATCTCGTTATGAAATAAATGTTTTTTATTGTAAAATAAATGGTCACTATATCAATACTTGAAACTCTTACTTGAATGTTATTTAAATTCAAGATGCAAACTTTTGGTGATTATTTTTTTTAGATGAAATGATTTCCTTATATAGCGTAGCTACCAGTGGCGAAGGGTGCCATACAAGCCGGTTTCCATCGGTTTCCCGTTTAAAATGAGGCAGAAATGATAATTAAGTAGACTGCATGGTTTCAATGGGGGAAAAATACGTATTGTTTCTGTGGTTTTAAATGTATATTTTTACTTTGTGCCTATATATTTTTAACTACTTTGTTACATCATTTTAAAAGGGAAACCGATGGAAACCAGCTTGTATGGCACCCTTCGCCACTGGTAGCTACACAAATTAAAGCCATTGAAATATGCAGCATTTTACGCTTCATAATTTGATTATTTTTTTCTGTAAGTTAAAGCATTTCATTTCAGACGAAAATCTTTTCATCCACAACTCTTTATGTAGCGTTATTTGTCTTCCAGGGATTCCGTCTGTCGCCTGCCTCGGCTCTCCGTTCTTCAATAGATTTCCATCTCTTCCTGACAGGCGTTCCGTTTTGGACGTTGGGCTGACAGTTCGCGACGCTTGCGGCAAGCAATATCGCCAATTCTATTCACGTCCATCTTCATTACGCCAAATATTGTGGCACGCGTTTTTGTTCACCATCCGGCGCTCTCTCTAAAATTCTACAAAACATTTCCAACACAATGCCGTTTTCTCCCGCGCAAATGGAAACCTGAAAATTGAGGACGTAAATACTGCTTGCAAGTTCTTTTTTCAATGTATAAAATAAACCATTACCTACATGCTTTTGACTTTTTATTAATTGAAAATGGAAAAATGCCAAAATTTAGTGTTCACACAATGACTTACTTTTATTGGCAAATCTAAACTGCTGATGAACAAACACTCTAAAGCCGCCTTTACTGAACTATTCTCTGCATGGAATGGTGGCATTAAAAAAAAACTTAAAAAAAATAATAATGGTTACGATTTTATTTGGGTTCCTTTTTAATTAAACTGCGATTTATTTTACACACTGTCGGTTTACAATGTACTGAGTACTTTCTAGCTCTAGCTTATCGATTTCACGTCACAATGATTCAAGCGTCTCTGCACTCCACACCATTGCTCGTGTATGTAGATATGAAAAAGACGATTCTTAATGTTCTAGGTTATTCCACATACCTCTATAATGAATTTTTTGAAACACTTCCAGATTGTTCGACACACTAGCGTGCTAAGGTACATGTACACACAAGCTCATAGTAGATTATGCTAGAGGCAAACTCACACATACCAGCAAACTACGTGCATGTACACACAAACTCATAGTTCGTAACAATATTTTCGGAATGGGGTAGAAATTACCAAATTTCATAAACAATAAATACTTGGATTCAGAGTTTTTGTATACCTAACTAGGAAGTGCAAATAATTAAAAACATGAATTAAAACAAAGTCGCATTATGAATTAAACGAACCGCGGAGACTTTAATGCAAATCCATTCACAACACATTTCGCTCGCGTTACAATGAATGCGAAATTTGCAATTTGACACGTGGATTTTTCAGCACCCGCCGCTACAATTGCATTCATTTAAAACAAGTGTATCCACTGACAATGGCCGTTTCGTGAGCTGCACACAAAAGCATAAAACTTAACGCGCTCAACCAAAAAAAATACGAAAACTAAAACAGCACTTTTACTGGGCGTTTCATTTTTCATACATTCTTGTTAAAACGCGTTGGTTGAGTGTAATGGTGATGTTGTATACTTTGGGTCCTGGACACAAAAGCAACAGGATACGTTTTCTGTTGTGTAACCGGACACCCTGCCCTACCTGTCCCCAGAGAAAAATGCCGCGTCAACTGAAACCAAAGACGATGATGGTGATGATAGCACTACAATGCGATGCATCTTTTGTAATAAAAATTTAATCCACATACCACGTCGTCACCTCTACTACTTTGTGTATGTTCACATATTATAATTTATAAGGAAGATATGTATGGAAATATAGAAAAATGTATAACTGTACTGTACTGTATCCTGCCGATGTTCCACTAGGGGTGGCCGGTATCACCTCAGATGCGTCTCCACTTTGTTCTGTCCTTGCATACCTCTTTCATCTCTTCAACATTCATCACTTTCTTCATACGTACTCTTCTCTTATTCTCACTCTGCAGGTTCCATTCTTTCGCAATCTCACCTATTTGGTCTATCCATTCCTTCCTCGGTCTTCCCCTTCCACGCTTTCCTTTGACAGTTCCTCTGTACACTTTCTTCGTTATTCGTTTATCATCCATTCTTTCAAGATGTCCAAACCATCTCATTGTGTTTTATTGTGCTTTCGCTCTTAAATTCTCTTTTATACCACACTCGTTCTTCACCCAATCATTGCGGACTCTATCATGCAGTGTCTTTAACCCTCTAATAAATAAATAAAGTAATTTCTTTTTACGCAAAGAAAAGTGGCTTAATTTTACTTCCCTGTAAATGAATTTTGACACATTTAAGCGGTATAATTGTTACAATATTGACTTTAAAATCCCTACAATTATACTGACAAAGATAACCATACGATGTAGCTGCTAGAGCGGACACGAGAAAACCCAAAAGACTACTCAGAACATCTGATTGAAGTATAAGTTATTAGAATGATCACACACAGAACGTTGCAAAACGTCATATACCAAATACTTGTGACATAATGAGATGTATCAGATGTGGGAGGCGATTTTACAGATATCATGTCTCTAAAAAGAGTCATAAAAGAATCAAACACTTCCGGCTGGAAGACCTCCTTAAAGGGGGAAGGATATCTGGACGTCCACATCTCAGAATCCATGAGGCGATATGAAGTTTTTCTTTCGTGAATCACAGATCAATAATGTAAATCAAAGAAAATTAAGAAAGAAAGAAGATGCATGTAATAACAGGAAGATTTTTTGTTAGTGATAAAAAATTCCGTTTGCATGAAAAAAAGCGAAGAATGTAATATTCATAACTTCAATAAATGTACCTACATGTACTTACCAAAGCCCAGCGTTCTCTTAAATTATGAAAAAAAGGTACGCACGATGTAAATTGAAAACCGATATTTTGTTGATTCAAATATGGGAATAGTAGATGCTGCGAGATAATGTCTATAACCCGGACGATACAATAACCGTTTTCTAAATTTTTCCATTTTCAATTTGCCGACTCCTTTAGCATTCTCTGAGCAAAGAATCCTCTCGATTTTTCCCTGTTCATACAGGCCCGTAATCCTTAAAAGGGTCGGCAGTCCGTAAATGCTTGAGAGATGAGAAATTATGCAAAGAGGCATTAGCGAAAACGATAATACTCCGCAGAGCCCACGCAAGACGTTCAATTCCCATTGCTCTTATTGCTCAGTTCCTATATTTTACCTGCTATATCTCTGTAATCCAAAGGTCAGGTATAAGCATTAAATCTAAGAGCATAAATCAAAGGCGATCAAAATAACTAAAATATATGTTTTTCCTCAAGTAGAATAATCAATTGATAGACTCAATGAACTCGCACAGAATACGTTTATTTTTCCAAATGAAATATGTCGTAGATGTGTCGAGAGCCCTAAGATTCCAAAAATAAATTATTAGTTTACCTTTTCCCTAGAATATGTGTAACAACATTTAATTTCTTTGGAATTCGTGGCGAGTCAATTTTTGTTTGTGCTTTGTACAAACTTGGTTAAAACTAAAAGCAAACACAGAACAGTCTCATCTCAAAATCTTGAAATAAATGCTTCTGACCTTAAAAAACCTGTTTCGGGCAGTTATTTTCCTCTTGACGAAAGATTCTCGTAAGTACCTGCGAATTATTATTTCGCAATTTTTTTTTTTTAATTGCGCTTAAATGCTTAAATCGCCAACAATAATTGTACGCTCCTAATTAAAAACAATTTATTAAGAGTTAATACCCCTCTAGATACCAATTGATCCGAAAGTAATGTAACTTTCTTTGTAAAAAAAATATCATACAAAACATTCGATACTCTTTTACAAGTTTCATCTAATGATAATACTACTTTATGACGTCGTTGTAAAGAGAGAATAAAAAAAACAATTTAATAATACGAAACCTAAGCCACGAGAACCACTTGATTTATGTTAGTTGAATTTGATTTGAATCCAATGGGGTACAAAAAAACTGTATGGAAGCGAGTACTAGGACCTGGATGTAATTTTAATATTTCTATCATTCAATCTTGGGGGCAGTGCAACTCAGGCGTCTAGCATTACCTCCACCAGACCCTCGTATTAAATATCTCCAGCTGAAATCGAAATGTACTGCGCGATCGTAATTATTATGGGAGGTGCATGGTTCCTATCCCCAAGTATACATCTCTACGTTTAAACTCATCCAAAGTGTTTACAGAATAAAGCATGGGAATTATAATAGTGCCTCTAGTTAAGGTTTTAGTTTCCTTGCATTTTTCGTAAGACACTGTGCCGTTGAGTTTCATACTGGGGTGCTGAGCGCACCTGCACCAACCCGGTTTTAATACTCCTCGCTGCTCGCATCGTGTGTCTTTCCTTTTTTATTCCTTCCTCAACAACGTGAACGGAATCCAAGACGGTGGAATTAAATTTTATTTTTACTTTCCGTATCATTTAAATTTGACTGGGATCGAATTCCTGCAATGTCTGCGTGTGCGCAATGAGAAACGCTTTTGTTGAAAAGCTCGCAGATAAACATGTTTGCTGAATTTTAAATTCGATGTTTTTTGTTTCACTTGAAATATTTTTGATCTGCCAGGGAGGCGGTAAATCAACATAAATTTCAGTTGGTATTCCTTCAAGTATTTTCAGACATGCAATTATTTTTTGTGGAGAAGGAATGAAATAATTACAAATAATGTTTATTAAATTACAAGATGGCATAGCAACGACATTATGGTCCGGTGAATAAACGTATCGTTCCCCCAATCCTTGTTTGGCTTATCTACCATTTGATTCAAAGATGATCTGAGCTAACAAAAAGAAACGAAAAACACGATAATGTGAGAGTTTTTTAAAAGTATTTTTTAAATGGATTTATATTTTTCATAAGGTATTTTGGTCCAGTCCACGTACAAACATTGCTCATGTGAAATTACTTTCGATGGACATAAGACAAACAAGCACTACTTAAGGGGACGTTATTTTGTACGTTTATCGACCGAGTGGATGACCGCAGTCTTCAAAAAATTTTATTTTCGTTTTTGCTGCTTTGGTATACAAATATACAAAAGCTTGAACCTTTACTTGTATGCACCTCCACGACTTATATATAAAAGACGTATCTGCCAATAGTGCTTACACACGCCTTTCAACAGTTATACACTCGCCAAAAATGTTTCTCCAAAAAATCCACGTAAGAGAGACGCTGCTGTGAAGGAATCCATTTGTCGTGTAAGCGCAGGAGTTTCTCTCTTACGGCCATGTTTTCCCCTCTCGCCCGCCCGATGCGAGCTCGCGCATTCAATGCACTTTTATCTCTCCCGCCAGCAAGCACTACCTGACGCTGAGGCGTAATCCTGCGCCCCACAATAAGGGCCCTCTCTCTTGTTATCAGACCCGCCCCTCGCTGGATCTGCCCCCATCGCCAGGGGCTCTTAGTGTGAACCACCGAGATTACAACGCGAAGCTAGGAAGTCAATGCGAGGTCTTTATTGTAAGAAGAGAACAGGTGGATAAAAGATTATTTTATTAAATTGAAAAAGTTTTGAGACTATTTATGTAATCGAAAAGAATGTATCCAACAGTGGCGAAGGCTGATGTTTTTCAGAAGGTAGACCGATTGAGAAACTGAACTATGGTTTTCCGGAACAACAGGCCGGTAAGTCTGTCAGGAATAGACGAGTCGGGTGTATTCGGATGTGCTTGTCAGTCTGCAGCTTTATTTTGCATGATCGAAGGAAGTTCGAACGATTTTTAAAAACACAGGGTTTTAGTTTATTTTTTACTAATTGAATAAATACTTTTTGTGTTATTTAAAAAGGAAAGCCAATTGGAATGTGTTGCTAGGAACCTGCGCCACTGGTATCTACAATGAAAAAATTGAAACTGAAAAAATGTAAAAAGGCAAGAGACGAATGAATGAAATGCTTAAACCATATAATAGTTATAAATGCACTGAAATGAGTATGGATACTACATTTTAAAGTACACAATAAAAATGCGACAGAGTTTCGGATCACATATGAAAGTTTAGGCTACGATTTGATCATGTTTTTATGCAAATATGCATTTTGAAAGAATTTTCATCTACAAGTTAAAACCAATCCAATTTCACCATTTCCAAACATCGATCATGATTACTACAAGTGATTGTATTAACGCTAATTAAATAAAAAATAATGTTTAATTTCAAAACACTTTAAAAGCACCTTCTTTCATACTTCCAGCTTTTGCTTGTTCGCAACGACACAATACCTAGGTACCATACTTGTCTCTCAGTTCTCTCTGGTTTTATTCTTCTTACCTCAAGTATAAAACTTTACGTCTAAACTAAGCCGTAGCGTTTTATTTGAAAACGCATAGGAACTGAAACAACACCTCTTATTGAGCGTTTAGTTTTGTATATATTTTTAGTATAACGCCTTGGTTAAGGTTTATACTTTACCTGTAGTACAAGGCAGGTGCCGGACACTGAGAAAACGACTTCCCTGCTGCACCTCCTTCTATCTGATCGCCGAAACACGAAGGCCAATGGCTATCCCATGTAAAGCCGACTCACGAATAAACTATACTACATTTTTACAATTTAATTCTCCCCATATAACATACCACCGCTTAGAACATGTTCGTTTGAAGTGCAGCTACAATAGATTGATAAAAAAAAACTATACAAACACAAAGACAAATAGAACAAGGTATTATAAATGGAGACTTGCAAAACATGGAATGAGGTCAGAAGCGAAAAAAGACGTTCACAAAAATAACGCTTGGTTTGAAGCTGTAAAGATGGTTCAATTTGCCAATGCAACCCCTGTTTCAGGGAAGGTCTATAAAAATTGCAGGGCTTATGTTCGTTTGAGATTTGGTTTTAATGTTGTAAGTCCACATGCGGCATGAACTTATGTATACTAGTTTGATTGTGGAAATGCATGTGATATAAATATTAAATGTAATATATCTTTGCAACGAAGATTGTAGATTATAGATATAGCCTTTAAAATTAATTTTGAACAGTACGATATTTACACAAAATAAAAGGTTTCAGGACTAAAAGATGATGAATCGGTTTAGTATATCAAAATTTTCGTTTCTGCAAATTCTTAACAAAACAATATTGTATTTAATAACTTTCGTATTCATTTATTTTCTTTTACTTTCAAGATAAAAGGAAAACTTCGTCCGATGACACTGAAATTCGTCCGATTTTTTTTTACAACTTCTTATAGGAATCCTTCTCCTGAAGTCGTGACCACAATAAAATGTTTTTTTTGGACAAAACTTCTTTTTTCCGTTCCTCTGAATTGTCCACAATAAACCTTCCACATGGATCAGTTGTACAATAAGGCTTTATGAACGCATCAAGTTTTATGGAAAGCCTGTAAAAGAGCTTTTTATTTGACTTTTTATTAGGAAAACTTTTTAACAATGCAAATACTAATAAAAAGTACATCACATTGATTAAGTAGTGTACAGACAAGCATACCTTATTTTGCATGCTGTTCTTTTTATCGGAAATCAAAAACTTTTTTTTTTGGCTTACTGTAAATCCATAACAGGATTTTTCTTTTATACTCTTCATGTATTTTTCATGACAGTTTCGTGACATATGTTTGTTATGAGCTCTTGAGTAGTTTCTTCTTCTTTTCCTTCATTTATAAAAACCTTCCAACCCACCACTGAAGTGGTTGGTGTGAGGTCGGCCTCCCTACCCGTAAAAATAAATAGGTCCCGAATTGAAACATTCTAATCCTTCGGGGCTAACGCAGGCAAAAAGGTACACTATATGTGTAGCTTAGTTGTATTAGATCAGTGATTCTAAACCTAGGGGTGAGTTTAGCTCTTCTAAATTATCCCGTCGTCTATTTTTATCTAGGCTTACAGGGGGTGATGGGTTTATCTATTTACACATTAGAAGACGAAGAGCGAAAAAGGTTGAGAAACACTGATTTTGATCTTTCGATTCACAAAAAAAGTTTAAAATAAAATAATGTATCTTTAGATGAGGATATTCACAATGCAGCCACCCCTGTTCCACAGAAAGTCTGCAAGAGCAGCGGGGTGTTTGTTCATTTGAGATTTATGTTTTTTTATTAGTTAAGCGTGAATTACATTTATTTTCTTCTGGGCATGTGTTACATGATGTGAATCTTAACTGTTGAAACATATATTTTCAAGAATTTTGATTCACATATTCTACAATTTCCTACACTCTTACATATTTATTACGTTATTTTTTTAAAGCGCGTCATGTGTTTAAACACATCCGAGATGTATTTATTTAAATATGTAGTAAAAAAAGGCTTTAACATAAAAACGAAAAATTCAGCAAGAAACAACTGCGAATGAATAATTCCTCGTCCTGTAAGCACTCCGCCCTCTCATCGCATATTCACAACTGCCAACTGGGCCACAGTCTTATTGGGGAAGGCTCTTACTTTCTAAGAAAACAGTAAAGCTTCAGAGCCCCAAGTATAAAGATTTACATTCAAGTATAAAACGCTCACTAGGGATTCAGATTTGTGTACATATATGTTTTGGTACACGCTAAGATTGAGTTTTCACGTAATTTTTTGTACTTGGGGTACAAGAGAAAAGCGCAAATAGGCCAGGAGAAGTACAATGAGAACCTGAATACGGAAGGGTGTGGGGGATGCTCGACATTTGAAGCTACCGTATAAAACAGGTAGCAGGAATTTTAGTACACATTACAGGAAATGTTTTTGTTTAAAAATCAATTCCAGTAATTGATTATTGATTCCTCACTTCTGAGAGATACTTAATTTATTCCCTCATTTAAAAATTTCGTGGAAATAAATTTCAGCATGCTCTGCTGTACCGGGGGGTTAATAAATATGAAGAATTGTAGGCTTGGTTTTATTACTGTTTTTTACGTAATTTATTGTTTTTTTTATTAAGGGCATTTTTGCGTATTTAAAAATTCATTTACGTTATTAAAAGTGTAGCTTTATCACTTGTATATTACTCGTACTTAAAATTTCATGTTTATTTTCGATTCATTTTACGAGACACATCCACCGGGTTTTACAATTTTTATCGCGTCGAAGATTAAATAAAGATGGCTCATTTTATGGTCTTGCTTTTAAAAAAAAAGTAAAAAAAGACGCAAACGATTGTCGGAAACAGCTCTCAAATAGGTAAACATGTCCCGAAAGCCGGCCGGCTGGCTTAATCAATTCATGTCGATTTGTGCCTTGGCAATTTCGTTCCGGCCCGTAAATTCCCCTATGTTTCCTTTCCGGGAGAGCCCCGGGGCATACGAATGCGGCCTAATTCCGGAAAGACAGAAGCCTTCGCGTGGATCACTGCCAAAATACCCCCTGAATTTAAACGCTTTAAAGTCCGATATTTTAAACGGTCTGAATAAACTAACAACTCCCCGGAAAATTTACACCCGAATTCAATATAAGAATATCATGCGCTCTGTGGCAAATAAAATAGTGTTACAATTTTACTGGGGTTCTCTTTTAATTAAACTGCAATTATTTATTTTAACAGAACTTATTTTACACGGTTTGGTTCACAATTTACAATAATTGATAATCTCTGCGTATATGGTATTCACGTCCAAATATTGGATGCAATTAATCCACTGATGCCCTTTGTAGTCCGTATATATAGGTACAAAAGGGAACATTCTTGCATTTTCCAGATCATTCGATATCTCGCTCTTACCAGACCGCTGTTCTATGTACCTTACTGCTACCATCATACTAGAGCCAGATTGTTATACACACTAGACTACATGTTCAGGCGCACGTGGGTACTTCAAATCCTTAGTTCGTAACAATATTTTTTTTTTTTTCAATATTTTTCAATATTTATATTTTTTTTAAATTTCATTATGTTCCTTTCAATTTAATTTCCAATTATTTCAAGGCAATTCAGATATCTTTGCAATAATTGTTTACACCCTTAAGTTCACAGTACGCTGACAAAGAGATTGTCTATCAATCAATAACGAAAAGTAAATTTAATAAAATGAAAATTGTTTTGTACTGCGTAATACAGGATGTTGTTATTAGGCACTCGGTATTTTACGTTAGAAAGTCTGTAAACCGCACTTTTGGCAGATTCACCCGAAAATTCTTCTCTCAAGCCCGTTCTTAATGTGTTCCCGGCATTCAAAAATGCTTTCACAAATCTAAATCTAAATCTAAATCTAAGCTGCAAAGATATGTATCATTTGAGATTCATATAAAAATGCATTCCCACAAGCAGACATGCATAATTTCGCGCTTACACATACTGCATGTGGACCTACAATATAAAAACCCCAATCTCAAATGAACATAAGCCCTGCAACTCTTGCCGACCTTCCCTGAAGCAGGGGTGACATTGGCAAAGTGAACCATTTTTTACAGTATGGGTGGTCAGCCGCATACCAACCTATCAATCAAGGAGTACATGCAAAGCACGTGAAATTCTACGGTTTTTCTTGTAAATGTACTCCGCCGTACAAAAAACAGTGTGGAGGTATTTGCTTTCGTTTGCGCGGGATTTATTTTCCTTATGATTGTATCTGACGAACGCAAACATTATTATTTTTCTTGTTACTTTGGTCTATAGAAAGGAAATCTTTGAGAAAAGTAGCCCGTGCTGTGTTTAAAGATAGATTCTGTTTACTAATCGAGCATCCAAGAAGATGTTAATAATACGCTTACATACAAAATTCATAGATTCTTTCTAACAACTTTCCCCGCAAGATTGTTGGTACTAAAATAACAGCTGTGATTGACAGAATGCAGGCTTAATTTAAAAATTTAATAAATAAAAAAATTATAAATTAAACAATATGAATTTTCACAGTGTTAATACACAAACAATACAAAATATAAAAATTAAATATTGTCCACTTCTTTTTTTATAAAATTTTACATAGCCATGCATAAAGATAGAGAAATAATACTTGCATGAGTGCAGTCTACCTTTCTGTCAATTGTGTCTACTTTCTACATACTCGTATATTATCCACCTTTTATTTGTACTAATTATGTCTACTTTTTATATCTACTTTTCTGACAATTGTGTAGCTGATTGTGAATTTGAACTAAGAAAAAACGTAAAACATGATAATGTGAGAGTTGTTTTCAATATTTAAAAAAATCTTTTTCCAGTTTTTATATGACACATTGGTCCAGTACACATACAAACATTTCTCATGTGACATTACCTCTGATGGATAGAAGACAAGCAAGAAATAAGGGGACGATATTTTTTCGCTTGCTTACGCATCTAAATAAAATTCATGATTTTTACAAACTTCCCAAAACAGCACTAAAACGCGGCATTCTTTTTGTACGCTCGCAATAAGAAAGAATTGCGACTTAATAATTAAATAATATATTTTAGCGAATTTGTCGACGTCCGCCGTTGCGCTGTGGACCCCAAGGGCCGCATCCAGGCAAGTTTTCCCATAAAGCCATTTGTCACGGTGCCCAGGGCTTGAGGAAGCAGGCCCCCCATCAACTCGGAAGTCAGGTCTTCGGCGGCTCTTTTGGTATTCATAAGTTGACGCATTCCAGTTACCAAGTATAGAACTTCACGTTCAAACTCAATGTATGAAACCTGAAACTCTCAACGATGGCACTGCTTTAGTTTACATACATATTATAGTAAACGCTATGGTTACGTTGTAATATAAAGTTTCATGCTTGAAGTAAAGAGGAAAAGCGTAGGGGCCAAGTTCTTCAATAGACCAAATACTCTACGGTTAGCTTGTGAATGTAACATTGACTAGTACCTACTTCAGTAATATGGACGTCGGCGTCGGTTCGTACGGAGAGTCGCTTTGAATTATAAAGCTCGACGGCTAAGATACTAGTCTGGCTACAGAGCATCTCGGTCTCTATTTACAGGTAAGAATAAGGGTTATTCTCGAAACATTGAGAACTGACCCATGCGAGTTTCGCTAGAATATTCGAACTAACACTCAAAACCATCTCGATCAAATACAAATACACTTATTTAAATACCTGCATCTAGAGACTTTAGAAACCCACACAGTCACAACTCACACCAACTCTTACAGGCACACAATTACATATTCGCAGCAAAATATTATCTACTAGACATGATTCTTGCAAAAAAGGTAAAAAATATAGAAGGACTTTTGATAATTTTTTTAAGATACTGAAGGAATAATTTACATTTTGGGATTAATAGTTGAAACCGTTGAAAGCTTTCACATCCTTCGGGGGATCCAAGGTCAAGTTAAAATTCCCGAAACACTTAGTACCGCAATCTCCCGAATCCAAGAAATCTATGAATACCAAATTGTGAAGGTCTAGAAAATTAATTCAAGTTGGAGGAATTAAATTAAAAGCTTACATGTATATTTGCGTTCAACACCGTTCTATTTGTAATAAATACAAAATAAAAATCTTAACCTTCAATGAACATAGGCCCTGCAATTCCGACGTTCTATGAAACACGGGTGGCTTTGATAAAGTGAACCATTTTTACTGTATGGATAATTAGTGTCATACTAACCTATAAGTCGAGGGATACCGATACTCCATTACATTTTAATTATAGTGAACAAACCATACCTAAATGAAGAAAATCTATAAAATATCTACAGGATGTATATCAATTGAAATGATTATTTTTGTAACCTTAGCCGCCAACATTACAGATCAACTGGTATTTTTTCTGTTTTTCCCGTGTATGTCCTTGTGTTATTTATCATCGTGGTGTACCTTTTGTGTTGTTTTGTCATTGTGATGTATTTTATTTGTTGTTTTATCATTGTGATGTTTTACCATGTGATGTTTTGTCATGTGACGTTATGTCATATTGTGTTGTTTTGTCACTGTGCTGTTATATCCTGTCCCCGTGATAATGAATGTCCATAACGAAGAAGGGCCAGTGATTTCAGTGCGATGGATCAGTGCTCCCAGTAATGAGACAGCTTCTTCACAAATTGGGACAAAATGATTATAAAAGCGACTCACTAAACGGCCAATTGGCTGCCACACGAAAGGCCCATCATTGTAGACGGTGACAGGTTAGAACGGCATAGTGACAAAACAACACATGACATAACGACACTTAACATAACGACACATGGCAGGTTGTGGGTTCGAAACGCGGTGGAGCACAAAAAATATACCATTTATATTTTCAAATATGTTCTTCGCTGGGTAAAAAGACACTAAACGTCCATCCAGTATTACAGCTATTGGGTTTTGCTTGAGAATTGACGCTTTCTACAGCGATTACCAAGGTCACAGAGGGCTCGTGAGGTGTAATTCACACGAAAACAGCGCTCACCAAATCAGTCATCCTAATATTATTATTATGACAGAACAACACATGACAGAACATCACATGGCGAAACCTCACATGAACATAAACTTTACAACACCTGCTGCGTTTCGCTAAAACCGGGATGGCATTGGCAAAAGTAAACTGAAATTTTTAAAGCATGGGATAATTTTAACATATCGTAGCATTTTTCATTAGGACGAACTACCGTTAAACGTAGCTTGTACTTGGGATTATATTTAGGTAGTTTCTTTTATGAGCTCAATGGTTTTGTACCCAAGATGGCCCTAGTTAAAAATAATTATACCCTTCTCAGTGGAAGGATCCGGAACACCTCTTTCCGCCATACCCAAGTTCAACGTTTAAACTTAAAATTACGTTTTATCAAAAAATTATGTAAACTGGAACACTCCCTAGAGAAACTGTTTTACTTTTCATACATTTTTGGTGAACGCTTTGTTTGAGTTTGAACGCAAGCTTTCATGCTTGCGATACTGTATAAGCCGCTACAAGCACGGCATTTACTCCGTGTCGTAAAATTAAACTTGATTAATTAATTTCAGCTTTAATAGATGATGGCGTTTTATAGATTTACTTAATTTAACACAACGACATTATAATACGGGGCTCAAACCCGAACTATTTATATTACCAGAATAAGATTGCAGCCTTGCGAGTTGTATTACTTAATTATCTCTGATTCAAATAAACTTTTGAAATTAATTAATGTTTTTTGTTTTGTTTCAGAATATCATGGATTCCACTGAACAGTGTCATTCATAATTGGTGAGTTGTATTATAATTTTATTGTGGCTAGAAAAGTCTCTGGTTCTTAGTCTAGTGTTAACCAACCCACTGCTCATCAGATGGCATGAAGTTCAATCTCCGGTAGGTCTAAAACAAAAAATCATATGCATAATTCAAGCTTTATCACAAAAAGGAATTTGTCCTTTGGTAAGGTTTACTTTCCATGTGCGAGTAACTTATTGTTTATTTTGCGTTTCTACGCTTATATTAGCTACAACAACAAAAAAGTATTTTCTGGGATTCGTGACGTCAAATAGGCCCTTTATTAGCATTCGGTTTATATTTAGAAGGCATCGATATAAAACTGCTTCTTTCTCGTCTTGGATTTTCCTCTCGTTCAGCATTATCACGCTGAGGTTATTTATGTGTGGAGGTATATAAACTGACGGGGCATATTTCCACAAAGCTCTTCCTCACAACCTCGCAAGGGCACGTGCCGGTATCCCAAGAATATAACTCTACTTTTGAGTTCGACCAAAATGTTAAGAAACTAGAACGCTCGCTACCTGCGCTGTTTTCTAAACCTTACTTTTTTTATAAAACGCTATGGTTAAGTTTCAACAATGTGGTATACTTAGTGTACAGGCAACTGGCTCTCTGTAATGGCGTCACGGTCCAAGCGTATCTCCATATCTTTGCCTCGGGCTCACAATAAGGCCACATCCTCAGGGTGGGTCCCTTGTACTGAACAGAACAGTTTCCCGTCTTCTGTCTCACCTCCTGACCCAGAGTTCCTCACCGACAATCTATCTCCTTCAATCTAGTATTTCTCTGAGGACGGCAGATCGCTCTGGTACCAAAAAAGATTCATGTTACCTGAAACTGCCATATATGGCACAGATTTATATCATTTAGGTCAACCTATTTGTCTTACAAAGAAAGGTCAAAGATGCGATGAATGGGCACTGTTAACACAGATGCAGCCAAAGTAGACACACGTAGCTGGAGAGCAAAGGCGATGGATATGCGAGAGTGGAGGACAATCCTGGATTCAGCCAACAACTACCCAGGGCTGTTGAGCTTATGATTATGATGATGTCTATTAAATTAAATTTGCAACCCATTCGTAAAGCGCATCTTAATGATATTAGCAAGGACCTGATGATTTCTGGATTGGCTTAGTTTTATAAGAACTTAACGTATATCAGACTCAGCTCCGAAAAGCACGTAGAAACAATTCTTTAGCTTAAAAAAAATCTAAAAGGTCAACGAGGAAGTATCGGGTCGTGCGTTAGTTCAATTTAATCAAATATTTATTCGGGAACCGCCCGCCCTGCGTATGCATGTATATCGGCCGTTGATGTAAAAATAAATTTCGGCCGCTCCTTGCTCGCCATTTCCTTTTATTTCGATTCCGTATTTTACGGACGCAGACAGTTTATGTATGAAATTAAATTTTCAGTGCCTCGCGGCAACCCTTTCATAATTTATTGTGTGCGTAATGAGGACCCAGATCGGCATTATGGCGCTGGACCCCTGTTCATAAATCTATACAACGCAAACACCAAATAAACACACTTTTAAAAGCCTTTACAGCATCAAAGTAAGACGTGGTTTTGTTAACTTAATTTATTGTTGGAATTTGATTCGTGACTGTAGTTCCTTGACTTATAGGTTGGTATGCGGCTGACCACCCATACTGTAAAAAATGGTTCACTTTGCCAATGTCACCCCTGTTTCAGGGAAGGACGGCAAGAGTTGCAGAGCTTATGTTCATTTGAGATTGGATTTTTATATTGTAGGTCCACATGCGGTATGTGTTAGCGCGAAATTATACATGTCTGCTTGTGGGAATGCATTTAATATAAATCTTAAATGATATATATCTTTGCAGCTTAGATTAGATTAGATTAGATTAGACTGTATATTTTCGTGATTATTCAGACAAGATTTTAAGGCAGAATCGGGAAGAAAATAACAGTAACATGTGTGTGACAGGACTGAGAGGAATATTGTTTATTTTAATCTACCAAAAATAAGTAGAAAATGGTATTTAAGAAGGGAAAATTTATAAAACAAGCATTATTATTTCTCTCAAATCACGGGTTCTATTTATGCACTTGCTCAATGGCTGAAGATTATATTTTCTTACATCGTGAACCGCTTCATTTAAGATACATTTGGATGTGAGTATTAGTTCTAGTTTGCTGAGGTTCAGTAAAAAGCCTATGGAGAGAAGACGGGTGGAAAGGCTTGGCGCCTAGAAAACTTTAATCCGGAACAAGTTTCAAGGAGAAAACGTTATCTATCCCCAGAGACTCCGGCATTCGTAATGTATCAACGCATTAGTGTATCAAACAGTTGCGACTTATTTCAGACGAATGGAATTGCTGGAGATAAGGAAAAGGGGAGTAATCTTAAATCTAGAACTTACGAAGGTTTCTACCTACTAGCTACACATACAAGTCAGTTTACTTTGTAGGTGAACAAGCGAGTGGGTTAAGGAGCCAAATTTATGTGTATAAAAAATGAAAGTACATCAATCAAGCCGCTATTTAGTGCAGCATAATTTGCTTTTGTGATTAATTTCAGAATGCATTAATTTGCATTCATATCAAACATAATGTCAAATGCATTCACATTAGTTTTTGACTTTACATTTCCTGAACATGTGCATTTGTCCGATACGGTGCATTGAATGCAAATTATCGATTGCATTAGTGAGTAATTATCAACTTGTAAAAGTGTTTTTGCGGCTCCCACACATCTGTCGGGGCCGTTTTGTGTTGGCCCACTCCATATCCGCACACTAAATCATTTGTCATGGGCCCAAATATTTAATCTCGGCAGTTTACGACTTCCTACAATATGAGCGGCTTATCAGGAGGTCCTAGCGCTGCCCTCTAACGGTCTCGGAAACCAATTACGACAATCTGTCGCACTTCATACGTAAACAAGACTGCGACAAATTAAAGCCACCCACGGACCATCCCGTGTGCAGCGGGTGGACCGTGAATGCCCGAAATCTGTGCACTCGTCCCTTGTTTTTTGGGTTTACTATTTCTTTTTAATTTCACGCTTGATCCGGTGGCGGAGCAGAATGTCGCGTATCGAGTGACGGCTGATCGTGTGGAGCTGTGGGAGGTGATCGTCTGTCCTGGTAAACGAAAATATGATACGATGGGAACCTTGGAAGAGTGCTTCACCTCTGTGTGTACAAACAAGTTCATAAAACCACAGCAGGTGATCACAAATCCTGATATTTTTTTTGTATTATAAGTTGTAGGAACACATTTATAATGGGTTTTGTAAGGTTTGTGTATTCACACAGTGAAAATTCATTTTTTTTAAATAAAGCTATTTTTTGTTTAACGTAGTTTATTTTCACAATAATATTATTGTGAAAATAAACTACGTTAAACAAAAAATAGCTTTATTTTACATTTATAATGCATTAATTAAAACGTTATTTTTACTTACCTATTTTGTATTACTTACCGTAGAAGCATTTTGTACCTGAAACCATTACCATTTTTTTCCCGTTCTGTATTTTTGTGTTAATTTCCTAGCTTGAGTTCATGCAAAATTCCATGAATATCACCGGCTTAATATTCGCGAGCGGCGAGACTGCAAAACACAATTTACTATGGCGAATTTTTAAAATTCCCCGACCCCTAATTTAACGGGGCTCTTTTCTCTTTTGCTTAAATTAGTTCCGCGATTCGCCGTCGAAAAAAAACACCCGCACACACACACACACTCATTTCAGGGACCGAATGAAAAATGCAACCGAGCGAACTGTCACCCGGCGGGCGCGCAGGAAATGTCGGCTTCACTGTCGAAAAAATGCCGACGCTGTCGGAACCACGCAACTCAGCAGACTTTGCGTTGCGTGTGTAATTTCATAGACTATTTTAATGCCATCCGTTATCCAGAATTGACTGTTTTTTTTTTCAATCGGCTCCTGCAACACTGTTTTAAAGCTTTCATTTTTTATCGGAACCAATTTCGTAGAGTATTTTTTTTCCATCGATCAACTCGGATATCGTTTGAACGGTTTATTTGAATATTTGTTGTTGGTTTTATTTGTTTTACGAACCTTATTCTCTTTTATTTTTTTAGTGATTTGTAATACATTATATTTCAGATGTAAACACTTCAAAACACTGCTTATTAATTCATGGAAAAAAATATCGTTCGGGCGATTTGAATCTTACAAGTTCATCTAATGAGACGCATAGAAAAATGTAGGTAACTCATTAGTCCATATTTTAAAGACACTAAATATGGAATTACTAGCAGTACCCGGCGTGTTTCACTACGCCATTTGGGCATGTGGTATAAATTTTTTTCTACAGATAAAAGAGGAAACAACAGGATCAAAAAAAAAAGTGTGCTAATCGGAATCAAGCTTCACACAATTTATCTCTAGGTTAATCTTCACGTTTTCTAAAAAAAAAAGGTCTAGGTACAACTGTTAAGCAGCAGAGCCAAGCATAGGGAAAATCGATTGCGGTGCTCCATTTATATTTAAGATAAAAAAATCGGCTATGTAACGTCACTCATCTAATCTATTCTAAGTTGCATGGATAAAATTGTTATATTTGGAATTCACATTAAGTGCATGCCCACAAGCAGACACGTATAAGTTCACACTTGCACAGTCTGCGTGTGAACCTACAACATAAAAACCCAAATCTCAAATGAACATACACCCTGCAACTCTTTGCTGACCTTCCCTGAATCAGGGGTGACATTGGCAGAGTGAACCATTTTCTATTTATAGTTGGTCAGATGCATATTGACCTATACAAGAAAAGAATATAAACAATAAATTAAATTTTATAATCATACAATTAAAGAACTAATCTTTAAAATTCACTATACTCTTTGAGCAAAGTGAAGAAATAAATGTATTCCAAACAATCAGGAATATTTTTCAATGTAACCGCACTGTGAAACGTATGCAGTTGGGGAAAATGCTTCATACAATATGATGCACTTAAGTGTTTTTTCAACTATCTCCATAAAAGTGTTTAATTTATGTTGAATTTTTGACTCCCTGTCCTGTCTGTATCCCGGCCAAGTGAATTCACATTTTTTCCCCACATTTAAAATGTGCTCTATCCATTATTTCAATATGTGAAAGTTTTAGGTAGTGCACACGGAACATTTTCTATTGACAACAAAATTGTAAGTCGCACGGCCGGGTTAGGTAAAAGGCAAACATTTTGTTTATCTTGGTTGCTTTGGACCATTGTCACATAGAATAAAAACTTTTAACCGCCGAGAAAAAAACGATCTTTAAATTTGTGGTGAGTATATAATTTTACAGAAATGCGTTTTTTGAAAAAACAACTATATTATGTATATTTTAATTAAAAGTATGTTTCAATAAAAGGTTTTAATAATAATAATATATTTCAATATGGTCTTCTAGTTGTGACCTACGAACTTTCGTTTATCGTATTTTTTATAAGTGCGGGATATTAAAGCTTTCTTACATTTCTAAAATTCAACTTGGAATACTTGAATAACATTTTTTAATTTTGAACTTTTGTCTAGGCCAAGGGTCGGCAACCTTTTGAGTCGGAAGAGCCAAAAATTACAATTTACAAATTTCAAAGTTTTTCCTTGACTTATAGGTTGGTATGAGGCTGACCACCCATACTGTAAAAAATGGTTCACTTTGCCAATGTCGCCCCTGTTTCAGGGAAGGTCGGCAAGAGTTGCAGGGCTTATGTTCATTTAAGATTGGGTTTTTATATTGTAGTTCCACATGCGGTATGTGTGAGCGCGAAATTATGCGTGTCTGCTTATGGGAATGCATTTGATGTGAATCTCAAATGATACATATCTTATTTTGGATTTGGATTTGTAAAGAGCCACCAATGTTTTTTTGCCAACAATAAATAGCGTCGATGGGGCGAGGGGAGGGTGAAAAGCGAGTACAAGTAGCGGAGAGATCGTTAATCGATTCAGAACGATTTAGTTTTTTTCGATCAGAAGTATAATTCTGTGTTTTTTTTATATTTGCGTATGAAGATAAAGAGCCGTAACTTCACACCCAAAGAGCCGCATGTGGCTGGTGAGCCGCAGGTTGCTTACCCCTAACCAAACCGATATCTATCCACCATATTTGTAAAAAGTCCGGTCTATAGCTTAGTTGGTAGAGTAACTGCATTCCATGCCGAGATCTCGAGTTAGAATCCCACTGAAGTTGTCAGAATTTATTTCTCGTTTCAGTGTTTATTTCTAACCCAAAATAAAATACCGGCAAGGCTTACTCAGCCTTCATAAGAAATGAGTGTCAAGCCACTCAGGAGCTGAATAACATCCATTTCAAGTTGGCGTAAAGTAAAAGTTACTGGGTTGTTCATTTTAGATTTGGATTTTAAATTATGAGTAGGTACACATGCAGCATTTGTAAGCGTGAACTTACATGTGTCTACTTGTGAGCATGCATTTTATATGAATCTTTAATGTAAATGTATATTTGCAACTAAGATTATGTATTGTAGTTGAATATAATGGTCTTCTTCTATTGGGTGGTTTCAAAATTTACCGACCTCGTTGCTGAAATATTGAGAATTGAGAACCACTGTTTATTTGATCACCATCAAACTTCACAGGATTCATTCTAAAAATATGTTACATGTTTCCTGAAAATTTCGTCAAAATCGGATGAGCGGTTTATGAGTATAGGGAACATACTTACATACATACATACATACATACATACATACATACATACATACACACATCCTTCTTTATAGATATAGATAGATAGATTGCATTCCATGCCGAGATCTCGAGTTAGAATCCCACCGAATATGTCAGAAATTATTTCCCGTTTCAGTGTTTATTTTAAACCCAAAATAAAATACCGGCAAGGCTTACTCAGCCTTCATAAGAAATGAGTGTCAAGCCACTCAGGAGCTGAATAACATCCATTTCAAGTTGGCGTAAAGTAAAAGTTACTGGGTTGTTCATTTTAGATTTGGATTTTAAATTATGAGTGGGTGCACATGCAGCATTTGTAAGCGTGAACTTACATGTGTCTACTTGTGAGCATGCATTTTATATGAATCTTTAATGTAAATGTATATTTGCAACTAAGATTATGTATTGTAGTTGAATATAATGGTCTTCTTCTATTGGGTGGTTTCAAAATTTACCGACCTCGTTGCTGAAATATCGAGAATTGAGAACCACTGTTTATTTGATCACCATCAAACTTCACAGGATTCGTTCTAAGAATATGTTACATGTTTCCTGAAAATTTCGTCAAAATCGGATGAGCGGTTTATGAGTCTATAGGGGACATACATACATACATACATACATACATACATACATACATACATACATACATACATACATACATACATACATACATACATACATCCTTCTTTATAGATATAGATAACTTTTACAGGAATGTGTCTTTTATGCTCTCACAATATGGCATCCTATCTGTACCAGCACAAACTACCCCATTGTTTCGCGATCCAAGTTGAACCATTTGTCATTACATCTAATTCGTTTTGCATGCGCGTAGGTGTAATTGCTTCGTACTTAAGCAGACTAGTGTAACGTTTTGCATAATAAATAATGAATAATTCATGTGTCGAGTTGTGACTTCGCCTTGAGGCGTGCTGTCCTTAGCAGAAGTTTCACGGTCACATTGTACTGCAAGCTAACACTAGAAACAGACAAGTCTCTTCAGACTTCCCAACTCGATACATACGAATTATTATTCTCGCACACGTTCTCCAACGGTAAAACTATTGTCATCCTTATTAGGCCCACCATGAAATTCAGCGTACTACTTTTAGCCGTAGAAAATCAACTCACAAATACATTCCACATCCGATCACAATACCTACTGAGTGTCGAATATTATGAATAGTAAGAGGTTTATTATGTAACAACTCAGTATGCTGAAGATTCAAAAGAGAGCATACATACGCAAATTATTAACTTAATATTCATCACGCAACAACATTGTACAGGAATAAAGGAATTTAAAAACATGTTTTTCTTTTTGTTATTTGCTGACATCGGAGTTATTGTATAAATTTTGGGTGGCAAAGAATGCCTTTTAAAGATGAGGTACACAATTGAAAAATGATCCCGATTTCACGGCTTACCTCATATTTTGCAATCTCAGGCCTCGCTTTGTTTCGCCCTTTCTTTCAGACTGTGTAAACAACCAGCTGAGGAATGCGTTCATTCATCCCCAAAAACCCGATACCTCCCGCCCCGTCTCCGGTGGCAATATGTCCCTAGGTAAGGCGAGACCAGCACAACACCAGTAGCCTGCGAATAGGACGCAACATGACTCGGCTACCCGGCTTTGTTTACTAAACATCGACCAAGCAAATTATGGGTTTTGTTTTATCGTTTTACCTATGAGAGGGGTTTTATATACAAAATAACATTAAGTAAATATTTATCTACACGAAAATTGAGACTTAAGTAAACAATACAAGGATTGGACTATGATAAGGCATTCGTAGATAATGGATACTGTTTTGATTACGTAAGTAAATAAGTTTGTACCAATTTCTAGGAATATATGTATTTACCTAGCATCTTTTCTATTTTATTAGATGGGTATGACACAAACAACAAAGAACAATATTTTGTTTATAAATAACTCAGTAATAAAGTAAGTACGAGTTACAAGTTCATGTTTTCCACAATACAAATTCATTAGAATCGGTCAATTTTCAAGTCACTATTCTGCGGTGTATTACCTATATGTTTAATCTGCTATTTACAATCGAAAACTCTAATTATGCGCATTGTGCAGTAATTACATCACCCTCCCATAAATTGCACTACTCCAAATATGCCGGTGCAATTAGTGAGCTAAGTAATTAGTAGAGTTAACAAAAACGACCGTATTAATTGGTCGCTGTCACAATGAAACCGACGTGCAGTTTTGGCAAACTGCAAGCGTCTCCGCAAGGGCTAATCCGGCAGTAAACCCCTCCGCCATTGTCGGAGAGACTGGAGAGATGGAGGGAGGAGGGATGGGAATGGGAACAATGGTTGCAACAACCCCTAGAGGTGGCTGCACGACCGCGCAACCCGGATGAGACCAGACCAGTCTAAAGGAGACCAGAGTAGACCGCAGGCGCCACCCCCACAGGCGAAAGTCAAAGATTAAACCGTTCAAATAGATGGCTAGGAATGTGTAAATCGTAAGATAATTTAGTCCTTTAAATTAGGACTTGTGCATGTTAATCTAAGCTTAATGTTCTGCGTTGTTCTTCCTTGTTTAGTTACCGAGACTTTGTTATTTTTATCATATGAAAATGTGCCTTTAACCTTACTTTTTATTTGCTTTTGTACTCTCTACATAAAGGTTAGGACAGCGTTGTGTTCTTATATTTAGATTTATTGAACAGTGGTTAAAATTATGAAGTCGGTAAATTACTTCACAAGCAAGTTATGATACAACGTGGAATTATTTTCGTGACATAAATCAAATTCATTTCACGATATAATGAAGATATACAATCGTGTTTTTGAATGAATAAACATAAAACGCCTCAATCTTTGAATCAGGTTGTTACCGGAACATGTCACCAGATGATAATCAGATCAAGATACGACAAGAAGACAGTTCAATTACTTTCACAACTGGTTCAATCAGTGTATAAAACTTGTATCCGTATTTAATGATCAGTTTAACATTGATTATGAATATTTAATATTTAGAAAGCTGTAAACCATTAATATTTTTTGTTGTTGTTGTCTAGTGAGATGTATAACATAAATATTAATTAAAAATTATGTTAATAATTCTTTCTCTTTGTCGCACAGAAAAAATAATCACAGCATGCACCACGTCTGGTTTCTCATCTTAAAATAATTCATGGTCTATTAAAGCCAGCACCTGTAACATATTTTTTTAATATAACTTGTAAGATACTTAGATGGCTCAATAATAGACCAACAAACCAGCACGGTATATTTTCAAACATGAAATGATCTTCTAAGCATGTTCAAATTAAAAAAAAAATGAATGATAATATCTACCAAAAAATTTAACTGGAAAAATAAAGAAGTTTTGTCAGAACAACCTGTATATCCGACGTTATCAGAAGAGAATTTCGTCGCGTTGGATTGTAAAGTATTTGTTTATTTTATTTCAATTCCTTTAGTTTTATGTTTAACTGTTCAAAAGGTCAACTTCGGGCAATGTCACATTAGAAGTTATACACAAATAAGTTGTATCAATTGAACAAGAATACAGCTAACAAATTTATGTGGTTTCCAGCATTTTCTTGTTATTGTTCAACATATTTTTTTCATCATTTGCTCTATGAACATTTTTA
This sequence comes from Agapetus fuscipes, assembly GCA_951799405.1. Classification (NCBI taxonomy): domain Eukaryota; kingdom Metazoa; phylum Arthropoda; class Insecta; order Trichoptera; family Glossosomatidae; genus Agapetus; species Agapetus fuscipes. The sequence continues at coordinate 5,701,341 of OX637338.1, forward strand.
ATTTATAGCATTGGTATTTTACCTTATTCCTTTACGTCAATTTTCTATAGTCTAGATATCTTGAGATTTCTCTAAGGCCCGGTATTTTCAATGTTAGTATATAACTTTATACTAAATAAAAAAGACACCCTTTTGTCAATCCTATGGGTATTTCTTTAAAACTAGTTTAAAGTCACATAGCTAACGTTTGAAATAGTTTTTTGAAATAATTTATTCGGATGGTTCATGGTTCAATTTATTATCTTCTTTGATTTTTAAATGGAGGTGAAACGATAAATGGATTCCTTGAAACCTGATAGCTTATTCAAGTGTAATTTATATCTATTCTAACAAGCCAATTATGCTGTTATACGTTTATAAACTGTCATGCCAATCATGTATTTTATAATTACTACATAGAGCTGACATTTGATTTAACATTGAAGAGTTTTATTCAAACAAGGAATTAAATGCAATACTTGTTACTGAGAAATATTTAAGGGTAAACGGAGCCCTTGAAGTAATTTTATCTTAAAAAATATATTATTTTACATGTATAAAATACGCAGTTGTGCTTTTTTCATTATATTACTTATTGCTGAGGGTAGCAATCCTGGAATAAGTTACAATAATTAGTTTTTTCTATATGTAGGAAATACCTTATTCTTGAAAAATGTATTCTCGTTCTTTTAAATTGGCTTTTAATTAAAAAAGATTAGGGTTATTAATAAAATCTTACTGAAAACGTTTTGAAGTCTTACGATGCTTTTCTCAAACAACGGAGCCATGGCTCATCCACAGCTTACGCTGAATTTTCCCTAAAAAAATCTATGATCCGTATATCAGCTATGTATAAAATGTTTTGTGAATAGTACCTACTGATGAAAATGAAGGTACACAATTGTATATTGTTGCCGACCCTGATGTATGGAAGCGAGTCGTGGACGGTGAATGAAAGAGAAGTAAATAAGGTAAGCAACGTAGAAATGGATCATTTGAGAAGTATGACAAGACAAGATTGATAGAGTTTTCCATATTTTTTGTGAAATTTTTCTTATCACGTTTTTTCGAAGAATTTTAACTCGAATCGAGTCGAAAAAAAATTGAAAGAAGCTGACTGATAGTTGTGTGTTTTTCTTATCAATCCAGTAAATTGATACGGCACACTTTTTTGTGCAGGCCCTGAATTTCGCCATCCGTCGAACTCCTGGACAAAACTTAACCCTACACGCTGATTGGCTGGCGTTCGGCAAGACACAGGCCGAGCCGGATTAACTGTTTTTTTTTTTTTTTTTTTGTAAGAAATCCTGTGCAGGAGACTCTCTAGATTCTAAAGACTCTAGGGGTCTATGTTAATTTTTTTGTGTTTTGTTGTAATAAAAAGCGAGGTAGTGGTCACAAGGTTTGTCGGCCTGTTGGCCCGAAGTCCGATTATTTGTCACCTGGTGGGCAGAGAAACTTGTAACCTGTAACTTGTACTGAAAAGAGAGAATAAAAACGAAAGTAAAAATAAACATTCAACGAAGTCTTCCTCAATTTGAAGAGAGGGTATCAAAATATTACAAAACTTTTGAATGTATTGTTCTATCTTATTTCAATAAATCAAAAGCCACATTGCCGTGTAATCACGAGTAGGTAGTAGTAGTAGTATATACAGCGCAAATATCTGCGCAATGCTTAATTGAAAAGTTCGCAAACCGGTGTAATTATGTTATATTAATAATTCATCATCCGCGTTCGGTATTAAAGCAATCAATGTCAGAAACACGGCCGGCTCGGCTCAGAGCTATTATGACGTAATGCGATAAACTAAGCGTACGTAGTGTCGGCCTACTCGAATGTACGTTCATTATCACGAGAGGGAAGCCTAATAGAAAATAGCGAGATATTATCCAACTGGTTTTCCTCCTTTAGTGGTCCAAGTAGGTATTCAAAATTTTGTTGTTTTTTTAGGAATCCTGTGTAGAAGACTCCATGGATTTTAGAGACTTTAGGGGGCTATGACACATGTTGTAGTGCCGCAGAGGTGTTGGTGATGTGGCAGTTGATGTCCTGATCCTTTGACGAGCTTGCCGGTCGGCGGCTTTTTTGCCACTTTTTATAGTGTTATGAATCAAAACATTAAATCCATAGATATTCCACATTTTTTGGTTTAGAGCATTCTCCCTTAGAGCCCGTTCCCACTTGGGTGTCGGACCGTATATTAATCGGAGGTTCCAGTGACAGAACATTTTTGGACAAAATTGGTTTCCGACAAGTGTGAATAGCTCCATGCATAATGTTCTGCCACTGGAACCTCCGATTAGTATACGGATCCGACACCCGACAAGTGGGAACGGGCTCTTAGTGTCATATTTGAATTTTCTAAAGTTTTTACATTTACGTAGTAAAAATCATTTTTAGTGACTAATTAAAACTGTTTTTTTTATGTAAAGCATTGTTTTATTTTCAGTTGATTTGAGTTCAAATGCAAGCTTTATCCTTCGTATTTTAACCATCAGATTTGCAGTCTCTGAATAACAGCGTTACAGTCTTATTCATTAGATTAGTTGAACTTAAAATCAGAGTTGAACTCACTTTTCAGTATGGGAAACCTTCTTACTGAGACTGGTTTAAAAATTGAAACCTTTTTATGAATAAGAGTGTTTAGGTATTGGTGACAGAGATATACAATATTGACTGTAATCAATTTCTCATCCTAGAACTCTCGTATACACGGCGAACACTCAACCATTGAGCTTTCAATCCTTTAATAAGCGATTTTTTCTCTTAAAGGTTAAGATTTGAAAATATTTAAGCAGACAAATTTTGCAAGCTAAGAAACATCATTGCTCAGCTTCATCGCAATCCCCAAGCTTGCAGTTTGTTTTGATTTTTCTTTAAATCGCCGCGCTAACAAATTGTTTCGAATAAATCTACAAAGGGCAAGATTTGTACGGAGCGGCATTCACGGCATTCTGATACCAAAAACAACAATCTTAGTTCTGTCTTGGATTGAAAAATATCCCAGGCATTTCCCCGGGTCTTTTAAGGGAATGAAATTCCTTTAGCATTTAATTTAATTGTCACCTGCTTCTCCAGGGCCCGACACGGCTCTCTGAGACATTCCGATGTGTTCAACAAATTCTTGAGTATCGGACAAAATATATCACAAGAATCGAACCACCGAACTATAAAATATTTCAAGATTAATCAATACTCCGCAGGCTTTGAATTTTAGTTTTATATCAGTTTTCATTCTGAAATAGTAAGCTTCGTAGAAATGATGTTGAATTTCAGGCTTACAAAAGCTACTGTCAATGAAACACTTAAAATTAATCGAATTTGAAGGTAGATATTGTATAAAGAAATTAATGTGATAAAACGCTTTATCTTTCAATGAAATTTTCAAAAAGTAATAATTAAATTAAAACACGAAACCATCGATCAAAATAAAACATAAAATGAAGTAACTGTAACTCTGTCGCCATTCCGCTAGGGGTGGCCAGAGCCTCTGCAGAGTTGCCTCCACCGATTGTAATAAAGTAATATAAATATTTAAAAATGTAAATGGTAAAACATTGTTTTAATTCACTTTATTTTATTTGTTTATGCTCGAATATTTTCGCCTAATAAGGCATCTTCAAGAGCAGAATGGTTACAAATATATTTTTATAAAATAATTTTCAAATATTTATAAAAATGGACTTTCACTGTGTTAACAGATCAACACTAAAAAATATCATAAAATAAAGCATTATCCGTTTGCCTGCTAAAATAACTATGCCTAAGATCTTGTTATTATCAGTTTCCAGGCAATCGTCAACGAGTGCCTGGAAATCTTTTGTCTCTTTTTTGGCGTATGATGCTGTTATCTTATTTCTTTTATTCTTGTTGTTTATTGTACATAAAGCTTCATGGCACATGCATTCTCATAGAAAAACTGACATACGCCATAAATGAAGGTTTTTTTTTTGTCGGTGCTTTAAATCCATTACTGGTCAGAAACTGTATTAAAGAAAAGAAACCTTCAAACGTTAAATTACAATGGCTTTTATGAAATAAGAGATTTTGATTACTCCAGTAATTATAACAATCAAAAAGCTCTTTTCGTTTAAAGCTCAAAAAAGTTTCAAGAACGGTAGATGGAAGATAAGTAGCCTTAAAAATTAACTTAATGAAATTACCAAACTCTGATGTATTTACTTTCAATATTGACTTTGAATCCTTTTCCTTTCCGAAATTCCATTTTATTCGTGCGCCAATTTAAACACCCCAGATGTAAGTAAGTACATTACATTTTTATAGGTGTTCATCATCTTCGGAGATTGCTTTTTTACCGCCCAAAAGCGGAACCATTACACATTCAAGGCATAAAAATGGAATTACGAAATAATGCCACATTTAAATTTGATCACGTCTTCCGGAAGGAGCGAGATAGCCGCCAGTGTCGGTAGCGACTTTCTATAAAGATGTCGAAAAGCCTCTCTCTATAAGGCTGCGCGTATGACTCAAATACTGACATCCGGTCCATTTGACCGGTCCGTAGTCCAGTGGTAACACTTCGGACTCGTAAATGGAAGATTGTGGGTTCGAATCCCGGCGAAGCACAGAAAATATATCATTTATATTTTCAAATTTACTCTTCGCTGGGTTGAAAAATTCATAAACCATTACCAAAGATCGGTCATTAAAAGGTCCATCCAGCCTTACAGCAACTGGGTCTTGCTTTAAAATTGCGCTTTCTACAGCGTGGACCAAGCTCGCAGAGGGCTCTTGAAGTGTGATACACACAAAAACAACGCTCACCAAATAAATCAGCCTAATTTAATTTTATTTTAATTTTATTTTTTAATCCCTTTCCGATCGTCTTTTTTATTCAGTATCCTATTTCACTTTGCCAATGTCACCCCTGTTACAGGGAAGGACGGCAAGAGTTGCAGGGTGTATGTCCATTTGAGATTGGTTTTTATGTTGTGCAGGCTCACATGAGGCATGTGCAAGCGCGAACTTGTACATGTCTGGTTGTGGGAATGCATGTAATGTGAAACTCCAATGTAACATATCTTTGCAACTTAGATTAGATTAAATTAGATTAGATCCTAAGTATAAAAAATACCGTTAAAATTTATTAAATATAATATATCGAAACTAAAACGCTCAACAGTGCAGTTTCAATACATTTTCTTTGTAGTATCAGTCTTCGTAGCTAGTCCAGCAGGGACGCGTCCTCAAGTCTACCCACTTTTTTTGTTTTAAATACAAATTGAGGTTGTCGAATTATAATTTTTATGTTACGTAATAATAAACTGAGCGCTGTTGTTTTTTTTAATGGGAATAAATTATCTTAGGTCTGCCTTGTTCAGGCAGCCTTGTTGTTTTAATGGAAAATGTTATTCAAATGTCCGGCAGTCTATTTTCAACATCATTTTCTTAAGTGCCTGATAACCTAAAAATTCGTTTTTAGGAGGAAAATATTATGATATTTCTTTTCTCACCAACTCTTATTTTATACATTTTTTATAAATTTTTATTTAACCCACACATTGATTATCTACATTTCTATGCCGTACTTTTAAATATACGAGTACATTTTACTTCTATTTAATCTTTAAAACCATTTGACTTTATTTCCTAAAACAAGAAGATTTATTCCATTTTCTTATACAACCAACATTCACCGTGTTATTCAAACACAGCAAATCCATGCTTTATCCACCGCATTAAGAGAATTTTCCTTACGAAAAAACGATGATCTATGGATCAGCCAAATGGATCAAATGGATATGGATCAACCAAAAATTCAATCCCAACTCATGTATTTCATAATATGCGGTAAGCAGCATCTTTGTTACATCCATAAAACAATTGTAACCACGTCGGTGAAATGAAATATGCATACTGTTTGTTCTGAATGGAGAGAGAGAGAGCTCGATTAAAATAAATTTATAGCTCTCAATGTAGTCATGAGTCTACTGTGTTGTAAATTCAACATCGAGAGGAGCCCGAGGGTGACCGAGCTTAGCCGAAGTGAGACTCGTGTTGCTCCCTGACTTATAATTTCTTCACTTGCATACAACTGTGTACCATTATTATCATAATATCTCCAATGATGCAGTCTTGCATTCCATACAACTGAGCGAGTCGAAAGGCTTACTTTGCACTGGCGAACTGAATCTAATTGTCGTACGAGTGTTATTTACTCTCTGGTGCTAGCATGCAATTTAATGAGAAGAAACTCAATCTATTTGCACAAATATATCGATACCTAAAAGGTAAAACGGAATGAGTGACATATTAAGCTGACATGAGTTCCTCAGATATATGCACCTTTTTCTGATTTTCTACGAGAGAAAACACAATAAAAGTGTGAAAAACCTGTAGTAGTTGGCATGAGCACTTGCTTATAATTAGTTCACTTACTATGAGAATTTACACCCAATAATTTTTTTATCAACGATTTCTAAAATCAGTGAATCAGCACTTATTCAGTTTTCTTATATTCGATATCTTTAACATTATTTTGTTCTTTTTTATTTTTGACTGCCGTCTACGTTGTCTCTTAATCAGCAATCCTGTGCTGTGTAAAATAAGTCATTTATTAACTAAATAATTCAAGGGTTACTACGTTTTCTCGTGATGAAAGCTTCAGACTATATTAAACGTGATGCATATATCAAAGTAGTTGTTTAATTTTTATTAATTGCGATTAATCTATTTTTAAATCTGAATGAATTTCTGTTGCGTTTTATGGGATATATTGATTGGCTAGTGCCATTAAATGGCACTGTATAATATTCGCAAATTATTGTTATTATTAAATCTTAGCTGTTTTGTAGTCAGCTTTGTATGCAAAATGTGAAACTAAGAAAATTACAAATGCTATCATTATTTGAATCGGCAAATTCTGTATATGTTTCCGAACTAGTTTCAACTGAATATCATAAAATAATTATGGTTTAACCGATCTGCTTACATTTCTCCAGATGCTACGTAACCCAGATTCAAAAGAAGCTACATCCACCAGATTATCCCGCGGTGTTTTGGGTAAGGACTTGGATCTTAGCGAACACTCTCTAAGAACTAGGTGCTCAAAGCTATGAAGCAGTCCTCAAAGGATACAATTTAGTACTCTTCCTTCAAGTATAAAATATCACGTAGGTACAAACTTAACCGTTGCGTTGCACCAAAAATATATTCGGAACCTCTAGTGAGTACAAAAAAATGTATATCATTTATAGTTTCATATATGCTCTTCGCTGGGTTGAATGATTAATATACCTTGACCGATTTGTAGTGTAGATGGAACGTTTTGGACTCGTAAATGGAAGGTTGTGAGTTCGCTTCCCCTTTATATTTTCAAATATGCCCTTCGCTGGATTGAAAAATTCATAATGCCTTTAACAAAAACCGGTCATCAAAAGTGCATCCAACCTTACAGCAACTGGGTATTGCTTGATAATTGCCAATTTGTAGCGATGACCATGCTCGTAAAAAGTCCGGTCGGTAGGGTTCGATACCCACCGAGGGTGTCGGGAATGATTTCCCATTTCGGTGTTTATTTCAAATCCAAAATAAATACCGATAAGGCTTACTCAGCCTTCGCAATAAATGAGAACCAGCCCCCTGGGGAGCTGGGAAACATCTGCGAGGATACCGCAGGCAAAAAGTTACACTATATGTGTAGCTTAGTTGCGTTACTTAGTGAGTAGTTAAGTTTCCATACATTTTTTGGTGCAACGCTGTGAATGAGTTTAAAACGCAAGGTTTTGAACTTGGTGTACTGCCAAGTATAGGAACTGAGCAAGTTTCCCAACCGTCAGCTATAAAGTGTCTCATGGGCGATGGCGCCTTACAATTTGAGCTCGGTTTTGAAAATTAATGGAGTTATCGGGAGTTTGAGTTATTTGTGCAAGCCACCGCTCGCACGGCCATAGACTTCGATTGCTTTCGGATGGGAAACCATTTTGTAATGTGTATTTGAATTTCAGATTGATTGTGGTGGGCCGGCGCGCCAGTATAACCTCTTCCTATCGCGAGCGGGAATGGTATTCAGTCGAGGCTGCAAATGAAACATTCGCCTTTGACCCGAGTATGAAGCATCGCGTAAACTCACTTAAATTGCGTAAATCGAAAAAATGCATGAAATCTAAAACACTCTCTAGGAGTGTCGTGGTATATTCCATGCATTTTTGATTTACGCAATTTTGTATGGTCGGGGTACTGGTAATAAAATAAACTTTGACACAATTGTAACCGCAATGTCAGCGAAAATCACATTCGACCGCAAATTTTCGAAGCCCACACGGAAACTACACATTGCAATATTATTGTGTTTTGTTTTTTTGTTTGACCAGTTTGAACATTTTCATTTGAATGTAGTAAAAAAATGGAGATTTTTTTCTTTTTAAGTAAAACCAAGAATTTTTCTTTAAAATTCTAGATTATTATTTATCCTTACTTTTATATTCATTAGAAGCAAGATGAATGTAATGAGATGTATGATAAAAGACTTGGATATGTACTAAAATATAAATGAAATTTGAAAGCTAATGGAAGACCTAAAAAAACGTAACTTGATCAGATAGATAAAATTGTGAATAACTAAGGTACCTAAATAGAGTAGATGTTATAGAAGGAAATATGTGAAAAGCTTTTGGATATGAATGAATAATTTAGAGAGTTACCTATGCAAGAATAAGAAGAAATGTAGACAGAACCCTGCAGAGGATTTTACCACCCTTAGCAGAATCGGGACAGAGTTACGGTTACAGTTTATGCAAGTCATCCGTGTAAAATTAATAATCCACTTTCATGAATAATAAACATGATATTATGCATTCCATACAATGGTATGAAGAACTTTAATAATGGCTCAACATTCATCTTATGTGCAAGCTCGCGAGATTAAACTGCATCTACTCTAAACTGCAATATTTATAAAAAAAATATGACCTAGATATCGTATGAAATATAATATTCACTTAATCTTTTACGTTCTTTTATAAAGTTTTTTTCTTTAAACCAAATTCATTACCTTCCTCGAGCTGGGGGAAGTTTCCAGAAATAGACGTAGAGATCTAAAGTTCTACAAAATTCCTCTTATAATGAGGCTTTTCTGATTGTAATAAACGATACGATTCTCTTGGTTCCAGACCGTTAAAATAAATATTCTCAAAGGAATAAAGAACTACTTCGCCGCGATAACACAAAAAGCGCCCTTGGAGTGACAATTTTCACGAAACGGCGCTATACCAAGTCATCATTATCATCATCATCATCAATGTGCTCAACGCTACTAAGCTACACAATGGTGTAACTTCTTGCAGCGTTTTCCCCGAAGGAGTCGCATGTGGCGAGTGGAACTTTTTTATTTTTCAGGCAAGGGAGCCGGCCTCACGCCAAGAAATTCATTTGAAGTGGGGGTTTCCCAGCTCGCGAGGTGGCTAGTTCTTATTTCTTATAAAGGTTGTGAACATCGAAACGCAAAATCATTTTTAAAACCCTCAGTGGGATTCGAACTCGGGCTTTCGGCATGGAATGCAAGCACGCTACCAAATGAACCATCGACCGGACTTGCTCAAAATTCAGAAAAAAAATTTTGTCTCGGCGAGCAAACCTCACAGGTTTATTGAGTATGGTCCTTAGAACCAAAATACTTGTTTTTTTAAATATTTGTTTCTTCCTCCCTACTTGAAATATTCGAGATAATATGTTTTAAATAACCGAAAAAAAATGGTATTAACCTTCTCAAAAGTGAAATTAAAGGAGACAAAAATAGTAAGCTAGTATAAAAATATGAATATCCTTTTAATATGAAATTAGCCTTTTATAATTTAAAGTGCAGCAAGATTTGAAAGGCTAAGCGGCCCTCAGTGCCCCGGACTTTCAACGTAAAAGCACTTTCATTATTAAGCGCTCTTATAATGCTTCTTTCACGTGACGTAAATTATATTCACATAATGCAATTATTTATTTTCATTTTGTAGGACCTGCATACAGGCTACATACATCGTGCCTACGCACACACAATTTGCATACTACGAGCTACGAGAGGATAAAATTTTAATTGCGTTATTTTGCACTCGAAAACATTTGTAATTAATTTGAAAACCATTTTATGGCATTGCCAAAAGTGAGCCAACTTTTTTGCAGCATGCGGGGTCAGCTTCATACCAACCTATCCATAATAATATTATTAGCATGATTAATTTAGTGAGCGTTGTTTTTGTTTAAATCCCACCGCAAGAAAGAGCCCTCTGCGAGCTTGGACGTCGGTATAGAAAGCGTCAATTCTCAAGTAAGATCCAGTTGCTGTTAGGCTGGATGGACTTTTGGTGACCGTTCTTTTTCAAATGCATATGAAATTTACAACCCAGGAAAGAGTAGGCAAGGAGTCAGGAATGAAGTAGGTAAGTTCTCTATTTAGGTACTAGGTTGTAAATTTTACAACATTTAACGTTACTTTTGAAAAAGGCATGTACCATTAGTTCAAAATTGTAGTTTTATTTTGAGCAGAGTATTTCAAAATTTGTATGATAAGTTGTGGAGGTGCAACTTCTGTTTTTTTTTTTTTGAAATGCGAATGTAAAATTGAATCTAAAAACTTTTAGGTACCAGCAGTATTTACATAGACCATTATGTTATCAGTGGGATTCATCGTACGTACCTTATGATATCCTCTTTGAAAATGGCCAACTAAAGATGATGAGAAAACCCATAAAACGTTGAATCATGGAGCATTTTATTGTAAGTAGATTTCCTTTGTGCGAATATTTTCCAGTCGAAATTGCGCAGTTGTACAAACAGGTAGTCGCCGTTAAAATAAGACCATTTCTATCCTCCACCCGTATAGCCGCGCGTTTGACCTGTAAAAGGGTCAAATCACCGATCAACATTAATTTTTAACGCGGGTTCGGTTCCACAATGTAACCCTAGAGGCGGAGCGCTGTGTGTGTTTTTTTACAAGGCAGAAACGTCTTTACGGCTCCAGACAAATTTACGAACGACACAAATATGTAAAGTAAACATAAACGAGAGTTTATTTTCAAATAAAAGTGTAGAAGTAAGGTGAGACTTTAGGAGGCGGTCACTACCAGGATGAGATCCCAAAGGTGAGATACCGCAGGCTCTAGCGTTTATAATGCAGTAGGTTTTTTGGAGTATTTTCTAAAATGTACTGTAATATCCTGACGCTTGTTTCTTTTGAATCTTAGATGTTTGTTTTTGAGAGGGTTAGTAGTCATTTATTGTAAAGGCTGAGTAAATCTTGCCGGTTTATTTATTTATTTTGGGTTTGAAATAAACACCGAAACGGGAAATCCTTTCTGATACCTTCGGTGGGATTCAAACCCAAGCTTTTGGCATGGAATGCAAGCACTCTACCAACTGAACTATCGACAGGACCGGTGTAATGTAATCATAAACGTATAAGTTACTTTATTTTTTCACAAAGAAATTCAATTTTGATGAAATAAATTGGCAATGCTTTTGTATTGACTTTATCCACGGGGTAGGTATTTTATTACATCAGGGGGTTGTTTGACTTTAGAAAAATTAAATTCCTCGACAATAGCAATCATATATTTTATTAGTGATTTCAGTTTCCGGGCGTATTCTCTGCGCGCCGCGACAATGGTCGGAGCTTTTGATTTATATCCTTTTGCGCAACAATATGTATGTCCTGGGTGTAGCGGCACAATGCGAGCGCAGTATTGTGTCTGCGAATTGAAGGAGGATTGAAATAAAAACCCCGCCATCCATCTCCGCCGGAAGCGCGATGTATGGCGACGAAACCGAAGGAGAGAAATCCACCATAATGGATCGTCCCGCACAGACCAGGATTAAGGGCGGTGCGAGTGGTGCGACCGAACCACGGCTGGAAGTCTCATCACCACGGTAACTCTTACCTACCGAATATCGGTAATATTTGTATAAAGACCTGTCGAGCTAAGATGACCGCAAGTGAACAGCTGATTAGGCGATGAGACTTCTAGCCCAGGGCCCTCGCGTCCTAGGGGCCCCCGACATGCAATGCAAAAACCCGAGACGTATTAGAAAAATGTAATGCAAAGAATTGTTCGGCAAAAATTTGTTTGTGGACCCAGGTTTTTAAGGTATTCACGACCAAGGGGTCCCTCATTTTTTTTTTATAGAAATTAGATAATGAAATTTTTCCTTTTTTTGGAGTCTATACTCAAAAGGGCCTTTGAGACCAAAGACACCCATGGCTTGAAATTTTATAGTAAAATATTTCAACATAATTTTTTAACAAAAAATACAATAATAAGTTGAAGGGTCATAGGCCTCCCGAACAGGTTTCTTAAAAATAAATTTCAGCAATCAAATAAATAAAGCAGTCAGTAATAGTTTTGGTTTGCAATGAGTATATACTTTTTAGTGTACGCGGAGAGAAAAAAGGGGGGGGGGGCTGACTTTCCCCGCACCAGGGCCCCCAATGGTCTGAATCTAGGCCTGGTCCCGTACCTCGGCGTGGTCGCTCTTTATTTGCCCCACAATGCTCTCATAGAAGGCGCAGGGAACAGGGCCAGGGAGCGAAGCGCGCACATAAAGCGAGACCGGCACAATAACAACCAGAATGGCTATTAGGAATCGATATCGTACACGGACTATGATTGATACTCTCCTTCATATTGTGCCAGAAAAAACCCTTACGGACAAATGGCAAACATTTATCAGGTGACGATGATTTAGCAGGAACGTTTCCGGCTTTTAAATGCTGCTTATTACAGCGTGAGCAGTTTCTATACAAAGTTCATTTTCAATCAAAAACAGATGCTTCTTCGATTGAAATATAATACGTATCACTTGATCTTCTTTTTCAAATTAAAACCAACCTTATTTTTCCTGTTTTGATCATTACGCAATTTAAAATAAATTACTCGCTCACTCGTGCTTACCAGCGCCGAGTATCAAAAATTGCGCAAATACTCAACCAATGCGTAAACAGAAGACATATCTACAGACTAAAACATTCACTAGAAGCGCTCTGTTATTTTACATACATTTCTCCGTTGATTACTTATGCAATCTTTCATACTGCCATTCAATTTGTTTTCAGGGTTCACGCGTGCAGTTTCGTAATAACATCATACCTCGCATGCAATTGCGTGCAAAGCCAATGTCAATTTTCTTTCATCCAACTGCAAACTGAGGGTCTAGCTTAAGTCAGCTTGCAACTAAGTCTTGCCTCTGCTAAGGCGAGGCAGCTGGTACTGATGTTCACATTCCTCAAGTTATGGTTTTCTCTGCGGTGGTAATTGACTCACGCCTTTCCTTATGATTTATGCTCCCGTACCCCAAGTGTAAAGCTTTCTGTTTATAAGTATTTTACCCAAAATGCACTGAAACGTAAACAGCGCTTCAGTGAACGTTTTAGCTTGCGTGCATGTATTTTATGTTTTAACGTAACGTCTTATTCTTGGGTACTGTGGATGAATTACTTTTGTACTTACTTGCGTGCTGCAGCTGCGCATTCCTTTTTGCGCAGTACAAGCAATCCATGGGGAGAAAATAATGATAATAATTGAGGGGCATTAAAGTTGGTAAGGTTTGCTTTTGAGTCATGTCGTAAAAAAAGATATTCAATTTTCAGTTTTTTCAACAAAGGACATCCCGCGATTGTATTTAATTTATTTAATATTCTTCAAAGTATGCTTTCTAAAGAGCTACTGTTAAACTTCAATCATCTTAAACACTAAAGGCGTCACACTTAAAAACGTTCTGTCGAATACTCATTGTGGATAACTTCTTAGTCAGCACAGTGGTTGAGAGGTTATGGCGTAAGATTAAAATAAAATAGCGCTAGCTTGATTCCCTGCTGTTCTGCTAGACGATATGTGACCCTGATTCAACACATGTCATTTCGTAGTTTTCATTTTTACCTCTTGTTGTCAATGTCTGTTTCTGACCTAGACGTAATGAGTTGGGAAATTTAATTGCTCTTCACGAATTTATTTATTTAAATAAAAAAACTTGTTTTTAATGCTGAAATCAAGTAAAATATGTACAAATATGTCGAATAAACTGGTGTGCATAAAATTATGACATTCTGATCAAATGAAATGCATCATAAAATGATAAACCAAATTCAGTATTTACAAGGTTAAACACAGTCGCAAACATTAATCATTTTTCAGTATAAAAGATAGAAATCGAGGAGGAATTTCCAACGACATTCGTGACAGGAATTAAGCGTCTTTCAACCTGTGACAATATCCCAACACCCAACACAATGGTGAACATAATAGGAGGGTCGTGCTTTGGCGAAGTCCACCTGCTTCTTGTATGGGGCTCGGGCACGTCTGCGCAGCGGAAGTGACCTCGGTAGAGAACGACAGTGGGTTGGCCGAAGACGAAAGCACTGAAACTCTTTCCATTGACCGGGCATTGAGGTCTCGAACAGAATAAAGTGACGATCCAATTGTTGTATTCTGAAACTTATCACAACAACAAAAAGTATTGTAGCATCTTTTTATTTTGTTATTAGAAATACTATGTTGCACTTGGTTAAACTTTGTTATTTTTATGTAAGGAAATATTTGCATGATTTAACTTAAATTAACATAATATGAAAGCAGTGTAGGAAGGAAGTATGCCAACTTGACATTTTTTTCTTTCTATGAAATAGAGTAGAATTAAAAAGTTCAGTTTTATCTTAAATATCTTATGTTTATTTTCACCAATGATATTTAAATTTTAAATACCTTTCAGTTAAACTGAAATTACAATATGGGTATTTTTTTAGTACAAAGAACACACAATGATCTTTAGCAATACAAAGGGGAGTTTAGTTTATATGTGAACCTGATTTTTTAGTAGCTAAACTTGTCCAAAATGCTACCCTAATTCACTTAAATCCGCAGGATATTTCTTTTCTAAATTACAGAATTATTTGTGAAATCGAGCGTCAGTGTATCTTTTTAACCTTCCTTCTCTTGCTTATGATATATTTATGTTTTCTCCCGTCACTCAGCTCATCATCATTACTCGGGCCTGCTTATTGCGAACTCTTGTAGAATGGCAATCACCAATCACGCGCACCAACACTTTTTACATGCATTGTCCGACCGCGACAGGTGATCTCGCTCCATAAAGACGCGCGCTTTCATGCCGCTTCCTCCGCTTTATGTCGCGAAAATTGCCGCTCGTTTGTGCCGAAGTGCGGCCGCTTTATTTCGCAAAAGATATCGTTGCGGTTTAAACGATGCCCGTGCCCGAAAGTCGTCATTTTTCATAGCGTCATTAGTCAAGACGAAAGTTGAAGAAATATTTGCTTACAGTACATTTATTCACGTGCAAATTGTACCTACTGTTTTTGCGCTTTGTTTTTAAAAAATAATCAATCATTTAAAAAAGCAAGCTACCGTTAATTTGAAAGAAAGTATACTTACTTATAAAAGTATGAAAACGAAAATTAAACTTTTTTATGTAACCAAAGAAAAATGTTGATCACGCTACAAGGTGGGTACTTTTCAATTTTCTGATAGTTTAAATTGAAAATTTATTCACTTAAACCTTATTAGCTCCAACAGTTAACAATTTAATGTGAATTTATCTCTTACTGGTATTTAGTACGTAGGTAATTATTTACAGATCTGTTTTTCATTAGCCCCTGGTCATTGTTCACAATAAACGAATAGTTAGGCCTTTGCCGAGCCGGCAGATGCCTTACGCGAGTCCCGTTTAACCATTCACTACCCCAAGTATAAAAACTTCACGCTTAAACTCAGCGGTAGCGTTTACCAAAAAATGACTTGAAAGTAAAACATCGCCTCTAGAAATTTTCTTAGTTTAGTATATTTTTGTAAAACGCCGTGGTTGAGTTTAAACGTAAAGTTACTTGGGATACAGAGGGCGTCCTCCCAATACGCTTCCACTAATTTATTATCGGAATATTTATTCGGGGTGGAGAAGGGTCCACAGTCACTCCCTTACGGCGGTTCATTGCGCACCCATTGTCGACTTTTTATTTGATTTATTTGCGGCTTCTTTGTTGAATTTTTACGACATATATATAAATTTTTTCTCCCTCTCCTCTTTTTAAACTTTACAACTTAATCATGTTTCTAGCTCTATTGTGCGCAGGTTGAAAAGCGTCATTTATATAATGGGACTTCGGTGGTCCCCGTATAAATTTGTATTTTGTTGATTTTTGTAGCCTCGCAGTCACCTAAGGGGGCTCTATTGTACAAAAGTGTCTCCTGCACCCAAGCTGTATAAGATTTTTTTTATATCAAAATACCTAAGCCGCATAGAATGTAAGAGGCGTGTTTTTACATATTTGGAAACTTTTTTGTGTCCGGGCCGTCATGTTACAACATTAATATTATTATTTGGAATATTTTCTTGCGTTGAAGTATTGCGTAGAGCAAATGCTCATAGACAATCGTTCACAACAATCAAGCTCCGTAAAACTTAATATTTTGGTCATATAATGAGAGGAAAAAATATGCTCTCCTACAACTGGGCATAAAAGGGAAGGTTGAGGGCCGTAGAGGTATTTGGAAGAAGACGGCTTTCCTGGCTTCAAAACATTCGAGAGTGGACCGGGATGAGAATTGTCGAGGAGCTGTTTCGAACTGCCACGCTTTCAACGTCAGGGGGGGGCCAAAAAGACACGTAAAGAAGAAAAAGAATTGTTCATTAGAAAACATAAAAATGCTGTATTGAGCAACGATGCCACCTTATTACATCGCAACTCAAGTATTTTGATTTCATTGTACGTATTTAGCTGCGGAGTACTCATATGTTTATTCTATTAGTTTTGTATTTCTATGGCTGTACTATTTCTCCCGTCTATCCGGCACATGGCATTGTAGGCAGTCCGTAATGCCACTCCAAGATCGAGTGCAAATGTTTGTAATAACAATTTGAAATCGTTGAGTAGCGCGGTCCCAGTAGGTGGTCTTGACGACCATTAATGTGGATAATAATAAA
Source organism: Agapetus fuscipes (assembly GCA_951799405.1). NCBI lineage: Eukaryota > Metazoa > Arthropoda > Insecta > Trichoptera > Glossosomatidae > Agapetus > Agapetus fuscipes. The sequence goes on from OX637338.1 coordinate 5,718,258, forward strand.
TTCGGCTCCCCTCCCCGCGCGAATCAGACAGCTGTCGCACTCCAGCGGCCATTGTGCCGCTAATGCCGCTCTCACGAATTTGAATTTTAAATTGTTGCTTTCCAATGATCTGAGTATCATACGCGCAACAACTCGCCCGCCGGTCCGTCTGTGCTTTTGTAACTCTCCACTTGAACCGGCGAGATAATTTATTGGTTAATTGACCCGCATGGGATAAATTAGCGGCAATTTGTCTTGATTAAACTGCATAATCTCCAGGATTGCGCTTTGATATGGTGCAATCAAACTCGATTCAAAAATTAGATAGCCCGAGCAGCGTATTCATTTTTATTTCAATTTCAAGATGATCCCCATTACACAAATGACAGCCAATAAAGAACGCGATGCTTATTCTTGTCGTTACGTGTTTTGATATTCTCACATTACGGCGTCGTTTGAGAGGAAAATTTACGTCTTGTATTACGGTGGTATGCGGCAAATTGTCGGCATTAAGTGAGGCGGCTCACGCATTGCGCTCATGATCTTGTATGGAATATTCATATCGCAGACTTGTGTAAGTGTACAGATGATCTTCTAAGCGATTCGTACGAGTTGTGAATGTAATACCTCAGCGAGTGGCGCTCTTAACCCCCTCGTGGGCTTAATGGCGCCTCCTGTTCCCAGCCCACATCTCCCGCCTGAAGGACGCGCGCTTTACAAGAACCTCCCCCGCCCTTGCGGCCTGCCCAGCCCGCTTTGAATTCTTTGCTCTTAGCAGCGCCTGTAATAACTAGCAGCTAATGACATGCGCAACACGTGACGTCTTCCCCCACCCTTTCTCCCTTCTCCCATCTCCCATCCCCTCATGTTCACACACGTCATACAATATTCCTCGAGATATTTCCAGGCTCCCATCTCTGAGCCGTAAGACTCATTCTAAGCCTCAACGTTTTCGTAGGATTCATTTCATTTGCTCCCTTTGTTTCCTCAAGTGACTTTAACTCATTTTCGCTCCCTCTCTGACATTATAAATCTTTGTTAATTACAAGGCTGGCATTATACCGTAAATTTAGTTTATTTGAAACCTCTCGCAAATAATACAACATTTCATAGGCACTTCCAACTTCCCGCCAACATTTACTTATTGTGATTTCTCTTTGTTCCAGATAACTGAATGATCCGGTAGCAGAACATTTATTATCTGGTAAGAATCCAAATATTTACTTATTAATGATAAAGTCTCGGAGCATTAGCATCAAACTTGTTGGCTGAAAGTTGCTTTAACCTTAGATAATATACAAATGGACCAGGACATTGAAATAAAATCAACAATTTACATAAACAGTCCATTTATCACACAGCTGACTGAGCATTAACATTCAAGCGACCTTCAAAGCCCTTATTCGTTTTCACAATAAAGGATTCCCACGAATCTCGATGCCCAAATAATTTAACACTACACAGTATGAAATATCGACTTTAAAGCTTGATTCGGATTAAATATTTGATATTAAAATTTCCTGCTATTCCTTTCATTTCTATACATTTTTCATGATAATGTATGAGTAAAATTAACTACTATAAATGGCATTAAAAACTACCAACCAGTCTTTTCATTGTTCATTAAAATTAAATAAATAAAATACATTTAGATATCATCACCGATTTTACGGAATCTCTACATACACCAATACATCGTTCTTCATTCCACCCAGGTCTAATGAGCGTGCGTTATTGTATGCCCAGTGTAAACAGGAATTCCAAACGCCTCATACTCTCCGCACACACAGAGAGAGAGAGAGAGGAAATTCCTCCCGCCTATTAGCTACAGGTTTTCCTTTGGCTCGCTTTTCCAGCGCAATGTACCGGCAGGAAAAAAAACCCAAAAGATCCACAGCGAACTAGTTCAGCCTATTCGACCGAGAGGCCTCACAATGGACGGCCGCTGTTTCCATCAGCGAAAATGGACTGGGGAAGTCAACACAAAAGAATCGAGGATACTCATTTTGTAGTTGGCACTCTAGTGGCGTGACAAAGTAACACGGGTACACAATTGAAAGCAATCGTAGCATCAGTTTCCAATTAGAATCTAGATAGGACGAGTTTGGAAAGTTAGTAATAAGATCGGGAAAGTTAATGAAGTGTGTGCATTATGCAGGTACGGTAAAGAACATTAACCCAGTTATTTTGCAATGTTTATTAACTCTTATTTAAAGAGAGTAATGAGATCGCTTGAAGAGTTAAACATCATCTAGTCAACGCAAGCAACTTGCTATGTAAATTCATATTATTTTGATAGTATGTTTTATCTTTTTTTTTCACAGAAAACACGAGCTCTCAGCGTAAGAGCACCAAAATAAAAATAAAAATCTTTTCGTTGAATTTGAGGAAGTGTGTGCTTGCTCGAGGAGATTGGATATTACAACTCCTCATAAATATTTGAAAGAACATCACATTGTAAACAGAATTCGCTTCTCAATTTTCGTTTTAATGAACTGAAACCTATCCGCGTGTCTTATCGGATGATAAATTCATTTTATTTTTATTTTCTCATAATAAAAAAGAACGTTACGCTGTGTAATAGCCTAAAAGAGAATAGCTCCGTTTGAGCGTTGGGCGAGGAAAGAAGCATGCTGCTAATGTTAACAGAATAAGTTATTTCCTCCGGAAAATTCATTTTGTAATCTTTGCACATTGCTTTGTAGCGATACCCTTTGAGCGCGGCTCCTTGTACACTATTCTGCTGTAGCAGCTTATAATGGAGAGTTTGTGCAAATAGGAGAGGATGGCGCCTCGAATACAAAACGCAAACTACGTTATCTACCGTGAAATGTGACAATGGAGCGTGCGAAATAATCAATACGAAATAAAAGTCAATCGTAGCGTTTCCTTTAGTATACTGAGCTCTCTTTTTGACATAAAACACAATCAGAAAAAAAAGCATTCAAAGAGTTTCAAATGAGTCGTACAGAATCATAAACGGCAAATTAGTATTTTCCCCGTAAATGAGATAAATCTATTGCAACACAGAACACGTCATGCAATCACAAAATATGTCTTTTTTCACAAAAAAAAAAGTAGATTGCCGCCTTTGCATCTATAAAACTCAAGTTCATTACCATTCAACATTCTTACCATACCTTTATACACAATTTACTTGTACTGTGCATAGGTCGTAGTTTTTTTTTCTTTTTTGTTTTGTTGTAGACAATACACCAGAGGTCTCCCCTTTTAATGGCTATATTCTGGCAACCCTTTTTTGTATAGCTACGCAAAAATGGGTGGGGTGCTAAATTTTGAAATAGTAATAAATAATTTTCTTTTATGGCCGACTTTAATGCGCAATTGAGTCTCCACCATTTTGAAAGACCCGCTGCGCTAACTTGCCGTTGTTGAAAAAATTAACACGACCGAGTTAGATATAATTCAATTTGAATAAGAATATTAACCCATTTTTTTGTTTGTATGCAGAGCTACACAAGCCGCCGTGAGAGCTTTGTTGTGTTGCTTTTATCATCCCGCGAGATATTCATTACATAAGCACACTCGGCCCTGCCCAGTTATTATCCTACAATTATTTTCATAAACACAAAAATGCGAACCCTTTAAACGGAACATAATAATTATCAACTCGAGAGAAATTCATCCATCACAACGTTGGACTAAATTAATTTAAAAACAACTAATGCTTACCCTTTTTACTCATTTATGTGTATTTCAAACATTAAAAAAATATTTGTGAAAATACAATAATATAATATTTGTAATTATGAAGAAGTTGGTAGATATGAGACTGATTTACATTGTTAAAATGGGTTCACCTTAATCGAATGTCATCAAGATGAATGTATGCCCATTTAAAGTTTGGCCTTTATTTGGTAAGTGCACATACAGTATGTGTATGCGTCAACTTATACTTGTTAAATCTTGTACTTTTATATATTATTAATGCAAATTAGATTTTACATTATATTGTAGACTCAATTTTATTGTACAACATTTTAGCTTCTACTAGTCCGGTCGATAGCTCAGTTGGTAGAGTGCTTGCATTCTACCCCGTGAGCTCGGGCTCGAATCCCACCGAGGAGGGTGTCAGGAATGATTTCCTATTTCGGTGTTTATTTCAAACCCCATAATAAAAATACCGGCAAGGCTTACTCAGCCTTCACAAGAAATGAGTACCAGCCCCCTCGGGAGCTGGGAAACCCCCACTTCAACTGAAGTGGTTGGCGTAAGGCCGGCCCCCTTACCTGTAAAAATAAATAGGTTCAACTCGCCACATGCGACCCCTTCGGGGATAACGCGGCAATAAGTTACACTATATGTGTAGCTTAGTTGCGTTTTTTTGCGTAGCACGAATTAAGGTAAACAAAAAAATAAACTGTGCGAGTATTGGATATCGGCATTACTTGGAAATGGAAAATAACTTTTACTATCTACGCATATACTCCATATTACTAGAAACCTTTATGAATAAATTTTGTTTATGAAAAAACAACTTATTTGCATACTTCTTCACAAAACTGAACCGTTTTTTTTTTGTACAAATTTTTTTTTTGTTCTATTCAATAAGTTATCTTTGCAACATTTAATTTTTGAATAAAATAAGATATTTAATCCTTCAAACATAGGCTTATTCAAGTACCCATCACAAGGTCCCACATTCAAATCGTAGCTAATGATTTAATCCCAAGTACTGTGCGCGTGATACATAGGGACCCTAATCTTATTTTAGGATTGGTCCTCAGGAGCGGATCGTTGTATTCCTCTACGCACCAAGGATCATCCCGGGAACATCCGTGGCCCAACCAATTATAAACCAGGTCCAAGCTTAGTCTAAACCTGGCTCAAAATTGGACCGAGCATACAGCAGGGGCAGCTTAATAAATAATAACTGCTTTGTGATTAATTAAGGCCGGGGTGGTAATCCCATAGAACCAGTTGTGCAAGTACACTTTGCATACAATTATGAGCCTACATTGCAGTGTAATGTATTGGGAATTGAGGATTTTACCAAATGTTAAAAAAGAGATTTATCTGAAGGGCTGTTGTGAAATTTGTGTTGCATATTTTGTCTAGTGTTTTTTTTCTATATTTGGAATATGGAACATAAAAAATATAAAGATTAAAAGAAAAAGGGTCTCTCAAGGGAGGGTTCGGGTTTATAACAGTAACTAAAATTAATCACAAGGTTACTATTAACGGAACCTTAAGAAATAACATAATAAATATTAACTTACTGATTTACGATATTTGTATTCACAATAAAATTATCCCATTCAATAATATTGTTTTTATATTTTGTATGGTGTAGAAGATGATCGAGAGATCGAAAACATTCGTGTTTATTAATTAAAATTAAATTAATTAATCCAGTGTAAATAAAACAGTGTTAATTCAGAATTGTTTTGGTTCTATAAAATTTAGTAGAAATTTTATTATTTTCAATTATGGTAACTACCTTTACGAAGGTTGTATATATTGTTCATAAGCTATTTATTGTTACTGCGTTACATATATTCGTCAGTTTGCAGAAGTATTGATTTATAATCAACACATTTTGGAGAAGATTTATTCTTACAGATAGAACATTATTTTAAACGTGTCTATTTCTGACCATTTGTTGGAAACTTTCCAACCCCGTGTAATCAAACATTGTTTAGTTTTAAAAGTTTTACTCTCGTGGTCCGTAAGCGGCCGTGTCCTCTTTCATCTCTTGTCCAACCTTTTTGGTTTATGTCATCGAGACATCCTTTGCACGTTTGTTTTCCCGTAAAATTCGTATGAAATACAACATTAAAGTTAAAATAATCCAGCAATGTTTAACATTAAAACATTAAAACATTTAACATTTACAGTAAAAACATGAGGTCCAGATGCCACATTCTAGGCTATATTTTTAAAAAGGGTGAGCCGATCGCTGCCCCTTGACGGTCATCTTTTATTTTTTTACGTCCATATTCAAAATTTCGCCAGATTCTTTATTTTCCCTACATACCTATTAATAAATTCTTCTGTTTTTAGGCTTTCACGGCCGGATCTAGATGCTTGATTTTCTGGTCTGGAACCAGAAAATCAAGCAATAAATTCTTCGTTACAATACCTAAATGTTTTTCATGTACATTTTAAAAGTCATGACTATTTTTGTGTCCTTCATGGAAATGCGTCGTTCAGGGCAAAAGTATTACAATTTTAATTCGAATCATTATTTTTTTCAAAATAAATAAACAGCGTTTCATTGTAAAAATACTTACCTAAATATTTATGAAAGAAAACATTGATTTATAGGCTTAAATTATTTCTTTATGTCAATTTCAATGCATTGTTTTCAGTAGATTTATATGTGACGCTGTGAAGAATAAATTCTCAACATTCAGGTCATAAATTTCTAAAATAAAATACACCTTGTAGAAGTTGGTTGTCAATGGCGTCACCTATAATTTGATAAGGGACGTTCGCACCTTAAGCAGAATTCCAATGACCTCCTGACAAGGCACTACGTCATCTGAACTCCAAGTAAAAAACTTCACGTATATACTAAGCAAAAAAATTGTAAAAACTGGAATTGCACCTGTAGTGAGAGTTTTAGTTTTCATACATTTTTGGTTACTCGTTATGGCGTCAAGCTTTATACTTAGGGTATTGGATAAGACAATTGTACATTATCCATCCCGCCAACAACGCTATAAATATTTACTTTCAACAAACAAAATGAAATATTCTTAGCCATTGTATTAACAATTGAAGCACTCAATCAAGTCTACAGTACAATTTATTTATAAAGAATGGTCTGGTGAGTTGTTTGCGACGCTGTAGTTTTTTTGTATTTAGACTTACGTGGGTGGTTAAAAAAAACTCGCAAAAACTAGTTTTGCGGGCCAGGCGCCTCGGCGTCAATTATATATGTGTAGGTTTCTAATGTTTGTGAAAGTCAACGAGCGTTTTGCTAAAATTGCAGGATTGCAGCGTTTCGATTCAGCAAACACATATTTTTTGCTGCAAGTAGTAATACCATACAAATCACCAAGTAAATAAAACTTGTAGCCCCATTTTGCAGTTTTTAAAATTGAAAGTTTACAATTTGAAAGAATACTTTATATAAAGCAAGTTCTTTGAACACAAGGTTGATAATAAAAAAGAAAAGTATCTCGTGGTATTTTGATTATCTTCCAGGTTTCAGTCACAGTTCTTCGCTTCATCCTGCGACGAAATGTTTCTTAACTTAAATTTCAAATTAAAATACCCGCTTTGAAAGGCGGAATTTAATACAGGCTAAATGAGATCGCACTGTATCAGTTATGAAATTTAATTTAATCAAAAAATCATTATGATACTTGTAGCCGGTAGGCTCAGGGAAAATTACATTACGGTCCTGCGCGCCGAAAAAAAATTTTTTGCGAAGAAAACATTCGTCGGGTGTAGCAGGCATTATGTATCGGCCGGCCACGTTAATTACGTACTTTCTTTTGATCTTTCGTTCTCTCGCCTTGGGCAGGGGGAAGTGGGTTCCATGTTAGAAATACACAGTGAAAAAACGACACATGACATAACGACAAAGTGACAGAACGATACATGACATAACGACACAGTGACAGAACGATACACGACATAACGACACAGGGCAGTACATCACATGACAACATCACTACGACAACATCACAGGAAAGTACATCACAATAAGAAACCATCACAATATTCACAATACAAAACCGTTTCATGTGCCGTTTAAGGTATGTTCTGTTTTATGTGTATGATGTTTAGTCATAGTAATATATTTTCTGTGTTATTTTGTCCTAGTGATGTTTTGTCATGTGATATTCTGTCATTGTGGTGTTCTGTCATGTGTTGTTTTGTCATGTGTCGTTCTGTCATATGTTGTTCTGTCACTGTGTCGCTCTGACATGTGTCGTTCTGGCACGTGTCGTTATGTCATGAATAATTATGTCATGTGTCGTTTTGTCACTGTGTCGTTATTTCATGCGTCGTTTTGTCTCTGCATCGTTCTTTCATATGTCTTTTTTCATGTGTCGTTTTGTCACTGTCCCGTTCTAACTGTCACAGGGGGTGGCTATGTGCCGCCCACTACCCCTACAGCACCAGGGCCCGCTACCCTGCTAAGCCGTGCTCCGACAACCCCCTCCCTCCTTGAGCGGCTTTCCTCTCGCAACAAAACCTTAACAAAAGCCTCACGGATTCGAGAATGATCGATAACGTAATTATTCATCACTTGTTTACAATACAAACAAATCATTAGTCTTATTTATTCAGACGGAATACATTTTCTGGATTTGATATTATTTGAATATTTTTTTACAGATTTTTCATTTTCGCAAGTTAAATATAATACATACATAACAAAATCTTTTTCTTGCCTTTCTTGATTCATCAAAGGTATTTGCTTTATTTCCGTTTACTCAAGCCTTAATTGTATTTATTTACAATGTCTCAATTTTCCGGCAATAATGACATTATGTTTTTTTGCTCGCGAAGTTTTCGTTTGTCTTGTTAGTTGAAATACATTTTTTTTTATTATTTAAATTATGCTCCACATTTGTCTCGATATTTTATGAGAATCCTAATGAAAGTTTTTGTCCAACTTCTGTACAAAGTATATTATCATATGTACTATAATAATAATGTCAGTGTATGGAAAGTACATGTACGTAAATGTAATCGAAAATGTCAACATTATTTTTTCACCTCGCTGGAAAATCAACAAGATTTTATCACTCGGCGCATGTTGTGTTACCAAACAAAGAATAATATTTTTCTTCGTGAATACTAACACATGAAATACAAACACATGTGTCACCAATGTAATACTTACACATGTCACACTCGCACATGATATTATAATACACCTGATAATAACACATGAAATACTCAGACATGTATCACCAATCCAATACTTACGCATGTTACACCAACACATGAAATTCTAGGATGAAATACTTTTACATGTTTCAGCAATGCAATACTTACACATGTCACACTAACACATGAAATTCTAGCACATCTTATACTAATACATTAAATACTCACACATATTGTGTCTCCAATGAAATATTCTGCATGTGACATTAACACACAAAATTATAACACACCTAATACTAATAAATGTGTAACGAATACAGAACCAATCCGGTACTTACAAACACAAGCACATGAAATTCAAAAACATGAAATGCTTACCCGTAAAATACTCACACATACAAAACTATCACATCATTTCACACACACATGATGACACTTACATACACATGCAATACCAACACGTGTAAGTATATTAAGTCGCTAACTCAGCAGATCCTAGTGAGTATGTAGTTAAGACCCGGCTCGTCTGCGCCATCATATTTGTTTTGAATCACACTTGGAAGTTTCCCAGCGATGGCTGAGTGTTCGCTTGCAGACGCTGGATGTTATTTGCCTGACTCTTCCTTTTTTCCACCCCCTCCCCCTCAGACTCCTTTTGTGCTTATTTTTGGACTCCTATTGACGGAAAAAAGGGACGGATTGTTTACACGGAACCCCGAATTGAATTAGGAATGAAAAGCCTTTTCCAGTACACCAAGTAAAAACTTTACGTTGAAACTAAACCATAACGTTTTTCATAAAAATCTATATTTAAACAATTACACTCGCCAGAGACGCTGTTGTATATCCTACATTTTCCTTATTACGGGAAGATTGAGTGTTTACGAAAAGTTGTGTACTTGGTGTTCAGAAGGCCTACGTCTGTCTTGTCGTCTACGAAGCTACGCCGTAGGCAGTTGGTTATTCCAATTGGACTCGGCTCATTCACTCATTTTAGATTGTGTAGATGTTACGAGTAATTTTTGTTTTTCATTATTGAATCATCTCTTGTTGTAATTCGGAGAGTGCGAAACAAAGAAGTCGGTAGCAGATGAAGCAATTATTACGGTTCATTCACTTACTATAAATGTGTCAATATTTTCAAGAAATTTCCATCCCCCTTTACTTAAGTAAATACAAATAGTGATGTATTTTGGAATTATGTACAGACTGATTTTTTCTTATAAAGGTAGTAGAGACGTAGAGTGAAGCTATAAATTTCAGTGACACTGAAAGTGTAAAGTCAGTGGATTAGTAAAATTTATGAGTAAAAACCTCGTAAAAAAAATATATCTTGGACCGGTCCGTAGTCCGTAGTGCCAACACTTCGGACTCGTAAATGGAGGGTTGTGGATTCGGATCCCGGCGGAGCACAGAAATATACCATTTATATTTCGAATGTGCTCTTCGCTGGGTTGAAAAATTCATAAACCTTTACCAAAGGTCCATCCAGCCTTACAGCAACTGGGTCTTGCTTGAGTATTGGCGCTTTGTAGCGACGAGCAAGCTCGTACACCTCTGTGGCACTACAACAAGTGTCATAGACCCCTAGAGTCTTTAAAATCTAGGGAGTCTCCCGCACAGGATTTCTTAAAAAAAAAAAAAAAACGTTTATGTGACTTTAAACTAATAAAAAAATACCCACATCATCGATATAAATGTGTCTTTTTCATTCAGTATAAAGTCGCAATGCTAACGTTGAAAATACGGGACCTTAGTGTACATTTGTCTGAATAAATTGTTGATTCGCTTGTCGTGCTAAATTCGCCACATAATATTTTTTTCCAATAAGTTTCGTCAACGACATTTGACCAAAACACTAAACCTAGACAGTCAGACAACTAGACAAAAACAATTTGAACGAAATTAAAAGTAAAGAAATAATTTATTTAAGATATATCAGATAAAATATTTTTGGGTTATAGACGTATTATTCGGCCAGCATAGACGCGATCACCGCATGAGCCACCCACGCGTAGTCGCTCCAGACTCGAACCGCGTCCCCTCCACTCGCTGTGACCTTATGTAGCCTATCATTAAGCCACAAGTCTAATGTCAATCGACAATAACTTACAGCGTAGTGGACTTGCCAAATATTCATGCATATTTTTTTGCATAAAATCGTAAGCAACGTAATAAATGTATGCAAAGTCTCAGTGGATTGTTATGTGAAGATTGAAGAGAGAAAATCATACGCAGTAGGTAGTAAATTTATTTTAGATTTACAGTTTTTTTTTATGTGATCGTTATTTCTGAATCGTAGTATGTTTGATGTATCAAAACATACAGTTCTCTATGAACTTGACAGGAACCTTTGCCAATAGACACAACAAAGTTGTTTTATCGATTACAAATATATATTTTATAACGATTACAAAGTTAATGCCTCTTCAATCAATAAAATCCATAATATTAGCTGCAAAGATATGCTAACATTTAAGGCTCATATTAAATGCATGTCTACAAACAGACACATGTAGGTTCGCCCGAACACATTCTGCAATTCAATTCATCTAATTGGAGATATTCAAGTTAGATTTCTTGAAATCAAAACAACCGTTAATTAATATGTTAACGTATTTCTGAATTCTTATTTTCAGCAAGGTAATAAATGAATAAACAAAAGCATCTGAATACGTTTGTTCACCTCAAGTAAAATACACGACCTTTTTCGAAAAATGAGTTTAATGTGTTCACTAACTCAGTTGTTATATTTATTATAAGTATACTGTATAGGACTCAAAAAGTAAAGTTTATTTTTACCATAGTCATGGCGTAATAGAGTTTTTGCACGGTTTATTGAATTCTCAAAGAATATTGTGAGTCTCCTTTTGTATTGGCAGTTGTGTTATGACCTCTCAGAGAGCTCATTACGTCTCACTTGAACTGAAAAGCACTTTCAGTAATAGGTTAACCACAGGATCGCCTCGGAACAAGTTGTTTACCGTCTTTGCCGCTGGAAATTCTGCTTCAGCGAATGCCTGCGTCCCATATCACTGCATCGCAAGCTGCATGCTACCCTAATGAAAAAAACTAACACAAATTCGAGCACTTTTACGAATATTTTAAATGAATAAAGTTGCAAAAACATTAAAAAATTTAAAGCAAACGAAACGATAATAATTGCAGTAATTAAATTACTAGTAATTTAGGTAGTTGATAAGCAGACACTCATAAGTCTGCGCTTTAACATGCCGCATGTGTACTTTCAATTCAAAAACCAAACCTCAAATGAACATAAGCTCTGAAATTTTTTCCGACCTTTCCTGAAACAGAGGTGTCATTACCATCAGTCTTATACCAACCCATAAGTCAAAGGTGTATGGTAAAAGGTATGTGTGCAAAAAACCTTTAGAACGAGCCAATATAATAAAATTTCTTTGGACATGTATCAACCTCTTTCGATATCAATTTAAAGAAGCTTCAAATGACACATTTATTTTTCATACATTGATCATTGTAATCATTGGTGTATGCATCAAAGTATCCCTTATATGTCGATGTTTTTTTTTTTTTAAGAAATCCTGTGCGGGAGACTCCCTAAATTCTAGAGACTCTAGGGGTCTATGACACTTGTTGTAGTGCCGCAGAGGTGTACGAGCTTGGTCGTCGCTACAAAGCGCCAATACTCAAGCAAGACCCAGTTGCTGTAAGGCTGGATGGACCTTTGGTGACCGGTCATTGGTAAAGGTTTATGAATTTTTCAACCCAGCAAAGAGCAAATTTGAAAATATAAATGGTATATTTTTTGTGCTCCGCCGGGATTCGAACCCACAACCTTCCCATTCAGAGTCCGCAGTGTTACCACTGAGCTACGGACGGGTCAAAAACGGGTCAAAAACGGGATTATCATGGATTGTCGTAGTTCTTTAATACGAGAAGGTAGATTTTTTTTCAAAACGATGTCGACAGACTACAAGATCATACAATTTTAATTAGGAGGAATCTGCGTTCGTAAATATTTTATTATAATGGTTTAATTACGTATTATAATGTTAACACATTAATAAAATAGTCTGTACAATCATTATGTGCTTTTCATGTATACGAAAATGGAGTATATTTCTTCTTCTTCTTTTGGTGGATATTTTGACTTCAACATGGCTATTTTGACCTTGGATGCTGCGGCTCGAAACAGGGACTTCGTACTTAATTAACCGCATTTCTTTGTGTTGGAGATTCGCCTTGTTCAGAACAAGGTTTTTAAACTGGACCTGGTAGTGTGTCCTGCGCGCTTAAGCCCCGACCCCCAGTTCTTTATAAAGTTCCGCCTCTGGTAACGACTTACAGCGTCCATCCATTACTTGGGAGACCGGCAACATAGTTTCAATATTTCTTACGATTTATCATAACTGGATGGCGACAGGAACACCGCTAGCGACGCCATTAGACACGAAGGGATATTGCTTTATTGATATACGAGTATCAGACCACATATTGGACACTGCCATGTCAATTTATTGAGACAATTCACAGGAGGATGTGGGTGAGTTTAAGTTGCTTCAAAAGAATCACAAAAATCATAGAAATGCGGAGGTAATGACCAAAAGAAATGCGTTCTTTTTGAGTGAATGATTTACCGGTGTCAAAAGTAATGTTTTATAAATTTAAACCACTTTATCAAATCCTTTGACGTTTCATTAAAAAAGAAATGGAATTCATCTTAAAATCATCACGCGTCATTACTCGTCATTCCATCATCTTCTGTCATTCTCTACGACACAAAAAGTAATGTGAAAAATTAGCTTTTAATCCTTGGGTTAATGATGTTTCCCCACATAGCGTCGAGTTACACAACTTTTTCGGTTTGGGCCTGTCGGCTGATATCGAACTCTGGCCTTTGTCACCCCGTGGTTAGGGCTCAAACTCCCCTAAACTCTCGTCCGCTTTTACCCCTAACCCCGCGACAACTTTCGGACGGTTAACTTTATATTTATTACATTACTTTTTCATTTCCTTTTCACAACCTTTTTATAAAGGGGAAATTAGAACGATGCTAATCTCGGTATTACGGATCGCTTTTCGTTCGACGCTTTTAACTCTATTAAACTTTGTAACGTTAACATGGTTCAGATATATTTTATTACAAACCAAAAGATACGCAATGCCATTAATAAGTAATAGCTAAAAAAAGATCCGTCCCTTTTTTCTTCTTCTTGTGCCTCTTCAGTGAAGATAAGCGATCATCTTATGAAGATTCACGTTGATAAACGCAACTACGTAACTAAGCTACACATATAGTGTAACTTCTTGCCGCGTTATCCCCGAAGGGGTCGTATGTGGCGAGTTGAACCTATTTATTTTTACAGGTAAGGGGCCGGCCTTACGCCAACCACTTCAGTTGAAGTGGGGTTTCCCAGCTCCCGAGGGGGCTGGTACTCATTTCTTGTGAAAGCTGAGTAAACCTTGCCGGTATTTTATTTCGGGGTTTGAAATAAACACTGAAACGAGAAATCATTTCTGACACCCTCGGTGGGATTCGAACCCGAGCTCACAGCATGGAATGCAAGCACTCTACCAACTGAGCTATCGACCGGGCTACTGCATAAAAGGTAGATATTACTCTCCTACAAAACCCACTCTCGCAGGTTCTTCGACAGAAATGTTCTCCTCCGACTTGAAGTTCGTCACCCCTGAATTCTTACCTGTATGATGAGGTTAAGTTAGAAATATTCCTTATATCTCTATACGTCCAAAATAAACCAAGTTTTTGCCTTTTGACTGATATCAAGATATAAATCCGAATATATCAATAAAAATGATTTAACTTCAACGGATCTGTTGAAATGTCATCTTTATGAGTTGAAAATCTTTTTATTGCAATCCTTCATTTCTCAATTTACGCATAATATGAAATTGAAAACATTTAAGTGTGATCTGTCAAATGCCAGAGGTGAAGTCCCGATGTTGCGATCATAAATAAAGTAGGTGTGTTGGAGGACAATCGTTGCTTATTGTCGTGCGACCGAGCGCGTCACGTGTTGACCGTTAGGTGAATCGTTTCGGCCGGTCGTCAATTTTGAGTTATCACATAATTTCACACGGCCCACGCGAAGCGACGCAATCCCATGCGACCCCAATCAGTGTATCGTCAAATTTACCTTTTTTATGAAGCGTCGTTAACGCGTATCAATACGTGGACTGACCCAGTTGTGACTAGAGGTCAAAACGAGGACCAAACATTCAGTAACTTGGATTCTACAATTGTTTGAAAAAAACCTGAAACACTGATTGAGTATGAGTTGAATAGATTTGTATTCAACTTGCATTTCATTTGTATTCAAGTTTTTTTTTATATTAATGCAGCTTAATTTTCAATTTCTACCTCTCCTTTTTTGTGTGATACTCGGCAAAATTTGTAGGGTTTATTTATTGGAAGCTTGGATTGTAAATTATATGCAGCATTTTTAAGCGTGAAAATACACAGGTCTGTACGCATTTAATATTAATTTTAAATGTTAATATATCTATGCAACTCAGATTATAGATTGTGATTATACTATTGTATCTATGCGCATTAAATCATAAATAATATTTTACCATTTTTGAGTTAATTAATTTGTTTTCTAAAATCAGACAAGTACGAGTATTTTATGAATGTTGGCTCCAAATATAACATATTATGTAACGTTCAGTCACACAAATATATGCCATTTGGATTACGCAATTATACATTTTTTTATTATTTAGGTACAAACGTAGCGTGGGGTAAAAGTGGAAATTGCGTCACTGTTTCAAATATCGGTCGATGTTTAGGTTTGCCGTCAAAACGACGCGAATTTATGCCCGTCATTCTGCGAGCGCGTGCATGCAATGTAATAACAGGATGGCTCATGATCGATGGCTTTGCAGAATGCGCGCTGAATTGGGTAACGCGCCCTTGTTGCAGCGCATCCCGATGATTCCTGTCGGCTGCAAGCGCATATACCAAGTGCAGAGAGCATTCCCGCTTCCATACCGCATGGGACTGAAGTGTTGGCGCGCCTTCTAGAGACATACTCAATCAGCGAATACGTCAAGTATGATTAATGAAATCCTTTCCTATTCATGTTCAATGAATTTATCTATGTCTCAGTGATGGTATTCCCGTTTATGGTTCAAATGAAGTTTCCTTTAAAAACGTTTCGGATGATACACTTGAATAAAAAACGGTATTGCTTTCTGCCCACACTACATCTGAAAGTTATGTGGGTTTTTCGATTTCTTCCGAGATTTTAAGCTATAGAAAGATATTCATCCGATTCCGAATTTTCCATGGGATTCTTGCCGCCATTCAGGCGGATATAATCAAATAAAGGACACTGGGTCACGACGGCCGGAAGGCGCGTCCCTCATCGCAGTGAAAGGAAAAGTTCCTTAGAATGGCCGCTGAAGGGAGAGAGGCGAATCTTTAGCCCGTCTTTACAAATGCTAAACGCCGGGCCCGGCCGCGGTCCCGGGACTTTGACAGGTGTGACTCGACAAGCCGGAACTAAAGACGGAAGACCCGGATTCCCAACTTTGACGTCACAATCTGATATTGCTCCCGCGCGGTGTCCTCGGCCCGCCGCACACATACATTATTCAAACGAATTATATTTAAGCCATTCCTCTTGCCACTTTAGCCTCGGCGGTGATACATAGTCTCCTTCACGCTGGATAAATACGCCACACGGGGAGGTACCTGCTTGCGTGCGTGTACCCGGCAGCCCTATCCATTAGCACCTTAACTAAAACAAATACGACTGAATTAAGCAACTTTTTTGGTGATGTATTTTAATTCCTGCGCAAAAGCCAGAATATTTGCTTTACTTCTTAACACCTTCCATGTATTTACGTGTATCATTTTCATACATTATACACGTAGAAAATTTACATAAATATCTTATTACATTCTCACGAAGCGCGTTACGTCATCAATTCAATTCGATACATTTGTATTCCGAGTTTCGTTTATAATTTATGGCTCCATTGAAATGTCACCATTGAATTATCGGCGATCAGCTTTCAATAACTCGTGTTAAGTTATAGAATCTTCTTGTATTACATGCTGGAGTTGTGAAGCAGTTTCCATAAAAGAATGCAGCTTATTACTTGCCAGAGGACCACACGCCAAGAGCTGCACTTATTCCGCTTCATCTAGCGCTCAATCGCAACGAGGTCACAGCGCCGTTTCTACATCTCTCTTTACTTTAAAGAATCGCCGCAAGTAAACCATCTCGGAGTGTAAATACTCTACTGGCTCAGCTATGGCGCCTTACAACTCTTACAACACACTCTAATTTATCCATGTGCTCTTTGACCGCGGTCTCTAATGGAGTAATCACTATGTGCACTCCCAACGCATCACTCGAGATGTGTTTACTTTGTTTTCTCTCATTTTGTGCCGTTAACTCAATAAGTTAATCAATTTTATGGTGTGTAATTTGATAGTTTATTTAAGTACTTTTCATCTCCCAAATGCTTTGTTTTCTAATATGCTCTAAGAAAACTTTTTACTTACAGTATTTTCTAACGTATTTCGGAAAAGACCCACAGCACGAACGATGTACCGTATTTTTCATATAAGTAATAAATTACTAGAAAAATAGGTAAGGATCAAAATTTTCATCGCAAATGCAGATCTATATTTCACAATTTCGTGAATACAGTTGCTTTGCTAAGTGCTTCAATTTTCCACGCACATAAGCATTCATCATCCTTATCCAGCAGCGACTTGTGACTATATAAGTATGATGAGGAACGCCTTCACTTGTATTTAATCATTTATCATTCAGCGAGCAGCCCGCCTGACAAACCTAAATCTTGCCACTCTTCCATCGCGAATTCCAAACGCCAGCGAGACAATTATTCAATTGTATAAATCTGGGAATACCCGAGACGTCTTAAGAAATTCCCCGGCGTTAATGTCGCTGAACGTATTTCACAATGTTTGAGCTGAAACCTGAAAGTTTACCGGCTTAAGCGAGTGTAGGTGCTCGTTACACAATAAAGTATCTGCGCCCGGAGGAGCGAACTTGGATTAAGGCATTGTTATGGGATGATATAGATTTACACTCCAAGGTGAAACTGTAATACCGAGGAATTAGTGGAGTTACCTTTAAGTTGCGAGTATACCGCTATCTGTTCGCTTATACGAAAGTTTGTTCGTGGGTGAGATTGCGGTGTTAATTTCACTAGGTCGGCGGAGAGTCGTGCGCGCAGGAGAACCTCCCAGTTCCCGCCTCGGCTGCTCCATGTAGCTGGGCAGAGCACCAAGTCTCTCGTGTGATATCGCCGCTGAGTTATTGATGTCTCGGGCTTATTGCCGGACTCGCAGGAAGCCCTGGGCGGGCCGTGGCTTGTAAATGGACTGTGGTCGGTGTGTGACCCAAAAGTGTACTAGTTCTTGGGAATCGCCCCAAGATGTGAGTACTGGGAACTTAGTTCAAATGTTAGTATTATGGCACTCTGTATGTGTGCCACAGAAACTGGGTTAGTTCGATACTATTGCAAATTATTACTTCTAAATAGTCCATACTCGTATCGCTTTGGAGTTGTTATCATATAATGCATAAGACGAGTCAAACTCATAAGATACACATGTTTATTTGTGTAGAAGTACGACATAGATGTTGAAGTGTGATTGTGGGTTGTATTGTTTACTTGAATACATTTCCTCCGAGGGAAGCACACCCAGCATTCTCCAATAACTCACGCCCGGGTTATATTACTTACCTGAAATTTCATCTGCGACGTTAATGAGGATTAAGAATCATCGAGCAATTACTGCCAGCCCTATTAGCGCGCTCATAATGCGAAGTGAAACATATTAAGCGAACACCCCGTGCTGATTTATATGCATAAAATGTTAGGCTCAGTCCAATAAGCAACCTATTCGTTTGTAAACTTAGCTTAACGATCGTCCCGGGATCACACCGCAATTCACTGCCTCGCTTCGCCCACAGTTCGGATAGTCCCTTAGCTACCGTGCTATATACTCCAGGATACATAAATCTGAATAGGTATTGTAGTTAGGTAATCATACATACTTGCACGTACATACATCTACATGTGGATTGTAATCTTCGATATTTCGATACGAAGAACATAGTGCCTGTATACATAGTTTGCCCTTGGGTTTATCCCGTTCCTTACGAATGCGAAATCAATACTTTTAAATTACGTACGAAAATGTGCACACCGGTATTCGGATACATGAATATATGTATTGTGAAGAAATAGGGTGTATTCATTTTACGGAAAATATGTTCAAACCAAATTAATGTTGAAATGCATTACTTTTGAGAATTCAATACATGCAAAATTTGAGAACGAATATGTATCAAATTTATAGCTCAAAGTAGCATTAGTTAAAAAACTGGCTTCAATTTGATGAAATAAATTGACATATTATGTACGTACATACCAAATAGAATGAAAACACAGAGTTAATATAGGTTATAATATCGATCGCATACGAAGCTCCCCTAACCTAGAGCCGACCACCAAAACCACAAGTATTTATTCTCTTCAGATTAAAACGCTTCCCCTCTGTGTGAGGTAGAACATAGCTAACTGCCAAACAGAGATAGAAACGCTGCTGTCTCTTACACAAAGCCAGGATCAAAACATGCCGCCAAAAGCTGGAGTAATTGAACTGCGATTATGGAGGTTTTACTTGGATACAGTGGGTACTGGGGATGCCCTGGGTACTGGGGATGCCCTGGGTACTGGGGATGCTGTGGGTACTGGATACAGTGCGTTCTTGAATATACATAATGGATAATGTATACTTGAATACCACAGATGGTTCTTCGATACAGTGGATACTGGATACAATAGATACCTACTTGGATACAGTGGACATGGTGAAAACTGAATACCGTGGATGCCTACTTGGATACTATGGATTCGGTGTGTATTCGATACGGAGGATGACACTTGACTACAATGGATAACCACTTACATACATAGAAACACTCGAGGCTTGCACATACATGGTGGATGATACTTGCATACTGTGGATACGTTGGATATTGGATACTGAGGATCTAAATCTAATCTAATTCTAAGCTGCAAAGATATGTATCATTTGAGATTCATATTAAATGCATTCCCACAAGCAGACATGCATAATTTCGCGCTTACACATGCTGCTTGTGGACCTACAATATAAAAACCCCAATCTCAAATGAACATAAGCCCTGCAACTCTTGCCGACCTTCCCTGAAGCAGGGGTGACATTGGCAAAGTGAACCATTTTTTACAGTATGGGTGGTCAGCCGCATATTAACCTATCAGTCAAGGAGAGATGATACTTGAATACAATGTTTACCTATATGGATATAGTGGAGGCTTAAATATACATAGTGGATGATACTTTGATAGCGTAGTTACTTATGGATATATATTAAAAACTTGGATACTGTGTATAATTTTATACAGTTGTTTCTTGGATACAATATGTACTTGGATGCATTGGGAATTTGGAAACCGTGCTTACTTGGATACAATGTATGTTTTGTTACTTGGAAAAATAAGTTACTTGCTTACGATGAATACTGGGATTGATTGAGTATTTGGATACAATAGATTATTGTATACTGTTGATGCGTTGGATATCGGAGAATGTGCATTGATGATACCTGGCGGACTGATGAAATATCATCCAGACGAATCCTTGGTGCAATTACGCTGTCTGGAAATCAATTCCACTATCTCTAATTAATTTTCCATTGCAATAACGCGTTTACCAATGCAAACTATAGCCTGTCAAACTGAGGTGAGCATTCTATAGCGAGTAATAAGGAAAACTTGATCAAATATGCATTTTTGTAACTAATACAAAATATTAAGCAGGTTTTCTCTTCATGGAACCAGCTGCCACTGGAAGTCCGAGGCTACCAATCTAGAGAAACCTTCAAAAAACTTCGCAAGACCCACAACTTCGCTGCGAAAACACAGCAAGCGCCCTTGCAGGGAAGATATTTCACGAAACGGCACTGTAACAAATCATCATACTCATCATCAATAACAATTTTTCGTAGATAACTATAGGACATTCCATAAAACAAAATACTTTTAAACTTCAACATCTTTAATACAAAGAATCTTGGTAAGACAAATGAACTTCATACCTCTAAAATTTGAAGTGAATTCATGGATGTCTTCGCCTATTCACTAATCAAGAGATTTGGGTACAGCACAACAAGGCACTGCCTTTCGAAGATGCTATGCACATTTTACTTTTTATTTATTTAGAGTGTCGATCCCCGTATCGTGGCAAATCTGTCAAAGATAGATCGTCCATACACAGCTCTCCAAGACAAATCCGCCACACAACAATTCGTCCTCACGACTTTTCGGTCAACGACATTTCGGTCACAATATATGGCCCACATACAGTCCATATCCATTTTACAGCCCCAGTATGTGGGCCTATATTGTATGTGACTGAAAAGTCGTTTAGACGAACTGTCGTGTGACAGATTTATCCACGGCCGGTCTGGTTGTGGAACAGTCAATCCCATTCACCTGTGAATAGAAAATTTAAAAAAGTTTGTGAGTCACTGCTTCGTTCGCTTTCCCCGTAAACAAGTGCATTCACGGTGGTTTACAAACTATCGAATTATTTGTCTTTGTGTATTGGAATTCTGTGTCAAATATTTGTGCTCAAAGGGATCGTTAGCTTATCAATTATTTCAAACATATCGTTTATTTTAATTAGAAGCTTCCGTGCTTGAGTTCTGTAGCATCAAACACGGCAATCTAGGTTTTATTTATAATTAGATGAATGTGTAGAAACACAGGAAATCATTTTCTCATCATTTCCATATATTTATCTTATTTTCTAAAATAATCCTAGATTGCTGCGTTTGGTTCTATACGACTCATTGAATCTAACCAATTTCATACCATTTAGCTGCGGCATATCTATTTCTTACCGATTTTATGAGAATCGGGGAATTTTTCATTTTACGTAGGTATTTAAAAAATAAAAATTCTAACTAAGACGATAGCTTAATGTTGAAACATCCTGTTTTTCTTCCAGATGGGCTTTGTTTCGAAGTTTGACACTGGTTTTTCTTGTTCCCAATTTTATTCATACTGTAATGTTTTAGGTTCGAAAAGTCTCTAAATTAAAACATACAGGTCTTCTTTCAGGATCTTTTTTGCACTTTATTAATTTTACAAGTTTACATTTATTTTTAACACTTTTGGTAACACAAATTTATTTTCACAGTTCAGTATCGCTTACACTCTTCAAATCAAAGGCAACTATCTCACTGACTTAGTGCACTCAATTGTGCTCCTTATACTCTGTAGTGACAGAAGTTTCTAGGAGCTAATTTTGCCAGTTAACTCGCGAACATTCTATCAACTTCAAGAGTACAAAAAGATCATTTAATTTTTAGATTTCTTATACCTTTAATTATTGCTACCTACGGTGTACACCTATATTAATCTACTTTTGACATAATACTATAATAACTATCACTACCTACGATGTACACCAGGTGTACATCAGGTGTACATCGTATTAATCTACTATTTACATGACAATACCAAGATTTGATCTTGTTAAAAATGACAAAAAAAAACGGATTTTTTTTTAACTCCTCTACCAGAAATTTCACTACCATACTATGATTTAATCTGAGTTACATAGATATATTGACATTTCAGGTTCGTATTTAATGCATTCCCATAAGCAGACGTGTGTAAGTTCGCGCTCAGACATGCTGCATACATAAAATAAACCAAACCTCACATGAAACTACTGCCGCCTTACCCTGAAACCGAATAGGCATTGGCAAAAGTGAACCAAGTTGTTACAACATTGGGAGTCAGCCTACAACCTTTCAGTCAACGAGCAGGTGAAAATTGATCTTCAATAAAAGGGGAATTCAAAAATCACAACTCACAGAGCTCCCGGTTTCCTCTACTCCTAGCCTATTTGGACACAATTCACGAGTCCTGAGCTCACTATAATAAACCTATATTATGCGTAATCGTACTCGTTCATATTTGCTAATCACACTGTTCATATCTTATACTAACCTATTGAATTATACTAACCTATTGAATTATACTAACCTATTGAATTATACTAACCTATTGAAAGGAGTAAAAATACATTTTTTGTGACTTTTTTTCAGCAAGCTAAATCTTGAGGCTCATACGTGTGATAGCATCATGTAAAAATTCAAAGAATAAAACCCTAACAATGGCAGACTACCTAAAATTTGCGATGGAAATAATGGCACTGTGGAGTCAAAAATATCAGCACAATGGGATGTGAGGGGCGTAGAGTTTAATACGCTGAGTTATATATAATTTAAGCCTTCTGTTCTTCAAGTATAAAAATTTACGTCCATACTCAAACATTCTATAAATGTATGAAAACTAAAACGCTTACTAGAGATGCTGTTTCAGTTTGCGTACATAAATTTGGTACAACTTTAAACTGTTCAATTGTATTTTGTACTTGACAATAACCGAGAGGGAAGTCGTTCTGGCTAAATGCCCGTCGGCTCTTAGATAGAACTTCACCGTAACTAAACGTTTCAACACAAATATGAAAGTCACCAAAAAATGTATAGAAAATTAAACAGCGCTTCTATTGAGAGTTTTTGTTTCCATATATTTTTGTTCACTTGTTATAGTCAAGTTTGGAAGCACTTGAATGTACTTGAACGAGTCTAGGTGAGGTGCTAATTAAGGGTCCTATCCTCGGTATGAAACAAATCATCGAGTGCTACTTCATACGAAGAGTTTCTATTAATTAAGACTGACCAGTTGGCCGGTATTATCGCTTAATCAACTATGAAAATTTCAAACCCGTTCGAAAGGTATATTATGCTAAAATTTGAGCATCTAGAATTTTTTGCATGGAAAATTTCACTACCTACTACTTTTGTGAATAAAGCATCAAATTAATAATTAATTATTAAAAAAAAGATATTGTGTTGTGTATTGTTGCGATTTACTTTGAGTCCATTGTAATAAAATTTCAATTTAATTTATTTCACTCAAATTATTTTTACAATTATTTGCTTACATATGGTTCACACTTAAACTTCTGTACTGCCGTTTTCACGGCACGGGTACTAATGTGGTACTGATCTTTCTAAAGCACTGCAATCCGTATTTATAGAGTGACTAGAGTCATAGTCATAATAAAGTCATAATAAAGTCCAGAGTCATAATAAAAGAAGAGCTTGTATGAAGAAGGTTATGACTCTGGAGGAAATGAAAGAAGTATGTAAGGACAGAAAGAAATGGCGGTTGATCTGTAATGTTGGCGAATAGGGTTTATTAAATTGGAATTTGTTTTTATTTGTAAATGGATATTTTGTATTTGGATATTATTATTTAATGATGTATAAAATGTAATTTGTCGTGTGTGTGTGTTCCTTGACTTATAGGTTGGTATGCGGCTGACCACCCATGCTGTAAAAATGGTTCACTTTGCCAATGTCACCCCTGTCTCAGGGAAGGACGGCAAGAGTTGCAGGGTGTATGTCCATTTGAGATTTGATTTTTATGTTGTAGGTTCACATGAGGCATGTGCAAGCGCGAACTTGTACGTGTCTGGTTGTGAGAATGCATGTAATGTGAATCTTCAATGTAACATATCCTTGCAACTTAGATTAGATTAGATTAGATTAGACTAAGGGCTAGTGTAGCATGTGCCAGCCTATGCTAGAATGATCTTGGGCAGTCGTTTCGAGTAAACACGAGTAGGCTGTTCCTCGTTGTTTGTAATATGGTACTCCAAGCGGAATGGCAATACTTACTAAGTATACATATTATGCATCCATATATTTTTGTCGTTTAAAAATTCGACTTCACTTATTTGTTTTAATACAAATCAAATTTCAATTGACTTTGTATCTGTTACTTTAATTAATTAGAATCTTTAAGCAGTGACGTGTATCAGATTTTTTAAATCAATTTTCTTTGGTCCGGCTTAGCGTCACGTCCACGCAACAGTTACAGTATCTGATACTTGAATAACAGTTTCTTATTTACGTTTTATTTCACGCCTCTCATAACCAAATTTTTACGGATTATTTTTGGTTTCGAATCTAGTCATGCCAACGGTGAATCATTCAAATCAAAATTGATGTATGACTTGTATAGAATCAAATTGGGCAATGTAGGATTTTTTTAGAAAATTGCATAAAAATATGGAAAGGACGAAAAAAAATTTTTTTTTTCCATATATTTGTCTCAAATTGCGTATAAATCCTAGATCGCCGACTATGATTTGATAAAGCTCAAATATATGTACGTGCCTAAAATACTCAAGTATATTTAACACTGTGCACTTTGAAAAATTCGTTAATGGTACTATGAGCTCATATATTATTTGGAATGAAATTGTCTTTATTCCTTTATATTGAGTTGAATAATGAATTCTTGATGGAGTCGGCACAAATAAACCAGGGAAAAAATTGTGACGTAAGCTGGCGTGCACTTATATATTTTCATTGTTTCCTAAGGACCTCATCACCTAGACCTATATCGTCATCCCACCGAGAAAAAAATGAAATCCAGAATTTTCTTTGGTTTAATTTTATTTCTAGGAAGCATTCCTGGAAGTCTAAAGGATATATAAAGATGTTCCATTCAAAATTATCTGAAAATCTTCAAAATAAACACGCAGATTCCCAGTCATACGGTGAATACATGGATACGAAGCGTCGCATTAAGCGTGCTTATCAAAGAATCTAAAAGGAGCCGGTCAATGTTTGATAACGTAACATCTACAGACGAAATGCGCGCCTGCAGAATGATAAAAACAAACTCCAGCCAGGTAATCTGGTATCGCAGCCGGGCGTGGGAACAAACTACGTGATCTCGTGTCTCTTTGCTACAAACTGAAGCCAGAACTCCGAGTACAAAACCTACTAAGCAAACTCAACCTTAGCTTTCACACAAAAATGCACAGAAATCGAAACAACGCCTGCAGTGAGGATTTCAGTTTCTTTTAATTTTTGCTTCAACGTTAAGTTACTTGGAGCTAAACACACATTTCCAAGCATTACCTCATTCTGTTTGGCTCAGCAGGGGGTTGACCGTTGGCAGGCAGGTACCTCATAGTCTGCCGGGAGCTTCTTAGGCAAGTGCCCCGGGAGATGGAGCGATAACCGATTCAGATTTTAATTTGGTTTTAAATTGGAGTTTCGTGATGAGCGATGGGATGGTGTGACGTGCTGTGATTTGTAAAAGGATTGAATAAATATTGTTAAGTACCTACGTTTCATCTGGATCTGCTTTCGTTTCAATCGTAGGATTGGTTTCAAATTTTTCGCTATTTCTTCCTATTTAAGACTCCTATATATCCTGTAGGAACTCTCGACGTGGTCGCCTTTGGGCAGAATGAAACCTCAATCTCCAATGAATGCTCTTCTTCTCGCTCCTTTCTATGAAACAGAGGTGACATCGACAAAAGTGAACCATTTTTTTTCAGTATGGGTGGTCAATTTCAAACCAACCTATATCTACAGAATTCAAGGCGTGTTCGCTCAACAATACGTGAAGAATTGGGTTGAAACTGTTTCTATTTTTCATCCAGATTTATGTCGGTTTGTTAGTGTTAAAATTATACTCCCCCAGCTTATATTGTTGTAATAGTTTCACGTTAATTTGCATGTGTGAATCCAAACATAAATTACATGTATTAAAGGCGCGAGACTGTGAATCATCCGTAAGCAAACAGACACCACACACGGGCCGTTTGTTCCTTTCACTACCTCTTAATTATAACTTTACGTTTACATTCAATCGAGAATATATGGAAACTGAAATACCGCCGCTGAACATCGTCTTACTTTCCATATATATTTTTTTTAAACTTGGTGCACAGTTTATACATAAATGTAAGTGTTGCATCTACCCCATGAATATAACAGCTTTACATTAACATTCAATCAATAATAATGGAAACTGAAATACCGCTGCTGGAGAGCGTTTTACTTTCCGTATATATTTTTTTAATAAACTTGGGGTATATACATATGTGGGTGTTGTATCTACCCCATGGATATAACAGCTTTACATTTACATTCAATCAAAAATACATGGAAACTGAAATACCGCTGCTGGAGAGCGTATTACTTTCCATATATTTTTTTATTTATTTTGGGGTATAGTTTAAACATATGTGGGTGTTGTATTTTGCCCAGCAGGTGGGGCTGACCTTCGTCATCCGACACGAAAGGCCAATCCAATCGCGAAATCAAATTATTTCCTGGCCCTTACAATGAAGCGCCAAGATGGCCGAGCCGGGCGTAGAAGGAAATATTGCATTTACACTTCAATGGGATCACGAAACGAGGATGATTATTTTCGCGGGACGCGCAATTTCCTTTGAGCTTTTCATGTTTTGTGTCTCGGCACAATGGACACAGGATGAGACGCGGTAGATTTCCATATCAGAACAACGAATTCAATATTTTTTTCTTCAATGCCACACAACAAATAAGTATTTTTGCTTTAATGCTTCCCTGTCTTGCGCTCCCCGAAATAACTCCTCCACATCTCTCATCCTGGTCCAGTCTGGAACATTTCGCAGCTACGATGTCTGCCTTCTACCAGCTTCCTTCTTCCGGCGTCCATTTTAACTGATTCAATTGCAGAAGTTGGTATCCATTGATAATGGTTTTTATTTGAAAAATTATATCTTAATAATTACCCAGTGAAATAAGATTAATCAAACGGTCAAAGCTAGAGGTCCAGACGGAGTTCGAGTTAGCGTTGTTTTATTTTAAACATACGCTGAAACTACCAATTCTTTCAACGCTTGACTTGAGCAAAGCGCCAGCATCTGTTTGCTTAAAGAAAAATCTGAATTCTACAGTTTTTCCGAAAGTGAATCGTAATACTCGTATATTGTTACGAACCATTGATTCGTTGTACATAAACCTAGGCACGCTGATTGGTGTGTGTGTGACGTCTCTTGTATAATGTAGAACAATGCTCTTGTACCATCCATTATAAAAGTATCTATCATGTTTTCGAACATGCAAGAATCTTCTCTGCGTCAATGTGCCGCGGATCCTTCTGACACATACACACAGCACGAGTACGGGGAGTGTTTCCGCGTCGCGTTTTTCAGGCTTAGCACCTTAGATATTTCAGTCGTGCAAGTCATCAGAGATAATGCAAATCCTGAATAACTGTCACTTCCTCCCGCCCCGTGCGGCACACGTAGGTAAAATGGCGGGAAGGCTGCGAACTTTTAATTACATCCAGAAATTTCTTTCCTCGCGGGCTAAGTGGTGCGGGGGCTGGGGGCAGGCGGGGCACAGCCCGGAGCCTTCGCGTGCTTTTTGCAAAACTTTCGGCCTCGGTTCGGGATTTTGTGTTTAAACCTTTCGACGGAGATTAAGTTAAGGCGCTTTCTTTTTCCATTAATATCAGCCAGTGTTTAACAGGCGTCGTACTTTCCGGGCCCATTTACTTAAGCCTTATAAAAATGACGTCTTGAAATAGATTACAAAAAAACATCTTCCAGCTCTTTTGTGTGCAAATTTTTGAAATTTTATCTTCAAAACGTTTCGTTATCTACAATAATATAACTGACAAACATAATATATTAATTTAAACAAATTTAGTGGAATAAAAAGATTTGTTTTATAAAATAAATCATTAGGTAGACACTTATTATGCCCACTTGAAACCATGTCATAAGTTTATTATCTTAGTTGTAAATATTTGGGATTCACATTTTATATACGTCCACAAGCTAATTTGTATGAGTTGTACCACATTTATGTAATAACAAAAGAAAGCCCAAAAGAACGTTAACTCTATCGCTCACGCCAGCTTTCCCTGACACATATTGTGTCTCATTGGCAAAAATGAAGAATTTTTCACAGTATTAATTTAGAAGGAGACTTTATTTACCCATTAATCAATGAACAATTGCTTCTCCCTCAACCTTAATTTTTCAATTATTAAGAACACCATAAAAGTTTTGCATTAACCCGTAAGTAAGATAATCTCATAGCCAAAAAATAAAGGCTTTCACTCAAGATTGTAAAAGTGAAAATACCCAACGATACACTTAGCAGTTAGCACCATCTAAGTACAAGGGCAAAAAGTTTTGATGTTGTTTTTCTAATGCATAAATAAAGAGCGCTCCCTAGATCTCGTTCGCTCGTTAATAGTCTTCTTCTTCGTGCTTAAATGAAATTATCACTCGTTTATTTGCTCCTTAAGGGTCTGCATTTAAAAGGCGGAACAGCGCAGGGCAGCAGAAGAGATTAAAAGTAATAATCTACGTAATACCCGAGTAATAGCACGCGCGGTCCGCCCAGAGATAAGTTTCTAGTTAAAATTCACAAAGCCGCATCGTTGCAGATTAAAGTATGCAACGCTTATACCGCGGGAATAAAACATTACGTTCAAACTCATATAAAAAAATGCATGTTAACTAAAATATCGCATCTATTGAGCGTTTTAGTTACCATACATTTTTGGTTTCGTTTAAACGTTAAAGTATGCAACTCTTATATCGCAGGCTCAACCACACTACTCCTAGAATAAAACATTGCGTTCAAACTCAAATTAAAAATTGTATGTTAACTAAAACATCGCCTTTGTTGAGCGTTTTAGTTATAATACATTATTGGTGAAGTTCGAACGTTAAAGTATGCAACGCTTATATCGCGGGCTCAACTACACTACTCCACCAAGTATTTTAACATTACGTTCCAACTCTACTTGAGCGTTTTAATAAACAGTTTAGAAACCAAAAAAATCGCTTTTATTGAGCGTTTTAGCCAACGTATATTTTCAGTTGAGTTTAAACGTTGCGTTGTGATGTACGGTAGGGGAACTTTTAAATGTCGCCTTACGTAGGTACACTTGATTATTTCAATTACATTTTTTTTCACTAGAACTCTGTGTCGGTTTCCCGGAATCTCTGCCTACGCAATGCTGAAAAATAATTTGAAAATGAAAATGCTTTCTAGCCAGGTCGATTCCAGAAAAAAATATTTTAATCAGTTTTGTTCCTTGTTTGTTTTTTCTTGTTCTTGTGAATGCGTAGGTATCTTTAACAAACCTTAAATTCACGTATTTTTCCATTATGTTTTACAATGGATAAATTAATATAAATATTGCATGTTACCGTATGAAGTAAAAATTATACAGTAGGTACATACATTTTTTCAAATGAAAATTAATCAAATTTCAATGTAAAAGAATCGAATATAAGTCAAACCTTTATTGCAGGACGTCCTTTATCCTCGATGTTTCAAAGTATTTAAATTGTTATCCTTTTTGAATCTAGCTTGTATATGGGGTGCATATTTTTTATGGCTAAATTATTATATAAATACTTTGATTTTATTATTTATACTAAATTATTGCGCCCTCCGCGTGAGGTGACTGGAATAAAATGCATTTTTATTCTACCAAAATCGACGTTTCAAATCTAAATTTCCATGCGAGTACGTTTTTGTAAGTTGGATTAAATACTATGTTAGATTGTACGGTCACAAAATATAGAACAAGAAAATCTTCTTTTATTTGTGTTATTTTAGAAGTTTGTTTTTTCTTTGGCTTTGAGTTATAATATTTACATTCTGTATAGTAAGTTTTTTTGTAGCTCTTGAAGTGTCGCCCTTTCTGGCAACCCTTTTGCCTCCCTCGCCGCAGATATCGCTGGGACAGATCTCCCATGACGGCCAGATAACCAAACTTTAAAGAGTGTTTGATCTCTTCCCACGGCTCCTGTTCACTTATAAACTCCCGCTGCCACATTCCTCAACTGCTGGGAGTACCAGCTGCATCGAGGCAAACGCTGTGCGGCAGTTTTAGTACCGATAAAGCTTCACATTTTATACTCTAAACCTAGTGGAATGGAAACACTGCGCTTACGGAAGAAATTAGTTGTAGAAGTACAGAAAGCGTGATGAATAGGACACCAGCTTACTGAACTGTTGGCTTGGTTCTTATGCGAATATGTCAGGTATGATTATTTTTTTTGGTACTTTCTTTTAACCCAATTGTTTGCAAAGCTAGACCGGTTCGTTTTATAGTGTTTAGCAGTAAAGACTCGTAATCGAAAGGTTGTGGATTCGATTTTCAGCGTAGCAAAAAAAAAATGAAAATAGTTGATAAATTCATCTGCCTTTAAAGGCTGGTTGCATTTTACAGTACCTACTGGATCTTGATTGATAAATTAGCGCTGCCGAGCGACGAGCATGCATGCGTAAGGCTCTTAAAGTGTGGTTGTATTTATTGAAACCCTGCTTGAGCATTCAACTAATTGGTTAGCGGAAGGTTATCCCTGTATATTAAAAAGAAAAATCAGATACGTTAGTTATGCTGCTTTTTATAAGGCATAATAAATTAAACTTGAATTTACTTATTGACTCCCTCGATTCCAGCACCCTAAATCAGTTTCTTATTTCGTATCTGAAATGTTTTACAATGATATTTATACATCCTGACTTATCAAATGCTATATAGGACAAAGCAAATCGAGTGTCTATCGCCCCGGGGTTGGTGTCAATTTGCTTGAAGGATCCACCCGAAGTACCAACCAACCCTGGCCCATCATCTTGACTGGAGACCCCTTCGGAAGCCCTCCTCTTCTGCCTGACGACCCACGAAGACTTCCTCCCCTGTCACCTTTGATCTCGAGACCCTTCTTTCTTATACATACTAGCAGTATTTTGAATTTCAAAGACACTTAATACCGTTCAAGGGATTTGAATCCAGACGATTTGTACTCGGCAAACAAAGTATCAACCCCACAAAAAAAAATTGCGTCAGACAAGAAAAAAATGTAAAATTTTTATAGTATGTTTTTTAGTAAAAACAACTCATTAAAATTTGATCAAAAGCTTATGATTTAATAAAGAGTTTAAAGGCTTTTCAATAAGCATTTTTTAAATTAATTTTAATGATTTCGCGTAACATTTTCTTTATTTTTTTTTTTGTAAGAAAGATATTCAATTTCTCCCTCGTGGCCTGAAAATCTGGAAAAGCGTATCAAAGCCGGTTTAAAAATACTTAATAATAACCAATATTCCAACAAGGAAGTGCGCGTTTCTTGTATAGCCTCATTTTTACTGGCGAGCTTCCCTCGGATATTATTTTATTAAAATTTACTGAGGCCTGGAACCGAATTAGCGCCCAGCTAAGGCTCTCATTATCCTTTGATTAAAATTCCCCTTCTTGTGTGTAATAATATTTATTAATGAAGATAAAGTGTCTTTAATTAAGAGCCAAATAGTTGGTTTCTAGACCGCTTCTTCCCTCATGAAATATTCATTTGTATTTCCACAATCGGGTACATCATATTCAAACGCTCTTCCAGAATACTTTGCTTTTTATGACTAAAAATAGAAATACACACAGCGATACGCATATGTATAATAATCTATAATCTAAGTTACAAAGATATGTTAGCATTTAAGATTCATATAAATTTATAATGTTTATTCTGCAGGTACAAAATGATATTATCGTAAGTTCTTCCTCGGAACCAGAATATAATCTGTCTTCGTTCTAGCGTGACAGTTACTTCTGTTTTTAGTAAACAAAACACGTATTTAACCACGCTAGCGACGTACCAACTTTGGTTCTAATTTTTCATTTACATTTCAGAAGCATCTTGCAAGCCATATTTTGTATCTCTTGAGCGTTCTATACCCCATGTAGGTACAATACTTCGCGTTTAAACCTAATCATAGCGCTTACCAAAAATGTAAGGAAACTAAAACAGTGCTATGAGTGAGCGTTAGAGTTTCCACACATACTCAAGACATAATATTAGGACGATTTATTTGGTGAGCGCTGTTTTTTGTGTTTCTCAAGAGCCCTGTGCGGGTTTGATCGTCGCTGTAGAAAGCGCCGATTCGCAAGCAAGACCAGCATTTAATTAAGAGAAGATTGGATTTTAGATTAATTATTTTTTCAACCCAGCAATGAGCACATTTGAAAAATGATATATGTTTTCGTGCTCTGCCATGATTCGAACCCACTACCTTCCAATCACGAGTCCAAAGTGTTATCCACTGGGACAAGACCAGTCTGCTTACTTACATACTATGTAAGGGAATTGCATTATTACTTGTACGTATAATTCCAGATGACGCGAATATCTCATCAAATATCCGAGACCACCGTGGTCGCGTACTTCCGCTAAACATTGCGAATACCTCGCATAAATAAAGCACCTACAAGTACACGGGTTGGCCTAATTATTTCCGCTTGCAGCTTCTTCTGGCTGAGTTTGGCCGTATTCACTTATTCCGAGGCGCGGTTTCAATCCCGCACGGGCAAGTTTCCCGCGCTAAGACGTGAGCTAGCGACTAACTTGAGTTTTACTTTGGCTGACCGGCCGGTGTGGAAAAGACATGTGAAGGTACCGGCTGACTTGGCGGGGCGATATGAGAGTTTAAGCAATTGAAAATAAAATTCAGACACTAAGGTGGAATAGATATTAACTTTTAATAGTAATCTATTCCAGCAACTTTCAATTGAATTTTCAAGTTCACCCCACACTAACGACCGATAAATTTAAAGCGTCATTTTTTATATAGTACCATTCAAATTTCGTAGCTTCTATTTGAATAACTTTGATTCAAGTTCAAAATTATAATAGATACGTACAATTTATTAGTGCTTTGAAATAGAATTTATAGTTTTTTAATCCTTTGTACCTACTAGCATAATTATTCATTATCGATCTGTCAGCCTTAAAAACGCAGTAGGATGCATCGTTTATTTCACCTAGTAAATATTGGGTGATGAACGAGTGTGGTATAAAAGAGAATATGAGAATGAAAGTACAAAAAAGCGCGATGAGATGGTTTGGACATCTTGAGAAAATAAATGATGAACGACTTACGAAGAAAGTGTATAGAGGAAATATCAGAGGAAAGCGTCGAAAGAGAAGACCGAGGAGAGAATGGATAGACCAAATAGTAAAGATTACGAAATAATGGAACCTTCAGAGTGAGAATAAGAGAAGAGTATGTATGAAGAAAGTGATAATGCAAGAGTAGAAAAATGTGGAGACCCATCTGCGGAGGTACCCGCCACCCCTAGTGGATCGGCGGCAGAATATAGTACAGCTTAAAATAGTGAATTTAGTAAAATTCTCTCGTTGTTTCTGTGTGAACAGTCTTAAAAATGTCCTATCCTACAATAGGTATTATTAAACTTTCATACTGAAATTTCTTCTCAAGTACGTGGCCAGTTTCTTGTGGGATATTTATATCTCAAACTTCGCATCCAAGATGGTGTCAGCCTGCAAAAGCTGTCACCTAACCAACTTCTCTTGTACGACTTGCAAGTTTTACATTTGCATCCCGCTCCACACCACCTGCATGCGCGCATTTCACATGCTGCACCGATGACGTATTAAATATTAATCCGGTGCTGCCATCGTCCAAGTTTTATCGCCTGCACACCATAAAATCTCCACTGCGACATCAATCCCAGTGCGCGTGATGCAAGTACGTTATTTATTCATTGATCGATGACTGCAAATGCGGGACAATCGTGCCGAATGTGAATGAGGACATGCCGGTCTTAAATATTCAATAGATTCTGTGCATTCGATCAAGCAGGTAAATTTATTTTGTTGTAATGTTCCTTTGTTGCTTTGCATAGAGAAGAAATAACACAAAGACCGTTTTGTATGAAAGTACCAAATAATACAAAGACAATTCGTCCCCTCAGTGCTTGATTGGCTTATCTACCATTTGATTAAATGATTACCTTTCAATGAAATTGACTTGAGAATCACATTTTCCACAATCTGAGCTATGAAAAAAACGTAAAACACGATAATGTGAGATGTTTTGAATATTTTTGAAATCAATTTCCAGTTTAAATAAGACACATACACACATTGCTCATGTGAAATGACAGAAGATAAACAAGCACTAAGGAGACGAATTAAATTTTTAAAGAAGATTTTTTTTAAGGTTATGTTGCTTTCATATACTTCAATGTTATTTATTATTTATATACGGGCCAACATGCTGACCTGGGGATTTCTGGGACGGGAGGACTCTACACTATGTGAGTGTGGAGCTCAGCAAACTATGGAGCACCTGCGGTGTTGTCCCTCCTGTCCGACAAGCTGCTCCATGGATGATCTCTTTGCGGGAAACCAAAGAGCTGTAGACATTGCTCGTTACTGGGCCAATACGGTGTGAAGCTGACACGAAGAAGAAGAAGATTATTTATATTCCTCGACTTACAGGTAGGTATGAGGCTGACCACCCATACTGTAAAATACATTTCACTTTACCAATGTCACCCCTGTTTCAGGGAAAGTCGGCAAAATTGCAGGATTTATGTTCAATTGAGGTTTGAAAAAATAACTGGTCACCCTCGTCTCAGAATTCATACGCTTTTTTGTGGATCACAGATTGTAAGATCTAAATCACAAGAGAAAGAATTAATTAATCACATCTCATTAACTTTAATCTCTAACGATTTCCCTACACATCTATTAATTTCGTTAATCTCTGCACTTGATATATAAGCCTTGAGTTTTTGTTGGTCGCCAGACTAGTAAATCAACTATTTAAAAGCTCGTTAGGCATCTGTGTTTTATGTGGGGATAATTTATTTTCATTTGTTTTCTTCTCGAATGCCCTTTTTGTCCGGCCAAGTTTTCCTTTGTGATAAATGCGAACCAGAGAACGACCATGTCGTATTTTTTCGGTTTCGCCCTAATCTATTTATTATGTTTGCTTCATTAAATTAATTTACATTTCATTTCGTCCTCTGCCCTTTTCTCTGTCCTCACCGCGGCCTTAATGCTACGAGAAAAAGACATTTATTTTTTCAACAAACTTTTCTTGCAAACTGGCCGTGTATTTTTATAGCTGTGTCAATATACATTGTACATTATATTAATAATGATTAAATATTTTAATTATGTTTGTCTTTCCAAAACACTGTTTTTTGTTTTAACTTTGAGTTTGTGTATTTACACCATATAATTACTACCTCCATGATTTACACAGTGAAAAAATATTTTTTGAGAAGAATAAAAGAAATATTTAAAAAGGCAGTTTTTTTTATTCACAACGGAGCATTTATTATTCCCTCCATTTTTTTTGACTAGGGATAATAATAATAATTAATAATCAATTGTAGAAATGGTACCTATTCTTTAAATTCTCAAAAGTATTACTGAGTTGACTGCGGAGTGGCGAAGCGTGCCATACAATTCGATTCCCATCGGCTTCCCTTTTAAAATGAGGCAACAAAGTAGTTAAAAAATATAGGCACAAAGTAAAAAAATACATTTAAAACCAAAGAAACAATACGTATTTTTCCCATTGAAACCATGCAGTCTACTGTATTATCATGTTTGCCTCATTTTAAAAGGGAAACCGATGGGAATCGAGTTGTATGGCACCCTTCGCCACTAGACTGCGGACTATGACTGGATAGTAGTCGAAAGCGCTCGGGCGCTATGTACACTAATTTTAGATCACATTGAAATTAACTTTGTAGAAGTGAATATTCTTTCCGTAAATGTGCAAAGACATATAAAGTATTTAAACAAAAATGTCTTGAATAACCAGAATAACTTACTTCTCTCAAAAGGAAGTAATTTCATTCTAACCCGAAAAAGTTTTAACTACTTCTATCACGCCTGTTTTATTCCTCTCTGTCCACACTTCTCAGTCTTTATTTGTTCCTCTCCCCTTTTCCATTCTCTCACGCCGGGAACAAATAAAAATAATAACGCCCATTCGCATGTAATGTACCGTATAAAGCTCTTGCCGGAGTGCCATTTGAATGTGCCTTTTGTTGTGCGACCTTGACACGATAATATTTTGAATTAATAACCTCGCGCTTAGCGTTGCAGGGTCCGGCGATGAATAATCAAGGAAGGAGATTTTGTACGTTGCATTTCGTGTGCCTGGTTCAGACGGACCCATCTCTTTAGTACTGAGTATCTAGTGCCATAGTGACCTTAAATTTCCAGCATAGACTGCATGAGAGTAAAGCCTGCAAAATGCATTTTCAGTTGGACAAAATACAAAAATAACTATAGTAAAAATTGTTAATTTTGTTATTGCATGAAAAGTAACCAGTAAAATCGATGTAATATATTGCACTTATTTGTACGTCTATAATAAATTATTATCTAAGTTGCAAGGATACATTTACATTTTAAATGCATACCGACCAACAGACATGTCGCTGCCTTAGTTCTTGTTTACCGTATACGCCATTGAGAAAATTTTACATGAGCAATGTTTGTATGTGTACTG
The DNA here is from genome assembly GCA_951799405.1 of Agapetus fuscipes. Classification (NCBI taxonomy): domain Eukaryota; kingdom Metazoa; phylum Arthropoda; class Insecta; order Trichoptera; family Glossosomatidae; genus Agapetus; species Agapetus fuscipes. Next base: position 5,755,331 of record OX637338.1, read on the forward strand.
GACCAATGTGTCTTATAAAAACAAGAAATTTATTGAAAAAATATTTACAAGAACTCTCACATTATCGAGTTACGGTTTTTCTTAGCTCAGATTGTGTAAAATTTGATTCATAAGACAACTGCATGAAAAAGTCATATTTGACAAGATTGGCGTATACGGTAAACAAGAACTGGGGGAGCGATGTGTTAGTTCGCGCTTAAAAATGCTGAGTGTGCACTTACGAATTAAAATCCAAACCTCAAATGAACATAAGCCCTACAATTTTTGTCGACCTTCGCTGCGACAGGGATGACATTGGCAAAGTGAACCATTTTTTACAGTATGAGTTGGCAGCCTCATACCAACATATAAATCAAGGAATTTTATCTAATACTAAACCTAATTTTTCTTCTTTATCTTAATGCTTATTAAGAGATTTTAATCGCTGGTATTCCCCACTCGCCTGAAAAAATTATACATTTTCTTTCACTTGGCGTTAAGTACATGCCTACACGCAAAGGATGGCGGCTCGTGCACCCACCCACCTACTAATGCATTAGTACTCGACTCGTTTGAACTCCCCATCAACACTAAATCATCCCACGCTAACATGAAAGAGCTCCCCCCTATATTTTTTTCTTGAATGCTGATTTTTCCCCCGTTGTTATCTTTTCAGTCATATCATTTTTCTTTCTCATTTGAACATGCAAATACACAATGAAAATATAAACAAACAATTTCTCGTGTACGTAATGGGAAAACTTCACTAGGTTATAATTCATTTCGACTCTCGTGAAAAAGAAATACTACAACATTTGGTTTGCTCGAAAAAACTTTCATGCACTTTTTTCTGAAGTCTGTTTGCTTTTCAATACAAATATTGGGGTAGCAATTTTGTATCCCGCGTATCGGATTTTAAAAATAGTATTTTTTTGTATTTGAGTTTTGACGTTTGCTACCTACCTGAATACATATGTAACATGAAGTATCGATCTTTTTTTTTTCAGGAAAAACCTTCATCTTTATAAATTACGGAATTTCACTACTTCATTTGAGCATGTTTAGTATTGTTTTATTGTTTGGTAAGGGAGCAGTCTCACAAAACGTCAAGAATGTTTTTTTTTTTTGTAATCCGATCGAAATCAAACTTCACAGGAACCATTCAGAGAATATTTTACATGTTTCCTGAAAATTAAAAAAAAAAGTCATTGAGCGTTTTAGAAGTTCACAGGGTACACACATACTTGGGTCAATTCAATCAATTTTATATATCAGATTTCTCTGATGCATTTCGTCATATAGATAATAGTTCTTTGCAATTTAGATTATAGATTATATATACCTTAAAGGTTAAACTAAATAAGTGACGTATGAAGCTAACATTGGTTACTCAGATTAATGCACCTTTTTCTTATATTCTACGAGAAAACATTAAAAGAGTGAAAATCCTGTAGTTAAGAAGTTTTTCATGGACATTTCCTTATGATTAATGTTTTATCCACGATTGCTCTAATCAGTGAATCAGCACTTATTCAGTTTTACCTGTAAGGTGACGATATATTGTCTTCAGTTTGTAATCGTGAACATAAAATTACGATACAATAGACTCGCTAATTTTTCTGCTAACATTTTAATTGTCCTGATTGCAGTGCATCGCAAACAAAACCATTAGCACCCTCTCGCTAAGCAAATCGTGACGGTGTCATGGCGGCCGCTAAATTACTAACAAAAAAACATCACGTAAAAATATCGTATTACAGAAAACTTCAACCATACCGTTTTATATTTTTTTAAAAACTAGTTTGAAAATTAAACAGCGTCTCAACTGAGCGTTTTAGTTTTCGTACAGTTTTGGTGAAATGTTACGGTGAGTGTAATAGTAAAACTTTATACTTGGGGTACGCGTACACGTAATGCGAGTAAAAAAAAATCTTTTTTGTTATCGTATCACGCGATTCGTGAATCACATCAAAATTACAGTTTCTCTCGGGCTCCACTTTTTCATATTACGCAACATATATATTTTTTGAGAATTCAAACATCATATTTAATAAAGTCTCGAGACGTAGGAAAATATATATCGTGAGTTCATAGGATTCTTTGCGTCATGGAGGAAGTACGTCTATTATTTAAACTTATATTTCGAGATAAAAAAAAAATAGGAAACGCAGTTAAGCTTCACATGCAGTGTACTTTCTTGCCGCATTATCCGCGAAGGGGTCGCATGTGGCGAGTGGAACAGTTTATTTTTAAAGGTAAGATAGCCAGCCTGACGCGAACCACTTCAATCAAAGCGGGGGTTTCCCAGCTCCTGAAGGGGCTGGTACACATTTCGTGTGAAGGCTGAGTAAACACTAAAAAATACCGGGCCTTTAACTGCTACATTTTATAGGCATTTTACAATCCTCATCATTTGAAAAGCCATCAGATTGATTTGATTGTGGCGTTTATATTAAGAGCATCCGTAATGAGGCATTACTTCATGCAGTTTCGGATAAAGACCACTGGGGGCCCTGGTGCGGGGAAAGTCATGGGGTCCCACATCTCCCTCCTCCCCCCCTTCATCATCGCCTACCATAAAAAAACTACAATTATCGCTAAAACTAATCGGAGTACTGATTACTGAATCCAGTCCAATTTTATTTCCTTTGAAGCATTTTTTTTTAATTTCCTGAAGCTCTGATTCCTTACACTTTGGATATCAATCCATGTCGAAGCTTGCTAGCGATTTACGAAAGAACTTCATAGATAAAAAGAAATCACAGTTCACATTATTTTTGGACACGAATCGCTATCTCGTCGCCTTAAGGTCGTAAGGAATTTAGCATAATAAAGCTACTGGGGGGCTTCTAGGACGCGGGGGCTCTGGTTCGGCCGCACCGTTAGAACCACCCTTAGTCCGGCCCTGACTTCTTGTATACGCAGCATCAAAATGCATGTGCAGCGCTAGCGTACAAGTGAACGCCACCGTATTTGTATCCAGTTTAACCAGCAAGATCCACGACGCAGATAACCAGGTCCAATAAAAACTGTTGGACGGATGTGATGCAAGGCTGGGATTTCAAATGATTATTTTAATATGTACCTAGATCGTTGCCACGATACTAATTCGATTCAATTAAAAGTCTAAAGCACTCCATTACAAAACGTATTTTTTTTATATTTTAAATGATACATGAGAATGTTGGATTTTAGAATTTTTTAGAATGTTAATAAAAAAATAAGGTTTGTGAAGAGGAATGCAATTCACCAACCTATTTTTCCTGGCCGGAAACAGGTATTATACCAGCAATTAATAATTCATATTTTTTTTATATTTTAATGACTTATTAATAAATAACTACCCCATGACATATGATATGTTGAACAAGGGTCAAAGTTATTGTCGATATGACATGGCGCAGATGGGGTTTGAACCGGCGTTAGTGTGAATAACGCAAATTCGAGTTCCAACGCCATAACCCATTGACCATCCCAGCGACGATGCTATATTCGTTTTATCTTCGTTTGTATTTTTTTAATGAAAATTTTATCTCTTACATCCTTGGACTGTTTCACTTCTTCGATTGTTTTGATAGTCCATATGTGTAAGCGCAAAATTATACGTGTCTGCTTATGAGAATGCATGAAATATGAAACATAAGTGTAATGTATCTTTGCAACTTAGATTATAGATGGATTATAGAACAAATGGTTATCTAATTTAACTAGTTATTATGTTTTCGTAATTGAGAAGTAACCTATTCATTTTGTCCGCACCCCACACGATGATGACCTATAAGGAGAATGTGTACTAAAGATGGTGTATTCTTGTTTACAGATTGGGTGTCGTCTCACAAGTGACAGATGCGGTCCAACAATGACGCACGATAATCAAGATAGCTCCAGCCTGGAGGAGAAAGCTCGTCCACACAACTCTGTTGTAAGTCACAATGCATTCTTTATAGCTGTTAAGCTTAAAAACCTTAGAAACCAACACCTCCTTAAAAATAATAGACTGCTAACAAAACCTCGAAAAAATTATCAGTATTGCTTCAATTCCATAATAAAAACAAAATTGGAAAATTTAGGTACCTAAGTAGGTGCTAAGTTAAACGGTTAAAAATTACACAACCTCAAAAGCAAGCAAAAAAACTTTTTGATATTTTAATTTCTCAATACGATGCATTGAAAACCCCTCTAAAGGAGGAATTAAAATCTTGCATGCTACTCCTTATATCCGTTGTATGTAATCTGTTTATTTTTATGGCTGGTCACGTATTGCACCCTCCGCGTGACTACCTTGGATATGAAAAAAAAGATCTTCAATAGAATATTATTCTTTTGCTTTCGTTGCCTATTTTCTAGACTCTCATGGTATTTTAATAAAATAAAATAAATTTAACGTGAACGTTCCTCTTTGCCGAAAATTTATTTATTGCTTTTCTGGATAAATAAAATATTTCATGGCATGAAAATATACTTGTATAATGTTTTAGTCATTACTTCAACAATGAGTGTTTCATAGCGATATATTATTAAAAAGCTGTTTACAAAAACAACAATAAATTACGAATTACCATTGCAAAACAATGAAATTACATAATGTATCCAAGGCGAAGGCTGACTCTAGCACTTTGATTAGTCGTCATACAAATTGTGCTCAGTCAGATCCCCAAAGTATCATGATCTAATCATGCAAGAACGACGTAAACAAGTCATCGAGTTTTTCAGATTTTGTATGAAAATGTGACAGAGTCTTGATAATGTTACGAATTACTGGTGTAATTTAATAAAAACTTCGGTGTATTTCACACTGTTTATTCTGAGATACAGTTCACATTTGGTTCGAAGACAGTTAACTTTTGCACTGTATTGCTCGCCAGCTTCGATACAAGTCTGCGCTACAGACGGCTCTAGCTCTTTACATAGTGTGACATAAGGACGTTTCTCAAAACATCGGGAACCGGAACATCCGCGACTTTGCCAGAACATTCGAGCACACACTAGTACAGTTACCTAAACACATAAATCACACATTCGTAGCAATAACTAATCGTTTTTTTTTGTACGTTAATAGATAGTAGAAGATCTTACAAGGTAATACCCGGGGTATAGGTCATACCAGAGAGTTAACCCTTTAATGGCTGTACGAAACTTTGACGCTAGAAATTGTTTAGCATTGAAATTGAATTTAATATTGACATTTGCAGATACCTATCACGAATCGAAATATCATAGGGCGGTGGCAAAATATTTCTTTAGGCTCTGACCTCTAAAATTTAAGGTCAGGTTTGATTGGATTCCTCCCTGACCTAAGCACGAGCGATTACTTAGTATTTAGATCTTTTCAATTGTGAACATTTTGTTAGTAATTAGGAGAATTTATGAACATTATTCTGCATCATGGTAGTATTGAAAATCAAATTGTAAGCGCTTCAAAAATTATCTTGATTAAAGTATAAAAGACCTCAAAGTAGCTTTAATGAATGCCCGTGCTCGGGTTACTAGGGAAAGGGTCAACCTTTTTTTTAATGGTTGCTAAGGACTCTAGTTCCATTAAATTGTGACGTTTGACGATGAAAATAACAAATTACTTTTTTTTGTGCTGACATTTATTAATCGCGTAGGCAGTTTAAAGATAGACTTATTTGTATAAGTCACAAAATAAGACTGCTTCTCTTGAATTTCTGTCCCATTGCCATTCACATTAGCATCTTAACTTTTCTTTATCATCTGCCACAACAAAACCTCACGACTGTTTTTCCTACACATTAGCCTCACTAAAAACATGACTTTAATCACTTCGCGACGCCTGACTACATCAAAGCCACCATTTCAGTAACCGCACCACAAATAGCATGTTTGCTTTACACTACCCCAAGTACAAAACTCAAGGTGTAAGCTCAAGCATTGCGTTTACCAAAACATGTATAAAAAATTCTAATAGCGCCTTTTAGTTTCGATACATATTTGATTTTAAACGTGAACGTATCTACTTGCCATACAAGTAAATCTTTTTGCTTCAGACTTTCATGCTTCATGCTGAAATCTCGTTGGTCCATCGTCACGAGCTTGGTCACTACACCCCAAGTATATAAAAGGTTAAGTTCAAACTCAACCAAAGCGATTTACTTAAAATTTATAGATACTAAAACACTCACTGGAGTCGCTGTTTAGTTTGCATACATTATTTGGTGACCGCTGCGGTTGAGCGTTAAGATTTTTACTTGGGTAAAGCTATCGCGATCGTCCCGTGTAAGGCCACGAATGTAGAATTGCTCAACAAATGCAATGGTCGAGCGCATGATTTCACCACGGATTGTTTTGCGGTTTTGTCGGCACTTAAGCTTTAGTAATTCTATGCGTTGTGCATACAATGAATGCAACATAAGCTTATCGTTGCATCATTTAAATTACCTGAGATGTTACTTAATATAACGTCCTCTAAACGAGCGAAACTAAGAGGTCGTTTCTTTGAAAGTCACACCTCAAATGCATTCTGCAAACTTGGTCGTCACTCTTAAACCCCAATCCAAATAAAACCAGATTCTGTTAGATCTTGATAAATCTTTGCAACCGCTCTTGATGCAATACAGAATGGTGTCTTTTCTGATGGAATATCCTCACACCTCTTTCTTTTGTCAAACAATCTTTTGCAGTCGACATCAAAACTATAAGAATTTGATGTTTTCACAACTCATTTTTTTGTTAAACTGCTCGTTTATAGAACGACTTACCTGTATCTAATTAATTCTGATCTAATCGAAACAAATATCAATCTTCACTTCTTTTCAGTGTCTCAAAACAAATGCAACACAACTCATGATTTCCTCGCTAACCGAATTTGTGTAGTCTCCTGGACATGGTTCCTAAAAGTTTTTTGAAAATGAAAGGTCAAATTTTGAACACTTTCTCGGATTCTTATTTCTAACCAGGTTTCTTCCGATATCGAATCTGTGGTGATAATCACTAGACTAAGACTTGTTATAAAATCCTCAACTTAGAATCAAATATGGAGCCGCGATTGCAAACTCAAATGCCACTTCGTACTGTAAACCAGTTGCGTTGTATGGCACGGTTCTCATTCGTTATTTGTGGAACTGCAAATGCATTATATGGTCAACCATGTGACCTGTGTTATAAATACCTGACTACCACATGCGGGCACTCCGTAGAGACTAAAGTAGGCAACAAAGGGGTACATTTAACTTTGAAATAGGAAATTCTGCTTCAAGTAATTCCTTCAGCTCATATTGATTCGAAACTTGTTTTTAAAGGCAAAGGTCATAATACTTTTTATTCTACAATCTATGTTGAAAAGATTTATCAACATTTGATATTCATATTTAATGCCTGTCCACAAGCATGGCATGTGTAAATTCGAGCTAAGGTATACATACTGCATGCGTACCTACTTACGAAATAAAAACCCAAATATCAAATGAACACAATTCCGTCAACTCCTGCTGCCGCTCTTCCCTTAAATAAAACACTGGCAAAATGAGTAAATATTTACAGTATTGGTATTCAGTTAGCCTCGAGGAATTTACATGTGTTTTCTTCTATGCAAAGCACGTGTCAGTAAACTACCTATTTGCACAATTACTTTGAAATTCACGTGTAGGTTTTGTGTGATAAATCATTTTAAAGGTTCCTCCACGTGTGAACTTTATGCATACACGTATTCGTCTCATATGTCACATTAGAGAATAACAATATCCCATGTTGTTCACCTTCTACGCCCTCTCACTTATTAGATGTTGGGAGTTCAAGGCGTGGGTACTCACTACACGTACCAGTGCAATCATCATCCGAGATGCATTATCACAATGATGGATTGTATCCTCTATTTTAACGTGTTTACTTTATTTCAGCCCAGCACCTCAAGTATAAACTTTCACGTTTAAACTCAAACATATTGCTATGTTTTTACGCGGGTGCTACTTTTTTTATGAATCCTGTGCGAGAGGTCTCCCAATTCTGAAAAAGCTTGGCGGTCTATGTCACTCTGGGCTGGAAGTCTCATCACCACGGTAATCATTACCTACCGAATATCGGTAATATTTGTATAAAGACAGATCAGATGTTCACGTCCATCTTGGATTGACAGGTCTTCATACAAATATTACCGATATTCGGTAGGTAAGAATTACCGTAGTTATGAGACTTCCAGGGCTGGAAGGGTGTTGCTTGAAGTGTTGCTTTAGCTGCAAGGAAGTGGCGATTTATGTTGGTCTTGGATAAAAAAAACTGCGGTTTATTAATTTTGCACAATTAGTTGTATCGCTTTCGATTCATAATTACATTTTCAAAGGATGGTGTGACATTCGAGTGATTTCTTAAGCTACATGGGATTTCGGTCTTTAATTTATACTAAAAATAAAGATCATTCTCGAGACATGGAGAATCGCTTCTTGCTAGATTTTGCCCGAACATTCAATTCAACCAATCTCAAACAAATACAAATTATTATCAAACACAAATTATATACCTGAGCGTCAACGTACTTCAAGAGAGACATTAAAACACTAAAACAGACAAACACAACTACTCATATTCGTAACAATATCGTTCAACCAAAAAGCGCTATTTGATATTTCATATTTTTTCTGGTAAACGCTTTGGATGAGTTTAAACGTAAGTTACAGAGTACGATGTTTACTTTGAGGCCATCGATCAAAACGTGACAATGGAAAATGACGCTTTAAATTCCATCATTTCTAATACGATTCATTTTTGGGTTTATAAAAGAACCTCACAATAGAGCCCCATATTACCTACTCGATTTCATTTTGTATTCAATCTTTTTTTTTTACTATTCCCCGATCAAACGATTGTGTTTATTTTCCAATGATTGGTGTGAGGCTGACCACCTGTACTGTACTGTACTGTACTGTATCCTGCCGCCGTTCCACTAGGGGTGGCCGGTACCTCCGCAGATGCGCCTCCACTTTTTTCTGTCCTTACAAACCACTTTCATTTCCTCAATATTCATCACCTTTTTCATACATACTCTTCTCTTATTTTCACTCTGCAGGTTCCATTCTTTCGCAATCTCACCTATTTGGTCTAACCATTCTTTCCTCGGCCTTCCCCTTCCGCGCTTTCCTCTGACATTTCCTTTGTACACTTTCTTCGTTAGTCGTTCATCATCCATTCTTTCGAGATGTCCGAACCATCTCATCGTACATTTTTGTACTTTCATTCTCATATTCTCTTTTATACCACACTCGTTCATCACCCAATCATTACGTACTCTATCATTCAGTGTTTTTCCAGCCATTGCTCTCAGGTAAGCCATTTCAACCGTACATACTTTACTCCTTACTTACCTAATGCTGTTAAAAAATGGTGTACTTTGCCAATGTCACCGCTATTTCAGGGAAGGTCGGCAAAAGATGCAGGGTTTATGTGCATTTGAGATTTGGTCTTATTTTTTACGTCAACACACAGCATAGGAGTCTGTTTGTGAGTGTGCATTAAAAAATAATTTAAAATGTCAATGTATCTACGCCATTGAGATTCAAGACAATAGCTTAGTCTTACAATTGTAGTAGTGGCATGAGGCAGAGGAAATGTGAAAGGTAAAGTTAAGACCGATAAAAGTATGGCTGGATCAGATTGGTGACATTGTTAAAGAATGAGATATCCAAAGCGAATGTAAAATAAAGAAATGTATTAAAAAGGTTATGCACTCGTATATGAATGAATTGAAAGAGGTATGCAAGGTCAGGAACAAGTGGAGGTAAATCATCAGAGTCTCTTACCAACCCTAGTGGAATAGCGACAGAGTTACAGTTACAGTAGTATTCGTAATGGAATCAACATAATGTGGCTGTAGTGAGATAATTTCAATTTTTTTTCTCAATGTTTTTATCCATTTTTTTATAGCAGCGCGCTTGCATCAATCGCTTCAATGTTTACCTGACCGGTTTTAAAAATAAACGATATTTCTCTTCCTGCCAACACATGTCTAATATTTACTCGTACCCAGTCGTATGCTCGACGTTATGTATGTGGTCTTTACCAAGGCGGACCTTCCTACATACATCGTCCGAATCAGTGCTCGTTTGGCGTATCTACCATTCGACTCAAAGATGAACGCTCAATGAAATTGGCTTAAGAATGGCGTTCAGCACAATCTGAGCTAAGAAAAAGATATTAAACACGATAGTTTGAGAGTTTTTTAAAGCATTTTAAAAATTGAATTTCCAGTTTTCATTAGACACATTGGTCCAGTGCACGTCCATGTGAAATTATCACTGATGGAGATAAGACAAACAAGCACTAAGCGGGCGTGTGTGATGGAGGCCCACGCAGATCCATATGAACTTGGCGTCCTCAACCTTTGTACACAACATTTCTATTACGTTGCTAAAGAATGCAAATAATAAAATATTATTCTTCTGTACTATTTGAAGACAATCATACAATCAACTATTTTTGGACATATGCCCCTTTATTTTTTTTAAATGGATTTGTAAAGAGCAATGCAATACACCAACCTATTTTGCGTGGCCAGTAACAGGTATTAACATTAACATTATCAATTAATAATTCGTTATTTGATTGCTTTAAATAATAAATAATTACCCAATGGTATCTGTTGAACCTGGGTCGAAGTTATTGTCGATAGGACACGGTGCAGGCGGGGTTTGAACCGAAATTAGTGTCAATAACGCAAATTCGAGTGCCAACACCTTATCCCCTCAACCATCCCAGCATAAAATAGTTTTATTGGTTAACCCGGTTTAATGACAGTTTTTCCGAAAGAAAAAATGGTGAAAGCGTGATCTTTGGTTTAACAGATCTAATGAATCAGGCCAATGAGGAATTAATTAGGGAAGTCTAAACCATGGGTCATCTGCCGTAAAAAGTGTACCTAATCTTAAATCTAAGTTGCTAAAATATGCACGCCCACATGCAAACACTTGTAAGTTTGCGCTTTCACAAAAACATATAAGATAAATTGTCCTGATACGATATTTCATCATAATGTGGTTGTTATAAATAACCTTGAAGTACAAAAAAAAACTCATTGATTTTATTTCAGTACGTATAATTTAATACTTTACCGAAATATTGAGCACCTACGTGGGACGATTTAATGAGAAGCTTCGTTATTATGTTTATCACCTTGTAATAATTCCACAATTTCATTATAAGAAATAACGCCAAAAAAAAACTCGTGTCTCATAAAAGGAAACCAGTAGTATATGAAATATACGTTGGTTTTTTATTAACATTTAATCGCTTAGAATTCATTGATTTTAATGATAAATTCAACACTTGTTGGATTTCTCAACGGAAAAATAATGTAGAAATCTAAGTTTATACACAACCTTGATAAATGAATAAATTGAATAAAAATACATTGGCAAGAAAAAATATTTTTATTGTAATGTGTTTTTGAAATCAGTTTCATTTATATATGAGAAAATAGGTTAATTTATATTTAGAACATTTAAAAATTCCGTTGAGCTGCAAATAAAGTTTCAAAGTAGAACGTGTTTGCTAATTGCAAGTCGCTAAGTCGCGTCACCGCAGAACGAGGGGTGAAGGGGGAGGGGTGGCGGGGTGAGCATTGTTTTAAGATACAATTCACGGAGTCCCTCATTAGGTAGAATTTTACGTCAAACAAACTGTCGCGGAATAACAACCGCTCCAAGCGTTTCAACCCCCACCTCCACCCTCGCCCCGACTATCAATCAGCCGCGGTAAACAACTCTAGGATTGGGAATCCAACCTTATCGAGGCAACCTTGTCGAACAGCTTGAATTATTATCGGGAAATACCTGGATGAGTATCGGAAATCCGATAAATTCAAACGGTTTTTATATCCTGTAAATATTGTGTTACTGCTCGGGCAGATTTCAGGTTAATTTAATCCGTTGTGTACATAATCTTGTATTTTGAACACAAAACTTGCTACTATTTATAATTTGTGCTACAAGCAGAACGTACAACTTCTTTATGTTTGTACCTTTAGGCAGATTTCGGAAAAGACAAATTGTATTGTTCTATTCTATATATGTGTTCAACCTAATTCCTGTCTATTTTTAAAAAATCAAATCACAATTCAAAGCAGTATTTCTCGCATAAAAAAAGAAACTCATCAAACGATCAATTTGAAATCGTTTAAGTTTTTTTTTGTAAAATAAAAACTCTTCGGGATGAGCACAATATTTCATAAATGATTCTAAACTCAATTATGCTTCAAAGGAATATTTGTGAAGATAACATCGTGAGCATTACAAAATCAAATAAACAATAAAACAAAATCATAAATTATCCTGTCAGCTTATGTTTTCTGCAATCAACGATCATTAAACTAAAGGTCAAATATAATCATCCACTTAGAAGACGCAACAACAAAAAATACCGGCATATTGTATGAGCTTAGCGAAGTAATTTGAAATATATTATACGCGGTGTAAACAGCGAGCTCTTGACAATGTCACTCATCTGAGCGCTTCAGTTGTGTTGTGGAACTACATAGTTTACATGGGATGTTGTATATTTGGTTAGATGCGGTTGCACAGTTGCGCTTTGTCTCGCGGATGCACCTCAGGCGCGCTGAACAAGCAAACAATTTGCCGATGAAAACTTGCACACATTGCCACCATCTCTAGACAATAATGATTAACTTATCAAAGACCATGTAAACTTTACAAATTAATTAATTCATTTTAAAATGTCTTAACGTATATCTTCAACTGAAGTGGTTGACGTAAAGCCGGCCTCTTTTACCTGTAAAAACATAGGTTCCACTCGCCACACGCGAAACCTTTTGGGGATAACGTGGTAATAAGTTACACTATATGTGTAGCTTATTTGCGTTTTGCGTTGCGTATATAACTCATTCTAATGCTCAATAAAAAGCCTAGTTATTATGATTCTATGTAATTTAAAAAAACGCATCGCATTCGCTCTAAAGTTGTTGTTTGTTGCATTGGACTTATGAAACCTATTAATATTCACAGATAGCTGGGTCAGTCTTACGCCAACTATCATTGTCGGATTACACAGCTGTTGTACTTTATATTGGGGGATGAATAAACAGCACTGCGTGTTGCATTTTGATTTCCCATTTCCAAAACTGTTTTCCATTTTTCAAACCTGTATCACAATTCACTACGCACCGGAAATGAAAAAAAAAACCCAGCATTTTATCCTCTCCATCATATGATAAAAAATACGGGGAATATCCCGCACAGATTTCCCTAAAAATCATGACCACAAAACATTTTTTTTCCGTTTCACCTCGGAGCCAAATTTTGCTTTTACTTTTTTTTAAATGTACGCGTTTTCCGCACAAGGGAAGCTGATATTAGAAACTTTTGGTGATATTTTTATTCTATGCACGTGTCGCTGGCCGTCACCCCCTCCCCTCCTACTCCTTCAACCCTCCCACCCACCCATCCGCCCCCTCTCCCATAAATCAAACACATTCCCGGCAATAAATTTCGGCACACGTTGCTCTCTTAACGCGTCCAAGGTACTCCACTTGTATGTATGTACACGTACAGAAACTAACTTGACTCACTGTACAGTGTACAACTGTCAAGTCCTCTCTTAACACGGTAACTGCATACATTTGATTTTAAGCTTCGAAAGGAGAAAGATTTGTTAGGATTTCTGTACAGCTGTTTACAAGTCTCTAAAAATTACCTTCATGTGTAACACGTTGAGCTGAGCAAAATTAATAAGCTAAGGTTATGTATTTTCAACGGTAGCATAACGACTTTATACTGAATGAAAAAGACGTACTAATGTCAATCGTGAAAATAATTTTTACTTATTAATCAAAAGTCACAAGCTAACGTTGAAAATACCGGGCCGTAGTGTAGGACTTTAGCGATTAGCTTTATATGATATAATTCTTCTATGGAATCTGTAGCTTTTGGCTTAAAATATATACCTATGACGTTTCGTCACGAGCTGTGTAATGCATTCTCAGAGTGTTAGTTTTAGCCAAAGACGACTTTTCGTTTGCATTTATTTTTTATCACTTGTAGTTAATTTCACGTGTTTTCTTTCTATAAATTTTGTAAATAATAATAATAATAATAATAATAATAGTAATTTTGTTAATAAATCCACCCTAAAAAATTTAATTTTGTAAATGCTTGATTTATTTGTTGTTTATTTGAACGCAATAAAAGATAAAAGATTCAATTTGAGCATGGAAAAAATATTTTGCAATCATTATTCACATAACATGAATATTGAATATAGATTACTGTAAAAATAGCTTGTGGACAGATCATTGATTTTTTTTAAAAACATGTCAACATTTTTTGTCAAAGAATACAGGCATGAAAATATATGTTTTTTAAGCAACAGTCATATTTGCATTTGATCTCAAAATAGCGCACACCGTCTCAATATTATAAATAAATAATCAGGGAATCTCCATATGGATTTTCTCCGCCCGAAATGGGATGAAAAAAATAGTGATAGATTGCTTCACGGCTTCCATCGTAAATTTGAAGTGGAAGATTATAAATATTGAAACATGGCCGCCGAATATCTGCTTCAGATATAAAATAATCTCGTCAAGTGTTTGGATTTCCTTCAGGATTATTATTTTTCTTTCAGCAATATCCGCTTAAATTTCAATATAAACTCTCAGTAATGAATTAAAATCTTTATTTATTTTTTGATCTTAAATTTGAAAAATGATGCTTTTTTTACAATCCTTAATTTGTTTGTAAATCCAATTAAAAATCAGTTATGATTTCTTTAGAGGCATTTAGAAAAAAATTAAAAATATTTTTATTTATTCTTATATGTAAATTAAATTTCCATCATTACGCGAATCTTAAAAAGAACTATCCATTATCATCACCAAATCAATCCCTAGAGCAATTATTATCAATGAAGTAAAAGTAACGGCTTTGATCACAATTACAAACTCTATGGACCGGTATTTTTAATACGTGACTTTAAGCTGATAAAAAAAACTACCCACGCAGTTGACATAAGCGCGTCTTTCTCATTCAGTCGCTATGCTAACGCTGAGAATACAGGGCCTAAAGAGCGAAGTTGGAAATGTATAAAATAGGTGGAAGGGGAAATATAAAGTGTTTTTTAGCAGTAAAAAAGGTACGCATTTGGTAGCGTTCCGCCATTCCGTGCTATTTATAATTATCCTTTAGGAGTCAGGACTCCATCGCGGAGTCTATTATTATTCAAACTCTTTGTTGTCTGGTTGGAAATAGCTTCCTTTTCAAATGTACGTCCACTTCACCCAAATTAACTGTGAAAGCATTTGGTGCTGTAATTTTAAAAACGGCCGCCAATAAGGCATTCACTTGAGGACGTATATTTACAACATTAATTCCCAAATAGGCCGTATGCATTTATGTTAATATAACCACGCGTAACAATGATACTCGGAATACAATTCATAATTTCATTTGTTTGAATATTTAGCCACCTTATAAGCTTTTGACTTATTCATATTCTATAATGTTTATCATTCTTTTTAGAAATCTACATAAAAAAAAAACTTTTACCATGATTTCCGGTGTTAAATTAAACAATTGATTTTTTGTACTGGCGCTAACCTTAAATAGAAAATTAAAATAAAATTTTAAACTTAAATAAAAAATAGGAAATTTTCCTTTATTGCTTTCCACGTGAAATCTTTGTTTTTTTTTGAGCGAAATTTCAGAGAAATGCTTCTAACAGCTTCATATTACGCTGGTATTTGACATTTCCCATATAGCAGAGTGATTATTTTTACGCTAACGATGTCATTAGCAGATTTCTTTAGCTTATTTTTAACATTTCACGAGGTATGCCAATCTTTCAGCATTCCTCTTAGCCACCCATACACATTCCTTGAATTATTTCACAAATACACGTTTTTTTTCTTTTATTTACGAAAGTATGACTAACCGTGTATTAGTCAGAGCGTATAAACAACTCCTCTTGTGTATTTTTATTTTAAGTGAAACAGACTCTAGGATGCTTGTTACATGTAGATGCCGGACAAACTGATGTTTATCAGAAATGTTCGTGGATGCAATATAAAATGCTGCCTTGATTCCCTGTCTTTGAGATACAGATAAGATATCTTTGGATATTGAAAAAGTCGATCTATAGCCGTTTGCGGATGAGTTTGTTTCTTGTTGTACAAAGATATAAGTACTAGGGATCGCTAGAATTCCAATTGGGTTGTTACGGCTCCACCTCACGTCTGGCGATAGCCACATGGTATTCCAGAATACAAAATGCCCCAAGACTATACGTGCACTCAAAAATGTGCCCACCTGACCCATCCAACCGGCAGCTCAGCCTGAAGCATTTCAAAAATTCAATCCATCTTGCTGAAGTACGCGTAATCAAATCAAACTCTCGAAAGTTCTTTGTAGGTTTATGAGTAGAGGAGCGAACGAAATTGAAAAGAAAAAACAACAAAACTTTGGGAAAAGTCATCGATGGGTTTCGGCTTCCCCGTTCACTAGTAGATATTATTTACCATGGCAATCCGCCCCTCGCCGCTTCCCTTATTTATGTTTGCCATACAAAAAAGTCTAATAAAAAGTTGAGTGCTGACAACTTATCATAAAGTCAGAGTGTTTGTTTACTCGATATGTCCATATCGGAAAATGCCCCTAAAAATAGAATGGAAGGAAGCTATTCTGTGATTGAAATCATCTATGCCAGTTTTTATAACATTATTATACCCTCACGTATGGTATCTTGTAAATCAACACGAATAAAAAAAACATTAAGATTGATTACATTAAAGGTCTTTTGAGTGAGGAATGTGCTTTCATTTTATGTTCAAAATAGTGGTTGAAACGCCAACGTTTTTTTTTTAATTCCCTTTCAAACACGAATAGTTTTATTTCAGCAAATCAAAACCTCCTTCCTAGGTATTTCATTAACTAATTGCTTTCAACCGTATACAGGCGCTATCAAAAAGACTGGAAAATATTTTAAAAGATCTCAAAAACACTCCTGAATGTAAACACGAAACTTTGCATATTTCAACAGAAGCAGAAGCGACTGAATCCCCAAGTGCCCGAGTACCTTCTACTTTCGCCTGTAGTTCTTTCCTGCAGTCTGCTTGTACATTTTTATCGACTCCTGCTCAGGGTCCTGGCGTGTTTTTTCAAGTCTGAGTGCAGCTCCGCCCGCATATAAAGTATTCAAAAAGCCAAAATATCAGGAGGGGCGGCGAGAGTGAAAATTGCATCGGAATAAATGAAGCCCTTTGAAACGGAAAATAAACATCGCGTGGAAGCGGTCTCATCCCCCAGTACGCCAGCACTTAGTCTGTGGAGGAGCCGCACTTGCCAGGTCGTATCTCCAACAGCCACCACTCCATATAAGCTATTGTCAAAGTCAACATTATTGCCTGCTGTCTGGTCTAGCAAAGAGCTGTGCACTCTTCCCAGCTCTCATATTATTCTGAGTTAAAATCTCAATTGTTTTCCAATCAACTCATCACTTTCCCTCTCGAAATTGAAAATGCAAACAGTTTTATTGAAAATTGAAACCCTTTTATTTGTTGATCTTTGATTACAAACCTACCCGACATTGTCAATATTTCCAAGGCCGATCCATCATCCCCGATAATTCAGATCAAATTGTAAATTAATCAAAGCGATATAACTGTTAATTTCTGTAGGGAATAACTTTCCGATTAAAGGCTTCGTAAATTATTATTATGAACGTTACGGTGTTTAAGTTTCTTATAAATAAAGGTAATTTCATAATAATATGATTAAGAGTTGCGTAATAATTCAAAGGCTTTTGTAAAGAACACGCTTTACAGTTCAGCCCAAAACTTTCATGAATATCATCGCGATAATAACGATGGCGCGATAAGCTCTTATCCCGACCTTAGGTGAGTAATTCATTTGGCTAACCCCCTCGTTATGGGAGTACGTTGTTATGATATGCTATATCCCTACCTACATATTCATACAAATTATCCGCGTTTAAATTTATCTTAGCAGAAAGTTTACCAAATTACTTCCACAAACTTTTATCCATCTATATTAATTTTCTCGCTCTCGGTAAAATAGACTCGAAACGTGTGTTCATAATAAAACTTATATTCACACATAACCTCAAAACTTACGTACTGAATGAATTATTTCCTTTCTGAAAATATTTATATCACTTCTTATACGGCTTGCATGCAAAGATAATTCTGCCATTTCCAGCTCTTTTCCAAATCTTTTTTAAGCCTGAGAGCTTCCACAAAAAGAGCAAATTAAAATAGACAAATTGAATGAAACTCAAGAGCGTAGTGTTTTTTTGTCTGCATTCCGGCAGACAAACAAATTTCCCTTTGAAAGGGAGCGGCGTGAAAAGCCATTCAAAAGGCTCAATTTGATAATGGGCAGCGTAGGGAAATCTGTATGGCTTGCATGCATCGACTTACGTACGTGTGGTCATAGTATGATGGAGAAGAACCTGCGCCATGGTCAGCCGGCATGTTTGGTCTTTACCAAAGGAGAAACGGAAACACACTCGTCTATATGCTTGCAATTACTTACGTTAACGTACGAGTGCAGTATAGTGGAACATTTTCACTGACCTCCTTATCTCACTCTTAACTATAGCATGAACTTGCTATGAAAATACTTTTGTATGAACTTCGATCCAAATGCTTTTCATAACAAAGTAAAAGTGCATTGTAAGTAGAAATAAAATTACGCTGAATTATTTCTCATTTCAGATTAAAATATATAGGAATACTGAAACAGACAAGAGAAAAACTAGACAAGAAGCTACAATAATCGGGCTTGAATCGAAAAACGCGGCAAGTCAGGGTTTTTTCTAAAATGATCATAGACTGCCACTTTGGGTTCCATACAACTCATGTTTCAGATGATTAAAAGAACGAATAAAGGATGACCTTAGCAAAGGGTATCATATCATAGTATCATCGTCAATTTTCAAATGTCAAACTTTTTATTAAGGTGCGCCCATGAATTGACTTAAGCAATATTGTGTCCTTATGCGGCCGTGTTGCTTGGGAAAAGGCATACAAATATTTTGTTATAATTAACTAAGGAAGGCAGTCTCCGCCAAGACTGACTTTTGCTCGCCGAGAAAAAGCATATATTTTCTTCATCAATAAGAATCTTGTAGTACATTGGTTCTTAACCGCTTCCCTATACATTTAGCAAGCTCACACTAGCCCTAGAGAGTCAGACTACAGTCGGACTAGAGTCTGACTAAAGTCATAAGAGAATCAGGCTAGAGTCGTGGGAGAGCCGCACCGTCAAGACCTGGGAAAACACCATTGAAACATTCGCTCGCCGTTTGCACACACTGTGCTCTTCTTTACAATTGATACCGAATGTGTGCGTTGGCGTTGTACGTTGAACGATTGTCGCTACAGAGCCGAGGATTTGTGGAGGGCTCTTCCCCTGGGGAATGATAATAAAAGCTCTGTACATTTTAAATTTTCCTTTGTCATGAAGAAAAGTAGAAATTTGAAATTATTCCTACATCTAAAAATTTCAGACTAAGTATTTCACAGGTACTGCTTTTTCTTATAATATGTGAGGCAATGTTTTATATTCTCTAATAAAGCGAGAATTTTTTTTCAATGTATTTTGTACAAATAAACACTGTTTCCTCATCAAGAAGTCAGTCTAATGTCAATCAATATTAGGGCTTGAAATTAATAGATTAACGCTATTAATATATAGATACTATTACGCTATTAATATGTAACGCAATAAATAATTTAAGAATTGTAAGAATTTCACATCAATAGAGATTGGGACCACCTGCGATCTTCCTTTTTCATTAGATATCATACTTACCGCAAAAGTATACACAGCGATCTCAAAAGCGGCTTCGATGCTTTGCTATATTTATCAAAATTCAAAACCCAGATTGCATATTGCACCGGAAATTTGCTGCCCTACCGCAGGTTTCCACGTCAGAACGACACAGTGACAAAATAACACATGAAATAACGTCACGTGACAGAACAACACAATGACAATACATCACATGACAAAATCTCACATGACATTGTCCAGTCGATAGCTCAGTTGGTAGAGTGCTTGCATTCCATGCCGTGGGCTCGGGTTCGAATCCCACCGAGGGTGTCAGAAATGATTTCCCGTTTCGGTGTTTATTTCAAATCCCAAAATAAAATACCAGCAAGGTTCACTCAGCCTTCACAAGAAATGAGTACCAGCCCTTTCGGGAGCTGGGAAACCCCCACTTCAACTGAAGTGGTTGGCGTAAGGCCGGCCCCCTTACCTGTGAAAATAAATAGGTTCAACTCGCCACATGCGAACCCTTCGGGGATAGCGCGGCAAGAAGTTACACTATATGTGTAGCTTAGTTGACTTGACATTACATCACATAACAAAACATTACAATGACAAAACATCACAAGACAAAAAATCACATAACAAAACATAGGTACATACCTAAAACCGAATTCACTGGCATTGTGATGTAATGCCATGTGAGGTTTGGCTTGTGATGTTTCTTCATGTGTTGTTCTGTCATGTGTCGTTATGTCATGTGTTTTTTTCTCACTTTGCCGTTCTATCCTATCACCCCCACCGCAAAGATATCCTATTGACCACACAGGCCACATCCCAGGGAGCAACAATTACCCCCTACCCCCCCTGGCCTCTTTTTTTTTTGCATTGCGGTCGTTTCTTAATTAGCGGCCGTATGCAGAGAGACCCCGGGGGGGGTGGGCGGAACAAAAAAGGAAGTAACAAAAAGAATGGAAACTTAAACCGACCGCAGCGCGACCGAAGGGTGAATTATATTTGCATTGGGGGTATCCTTTCCTTTCCATTTTTCCGCTTCCCCGTAGCGTTTTATGTATTTTTTATTCCCTGCCCCCGACGATTCTCTCTTCGTTTACTTTTTTTTTAGTGTATCTCCTATATACTACGTTTTTACAAAATGAAACAGTACGGCTGTTCACGGTACACCTTTCTACAAATGACGTAATATTTTTATTACTGTATTTTCAATGTAAATTACCAAGTGCTGAAATGTATACACTTGATGTGTTTTTCTAGTCGAGTTTAAGCCCGTATTTTTATTCTTTTTTGTGAAATAAAAATCTAAAGTGTTGTACAAACATATGCGTCGTATTGAACCAAACCCGGAAATCTAAGAATTTTTTTCTACAATAAGATAAGGCTGAAACACAGGAAATCGTTTTCTCATCATTTCTGTATATTTATCCTGCAACGCAACTAAGCTACACATATAGTGTAACTGCTTGTCTGCGTTTTCCCGAAGGGGTCCGTATGTGGCGCTTCGGGACCTATTTAGTTTTAGAGGTAAGGGGGCCGGCCTCACATCAACCACTATCAGTTGAAGTGGAGGTTTCCCTGCTCCCGGGGGGGTTGGTTCTCATTTCTTGTGAAGGCTGAGTAAACCTTTGAGATCGGACCCTTGCTCTCGGCATGGAATGCAAGCATTCTACCAATTGAGCTATCGATCTTTTTACGAGCTTGATCGTCGTCGCTACAAAGCGCCAATTCTCAAGCAAGATCCAGTTGCTGTAAGGCTGGATGGACCTTTGGTGACCGGTCATTGGTAAAGGTTTTATGATTTTTTCAACCCAGCGAAGAGCAAATTTGAAAATATAAATGGTATATTTTTTGTGCTCCGCTGGGAATCGAACCCACAACCTTCCCATTCAGAGTCTGAAGTGTTACCACTGAACTACGGACCGGTCCCATTTTTTTTTAAATCTTGCATTGCTGTTTTTGGTTCTATACCACTCATAATAATTATAACATGCAGCGAAGCTCGCAGTTGCTTGAAAGAGCTTTATTATGTACGAAACATTCAATGCGGCCGAAACTGCCAGTGAAAGACTTTTACTCTGAAAGTCTAGGAGAGCGCACAAAAAAAAACTTTAGGCGTAATGCATGAAGTTCCTTCCATTTCCACAGTGGACAGCCGATGCATTTCCCGTATTATCCCGCTGCAGTGTGCTTTTGTTTCGCGAGTCTTTTCGTGCTATTTTTTCAGTCTCTATTCTGGAATGCTGGATGCCCGTACGCTGTGGTTCAATGGACCCGTTCTCAAACCAACTTTCAAGTACGTATTGAATTTCAATGCTGACCTTTTTTTGGTTTTCAAATACATTCTTCATTTTTTAAGCAAAGTAACAGGAAATGTGAGTTTCATGAAAATAATCTATAGTTTGATTAACATATCGACCCCCAGTGCTTGTTTGGATTATCTACAATTTAATTCAAAGATTTTATTGATTGTAGAGGCATTAACTTTGTAATCGTTCATCATTAATGATAAAAGAAAAACAGCTTTGTTTTCGATTACGTGATATACGATTATTAGTATTAATTTATCCACCTGATGATGCGAACGGATGTTTGCGAAACCGGTTGTGGTATATAAAAATAAATACTCACGTAATCGAAAACAAAGCTGTTTTTCTTTTATCATTAATTCAAAGATGTCCGTTCAATGAAATTGTCCTACAAAATCACATTCTACACAATCTGAGTTAAGAAAAAAACGTAAAATACAATAATGTGTCGGTTTTTTTTTTATTAAATCAGTTTCCAGTTTTCATAAGACACATTGGTCTAGTACACATACAAGCATTGCTGATGTGAAATCCCCTTTGATGGGTATAAGGCAAACAAACACTAAGGGGACGATATTAAGACTCGATACCATAAATTTCTAATGAAATTTTACAGACAAACACATGAGCATTTTTGAGTTTAACCACATATATTAGATTATTCACATTTTATATAAGATTCCTTGGCCGTTTTTGTTTTAAAAAATAATCATTTTTCGGGACAAAACATCGGTAAATTTGAGCTCCAATTTCACAGACAGCCTCTGATGGCAAATTTCACCAACTAGTTATAAAATTCGGAATGTTTGATGTTAAAATTGCGTATTGTTTTTTGTAAAAACGGTACCTGAAAAATAAATTTGTAATTTGATTTTTTATAAGAAAAACTTTTAATCCATTTTTGGTTCATAAAACTTTGTGATCATTTTAAACGACTGAGTTATGCAATGTACACAGATAGATTGCTCTTTGTGTTTTTTTCAGGCGTCTAGACTCCATGCAAGAATTTTTTGAGCGGGAAAAAATGATAATTGTAGCAGATCGTGTATAATTTTCTTACGAATTCTCAAAAACTTATTGTTGTTTTTGTCATCCATCATTTCGTCTGATTTTATGTTACTATTTTTTTGCATTATTCAGCAATTTTCTGTGCATTTAAAAAGAAAAATATTTTGTTTTAATTTCATTAAAGTTTTCGCTTTCAAATGATGTTTTTCCGATGTAAGATCAGAACTGTTTTTTGAACTTGAATAGACCATAAAAAATATTGCTAGAAATTAATACTAAAAATTTTGGGTGACCTTCATGAACGTAAATTCTTGAAAAAAAAATGCAATTGCATTGATGAATCTCTGTAACTAAAATCATTATTAAAAGAGGAAAAGACGACTGATGTAGTGCATTTAATGTGAGTAAGTTTATTTTTCAATTATCTAATGTTATTTTATTTTAGTTTAAAAAATAAATCGGTTATAAATCGTTTAAAATTTTATTTTCACCCTGAAACTTTCAGTCATTTTTCCTTGGGTTAAGCTTTATTAATATTATAATAGGATCGTCAATTTATAGCAAAATTTAAATCCATCTAAAAGCGCGTCTCATCTCAAGTAGACACAATTTTATACCGTTTTAACAAAAATATAGGGAAACCAAAAACAGCGTCTCACAGCGACCGTTTAAGTTTCTTCATTGTTGTATTTTAAACGTAATGTTTTGGACTTGGGATACTAGCCCATGTCTGTCAGGTTTGTGATAGTTTCCTCCCCGCTCCGCTTGGTCCGTGTCCAAGAGGTCGGATCCATATTTACAATCAGACCTTCGTCAAAGTCAGCCAGCCGGCCGGCCGAAGAAACACGGGTACCACTTGATTATTGTAATGAAAAAGGAATCTCAATTCTGAAATAATCCACCTTGCCCACCTACATTTTGATATTCTTGTCAATCATCTGGACGGAAGGTAATTTTGTTCCATCCCTTATTTTGAATCGTCGTTGTATTATTTGTATTGTTGTGCTCAGAAAACCGAGGACGTCTCGAAACCATGACGACCCTTGTCTTTTCGTTTTTGATAATTCAAATTTCACTTGATTGTTTTTGATTTGTTTCATCAAAAGAAATCTCTGGCTTATTGACACATTTAACAAACCAAACGAAGGCACAGGA
The DNA here is from genome assembly GCA_951799405.1 of Agapetus fuscipes. Classification (NCBI taxonomy): domain Eukaryota; kingdom Metazoa; phylum Arthropoda; class Insecta; order Trichoptera; family Glossosomatidae; genus Agapetus; species Agapetus fuscipes. The sequence continues at coordinate 5,779,542 of OX637338.1, forward strand.
AATGCAATAAATTATTTACGAAGATTTTTTTTATTAAAATGGCACATTTTGAAACATTACACTTGTATTAATAATGTAAAATTAAAACAAAAAGTTTTTCTTTATAATTTGTTTTATTTCCTCTAGCGAGTTGTTCTCTTCAAAATGATGTGATAACATCGAAAGCGCTCAAGGAAATAAATCATCTCGTAAAGAAAAACATTGTGTTTTATTTTTACATTATTAATTTTAAATGAATCTTCATAATGTCAATAGACAAACCCTTAAACTTTCATTATACTTGTAGTTGTATTATAATTTTTTTTTCGGTGTTTTTAGTACTTTGAAAATTAATATTTACTACTGTTTTACATTGTATACAAAACACTTTCCTTGCAACATGTTTCCGTCCAAACAACTGGCGTTTTAAAAAGCTCATAAAACACCGGGCAAGTCATGTGTTTTTCCTCAAATTAAAACCCAGCCATACATTCGGCGGTAGTTGTTTACTAAACGGCGGCGTACTTAGTATTATTTCTCCGGTTCCCTGCGGAATACTCCCTGTCTGGGCCAGGGCCTCCACCCCTCACCATCTGTCGGGCGCGGCAGGGTCCCACTGTGTGCGACACTCCCGAGGGAGCAATGTAAAGCGCGATACAAAAATAACAAGTCGTGCCCTGTTGTAAGCCATGCATGCAGAGTCTCGGCGCTTGTTGTAGAATAATGTGTCATCAGCGTTAACAGAATTCTTACAAAATACTGTTATATGCTCACGACATGAGCACTAAAAAAGGATTTCACGACTTTTTAAAGCTATTAAAACTTTGTTTCCATTTGAATTTTTTAAATAATTAAAAACGGACTTTCACTGTGTTAATAAATCCACCCTTAAAATATACCTTCTATGTATAATGTATATGCATAAATTTGTATGCTTCTTTTTTAGCAGAGTACAGTTAAGCATATTCCATCATATTCTTTCCTTGACCTATAGGTTATTATGAGGCTGACCATCCATACATTAAAAGATGGTTCACTTTGCCTGTTTCAGAGAAGGTCGGCAAAAGTTGCAGGGTGTAAGCTCATTTAAGGTTTGGACTGTAATCGCAAACTTACACATGTTTGTTTATGGGCATGTATTTGATATGATCTTAGAATTGTTATAAATCCTTGCAGCTTAGATTATGGATAGATATTAATAATAACTACACAGTTAAAAAACTTTTACTCGAAGATTAGACGAATCGTTAATATTTAGTAATTCAAACTTTAACCTAACTATCATATTCTTTCCTAGACTTATAGGTTGGTATGAGGCTGACCCCCCATACTGAAAAAAATGGTTTGCAAATGTCATTGATGTTTTAGGGGAGTGCGGCAAAAGTTGCAGATATACAAACGAATATTTTCTTATACCTACATTTTTGTGCGAGCCTTTTTTTGTGTATGGAAGTATCATAACAGATATAATAGTAATAATTCTAAACGCCTGCTTCCCTATCAAATCTATTGATTGTTGCCAAGCAAAACCAGGTTGTCCCTCGTAGCGAGAATCTTACTGACTTTCTAATGTACCTGCTTAATGTTAAAGGGAAACGTGAATTTCTCGCATGAAGTAGTATTCACCATCTAACACGCGACTCACCATCATCCCCCAAAATAATTCTAACCCTAACAAAATACACGTTAACTGAAACAGCGCCTCTAATACGCGTTTTAGCTTTTATATTTTTTTTGGTTAATGATTTATACTTGGGTTCGGCTATGTGCAATTGTTCTTCGGTCGGATGCACTTCGGTCGGATGCACTTTTGTAAGGACGCACCCTGTCCTTTGTATCTTTTGCCAGATGCGTCCCGACGGGGACTGCACTTAGCCCTAAATCGATACATTATCGCAAATTGTAGCATAGAAGAGCGAAAAATACTCCGTGTCTAAAGGGTTCTACTTTCATTGATTTCTTTTTGCGCGTCAGTTTGTCTGAACCTTTCGCTGAATTAAAAAAAAATGGAAATCAGAATCAGACTCGAATAATAATTATTTTTTAAATTTATGATATAAGTTACGTTTAAAATCTCTGAGTTAAGTATCTTCAAAAATCCATGAGATAAACTATATCTATTAAAATCTATGAGATGAATATCTTGTTATACATATTCGGTCTTATCCATTTGATTGGTTGAACCCAAAACCAAAGTTAATCTAGCTTATTAGTATGAGAAAACCGACTTTAAACTGGTTTGAAAACAAGGGGGAAGATGTGCAATTTCTCTTATGTGAATTCTCATACAACAAATATTCTTGGAATGTTAGCTTTTTCTCTCAGACTAATCCATCTAGAATGTTAACTAATACATTATTACAGACAGTAAAAAGCTTAATATGTATAATTCATCATCATTTTATTATTATTATTGCGCAAAAAACTAAAGAAAAAAACAATAAATCACATGGATTCGAGATTATCAAATAGATTATCCAAAGGGTAATAATTCATCGTTTTTTGCAACTTATAATGGATAGCGCTCAATAATGGCCAAATAGTTGGCGTTGGATTCTCTTAGCAATACAAGTAATAGGGGTTCAATTACTTTGGGAACCTTTTGTCCTGGAGCAGTTTGATATTTCGGGGGTTCTGGGGCAATCAGCGTGATTGGCAATTGCCATTTTTTATCAAACGGCTTACGTCACTCTGGCAATTTTCGCCTTTGTGTTCCTCGCCTACATTTCAATGTTATTATAATAAATCAAATTAGTTTCGACACCCGAAATCCTCCATTGGCATGTTCGTAACTCTTCAATATGATAGAATATAGTTTTTTTAATCATTATGTTTAATAGAAAAACTTGCAAGCTGAATGACTGAAGTCTAAAAAATAAAATTATGGATTCATATTTTCACATCAAAGTTTTTCAATTGTATTCATAAGTTGTTTAAAAAGAATCAGTGATTACGCCAAGTTTGACGTTATCATAAGGGGGTGCGTGGGGGAGGATTTTAAATCTTACTGGTTCTCGATTATCGCGATCGGACGAACTGCCCAACAAATCTGTCTAGGCAGCCAACCAATGGAGCAAGGGGGAAGGAATCACGGAATCAAATGGTCTGGACTCACCTTATCTCCAATGGATGCCTCTTTCGCGGAGCACTGGTCGCGTTTTTGTGTGTGGTTTCTCCTTCGTTCGCGCGCGGTGTACACTGCGATGGACACGTCTATCCAAGGCCGCGTATGAAGAAGTACTGGCTGGAGACAGGTGATTGGGCAAATCGGATAGGTCAGATTATAGGCACAAGGACAAGGATTTTATGGCCAGCTACCCATAACAAACCTACCTAACAGTTCGCCCAAACATGCCCCCCAGCTTGAGAGGACGTAGTCCTTTCAAAACAATGATTTATTTATTTATTTGTTTATTATTATAACTTAAATCTACTTAATTTAGCGAGTGGACTGTATATTATTTTGTAATGTTATTGATTTGGCAACGGACAAACCTTGACAACTGGACGCCTATAAGTTCCAGTTTTCGTCCGGACATTAACTACTCTAGCTATACCGTCCGCTCCCGGAAAGACATCCTCAATAACTCCTAGTGGCCAATTAAGAGGTGCACTACCTTCAGTTTTTAACAAGACAACAGATCCAATCTTGATTGGCTCTGTTTCCGTGTTCCATTTCTGACGCGTTTGGAGAGTGTGAAGGTACTCCACCTTCCACCGTTTCCAGAAAGACTGAACTAAATGGTCCACATACTGTTTACGAGACAGTAAACTAATGTCTCTAGAGGAGGTATCTGTCGCCGGAAGTGACTTTAGAGGAGTCAATGTGAGAAAATGTGCGGGGGTTAGAGCAATAGGTTCGGATGGATCGGCACTCAAACATGAAAGCGGTCTGGAGTTTAAAATTGCTTCAATTTGCGCAAGTACTGTAGACATTTCCTCGAATGTCAATAATTGTTTACCAATTACTCGATTCAGATGGAGTTTGATACTCCGCACGTTACTCTCCCAAATTCCACCGAAATGCGGGGCGGATGGGGGATTGAACTTCCAATCTATCCGATGGTCTCTTAGTTCCCTGTCGAACTTATTTTGAAAAGCTTCAGACTCCAGGAGACCATAGAGAGCATCGAGGTGAGATTTTGCACCAATGAAGTTTGTCCCACAGTCTGAGTACATTATTTTTACCGGCCCGCGTCGCGACAAAAATCGCTTAAGAGCGTTAATAAATGTTTCCGTGCTTAGATCTGATGCGAGTTCGATATGAACCGCTTTCGTGATTAAGCACACAAACACACAAATGTATGCTTTAATTTTGTGCACACCTCTTTTTCTATAAGGAATCACACTTAAGGGGCCCGCGTAGTCTATGCCACAGTGGAAAAATGCCTTACCTTCATTTACCCGACAGGCAGGTAAATCCCCCATGAGGGGGAAGCGTGATTTTGGATTAACCTTATAACAAGTATTACATAATTGGACGCGTTTACGCACAATATTTCTAGCCGACAAAATCCAGAAATTTTGTCGCAAAAGGGACATTAGTAACTGAGGTCCGGAATGCAAGAATTTTCTATGATAGTAATCAATGATTAAATTCAAAATATGACCGCGACCTGGTAAAAGTATTGGATGTTTACTGTCATAAGCTAAGTCAGCGTTTACAAGTCTCCCTCCTACTCGTAACAACCCATCGGCGTCGATAAAGGCATTAAGCTTACGAAATGCAGGAGATAAGACTTTACCGGCTTTCGCGTTTTTAATTTCGTTCGAAAAATGATGATTTTGTAAGTCTTTTATAACTACGATTTCTGCAAACCGTAGGTGAGAGACTTCAAATTTTGATGACAATCTTTTTATAAAACGAAGTATGTAAATAACAACTCTTAACAATTTACTCCAGGAAGAGATTCGTTCAGCGAGTGAACCTAATAAAGTTGGTTGCTTGGGTAAGTTATCCATTACAGTCATAACTTTTATTTTTTGTTCCGGCGGGTTTTCAATAGTATTTGGATCAAATTTACAAAAATTCCATTCTTCAATCGGTGAGCGCGCGAAGGCAGGGCCTTTAAACCAGAGCGGGTGGTCAATTAATTGTGCGGGAGTTAGGCCGCGTGAGAGACAATCCGCGGGATTGTCTTTCCCGGCAATATGATAAAACTGACTTGGAGGTATATTATCCTGAATTATAGTTACTCTATTCGCGATGAAAGTCTGCCAGCGGGATGGGTGTGAATGAACCCAAGCGAGTGCCACTGTACTATCAGAAAAGGCGTATACATTATTAATTTGGCAGCGAGTTGAATATGTGTCAATGACTACACGCATTAATTTTGACAATATCAATATTCCCGATAATTCAAGTCTTGCTAAAGATATTGTACGACTTGGAGCTACTCGCGACTTTGCACAAGCTAAACTTATTTCTCCGCGTTTACTTGGAGGATTATATACATGAATATATATCACCGCTCCATATGCTCTCTCACTTGCGTCCGCGAATCCCAATAGGGATATAATCGACTCCTGCGTTACACCTGTATGCCGTGGCAGCTGAATACCTTGAAGGAGTGGGAGTTCCGATTCATAATTTTCCCAAGTTGAAATTATACTCTGAGGAGGACAATCGTCCCAATCGATTTTATGTTCCCAGAGAAATTTAATCATTAATTTAGCTGTTACAATCACGGGTGCGACAAACCCCATCAAATCCCAGAAGCGCGCAATTGTCGACAGAATATTTCGTTTTGTACATTTACGAAATTTGTTGGTGACACTAAAGGTAAAAACATCTTTTCTAGGCAACCAATGCAAACCAAGGATGGTACATTGATCTTCTGAACTGAACTCCACAGCTTCAGAAATGCGACAAGCTGGGGGAATGCCTCCCATGACTGATGGTGAATTACTCGAGAACTTCACCAATTCAAAACCGCCCGCAAGAAATAATTCAATCAATTGGTTTGAAAGTGCGATAGCCTCTTCATCATTTAAACAGCTAGAAACCAAATCATCCATGTAAATATCTCTCTCTGCTACAAGTGCCGCTAATGGAAAACGTGTTCGCTCATCATCAATTAAACGACGAACGGTACGCATTGCAAGGTATGGGCTGCACTTTAAGCCAAATGGTACGCGTGTAAATTCAAAAAGCTGAAGTGGATCATTTTTATCAAACCGATATAAAACTCTCTGATAGCATCTATGCTCTTTATTTACCAGAATTTGCATATACATTTTACGTATGTCAGCGCTTAGAGCAACTGGAAACAAGCGAAAGTGTAATATTATTTTAAATAGATCATTTTGAAGATTTCTACCCGTATGTAGAACATCATTCAGCGATAATCCTGATGTAGTTTTCATACTAGCATCTATTACTGCGCGAACCTTAGTTGTGGATTTATTTTCACGTATCACTGCATGATGCGGGGCTATGTATTGCAAGCTCAAGCATTGATCCGAATTTATATTTACAGGATTTAAATACCCTTCTTGTATATAATTTTTGAAAATAAGGTCGTATTCCAATTTTACAGAAGAGTTTGAAAGCAGTTTCCTTTCCAACGCGTAAAATCTCCGCTCTGCCGCTCTCTGAGAATCACCAAGCTGCCCCGGATCGGTCTTGAAAGGCAGCATTACGGAAAATCTACCAGTCTTGTCTCTCGTGGTGGTGTTGGTATATTTCTCTTCACATACCAGCTCCTCGATTTGCGAAGTGGAGACGTCCGGTACGTCTTCCAACTCCAAGAATTTTTTCATTTCAATTTCAATTGCTGAAAAGAAACTATAATCTGTTTTGATTAACGGTAGCACTGGAACTTCCCCTAGTACCACATACCCAAATAGGGTATCCAGTGCAACTGGCTCGCCTAAATTTCGTGAGATAGTGTTGTGTTTTATCACACGGGAGAATACATCTGCACCCAGAATCATGTCAATTTTTCCGGGAATAAAATATTTTTCATCAGCCAAACGTAATGATTTTAAATATTCTAAATTTTCAATATTAATGTTGGCGACGGGTATTTTATCAGTTATTTGATTAACCACCAAAGGCGATAGTTTAAAATTGACCGATTTCTCAACTCTCGAAAGAAGGGTAATTGTTGTCACTCCCTTGATAGGGTTGACAATATCCCCTATTCCTGAAACAACTTTGTCTCGCGTCGTCTTTACATCAAGATGAAGTTCTCGACAACAGGAGGCCGTTATTATGTCTCTCTGTGAAGCACTGTCTAATAAAGCGCGAATAGTGTGTCTTTGACCCCGCTTGTCTAAGATTACACAACAAACAGTTCCTAGTAAAACTGTAGATTCTACCTCACTAGAATTAGGGCCCATAGCACAAAGCGCTAAGGGCTCCGCCTTTTCTTCGGCCGCGGCTTGCAAATTCAAGTTGAAATGCAGGCTAGTATGGTGGGATCGATTACAAACGCTGCATCTTCCCTTTGATTTACAATTCTTGAGATTATGCATCGTACTTAGACAATTGACACATAATTTCTTTGATTTTATAAAATTGTACCTTTCCCGAGCGTCCAGGATAGTGTATTTCGGACACTGGTACAACTTTGAGTGGTTGTTATCTCCGCACAACAAACATTTGTCAGTATTAACTGTCACAAATGCCCTAACGTTTTTCTGGGAAGCTGAGGGCTTGCGCGGCATCGCGTTAATTTGATTGTTAATTTTACTGCTTCTACTTCCGTTTGCGCGCTGTAGTATTCGCGAGTAATTTCTAATGAATTCCACAAATTTTATTGAATCTACTGAGTCTGAAGAATCTTGTATAGAAACTTCAAAAGCCTTAATCGTATCCATGTCAAGTTTCTTACACGCAATGTGTATGAATATAAAGTCTTCTAGATTCTCCATGTTCAACTGTTTGATTGCAGCAGTTAAACCTGAAAATGGATCAATAAAGTCCTCCAAGTTTGAGGCAGATGGTTCCTTTACTGCAGGAATATTTAACAATTTCTCTAGATAAGTTGTTGCCAGAACGCGCTTATCGTTGTATTTCTTGACCAACGAATTCCATAAAATTGTATAATTTTGAGCAGTTGGCAATAAACCTTGGCAAATGCTTTGAGCTTTTCCTACCAGTTTTCCAACTAAATATTGAATCTTTTCACCTTCCGTTAGACTGTCATTCTCATGGACCATAGATTTAAAATTTTCATAAAACACCGGCCAATTGTTTACATCTCCGTTGAAGGCACACAGCTCTAATCGTGGTAGTTGGATGCTCCTTTTTAAAGGAATATCATTTGCACTTGAGGATTTTGTTGTGTCTTTTAAATTCTCGTAAGTATATTTAATTTCAGCGTATAAGTCTTCAAATGACAGAATAATATTATTATCTGTTGCTTCATCTTCCTCACTTTCTGCAATTAAATCATTTTTTTCTTTTACCAGTAATAAAAATTCTTTACGCCAGTTGTCAATGCCTGCCGCGTGCACTTTAAATTTACGCAAATAAATTTCTCCCAAATGAATTGAATTAATGGTATCGAAAATGCATTGTGCCCGTTCCAAGTACGTCTCTATCTCATTCTGGAGGCGCTCCTTACGTCGTTGAAATGCCCGTTTCTCGCGTTCTGACGTCATGTTTTAAATTTGGCTTTAATAAATTAAATTTGATAAAATTAATAATAATTTTTACTAATCCCGTACGTACAAGTCCTTATAAATTGAAGTAGCAAAGAAAGAAGAAGGTTATAATAATTTTATCAAAATGTAAACAAATAATGTAAACAAAGAAAGTAAACAATGCTAGTACCTAGGTAGTTACTTATACCGCGGGCTTAATTCGAATGTACCTAAAATGCAAGAGATAGGTATACCTACAAGGCAATTAAATAATTAACCCGCACTTCGATTCCAAAGCGATATTTATGATAATAATGTATGAACGCGTCACGAATTGTAGCAATAAAAATGGCGAATATTTTTTTTTGAATCCGATTTCAAACTATAAGAATCTGAATTAATATTACGTGAATCTAATTTTTAATTTACGATCCGGTTCTGTAAGGACCAAAATTATGATAACGCCAAGTTTGACGCTATCATGTGGTAATGCGAGGGGGAGGCTTTTAAATCTTACTGGTTCTCGATTATCGCGATCGGACGAACTGCCCAACAAATCTGTCTAGGCAGCCAACCAATGGAGCAAGGGGGAAGGAATCACGGAATCAAATGGTCTGGACTCACCTTATCTCCAATGGATGCCTCTTTCGCGGAGCACTGGTCGCGTTTTTGTGTGTGGTTTCTCCTTCGTTCGCGCGCGGTGTACACTGCGATGGACACGTCTATCCAAGGCCGCGTATGAAGAAGTACTGGCTGGAGACAGGTGATTGGGCAAATCGGATAGGTCAGATTATAGGCACAAGGACAAGGATTTTATGGCCAGCTACCCATAACAAACCTACCTAACAGTTCGCCCAAACAATCAGTTTTAAAAGAAAATTGATTTTTAAACGTATTAGTGCATCATATCGCGCCTGAAACTTCTGTTTAAAAATACATTACTGGAAAGCTCTTTTTGCATCGTGCAAAACCACCACACGCCTGTTGTATGGCAACAAAAAATCACAATATTATCATCATTCCACCATCGCAACGAGTGCACGGCGACATAGAGTTGCATTTAATTACTCGTAGATTTGCAGACATCAATCAAACTCCCATAATGGCGCACGCCAACCTGCGTTCATTGTGCAGCGCGCACTGTTCTGTTCCGCATTTCCCTAATGGTGCAGCAGTGTGCATTCAGCCCAAGGATTTCACAATCGCGAATGATTGAATAAACAAAGGTTAACTGCCATTTTTGCGCGACGTCCATCCATCATATTTTGTGTCGGCGTGCTTCGGTAGTGATCGTTTAATTTTATCTAGAAATGAATTCGCGTCAACCCGGCGGGAGGGGGGACATTTTTTTTTATATATTTCACAACAAAGAGATCGTATCAGTCACGTCGCACCGTGAAAATATTATTTAAGTCGAATTTTCCACAGTGTGAAATAAAAAATACATTCAATCTAGCTTAAACGCTGAACTCATGGTATACATTCACTGTGTGCGAGAATGATGATTAATTTATCACTTTAAAAAGCAGAACGGACCCTGAAAAATGGGATATGAAAAATGTTCACTTGTTCTCTTTTCATACGTTTGTAAAATAAAATAGTAGGAAGGTACAAAGTTTAAGGTTCTTTCCCGGATAAATACCGGATTTTTTTATATCCGTCAAAAGGAAAAAAATCTGTATTTCGTCTACATAATGAGAAATAAAGAATGTAAGTTTCTACATGTGAGTGAGAATAAGAAAAACGTAAGTTTAAGGAAAGTGATGAATTTTGAAGAGATGAAAGAGATATGCAAGGACAGAAAAAAGTGGAGACGCATCTACGGAGGTACCCGCCATCCCTAGTAGAACGGCGGCAGGATACAGTTACAGTTACATGTCATCATACATGAATGAAATCTTATTTGAAGAACATGAATCAATGGTTTGACAGAAGATCAACATGCCTCTTTTGCTCAACAGTATCGAAGGTTTAAATTACTATAATGATCGCCAATCTTCACTGAAGAATAACAAGAAGAAGGAGGTACACATTGGTTTCATCCTTTTGAAGGTCACTCTCACTTCAAATATTTATTTTCAATTTTCTCCTGTAAATGATAAACTGTATTTAAGCGTTGTCCGTGAAAGCTCATAAGGAAGCTTTTCGAGCGTGAAGCAAAGCTTTTGCGTTTTCAAAGTTTCCGACATGTGGATTGATTTCAAACGGAATTCCGGCTTTCTTTCCGCTTCATTTTCCGGTTTATTTCCTTTCATTTCGCTCCATCCAAATTATCATCCTTGCACACATGTCAACGGCACTGCTCAAATTCAATTTGAATATTGTTCTCGAATCATAATATTATCCTGAATAACGTATCTTATGCAAATAATTATTCAAGTAGTCAATTTAATATGTACTCGTATGCTTATGATTTTTTTAATGAATTTTATATTAACGTCATATGCTAAGATTCTCAGCACTTTTGTATTTTTTTATTTGCAAAGTATTGATTGCGATTAACATAACATAAGTACACATACGTCATTTGTACAAAAGAAAATGACACAGCTGTCAATTTAAATTTTACGTTTGCTGCAAAATGGCGCAAATATTACAAGCACATTTTTTTATTTCCATTTGCATATTTTTTCATGACCCACATTGCGGAAATAAAATCTCAAATGCCAGATTTCACCAACAGCTATTTTTTTAGAGGCCCTTGGCAGAATTTTAAAAGCCACCAGAAGAGATTATATAATATCATACCCTTTAAAGCACTTTTCCATTAAATAGGAAAGCTACCTGATAACTGCTCAAATTACAGGAGTTTTTAGTGAAGCATCCAAATCCTAGCACATCTACTCATTGATTCGTGTTTCCGTCGAACCAATAAATTCATTTCATGTTTCGTTTGATGTAATCTCCATATAGCTTCTATTGAGATATGTATTGTATTGCTATGTTTTTACGCGCGTTCTATTACATATTAAAAAAACTTCGGTAAATTGATTTTCATAATTTATTCGGTTCAGATACAGAGTCACATTACACTCTTGCACAAAACAACAGTCGGTTTACTTCAAAAGCTCCAGAGAGTTTATAGTAAGAATGAAGATCATTCTCGAATCATTGAGAATCGTTACATGCGAGATTTTACTAGAATATCCTACCACTCCAGCAATTTGGATCAAATTATTATCCTTATAAGAATCTACCTAACATTTGTTTATTTCTAGAGAGACTTCCCACACTTTATTAGGTATTAACTCACACAGACAGTCCACAACACACAACTACATACTCGTAACAGTATGCAATTCATGGTATGCATAAGTCTAAGACAGAATTGGTATTAAACATTGATTTGATGTGCTAATACCAGTGTATTTGCCCGGTCGCCCTCTGCGTTTGGTGTAACAGGGATGCGATTGGACGTGTGCAGCGGGCATGGGGTGTATATCGAATTAGCCACGTGGCCGATAAGCGATACGAGAATAGGGACGCAAAGCCAGCGGTGTTATTTTAAGGGATCGACGCCCATACTGCCAAAAATGCTTGATTTACCATCTTTTTTTTTGCTTGTAATAATCCGATACAAATAAAAATATTTTTTATGTATCTTCATACATAATATGCTATTCTGCTTTCACAGAAAGATGTACGTTTCCGATAGATTCAAATCAATTTTCTTCTTTTTAATTTGTTCTTTATGATTGCGGGTTGTGACCCTTGTGGAAGCAACCACTCGTTTCCAGTCTTCTCTTGATTGCGCTATCCGTAGTGCTCCAACCACCGAGACGCCTATTTCTGTCTTCACTTGATCGGTCCATCGTGTGGGAGATCTTCCTCTTCCTCTCTTCACCTCCAACCCACCGATCACAACCAGTCGTTCCAGGCTATCCTCATTGCCACGGACAACGTGTCCAAAGAACCGAAGAATACGGCGTGTACATATACTGGCCAGAGTAAAGCCATCCAAGCGAACAAATTCAATCAAAAACAAATGCTGTACGATTTTTACACAAGCAATATAACATATTTATTTATGAAGATCATCGATTATATTTTGTTTCGAGAAACAAGTGAATACAATATTCTTTACAATTGTGATTTGTCTTGTATATGTGCTGTAGTTACATAAAATATGTACAAGGAATCGTCTCTTGAACATTTTAAATATTCTTGTATTATGTGCCGCCCAAATCTGAATACGTAAAACTTCCCTTTGATCCCCCATGTACATACATATTGTGTATGAACGAATCCGTCGACCATTTCGCTTTTTGGAGGCGTTGAAGATCGCTCAGTAAACCGCCGGCACTTCAATGACCAGCGCGTAAGAATTTAACGAATACCCAGTGAAAGGTTTTGTGCCCACTACCCCAATTATAGTACACAATTTAACGTTTAAACTCAAGTATAACGTTTACCAAAATATAAATTTATACTAAATAAATACCTGTAGCGTGAGTTTTATTTTTGACGTAAAATTGAAAGTTTTATACGAACTTGGTCGAAAACTCGAAAAATCGTGAATTTGAAAAGACATCCATCCATAAACTAAGTTGCAAAGATATATTGACATTCAATGCATTTCCACAAGCAGTCACATGTAATTTCGCGCTTACACATGCTGCATGTGTACATACATGAACATAACTTTGCCGCCATTCCCTGAAAGCTGTCAAAAAAAATTAGCAAAAGTGAACCGAATATCCGAAATTGCGAATGAATGGAATATCCAGAGTCATAATAAAAGAAGAGCTTGTATGAAGAAGGTTATGACTCTGGAGGAAATGAAAGAAGTATGTAAGGATAGAAAGAAATGGCGGTTGATCTGTGATGTTGGCGGCTGGGGTTTGTTAAAGTAAAATTGGTTTTGTGATTTAGTTTTTTATGTCAATGTATATATTGTTATTTTATTGATTTTAAAAATGTAATTTGTCATGTATGTTCTATAAATCTATAATCTATAATCTAAGTTGCAAAGATATATTCATTTAAAGCTCTCAGATGTATGCCCACAAACCAACAAGTGTAGTTCGCGCTTACAAATGCTGAATGTGTACTAACAAATAAAATCCAAACCTCAAATGAACATAAGCCCCACAACTTTTGCCGACCTTCCCTGAAACAGGGGTGACATTGGCAAAGTGAACCATTTTTTACAGTATGGGTGGTCAGCCTCATACCAACCTATAAGTCAAGGAAATGTTCCTTGACTTATAGGTTGTTATGCGGCTGACCACCCATACTGTAAAAAAATTGGTTCACTTTGCCAATGTCACCCCTGTTTCAGGGAAGGACGGCAAGAGTTGCAAGGCTTATGTTCATTTGAGATTGGGTTTTTATATTGTAGGTCCACATGCGGCATGTGTTAGCGCGAAATTATACATATCTGCTTGTGGGAATGCATTTAATATAAATCTTAAATGATATATATCTTTGCAGCTTAGATTAGATTAGATTAGATTAGAACCAAATTTTTACTGCGATTTTTTTTAGGATCGTTTTTTATTTGCTTTATCAAATCACCTTTTCTTTCAATTGGTCGCTTTCACTTCATACACTTGAAGATATCAAACCATAGCTCTCTGGCATGGAACGCAAGTATTCTACCAACTGAGCTATCGACTGGACCATTTTTTTCTCATCATATCCTGTATGTCTGTTCACTAGGTATCGTGATCTTTAAAATTTCACCGCGATTTCATTTTTAATTCGAAAAGCATATTCCGGTCAGATCCGACTGCTACAATAAATTCCCAGCCTGCAGTGCAATTGTTAAACTAACAATTACTTGCTGTTACTGTTCGCACTAAATTTGATAAAATGTTAATTCACAATGAGAGACTTCCTTCGCCGGCAGCACGGACCGGGGGCTTGTAAAATACTCGCCGCATAATGAAGTACAAGGGTCTCTTATTATTGCCGGCACAAAGCGTTGCAGGCGGACCTTTATGGCAGGTCAACCGATAGCGCTAAGCAAATAAATTTGCATAAGCACCCCCTCCCCCATGCTGTACAATCGGGGGTAGTTTCATAACGCTTCGCCATATTTTAGGGCGAGGTGTGTTCACAAAAACAGCTGAATTATCATCTCCATTCGAAATTATATACAAACCGGACAGAAATCATGTTGTGTCTAAAGGGCGTGAGAACGGCACACGCATACATTTAACAATATCTCACAAAGTTTCAGCGCTATGGCCAAGCGGATCAAGATGGTAATCTCAGATAATCTGAAATAAAGCAACGCTGCTGGTTTTGCCCCTGGATATTCAGATATCATTGCGTTCATATATAATCTTAATTTGCAAATATAAATTAACAATTAAAATCCATTATTAATGCATGCCCACAAGTAGATACGAACTGTGTGTCTTAATTTTAATCTAAGCTGCAAATATATGTATCATTTGAGATTCATATTAAATGCATTCCCACAAGCAGACATGCATAATTTCGCGCTTACACATGCCGCATGTGGACCTACAATGTAAAAAAAAACAATCTCAAATAAACATAAGCCCTGCAACTCTTGCCGACCTTCCCTGAAGCAGGGGTGACATTGGCAAGGTGAACCATTTTTTACAGTATGGGTGGTCAGTCGCATACCAACCTATCAGTCAAGGATGTAACGATAAAATAATAATCCCTTGCGATTCTTGTAGCTCTTACTCAAAACAGAGATGACAGTTTCATAGTGAAGCATATTTAATGGTATGGGTGATCAGCCTCATACCAACAACCTTTAGTCAATGAACACATTAGGGACAACAGATAAAAAGCTACCAGCGGTGTGTCGGTACCCAAGGGTAATAATAATTTAGAGAATTTCACGTGGATGTAATTTTTTTTTATAATTATTTTCGGAACAGTCTTGGAGCATTGTGAGCGCACCATGCATGCAACTATTTCCCACACACATCGGATAAGCGGGTGGCAATTTATCACCCCGTTCTGGCGTTATTGTTAAAATTATCCTGCAGTCATTTCACTCTGCATTATTTTCTTCAGTGAACACTTCCGCTGCACACTTTACCGCTTTAATTATTTATATTTATGCTTAGTATTATTATGCTTTATTAAGTGTTTAACATTACGCCATTTCCAAATCCCATTCATCGGAATAATAAATTAATATAACTTTATACAGAGTGAGAATATGTATGAAGAAAGTGATGAAGAGATGAAAGAATTATGCAAGGACAGAAAAAAGTGGAGACGCATCTGCGGAGGTGCCGGCCACCCCTAGTGGAACGGCGGTAGGATACAGTTTGAAAGTAAACGATTACGGTTCTATTCACACACAATTTTTTTTTGTCTTATCCTCCACCCAATCTTAATTTTCCATGCAAAAAAACGATGATCGATTGATTAGCTATAGATTTTAAGTTCTGTGAATAGCACTGTTTGAAATTCTTGCTCACAATGAAAATGGGTCAATCAAAATGAACGTGGATTTTTCGTGAAGATATTCTGATTCACAAAACGTCATTTGAATTAGTTACAATATATTTTAAATCTTACATAAGGTTTGTTAAAAAAAATATGTAAGGAAAAAACTAAGACGATATCCTTTGAAGATCACGAAACTTTGTTTTACGTTGTTGGTGTTTAGTTTCCTTGCTCGTCGAGAAACAGCGCACTGCCCAAACTGTGATCCATCTTTCACGCATTCTTATTTATCTTCCAATAAAATTGATTCATGTTTTTTTCATGCAGCCATCACGTTCCCATATTTTACAGGCGCGGGCATATTTTGCCGCGCGAATATTTCACGTTTGGGAGCCCGCCCAGCCGTCACCGGTCACACGTGCTAAGGTGCTTTTTAACAACTCGCTGTTTCGCAATACACCTAACTGAGCCAGCCATGAACATCAAAGAGTATAAAAAATGGTCCTACTACGTCGTAGCGAAGCAATTTTTCACAACGTTCTCTTTCATTTTTGTTTCCCGTCTTACGATTTCCTTTTGTTCCTTTTATGCTGAATATAAAAGTTTTTTTCTCAAAATTTCCTCACGAAAAATATGTTCAAAGATAAAGTAATCTTTAAAATTAAACACATTTTTATTCTTGTGCTTATCCTCGTAGAAAATATTGAGAATTCATCAATTCAAAGATTCTTGTTTGAGAAAGTTACACAGAATTTCGGCTGATTGCAAAAGCCGGTTCGAACCATTTAATATTTTTATTGGAATTAACTTCATTTAATCATTCCGCCGTGCCCGGGCGGGAAAAGCCGGCGCGGAATTTAAATAGAATAAATTTATTAAAATAAACAAAAATCAAATTCGTGATTGCGAATAGATTTTGGTTGTTCAAACAAAGCGGCGGCACGTCTGCCAGAAGTTTACGTAGAATCAGCAATTCCATTTCCCGACAGCGATTTCATAAACGAAGAAGCTGCCTTTCCTTCTGTCTCCGCCGCCATCGCCGGCTCGATCGATTGCTCTTATTCAAACAATCCCGCTCGGCTTCTCACTTATTCCCGTCTTAATTCTGAAATTCCTCAATCCGAGGCGGCCTGTGTGTGTAGCGAGGGAGAGACGGGAGGGGCGGAAGCGGCTGCCCAGGAGATGACTGCCGCTCAGCTCATGAAATATGTATTCTCTGCAGCAAATCGAGCGTCGGTCAAACAGCTTTACTGTTTACCGTCCATCGCTGACTGTCATTGAGAGAATCGGCGGCAAAAATCTATAAAGCTCCCCCTCATACATCCGTATCGACTGTGCTTTGATAGAAAACACTTTATTTTTATTTATCGGTCCCTGCTTAAGACGACGTACTTCCCGCTCAAAGAAAACGTTCACGAATGATTTGCTCTGAAAAACATGGCAGAGACCAACGCAACCCGTGATGGCGTCCATCCCTTTATACGGCATTTATTATCCCTCCGCTATTTTGACTCTTGAATGCTTCGCTTAGAAAAAACTGGCTTTGAAAGAAAACTGTTTACATAATGTTAGTACCGTATATTTATACAGTAAATAATAAGATCGTATGTACTCTATATTCCGATAATGCTAACCTAGCACTTATCTCTGAGGGTCTACTTATTAAATCCCTTGTATTTCCGAGTACGGAGTAACTCCTTCCACCGTTATGACTTCGACTTTACTGTAGAACAAGAATCGCTTCAGCCGATTAGAAGAGAAAAACTTGGCCGTCTGTATTGCGGGATAAGTTCTCCAACTGGAAGCTCTTGTGTTTACTCGTATCTGTTTACAAAAAAAAGAACAACCGCCGTAAAAGTTTGGAAAAGTTTAATATCTGATGGTACGACTTCTTACAGAAGTAACTCCTGCACCGCGCTGTATATTGATTTGTTTTCTTCCACTTTTGCTTTAGCCTCCTCAGGGTGATATCCGAGAATCTCGAAGAGAATAAATTTCATCACAATATCCAGATATACTTCGCCGAGTTGTGCTCTGAATACAAGACAAGCCGGTTGATATTTTCATTTCTTATTTTCTCTTTAGCTTACAAGCTTACAACGGAAAACTTCAATACCGCAAAACAATAGGAAATAAAGCACTTCCCGCTTAGTATTAAAGTCAGAGCCTGCCTCTTAGAAATGCAATTCACTTGAACAAATGTTTCACCATGCACATATCTAAACAAACTGAGACCTAAACCTACTAACCATACTTGACTCCTATTTCTTCATTCCTTCTGAATACCACAACCTGAATATTTCAGCATGCATATTTGTCATACAAATTTCAGGCAATCTTGTGGAATTTTTAACGCTTTTTTTTCAGTCGATGAAATTCAAAAATACACAATGTTTGGTGTTGGCTTTTGTTTAGCAAAAGTTATGGAAATATCAGATGCGACCTCACCACGCGCGTGTCACATACGCTACCGCGCAAACACGCTAAGTGCGCGAACCACTGAATTATGAATGGCGTGCGGAATAAAGAATTAACACGTGCAGATTTACGCGCCATGATGGCCACGAACACACGAGTAACTTAAATCATCGCCGTGGATTGAACAGAACACGCGGCGCTACGTTCACACAGTCATTAAATGCTTTGTTCAAACATGGGGACACAACTCACACAGAGCGGGCCGATTAAACCTGCTAGGTTAAAACGGTATTTTTATTTAAAAAAAAAAAAAAAAAAAAAAAAAAATACCGTTTTAACCTAGCAGGTTTAATTTTATTATTAATAAAAATACCGGCAAGGTTTACTCAGCCTTCACAAGAAATGAGTACCAGCCCCCTCGGGTGCTGGGAAACCCCCACTTCAACTGAAGTGGTTGGCGTAAGGCCGGCCCCCTTACCTGTAAAAATAAATAGGTTCAACTCGCCACATGCGACCCCTTCGGGGATAACGCGGCAAGAAGTTACACTATATGTGTAGCTTAGTTGCGTTTTTTTTTTTTTTTTTAAAACGGTGTAATGATCCCAAAGTTAATCATCTTTAATGTTATTTGCAAAGATATATTCATATTTTATCTATGCCCACAATCAAACACGTGTGCGTTAGCGCTTTAACGGTTGCACTTACTCACAAATCTAGAACTGTTACAATATGTTTGATCAGCCTCATATGAACCTATAAATCAAAGAGTATCATATTTATAAATAAAAAACTTGTCTTCTATTTCCTAAAAACTGGCTTCAATGAAGGAAGATGTCCAAAAGTGCATTATTAATTTTCAGTTGTAAGAAATGTGGTAGTTTTTAGCGTTTAATTTACAATAAGTTCGTAGAATACATGTATTTTTAATGGTCCACAAATTATTGTAGATTTCGTGAAATATTTGATTTCCCTTTAAAACCATTATTTGCTACAAAATGTACGTAGAATTCTAAGTGAAAATATCAATTTTATTATTCGTCCCATGTTTACACAGAACAGAAAGTAGGCCGTTAAAAATATACGGTCGCGAGATATTGTTCAAATAATTTTACATCCCCTGAAAAACCGCATTTAAGTCTCATCAAATATTTGGCTTGTCAAATATGCGCGATAACATGGCGCCGAGGCAATTTCGGGACAAGACCCAAATCATGTACAATACGGCTCCGTGTTAGAACTACACAGTGACAAAACGAAACATGGCAGAACGATACATGACAGAACCACACATGTTAGAACGACAAATAACAGAACGACACATGACAGAACTGCAATTGTAGTATAATGTTTAATCTTAAAAAGTGCTCTCAGATGTATGCCCACAAACAAACACGTATAGTTCGCGCTTACAAATGCTGAATGTGTACTTACAAATAAATTCCAAACCTCAAATCAACATAAGCCCTACAACTTTTGCCGACCTTCCCTGACACAGAAGTGGCATTGGCAAAGTGAACCATTTTTTACAGTATGGTACATCACAGAAAATACATCATTATGACAAAACAACACGGCCCGAAGGATAAAATATCACACGACAATTCCTTGACTTATAGTTCGATATGAGGCTAACCAACCATGCTGTAGAAAATGGTCCACCTTGCCATGATGTCACCCCTGTTTTAAGGAAGTTCAGGGTGTATGTTCGTTTGAGATTTGGGTTTAAGGTTCACATGCGCCATATGCAAGCGCGAAATTATTCGTGTCTGCTTGTGAGAATGCATATTACATGAATTCCGAATGTTACATATCTTTACAACTAAGATTAGATTAGATGACAAAACAACACAATGACGAAACATCACATGACAAAACATCACGAAAAATAATTCATTTGATGTTTTTTCATGTGTCTTTTATGGTATGCTCTGCTTTAGGTATATGTTGTTTTGTCATGTGTCATTAAAGATTTTAAATTATGATTACGGTCGTTAGACATTTTATAGAATGAAAAAGACGGATTTTACTGACCGTGTAAAAGAGAAGAACGATTTTCTCTACTAATCGGACGACTTCACAAGAAGACATAATATCGTCCTTCTGTACAACTGGGGCTATTGCGACATCTATGAATGCATCACCGAAGGTTAATAAAAGTACCTGCAACCTTCGGCCACAATCAAACAACAATAATTCAACAGTTCGTGGTTCTTCTTTGTAGAAGAGACACGCTCCTGAGGACGTCGGATATGACTCCAACGAAACGTAGAGAAAGTCGTTCTTCTCTTTTGCACGGTCAGTAAAATCCGTTTTTTTCATTCTATAAATTGGCATGTGTCGTTTTGCCACTGTATCGTTCTACCCTTTCACCGTACAATACCCAAGCTGGCCCACTGGATTCCCTGTTAGGATAGCTACTTACTGTGCGATGTATGTACGTGTTTTATGTATGTTATGTTTTGTCATTGTGTTGTTTTGTCATATTGATGTGTTTTCTGTGTTGTTTTGTCATGTGATGTACTGTCATGTGTCGTTTTGTCACTATGTCGTTCTAACTTGTCACCGTACAATACCCAAGCGGGCCCACTGGATTCCCTGTTAGGATAGCTACTTATTGCGCGATGTATATACGTGCTTTATGTGCGTAGATTTTATCTTTTTGTTTGCCCGTACATGGAAACGACACCCTTACATAATATAAACCGTCTGTGATTATTATCAAAATTATTTTTGTTTCTTGTAGGCCAGTTCGTAGTCTAGTGGTAACGCTTCGGACTCGTAAATGGAAAGTCGTGGGTTCGAATCCCGGCAGAGCACAAAAAATATACCATTTATATTGCCTGGCGAAGTGCTCTTCGCCAGTTTGGAAAATTTATTGCCTTTGCCAAAGACCGGTCACAAAAGGTCTATCCAGCCTTACATAAATCGGGTCTTACATGAGAATTGGTGCTTTATAGCGTCGACCAAGCTTATAAAAAGCCCGATCGATGGCTCATTTGGTAAAAAGCTTGCATTCTATACCGAGAGCTCGGGTTCGAATCCCACCGAGGATATCAGAAATGATTTCCAGTTTCGGTGTTTTACTTAGCCTTCACAAGAAATAAGTAGCAATTGCCTCGGGAGCTGGGAAACCCCACTTCAACTGAAGGGGTTTGCGTAAGGCCGGCCCCTTACCTGTAAGTAACAATAAATATGTTCCACTCGCCACATGCGAAACCCTTCGTGGATAACGTTGCAAAAATTTACATTATATGTGTAGTGAAGTTGCGTTCTGTACTCCTATTTTGCACGTTAAATGGCAAAATCTACCGAGTTTTCCCAATATGTATGTCTAAATGTCATGACATTCACGTTGTTTTATAGAGCAATATCTTCTCAGTATGTAGGTTTTACATTTTGTCGTATAGAAGAAAAAACATGACTGTAATTGATGTATTGTACGAAATGTCTTAGCGATTTTTTTTTTTTTTTTTTAAGAAATCCTGTGCGGGAGACTCCCTAGATTCTAAAGACTCTAGGGGTCTATGACACTTGTTGTAGTGCCGCAGAGGTGTACGAGCTTGGTCGTCGCTACAAAGCGCCAATACTCAAGCAAGACCCAGTTGCTGTAAGGCTGGATGGACCTTTGGTGACCGGTCATTGGTAAAGGTGTATGAATTTTTCAACCCAGCGAAGAGCACATTCGAAATATAAATGGTATATTTTTGTGCTCCGCCGGGATCCAAATCCACAACCTTCCATTTACGAGTCCGAAGTGTTGCCACTACGGACTACGGACCGGTCCAGGATTTGGTGATTTTTTAGTTTTGGTCCTCAAAACTTAGTTTCGCTTCCATACGAATAACAAACGCATCTTTAATTAGAGTCGTGTAAAATATATCACAAAGAAACACGGACTTATTCATTACATTTCCTAATCCCAGTTAGGCTTAAACGTACCTTTTTCTATGGAAAAACTGACGCGCTTTGTCAATGATCTTATTTTCTGTTTGTTTTAAAAATAGTTAGAACACATAATAGCTACATAGTTCTCAATTAAATATTCCTGAATGTCGTAAATTTTAGAAGATTTTTTCGCTGAAAAACGTGAAACAGGTTTTTTTTTTAAATAATATAAAATATAGTCCCTTACTGAATAATGGCACAGCGAGGACCTAAAAATATATTACAGGCGACCTTTAATCCAAATTTATTTCATAATTTCCTTATTACGTTCACCGTGTGGCACAGAATTAAAAATATTTACAACATAATAAATTTTAAAGTAAATCTCATGGATACGATGTTGTTTCATCCTGCATTTTCAAAATTAAAAAAAAAGTAATAATTAACTGACAAGAGTTTTAGACTTAGACGGCCTGCTGATGATGCTGCACTGACGATTCCGGACGTTTCGCCAATGTCTACGATGGGCTTCTTCAACGGGGAGGTGAGGTGATAAGATGATGTTAATGAAAACAGTTTCATAATCTTATACTATTACGCGAAATAATGGAACCTGCAGAGTGAGAATGAGAGAAGAGTATTTATGAATAAGGTGATGAATGTTGAACAGGTAAAAGAGTATGCAAGGACAGAACAAAGTGGAGATGCATCTGTGGAGGTACCGGCCCCCCTAGTGGAACGGCGGCAGTATACAGTACAGAACAGTAGAGTGCACTTACTTGAGATGCAATTTTGTCAACTTTTTCAGTTTATGTGCTTTATAAAACTGTTAAATGCATGGATATCAGTCAAATCCAAACTTCACGTTTGCTCAGCATTTTCGGAAAAGCTCGTTACGAACGATTCCAATGAATATCATTCATGCAAATATCCTCTTGTCACGTACCAACGACAGTTGTATCTTTTCCCTGATTCCATGATAGAACGACGCAGTGATAAAACGACACATGAGAGAACGACATGTGACAAAACAACACATGACGTAACGACTCGTCATGACTGAACAAAACATGGCAAAACATTACAGGAAAGTACATCACCATGACAAAACATCACAAGACAAGACGTTTGTTACATTTTATAATGTGATGGTTTTTACATCTGCCGTTTATGTTATGTTCTGTTTAAGATGTGATGTTTTTTCATTGATGCTTTGCCCTTGTGTTGTTTTGTAATAGTGATGTATGTATTTACTGTCTTATTTTGTTATGTTGATGTTTGGTCGTGTGTCGTTCTCTCATGTGTCGTTATGTCATGTGTCGTTCTGTCATGTGATTTTTTTTCATTGATGCTTTGCCCTTGTGTTGATTTGTAATAGTGATGTATTTTCTGTCTTATTTTGTCATGTGTCATTCTGTCATGTGTCGTTCTGTCATGTGTCATTATGTCATGTATCGTTTTGTCGCTGTGCCGTTCTAACCTGTCACCCTTTTCCCTGTGAAAATATATCATCTTTGATAGTCGGAAGACAGTTTTATCATGGACGAGTCACGGCATGTCTGAGAGCTTGCTGCAACTCGCTGATGCTCCAAACCTACGTGCACGGGCAATCGCCTTTTACTTATCATATATTTATTGCGAAAAGCAACTTGCATTATTCAAATGTCTCCAGTACGATGTTATTTCAATACATTTTCCAATTCCTTTTGCAGATGCGACCTCCGCAATGTCCCAATAAAAGGCATTCATCCTCGTGTACGTGCCAATACGCTCTGGCAAAAAAATAACCTAAACAATTATGTATTGGACGCACACAAAAAATATTGTTCATGAGTTTCTTCCTCGTGTAAGAAAAAATATGGTATCATTATGTTATGTAACAAAAAAATAAACTGATATTTTGTTTGTTTCATAACATGTTTTTCCTTTTCTTGTTTCTTACCGATTGGTAGCCTGTCGTTGCTCGAAAGATGCACTGGTTCTCAAAATCGGTCAAAAAAATTGAGAACGACAAAGGTTATGTCTTGTTTGGATCGATGTTATTTAACGACTATCACTGCAACAAACAGATAATCTCTGTAACGCATTTAAAAACGCCACGAACCCCAATGTTATAAAGCTTGAAAAATCATCTTCATTAAAAGTATCTACAATCAAGTTTGTTATCGCAATCCCTTAAATCAACCGGTAGGTACACCACATAAATTATATTCAAATTGAATCGCCTACACCTCTATCAGATTTTGAATTCGATTTTCAAAAAAAAACAAAAAAAAAGAACAACGAGCAGTATAAAAGGCCGATCGGAGATTCATTGCGTCTTGTCGCGCAGATGCTGTCGGTAGTTATGTACGACCGCGTCGTGGTCAGCGATTGCTGTCGCGTGCATGTATTTGTCCGTGTTGCTTCTCTCTCCAAACATGTCCCAACTTCACCAAGCTTAAGTTCAAACTCAACCGTTGCGTGTTACAAAAAAGTCATTTAAACTGAAACAGCACCACTAAAGATCGTTTGAATTTTAAGTGAAGCTTTGTTTGAATGAGTTTTAAACTTGGGTTGGTACACGTAGTTCCAGGCTTCGCTCCCAAGGCACTGCTCGACCGCAAGCTGTATAATTTATTTGCCCTTCCGATATGTCACCGATACGGGTCGACATCTCGAATACAGACTCTGTGTCTCCCCTCGCGCCGTTTGTGTATCGCCATTAAAACAAATTAAACACTGCCGCCTGAGGGAGCCGCGTTCATTCCCAATTTATCGGCAGCCTGTGTACAAGCATATTGTGTGAAACGCTTTATCTTGCGGTAAACATAATTTATGCAATGGAATTAACATCGAGATTTTGTTTTGAATACTTTGTGGGAAATTTTGTATATTTTGGTCATTTGGCTGAACGTAGAAAGAATGCTAATCAGTTGTCATTATGTGTACGAGTATAAAAACACATTGTTTATATTTTGAATTGTTTGTTTTGTTGTATCAAGGATTAGGATGGCAAAAATACCTTAAAGAGAAAAACTGAATAAGTGATAAATAAAGCTCAATATGTGTTTATGAGATAAATGCACTCTTTTTCCTATTTTCTAGGAAGAAAAACACCAAAAAAGTGTGAAAATTCTGTAACTTAGAAGTTTGTCATGAGCACTCACCCAATGGAATGTTTAATCCACAATATTTCAAATCAATGAATAAAAAAAATGTAATTTGTTGTGTAT
This sequence comes from Agapetus fuscipes, assembly GCA_951799405.1. NCBI lineage: Eukaryota > Metazoa > Arthropoda > Insecta > Trichoptera > Glossosomatidae > Agapetus > Agapetus fuscipes. The sequence continues at coordinate 5,805,014 of OX637338.1, forward strand.
GTTCCTTGACTTATAGGTTAGTATGTGGCTGACCACCCATGCTGTAGAAATTGTTTCACTTTGCTTATGTCACCCCTGTTTAAGGGAAGGTCGATAAGAGTTGTAGGGTGTATATTCATTTGAGATTTGGGTTTTTATGTTGTAGGTTCACATGCGGCACGTATAATCCCCAATATTACATATCTTTGCAACTTAAGTTAGATTAAATTACATCAGCACGTATTTGGTTTTACCTTTAAGGTGGCCATATAAGGCTTGAATGTAATACTATATTTTTTATTTTATTTTTTTGAGGAAAAAGCGCTGTGAAGCGCTGTAGTGTTCATTTAGATAAATCAAATCTTCCGTAACAAGGGTGGAGATTCCCGGAAGTGAAAAACCCGATTCTCCTTGCCCGCCACCCCGGGCGGCGGTTGATAAAGAAAAATGAACCTTTTCTGCATACATATTAGATGGTGGAACGTGCCAGATTACCCCTGAGCTTATTATACTCCCCGAGAGGTGGTTTTCCCTTGCCCACCTCCCGCTACACCTTTTAACGTTCCTCGCTAATAGATTCCTTAACACGCCTCACGCATTTCGCCACACACAACAAACTTTGGCCTTCTCTCCGGTGACATGTTAGAACGGCACAGTGACAAAACGATACATGACATAACGGCGCAGTAACAAAACGACACATGGCATAGCAGTACAGTGATAAAACGACACATAACATAACGACACATGACAGAACTGCACAGTTATAAAACGAGACATGACATAACGACACATGAAAAAACAACGCATGACAGAACATCACAATGACAGTACATTACATGACAAAACTTCACATACCTACTTAAAACGGAACATGTGATGTTTTATAATGTGACTTTTTTGGTATGTTCTGTTTTACTTTTGTGATGTTTTATCATGTGATGTTTAGTCATTTTGATGTACTTTCCTGTGAGTTTTGTCACTGGCCTGGTATTTTCAACAATATCATAGGGACTTTATACTGAATGAAAAGGACGTGCTTATGTCAATCGTGTGGGCAGTTTTTTGCTATCGGTGTAAAGGCAGATAAGCTAACGCTGAAAATACCGGGCCATAGTGATGTTTTGTCATATGTCGTTATGTCACTGTGTCGTTCTGTTACGTGTCGTTCTGGCATATGTAGTTCTGTTCATATGTTGTTCTATCATGTGTCGTTGTGTCACTGTGTCGCTCTGTCATTTGTCGTTCTGTCATGTGTCGTTGTGTAACTGTGTCGTTATGTCATGTGTCGTTATGTCATGTGTCGTTTTGTCACTGTGCGGTTCTACCACGGAACCTTCTCTCCATCCAGCCCGCCCCGCCCCATGAGTTTTTATGTTTTACAGCGAGCCTGAAATAAAGTAACTTCACATTTTCCGCATATCTTTCAGCCCACTTTCTGAAACTCTACATTCTTGGCCTTTTCACCACACTGCTAATGTAACCCGCCTCTACAATAACATATTCATCTTCATCATCATTCCTTGTGGGTCTAGGACTGCAAGTACAATGATTCACATTTCAATTCAATCAGAGTCTCAACTCGTCCGGTCGATAGCTCAGTTGGTAGAGTGCTTGCATTCCACGCAGGGAACCCGAGTTTGAATCCCACTGAAGGCGTCAGAAATGATTTCCCGTTTCGGTGCTTATGTCAAACCCAAATTTAATTTACTCAACCTTCACAAGAAATGAGTTCCAGCCCCCGAAACCGTCACTTCAACTGATGTGTTTGGCGTTTAGGTCGGCCCCCTTACCTGTAAAAATAAATAGACCCCTTCGGGGAAAACGCGGCAAGAAGTTAATGTGTGTAACTTAGTAGTAGTATCGTATCGTACGTTAAGTATGAGAAAACTTTGATATATGCAAGAAGTTACACTATATTTGTAGCTCAGTTGCAAAAAAAAGGTACTGTTTTTTTTATATTTTCTTGTTTAAGCGCTGTGGTTTATACTTACTTACGTACTTTTGTTTTTCTTGTAGGTACCATTGCTAGCGCAGTCACCACAAAATTTGACCACAGGAAAATTTAATCATTCTACCTACGTAATTATCGTCATAATGGAATCTCTATCGACCAATTGTTAATAATCCTCGCCAATATTTCAACCATTCACATAATCAGTCCCATGTTAACGCATATTTCGCACTTCCATTTTAATTTTAAACATCATACTTGAATAACCCTTTCGACATCATCAATGTTTTAATCGATTAACAGTTATAATTTAGCATATTATATTGAATCATTATTGTGGTAAAATTTATTCGAAAATGCAGTTTATAATGTGGACAAAGCAAAGGCGAACAGGATTTCAACCAATATTTTAATTGAAAAGAAAACTTGAATTTTCATATTTATTTCAATCCCGGAAATGGAATTGTAACTGTAAAATTAATCCACGTTTTTTTTTCGTTGACTAATAGGTTGGTATGAGGCTGACCACCCATACTGTCTAAAATGGTTCACTTTCCCAATGTCGTTGGCAAAAGTTGCCGGGCTTATGTTTATTTGAAATTGGGCTTATGTGTTGTAAGCCCACATTCGGCATGTGAACTTGTAGGTACGTGTTTACTTTTGGGAATTCATCTAATACGAATCTTAAATGTAATATATATTTGCAACTAAGATTATAGATACACGTGCCTTTCATATTTTTATGAGATTCTTGGCATTGTCCGTGTCGCCAATGTTTCGCGCACGCGTGTGTGTCCTCCACAGAGCTCCTTTATTGCGGAATTTTGAGTTGAACAGCGGCTGTTGCCACAAAATAAACTAGCAATTTCATTAAGCCCGTTAACCCTCCCTCCCTCAGTCTTTTTCCACCACTTTATGATGGAGGTGAGCTGGGGATCTTTCCTCGCGCGTCCCACATTCTTCCCTCTTCCCTGGACTATTCAGTGAATTACGCCATAAGCCAAAATGGGTTTTGTGCCATTAAACATTTTTTCCGTTTCACATCACGGTGCGTCGGAAGATACGTGATACTAAATTAGGACTAAACGGGCTCATTTACCGCCGACCGTGGCATTATGCTACGCTAAAAATCGCCCGCCTCCTACCACATTTTTGTTCATGAAAAGAAATACTCAGATATAAAGCTGCCTCCTACAAAAAGAGCAATCACGCACAGTACTTTCATACCTGAAGAAAAGTGAAAGGTTAAACATACTATTCATATAAATGTTGATGAACATGAGAGCTTATAAGGCCTGATTAAAAGTGGTGTACATTTGACCTCTTTATAGATGTTTATAGCTTTCAATCAAACACAGATTGATCCCATTCTCTCTAGAGGACTATTACTACATCTCGTCTGCATTCAAAGTCATAAAATTATATAATTTAGATGACAATTAAAACAAGACTTTATGTAAGTAAAAATAATACCTTTCATTAAATTTGATTTAAGTTCAATAGTTTAATTTTAATTTTAATTAATAAAGCTTTTATGTGCTGAAAATAGCCATTACAAGAAAATGTATATCATATTTATAATAAACTTTTGGGACATGATATCAGATACCAAAGTCAAAGAAAAAGTAGAAAAAAAATTATGAAGGTGGATTTCTTCACGAAAGATGAGATAACATAAATGCTTTCGCTTGTATTTATTTTCTTGAGAAAAACTAATTAGCCAGCGAGCCTTTATCTCTCACGAGTCAGCCGCCCTACCATCGCTGACTCTCATGCTACTATTTACTTTTTTGCAATGATTTTTCCCGCTCTTTACACCCAGTGAACACTCGCATTATCAGCGCGCGAATAGGGAGGAAAAAAGGACGCCTTTCCCTTGCTGCGAGAGAGGCGAATTACAGCGGGCCCGGTCGCCTTTATCGCGTGTTTGCTTTACTATTCCCGCCTTTAACGGCCCATTAGGCTGCAGCCGACTCCCTGCCAACTTGAAATTATTATTTCATATAAAATTTATCACTCGCCAAATTGAGCCGGAGGCGTTTCACAACTTTACATGTTGCATTAAATCAGAGAATTCGCCAAAATTCACGTGCTCCATTACCGCGCTGAGTTATGAACACAATGCAGCCGAGCCCGCTGCAGTTCTGGACACACAAACGACGCGACGCTCATTCTAAGCATTCTGCATTCAAGTTGAACATGAAACAAAATGCGCTTAAAATACTACCAGTCGAAAAGTTTACAGCGTTATTATTCAAAATAACGTAGATTACGTAAACGCATTAATGTGTAAACTTATTTTCAGGGAACATCAACTCTAATCGCAGGATGTCCCGCTCTCTTAAACAGATTCCCACCTAAACAGTTGAACAAAGTTTTGTCCCTCTTTTTGGAGTCTCAGTTCCGCGGCATCCCTCGCCCCTGCTGGAGTGTCACGCCGTGATTAGACGGGAGTATAAATTCAGTGACACTCATCTGCCGGGTTTGGAAATTAACTTTTGTGGGTTTTTGTGTTGGCGTCAAGGCGACAGTCCCGGCATTAAGCGAGTTATTCATTACGTTTATGATTACGCGGCAGCTCAGCCGTCTCATTAGGTAATCCCGACTCCCCGCGATACAGCCGACGGAATACAGCTGACGGAATACAGCCGACGGAATATAACGGCGACGCTATTGTGCGCGCCGAGACGCAGATACGTAGGACAAAGACGTCGCGGATAATGGCTAAATCATTTTCACATTGTGTCAGTGTGGTATGGAAGACAAATATCGCCGGCGAAGAATTATGGTGTTATGAGTTTCATTAATGATAATTAAAATCTATTTCAAACACACCTGTAATTAAAATAAAACAACTTATCCCTTTCCTACAATTTTTACATTGGCATACTTAAATGCATATCAATGAAAATCACAATATTAATTCATTCAATCCATTAAGTTTTTTTTTACATAGAAACACAAAAATATGAACATACATAAGTATAGAGCAAATCTAAAGTTAATATCATTTACGGTTCTCGGCGTGCAAACGTAACATATTTTCGTGGCTAAGATCCTTAACAACCAATAAGAAAATATTAAATTAAATTTTCCTTCGCAACCAGGCCATGTGACATTGTTTTAATTTTGTCTACGGAATTTTTTTCGAGTTCATTTTCATTAGAATGTTGATTTCCTGTGAGACCCAACAAAGTTTTATCTTTGACTTTCCTTAAAAAATAAAGCGATGAGAATCATGTCATATTCTTAAAACTTTCCTTCCCATATTTCCTTCACGTTCCCTGTATCAATACTAAAGCTGAATCCATAAGCTCATGACGCGCGTGGATTGATCTAATTTTAGCGCTATTCATGTTTGACTCACGCTTACTTATCGCACCTTTGTATCCCATAGTAATTGAACCATACAAATTAATTACGAGAGCACGAGATGTTATATGCAAACAATAAGGCGGTAGCTATAATGAAAATCAGCGTGTATCATTGAGTTGTAATACTGAAGGAGAAGAAACTTGCTTATGTCATTGATACATACTGTTACCGACTATGAGTTTGTGTGTACATGTACCTAGGCACGTAGTTCGCTGGTGTGTAACTGCAATAGTGTCTAACAGCTGTGTAATGATGAAATAGATGATAGTAGACTGCTCTGGTATAATCCACTATAGAATAATCTCGAACACGCAAGAATCGTCTCCTTCGTACTTATATATACGAGCAGTGATTCTGCGGAGAAAGGTCCCTTGAAACGTTGTGACGCGAAGTCGATATAGGCAGAGCAAGAAAAGTAGTCAGTACATTAATAATAATAATAATAATAATTGGACAATTTGTATACAGCGCCGTTTAGTGGTACTAGCCACCCCAAGGGCGCTTTTATATGTTGAAGCTTCTGTTAAACAAATGTGTCTTAAGCAACTCTCTGAAACTGCCAACACTGGTCTCTGTTCTCAACTCCAGAGGTAGACTATTCCAGCAGGATGGACCAGCCACATTGTAAACCATTATTGTCAAAAATAAATCTTGTTAAATAAATAAATCGCAAGAACCCAGTAAAATCATAACAATGCTATATGGTTCACCTTTCAACTGAACCTGTCAATCTCAGAGCTGTCAAACACCACGGAATACTTAATTATCATGTGAAATTCTGTATTTATTTGCTTTTTCCATTTAGTGTTTCGATACCCAATAATTACTCATGTTTTTTCTTTAAAATTGGTAATTTTACCGACCAAAAGGCATCAAAACATTTACATATAACGCGTGCACACATCGTTTGCGCAAGCATGAATTTCAATCCTGCCAACTTTCGTTGTTTCACGGAGTTTTTTTGTTTGCAACAAAAATGCACTGTAAAGATCTTTATTTTCTTTCTAACAAGGACGATTTGCGGTTAAGTGAGTTGAAACGGATATAGTGTGTATTTTTTGTTAAAATAGTTTCTAGTCCACAGATATTTTGAGTGAATGGCTTGAATATTTACTTACACGGGATGCTCTCACTAATTAGAGAGACTGCCTTCTCAAATAATGGCGGCGAAACTATACGCCTACTTCCTGCTGAATTTATGCGGGAAATATTGGTGGGAATATTTTCATACGACGAGGCAATCCATGAAATATATTGGATCGGCAAATTTACTCTTTGCTGTTTACTCTGAAATGTCGAATCGCGACATACTAGAATGAAGGTGTGTATAGTGTAATTCATTCAATAGTTCACAAATCAAAACGTCCTATGAAAAAACTTTTTTTAATAGAAAGACTTATAGGTTGGTATGACGCTAACCACCCATGCTGTAAAAAATGGTTCACTTTGCCAATGTCACCCCTGTTTCAGGGAAGGTCGGCAGGAGTTGCAGGGCTTATGTTCATTTGAGATTGGGTTTTTTATACTGTAGGTCCACATGCGGCATGTGTGAGCGCGAAATTATGCGTGTCTGCTTGTGGGAATGCATTTAATAAGAATCTCAAATTATACATATCTTTGCAGCTTAGATTTCGATTTAGACTTACTTTAAAAGTCGTGTTTTTTTTTTTTTAACCAAATTTAACGAGTTAAATCCAGTTCAAATATTGTAATGAAATATCAATTTCTTTTTCATTTCACAGTTCTATTCGTAAGGAAATTTACACCTTGTTTGGCTAAGATTTTTTTACTGTTAACCTTACGTATCACACTTATTTAAACCATATTTTAATTCATTTATTTTACCTACACAATCCAAAGTTTTAAAGCAATTAAATTTCTACCTGTATATTGCACGGATGTCTTGGGAACTCGTGTTGATTAAACTATGTTCCTATCGGCCGCAAATCTTGAATTTCTCCAATCCGAGTCTAAAACTATTTATTTTGCGGGCTCAACAAGCCATTTGCCTTACCCTCACTATCTATTGATCCCGCGGTAATGAGACTTCTTGTCTTACAAGCGAGCTTCCTAAACAAGTTTATTGATATTTGAAAGATCCATCAACACCAGACACTGATTACTGAAACATTCGCCGAACAAAAACGTGGAGCTCTGGAACTTTCTCAGGCAATCAAGGGTTAAGTTTTTCAAACACGTCCGAAAATTCTGATTTCGAGAAACCTCCTAAAAATAATAAGCTTAACAAATTAGCATAGGTACTTAAATCAAGGTAGCTTCTGATGCTGGATGAAGGTCGAAAATGCTTTAAGAGTATATGCTCAATCACTTGAAAGAAAAATTATGCCAGTGTCTTATTTGAAGCATTTAATACTCCGGTAATATGCAAACATAACAAAATTTACAGATCATTTAATTGAAGCAGAAATTTCGAAACTACGGTTTTCTTTAGTTAATTAACTCGCCATTTTACTCTGAAAAAACTTTACAAATGTGTTGACCAGATAAAAAATAAAACAACTGCGTTTTTGCTTGCGGTGAGTATATTCAGTTCCACGACCGGTTTCGCAAACAATCTGTTTGCATCCTCAGGTGGCTAAATTATTACTAAAAAAAAAAAACTATCTTGTACGATGAAAGAGTGAATGCCCCTACAATCGATAAAACTGTAGTTAACCGTTCATTAATTTCAATTAAAATTGAAAAACAATTATTAATGTTACCATGAATCGGTCTACATAAAATCAAATGAACTTGTCCGCTCGTTGCGGTCACAATGATAGTCCCAGGTAGAGAGGAGCATTTACGGCAAAATACCTCAGCAAATATTTGTGAGGTCGCCAGGTCAAGCCACAGTCTCAACTCTAGCTTCCCTGCTTACACGGGGTCTAAGAATATCCTTATTCCTGACGGTATCACAAGAATCAAAAGGTGTTTTCCTATAATTTATCTGTTTAAACTTTGTACTCGGGTAACTTTAGTGTGTAATCAATATGGGAGCAAGTTTGGCTTCCTGATTAAAGGCCAGGAAACTTTATAATTACAGAGCAACAATAGAATAATCAATACTCACTCACCTCGCCTTTGTTATTCGGGGTTTTACTGTCTTAGTCAAGTACATTTGGAAAACGATGGAAAGACGTGGTGTATCGATTTCATGATTTTCAATCGACGATTAGAAAAGGACCTTAATTGTTGTTTCAATGGACTAGGTTTTCAATAATTATGAAGGTCGATTAAAACTTGACCGGTCTTAGAAAATCTAAATAAGAAATTATGGCTGACACGCTCAAATTTGAACACAAGTTTCCCGCAGAATTCAGAAATTGTTTGGAATAATTTGTCGTCCAATCAGCTGTTCACGCGCGCTGATGTTGGATCGCTTGTTATCGTATGATTATATCTATCGATGACGATACTGCATACTCAGCATGAACAGTCATAGCATAGCTATCGTTAGGGTCAATAGTAAGCGATAAAACATTTCGTCGCGTGAACAGCTCATTGGGCAGTTTAAATAATGTTCTCCTTGCATTTTCATATTTTTTCATGGAGATCCTTTAACTGTCCGATCAGCTGTGCAAGCGTGGCCATGTTTTGTTGCTTGCTATCGACAAATACGATCTCAAGAAAATACCAGACTTACTCACCTAAGTCTCTTGCTCAGATTCTCTACAAACAAAACTACTTAAATTCCTACCATCAAAATTCTAGGAATCAGATGCGATATTCTGCTAAATTCCTTACGACTTTAAGGTGACAAGATAGAAAAATAAGGTGCAGGGTGATTTTTGTTTATCTATGGAGTTCTTTCGCAAGCGCTAGCAAGCTGCGACTTGGATTGCTATTCAAAGTGGAAGGAATTAAGCAGAATAGCGCTTCAGATCTTCTCTCAATTGAACTATCCAACTCAGTCAATCAGTTATACACAACAAATCACCGGTGATGAATTGTACATCATTCAGAATTGAACCAATTGACCTGGTGATGATTAACGCTTCCTCCAGCTCCCTCCAGAGTTAATGGCGCAATCAAGACGCAGCAATTAATGCCGGCATCCTCGTGGTATCAGAACGAAGCTGCCGGCATAATCAGCGACCACAATGGCGACCATTGCATATGCAGCATCCCTGATGGACATTTGCATATCTTAACGGCCGCGCGCTATCTCGTCGCATCAATAATCCTGGATTAATTAAATTCCCAGCCGGGAACATTCAATTTGGCGGTGCGGCGCGCCTGACCCCGTGACTCAAACTCAGCCGACTGCTAATCCAGCACACTTGGACATTAATGTGGTGCAAATCTAGATTGCTTTTGCAAATCAAGTTGTGTTGCGTGTGATTGCAAAGTGTAATTGAGTTGCACAGCTCAAACAAAACAAAAAGATAAGTCCATGCGTAATGCTCATACCCTCCTCGTACCCGTCCTGTATGTATGTGTCAGAAGAACCCACGCACATGGACGCTTATACCAAGCTACATATTTTCTTAAGTGGCGGAAGGCCTTCCCGTGAAGCTAGAGCAATGGCATGGCAACGGTAATGCTAAATTTTCAATTAATATGCTTGAGAGAAGTTTCCCGGGATCTGTTGACGTGGTTTATGGGAGCGGGAGCTTCCGGACGTTTCGCCCATGTCTATGATGGGTTCTTCAGCTTGAAAGTTCAATGATGCAGATGATCTTGATAAAAACTGTGATGACGTCCGGAAGCTCCAGCTCCCATAGATCACGGCAACAGATCCCTGGAAGCATCATCAGCCGGCCGTGTAAGCCTTAAACTCTTATTCAATTAATATACTCGTATATGTTGGTATTCGATAGTTTGGACAATGAACGACTGAAAAAAAAGTGTACAAAGGGAATGTTAAAGGTGAGCATGGAAGGGGAAGAGCGAAGAATGGATTCATCAAATAAGCAAGATTGCAAATGATCTGAAAAAAAGAGTGATGAATGTCGAGGGGATGAAAGAAAAGTCGAGACAGATCTGCGAAGGTATAAGCCATCCCTAGCGGAATGGTGTTTGGATGCAGGTACAAGCTACTCATTAATAATGCAATAATTGAACAGCTTAAACAAGCTATCGATGTTTCAGGGAAAGTCGGCGAGGGTTGTTTTTTCCTGCAGTCCTAATTTTCTTGTTATTACCCACTTATATGTAGCATGTATTATGCATGTTCACACAGAATAAATCTTAACTGTTCATATTTTTCTATGTACACAAAGTTAAGGATGATTATAAATTATAATAATATTTCTGTGTAAACGCTCAGTTTACTTTATACATTTCTTTGTATCATTTTTAACCCCTTGAATCCTTTATTGTCCAAAAAAATAAACCAAAATAAACGTCTTGTATGGGCGGGCATTATAAGGCAGCATTAATATTTGGCAAGGCGGGCGCGCTATACGCAATCACTTAGCTCAGATTGCAGAAAAGCCCGGCGCTTTTTTCCAGAAGCGTCTCACCCCGGGAACGTAAACAATATCCCCGGGGAGCAGCGGGGAGGGGCGCGGGGTAAGGGTGGCCAGCCTCGCCGCACCCGCAATATTAACGACAGAGTACTTTACACATTAGAATGTGAAGGCTACATTAGTATACGGCCCGAATCATTTGTAACTCTTAACGGTTTCCTTTTTTTGCACGCATCCTGTGAGGAAGCCGGGATAGAAATGTATTATTTTTCTCCGCTGCGACTTTTTCCTCCCGCGCGGAGTTTTTTGTTGTCCTTTATTATCGCGGATAAAACTTCCCAACACGCCGCACAATACACCGCACAACAACTCCTATTAAAACCAACTCGCTTTATTTAATAATGGCCTACTTTATAAATTACGCAGTTCTATCTAATAAATTGCGTCAAATTATTAGACTTTATTCGGCATAACTGCTGTGGAAAGTTTAGTTCCACAACTAATGCTCCCATTTCTAAAGTTAGCATCTACAATATTGTTATTCCCGCTTCATAGTTCATCATAAACCAAACTAGTTTAATTACACGCCAGTGTCAAAGCGGTTCAGCGGGATAATTTGTCAGCAACTTCATAGTTATAACTTACATAAAGTCGTTATGCAAAAATTTACTCATCAAAATTTATTTTGTCAACGCAAGAAGAAAATGTATTCGTTAAACGTGGCTTTGTATTCAGGGAGAGTCTGCCCCTCCAAGACGTCGCGGCGTCACCGCTGTCATCTTGAAATCATAAAGAGTTTAGTGCTTATTGTCTCAAGTCTGCGAGAGTTTATCATCCCTGCTCAAATGAACACAGCTCGAGGGCGGAGAGGGCGGAGAGGAAATGCGTTTCGGGAAGATAAATGATCCGCATAATACATTCCCCCCAGACGAGGGTAATGAAAGCCTCTCGGTCCCGCCAAAACAGCCTCTCGCAATCAAACCCGTCATCTCTAATTAAAACACTTGCCAGGAATTAAGCCCGGGAATTCTTTGTGTCTACTTATCACAAATTGTGGCTTTTAGCCATCTTAAATTCTAGAGGTACACTCACAGATTACATGCTATTTTTACTCGTAAGTTTTTTTTTTTTGAAAATCTTAAATGAAACATGGTGAACTCGAATAATGTTCTTCAACTGTTTTTTTTAATTTTATTTCCTTAGTGCATTATTTAAGAAATCATGTCGTGTGTTATTCTATTTACGTATTTTGTTAAAGAAAATAATTGCAGTAAAATGAAATTTGATATTCAATGTAAGTAAATTTACCATAAAATTTGAAGATAACAAATTTTATCATCTCGGCACTTTCGATATCATGAAAAATGTACAAAAATATATTTCACCTTAAATTATACAACGTCGCGATATAAAGTGGCGGAGTATGAATAATGAATCGCATTTCATTCTGGAAATCAAGACTCGGGGGTTGTGTCATTGTCCCAGGTAGCGGGGCCGCTCAGTGATCGCTACGAAAGGCTTACCCCAGCTTTTTGTTTAATCCATCAGCTTTTACTCGTAATTTATGGTTAATTTAAATAATCGCCCCCAGCTCCGCATCAAAGGCAGGAATTACAATACTCAGCAGCAAGAATTAATGCAACGCTACAACACAAGAAACCGACAATTATTTGAATATTTATTTGCAGGAATGCTTCAGACAAAAGTGCGGTATTTAGCGGCGGCAAAGGAGCTGGCGGCGGCTTACGTGATTCCAACTTTCAGCTTCCAAACTTTCAGCGTTTGTTCAAATAAATCCTGTTATTTCATTCTCTCTCTCCCAGGCGCGGTCTGAGCCCAGGAGAGTGCTCTTTATTGCAATGAATTTGAAAACATCTCGCGAAAAAAGCACTGAATAATTTCAAAAATTTCGCGGATTCTTCATTTGCGGCGAAAATATTTTCCACTTCAGATTTATTTATGGAATTTCATGCTGCCTCTGTACTAACTCAAAAACTTTGTACGTTGTAATAAAATTAGGATATAAAAAAATATAATTTCAAAACTTCATTCATATTTCTGTTGGCGAATTTTCTTCGTTCGAAATATTTACTTTTTCATATTAAATTTAACATATTCTTCTACGAAAACATACCTTAATATACCCATGTATTCCATATCTCATCGGAACACATTGCAAATATAAGTATTTGAACAAATTACAAAAATGTCTTCACGTACAAATTTTCCATTGAACTTTATGAAATAGTCCTGCACACATATGTACTCGTATGTACAGTTCATTCCATCTGTAAAGAACGATTTTCTTAAAGAGTAGACAGCCCAGGCCTCCCTCATTGTCTCGAGTAATATCCGCAAGTTTGGGAGAGTTAAATACCCCAAGTATAAAGCTTAAAGCTTCAACTCAACTATTGCGTATACCTTACAATGTATGCAATCTAAAACAGCGCCTTGAGTGAGTGCTTTATTTTCTATACATTTTTTTTAAACTTAAAGATTTTTACTTAGGGTAAAACTCTTTTATTTTTTTAGCGCCCTCCTTCCATCCATTGCAAAGCTTCAAGATAAAGTTTATTCGCAGTTTTTTATCGCCTTTGTTCCACTATACAGCTTATAACATATAATACTCCGGCTTTGCTTTATTGCCTGAGATTGTCAGATGAAATGTGACTTTTTAATATCGAATTTAATTACAACTGTTGAATTGTTTGAGCCAATTCGTTTGAAGATTATTCTGTAACAAAATGTGAAAGTTTCGAGAGCATGACAAATAAGAATTGTAAAGAAATTTAAAAAATACTAGTTTCTGGAACTGAATTTGCTCATAATATAAAAGTGTCCAATAATTTTGAGTCCAATCCAATAATCTGAGATAGATTCTATGACTTGTAGGTTGGTATGAGGTTGACCACCTATCCTGCCAAAAATGGTTTACTTCGCCCCTGTTACAGGGAAAGTCGGCAAAAGTTCATTTGAGGTTTGGATTTTAATTCGTAAGTACACATGCAGCATTAATTGTAAACGCGACCTTACACGTTCCTGTTTGTGGAAAAGCATTTAATATGAATTTTAAATGTTAACATATCTATGCAACTTAGATTATAGATAGATAATGTGTCGGTGTTTCAGCGTTAACACATATAATGTACTATCAAAATTTATTGAAACGACTCGTTTATGTGAAGAATAAAAGCAATTCTGAATTACTTTCTCAGCAGTAGTATATTTTCAGTGATATTCCTCTTTTCAGACTCATTTGATTTTCTCGAATTCGATTTGGGGGTGAATCAATATAAGAAAATCTCTGTTCTAATCGTCGTCTCAGACTCCTCCGCTCGCTGGAAAAGTGTCAAATAAAACATAAAAACTTTTTTTCCATTTCATTTCTTTGCAACTGTGAGTCGTGGAGTATATGCCCGCCCTGCCTCCAGTACAACTTCGGGAGCTTTCATTACATTTTATTTGAAAGAGACTTTGTTTCACGACGAATGGAGGATGGAACTGAAGCTATCAAATTGTGTTGCTGAATTCATTTATATCAATAAGATTGCATGCACTTTTTTTTAGATTATTCACTACAATCAAATTTATTTTTGTTTCAGATTGTGGATGGCGACTTAAACAACATAAGAATCCCTGCAAGAATGGTAAATACAGTTTATTATTTCGATTACATATTAGGTTTTTGAATAATAGGTTGGGATGATGCTGACCCCATACTGTAAAAAATGATTCATTTTGTCAATTTCACCCCTGTTTCAGGGAAGGTCGGCAAGGTTGCAGGGCTAATGTTTATTTGAGATTGAGTTTTTATGTCATGTTATAGTTTATATTTTTAAGTCCACATGTAGCAAATGTTAGCGCGAATTTATACGTGTTTTCTAATGGGAATGCATGTTATGAATCTCAAATGTAATTTACGAGTATCTTTGCAACTTAGATTATAGATATACTCACTCGTTTTTCGGGACTATTTTTACGCTATGAAAGTGAAACAAGTGATATTATTGTATTAAGGAAAGCTATATTTATTAACCATGTATTACTTAGCTTTCCACCCTTTTGGCTGGAGAGTAAATATCTTAGGAAGCAGCAACGCGGAAACATCCTTCAATATTTCATCAAGCGCCTCACTCTTGACTCACTAATCTGGTCCTTATGTCTTCATTATCCCGTATCAGAACGTGATCAGTGTTGCGTGTGCTTTTATGCCTTTTCGACGACGAGCCACTTTAACCTCTTACGTCTCGTGCCTCCATCCTCGTGTTATTAAATGAATCGTGAGGGAGATAGCCGGATGTGCGGCCTGCGAGTGCTACAGGGACGTGTCGAGCCCTTTCTATCGATAGATAGCTACCTGAATTATGGCTGAAACTTCCAATAGACTCGCTATTTAGGTCTCATGCTTGCGAATGAACGCAAACACCAGAGAGGTTATCGCAGGGCTGCGTAGGGCAATTCGTTGGCATGTAACAAATTATGATACGAATTATTTATGAAGTATTTATCTTCCTCGTTGTTTTCGCCGCGCAAAGCTTTAGCGAGTTTTATCAGGCATCTATTACATAACCAAAGTCAAAGAAAAGTTTCCGACAAGTGAGCATTTTCGAACCGCGTTATAAATTACCTGAAAAACAATATTGTCAAGTTACAGTATCAAATTTGCTGCCATGATTTTAATTAGCCAGCACGTGCCGCAGGCTATATTATTCAGGTGTAGAGAAAATTTTACACTCACGAACAATTCTACGTATTTTCATACAATATATTCTTACTAAAAGACAATTACAAACTTGCACTATTCTTATATTCAAAACCCGTTTGAAAGTACTACATTTGATTTTGTATCTGATATTTTAGCTGGTTTGGATGATACACATACAAACTATCATAAATGCTGTTATACTACGTGACTTTCGCATCCTCTCATTAGAGTATATTCCCTGGAGCTAGAACTGTGATCCTGAGTTTACCTTGGTGGGTATCGCTGTCAGCACGGCCGCCCTGTACCTTACACCGGATTTCCCAAAACGGAGGGAAAAAATATCGTGAAAAGATATAAAAAAATGTCTTTTTTTTGTAGGAAAATTTTAGTTAAGAGCAATAGGTGTTTACAATCTATGACATCTACCAAATAAACATTGAAACTCTGTGTTTTATTTCCTTCAATAAAATACTTCCACTGAATGGATTTATTTATTCAATTATGAAATGGTTTGCAAAAAAATAATGTAAATTAGGCAGCAATTCATCAGTACATTAAATTGTATAGAATCAAAGGTGGAAATCTAGATTTTTTTTAAATGAGATAAATAGATATTTTTTTAAAATGAAATAAATGAGGGTTAGATTCTTATAACAATTGTTTTAAAAAAAAAAAATGTAAATAAATAATGTAATCTATTTTTAAATAAAATATATATATATGGAAACACAGGAAATCATTTTCTCATCATATCTATGTATTTATCTAATTTTAGTTCATAACCTAGATTTCCAACTTTAGTTCTATACCACTCACTGTTACTTAATCTGTCTCTATCAAAAAATCTCGTTAAGAAAATCGCGTGAATCGCTCCACCTTTTTGATCGTAAACATAATAAAAAAGCCCATTACAAAAGTAGAGCACGTCGTTGACATATCCATAAGTAATTTACTGCTTTATTTTCTTTTGTTGTTCAAGGTTTTATTGAAAAGTCTGTAATGAAACTTCCGTGGCACGGTGACTGGTGGCGCCCCCCGTCGCTCACGAATCTCAACATAATAAAACCATCGTGTATTTTTTTATTACAGCAAAACTACAATAGTTACAAATTTGCCGTTTGATTACTACAGTCTAAACAAAGAAGATAAATCTTATGTAACTTTAACGGTAAGTTAAAGTCGACGATTTCAACTCTTGCCGTAACTTCTCTAGATGTCAACGCAATTCTGTGCCTGCGGTGTCGAGGCATCTTATCGTTCGATTATAGATAAATTATAACGGTAGATTGTTACCGATTTTTGGTAGTTTCGACCATTCTAACTTACGGTAGCGTTCTCAACTAATGATTCTGAAATAAAGATGATCGACAAGATCGAAAAGGTTTGTAATATTAATTGAAATAAATTGATCTCTTGTGAAAAGAAACAGTTTTTATTAGAATTTGTTTCTAAAAAATAAGATAAATATAAAAATATAATAAAATATCTTGATAATGACCTGAGTATTGAAGGTCGAAAGTGCTCGAGGTACAAAATATTATTGTGAAAATAAAACTACGTTGTAGAAAAAATAATTTTATTTTAAATAAAAAATAAATTGGTATTGTGTTATCCGTTGCTTAGCGCACTTGTCTCACAAACCTGTGACGTTCGCCAGCCGAGAAATAATATATTTTAGATTTTTTTGACGAGTCCGTTAAGCGAAGAGATGAATATTTAAGTACCTATTATAATTCTTGTCGTTTAGTTGAATTGTATTTGTAGAGTACGCACCACCGTCACACGGGATACAGAACGGGAATGGAGTATAATAATAATCCTTGGCTTAGTCCGTCAAACGCTGGTGCCGGCACCGCTGGCTTCCAGATTATGGTGCTACAAGCCGCAAGGGCGTCTCAGGATTCCCGCCCGTTCCCGCTCAGGATTCCCTCCCGTTCCCGCTAAGAACTCCCTCCCGCTACCGTTCAGCGAACGCCAAATAACCGCTATTTGCTCACAACTTCAAAGCGATTCTACCAGCTATCTGCATGCCTCTGATTCCAACGATCGCATTATTAATTCTTATTGTTTACCATTAGGCACGAATTAGTTTATGCCGTTGTATGGAAATCGCGGGGATAAATTTAAACGCGGTTACCTCGTAAACAAACTAATCTAGGATTTAGTTTACGTCGAGCACATAATGTATTTTATTTTTTAATATATTTTTTTACTGAAATAAATAAATTATATTAAGTTCACTCTAAGCCTTGTATTTTGTAACACATTTTTATGCTTGAAATACTTAATGGTTATTTTTTATACTTCTTTAAAAAAACAGTAATGAAACAAGTCTCTGTTGTAATATAAATCTACCCACACTCTACGATTTTCTAGTAAATTATTTTTCATAAATTAAATCTTGTTCTTCCCGAAAATGTAAGTAGGTATAAAGTTAATTAACTGTTTCATGGAAGGGCGGCAAGAGACGAGAGTATAACACGTTCATAGAATTTCTTATTTATTTATGTCTTCTATCTAATGAATAGTAAAGGCAAGCAGTATGGAATTTAAAAAATACTCAAAACTAAAAAAAATAATCTCTATATTTTGAACCATACCACAGCATCAATTAACAAGGCCCATAATTGTAAGAAACATGTAAAAAAACTGCAAATATTCCGGAAAACTCATTTTGATATTTTGTTAACTATTCAAGCGCGTCGTCTTACATTCCACGTCTTCACAATAATTTCGTGAATCATTCACTTCGAATCTGTATTAAATAACAATGAATTAATCCTTCATTTACCGTGACTCTATTCTTGTATGAGAATAACGCGTTACCCCTTTGAATTATACTGGTACCACTTCAGGTTGGATTACCGCGTCTACCTTTGCTTTACGTTCAAACTCAACCATTGCGTTTACCAAAAAAATACGGAAACTGAAGCAGCACATCTAGGGAGAGTTTTAATTTTCATGCATTCTTGGTAAAACTCATTGTTTCACGTTTTGTTCTTGAGGTACTGTAGGCTCCTATGACTGTATGGACTTAACTAAATACCGGCTCCTTAGACGTGGAGATTACTACATAATAATTTTGTGCGAGATTTCACCCCTTCTTTTCATATAATATTAATACCTTGCGTTACTATTGATATGGCTTGCCTACTGCAGAACCAAAAAAGTTTGTATCCGAACTGTGTAAATGAAATTCTGATCAGAGCAAAACGTAAGGAAAGAGTTTCATGTTTTCATAGATCAATGAAAAAGTAAAATAAACAACCGGATACGACTAACGACTCTATTTTAAGCACATTGGTTGGAATCTTTCTTTTATCTGAACATCCGTGCGAAGAATCTGCTGAAAAATAAATACTTGGGTATTTAAATATCGTTAGATGATTATGTTTTACAATGCACTCGGAACAAATTCTGAATTAAAAATTATTCTCCGAGAGTAATTAATGTTCTTCGCTTCTACGCTTCTAAAAGCTACACATGCCGTGTAACTTCTAGCTGGGTTTTCCCCGAAGGGGTCGCATGTGGCGAGTGGAACCTAAATCGCAATATCAAAATATTAGTTTAACTTCCCCTAGAGTACCCGACTGTATGGTGTCACATTTTTTTGTCAATGGAATTTGTGCCGAGTCCATTTAGTAACAGTTTATGAATACTTCATAGCATTGTTGGCAACTTTAATTAAGACGAAGTATCGAAACATTCAGAATTTAACAGAAAACAAACGACAACAAAAACTCATATCGCGATTTATTTTTAATAAGAAATTCATTGGACGTATCTCATTAAGACTATTCAGGTTTGGTCAAAGGAGAGCAAATAATGGGGAACTTCGCGCAAGCGTGATGATTGTATACCTTCTGGGATACCGTACTGAGAGCCTCCTTCTGGTTCCTCTACAAGCAACAAAAAAACTCAACACAAAAGCCGCATTTCTATAAAAAAAAAAACTGTACAG
The DNA here is from genome assembly GCA_951799405.1 of Agapetus fuscipes. Lineage (NCBI taxonomy): Eukaryota > Metazoa > Arthropoda > Insecta > Trichoptera > Glossosomatidae > Agapetus > Agapetus fuscipes. The sequence continues at coordinate 5,824,402 of OX637338.1, forward strand.
CCTTCATCGTTTTTTCTTTCTCTGAAATTCCCCATATTACAAAACAAATTCCTTTTAAATTATTACGTAGGTTTTTGTAGGTAATTGTTTTTATGAAAAAAACCCTGAAAATAAATTACGCATTATAAAACAATCTCTCTTTAATCAAACTCGCTATTTTACATTTGAAATATTTTACTCTTAAAAATATGCTTTTATAAAGAAAAAACAATAAAAATATATTTTCTAATTTAAAATAAAGAATTGAAAGTATTATTTAGTTCAATTTTTACTTCAAATGAAGAAGCTCTTAATGCTATTTCCTAAAATAAAAAAACTGATGATTTTTTACAGATAAGGATGATATAGGTCATCTAGCAACCCATTAGTTCAAGTAAATATTATTCAATTCGAATTAATAATTAGCCTTGAGCATTCCATTATCAGATGAGTTGTTATCATTTCGTCTGCCACAGTTGGTTGTGCGCGTTACCCACAAACTCCTTGTTAATTTATGATTCGACTCATTGCTTGGACAAAGCAAACAAGGGATCATCTCCGTAACCTTTAAAGGAAAGCCATAATAGTTCTCATAACAATCCATCCATACAAAATAATTCATTGAAAAGTCAGACCTGTTTAATGTAAAAATGGTAAAAGAACTGTCCCACACAGAAGCCTATAAAATAAATGCACAAACAAAAAGTGATATCCAGTGCATTATTTAAAATTATATTAAAAACTGAATTCGCTTTTGCATGTAGGTATTTGTGTATTGTGCTTATAGATATGGTCCATTTGAAGATTAGCGTCAAGATTAAAGTCGAGAGACATGGCAGTCAAGACGATTTATTTTATAATTAAGCTCCCATTATCTGACCACAACCTTCTACATATATGTCCATGATAGACGATAACTGCGAAATTCTCATTGGCTGCTTTCTATTTCAGTGTTCTGCATATTTTAAATTACTCTATAATATTGTATTTCGTGTAGGCATGTAACGTAAGCGCGTATTTTATTTGAAATATTCACCTATTTAAAGTTAAAGATCAAACGCTACCAAGACTTCGGCTGACACAAAATAACATTCTACCCTTCAGGAAAAGCAACTAACTGTCGCTCAGCACTGACGTCCCGCCTACTTCCTGCTCCGGATTGAACTTTGTTCGATCGGTGTCGAGCGGAAGGGTTCGTTGCTTCAATTATTTCAAGTCTCAGCACTTCCCGCGCCAAAACATGCTTACATAAAGTTCGCCTATAAAATTTGAGTTTGTTTTACGACGGCCATGTGACTTATCTTTCTCCAGCATCAGCATTAGGACCTCGGGCGTCTCGGATCATCGATGCTGGACGATTCCCTGGATTATTATATTTTTATTATTTTTCTGAAGTGTTTTCCACAGCCATGTGCCCTTTATCGGTCCGTCCCGCCGGCTGAAATAATAATCTGGGGAAACGCCCGGCAAAGTTCGCAGCCCCGGATTTATTGCCTCCGCTATCGATGACGGCCAAAAGGCGCCCCCGCGGGGTGGGGGATGTAGGGGAGGACCCCCACTTGCTCTGATATATCTGAAGACGGCGTCCGCCCCCGGCGTGCGTGACAATCACTCGCACTGAGAACTAGCGAGTGTTTCTGCTTCCCTCATTTTTCCACAAGTTTCACACAGTTCCCACTCGCGGCGCCAGTCCGCGTCCCGCCGATAATGTGACAGGTAATTTCCTGGCGGATGAAATGTTGAATGGCCATCGAAAGCACATTCCCACTGCACGCCACCGCGTCCTACAATATTTAATATTATTTAATACTAAGCACGCAATATATTTTTCAGTCTATGGGGCCGCAAGAGACATCCTCCCCAAGGCAGGGAAACTTTTAAACTTGCTGTCAAGCGGTCCCTCCTAACAGATATGTTATTGTAATGCTACATAAAACAGGAAAACACATAAATAAAATTACAAAATATTGCGCCCCATATCGCACGGCACTACCTCCCGTCCGAGGGTTGCCACACGACATAAATTCAGAGCTTACGAAACCTATCTATTAGGTCTCAGGGCTGACCCTCCGGAATTATAAAAAGACAAGATAAAGGGTCAATAATACGTGAACATAAATTTATCACATAAAAGAGCTTCGTTATTGTAATACATCTAGATTCTACTAAAATCCTGGGTAGAATAATGATAAAAAATAATAGGAACACCTTTCCAACTACCTGATGCAAAACCTTTCAGCATATTTGTAACATTTCCCTAACTCCCTTTAACTTTTTAACGAGCTCACATTTTTCACTACAATCAGATCCAAAATTTAACCACGTATCAACTTAAAATATAATTTCCTTGTGTTCTGCATGTACGAGTAGCACACCCTCACCGCGGTAGGTAGATTTAAACCAGATTGAATATTTTGAGTAAATAAATTGTTAACTTGTTAAGAACCCCCCACCTGGTATAATCGCTCACTTTGATCAGCTGTTTACTCCTCTCCCCAGCCGCTAGTCTCGGCTTTCTTTAATGACGCCCCGCACTCCTCAAGGATTAAACTATTTTACTGCCCCGGGGTTACCGTTTCACCTTCTGCGCTGTTAATATCGGGGAATTATTTAAAGCGCCCCCTCGCGGGCTGTTGGGAGTAATCCCGTTCACTACCCGAACATCTCCACATAACGTAGCAGATGGAATTCTTCACGCAACTATCTCACCTATACATACTTTGTGTTTAATCGAAGCAACTATTTTACCGGAGAAATTAAAATTCATCTTTGGAAGAATACTAATTTATTGCTTTGTAAAAACCTACCCAAAATAATAGTCCTGAAATACGTTGTTCAATGTATTACTTTGAAAATATCTGGGTGTTTTATTTACTCACATATAACATGCCAGCTTAAGTAAACAGCTTTATGAAGCTACTAATTGTTATATAGTAACTGTATTAAAATGTAATAGGATGAACTTATTTGAACGAAATAATGACCCGGTATTTTCAACGTTAGCATAGCAACTTTATACCGAATGAACAGGACGCACTTTTTAATCGTTTGCTTAGTTTTTTTTGCAGCTTAAAGACATACAAAGCTGACGTTGAAAATAACGGGCCTAATGTAATTCATTTGTCGCTTTTTAAAACCTTCCGAACTTTCTTACTACATATGTATGGAAACTTTTTGATTCGCGAATATTGATCGGTTTTGTTCATAGCATTTCTTTAATCGCATAATTTTAGTTAAAAATAAGGGTGGGTTGCTTCAATGTAAGCTGATTTTCGCGTGCACTGCAATTATTATGAAAAAGTGCTGCTATAAACGCTAGTAAATGTCACAAAATGGCTTTATATCTCACGCGTGTCAACATTTAACTAACTCGATCTACTTCGTTACGTGTATTATAGGGAATACATTGCCAAGCTCTCGCGTGACGGCCGACCGTCATTTTGGCCGGAAAGGGGGCGGAAGGGGGGCGCAAGAAAAGTTTGGGTGAGATGGAGGTGAACCTTATCGTCCCCCTTCACCCTTTTTAAGCCCATCGTCAGTTGGTACTGAAGGTAGCACACTACAAAAGCTTGAGATGCTTAATGCCACGTGCCTCCGAAAATATAGGTACAATAATTTTAATATAATGAGCTCCTGTTTTTTGCAGCTTATTTTATTTGTATCGGTCGTTAAATTTTATGTTTAATTATCATAATTTCAGTGGTTCGTCCTTTATTACAAATTTACAAGAAAAAGGTACCTTTTAGATCGTGCTGAAATAAAATAAAGACAAAAGTCAGGCAATCAAATTTATAGATCCGCAATCTATAATCTCAGGTATAAAAATAAATATTGACATTTAAGGTTTATACTCAATGCACCTCCACAGGCAGGCATGCGTAAATTTTCGCTTACACATGCTGCATGTCCACTTATAAAAAAAAATCAAAAACCTCACATGAATATATAAACTTTGCAACTCTAGCCCCCCTTCGCTGAAACTGGGGTGGTATAGTCAAAAGTGAACCAAGTTTGTACTGCATGGAGGTCAGCTTTATACAAAGCTAGTAGTCAAAGGAAAGTATTAAAATATTGCTTTAAGGATTATTACGTAATCTAATGCAGTTTATACAGGAGAAAGTTTTCAGCGCAAACAAGCATCATTTCACAGGGGTTGGATATTACTTCAGGAAATGAATAATCCGGGAACATGTTTTTTAGGCCAACAGAAGTGGGTCGCCCCCCGGAATGAGCTCCACAACTTTCTAACGACTCGAATAAACTTTGCAGTAACACAATATAATACATACGAACTAGCCGAGTGCCCGTGCTCTGGTCGGGATAAAGGTTAATGTAGCGTGCAGAATCCGGGACCTTTCTCAGTCGTCATAATTCCATGTCAACGGGCACTTCAACTCTTGTAAACTCGCACTACACTTGTCCCTGTCATCCCAGCAGCGAGCGCTCAAAAGAGCATTTTTGTATTTTTGAGACCTCCGCCATTAGGTGCGCTGACGGGTCACCGGCTCTGACAGGCCCGGATTAAGACCACCGGGGGCCCTGGTGCAGGGCCCCCCCAACACCCCCCCCCTTACCCCCTCCTGCCTCCGAAGTATGTAAAGTATGTACTTATTGCGAATCAAAACGATTACCGGCGACTTTTTAGTCAAATTTTGCGAAACCTTTTTGGCAGGTCTCTGACGATTGTTGGAGGGAACTTCGTCTTTTAATTTTTGTAAAAAAAAATTCTACATTCAATTTTATACAACTCTGTCCGGTCAAGTTTGACCGGTCCGTAGTCCAGTGGCAACACTTTGCACTCGTAAATGTAAGGTTGTGGGTTCGAACCCCGGCCAAGCACAATAAATATCCCATTTCTATTTTCAAATATGCTCTTTGCTGGGTTAAAAAAATCATTGAACTTGTACCCATGACCGGTCACTATCCATCCAGCATATCCAGCCTTACAGCAACTGGGTCTTGCTTGAGTATTGTAGGTTTGTAGCGACAACCAAGTTCGTAAACAACACCTCTGCAGCACTATAAAAAGTGTCATAGACCCTTTGAGCTCCTGAAATCTACGGAGTCTCCCGCACAGGGTTTTTAAAAAAAAGGACTTGGGTCCCAGAAGCCCCTTTTGATTAAGACCCCAAAAAAAGTAAATGTCTAACATTTCTAGAAAGTATGTGAGGAACCCTTGGTGGTGAATGCCTTCAATACCTGGGCTTACGAACAAATTTATGTCGAAAAATTCCTTGAATTGTATATATTTACCTTTTGGGGGCCCCTTGGATGCGGGGGCCCTGGTTCGGTCGTACCGTTCGAACCTCCCTTAATCCTGGCCGGCTCTGATACAAGGACCTCAGAATACCTAAAATGATAATGATGATAATAATTGCGGAGAAAAGAAACTCCGCGGAGCGTGGAAACCAGCCGAGCTTGCCGCCTTGAGATTTTCCCTCAACTTTTTCTCGAACACTTCATACAATCTCTGCGGTATTCTCCCCCGTCGTGATTTCTTTTCATTGTGTGGATATTTTTTTAAGATGTTTTAAGAAATCGTGCTACGGTTTAATTTTATTGCTTTTGATTTCTATCAAATAAACAAATAAATACAAACAAATTTTCTCTGAAAGAAAAAACAGAAAAGAAATTGCGTTTCCTTGAAATTTTTAACTACGTAAAGTCGTACAGTTTTTTTTATTTTGAAATTCAATGTTTAATACTTTTTCTTTTCTGAATTCTAATACATGGTCGATTGATAGTTTCCACGCTATACGTTTATTTATCTTGATCAATTATTATCAACATATCAGTTACTTCGTGAAAAACGTAGTATATCCATGAAAATTCGTAGATAATTTTACATATTTCATTCAAGTAAAAGTTAAAGGGTTTGTGTATTGACATTGTGAAGATTTATTTTAAAATGAATATTGAAAAATAAAACGAAAAAGTTTTCTTTGCGAGTTGATTTATTTCCTCGAGCGATCTCGATGTTATCACATCATTATCAACTTTGTGTTTTATTTTTACATTATTAGTTTAAAATTAATCTTCACAATTTCAATACTCAAACCCTAAAACTCAATTGAACACACTGATTGAAAATACTGTTTTATTAGAATTTTCAGAGTTCTATAAAGTTTAATACAATTCAATCAGTATGAATTTTCACAACACAAGGCATACAAAATACCTTAAACTTAATATTTCATTCACATTTTTTTTTCTTTCAAATTAGTACACCAAATATTTATGGCTGATTTATTCAGTAAGTATCTGTATGATAATACGTTAGACAGCATTTTGCCATTAGCATTCACACACGAAATTAGTCCCGTCCCCCTCTGCCGGGCCACATGTCATATTACCAGTATAATAATATGATATTCCATGTGATATGAGCGCTTCTTCGCTCGACCAATTGAATCCAGAATGTTCGTGCATTGCCCGCACTCGATCAATGGATGATGGCAGTCTGTCATCGATTATTCCCTCTCACTTGAATATTTCATTCACTTTACGCTAGACTACCAATCGCTTCTGGAAATGGAACTGATTTATCCGCAGGTACCTGTTTCAATAATTGATATTTGATATTTTCAATGTTACCATCAATTCTGGTTCATGGCGCATCAGTTCCATGCGTAGCATGAGCATTGCGTGAATTTGAATTGCGACTTAGTTTAGGGATTCTGATCAACCAATGAATTTTTGATAGCATGTAAAAATGAAATAAGTTAGATTTCTTAATGATACTTCTCTCCTACAGCCTAAAGCTGTTAGAAGTTACATTTTATCTTCTTCTTTCTTGAATCAGGCTTGAAGCAGAGTGAGAAAAAGAGGGATAGCGGATTGTTGAATGTTATTGGAAATAAATATTTAATAAAAATAAATAATAAAATATATACATGTGAATATGTATATAATATACGTAAAGGCGTTACCACATACCAATTATAAATACGATTCAATATGCTTATGTTCATTTGAGATTGGGTTTTTTATACTGTGGGTCCACATGCTATTTGGGTGGGTCTACATGTATCATTTGAGATTTATTATATGAATCTCAAATGATACATATATTTGCATCTTAGATTTAGATTTAGATTATATGAAACCTATCTTTAAATGCAGAAATCATATCATCATTTCTAATCAAGAGATTCATGTAAAATAGTTAACTTTTTAGTACAATTTTTTGGAATATTCATTTTACGACGGTCCAATAAAAAAAAACACGAAGAAATGTAGACATTTTATTGGGAAAACAGGACGACAGCGCACTAAAATAAAATATTGAAAAGTGCGTTTTTTACGAGGCCTGCCCATATGGTATTAAAAAGGGTACAACTCGCATAGCTTTGGCGCCAGATAAAATCAACAAAATGCTATCACCGGTCCGGCATGACGACCCCCGCCCCTCCTACCCTCAATGACTGAGGGGTGGATTCCCAGCCTGGGGTCTCTCGTCTCCCCCAAAAACACTGCTCGGCACTGCGAAATGAAAATGTATTGAAAATAAATGAACGGACCAGTGCAAGCTCCGGCATCTATAGAGAATGTATACGTAAATGCATTCCCCTCATACCCGTTGATAACGTCCAATGTCCTTGTTTTCAAACTGGTTCGCTATGGGTTGTGACGTTTCAGCAAATTAACCTAATGGAGAAAAAAGTTGTTTTTTGTTTAAAACTCTCGGTGAATGTGTCGACTATAAAATTTCATGTTCGCATTTCGTTGCGAAGGTTTTTTGTGGTTAAAACTTCAATAGTCAACCAGTCATTTGGATTATATGATCGTATTTGGATATTCCAAAAAAAAAAAAGATAAAGCTATTTGAAAAATTAAGGAAAATTATTCCCTTGCATAAATGAAGCTATGTATATGAATTTGAACTCATGTGGATTATTTTGCTTTATTTTTAATCAGAATTAAACAAAAGAAGTGTATAAAGGAACAAAGAAGATGAGATTTTACAGGTGCTCTAGCCACGTAAACGCAACTAAGCTACACATATAGTGTAATTTTTGCCTGCGTTATCCACAAAATGGTCGATGTGGTATTTTTACAGGTAAGGGGCCTCACGCCAACCACTTCAGTTGAAGTGGGGGTTTCCCAGCTCCCGAGCGGTCTGGTTCACATTTCTTGTGAAGGCTATGTAAACCTTGCCGGTTTGACTTTGGGTTTGAAATAAACACCGAAACGGGAAATCATTTCTGACACCCACGGCTAGGATCGAACCTTTGCCTTCGGTATGGATTGCAAGCATTCCACCAACTGAGCTATCGACCGGACTTTTTACGAGCTTGGTTGTCGGTACACCCTTAGTGGAATGATGACTGTTACAGTTACGCTTTGTTGGCGATGCACTGTTACTTTTTAACATTTGTATCAGAACACTTAGAGTAATTATTTACAACTCCACGATGGTGTCTCATGCATGTACTGGTTGTTAGTTGGTCCACGTGCCGCGGGGTCGCACCAGCACACACAATGGAGACGTGCGTGCTCCCGGAACACGCGACTGCCCCGAATTACTTTTGCTACAATATATCCCAAACTCACAATACGCACTCGTAGCTCTGTTGTGCGACAATGCATGTCTGGCTAGAGCACCGGCACGCTCCTGTACAAAATATCGACACTCACAAATTTGTCGACGGCCAATTAGAATAACCTAAACATGGTACTAATAATGCCCTGCCAACGGTGAAGCTTACAGACTAGCTAATGGTGTGATAAATGTGCAAAGTATAAAATTGATGTACGAATCTGATGCTATTCCCCGATTGTTTGTTATTTGATATTTTCCAATCAAACAAATGGTCTATGATTTCTGTATTTATCCATGCACATACAATATCTAGGGTAATTCGTCATTTTATCGCCAGTAATAAAATTTATCAAATCGTTCGTTTACTTTTTTTATTGCCGCTTGTTTTTGCCCGTGTACCTTTTTTCCATAACACAACCCATCGATTACGCCGGCGATAAATTAGCCCGTGAATAAAAAATGAATGAATTTGTAACTAGCATTGGCGTTTTGTGATTTCACGAGCGTTTGACCTATTTTTTCAATTGAATCAAAATACTTTGCATGGAAAATCGCCGCAACAGTTCAATCATTTTGTTCCTGTTATTATCGCACCGAGGCCAATAATTGAAACTAATTGTTTAATTGGAAATTTCCAAAGTGTGTGCACTGGCAAAATATTCATTATTCAAATAGTTCATTTAAAAGCTCTGATTTTTCACAGAATTCAAAAGTAGAACGAACGAATAAAAAATATAGTTTTTCATTACAGCGCCATTTTAAATCCATGGAAACAATTATTTATACATTAATAAATATTGCAAACAATTTTTGGATTAAACGAATTGCATTTTTATAAAAATAATTTAAAACACCAGTAATTTATTGAAATTGGAACGTTATTCCAGCATTACGAGTATAAGTGTATCGTTTTTGTTGAAAAAAATCCCATTTTCCTATTATTATTTCGTGGGACGTACCATCTAATAACGGCGGTCCTATTGCTTGTAAATTGTATTATTCTAATGACAGTTTTCCCCATGGCGAACAGTCTAGTCTAGTCGGCTTCAAATCAGCGACTCTAAAGGGGAGAATCCGTCTCTAACAACCGAAATGCCATTCCCAATTTCAATCACTATTATTAATGGTTCAATTTAGATGACAGCGATGACTTCTTTTCTAGTCTGCTGGTTGGACGGTCACTCCCGCTGCAAACGCCGGTCCCCTCCTGAAAGGGTATTGAATTGAAAATGACAAACAAATACCTAGTGATTACTCGCTGTGCCATGCTTCTTATACTATAATTCATTCTGTAAAGAAATACTAAGCGGATCAACATATAAATAGGCACACTTTCCACTAGATTAAGCATTTTTGTACGACTTTCAAACGGAATCAATGGACGTTAAAAATAAAGATAAAATTGGTCATGCTCCGATGAAAAATTACGTACTTTTGAAAATCGTTGGTGTATAAAAATTTGCGATGATGATACACAAATAAATTGTGGCTTCCTTTCAATATCATTTCAATCAGTCTTTATCAACACTTCGTTCGCTGATTTTCACATTATTTATTCATTGAATCCTGTTTGAAAATTCGATCTGGATAAAATTAAATTCAGTCAGATCTCCGCTTCATCAGCGCTGCGGCCACCTCCAGGTTACACTCCTCTCTTCGTCTCCTGCCTTTACAGCATCCCAAGTATAAAGCTCTACGATCAGACTCAATCAAAATGTTCTACAAAGTAAGGTCACTCACTAGAGATGCTTTTCCAATTTTCCATCTTTGTTTAGATTAACGCTTTCTTTGAGTTTAAACGTTCAGTTCTATACTTGGAGTATAGGCTAATGATGTTTCACTCTCCGCCGACTCGGTACCTTTTTTCAGTACCTTAAGTATAAACACTTCACGTGTAAGCGTTTGCGTGAAGATGTATGAAAACTAAAACATCGCCTGTAGTGAGTGTTACAGATTCAAAACATTTTTTGGTTTAACGTTATTGTTGAGTTATTTGTTAAGTTGGGGTACAGGACACAGCCGGCGCCAATGTCATTTTTCCCTCCACTTTGTCTGTTTCATATCCATTCTCATTTACTCGGCTGGCGGCTCATTTGAATTTCGGGATACCGTTTCGCCAAAATTCAATTTGTGGCTGTAAAATACTTCTGTGGATAATTTTAATACCCAATGATCAAACAAAATCATTTCTAAGTACATTTTAAACCCAAATGTGTTAACCAAAACACACTCATATTTTTGTAGAAAAAGTTTTTTTTTTTTAATATATGTAGGTACATAGTCTAAATCTAAATTACAAAAATATATTCAACATTTAAAGTTTTTTATTTAATCTTCTTCTTCTTCTTGTGCCACTTCTGACGAAGATCGGTGATCATCATAGCTATTTTGATTTTTGATGCTGCGGCTCGAAACAAAGACTTGGTGCTTCTGTCGGACCACTGTCGCAAGTTCTTCAGCCACGATGTCCTTCGGCGTCTCTGAGATCTTCTCCCCTCAATCTTACCCTAAATGATAAGATGAAGGAGACGGTACTTCTCATAAAATTACAAAAATATATTTAACATTTTTTTTTTAAGTTTTTATTAAATGCGTGCCCACAAACAGACACGTGTAAGTTGGCGATTATAAAGCTACATGTGTACTTACAAATAAAAACAAAACCTCAAATGAACATAAACTCTGCAACTTTTGCTGACCTTCCCTGAAACAGGAGTGACTTTGGCAAAGTAAACCAGTTTTTAAGCATCACATCAACCTATAAGTCAAGGGATATAATTACATAGAATAAAGAGATGTAAAAAAATATATTTAAAGCATTTAAATTGCTTAGTAGATAAAATTATTGTATGATCAAAATATACATGCAAAAAGTCTTTGTAGAATAATCATTTATTATTTGATGGAAACTGGTTTGTTTGCGACAAATGCAGTGTGCACCAAATGGAAAATAAATTTCAATATTTTTCGCATGATCTTATCGCCCTTTAATTTCCCGGCAAAATACCAAATGTATTTTGTATTAAAAATTGAAGTAGCTTTTAAAGCGAAACGGTTAACATTTTTACATATAAAAAAATACTATAAATATTTTTAATCAAACCTGCGATATTTTGCAATCATAAAACCGAATCTATTGGAAAGTGTATTTTTTTTTTAATTTTCAAAATACAAATCGAGTTACAAAACACAATCATATCGATACTTTAAATGTTAAACTGAATAAGTGGCAAATGAAGCTAACAGTTTCTCAGATAAATGCACATTTTTTACTAATTTCTACGATAGAAAACGTCAAAAAAAATAAAAATCTTGTAGTTAAGGATTTTTACATGAGGGCTTACTATGAGAAATTATACCTTAAAAAATGTTTTATCCACGATTTTTCAAATCGGTAAATCAGCGCTTATTCAGTTTTACCTTTAAGGTGGTGTTGTATCTACTTATTTACTGTAAATTTTCATTTAAAAACCAGTTGGAGATATAAAAAAAAACATGGTAAAAAGTCGGTCCTACATTGTCTTCAGGTTCAACCACAGATCATAGAATATAACCCATCTAATGAATAATGCTCAAAAAGTATAATTTAAACAAATGAAGAATACAATCGTATATGACATAATCCATTAGACTTTTGAGTGACAAAGCAGAATGAGCATTTTTATCACTCCCAAACACACTTTCCGTACTATAACCAGTTGCACCACGTGGGAACAAAGCACAATGCGCACTTGAAGCTGTTTAGTGACGTTAGGTGCACTGCGGAACGAACCACAAATCGGCTTATGTGATTCACTTTTTCCAATCACTGTCCCACTATCTATAATTGTAATCTGTTTTATGCGTTCTAACAGCGAGGGCGATCCCGCATCCAATTTTCTGATACAATTTTTTTTAGAAACGTAATCTTCATTGGCTCTAGTATAAAGCATTGCCTAAACTCACCTTGATTGCGTGAATTGAAAAAATGTATGAAAACTAAATCGCCCTCTAGGAATACCGTCGTATATTCCATACATGTTTCAATTTACGCAATCGATGTTTTTTACGTGATGTTTTGTACTCGGGGTACAGATGTTCATTTGAAATTCACGATCCGCCCACAAATATTGCGCAATTTTTAAATCATTGTTCTGAACCACGTGGCGAGTTGAACCTATTTATTTTTACATGTAAGGACTAGGTTGCAAGGATGAGGTTTCACTTTACCAATGTCACCCCTGTTTCAGGGAAGGACGTCAAGAGTTGCAGGGTGTATGTCCATTTGAGATTTGGTTTTTATGTTGTAGGTTCACATGAGGCATGTGCAAGCGCGAACTTGTACATGTCTGGTTGTGAGAATGCATATAATGTAAATCTCCAATGTAACATATCTTTGCAACTTGGATTAGATTAGACTACTCCAACCTCTTCAGGTAAAGTGGGGGTTTCCTCTCAGCTCCTGAGGGGGCTGGTACTGATTTCTTGTGAAGGCTGAATAGAACCTTTCCAATGTTTTATTTTGAGATTGAAATAAACACCTAAACGGAAAATGTACGTGAAATCATTGCAGTATTCCATATAACATTATCGTTATCATCCGGTCGATAGCTCAGGTGGTAGAGCGCTTGCATTCCATGCCGAAAGCTCGGGTTCGAATCCCACCGAGGGTGTCAGAAATGATTTCCCGTTTCGGTGTTTATTTCAAACCCCAAAATAAAATACCGGCAAGGTTTACTCAGCGTTCACAAGAAATGAGTACCAGCACTCTCGGGAGCTGGGAAACCTCCACTTCAACTGAAGTGGTTGGCGTAAGGCCGGCCCCCTTACCTGTAAAAATAAATAGGTTCAACTCGCCACATGCGACCCCTTCGGGGATAACGCGGCAAGAAGTTACACTATATGTGTAGCTTAGTTGCGTTTTTTACGCAACTTTTAAATCACATTATTCCTTGACTTATAGGTTGATATGAGGCTGACCACCTATATTGTACAAAAACGGTTAATTTTGAAAATATCACCTCTGTTTCAGAGAGAGTCGGCAATAATTGCCGTGCTTATGTTCATTTGAAATTTGAGTTTTTATATTGTAGGTCCGCATGCGGCGTATGTGTAAGCGCGACTTACACAGGACTGTTTGCGGGCATGCATTTGATATGAGTTTTGAATGCTAATACATCTTTGCGACTTAGATTATAGATCGCACACTCACATCCACACTATTTCGATTCACTCTTTTACCGCTCATATTACGTTTGCCATGTTGGAGAAAGTTAATTAGGCCGATGTTGCGAGTCTTAAGATTTGTTTTCGTGCAAAATCACAAGGAGCGCAGGGCAGAGTGGCGACTTAACGATTCCCGACACGTCTCGGAACGTATTCAACCGCCAGAAGCCAAAGATTGTTTGGCTTTATGCTAAACCTCCCCCTGCCTCCTGTAGCCCTTTCACCCCTCTGCCTCCAAACCCACCCCAGAGGTCCAGGCAGGGTGGGGAGGTCAACAAAGGATACAAGGTCTCAGGAGTAATTGCTCGGCAAAATTTCTAGAAATATCTAATTTCGTTTTATCTGCGAAGTATCTAATGTAGAACTATTTATACTTGAAATACTCCGAAGGCGTTATGAGACCTATAATCTATTTATAATCTAAGTTACAAATATATATTACATGTGAGATTCATATTAAATGCATTCCACTAAACATGCCGCATGTGGACTAACAATATAAAAACCCAATCTCTAATCAACATAAGCCCTGCAACTCTTGCCGGCCTTTCCTGAAACAGGGGTGACATTGGAAAATTTAACCGTTTTTTACAGTATTGGTGGTCAGCCTTATACAAACCTGTAAGTCAAGGAATTCGACCAATTCGTTTATTTTTTTATATACAGCTCCCTTGAGTATAATTCGGTTCCTGTGTTTTTTTTTATGCTAGGTAGTAGTTTTTTTAATGTAAAATACATCATATTTCCTCTACGTACGTACTTCCACACGCAAGTTATAATTTCCTAACCGTATAATTTGTAGACGCCTTTTTAACATATTACAAAATATTCACGTTAAATTACACAAATACAGAAACGGTGAAATACAATACTATTCCTGGAACAAAGAAACTACAAATTATCATGTATTGACCAGAGGGGCATAATTCATAAATGCGACCTTTAAAACGCTAAAAATAATACTGGCCTAACCCACAGGTATCTACCTACTTTTATACCTCAAAAAAAATCACGTTTAAACTCAAATATAGAGTTGAAAAAAATATATGGAAATTTAAATAACGCTGTAAGTGAGAGCCTGAGTTTCCATTCATTTTTGTTGAAACGCTACTGTTGAGTTTTAATAATGATGTGCCGCACTTCTAATTGTTGTATAGTATTTCTGTCCCGTGAAAGCAGCATTAGAATAATGGCTTTATAATGTCATCTGTTTACGGAAAATCCATTTTCACGCCACAGTCGCATTCACCCAGTGACAGGTTAGAACGGCACAGTGACAAAATGACACATTACAGAACGACATATTACAGAACGACACTATGACAAAACAACCCAGAAAATACATCACTATGACAATGTTTTTTCATGCGCCGATTATGGTATGTGGTGTTTTTTCAGTTGATGATGACGATGATGGATGATTTATTTTCTGTGGCGCCATTTAATGGTCCAGGACCATCTCAAGGGCACCATGACTTCTAGAAAAGAACAGTGTCTTTCGTCCCTTTCTGAAGGTGGTGGTAGGCTGGTTCGCGCGAACACCGACGGGTAAATTGTTCCAGGCAACCGGCCCGGCCACCGCAAAGCTCCTGTCTGCAAAATTTGATGTGTTTTCTCTTTTGGGCAGCAGTGAGGGCAGAGCGCAGTGGACGTTTTGAAGCCTTGTCGATAGAACATAGCTCAGCGAGACATGGAAGTGCCGTGCCGTTCAGGGCCCTATGTACAGTGAGACACAACTTAAACTCTACCCTCTCTCGGACCCTCAGCCAGTGCAGCTCTCTTAGCAATGGCGAAATATGACAGCACTTTCTCTGTCTGAATGATGATTTGTCTTGTGATGTTTTGTCATTGTGATGTACTTTCCTGTGATGTTTTGTCATGGGGATGTTCTGTCATGTGTCCTTAATAATGATAATAATTACAAAAATTATATAGCGCCTTTTATGACAGTGTGTCACTACAAAAGCGCTTGTCCATATGATTGGACGAAGAGGTGAGTCTTGAGACTTATTTTAAATAGTCTCTCCAAATCCAGTCCTTCTGTTATGTGTCGTTTTGGGACTGTCTCGTTTTGTCACTGTCTCGTTTGGTCACTGGCTCGTTCTATCATGGAACCCATTCACCCCGAGCCAGGTTTTTCCAGGCACGTGCGGCCGCAAACTTTCCCAAGGTAAGCAAACTTTTTAAGCTGCGTGGACATTCAATAATTCACCTGTTTCCGCAGTGTTGAGGGCTCCCTACAATGCCTGCCGGTAACTTTTGTTCATAACAACACTCAAAAACCCTCCGAGTTTTAATTGATTGTGTAGATTCTCCCAACTTTCACTGATATAACAAACAAATACTGTGAAATAAAGATAAACTTAGTTAGAAAATTATTTTCAATTATAATCTAAATTACGTGATTTTTCAAGTGTAACAGCATCTGTTTTAAATAACACCACCCTAAAGCGATTTCATTAACAACAAAGTTTGCAATATGATCAAAGGTTAATACTTAATATTTTTTTATGAAACAAGTAAATCGTCGCTGGTATGGTCGAGGGGATAAGACGTCGGCACTCGAATTCACGTTATTGAAACAATCGCAAGTTCTAACCTCGCCTGCACTGTGCCTGATAAACAATAACTTCCCCCCTAGTTTAACAAATGTCTTTGGGTAATTATCAATTAATAATTCATTAAAATATTAAATAATGAATTACTAATGTTATTTGTGGTTGGTGGTTTGCATTCCTCTTCACAAATCTATTTTTTTTGTCTTTTACTTAATTGGAAAAAAACACACAATACCAATTGAAACTTGTTTATTAATATTGAAGAGGTAAAACAGCTCATTTATGTATTTTTTGGTGAATTTTGCAAATATATGTAATTCACACATGAAATTTGCACATAAGTACCTTTATAACCATTTTATATTTTTTTCGCACAACTTCCTATCTTAAAATCAGCTTGAAAATATCCAAATCGAGATAAGGATTTAATTTTTTGCCGTACTGGTCTATCTCGTGTCGCTGCAGATATATTTTTTTAACAAATCTTTTATCTGCGTCACCATGAAAATTTGAATCAGTGGAGCGTTCATGCGAAATGAATTTACTAAAAGTTCCCCCTGAGTAAAAAAAGAATACTTGGGGCGCAAGCAATGGTAACAAATTATCAATGCTTTTACAGGGTACATTATTGTGTATGAAACATCAATACAATGGCATGTAGGTACATATTTACGATGTATTTTTGTGCGCATCTAGATTTTTTAAAATAGATTTGTGAAAACGAATGCAATTCATCAACCTATCTAGACTGGTCAGTTGTCTTCGTGCAAAAGCGGGAGCTTGTGTGCATGCAACGGCATCTGTTGAACCAGGGTCGAAGTTATTGTCGATAGAACAAGGCCGAGCTCGAATCAGCGTAGCGCAAATTCGAGTGCCAACGCCTACCCCTTCGACCATTCCAGCGACTTAGATTATAGATACGTCCGTACCTATGTGTAACCTAAGTTGCAAAGGTATTTAGCATTTAAGATTCATATTAATGCATTCCAATAAGCAGACACGTATAAGTTCGCGCTTACACATGCCACATATGGACTTACAACATAAAAACCCAATCTCAAATTAACATAAACCCTGCAACCTTGCCGACCTTTCTTGAAACAGGGGTGAAATTTGTCAAGTGAACCATTTTGTACAATATGGGTGGTAAGCCTCATACTGACCTATTCTTCAAGGAACCTCTCGTGTGCTTTTCAAATTTTATGATTAGTGTTGTTAAAACATTTTTGTTTTCTTTTTTACAGATGGATCCCAAAAGAAAGACGAGACTGCCTCCTTCGAATTTAAACGAGGTATGTTTTGACATTGAATAAAAAGATGCTTCTATTCATTTCCATAGATGCTATTTCTTGTCTTTTTTTTGTATTTTCGTCAACAAAAAATCAGTTTCAGTAAGATAAAAAGAGTGGATCAATTAAACATATCTCAATCGTGGAATAAAAACCCATTATAGTATTTTCAATGCTAGTCAATATTCTTCTCAGAATTCATGTGATATATTTAAATGCATGTATCACCTTATTTGAATAATTTGTAATTTGTCTTCAACTATGAAATCACGACTATTCTTAGACATTATTTCATGAAACATTTTATTTGCTGATCTCATTGATCCATCCGAATGAATTTATTAACGTAAATCTTAATATCCATATGTATTATTTCATTTATAGAAATGATCATTTATCATTCTAACACAATATGTTTTAAACATCCATTTATTCAGTTGATTTAAAAATATGTGTTTCCTAGTATTATGGAATCAACAAAACTTTTAACGATTCAAATAGTACTGATATTTACCCTGAGTACAAAGCATTGCGTGATCTCACCTCTATTGCGTAAATTTAAAAAAATGTATAACAAGTTAATCTCTCTAGGAGTGCCGTCGTCAATACCTTACATTTTCGATTTTAAAAATCGAGGTTAGATTTTAAAAAAGTTTTTTATTTTGGGTTTGAAATAAGCACTGAAACTTGAAATCATTTCTTACACCCTCAGTGGGATTCAAACCTGAGCCTCGGCATGGAATGCAAGCACTCTACTAACTGAGCTATCGACCAGACAATTCTAATCTAATCTAAGTTGCAAAGATATGATACATTACATGCATTCTCACAAGCAGACACGTACAAGTTCGCGCTTGCACATGCAGCATGTGAACTTACAATATAAAAACCAAATCTCATATGGACATACACCCTGCAACTCTTGCCGTCCTTCTCTGAAACAGGGGTGACATTGGCAAAGTGAACCATTTTTACAGCAAGGGTGGTCAGCCGCATACCAATCTACAAGTCAAGGAACATCTACACGACAAATTACATTTTTTTAAATCAATAAATAATAACGCGTACGGACATCAAACCTAAAACAGAAAACAAATTCCAATTTAATAAAACCCTCGCCGCCAACATTACAGATCAACCGCCATTTCTTGGCAATTAATAAAAAAAAAACTAGTTGTATTTTTGCGGTCGTTCTTGAGAAAACTTAAACATCACATTTAAAAGAAAAAACTTGTTTTATTAATGATACAAAATTGTTAAATAATTCATTGTTACACAAGCAGCTGCAATAAACCAGTTTTTTTCATTGACTTTTCTCATCTATGCAACCGTGTACATAATAACTATAGTACAGTCCAAGTTATGTAGCAAAAATGTGAATGCTATTTCAAGTGATTGTCCTTGCTTGATACAACTGCCATTCAAGAATTGTGTGTCTCGTACAGCAACTGGTTTTCTGAGTTGGCTCGGATTGTTCATTAAATCTTTTCTCTGACTTGTATCGGACTTAAGTCCATGTTTTATTTTACAATCTACAATGCCTTATACAGAAAATATAGTACGGCTTTATAATGCTTAATGAACCAGCATAACTCTAGATTCATCTTCTTCTTCTTTGAGTACTCTGTCAGGTCCCCCAAACGTTGGTGATCACCTTGGTGAACATGTTGATAATAATAATAATATAAGGATGATTTATTTGGTGAGCGCTGTTTTTGTGTGTATCACACCTCAAGAGCCCTCTGCGAGCTTGATCGTTGCTATAGAAAGCGCCAATTCTCAAGCAAGACCCAATTGCTGTAAGGCTGGATGGACCTTCAGTGACCGGTCTTTGGTAAAGGAATATGAATTTTTCAACCCAGCGAAGAGCAAATTTAAAAATTTAACTGGTATTTTTTTTTTGCTCCGCCGGGATTCGAACCCACAACCTTCCCATTCTGAGTCCGCAGTGTTACCACTGAGCTACGGACCGGTCAATCATGTTCCTAGAAGTCTCAACGGCCGTCGTACCTATTTGCAGATAGAACTGAATAAAACATAGCAGTGCCAGAACAGCTGATCATTTTTCCACATAAAAAGGATCAGCTGTTGATACGCCACCATCTTTTAAATAGATAGGTAATATTTTCCACCCGACCGAGACTTCCACCCCTGCACAGTTTCAAACAGATCCTCTACACTTCGGATACCGGTCCACTCCCTAATATTCCACAGTCAGGACATTTGTCTGCTATCTGGCTCTCTAGATTACTTGGGAATAAATACAGGGTTTATTTTGCTGACAGAAGAATAAAATTAATTGGAGTTTACATCCTGTTAAATAATAGTTTAGATAAAAAATAAAACTTATGTCTGGGTCTTTCAATCCTAGGCTGGATAACTATAATAACTAATCTATAAACTAAATAATCTATGATGTAAGTTGCAAAGATACATGAACATTTAAAATTCATATAAAAAGCACGCTCACAACCAGACACGTGAAAGTTCACGCTTAAAAATGATACATAGATAATACGTACAAATTAAAATCCAAACCTCAAATGAGTAAAAACTGTGCATCTTTTCCCGACCTTTCCTGAAACAGGGGGGACATTGGCAAAGTGAACAATTTTTCACAGTATATGGATGCTCAGCCTAATTCCAACCTATAAGTCAAGGTATTCGTACCAATCTATAAGTCAAGGAATCCAGCCTTTAAAATGCTTTCGGCTCGTGAAAGTGAAACGTTGGCAGATAGAATTTTTTTGAATTGACCATGGTATTGCCCGAAAGAAATGTAAAATAATTTTCATATAGTTTAAACTTTAAAGTATTGTAGCTCTACCTCTTGAGTGCCTATCCAGAATGCAGAGCGGAATCAGCATTCTTCGGGGAATAATTTGGCACGTCGATGATAAAGTAAGGCTCGGCGTGCTCAGTAATGTCATTTATTACCTTTGGAGAATTTACGCGACTGCCTATGAAATCGGATTCCAAATGACTATTCCATTCTCGCAATTACCCACCGAGGGGCTCTGCAATTTTTCACGGTTTCTCCGATATGTTTTTTGAATGTTTTATTACTCACTGGAATTTTATTCTAGAAAAAAAAGGAAAAAATGCCAATTGAGTCGAATAGAATCAAAGATGACAATCTAGGATCTTTGTCGAATAAATTGTTTTCATATTAATTTTGTTTTGCCCTAGATTTATCGCCTTGGTTTCAAGACCGAACTGATGGCAGATGTTTTTCATCCATTTTCCTTTTTACACAGATCTCAATATCATAAACTCTAATTAAGTCTTTAATATACAAATAGATAAACTTCATTAGGTACATTTTGAAACAAGTAAACCATCCATATTTTTATCGAAAAATAAAGTAAATATGAAACTCAACAAAATATACGAAACACATAGCTTACAAACCTTGAGATACTATAAATAATCTGTAATCTAAGTTGCAGAGAAATTTCTTAACATTTAAAATTGACAATAAATGTATGCCCACCGACAGGCACATGTAAGTTCACGCTTATGCATGTGTACTTACAAATTAAAATCCAAACCTCAAATGAACATAAATTATTAAACTTTTGACTAACCATGAAACAGGGATGACATTGGCAAAGTGAATAATTTGTTATACAGTGTGAGTCATACCAACCTATAAGTCAAGGCATACATAGAGGTCAAATTTTTTGTATGTGAGCGCCTGATATTTATGCAATTCGCATTTCAATTAATTCATATGTACATGAAATTGCGACTTTATTTTAAAAGAAAAATCTATGAAATATCATTCACAAAATATTACTTTTTTTTTCAAACAGTTTTCAAGTCTCGGCAAACAATCGTAACATCGTTTGCCAAAGTCTCAATGAAGGAATAGATTTTGTATGGGCGGGAATCCAGCCACGTTCTTGCCGTAGACTTTGCTTGATACCAAGCCAACCATACGTTCTAGTGTGAAATAAACTTTGAAGTTTGGAGGCACGCGACCAGCATTCGGGATTCTGATACTTGAGACCTTATTGCGAACCCCTTCTACTAAACTCTCGTCAAGTACTTCTTAAGCACTTGTTTTTTATTTTGTTTAAAACACATAAATCATCTTCATTTCAAAACAAAAAGCCCTTGGAATTGATTAAACTTTCAGCTATCTATAATTGAAGTTGGAAATATACCTATATTCATATTTAAGGCACATTTTTAATGCATGCCCACAAGCAGGCACATGTAAAGTCACGCTAACACATGCTGCATGTGTACATAGGTACATAATAAAATAAACCTCACATGAACATAAACTTTTTTCGTTTTTCCTTGAAACCGGGGTTGCATTGGGAAAAGTGAATCAAGTTTTTACGGCATAGGAGATCATCCCCTTATGTCTTATAACTATTCCTTTGTTCCAAGGAACAAAGGAATAGTTATGAGGTAATTGAATCGTAGATTTTCCAAATCAAATAACTATTTCTATACGTCAAACAGAGTACGTTTGAGAAAGTTGTTTTGGATAGTCGTAATTGAAGCTCTGCAAAACTTGTAGCAAAGAAATTTTGTTTATTGATTGTAGTGGCATTCACTTTGTAATCATTCATCTTAAAAAATAAAAACCAAAACAATACATACTCTTACACGATGACACTTTCAACGATTTATTACGTATCTGGATCATTTAGTAAGAATTTAGCCTCCTTGACTTATAGGTTGGTATGCGGCTGACCACCCATGCTGTAAAAATGGTTCACTTTGCCAATGTCACCCCTGTTACAGGGAAGGACGGCAAGAGTTGCAGGGTGTATGTCCATTTGAGATTTGGTTTTTATGTTGTAGGCTCACATGAGGCATGTGTAAGCGCAAACTTGTACATGTCTGGTTGTGAGAATGCATGTAATGTGAATCTCCAATGTAGCATATCTTTGCAACTTAGATTAGATTAGATTAGCCACCTGAGGATACAGATTGTTTGCGAAACCGATCTTAGAACTGAATCAAAATCAGATTTTTTTTTTTTTTTTATCTTTTAAAAACTGTTTTGTTAACAAATAGAAACGAACACGAAGTAGAGTTATATTTCCCTACGAATAATCTTCGTGTTTAAATTGATGGGCAGTTCGCTATGAGGTTAGTAAAGTATGAGTAGTTTCACCAACAGCCCTCATGTTGAGGCGCTGCACCAGGCGGTAGTGATTTTATCTTACTACCAACGTACGGGCATTATAATATTTTCTTACTAAGGTAGGTTGAACGCTGCATGTGAGGCTGACATGATATGAAAACTTATAGGAAACGTTCAAGGGAAATATAATCATTAAACAAGATAAAAATAAAATAACTTAGTTTTTGATTACGGCCAGTATATTCAGCTCCACTTTGAGCTGAGGATATTCAGCTCCACTTTGCATTGAATATACTGGTAGATATTCAGTGGAGTATATTCAATGGAACTGAATATACTCGTCTGAATTTGTAATCGAAAACAAAGTTGGTTTATTTTTTATCTTATAAGATGAAATATTACAAAGTGAATGCCTCTACAATCAATGAAATTATAATCATTAATTTTAGATGTAATCTGTAATCTAAGTTGCAAAGATGTATTAACATTTACAATTCATATTAAATGCATGCCCTCAAACAGACTCGTGTAAGTTCACGCTTACAAATGTGTGTACTTACAAATTAAAATCCAAACCTAAAATGAACATAAACCGTGCACAGGGAAACGTGCCAAAAGAAACAGGGGTGACATTGTCGAAGTGAACCACTATGGGCGGTCAACCTCGTACGGACCCATAATTCAATTACACAATTCGCATTATTCCAGATCATTCTTTTAACTTTCTTTTTAAGGAGAATTTCAACTCTAAGCCGGACTTGAAATTAAAACATTTTTATGAATATTGGGGTTATGTATATTTACGTACACAATTAAACGTGGGTGAAATATATTCTTTCAGAGTGGGCTCCCATCGGGTCCATCGTAAACATTTTATTGACCCTAAAAGGCCGACTTTTGAGACCATTTCCCATTTTATTATTCGTACCTTAGCATCGTGGGGTAAAGACGTAGTCAATTTTGTCGGTAAATATACAAATAATTTTCCAGTATTTAAAACACGGTAGAAAATTACCTTTAACAACATCATAATTTCATTTGTTATTTTTTATTTTATTCGTTATAGTTATGAGACATAATATTGTTCGCATCTACGTAAGTACGCAAAACATTTAATTGATTGAAAATAATTAATCCTTCCCTCTGCCCATACATATATATTGAATTATTTTTTTGATTAAAAGCTTTAACTAAAATAGTAAAACAAATAAAACAAGATACTTTAAGACACTTAAATTTAAAAAAAACACACACAATTCAATACCTTCGGTACTTCAAATTTTTATAAAGTTTATTTGGTAACTACGTAGGTAGGTACTTATTACAATTTATTTAATTACAATTCTTAATTCAAAATTACCATTCCTAATTCAAATTCACATAATATGTTTGAATAAGGAATACTTTTATGCCTGCGATATTCGGTAATTTTCGCTGCTCCACATTGTATTCTGCCATGCATAAGTGCAGCGTTCCGGTAAAAGCTACATACTAATGTCAGTTACGTTTGGAAAATGTTCAAAACTTAACGTAATAATATAAGCCATTGACATTGTTCCCGCTTACGTTTGGCGGGAAAGTGCAATGAAGTCGGTAGTGTTGCCATGAAAATCGTTATTACATCCACGATATTTCTGTTCTTCTCCACACATACATATTCAGATAATTCCAACGGTCGTTAGCTCTCTCCCGCTTTTTTATGAAATACCTTTAATTTTTTATCCGATTTAAAGTCACTTTTTCCATACAAAAAGGAGGCTTAAGCCTAATTACCAGTTTAACAAATCTTATATGAATGTTATCAACGTCCTAATCTATTTTTATTCCCAATGGATTCAACGCAAATTTCAAGTTAGATCTTTTTTCTCGGCTCCGTTGAAACACTTTTTATCATTTTTGAATATCAGAAAGCACTGATTTCAATTTTCCATTTTAATTTCCTAAACTTCTATGACATGCTTTTTTAAATTTTGCTTGGAACCTCCAAAAGCCAGAATTTTTTGGTAGGATCCAAAATCATTTTATGGTTTGATGATAATTGATAACCCATAGGTAGATAATATCATGATAACCTTTCATAATCCATCCTTTGATAAATAAATTCTCATCTAATTTAATGGCAACATTGAGCATGCAAGCTTAATTTGTAATCAGTCCTAGGATATGCGACATCCCTATTGTCATATCGAATTTAATTACACAATCAATATTACGATGGCCGCTCAATGATTGTGAATCGTATGCAAATAGATGCAGAACTGTAGCTATTACGTATTCACAGATTCTGTTCCAGAAATGTTGTAGTTGATAATCGACTGGGTTGGTACAATTTCCAAATAAATGCTTGTCCATTAGCCTGGAATTATTTAGCATTTGTCCCACAGCATGGAAGCATCCAATTTACGTTTTCATATAATTAACCTGCTCTCAGCTTCCAATTGGATTAAATTATTATTTTGAACTTTCCTACAAGGTAAGCATCTCGTATGACATAACAGTCGAAATATCGCTATATTGTCCTCGAAGGCAACTATGTTGAACAATAAATTTTAATTTTGTCAAAAAAAGTTTTTTTCTTAGTTAGGACAAATTTGGACTTATCTACCCACCCTATATATAGCTTTTTCAGGGTAGGTATAGCATATTTTATCTGATTTTATCCGCGAATGAATTCCTTAACTTATAGGTTGATATGAGGCTGACCACCCATACTCTAAAAAATGATTCACCAATGGCAGACCAATGTCACCCCTGTTTCAGGGACGGTCAGCAAGAGTTGTAGGGCTTATGTTCATTTGAGATTGGGTTATATATTGTAGGTTCACATGCGGCATGTTTAAGCGCGAACTTAAACGTGTCTGCTTGTGGGAATACGTTTAATATAAATCTTACGCAACTAAGCTACACTCGCCACATAACTTAAATGTAATAGAAGATACTATCTTTGCAACTTAGATTATAGATTGTTATAGAATAAGGTATCCTCGTTGCTTCATAAGCATCTCTTATGACCTATAGCTTTTTCAGGGTATAACATATTTTATCTGATTTTCTCCATGAATAAGATGACTACGGAGAGCAAAACATAATTTACACTGTAATTAAATGTTATCTTCATTTGTTCCAGATTTTGAAAATCAACATATTTTTGTTGATAGCAGCTCTGCTGATCGTCACTCCAGGCAACGCCCTAGCCAACTGTCCCGCGGGCTGCACTTGTGATGACGACACGCTCGTGGTGCAGTGCGAGGAAGGCAAGCTGGACGTGCTACCCATCACCCTCAACCCCTCCATACAGAGGCTGGTCATTAGGAACAACAAGATCAAGATGATCGACAGCTCCATACAATTCTACGGAGACTTGTATTTCCTGGATCTCTCGTACAACCATATTGTGAGCATTCCATTGAAAAGCTTTGACAGCCAAAAGAAGCTGCAAGAGTTACACGTGAATCATAATAAAATATCTTCCATCTACAACCGAACATTCCAGGGACTCACTTCTTTGACTGTTCTCAACCTGAAGGGAAACTTTTTAGAAGAACTAGAACCTGTCTTCTCTGTGTTACCTCAACTTGAAGAGCTAAATCTGGGACAAAACAGAATATCCAAAATACATCCTGACGCGTTTAAAGGTCTAGAATCCTTGAGGGTTTTGTATCTTGATGATAACCAACTAGCAACTGTTCCCACTCCATCCTTTTCAATACTAGGGAGCTTGGCTGAACTACATGTTGGCTTGAATGTCTTCACTTTCCTGCCAGACGACGCCTTTGCAGGTCTAAATAAACTGTCAATTTTAGACTTGGGAAGTGCTGGGCTTATCAATATTACAGATGGAGCTTTCCGTGGACTTCCTGGGCTCAGAAATCTCAATTTGTATGATAACAGGCTGAAGACTATTCCAACTTCACAACTCTCTGAATTGACCAGATTAGAAGACTTAACTATTGGACAAAATGAGTTCACAGTTATTGAAGCCAATTCTTTCCGAGGCTTGACCAATCTAAGAAAGCTCGACATCACCGGAGCAAGTCAACTAGAGAGAATTGAAAGGGCTGCTTTCAATGAAAATCTAAATCTTGATACCTTGATATTAGCGAGTAATAAGAAACTGGATACCATAGAAGAAGGATGCCTTGTAGGTCTGCCAAATCTCAAGCATCTAGTGCTGAAAGAAAATGCATTCACCACTCTCACTGAGTCTCTGCTGGCTTGGCCTGAACTTAAAAGGTTAGAGATCACAGACAATCCTCTACACTGCGGATGTCAACTGCTGTGGCTTCAAGAAAGACTTATTCAGAAAAACTTCAGTCAAGTTCAATGTGCGAGTCCTGAACATGTGAAAGATCGCTTGTTGCGTACATTGGGTCCCGATGACCTGGGTTGTGCTATCCATGACACAAGACAGCAAGCCATCATTGGGGCAGTGATCGCTGGATCGGTTGCTCTCATCACCGCTCTGGTCTTACTTCTCTATCGCTATCGCAGGCGTCTACATGAAGCACTGAAAGACTACAAGTGGAATAATCGTGCAATTTCTAGAAAAGAGCATGAATACCAAAAAACATTTTCAGAGGAGGATTATATCGTGCGAGGCGCTCATCCTCCTCAGTTCCCGACCTCGCAGCAGCCCATCGGGCCCGGCCTCAGGACTATACCGGTGACGGAACTGTAGCTAGAGCTGTACGCCTCCCCAAGCGTGTTCTTCTTGCCGGGTGGAGCGCAGGGCTCCATGCGCCGGCCACAGAGGCTCCAGGGAGGCGGCGGCACGCTGCCCGTCAATGGCTTCACCTACATTAATGGTGACACCTGCCGGCATCCGCACACTCTCAACAACGGCGCGCTCGCCCTCACGCAGCACGCCAACAAGAACGGAGGGTTGCCGCATACTTTAAATAATGGATCACTGAGATCTCTATCTGATAAGAAAGTCAATCAAACCAACACATACAAGTACAATACAGAAAGTAAGCGAAATATGGATTCCCGTTACGCTATCAAACAAGATAATAGCTTCCAGAGGAATCCTGAAATCATCAGCAGCTACCAGAGACATCAGGAGAACTGCGAGCACAGCCGGACTAATGGCTACTGCAGCCATCCCAACACCACGGAGCCGGAGTACTCCGTCATTGCAGAAGGAGGATATTCTCAGCCCGAGGACTCCTATCTGCACAGCTGCAGCCATGACAACACGTTCAGCTGTTGAGCCCCGAGCCACTTCATGCGTGAAAGTGAACTATAGTAATGAAGATAACCATTCCTCGACAGTTAATGGACATGAAAGATACTTTACAGTGATAATGTGTGATAGCCAGACATGTGTGTATATTGAATTGAGTGTTCAAAATTGGCCTCGGCTTGATTATTATTGACCCCTGTAATGTAAATAATATAAAAATGTGACCACCATTCAAGGTTTATACCAAAACACATGTATTATTATTTTACTTCATTTCCAACTAAATAACTGGAGTAATAATCCATTGAAAGATAACTTTGTAAATAATCGCTATAGAAGTAAATTGATATTGTAAAACATTGAATGGGCTCATCATAAATACAGTGAAATTCCTTTTGAGCTGCCTAGCATCAAATTGAATAGTTTAAGTATGTACGTACCGTCTCTACCCGCAGGCTAAAATGGGCCAATTTTGAAGATGTCTACTTGTAAAAAAGACTGCGTTTTCTAGGATTAAATGAACCTAATTATTAAGTTTTCTAAATTGACCAGCGACTGGTGGACTAATGTGGATAACACAGCCTATTTTATTATTGTATTTATTAGTGATAACTGATGCATTACTATCTAATACCTGTGTCAATGAATTAGACAATGTCATCTTGTAATTTGGTCTAATTTTTAAGATACTGTACAGACTAGTCCTACCTAAAATATAAATTTATGATTACTAAGTATAAAGAATATACGATTACATTTTTAAAAGAAGTATGAAGCATCTGTTTGTATCTGTTTAGATCTATGTCATAAGTAATACAAAAAGTTTTTGAACAATCCTCTCTCATTTCGCAAGTGTGATTTACATAGATTAATAAATGATACAAATTACACAACTTGATGATAGTAAATATTGAGTATTTTCAGCATTTTCAACTCCAAATCTCTATTAATTACTGTACATAACAAATACCTGGAAGGTTTTTATTTTATTTCAAATCATAACATGCATTATAATGCTATTGTTATACGAGTAGATCATATTATATCCAATCAATGCACATTCACTACTCAATGAATTTATTTTCAGAGCTGACATAATTTTTTTTTGTGATGAATTTTTCATTCTACAATATTCTTAAATAATACCTACAACAAAATACTACACTAAAGTTTGCCTATCCGCACCAGGCACTAATATTTATTTGCATTTTAAACATTTGCTATCACAAATATAATTTTAACCTATGATTTCTTTTTTCGATCAATATGTTTTACTAAAAACAGCAAATTATTTTTAAAGTGTACAAACCTGTAATGAGGTCCAAAAATGAATCGACATAGACCATATTGTGTCGTCATGTGGCCTGGTTGCTAAAGACAAGGCATGAAAATATTTTGGTATTGGTTGCTATAGACGGCAGTCTCATGCAAGACTGAAGTTTTCTCGCCGAGAAAAAGTTCCTATTTCAAAAATGTCCATACCTCATTTCAGAAATCTTTAAATTCCAGGCAGTTTTAAAATGTTCTTAAAACAAAAATTCACTGCTAAAATTATTATTTATTTTGACTGCAAAATTTACACATATTTTAATTTAGATTCATGTATTTTCATTTTATTATTCATGCTTGTTGCAAATATTTTTCTATGACAATGAATTCTCCTACACTTCATTCACACACAATTTCTTTACTGTGGTAGCTCTGTAATGTAATCTTTGTATGTATAACTAAATTCTAAATGATATTCATATTATAAACCTACAATTCAAAAATGAAATCTTGTTTTATTTCTCTTTGTTTACTTACAGCCTTTTCACAAGAGAACGCATTGTGCCCGGATTCTTTATGGTTTGTCTATGGATTACTAAATCAAAAGTCTAGTAGCGTATGAGGATGTATGAAAACTTTCACATGGTCTGTCCGGTAATCCATAGACAATCCGGGCAGAATGGTTCTCGTGCGGATGGGGATTATTGGGAGCATATCAATGGCTGACAAAGAAAATGATATGAGCGGTTCCTCAAAAAGTCAAAAGCAGATAATCCTAAGTTGAAGGGATTTTTCCTCTGGACTTAATTGATGTGCAGTGTAAAAGTCTGTTTCCACTAACCTCAGTCAAAAAAATCCTTAAGTCTAAAAACAGTAGGTATGTTACAAAAAACCTGTAATGATGATTATTTGAAATTGTTGGTAAAAACTAGAAATGTGAAGCAATTTTACATATCCCCAAATCTAATTTGCCACAATTAAAAATATGGTGTTTTGATATAGATATGCCTTTTGAAACGATCCAGTATTGATAAACTGTCATAATTCAATGATATTATAATACGAGGTACATTCTTCATCCTATTTTGTTAAAATTGTAAATTGATTTCACTCACTTTTTTAACTTGTAACAACCTAGATACAATGTCTGGTGTTTTACACGACATCAAGATAACACTTTATTTGCTTTCATTCTTGGAATGAGGATTTTTGTTTTTCCAATGAAAAAAAATATCTCCTCTTTTAGCTGTTAGTCAAAAGCAATAATTTCTCATTGATAAGCTGTTCTAGAAAATACTGTTAATAAGTCTGTCAGTTCATAATTTAAGGGTGAACAGTGTAATAAAAGGTAGTGTATTAAGACATTAAGTATCACCTTCTTCAATGAAAGAAAACATTATCAGTAGTACACAGCAGTCAACAAAATAATGTATGGAAATGCAGATCTGGTTTCAAGACAGCATCGAAGAATAACCTTGGAGATTTATGCTAGGTGAAGTATCAGCATTAAGGTCAGGGCTTAAAAATCCATGTCCTAGCATTCATTTTTCAAGTTACTTCTATTTCATATCTCTTCGAGTAGCTTGTCTGACTTATTCATATTTTACTTTATATTTCTTTCATTTTATGAAAGAGATATTACAGGGTGTATTTCCTAGTTGGGTTGAAATACATGTATATCAAGAACTGTTAGCTGCGCTGGGAGCAGTGAAGTGGATGGAGGGCCTGGATCTTCGCCTCTGATGCGGCCCAATGGCCAAGGAATGTGTTTGCCGTCTGTACGAAAAGTAAAGTAAGTACTGTAAAGGAGGATGAAAAGAGCAAGTTAAGTTGGGGTATGTTGTTTTATTTACTTATAATCTTTTCCATCTTCCATAATAAATACAATATAAAAATTATCTCACTTAATCCATTGATGCAGTCAAAATAATTCAGATGTGGCATCAGTACATATTACAAATAGTTTACATCTAATATGCACAATCACAAAGGAGTTAAATTCCACGAGTCAGGTGGCCTACAAAATCAGGGATGATCTTCCCAGATCATTAAATGAGAGAATGTTTACATTTGTTGGACGAAATACAGCAAATAAAATTTAAAAATTGGGAGATTAACAATTATTATCAATAAATGCAATGAGTAATAGAAATGAACCAAAAATGCAATGTAAAAAAGTGTAAATTTAAGAATAATAAATATGATGAATCTTGTTCCCTAGAATTTCTCCTCTTCGAGTCCATGCTTAAAGAACATGAGGACGGGCACTGATTCACCGTTGATTTCCCGGTACTCCATAAAGCCCACCATC
Organism: Agapetus fuscipes; assembly: GCA_951799405.1. Lineage (NCBI taxonomy): Eukaryota > Metazoa > Arthropoda > Insecta > Trichoptera > Glossosomatidae > Agapetus > Agapetus fuscipes. Next base: position 5,855,847 of record OX637338.1, read on the forward strand.
GCGTCACAGTCCATGGACTCTCCCGTGTAGAACTGCAGGTCCTTAAACCTGCCCAGGATGTCCTTCATTACGGTGTTCATGTTGGTTTTGAAGACATCAACTTCGGCGGGCGCGCTCTTTTCCAATTTCTCAACTAATCTGAAAACAAAAATTATCAAATTGAGATTTTTTTACACACGTACCATACATTATTCTGACTTCTAATAAGAGTACTGTAGCCACAGAGATTTGATGGAAGATATAATCATCTCCCATTTAAAAAATACAGGGCGGCTGAAATTTCTTTCGCACAGCTAGCACCAAAATAAATCAATGGAATTTCATCTTGGTATTAAACTGAGCACATGACCTGTTCCAAAGCAAATCTCAATAGTTACATGGAAATCCAACAATAAGTGAAAGTTATAAATGCACTATCGGCTATAATTAAGCACATATTTGACTTCAATAATATGGCGCAATACTCAACGAATTGCTTAAATAATTGCTGATAATCCATTAGGTCAGCCATACTTAAAGTGTGCTAGGGCTCCGCAAAGGCTTTGTAGGTGCTCCGCGAGCATACTGAAAAAAATCACAAATATAGCTCTCCTATCCATCTGGTCGACAGTCCCAACACAGACAGATGGTATTCAGTGTGAGTTCTTGGATTCAAGTACTAAACCAATTATTTTGGTAACGGGTGCTAAAATACTGAAATACTAAAAATACTCCTAAAATACAAAAAAAAATACATAAAAGTGTTTAAGGGCTCTGTCAAATATTTTGTTTCCCAAAGCTGTTCAGTCACCAAAAACGTCTGAAAACTGCTACATTAGATTATTAGAATTTTACATTAGAATGATACATTAGAATTTAAAACACCGAGAAACTCACACCTGCCTACAGATTAAAAAGTAAAATTTAAAATTACAAATCTAAACTAATAAGGCCTCCCTGTTTGAAATCACAAAATGAGATTCTAATAACGTGCCCATGAAAAAAATATATTTGTTGTTTCACACAATAAAATGTTTGGTACTTAAAGAAACGAGCCAAGTAACCATGATCTGAAAGATTGGTCATTCAATATAGAGGTTTCATCTATGATGAATATGCTCTACGGAATGATTACTTTTATAAAAAAAAAATCCCACCATCCATACACAGACCACGTATTCATAAAATAAAACCATGCAAGTATGATTGAGAATTTTTTAAAGCTTTAGCTGAGTGGTCAAGAGCGATGCTTCGGGTATCTGTTTAACATAAAACAGCTAGGATTTGATACACACTAGGCATAATGAATGATAGCTTTAACCCAATTGAACAGACCTGATGGGTAAATAACAATTGAGAATTCATCTATACAAATAAAATACTATTCTTTCTCCATTGATTATACAATAGCTGGTTAGGTAAATTGCATTAGGGTCTTTTCAGGCACAAACGCCCAGATTATCTATGGATTGCCGGAGAAGTTGTGTGAAATCTTGAATACATCCCCCACTGACTTTCAACCAGCACCGGATAGAAAATAAAACTATAGAAATAATGATGGGCAGAAAGTGTCTAGGGTGTACTGGCTGTTATTTTTCAAGAATTTATTTTTAATAAAATAAAGTAATAAAAATGGTATAATATGGAAATAAACAAGCCTCTTTCAATTCTAATTCCAAATTAATATAAATGTCAGGTTATAATAACAAAGTACTAATGACTCACAATTTCATGTATCCCTTCAAGTATTGGGTATATGACTTCTTGTCTCCAAAGGCGAATGACTCACACAGTCTATGATTAAGCACCACATCGACTCCAGTCTCCACAAACTCTTCTGTGCCCTCATCGGCGTCTTCAGCTGAAGGATTGAATCCAGCAATCTGAATGTCACCCTGGCCTCTCTTGACAAGCTTGCCATACACTTCATACAACACTTCGTTGACAAGCTTTATCTTGTACGTGTCAGAAAACATCTCGTCACCTGAAATTACAAGGGCAAAAATGAACCATCAATGTCAAATTTTTCGTGTCAATATTGACATATGTTTCCTTCATTTAAAGTCAAAAAGTGAGCGAACCTAACTAAAACATGTGTTTATTCATGGCTCACAATCCAAATTGACCCTGTGAAGTGCGTGAACTTACAATTCCAGTTAAATTCAGACATTGAAAATAGAACTGTCAAGATGTATGAAACGTCAAATTTTTGTCTGTCTGAGGCGAGCGGAAACCAATCAAACAAAAATTTATATCACAAAATATAGCCATTGAAAATTGGAATATAATTTACCTGAAATAATATCCTTGTAGATTTTCATTTTGGAAGATGGATATAGATTCTACACCCCTAAACTTAAAACACGGCCGTAACCCCAAATGCGTAACCGGAAAGAAAGTTCTCTGGAAGTGATACCATGATTGAAAAATAAACACGTACTTTGTACAACTATATATTTTTTAATGAAGCCCTTCAATATGAAAGCAAAATAACTGAGTAAATCTCACAGAATTGACAATAAGTAGCATATTATTATTAAATCATTCTTCTTGCACGAAGAAAACAATATAATACTCTACTCTTTTTGTGGGTAGCTATTGTAGGTACCTAACTTTTTTTCTTGTGCTGGCAATACAAAACCCCAGTACTTTTTTACAATTTTAAAACCCATTTACGCTCTTTTGTTAAGATAACATTTCTTAAAATTCTGATTTGATTGGTTTTTAATGATCGACGGTCATGTTTGATAAATATCTGATCAAAATATGAAGTATTTTAACAAAATGTAGCATTTTATTTTAGATTTTACTTTTGGGTTGGCTAGCCTGGAACACTCTCTAGTCAAATAAAATACCACCGCCATCTTACCAAATCATGGAAGATACATTGTATTATTCGACGATATGTCGATTATGTGCTGAAGAAAATCCAAATGGAACTATTCTATTTGGAAACAATTCAGAAGAGCCAGACCTGAGCATCTTGATTAACAAATATTTACCACTGAAGGTATGTTCACTTCCCTACAATAAGACGACATTTTGACCAGTCTGTCAACTGACTCATTTCCTACTGCAAAATCAGTTTTATTCCTATTTTCACAATGTTTATTTTTAATATTTTGAGTACATTATTGCGGCAAAATACATTTTATTTATGAAGAACAACAACATAGAATAACATCAACTTCTTTATTTTTCATCGTTATGACAGCCTTCCAAAATATTTGAACTTAGAGCTCCTAGATTGCAGAGGTACCCATTGAACAACAAAAACATCAGCAAAATATTGCAATATTTTTCCAGTCAATGATAATGATCTAACCCTGCAAATGCTTTCTACAAAAACAATTTTACAATCTAAAATAAATAAGAGATTCATCACAACAGCTATAACACAAATAGGAATGCAGGTCCCAGGTCCGTTGCATAAAATAAGTTGAGGTCGAAATTTTGCAACCACAGGGATGCTGGTACATACGGAATACAATGTTGTCCAAATTGAGGAAATATAGCTTTGCAAGACTTTTCGACTCCTATATATTCTGCGTATTAGTACATCCTTTTTTGGAACACCTTTCGATTCTTCCAGAACTAATATTTTTGCCTCACTTGTGCTATCACTGTGAGGCACAACGTATTGCCTTGGGTGAAAAACTTTAGGATCCATATCTTGCAATATTCCCATCATTTCTGCTGTATGGCCACCTGAACCAATGCAGATCATCGTCTTCAAATAGTACACCTTGGGCAAAATATTAACACCTTCATCATTTAGCTTCAGAATGTAGATAAATGTCCGTATAAAAACAGCAAGTGCAATAACAATAAATGTAATTAGGCACAGCGAGAACATTTCAAAATACTTCCTCAAAACGAAAAACAAAACTTATAAAACCTTCATTTATCCAACACGTCTTTTTCTTCCTTGTCACATCGACATTGAATTTGTAAATGTCAATTTGACATTCGGTTTAGGGATGGGCAAAAAATATCGATGCATCAAAAATACAGATATATTTTTTTTATACATCGATATTTTTTGAAACGCGTTTCTACATTTCCCCCTCCCCCCGTTGACGTCTTTTTAGAAAAAAAATTGTAATGTGCACTGTCACAGACCGATGTTTTTTTTTCATTTGCCCATCCCTACTTCGGTTTTCTATGGTTTTTGTACACCTGAAAATCATTGCCATAAAGAAATTTCTCATACCTAATGTCCACACTCTCAGAATAAAAATATGAGGTGTGTAATCTGGCGGTTTTGGTTGATAAGCCATCTGTCCCTTTTTAAAAGGCGCTAGTGTTGTCATCAAGGTGGCGTTGAAACTAGCTTTTTGACTGCCAAAAAATGTTTTGCACCAATTCAACAATAATTAAAAAAATATGCAGTGGCGCCTTTTGCTTAGGCGCTGCGTACGGTATAGGGTACGGAGAAGTTTAGTAGTCGGACACACAGGCAATCAACAATCGTCATTGTGATTTATGTGAGATTCATACCTCACCTTACAGCTTTTTCACTTGAGAACCATTCTATCCAAATTGTCTATGGATTACCGGACAGACCATGTGAAAGCTTTCATACATTCCCATACAGGCCATACACTACTAGACTGTTGACCGGGCAATCCATAGATAAACCATAAACAGTGAGGACAGAATGGTGTCTCGTCTGTAAAGAGCGTAGGGTTTGAATGCAATAAAGTTATATTTTATTTAAAAGAACATCCCATTACTTAAATTTCAGGTGTCCGATGATGGGAAACTTCCTAGAACTATCTGTCCTGGCTGTAATATTCAACTAGAAGCCACCGTTGAATTTTTGGATTTGGTTATAGGAGGACAGGTTGGTATTTTTTTTCAATATTTTTTTTACAATTTGATAAGAAATTGGTGGACATTTGCCTTTTTTACATTTTTTATTTATTTTCAGTCTTTATTACGTGACCTTCTGCAATCACAAATTGGAAAACAGAAGAAAAGTGAAAAGGAGCAGGAGGAGGAAGAAATTCTTGTGCAGAGTAAGTATACTTTTATTGCTTCATTCAGTCACAAAAATACATTTTCCTGTTCAATATAAAAAAAAATATTGTGAAGTTACGAAAACTTTTATACCACTTTGGTTGTTTATTTTATTTTTTAGTTTTCGAAGATGGCAGTTTATATGCTCCGGACCACACAGTTACCCTGCGAGTCAAAGGACTCGAGAAACCAAAACGTAGAAGAGGCCGTCCGTCTAAAAAACCAAAACCTCCTTCACCAGTACCGGAAGAGGTAAAAAATATTTTTTATGCATGGATTCTGAAAAAACAATTGCAAAATATGTGGAGTCCTTTCAAAACAATTAATTGTTACAGCTACCTGAAGTGCAGCCAGCTGAAGAATCAATTAATGACTCCCTGGTTGTTGATGGAAGAAAAAGGCAACGGAAAACTCCCAAACGTTTTACTGAAACTGTTCAGGTACTAACTTGCTGTTTACATTTGTTTATTTTTCATTATTGAAAATTACATTACCTTAAAAATGATTGTATTTATTTATTAGGGGAAAGAACTAGAGAGAATATTCCGCGAAGAAGGCGTCATAGATGAAAATGAAAGCGATTCAGCAATTCTCGATGGACATGAATCTCTGCTGGATTTCGCTGTCAAGAAGGAAGAATTGTGGACAGATCAAGTCATCGGTCATATGGAGAACTCTGATGGCACGCCAGCAGGGGAACTGATCATAAACAAATCCAAGGGCAGAGGACGACCCAAAGGTTCTTGGAAAATTATGTTATTTATTGATTTACATCATATACTTGGAATGCTCTCCCAGAGAAGCTGAGAGTCCAGGACAACGAGACAGCCTTTAGGAAGATGCTGAAAACATTTATACTTTCCCGCTAGAGCCCACATGCACCTTTGTAATGATATAAATCACAAAAAGGCGTAGATAAATTTAGTTTATTATTATTATTATTACTTACATGAATACTTAATAACTGTTTTTCTTAGGTCGCCCTCGTCCTGAATGCAAGACATGTACCATTTGCTCCACCGAGTTCCCTTCTGTTTTACGATACCTCGCACACATGGCAGAAGTTCATAAAAATAAGACTGAGATCAATGCTAATGCTAACGCCAAGGAGGTAATACATTGTTTTAATAATCTGTTAAACAAGTCTTGTTAAATTATTATCAATATTAATTGAGTTCATATTTTAGGAATCCATTGCCCATGCCCATGCTGCTCCTGCAGAAACAGAATCTTTAAATAATTTATTAAACAAAGAACTTATTTTCAATGAACAAACTTCTTTACTGTTGTCGTCACATGTAAATCAAACTGACAACAATGTGTTCCAAGATTTGGAGAAAGCTTTTATGAAACCAACCAACTTGATATCTATCCCAGAAACACCTGAGAGCACATCCGAAGCTGGTAAACCAAGTGTAAAAGGTAGATTTTCAAACTATATAAGTACCTCACAGTTTTTTTTTCACATTTAAGTACATATATTTAAAAACTTTCACTTTTTACCACTTTATTTTCAGAACCCATTACCTTAGCCGTCAAACTTGAAAATTCATCAAAGTTCAAATGTCCGCAGTGTGATAAAGTATTCCATTCAAAACAAAGTTGTGAAGTTCACACAAAGGTTTGTATTTCAGAATTCAACAAAAGCACTAAACAAAAAGCACTTTTAACACCGATATTTTACTTTAATATTGTTCTGAAATTCAAGGTATCTCATCTTGGTCATCGTCCTTTCAAATGCAAACACTGTCCAAAGACATTCCCATACCAAGTATCACTTAAACAACACATGTTAGTTCACAATGTGCAGCGAGGATATGCGTGTGATATTTGTGACAAGGTAAAATACACCACAGCTTTCATTGATTTTTTATTGAGTACCTATATGTCATTTATTCATTATTTTTTTCAGGTTCTTAATCATCCATCTTCAGTTATTTATCACAAGGAGGCAGAACATAACAATGGACGGAGATTTGTCTGCAACAAATGTTCAAGATCATTCAAACATCGCCAACTCTTACAGCGACATCAAATTGTACATTCGGAAAACAGACCTTACGTCTGCAAGGTGAAATACAATACAATTTTATTTTTATTTTGATGTTGATGACAATTGAATAACTCTTTATTTGTATTTTAGACATGTAATGCCACATTCAAAACCAAAGCTAATCTGATGAACCATCAGCCAACTCACACAGGAGTGAAGAAATTTTCATGTGCCATATGCAATCAGCAGTTTGCCCACAAAGCAAGCCTTACGCTTCATATACGGTGGCACTCAGGTACACCCAAAGACTTTCGTACAAAACCTTACTTGTACATTGATAATAATGAAAAAATATATATGTAAAATGTTGGAAATGTCTTGCAGGGAAAAAGCCATACCAATGCTCAGTATGCAGCAAATCCTTCAGTCAAAATGGGAACTTGGCTGAACACATGAGGATCCACACGGGAGAAAAGCCCTACACCTGCACCATATGCCAGCGCAGCTTCACAACTTCCTCCCAACATCGCCTGCACTTGCAGAGACACAGCGGAGAGCGACCTTGGCAATGTCAAGACTGCGGGAAGAAGTAACTTTTCATTACAATTTATTATGGCACTTAACAATACATCTTCTATCTACATGTAAATTGTATATAGATAGCAGACCCCCACATATGTAAAGAAAGTGACATCGCAGGACAGGGTTGTTAGGGAAAAAGATACATAATATTTTATTATTGGTTGCCAAGGACTCTAGTCACCTGGACCTGTGACATAATAAATTTAACTTTTGGAACTCTGTTTTGACTTCATTTCAGATACAATTCAATTACAAAATATGTAATTACAATAATCAATTATGACATTTGAGTCATATAGAATCATCGCACTTTCAAAAAAAAAACCTTAATTGTCTTGAATGTCCATTCACTAATAATGGTTTTATAAAGAAACAGATTCTGGTGATTTCATTTACTTTCATCTTAACACTTTTCAAATATGCAAAGATTTTAGTAATCAAGGAAATATTAAAAAAAAAAATTTTTGTTGATAATATAAACTGTTGAAATAAATACAGTCTGATGGTGAATGTTTTTAATGCAGATTCCTGTACAAAGAGACCTGGCGCTGCCACACTCGCAGACATCGTGGAGAGCGTCCCTACGAGTGCCCCCAATGCGGGCGCGGCTTCATCGAGCGCTGGGCTCTGCGGAAGCATCTGAGACTCCATTCCGGAGAGAGGCCGTACGTCTGCAATATCTGCGGGCGCTCGTTTGCCGATTGCTCCAACCTGGCCAAACACAAGAAGGTAATGACAAAAATACTTCAAGGAAAAATATAAAATACAAAATTTGATACAATGGCTGATACCAGGATAGTGATTTGATAATGGAAAGTAGATAGGAACACAGCACTTGGGAGGCTAAGGTTAAATTTGGACTGTAAAGCCATTCACCAATGAATAGAGAAAATTTTATGACATGTGTTACGAAGTGACAGTATTCTTTGCTGATGGATTAATTACATCATTTATTTGTTGCGGCTTCTGAAATAATGTCTACTGTATTCCTGAAGAAAAAAAAACCTGTTCGAAAAACACTCCTGTGCACAAATCAAAAAGGTTGAAAATAAAAACCTGAAGTGTCATAATATGTAACTTACTCTTTTTTTATGGACTTACATCCCACTTTAGAGAGCTGCTGCGTTGCGTCTTCATTTTATAATAAGAATGCTGCTATTGACAGAGATAATTAATATGGTCATGTATTTTATCATTGCTTACTTTATTTTAATCAATTTTCAGATACACCGAGAACCTATAAAGCTCAACAGCATCCTTGAGCCGCCGGTGGAGGAGTCTGTTGGCTCTGCAGTGGACAATATCATCTCAGACTCCTTGGAAAGTCAAGTTGTCTATGTGACATATACACCGGGAGAGGATGAAGAAGGCTCCCCAACATTCACTATAATCAACGAGGCAAGTAATCACCAGCTTCTCCTTTGTCATCACAGGTTCATCAAGATCATCTTCATCATTTCACTTTTACGCTGAAGAAGCCCATCGTAGACATGGGCGATACGTCCGGAAGTTCCATCTCCCACAGACCACGGCAACAGATCCCGGAAAACATCTCTCCAACAGTATTTTCTTTGTTTCATTTTCAGTTTCAAATTATTTCAAGTTGGGAGGAATAAATTCAGATGATTAAATAAAGCACTTCTTTCATTTCAGGGTCAGAAGAATTTAGAAGAGTTGAACCAGTTGTATGACACAGAAGGAGACATATTGATCGGAGACAATACAGTGTCCATAACGGCTGTTGATGGAAGTCAACCTGAAAATGAAGATATGACTAATGCAATATTTGATCAGGTAAATACATAATATCTGAGGATTATCCCTAATTATCCTATGATGACAATAAAGAAATGTAAAACATATTTATTTAATTTTTCAGCAAGTCATTGATCAAGATGGTAACCCCCTACATTTCACTTTACAAGATGGAACTCAAGTTGCTATCACAACAACTGATGGTGGAAAATCCCTCCAGGTTAACCAATCCTTTGTAATTTTTCTCGTAGCTTCTTGTTTCTCAACCTCTCGTTCCCATCTATTTTTAGATCCTCTCCCTTACTGTATCTTTTGTGTTATTTTTATGTCTGCTGAAAACAGTTTTAATATAAACAAAATACATTGCAGGTCACAACAGAAAATGGTGAAACAATCCCAGTCCAAATAACTGATGGAGTGAATGATAATGTAAGGAAAATATCACCTTGTTACACATGAATTACATCACATACTCGTATTGTTGTAATATCTAACCCGATAATTGTTACAGTTACTCAAGGAAAATATGGCGTTTGATACTTCAGCCATTGCGGAAACTGATGCCAATCAGGAGCTCATGCAGTCCATCAGGGTGATGTCAGTTGGTGGGCAAACTGTCAGGGTCGTGACAGCCCTGGATGAAAACAACTACTCCCATTATTACACATTTGCATAATTCTCATTTCTTCACTAACATTTTTTTTCTCAATACTCCATTATGTAACATTCAAATATAATTATTTAAGTATAACTTTATTTTGAATAACATTTCAATGTCCACTTCAGAAAATAATTTAGCATACCGTGATGTGAACAAGATAGAATACTCAGTTTAGTTGAAGTAGCATCCAACGTCAGCACAAATAGTGTCTCTTTAAAGCCAACGAGGCACTAACTTATTGTAGCAGAAGAGACACGACTCCTGATGACATTGAATATGATTCAGATGAAACATCGAGAAATTCAACCTTCGCCACATAACTGTTCATAAATTCCATTTCTAGTTTAATATAAAATCTCTTAGGTAACTCCAATTTAAAGTCATTAATATTTTAATAAAGTACACATATTTTTTTCTATCATTTATTTACGCCAAATTTTGACTTATACACTGACGGAAAAACATTTTTGAAATTAAGTTTTATTGCGTATTATAAAATGTAAATACTAAACCAAACATTTTTTTTCTTCAAAATGACGCATAAAGCCTTATAATTTGTAAAACACTGACAATAAATACAAGTAGCAAGACGTGAACACATCATTTTCTAATTGATCTTTTTAAATTATAATAAATGATTGCTTTTAAAAATGCTGCATTTCATAGTATCAAAAATATATTAAAGAATATTGTAATAACCATCTTAAGATTTAAAGTTAGATCATATTACTATAACATAAGTAAAATGTATGTAAGTAGTATGTAGGTACGATAAACGATCACAAATACAATAATTTAGAAGTACTTCACACACTTTTTATTTATTGGGGAAATAGATGAATTAACATAAATCTAAAATTACCTGCACAAGCTTCACTGCGGGTTAAAAAAATATTTTGTTCATGAGCACTTATTCACATGCTCATATACCCACTTTGATTACCGACAATTGTACGAAGATACAAGATATCAACTCAGCAGATGTTTACCAAAACACAATTGAACAAACTGTAGGCTTTTCACACTCCATTTTTGTGATACAATAGTGTTTCTCTTTATCACATCATATGGGCTTATAGAAAAAATCCTTAGCACTGGAATTAGCCAAAAGATGTCATACACCTTCCTACTAATGCATAAGCATTGGACCAGTTTGAACCCGGCATAACAGAATAAAGATGACCATAAAGGAGACAGTAATTCAATTCAACCTTGAGATATTTTTATACTCAGGCAGAAATGCCATAAGTATTAAATAGAAAAGTGATAGGGTGTATGTGTGAATGAACATTATTTTTTGTGGGCATGTGCTTGAATATTTTTTAACATTTCAAATGTTTTTTTAACGTGTAAACATTCAATGAGTGGGTTTAAAAAGGTGATTGGTGGTACGCGAAGTTTTCAACCTCAATCCTGACAAAAAACTGGAAGAATAAAAATATTACTTTGCGGGCAATTTTAAGCCAGTATCCCAACATGCTTTCTTACAAAGAGCAAATATGCAAGTAATACAATTATTTGTCACTTCCGGCGCTTACATTGATATCTTGTAAAAATATGCTCACTTTATACTGAAATGAGTCACATAGAAACAAAGGCAGCAATGTATGAGTTTTTCAAGAAATGCCATACATATAAGGAAATACAGTAATCCGCATTATATTTTTTTCCACACATATACGCCATTATTGAAAAGCAATCCTGGATTGGCACCTTTGGTACTATGCAACTCAAATGATAGAAACTTAATTTACATTTGGAAATTTTGTGTAAAATCATATTCAATAGTTGGGATTACAGTTTGTACAAATTTAAGGAATATTATAAGATAGGAATGAACTCCTAATTCCCCGCCGCTCTCTGTGACAGTTTCTATAATTTTCTTCATCACCTCAGCGTGTCTGAAAAGATAAACAATGCGCTGATTATTCTACAGAAGTTTAATTTTCTTTAGGTTTAAACAACTGATAATGCTTGTCATCAAATTTTATAACTATCATAGCGGACTTTGAGGAAAAAAGCAAAAATTCCTATACAAAAATAATGAACAAAAGTAGACACATTGCGAGTACACAATCTTGAGGGTTGTTTTCTTATATTGTACAAATAACTTCTTCTTCAGCTTTTATCATTCCGCCACTGGACGATCCTTTTCGGCCACCTGTCATGGTCTTGCCTTGCGACGTGACCTCCCAGCGCCACTTAAAGCAGGCCACTCACTGTATGACATCACATTTTCTCATCATTTCCATATAATTATCTCATTTACGAAATTGCCTTTCGTTCTATGCAACTCATTTACAAAGAAATTTGGCCGAGATACAAACCTTTTTGAATACCCTCATTGTCATCCTATAGCAGACAAAAACAACAATAATGGAGTCCGTTTTTGACATATCTGACTCACACTATAAAATACAAACATTTGAAAACAATCAATTTGACATTGAATACTTCCTTCTCAGTCCTCAAATGAAGCCGCACAAATGCAAGATAAATATTGTAAGAATTACCTGCAGGGATGTACAGACGCCATGTTGGGACCGGACAGATGTGGGTGAGATTCCATGGTAACAGTTTTCTTGGCATGATCTTGCGAGACGTCTTCGTACATCTGATCAACAGACAAGGGACAGCGTTTCTGTAAAACAAGATGACATTGATTAGGCAAAGCTTTCTTTTAGAATTGACAAAGAGTTTATTATTCAAAATACAAAAATTAAGTTGTTTAGTATCTCATAAAGTTCAATAACATGAGCATACTAATTCACTATAGCTTTATTTTTTTAAATCAGAAACCTGGCTCAATAAACATTCAAGGGACTCGACACAAAATGTTACTAGGGTTCTTAACAACCAATACCAAAATATTGCCTTTTCCCTAGCAACCTGGTTGTGCAATGTCACAATTTTGTTATACATGGAATTAATGCTGCGTCCATTTTTCCACCTCTCAAACATCAGCGATAAGTGATAATACATAAAGAAACTAAAAATATGTTTATTAAATAAGGAAAGGTATCAATAATAAAACAGTATTTAGCTTCACAAGAACATTTTATTCTTAATAAAGTTGTTAAAAATACAGATCAATCTTTATATCAAACTAGGACAAAATGCACTGAGAAATATATATCCAATTCAAACATCTGTAGCCCATTAAGGTTCTTTTGATCTTTGCTTCACTAGACTCTGCATCATCTGCTAGCATCGCCTTATTGTACAGCTGAAAGTCCTCTCTGTTTTGTATTCACCTGCTGTTCTCCTAAAACGCAAAAAGTAAGTCAGAATGCATTACGTTTTGAAATTTGGTTACTCATTCGCACAAACATGCATTAAGCAGCCAAATTCAAATACACAGTCAAAGCAATTTATAACAGAAAGTAAATCAAATGCAAAAGAGTTACAAATCACAACCATCAATAATGGTAAAATCACGCCAGGGCATTCAAAAGACCCAGAAGAAGCTGCAAACACCATCCAAGAAAACACAGCTCAATTAGCAACACCCAAAAAATCATCATCTTGAGCTTGACAGCCCTGGATGGGCCTTGGCTGAATCAAGGATTCTCCTTTACTCTCACCTTTGCTCTTCAGCTACTTACGTGTGTCTTGGTAGTATCTGGATTAACACCATCAATACATTGCATTTTATTCTTCCTGGTCTTCTTCAGCCTTGCAAGCGTTAAAAAGATAAGGCTGGCGGTAAAAAATACAGAAAGAACACAGGAAATACAACAATGTCAAGTGGCTCTTCATGGATGCTTCATGAAAAGTTGCTAAACAGCCTTACCGATACTTTAACAAGAAAAAACTAAAATCTGATATTCATATCTAATAATATAAATTTAAAGAAGGATTTTATTCATACAGATTGTCTTACCCTCGACAGTAATTCACTACCCACGCTACTGAACCATATGATTAACAGCTGTGGGAGTCGACTATCTGCATGCCCTAGCCTATAACATTGATGCGTCAATATTTGCATGGCACAGCTATGCCAAGCATGACAGGGTTCAGCCTCTTCTAACTTCAAATGGAAAGTGTAATTTTAACTCCGACTAATACTTCAGTTTAACTTATGGTTGCTTGTTCCTGCACATATCTAAATTATTGACATAATCATCAAATGAATCAAGATGCCATCAATAAATCTTAACAGCTTAATGATATCAATAAAGCTTTAGCAAGGGTACAAGTGTACCATTAACATACCATCACACATTTGTAATTCCTTTTGGATGCTACAAATTCCGACCCATGGACAAAACTCTCATCCCCCATCACTTAGACAGATGGCGCTCTGTGGCTGCCACTACATCTGTCAGATCTTTGCTTGTTTTTGTGTTTTTTTCATGTGAAAAAGTGCTGCAAACGCCTTACGACAGAAGCAACAATTCAAGCAACACCTCTGCGGCACCCTTCCAGGGTGACATGGACTCCCAAGACTTTCAAGAATTTGGGAGCCTCCTGCACAGGATTCCTTGAAAAAAAATACTTCAGGGAAACCAAATGTCATATCAAAATCAGCTAGACGCATCAGAAAATATTAAGATTATCAGCATGACGACATTATCAATAACAAAGAAAATCAGTCAACAAAACAATAAAATCAAACCAAGATGTGTGTTTCTGCTATTATAATTATAATCCATAGAGCAGGCACGCAAAATGCATCCTACCCAAAGGCAATAATACAGTACACAAACCCAGAAAATACAATTTCTATATATGTAATATTCTTACTTTCACAGAGAAAACAGCAGGATACCAGAAAATATAAACAAAAGTCAGTCACCTATTAAAATATAGCCAGCTTTCAAGCAACCGAATATGGAATTGTCACCAAAACTCCATACAAGTGAATTGTACTAGACCTGCTTCAAATCAATTAAAAAGCAAACGACACTACAGTCTACAAAAGCGTCAAAAACTTTCCACATATTAATAGAATATAACAAATCACTTACCTGCCAGTTAAAAGTAAAAAAACTGCTTATCCATGATGCAAAGATGACACACACGCATCAATATTTTTGCATCCTGAGAAAACTGGCAAACAACAGCACGCGAATATGTTACGATTCCCAATTATCAAAATAATTATTACATAAACCCAGAATATATAAGTCTAAAGGCAGTTATTTAGGAGACAAAGCAATAAAAATGTTGCAAAAATATAAATGCACCAAAACATCTATCTGGTTTGAAAGTGATAAGACCAAATGATGTGAATTCTTGTCACACTCCTTTTCTTCTTCACTCAAACCAACACCATCTGTTGTAGAATCTTCAAACAACAAAAAAATACATTGTTGGCAGCCATAATGAAAAAAAACTTACCTCATCATAACCTATCAGCCATAATCTAGGTGTTTGATAATATTTGTCGTAGGTAATGTGCAGGTCATACGTCCTGGTGTGAACTATCTCTCCGCCTTCATTTTTGGTTGGAATTTTGACTACTTTTTGTGTAATAGCAGTAGACTGAAATAAAGAAAAAACAATTCCCTTATTATTTATACAGTCAATTTACATTGAACAACTTTTGATTACCAATCAGTCATGTTGTCAATGGCCAATGGCTGTATGGTGGTCTTGACTGTATGGCTAAACAGTCAAGGATGATAGTCCAGCGTATGTCGGTTATCAAAGAGTTTCAGTTTGAATCTCTGTGTGGCCTGCTGGACAAAAGCTTTGACCCTGAGATAACAGATATAAAAGCCAAAAAAAACTTTGGTAATGTCATGTAAGTACGTGGTTGGCCAAAAAAATGTGATGTCATTCGTCCCTTGACAGCCATTATGAATGAAATACTCTTACATTTAAAACTAAATGAAGAAGCAAGGGAAATAAGGTGTTGGATAATAAATCATTTAAAAACTATCAAAATCAATACAGCAATAGACAAAACCACTTTTTCCGTGTTGCCGGGCCAGCGGCATGGAATGCTCTCCCAGAGAGGCTGAGAGTCCAGGACGATGAGACAGCCTTCAGGAAGATGCTGAAAGCATTGTTTTTGTCCCGCTCACATGCCCCTTTGTAGTGATATAAATCACAAAAAGGTGCATATAAATTTAGTTAATTTTATTATTAATAGATGAACACTTCCAAATCTTACATCTCATTGTAGTTTACATCATGAGTGTGCGTCAAAACTGATACCTGTTGTCCAAGTAACAATGCTACAGACCTCAGTCAATTATATTGTATAACCCACCTGCATTAGAGAAAGGGTCTTGTGTTGTAAATTTTCCATGCTCCATGAATGATATTCGAGTCAGAGGCACAACATTTGGCAGGCCAAGGCTTGATTTGGGCTGCAGCACCAGAGAAAAAGAAAGACATTTACAAAACAAAATCTCACCGGGTCCACTTCATCAAGAAGTCCACTTTGTTGGAACGCCTCCATGTCTTCGGCTTCTCCGTCTTCCCCTTCACCATTGCTGGAGTCCTCACCAGAATCGTGATCAGAATCTCCGACAGCACTTTCTAAGGTCATCTCACAAACCTGTAATACAGTTTAAGAATTTTAACGCATAATAATCATCATATTGTTTATACTTTTATATCTGGCGGAATAACGTCACTGGTCTATGTGCCTAGGATGCCTAGGATCCTAAGATCCTTTGAAGGACAAAATATTAGTTGGCTATTTGGTTAGCACGCTGAAGGGGTGACATCACAATTTTTTCTCATGGCATTTTTCTTCCGGCTGCATTTTCAGAATGGGAACAATTCCATGGTTCGCCACTTACCTAAACAGCAGAAATGTAAAAAAAACATGTAAAACCTTTTACTGATTCCTAGAAATAACATTACAAAACAAATAATATTTTTTTAACGCAGGTTTGACGTATACTAAAAAAACTTAGAGTGAACATTGTATCGTAACGCAATCTAAGAAATAGTAAGGAATTGAAAATTACCTTGTCTTCGAGACTGGATCCGGCAGCGTTGTCAAAATGGTGTGTGTCCACCCAGCCTCCTTCGGGATCCTGCTCATCTTCAATAATTTTCTCATGATCCTCACAGTATTCCATCTAAATTAAAGCACAAAGAATTTTCAATTCAAAATCTTGCAACACATTACACTTTGATTCAGATGGTGATGAATCAGTTTTATTTTTTCATTGCGCTGCTTCATGACAGTGTCACTCCAAAGGCGCCCCAAAAGATTCGGTGAACGTATCGGCTTTGAGATGTCTCTTGAAGTGCTTGCTGTCGACAATCTCTCGAACCACAGGCGGCAATCGGTTCCCTGCCCTTGGAGAGATTGAGAGACCTGATTCATTTTAGGTAGAATAACCGGAATATATTTTAACTAGAATTACCTGTAGGTATTTGAACCAGCATTATGGTTGTTAGACATATTTTCAAAATGAAATTTTTTGAACCCAATTTGTCAAAACCCAAATTAAAATAGTGGGAAGGTTTACTCAACGTTCACAAGAAATGAATACCAGTCCCTCGAGAGCTAGGAAACCCCCACTTCAATTGAAGTGGTTGGCGTAAGGCCGGCCCCCTTAGCTGAAAATAAATAGGTTCCGCTCGCCACATGCAAAAGCCTTCGGGGATAACGCAGCATGAAGTTACACTATATCACTAATGTGTGGCTTGGTGTGTTTATTTTGCATTGAAAATATGCATCATTTATGCACTTACTTTTACCTTGAAGTTTCATTGGTATTGCAACCAACGTCTTCAGGAGACACCCTTGTAGTGGGGTCATCCTTGCTCACCGCACTACATACAAGGACGTCTCTTGAACAAGTCGGTAACGTTGGCTGGTTGAGAGTTGATTACCAACAAAACATTGAAAAGAAAGTAAGTTCTGCAGGAACTGTTTTTGCAACATTCACGTAATTAATTAATTTATAATACCTGTTTGCATCTTCTGTAGCACGGGACATTGCGCGTTATCAGGAACTGTTTATCTGCCGGCAGATATGACTTAACGCGAGACTCGTCCCCGCAGGCCCACTGCCAGGTAGGGCAATGGTGGACCAAGTGATCCCCGGCGACCACAAACTCATCTGGAGTCAGCACGCCAGTCTCGCGAAACTTAGATTCCTTTCAAACAATACATCAAATATTTATGAGCAATCACAATGGTAGGTAATCACAAATTCCTTTCAGGTTTAACACAAAAACAAACCTTTAAAACGGGTGTCAGATACTCTGCGACTCCCAACGCTGTCCCCTTGACACTGTTGATAACACTCTGCATTTTGAAAACAGCAGCTTACACAAATAAATCGATCACAAATATATAGATTTTTTGCACAATAATAAAATTCACGGATTTCGACTCAACTGCATCACCGCTGTCAAGTTAATGTCGCTTGCTGTGGTTGGTACAACTGATATTCATAGAGAATATGACCATAGACTTTCGAAATGTCAAAATTAGTTTCGATTTCTCTTCATCTATACCTACCACGTATAGATAAAATTAAAGTCGAGTTTGACGTGTGGTTTGACGTATCGAGCTGGAATGACGTTTGTTTTCAATTTTTACTTTGTTAAAAATCTGTGAAGTTGCAGTGATTATTTCTTTATTTTCAACGAACGGAAGCTATTCCATATTTAAGTGCTCTCTTCTCTTGGATATTATAAAACTGAAAACACGACCAAACAATGGATGACATCCTAAATGAAACTGTGATCCGCGAAGACTTGGACGTAAGAAAATGAGTTTCATCACAATTTCATGCTGTTTGTCATCATTCTAGCAACGTTCAGTCATCCATTATAACAACATGTCAATCATTATTTACTTAAATTATCAGTCGCAATTTATTCTCATAACAATATCCTGAGATTATTTTGTCGACTTCCCCATCTTCCTATATTGATCATTTCCATTCCATAGCATCATATTACTGATTTACCGTATGTGGATAATAATATAAAACGTTCGAGAATGAACTGGAATCCAAACTGTAGTAGAACTGTTTTGCACTGCCCGAGTCAGTGACTTTCAAGGTCGGTAAAACCTGGCAATCATAAAAAATAAGAAAATTATTAAAATTCCAATAGAGTTGGCACATTCAACATTGACAAAAAAAATGTGAAGTCACACGGCCCAGATAGGTACTAGAGCGAATGCCAACTAATATTTTATTATTGTTTGATTCAGTTTTTAACCTTTTCGCCTCTGAATATTCTGGCTGTATGAATATCCCCCACGGAATACTTATTCAAGCACATTTTTTCAAACATTTATTGATTTCCTACCTTATTTGATTGACAACACTTCAAACTATGTGAACAGTCACATGTATTAGTTATTCAAGAACAAAAATCACAAGGGCTTAGCACATATTTCCACTTGCAGTCTTTTGAATTATTGAACACAGATGTCAGGGATAAGTTGTATGTTGGATGGCGTCTATGATTGACAGCCGCACTGTATGCAAGTTTACACTTGACGCCTATGCGTCTCACCCGCAGTCGAAGGGTTAAACTTGTGTGCTGAAAATCTTCATTGATAATTACTCACATTATATTGTTAACTGAGAGGTAATCAAGTCATTGCTGTACCAAATAATAAAATGCTTTTTACCATTTTTATATTTTCAGAGATTCGAGAAAGCGTACAGTGAAGAGCTGAAAAGAAATGGAGTCACAGATAAAACTAAATTTGAATATGCCTGGTGCCTCGTCAGAAGTAAATACCCCGTAGACATTGGAAAGGTGAGCACTTTCAGATTGTGTATTTTTTTCTTTGTTTAGAAATTTTAATAGTTTACCGTACAATGGTGTCGGAACATACCAAATTTCCTTCAACTTGGTCACATCACAGGTCTAGGTGGCAAGGGTCTTAAGCAACCAAAAATTCTGCACATTTGACACAGATAAATGATCGCAAAATCACACAGTCTGTTTTCTATGTCGAAGATTTTAATATTTTGTTATTGATTGCTAAAGGTCCTAGTTTGCTCGGCCTTTGCTTGCTGAAAAGTTTTCAAATTTTTTTTTTTTTTTTTTTTCTTTAAAAAAAAAAGATTTGTGGAAAGGAATGCAATCCACCAACCTATTTTACCTGGCCAGTTGTCTTCATGCGAAAGCAGAAGCTTGTGTGCATGCAACGGCATCTGTTGAACCAGGGTCGAAGTTATCGTTGCGGGATTCGAACCAGCGTTATCCGGTTCCAAATAACGATCCCCGCGGCTATGACACCGACCGATTATCGATGAATTAAGAACAACCAGGCAAAAAATGTTCATAGCCCATTATTTTATTAAGTCTGATTTTTTTGTTCCTTATTTTTATGTATTAATTGAATTATGTTCTAATGAAGCTCTTCAGCATCTGGATTCGGCTTGAGAAATTTGTGCTTTTTCTGGCTACAACCAAGCTCACAGAATACTCTTGAGGTGTGATTCACACAAAAAACCGTACTCACCAAATAAATCATCCTAATATTTATCTTTTATCACAGGGGATAATTCTACTGAATGAACTGTGCAGAAATAATGAAAACGATCGCAGGGATTACATGTATTACTTGGCCATTGGCCATGCTCGGATGAAGAAGTACACCAAAGCAAATGATATTCTAAATGTCATTCTCCGTACCGAACCAACCAACACACAAGTCCTCGCCTTGCAGGTAATATATTTTGCATTATTATACACTCTCTCCGATAAGAATAACACTGCTGTCTTGACCTGTTGATTATTGCCCCTCCAACTCCTCTGGTGTCCCTTCAAAAGTTCTCCAACTTTCCAACTGAAGCAGCTCTGTGGTATCTCTCCTCACCTCATCCTCCCACCGCAGTCTGGGCCTCCCATGGGAATATTTTATGCATGTAACAGAATTTTGTTTTGAGACTAATAAAGACTGGGGTAACTAAAAAGGACATTTTGCTTGAAATAAATGCAACTAAAAACGCAACTAAGCTACACATATAGTGTACCTTCTTGCCGCGTTATCCCCGAAGGGGTCGCATGTGGCGAGTTGAACCTATTTATTTTTACAGGTAAGGGGGCCGGCCTTACGCCAACCAATTCAGTTGAAGTGGAGGTTTCCCAGCTCCCGAGAGTGCTGGTACTCATTTCTTGTGGAGGCTGAGTAAACCTTGCCGGTATTTTATTTTGGGGTTTGAAAGAAACACCAAAACGGGAAATCATTTCTGACACCGTAGGTGGGATTCGAACCCGAGCTTTTGGCATGGAATGCAAGCACTCTACCACCTGAGCTATCGACCGGACGGAAATAATAAATGAAAATGTATTTTAAGAATCAT
Organism: Agapetus fuscipes; assembly: GCA_951799405.1. NCBI lineage: Eukaryota > Metazoa > Arthropoda > Insecta > Trichoptera > Glossosomatidae > Agapetus > Agapetus fuscipes. Next base: position 5,877,097 of record OX637338.1, read on the forward strand.
CCGTAGTCTAGTGGTAACACTTCGGACTCATAAATGGAAGGTTGTGGGTTCGAATCCTGGCGGAGCACAAAAAACAAATATCGTTTATATATTCAAATATGCTCTTCGCTGGTTTGAAAAATTCATATACCTTTACTTAATACCGGTCACCATAGGTCCATCCAGCCTTACACCCACTGGGTCTTGCTTGAGAATTGGCGCTAAAATATAAATGGAATATTTTGCATGCTCCGCTGAGATTCGAACCCACGACTACGAGTCCGAAGCATAACCACTAGACTATGGACTGGTAATTCTTTAGTTTTCTACCACAAGACCACGGACCAGATGTTCTTTGTTTAATCTTAAAATTATGAAGCATTTAATGAGTTATATTTTTTTCTAGAAACAAATCAACGAGCGCATGAACAAGGAGGCGATGGTGGGAGTTGCCAAAGCCGGGGGCGCTCTAATGGTGGCGGGAGGGTTGGCAGCACTAGCCATCTCTCTGGCGCGGAGTAGTAAATAATGACTAATACACCACGCAGCTGTGCCCATACCAAATAGACATTGCATGTTACAGCGCAGAATGTGCACACCATTCAATTAATAGATCTTAAGTGATGCGGTGTATTTTTATGTAAAAAATATAAGTATACTTTCAATGGATTTTTTTCTATTTCTATGTATGATTTGCCTGAGTTAGAATGTAAAATTCAAAGTTTGTTAAGTGTAATACATTCATAGTTATCAAGGCGTGCATCTAATTTTGGCCAAGGTAGGCAAGCACAGGGTTAAAACGCATTATACTCCAAAATAAATGTAAAATAAATAAATTTAGAATTATGCTCTATCTAGAATTATTTAGATACATGCTCCTTGACTGATAGGTTGGTACGAGGCTGACCACCCGTGCTGTAAAAATCGGTTCACTTTTGCCAATGCCACCCCAGTTCAGGGAACGGCGGCAGGAGTTGCAAGGTTTATGTCCATGTGAGGTTTTCTTTATTTGTATGCACACATGCAGAATGTGTAGGCGCGAACTTACATATGCCTGTCTGTAGGCATGCATTTCATATGAGCCTTAAATGTTAACATATCCTTGAAGCTTAGATTATAGATTATATAGATGTTACTATTTCTGAGTCATTTCTTCAAATCAAATAATTTTCCAATTAGTTTATGGAAGACCAAAGGCATGTTCTTTTTTCCAACTTGTATTTTATATCTTTCAATGCACGCACCATATCATTAAAATACTAAAAATTTGATGGAATATAAAAAATATACAAACCTCTTTTTCTTTTGCCATGAATTTGCATACAAACTTTGTTATTTAGAGCCTTTCTTATTTTATTTTTAAATATCCGTATCGTTCCAGTAAATTACAGCATTCCATTGTAACTAGCTTCACAATCCAAAAGAATCATCAAAATTTAATCAAAGCAGATAGATCAGTCACACATTGCGATACAACCTGATATTAATTTCTGCAACTTTATCAGTTGTGATATTGTGAACCACAACTTTAAGTTATACTTTACTTCATTGTTGAAATAATGTTAATATTTTAATTTAGTAGAATAAGTTTTCAGTGTTTCAAATTATTGAATTAAAACATATTAAATATATTTTCAAATTTGTGCCGAGTCCATTTGTAGTGATGAAAAAGCATTAAGAGGCAATGTGAAAATACTATGAATATGAATAGGAGCTTTAAGCTTACACGGCCAGCTGATGATGCTGGAGAGATGAGAGATGAAGCTCCAGCTCCCACAGACCACGTCAACAGATCCCGGAAAACATCTCTCCAGCACTACGAATATGGTTTACTACAAAAAAATTGTGAAAAATATTTTTGTTGTTGTAATAACAACTTTTAATTTTTTTTTATTGTAATGTTTTGTTAAGTTACTGTATGTATGTAAGTAGGATGTAAAATATATGAAAAAATGTATCTCTTGTTGTCTGGTTTATTTATGTTTCTTTATTAAAACAACTTTTCAACATTTTGAACACTTATTTAATATAAATCATATTCAAGCATTACACAACATTATTTCCTTATTCTAAAATATAAACATAATATATGGCAAGTATCGTAAAATATCCAAGGACAAGATAAAAAATAAAAACTTACAACGCACAGAAATAAACTAGGATAATATTAAGTTTGATAATAATTTGGATAAGGAACTAATTTCGACAATAGAGAGAAAACGACAACGGTTAAACTTAAAAGTCTGTAATAATTATGATAGTAATAACCTTAACAAAAACAGTAATGTATAGTATTATCCGAATTGCAATTCACTACATAAGGGGATTATTAATGCACTTAGTCAACGTTTCTATATTTTACTAAATTTCCTAAAAGTATTGTTTACCAGTACATTTGTTTTAAATTTACTTATTACCAAGTGCATCAGTGAATGAGTGAAAATATTGTAAGCTCAGTTATCGTATATTTTATAAATGAAGCACTTCACGTGAAGTTTGTGTCCTCGCTTGAAAAACTTAGAAAGTATGTCATTCTCAAGGCATTTGAATTTTGGCTTATCATATAGTATTAAATATAATGTTAATGCGTCATCTGACGTTAAATGCGTAACATAACATAGCACCTAAAAATAAATAATGTTTAGCCATTACAGTTACTGTTCTTGTGCATATTCCATGTACAAAATTTGCACTCGCAACAGCAGTATGGAAAATGAGGTCTTGTAATGACAATAAGATCACAACAAAATATTTTTGTTATTCACAAAAATTCAGCGTACAATAGAAAGTCTGAATGGCCGTACAATTTTTAAACTCTAGTTATTCTAATAATGAAACAATCAATATTGGTAAATTTTATATACACACTTATCGTCCTACTATTATAGGGAGCAAGTATTTAGGAACTTAAGACGCCTGACTATCATGATGAATTATTGAATTACGATGCAAAACGTTGTTAAGGCACGCCAGCTTCTCGTGTAGTTCGTGACCGCATTCTTTATCAATCAAACCTACTTCACAAGTGACAAGTTGTGCTGATTGGCTGTGTCTACAGAATCTCAAGTGTGATCAGATCTCTGAGGTTTGTACAGGCTCATTCATAATAATTAAAAGGCACCTCGCCCCTCAACAGTAAGCGTCTCTACACATCAAAAAATTAATCATTTTCTTATATTTCTGGTACAGTTCTAGACACTTCTACAGAGCACAATATTAGCTCATAGTGCTATATATACATAAAGGTATTTAATATAAGATTTATTGATGCGGCATCAGTATACAGCAAGATCAATAAACCCCAGTGTCTTAAGGCTTAATCAACACTGAGTACAAAGTATACACCTTACATGACTTTATACTTGTAAAAAATATGTAATACAAAATAACTGACTTAAATAAAATGGCTTCAGATACAATCAACAATGTTAAGCTCATACAATCAATAAACATTAAGTACATAAAATTGTAAAACAATACAGTTTATAAAAATCTTCAACTGAACACTTTCCGAGAAAGTGTTTTATTACTTAGATTATTTTTTGAACAATTTTTAAAGGGATGTTTAACAAAAAATGTTTAAAACATTCATAATGAAGCGTTGCACAAATAATGAGTAGGAAAATATCACACAATTAAAGTCAAATTACTTTGTCAGATCTATGAGACACAAATGTCATTATCAATTATTATAACAATGCTGAACAATATAACACTACATTTATGTATTTGCAACTATTGGTACCTATCTATATCTTTTTAACTATTCATTTATGTAATAATATAATGTTTCAGTGTGTAAATAAAGTTTTAAATGTGTTTTTGTATTTCCGTTTGCCAGAGAAAATTGCAACTTCTTCTATGTCTTCATGTAACACCTTGAACATTATTAATTTATTCATAGTACCTACTGCTCTAGATTCGCAAATTTTGAAGATGATTCTTTATTTTTTGACGCCTGATTGGATTGCTGTGATAGACCAGGGACTGAATAAAGAATTCAAATATCCAAATTTAGACCATCCAAATTGCTAATTATTATAATTCCTTTCAGAGTTCAAAAAAAAAAATGGAAGCATCCTGCGATTTGCAAAATAAATAATGATTGTGTCTACATGCACTATTATCTTCGTAACCTCCGCGGAGTTAGTGTAGGCGCATTACGAACATCATATGGATGATGAGTCTATCTCATATCCTATTATTCTGAAATCCAATTATCGGAATAGGGTCTGTTCTTAATCAATTCAGATTCTACGGCACTCCAGTTTCACTAATAATTGTGATGACTTTTTCAACATTAAACAACAATTTGACTAAGCTTGAAGTTATTTCCATTTAATACAGCTAACAATGTTGATAAACTGGGAGATATTAAACGAAAAGGAAAGCTTCAAATTGTGATTTCTATTCTATAAAAATATCAACTGGAATCACTATTACTGTGTTAGATTGAACTTATTTCCTAAAAGATGGTGGGAAATTTCCTAAAGATAACTACATTTAATATTATGTATGAGAATCACTGTGTTGTAATATTGCTTTATTCATAAATTGGGTGTAACTTTTTGGACTCAAAATATTCCATTGTTCAAAAGTTATACCCAATTGAAAAACAAAACTATTAAAAAAATGAAACATAAAGTTTGATTCAATCATCTTATATCATCAAAAAAACTTATCTTATTGCCTGCAAGTTCGTCACATCCATAGATTATTTATGCGATCAGCTGTTCTCGGATGGCCATTTAATCAACTGATAAAATCTATGGAAGAGACGAGACTATAAATCCAGGTATTTTTACTCCTATGTAAATATTCTGTAAACGATAATGAAAATTTAAAAACTTTATGGTGAAGTACTTACTTAAAAAAATTATATAATTTACAGGTTAATCAGGATTTTACAACCATCGTGAGGTATTCTGTTTCATTGCTGATAAAATATTATTTTCTTCACAATCACATAAAGTGTAAATAAGTACAGGGGTACAAGGATCTTTATGACTATGGGTGACATTTAAGTGAGGGCGCTACTGTGGTATTTGAGGCTACCAATTGATAAAATGAATTGTATCATTTCATTATTCATTAGCAAAATAGTACTTAATCTTTAAAACCAGTTCCCTAACCTCCATAACAAAAATCAATCATGCTTTTCTATAAAAATATTCAATAAAAACCACAGGCAAAACAACACAGCTAACTTCATATTGAACTGTCAAAAGTACCTAATGTTTTACAAGATGGCGCCGGTCCCTCTGTTTTCAACCACATTCATAAAGATCCTTGTGCATCTGTGGTATTTGTTGTATTATTTAAAAATAAGTATTACTATGTAAGAAGTTTTGATCATTGTAGAAATACTATGGTAACTGATTTTCAAGAAGACAAAGATATCATACTTTGGTACCATACTTTTGACTTCTTTACTGACTAATGAGGTAATCGTGTATTTTATTGGTAGTATCCAAAACTCTGACAGCTTGACTTGTAGACTTGATTTATTTTACAATGGAAAAGTCCATGTTGAAAATGTTATGCCTAGTTGAACAATATAGCCATATGATTACTTTATATTCTAAAATTAGAAAAGTGGAAAAAAAAAAATTAATCTGCATTGTTGTCATTTTTATTTAAACATTCTGTAATAAACGTCTTATAAATTTTTAACAATTGTCAGTTGAAAGTTGAAAATAATGGAGTCAGAACGTTTTCAACAGGGATTTCCCACTTCTTTTTTTCGGCGGGTTAATAAAAAAATATTAGTTAGCCTTCGCCCTAGCAACCCAGTCATGTGATTTCACAACTTTTTTGTGTATGTCAAATGTGGACTCCATTATTATTTATCTATGATATTTCAGAAGTACCGGTAGAAAAAATTAAAACCAGCTTTACACAGTAACACAATATTCATACGGACTAACTGTAGTTTTATTTTAACTCTTAGGTATCTAATTTTAAGGAAGAATAATTGTGAATTACAAATTTAAACATTTAAAGGCGATGCGGATTGTACTTTGAGAATTCTTGAGGTATGGGTTCTTTTTGTTTATTAAATAATTTTGTGGAAGTTTTGAAAGCTATTCTATTCTCATTAAAATTACTTTTTGATAATTGCATAAAATAATTGTGTCATTTTGTTCAAGTGATTTACAATTACTAAAATTATTTCAAAAATATCTCAGTGAACGTAAAAGTGTTCAAATAACGGAGAAGTAAATAGTAATTTACTAATCATTCATGAAACAACCCAACAAATCAACGTAACAGATTTTTACTAATCAATAATTGTTTACTTTAATCAGGTAGATACAAATAACAGTGAGAAAGTTCTAAATTTTTCTAGATATTTGTAATTTAATTCAGGTATATTACACTACCAAATAACTTTATTTTTACCGCAGTATATTATTATCTAAAATATTATGTTCTGGTTCATATTTTTGAAACATCTGTTTAATTTTAAGTTTAACATTCATTGCACATTGGACTGCGCTTTGTATAAAGTATACACTATGTAAGTACACAACATTAACCAGTACAATACCTATATGTTACTCGTTTAAAGTATTAAGTATGTATAGTATAATCGTCAAGCTCTATGATTCTTTTTTCGTATACTTTTTTGTAAATCTTTTGTAATCTATGATACTGAAGTTATTGAATTAGATTGTATCAGGTATTTTCATGGAATATTTTTTACATCGATCAATATAAAAGAATGGATGTGGAATCAGAGGCATTTAGCTCGCCATCAGTGAGGTATTTTTACAATCAGTTTCCAGGTAACCGTCAATGAGTTGTTCATAAGTGTTGGTTTTGCAGTTTGCTATGACAAAATATTTTACTAGTTTCATTTTTGATTTGCACTTTTTTATTATATACTAAAACGTTACTAGCATAAATGCACCTTAAGCCCATGCATACATGTTTGACGTATTTCTGTCATAGTATGTGTATTTTCTTTATTGTAAAACTATTTTTTTCTGTGCTACATGTATTACTATAGAAAACCACTCAAATAGGCCATCTAATTATTTTATATTGACCGATGTTTGTAAGATTGGTTAATACAAATATTTGACAAAGTATTTTTAAATAAGTACTTATTGATCTGAGGTAGATGGATGGAATTAAGTATTTGTAATTATCATATGAGGAATATTCTTTATAAACACTACAATATTTTGAGGTAGATGGATGGAATATATGTGCGCCTTGACACACAAAATCTATCAATACATCAATGTGTATTATCAAAGAATAACAATCTTTTAAAAAAATTAGTTACTCTTGAATTATGATGGCAGTTAAACTTAAAACATAACTATCTTATATTTAGTTTACACAATATTAAATAAATGGCACGAAATTGTTTTTTATGTATATATATAAAGCCTAACAAATAATCTATGTACTTGAATGAGAAGCTCCGGCAGTCTTCTGGATTATTTTAAAACACATTAATATTTTATTGTAAAATTTTGTTAACGAAAAGCAAATCATAAACCTCCAACAAAGAGTCACACCCAACTTTCAGTAGAATTAGTATTTTAATAAATATTTATGTGCCTAAATTCCTTTCGATTCGTCGACCAAAATATAATATATACCCGTCTAGAAAACGATCCTCATTTGTTATTCACAGTTCTTTTGCATCTCATCATCCGAGTAATCTTCATCTTCTTGATCGCTGCTGTCTTCAATCATCTTACTTCTCTTCTCGACTCGTATTTCGTCTCTTCCGGCATCTCTCTTTTCAAAGTCACTGTATTCACTTTCCAATTTTCGGTTATTTCTATTCTGATCTGGCTGTTCATCTTTTTCCATGTCAATATCAATGATGTCTCTATTCCGTCTGATTTCCTTTTCTTTTCCTAGATCCAACACTTCATCATCCCGCATGTCTCTTTTGGCATAATGCTGATGGACTTGTTCCATGAAGTGCTGATGCAGCGGGCCTGGAGGAGGGGGAGACAGCTTACTTAAAGAGCTCAGTTGCTTTCTCTCCAGCTGAGTTCCCAGAGCATTCAACTGCGCCAGTTTGGCCGCGTGCATTGCTGATATTTGGTCCTGCGACAGTCCCATCCCAAACGTATTATCTGCCATGAATTGTAAATAAGTATCTAATATGGCGGACCCTCCTAAGGCTGCTTGGTAATCTTCTTGTTTGCCACTTAAATTTTGTGCAATGGAATCAATGCTCTTGGCGGCTATTGCTTTTATTGCTGGCACTTTTGTGATGGTGGTGTTTGAATGATGATGGTTTATTGCTAAAAGAAATAACAAAATTATCAACAATGTTTTCAAGTGGCATTAAACTTCACGTAAAACTTAACAATAAAGTGTTCATCCTTACTTGGCGGTGGGGACATGGGTAACATATCAAAGCGGTGAGGTGTAATGGTCAGGTCTTCTGGGTCATTATCTCCACACAGAGAACTTGTTTCAGAAGCTGCGGAGTGCGCACTCTTGGCATCAAGCTTTACATCTGATCTCCGAGGTCCAGTTGGAGAAGCTCTCGCTCTCAATTCTGCTGGGGATATTTTTACGCCCGCCTTCGCTAATAACCTGTTGATATTTTAACATTATTAATTAAATGTTTGACTTTAAAGAGGGGAAAAACTGTGTGTAAGTTTGGATGAGTTTTTTACCGGCTCGCTAACTCTGGATCAAACGGGCTTGGCATAGGTAGGACTGGCAAGTCTTTAGTTGATATTCCTCTGTGCTGACGAGACATGTGTGAATGCAGAGAGTTGCGGGACTTTGCGACAGTTCCACATAGGACACATCTGCAAGACGTAAAACAATGTAACAAAATGCTTTCATCATTTTATTAAATAGTAAACAGATAATGTTGTGTTATAATACCTGTAGCCCGGGCATATTGTGTGTTTGTCCTCCAGGTGTGTGCGTAATGTGTGGGCTGATCTATAGATTTTGCCGCACTTGGGACACGGCCGCGGATCTGTTGCTCTCACCCTTAGCATGTCCAAGGACCGCCGAGATACTGTTGCAGAATTATGAAGATTATAGCATCATGTTTCAAGAAAATTTTGATTGAATAATGTTGCAGAGTTTGTTCAGGAGAGTGGTGAAAGTTGATAAAGAACTTTTTTGTAAAATTTATACTCAAAAATAAGTAAGCTAAACAGTCATAGTGTACAGTTTGTGTGTGTAAAACCCCAATGAATGTCTGTGAACAATTCTTTCTGCAGTTATAGTAGACATAATCTTAGAGAATTATTAAGATTTACGAAGAAATATTATCCTTTGCAGATATGAGATTGTAAATACAGAAAAAAAAACATGGATTATTTCATCAAGTTTATTGAAATTAATAAGACCATTATTACAAAGGAGATATTGTTTTCCATATTAGAAGCTGATTGCTTACTATCTGCGTACATTATTATTTTTATTTACAATCATTATCTGTTCTATCCTAATAAAAGCCTTGTTTTATAGTACATTTAAAATAATTTATATCATATGACTCTGTCTTACAGAGGTAAGGAACATTTTGTTATTCATTAGATAATCAATATAATCTGGTAAAACCTCAGCGGTTCATCTAACTAACCTGATTGCTTATAGAACTATATTTATGGCCAAGCCGGCTTCTCATTATCATGTATAATTATTCAAGGAATACATTAACAGTCCGATACTTTAATAAGCTACTTGTATTTTAAAACTCAGTCAAAAAATATTTGGTACAGGAAATGCATCTGTTTGAATATTTACACACTACAAATAAATGCAAAGTTTCACACTGATATTTTAAAGACTACATCTTACAATGACTTCTACATGGTTAGTTAGTTACAATTTTAATTAATTATAAAAAGCACATTACATAAGAGATCTTTCATAAGTCGTGGCCGCAGCTATGTAAAATAATATTCTAGCAAGTCCAACCGCAAGTCCATTTCAGTGTTTTCATCCGGCCCCATTGCTCGGGATGCTTCGACCTCATGTGGTTACGCACGGAATTGGGATGAGCAAATAATTTTGAACACGACGTCACTGGACACAGCGGGCTGTCTTTCGGATAGTGTAAATCTATGTGATGTCTGGCCTGTGATAGAGAAACTAAGCGGATACCACACAATGGACAAGGAAAGTCCCCTTCAACTAGTGGTTGTAGTTTTTCCATGTTGCTTCTCACTTCATTTGTTATGTATTGAATCAGATCATTGTCTAGATATGGGAAATTTCTTTCATAGAGAGGGGACAAGTTCACGGATGCTGTTGATGTAAAGGGTTCATCTTTTAATGTGAAGGGAGCAGGCGAGTTTGTAGATTCAGCTTTTACTATAGGCGAGTCCCTCGGCACTGCAGCCATATCTGCAATGCCCACATTACAATGCGTTACTTTATATCATACTTAGATTTTATTTTAATACACGATGATTATAATGCCCCTTATGAAAATATATGATTACTATAGGATATGTACTAAGTAGGTGATGATATCAACATTTCAAAGACTGTTGGTATAGATTTCTTGTTTACAGAAATCCCCGTTTTGGTATGCATCAAAAATAGGTGGATACAATGACAATCAAATAATTTGAAGGCCACAAAATTATAATAAATAAGGAGTTACTTATTTTATAAAATTAGGTGGTATGAAAAAATATAGCACTATTTTTAAATCTAAGTTCCTACCTAATTCTAATAAATACAGGGTCCGAGATTGCCTTTTCTATTTGAATTTAAATTCTGCAAAGGATTGATTACCTTTCACTTGGTAGGATAAAATATAATTTATTACTTTACTGTATATAAATTATAAGATTCATATTCTTCAATGTCATTCTACAAATATTACAGGAAAACAAAATAAATACACCTATGTGCTAAATGTAGGTCTGCCTGTAAATGAAACTTGATTAATTCTTTCCATCAATATCTTTAAATGATGCTTTAATCATAGACATTTTGCACCTCACCACTTAAGCAACTGAGTAAAACCTAGTCAATAATATTTATCACATCTTAATACTGGCACTTCCACATTTTCATGATAATGTCTTATTTCCATCACACAGTTTGTAATCAGCCTTTAGTTTCCGTAGGAGAGTGTGAGTGTTGGTGCGGTGCGCAGGTGCTGCCACTAGGTGGCCTGCCTCTGTCGGATGCCGTGCGCCTGCAGCTGGTGGTTGATGAGGTAGTGCTTGGTCTTGCACTTCTTCCCGCAGTGTTGGCAGCCGTGCCACTGCTCACGGTCTGTCTGCGAGTGCACGTTGAGCATGTGCTGGCGCAGGTTGGACGTGGAGGAGTACACTCTGCCGCACATCATGCACTGGGGGCGGTAATGGGACGAGGCCGCTCCACTCATTAATGCCGCCCCTGTAACACAGAGGCGGCTATTAGTCACACATCGCTCCCCCAAACGTCTCCCTCATCACAACATGGCCAAGAATATCAAAACATTTTCAACTGTCATATGAGATGTCTATTCATAACATGCATTCAATACACCCTTTATAGATGTAGCTTAAGTACTCATGCAGAAATTAACTCTAAGATGCAATCTCACGGCACAATTTCAGGCCGTCTCTTTTCAACTTTACAGGACATCAAAAAAAAGAGATCTAGTAGGTAATAATGTGTTTCATAAAACTAAAGTATTCAATATTTTGCTATTTTAGAATTGGTAATTGAATTCACAAAAATACTTTCTGTATTTATTTAAATGATAGAATGCATGTGATCTTTACAGGTTAAAACATTTTGAACATTCAAGTTGCCATTGACCGCGCCTATTGTGACACGGATGGAGACGATGATGAGTTGGAGTCGTAAGCCTTCCTCTGCCTTACACCGTGCATGGACAACAGATGGATCTGCATGTACTGGCGGGTCTTGAACCCTTTCTGGCAGATGGAGCAGTGAAATATTTCATTCGGCGTTGAATGCAGATTTACAATATGTTGTTTCAGATTGCTGTTGTTACTGTAGACTTTTCCACACTCGGGGCACTTGGGTTTGATTTGGTTTGACGACGAATTCTCTCCAAGGTTGTTTGAGTTCATTTGATACAATGGAGGAAGAGGATATTTCCCATAAGTCTGTTCGCTGAGCATTTTCTCAATGTCGGAGCTGATGTGCTGCTGCTGTGGCCAGCTTGGAGTTGCCATTGCCATGTACGGGGCGGGCTGGGCCGCGGTGCGCGCGTCGGCCTGGCTGACTGGGGCGCTGCTGCCGCCCATCCAGTCATGTCCTGCGGCAGACGGACACCCGCATGATTATCACAACTCGCCACGGATTTCAACCTGTCAGGGCACAGTCACACTCCTTCTCTTTGGATTGCGGCAAAGGACTCAATAAATCAAAAATTTAGGAGGCCCATGCAAAAATGATTTTGTCTTAGACTAAACTGGTCGGACATTGGACAAATATTATCTTAACATATTACAAGTCAAAAATCACCTAAAGATTGTTTTAGTTATTATATTCAGCATGTAAAGATCGTGGGCTCACTTAGTTACAAATTTTTACACACATTTTCACCACTAGCCCACTGATTCGGTTTTTAGTAATTTAGATTGTACACTATGAAAGTTTTCATTGCTTCATTGAAAATACATTTTTTTCTCATATCAAATTACCCACTCATAAAATGATAATATTGAATATTTTACTTTTAATATGAAAGCATTAGTAGTATTAAATTCATGGTTTACATTTAAAATAACCAGATTCTCAGTTTTATTATTTAGGTAGGTATTTATGGTACCTATCTACATTTTTTATTCTGGCAATAGTTTTAAAAGTCAACCATGACAGCAAAAATAAATTTGACAACTCACCAAAATTGTCAGGTGTTCCATGCATTCCAGAGGGTCCCGGTAATAGACCTTTAAATAAAAATAGATTGATTTTATTACTTTTGTATTTCTTCATTATAATTATTTCAGAGCTGAATGTAAGCTACCTAAATCTGGAATGCTAAATTCCATTAAATGTTTACCTTGCAATCCAAGTAGTGCTCCAGGGAAATTTGGATTTCTCTGTGGGTCCATCATACTTCCATTATGTCCTGACATTCCCATGTCATCACAGTAATCCTGAGGTTCTTGTTTGGTGATGGATCCATGTCGTGGAAGCATGTCCATCTCAGAGTCGCTCAGAGCAGCATCAGATGAAGAATCTTCCCCGGCTGATTGGGCTTGTAATGAATTGTCTGAGTTCACTTTCTGCAAACAGAAAAATTCAAACTGTGATTAGATTTCCGAAAAACCAAATTAAACTATTGCAAAGATAAATTACATTTAGAATTCATGCCCACAAAGAGATACCCATGAATTCACACTTACACATGCTACATGTGACATTACAACATACAAACCCATTGGTTATTTCTTAATTAAGTTGTGATGAAAAAGGCAATCAAATTTTAAATGGAAAGGTTGAATTTAGCTACTTTTGTTTTGTTTGATAAGGACATCATTGGAACGAATGTTCCGTTTCTCAGCGGGCAAATGTCACACGTCTATGCTTATAACTGAGGTCCATAACAACCAATAACAAAATATTAGTAAGCCAAGTCCCTAGCAACCAGCAGTGTGACTTTACAACTATTTTATTAATGTCAAACATGGGGATTCAATTGTGTAAGCACAACCTTAGTAAATCAAAGTATTTTAAAGAGTTACAGCAAGTTAATAGTTAGTTCAGAGGTTCCCAAACTTTTTCAAGTCACGGCACCCTTTGAAATTTTGAGTTTTCTCACGGCACCCTAGTCATATAATATCGATCTGTGGTAGGTATATTTCATATTTGTTTGCGGCGCCACTCCCGCATCCCCTCCCCTATGCCTCCCGCCCATCATTCATTCCGTGCCTAGAACGTGGTCCGGCCACGTGGGTTATTTTCCATTCCATAAAATGTTTGTATTCATGTATGCACACAAGCTTCTGCTTTCGCATGAAGACATCTGGCCAGGCAAAATAGGTTGGTGAATTGCAATCCTCTTCACAAATTAAAAAAAAAAAAAAGTAAAATTTTGATTTTTAGTAGTGACTTCAGGGGTGCCTCGCGGCACCCACTTTGGGAACCTCTGAGTTAGTTGATTGATGAAATTAGACTAGAATGTTTGAATGGATTTACCATATTATTAGGGTGTGTAGTGTTGCCGATTTCTAAAGCTTGACTAAGAAGTGACTCTCTCAGATCCAGTCCATTATTCATTCCTCTCTCGGGACTCCGATGATTTTGAACAGACAACGATTCAACCCTGCAAAAAATACACATTTTAAGTACTGGATAATAAATTGAAGTACACTTACAATAAAAATAAGCTGAGCAAGTAATTATCCACTACAAAAACATATCTAATTTAAGCTGCATAAAAAGTAAAGAAATAAAGGTTCTAATGATGTTTTTAATGTCAGAAATAAATATTGGTTGGAGTAAAGGTTGGATAATCATTATTTAACTATTAGATAGATGACCTATTTCTCAACTGTGCATTGTAGAGGTCTGATGATCTGGTTCTCTTGGGTGGCGGAGGTGACTGCGCTCCGGGTTCCTTGCGGGAACGACTCCTATCCCGTGAAGTGTCTGAGTGCGGAGGCTCTGGCCATGGTAGACTTGTAGATGACTGTCAGGAAGAAATGCAAATCAAATTTCAATTGTAACATTATAATTTCCAGATACCTTCCCTGAGATATGAGAATGACGCGAAGAAAAGATATCATGGCACACAGGAATTGAGTCAATACAAAGAGGCAGAAAAAATAATTGTGACATTATCCAGCTGGCAGCTGGGTTTCTAACCAACATTTTGCTATTGGTTGGTGTGATTCCTTGACTTATAGGATGGTATGAGGCCGATCACCCATACTGTAAAAAAATGGTTCACTTTACCAATGTCACCTTTGTTTCAGGGAAGTTCGGCAAGAGTTGTAGGGCTTGTGTTCATTTGACATCAGTTTTTTATGTTGCAAGTCCACATGCGGCATGTGTAAGCGGGAAGTCATACATGTCTTCTTGTGGGACCACATTTAATATGAATCTTAAATGTAATATGCTTGATTTTCTGGTACCGGGTTTTGACCGTGGTCCATGTTTTTTGCTTGTCTTCTTCTTTTTTCTTTTTATTCTTTCTTGAAGACTTTCAGCTTACGTTTCGTCTCCTCTGTGGGTAACTTCTTCGGAGTTCTACTCGCTACTGTAGTAGTGAATGTAATATATCTTTACAATTTGGATTATAGATTGGTAAAGACCTCAGTCACCTAGACCTGTGACACCACCCCATCAAGGGGAAATTAGAATGCTCTGACTCCGTAATCCAAATTGCGCACACATAGTCATTATCTGAGAATTCTTATCGAAGGAGACGATTACATTGAATTTATGGTGATTAGACATACTCATTTAAAACATACAAATGTCCAAGATGTGATGGGCAGACAACGTCGAAGCCCACGCCAAAGTTCTGTGAGTGAGAGGACCATAGAGGGAAGCAGCGCAAGACAAAGAGTCCTGGAGGATTGTGGTGCGGGAGGCCCTGAGCCTTCAAGGCTTCTGAGCCGAAGAAAGTAAAGTAAAGCAGACATACTCACTGGTGAGACTTTGTGTTCCTGGTTGTTGATGGGAGGCATGCCGGGAGTGGGCACGTCTGCCAGCCCCCGCACCTGCAGCATCTGCGCAGCCTTCAGGAAGTCCCCCAATTGCTCCTGACCTATGTGGACTTCCCCGTTGTACATGAACCTGGCAACACATTAACGAATGCAATTACTCATTAAAATGATAATAATAACTTATTTATTTATACAAAAACGCCTTTTCACATTACATTTGTACACATAAGGTATTCAACTTGGTAATAAAATGTTTTTTTTTTTTTGTGCACAACAGGTTTCCCTAATTATAGTGCACCCTCTCAGCCATCAACACGCTGGGAGAAAATCTCTGATTAAATTTTTAAATCTATTTAAATTATATTGCAGTAGAATATATCTATATTAGAGATAATACATGTGTGTCTGAGCTAGGAAATCCTGTGTCTCAGGCGTGTTATATCAAAGTAAAAAGAAATAAACTTAAGTTGTATGTAAACACAGAGCTTTCTGATTTACTGTTAATTTCATATTACTTTAAAGGCAATAGACTTGGCACAAATTTAACAAAAATTATGACATCACACACCTTACTTGGAAAAAGGCAAATAAATATTTTGTTATTGTCACATGCTGTTCCTTGACTTATAGGTTGGTATGCGGCTGACCACCCATGCTGTAAAAATGGTACACTTTGCCAATGTCACCCCTGTCTCAGGGAAGGACGGCAAGAGTTGCAGGGTGTATGTCCATTTAAGATTTGGTTTTTATGTTGTAGGTTCACATGAGGCATGTGCAAGCGCGAACTTGTACGTGTCTGGTTGTGAGAATGCATGTAATGTGAATCTCCAATGTAACATATCCTTGCAACTTAGATTAGATTAGATTAGATTAGACATAGATGTGTGACGTTTGTCCATTATTTTTTTCGCTGCTTCTGTCTGTACCGTAGAGAAAATTTCAGTAATAAAGGATGGGATCGAGGAATCCCTACTTGTATGTTGGGAAATCTTCCAGCATTCGCATCTTTGTTTTTCGTACCCAAACTTCCTCATAAATAGCCAATCATATGTTATTGTATCAAATGCAATCATACTGTGAGTGGGCGTACCTACTTATTTCTAAATGCTAAAAGTACAACTATTCAGTAAGCAATTAGTAGTTTAAAATGCCCCATCATTTAGTAGGTTTAAATTTTTTTAAATTAGTATTAATAACATTAATAGGATGATTTATTTGGTGTACGCTGTTTTTGTGTGCATTACACCTCAAGAACCCTCTGCGAGCTTGGTGTTGCTATAGAAAGCGCCAATTCTCAATCAAAATCCAGTTGCTGTAAGCCTGGATGGACTTTTGGTGGCCAGTCTTTGGTCACATGTAGCAATTCGGGACCTATTTATTTTTAGGGTTAAAAGGGCCGACCTCACACCACCCATTTTCAATTAAAGTGGGGGTTTTCCAGCTCCCAGTAGGGCTGGTTCTTATTTCTTGTGAAAGCTGAGTACACCTTGCCGGTATTTATTTTGGGTTTGAAATATACACTGAAACGGGAAATCATTTTTGACATGCCTCGGTGGGGATCGAACCCTTGCTCTCGGTATGGAATAGAAATATTCTACCAAGTGAGCTATCGACCGGACTTTTTATGAGCTTGGTCGTCACTGTGCGTATCTTTAAAAAATACACGACAGAAACATCTTTACAAAAAATCTCTTCCCTGATTTGAGAGGACCCTTGATGTGTGAGACACACACAAAAATGGCGCTCTTTAATTATGTGGACTTTCTAAATAAATTATCCTTGTATATATAAATACAAAGCGCCAATTCTCAAGCAAGATCCAGTTGCTGTAATTACAAAAATCCCAATTGTTCATTCCAAAAAACTAGTGGACCAAATACATAGTAAGCTTATCTTACTACAAGAAGGTTTTGACTTATTTTATTGTGAGTCCTGTTTAGACCTTCCGACGTAAATAACCACTCGGGAGAAAGTTTGTCTTCTTTTTGTAAGTTTTTTTTAGACCTTGCAATGTTTATAACCATTCGGGAGAAAGTATGTCTTTTGATTGTGATTCCTGTTTAGACCTTGCAATGTTAATAACCACTAGGAATAAAGTTTGTCTTGTGATTGTGATTTAGTCGGGAACTCACCTAAGCAAGCTCTCCATATCCTTCTGCTGAATGTCTCTGAGGATGACGATGGGATGCTGGCAGGGGTTGGCCTTGAGCAGTTTCCGGAAGTAAGGGCTGCAGGCGGACAGGACGACCTTGTGCGCGTTGAACGAGCAGCCGTCACACGCCAGCGTCACGTCCACAAAGTCTTCTTCGTCGCGCAGGTGCCGGAACGATGAGAGGATGGCCGAGTGGAAGTCGTTCCAACGCAGCGAATACTGCTGCTCCGACGGCCCTGGAAATTACAAAAATAATGTTTTAAAGGATTTATCCTTGAATATACCGAAGAGGAATCATGATATGGAGTTGAATTTTGAGCACAAGCATCAAAAGGATATAAAATTAGCCATTTGTTTTACCTAATTGTTGTTTTGCTACCTAGGTATTTAAGTTATATGATTAGTTTTACAAAGTACTCCCCAATTAAGATATTGTTAGGAACTACCTATGAGTTTGTGTGCACCTACATGCATCTAGGTACGTGCGCCTAAGCACGATGGTTTGTGTGGAATAATCTGTAAGTGTGTGGAAAAATCCATTATAATAAATAAAAAATCATAACAATATGGATGAGTTTTTTCTTGACGGACAAACGTCGCATGTGTATGTGACTAGGATCCTTTGTAAGTTCGCGCTTGCACATGCTGCATGTGTACATACAAAATAAACCAAACCTCACATGAACATAAACTTTGCTACTTCTGCCACCCCAGAAGCCACGATTTTACAGCGTGGGGGTCACCCTTATATCAACTTATTGGTAGGGACTGGAAAAAAGGGGTGTTATTTTTTGCGAAATTCGCGTTATTTTTTTGGGAAATTCGCGTTATTTTTGATCAAAAACAGGGAAATTCGCGTTATTTTTCATGATAAACGGGTAGATTCGGTGTAATTTTTAGGGTTGATTTGATCGAAATAAAAGTTTATGTAATTGCAAAACTATAGATATTACTAATATTTACAATTTATTATAGAAACAACAATATGTACCTTAAAAAACAATGAATAAACAACATCTGAATCAATACGAGTTACAACTTACAAAAAACCATTGATTAAAAAAGTATTAATATTTCAATGACACTCCGAATACCCTGCAATATCCTTTTAAAATATTTAATTTTTGTGCATTTAGTCTCTAGATGAGGGTTATCTACTTTTTTTGAGGGATGTTGGCTTTTATGAAAGCCTCAAGTTGTGCTCTTGGCTAATCCAGCAGCAGCTTCACTCCTTGATGTATTTTCCTTTATTGATGTCACGATTCAAGTCTGTTTGGATGTCCAGGACAGTTCTGCTTATCATTTATTTTTTTAATAAAACAGATTTGTGAATAGGAATGCAATTCACCAACCTACTCTGCCTGGCCAGAAACAGGTATTAATATCATTAATGAAAAAATCATTACGAGTATTGTTTATTTTAATTAATTATTAATTTATAATTACCCAATTACATTTGTTACACCAGGGTCAAATTTATGGTCAAATGACCCAGGCGGGGATCGAACCCCGCGTCTAGCGTTCTAGCGTGTTTTAACGTTGAAAGATCAGCCCACTTAGCCCCCTCGACTATAACACCGACCATTTTCCCTGTGCTTTGCACCTTGCAAAGGGTTTTCGCAGTAATCTTTTCTTTCCCACAAAATAGTTGCGTTGCAGAAGCGACATTTAACAACTTTTTCGCACAATCTCTACCAAAAGTACTAAAATTCGCGATATTTGCGTAAAACCTCAAATTTCGCGTTATTCGCGTAAAAACATAAAAATTCGCGAATAAATTCGTTTTATCGCGATCGCGAAATTTTCCAGTCCCTACTTATTGGTCAAGGAACTTGAACGAAAAACCAAATATTTGTTTGCCTATTCCCTGGCATCCCAACCATGTTATATTTTTTGTCTTTGAAATTTATGCGGAGTCAATTTGAAAATTCATACCTAACTGCATTTGTAGACAACAATAAAATCGGAATTAGAAAACGACATAATCTACGTGGTATAAAAATAGCAGGAGAGAGCACAGCATTACAAACTTTTTCTGTAACATGCTTCATAATAATAATATTATTATTACACAATATTATTTTCTCCTCTGCATGAAAATTCTCATGGGCGGGGTTAATTCGAATAACAGCAAGAAAATAATTAATTCCAATTTGAATTTCTGGACACACATATTTATTTCAGTCTGTACCTACTGGGTAAAAGTTTTTCAATGAGGTCGCAACATTTTTGAATTTGGAACTTTTTTCTCGGGGAGACAACGTCTTTTTAAGGTTTTAAGTTTTTCAATGAGGTAGGAACACTTTTGAATTTGGAACTTTTTTTCCCGGGGAGACAACGTCTTTCTATGAGGTTTTTCAATGAGGTAGGAACATTTTTGAATTTCGAACTTTTTTCTCGGCGGGACAACGTCAGTCTTGTATGGCGCTGCCGTTCTTAGCAACCAATAACAACATATTTTTATGACGTTTCCCTAGCAACCCGTCTGGGTGACGACACAATATTGTCTATGCCAATTCACGTGCGCACCTCATTAGAATTAAGTACCTACCTACCTACAAGTCATATGTGACTAAGCTAACTAAACTAAGTAATAATTTTGAAGTTTGTGGCCATTTTTTTTAGCAGTCATGTGATTTAAGTAAAATTGAGTTATAACATATTAGTCAATGGTTACACATGTCTGTACATTTAATTTTTATCCTTCTTATTTTAGTATTAAATATATTTCGGTGTTATTCACACACAGTAAATCCATGGCTTAGCTGCCACCTGACGTGAATTTTGTATACAAGAAAAACTGTGATCCATTAATCAGCTGAAGATCACATCTATAATATCTATCCATAATCTAAGTTGCAGAGATATATTGACATTTAAGGCTCTCAAATGCATGCCCACAAACAAACACGTGTAGTTCGCGCTTACAAATCGCTGCCTTAGTTCTTGTTTATCGTATACGCCATTGAGAAAATTTTACATGAGCAATGTTTGCATGTGTACTGGACCAATGTGTCTTATGAAAACAAGAAATTTATTTACAAAATATTTAAAAGAACTCTCACATTATCGAGTTTTACGGTTTTTCTTAGATCAGATTGTGTAGAATTTGATTCATAAGACAACTGCATGAAAAAGTCATATTTGACAAGATTGGCGTATACGATAAACAAGAACTGGGGTAGCGAAATGCTGAATGTGTACTTACGAATGAAATCCAAACCTCAAATGAACATAAGCCCTACAACTTTTGCCGACCTTTCCTGACACAGGTGTGACATTGGCAAAGTGAAGCATTTTTTACAGTATATTTTATTTTACAGCATATTTTATTTTACAGCCTCATACCAACCTATAATTAGTCATGGTTTGTGAATAACACTGTATGAGTTATGGCTAGGGACTGGAAAATAGTGGTGTTATTTTTTGGGAAATTCGCGTTATTTTTTTGTGAAATTCGCGTTATTTTTGATCGAAAACAAGGAAATTCGCGTTATTTTTAATGATAAACGGGGAGATTCGGTAGATTTTTAGGGTTGATTTGATCAAAATAAAGGTTTATATAATTGCAAAACAAAAGATATTACTAATATTTACAATTTATTATAAAAACAGCAATATGTACCTACCTTCAAAAACAATGAATAAACAACATCTGAATCAATACGAGTACCTACCTAACTTACAAAAAACAATTGATTGAAAAAAGTATTAATATTTCAATGACACTCCGAATACCCTGCAATATCCGTTTAAAATATTTAATTTTTGTGCATTTAGTCTCTAGATGAGGGTTATCTAATTTTTCAAGGGATGTTAGCTTTTATGAAAGCCTCAAGTTGTGCTCTTGGCTAATCCAGCAACAGATTCACTCCTTGAAGTATTTTCCTTCATTGATGTCACGATTCAAGTCTGCTTGGATGATCCAGGACAGTAAAAAAAAATAAAAAAATTAGGCTGATTTATTTGGTGAGCGCTGTTTTTGTGTGTATCACACCTCAAGAGCCCTCTGCGAGATTGGTCGTCGCTGTAGAAAGCGCCAATTCTCAAGCAAGACCCAGTTGTTGTAAGGCTGGATGGACCTTTTAATGACCGGTCTTCGGTAAAGGTTGATGAATTTTTCAACCCAGCGAAGAGAAAATTTGAAAATATAAAAAGGATTTTTTTTTGCTCCGCCGGGATTCGAACTCACAACCCTCCAGTTACGAAGTCGAAGTGTTACCACTTTGCCACCTCGGCTATAACACCGACCAATTTTCCTGTGCTTTGCATATTGCAAAGGGTTTTCGCAGGAATCTTCTCTTTCCCACAAAATCGTTGCGTTGCAAAAGCGATACATGACAACTTTTTCGCACAATTTCTACCAAAAGTACGTAAATTCGCGATATTTGCGTAAAACCTCAAATTTCGCGTTATTCGCGTAAAAACATCAAAATTCGCGAATAAATTCGTTTTATCGCGATCGCGAAATTTTCCAGTCCCTAGTTATGGCAGTTAATCAACACGTAGCAGAATATTATCCAATGGCACATTTAACTAAAAACATCATAACGCCACCTAGGTAAAACTGAATAAGTGCTGATTCACTGATTTGAGAAATCGTGTATTAAACATTTTATTGGGTGTATGTTCTCATAGTAAGTAAGTGAATTAATTATAGGGCAATGCATGAGCATGCAATGCATGGCAACTTCTAAGCCAGAGGATTATCACACTAATGTAGTGTTTTCTTTCATAGAAAATAGGAAAAAAGGGGCATGTATCTAAGAAACCCATGTTATGTTAATATGTCACCGTTTAAAGTGGCACCTTAGATCTGGATGCATCTTTGTTGATCTCAAGAATTATTTTAAATTGATTTGAAAATAAGGCGTCCTCTTTTGTTTAACTGCAAACAATCATACGAAAGCTTCGAATACTATAAAAGCTCACACATAAACTGAAAATCAGAATTTCGACCGAAAGTATCCGGAAAACATACACTTTAAAATGGACTACATTTTCAAGGCATAACCAATCGTAGTCCAATGGTTGCCGCCTTGCACTTTTTTTTAAATAGATTTCTGACGACGAATGCAATTCGCCAGCCTATTTTGCCTTGTCAGAAACATGTATTAACATTATAATTAAGGAAAAGGAGGGAAGGGACGACCAAGAAAAGTATGGAGTGATCAGATTGAGGAGATTGTGAAAGAATGGGTTATACAAAGTGAGCGTTAAAGAAGAAAATGTATGAAAAAGGTGATGGATATGAATGAATTGAAAGAGGTATGTAAGGATAGGAAAAAATGGAGGCAGCTCTGCAGAGTCTACCCCTAGCGGAATGGCGACGGAGTAACAGTTACAGAATGGATTATTTATTAATAATTACAACAATTATTGTCGATAGGACACGGCGCAAGCGAGGTTTTGAACTTGCGTTTTTTTTTTAATAACGCAAATTTGAGTGCCAACGCTTTATAACTCGACCATACCAGCGACAACTTTAAATCAGACGAGATATTGTTGAATTGGAAGAAAAGCTCAAAAATAAGCATTTGTGTTCCTAAATCGAGATCGATCATAAAGCTTCAGCAACTAAAAGCAACCACTTCGACTCCGAGTCACACAAAAACAGCGTTCACCAAATAAATCATCTTATTATTTCAATATACATATTTAAGAATGCAATTCACAAATTGACGGATTGTTGGTTTCATATAGCTTGCGAAAAGGTAACTAAGTCGATGATATGGTCAAGCGGCTAAGGGGCCGTCCATAAATTACGTCATCGATTTTGGCCGATTTTCGACCCCTCTTACAATCATCCTATAGTCATTATCTAATGACCCCCCCTCCCCCTCTTGCTGTAATAATGGATGAGCTTAATAATTAATAATGTTATATTACTTACATAATATTTTGTATATTTTGTAGAAATTGGTATTTACAAGAACGACGTCACTTTTGGTACTCGTACATCATTTGCCATCATCCGCAGACCAGACTCCCCCCCCCCTTAATGCGAATGACGTAATATATGGACAGCTCCTAAGGGGTTGACACTCGAACAAGTATTTTTGAAAATGGCGCGTTCAAATCCCTTCGTTTCCTATTGACGATAACTTTGAACATTTTTCAGCAGATGTCATTGGTTAATTACTTTTTTTAAGTAAAAAAATATGCATTGACGATGTTAATACCTGTTTCTGGCCAGGGGTGGAGGTCTCATCACCACGGTAATTCTTACCTACCGAGTATCGGTAATATTTGTATGAAGACCTGTCAATCCAAGACGGCCCCAAGTGAACAGCTGATTAGTCTTCATACAAATATTAGCGATATTCGGTAGGTAAGAATTACCGTGGTGATGAGACTTCCAGTCCAGGCAAAATTGCTTGGTGAATTGGATATCTCGTCGGGAAGTTCAGAGGAAAAGGAAGAAAGGAAGTTAAGAGGAAGTTATCTAAAAAATAATAAGAGGTAGGACTCACCAGGTTCGGCAGCCATTGCTGACAGCATGGAAGGCGTCAGTGCTGCTGACGGTCGCGCCCAGGGCGTCAGCTTCACGACAGAGACACTTCCCCTGGGCTGGTGGGCCTCTCGGGCGCTGGCGGAGACGGAGTAGGCCACGGCTCCGTGCTGCTGCAAGGCATTGGCTCCTGCTTCACAAACCACCTCTACAGTACATCAACTTGTATCACTTCCCTTTACAATTTGCACGAACGTATCAACGAGGGAAAAATCACTTTTGTTTTTAATGCGTATAAAATATATTATTGTGTAAATATTATTGAAAATATCATTCTTGTTGAGTTAAAATTTTTGTATTATTGAACCTATAGGAGAAAAAAATGTTATGAAAAACTCAAAATACAGTAAAATATGGACCAATAAATAAACATCCCCAAGCATCATGCGTGAAATAAAGTAGGTACAGGAAAATTCTTCCCTTCATTTTTTTTATTTAAGTATTAGGTTGACGCTTAGAAACGATTATAATACTGGCCCTTAGACAATCAGTGAATTGAATAATTTTGAAAATATAATGCGTGCCTATTTTACAAAGCGTTGTTTTTTTGCTTTGAAGAATGCCCGTGATATCACACGGTCCGGTTTTGGTTGTGAAATGTATGGGATCGCCGGACAAACTACGCCGGATCGTGTGAAAGCTTACATACTTCTCCATACACAACGAGGCTTCCTATACGGAGATGGACCGGATTGTGTGAAAAGATAAACTAAAACATAAAATTAAGTTTTTTAATCGATTATTGTTAGCTTAATTTTTTTTTTCTAATTTAGTCCGGTCGCTTGCTCAGTTGGTAGAGTGCTTGCATTCCATGCCGAGAGCTCGGGTCCGAATCACACCGAGGGTGTCAGAAATAATTTCCCGTTTCGGGATTTATTTCAAACCCAAAATAATATACCGACAAAGCTTCCTCAGCCTTCACAAAAAATGAGTACCAGCACGCTTGGAAGCTGAGTAACCCCTACTTCAGCTGAAGTGTTTGGCGTGAGGCCAGCCCCGTTACCCGTAAAAAATAATAGGTGCTACCCCTTCGGGAAAAACGCGACAAGACTTTACACTATAATATGTATCCTAGTAAGTCCAGTCGATAGCTCAGGTGGTAGAGTGCTTGCATTCCATGCCGAAAGCTCGGGTTCGAATCCCACCGAGGGTGTCAGAAATGATTTCCCGTTTCGGTGTTTATTTTCAAACTCCAAAATAAAATACCGGCAAGGTTTACTCAGCCTTCACAAGAAATGAGTACCAGCACTCTCGGGAGCTGGGAAACCTCCACTTCAACTGAAGTGATTGGCGTAAGGCCGGCCCCCTTACCTGTAAAAATAAATAGGTTCAACTCGCCACATGCTACCCCTTCGGGGATAACGCGGCAAGAAGTTACGCTACATGTGTAGTTTAGTTGCGTTTTTTTAGTTGCGTTTGCGTAGTAACCTTTTTCGTTTGTATTTGAATTGGAAAAACACTAAAAAAAGCTGTTCCTTTTTTGGGCTGCATTTCTGTAAATGAGTGTAGCTAGGTACCCTTGTGGGGGTAGATGGTCCGATAATGGACATTTTGCGTCTTATCGACCCTCCCAGCTTGTTTTTGGTCGCTGGCGGAATTAGGCCACCGCTCTTGCAATAATATTATTCCTTCTGCCTTCTCCGCCCTGCATATCGTAACCCACTTCTTGGTTCTTGCACAGAAGAAACTACCCCCGGGAGGGATGAAAAGCAAAAACAATATTTTAAGTGCTCGTATTTGTGTGTTGAATTACTATATATAAACATCCTCCATCTTATAACCTTTTGATTGATATTGTTATCATAAAACTGTGTCCATTTGAAAAACGTTACTAAGTTTAACTTAGTGTAGCTTCTTCGCATTTATTTTTACAGGTAAGGTAGCCGGCCTCACACCAATCACTTCATCACTACCGTTCAAATATTAGGTACATATTTTAATCTCAGTTTAATGCTACAAAGCTACACATTTACTGTAACTTCTTGCCGCGTTTTCCTCGAACGGGTTGCATGTGGCAAGTGGAACCTATTTATGTTTACAGGTAAGAGGGCCGGCTTTACTTCAACCACTTCAGTAGAAGTGGGGGTTTCCCACCTCCCGAGGGGACTGGTATTAATTTCTTGCGAAGGCTGAGTAAACCTTGCCGGTATTTTATTTTTGGGCTTGAATAAACACCGAAACGGGATATCATTTCTGACGCACTCGATGGGATTCGAACCCGGGCGCTCGGCATGGTAAGTGCAAAAAAATATTATCAAATATGTAAATCTGCGAGGTGCATCTAAAGCTTATCTAAAATATGTCTATCTACCCAAAACGTAAAGTAAAATAGTGTGCCCCTATGTGTCATGAATAAGTGCAAATAAATAGAAGTGAGATACACAGTCACTTAGCTAATTCCGCGAAAAATGGTCATGGTTGCTGATTTTCTGTGTATTTAAAAAGTGCATGAAATCTATGGAAATATCGTATTTTTATTTAGATTACTTAAGTCCCCTGATAGTGACAAAACTTATTACATAGGATTTTGTTCGTGTGAGATTTTGAACATATTTGCGTAGGTACCTATAGCTATACTAATAGGTTGGTATGAGGCTGTTCCCAAGCTGTAAAAACTTGGTTCACTTTTGCCAATGCAACCGATTTTCAGGGAAAAGTGGCAGGATAAGCAAAGTTTATGTTTAAGTGAGGTGTTTTTTTTGTAGTGCACATGCAGCATTTGCAAACGCACACTTACACTATGTACCTATATACGAAGATGTTTTTCTTTACATGATAAAAGAGCGCCGTTTTTGTGCGTGTCACACCTCAAGGACCCTCCCAATCGCGAATGGGATATTTTATTAAGGATCTGTGCGTGGGCGTGCATTAAATATAGGCTTTAAATGTCAATATATCTTGACAACTTCGATTCTAAAATATAGACTCGAGTATAATCCAAAATATTACAGAGCTCTAGCATACCACCATACTATGTATTTTTTAAAACAGTAGAAAGTTTGTAATAAATATGCGACAGACACCGTCACTGGAGCATTCATGACTAATATGTAAGTTTATTATGTTTTGTTATTAAAAAATTGTCAATGTTCTGTTGGTGCCTTTACTAATAAATAAATACCAACAACAATCAAGTTGGAGTCTAAATGGAGAAGTCCAATGGGATCAGGATATTCCACCTGCAATAATCAAGAACTACTAACGACTCCAGTCTAGAAAGAATATGATACTTCAAAGGAGTCTAAACCCGACTCCCGAGTACCTAATTATATAAAAGGGATGAATGAAAGTCAACTGAAATATCAATACTTTAAAGGTAGGTAAAACTAAATAAGTGACATATTAAGCTAGCATGTGTTTCTCAGATACATGTAACTTTTTTCTTATTTGTACGAGAAAACACTATAAAATTGTGAAAATCCTGTAGTTTAGAACTTTTTCATGAGCATTACATTAGATTTCGTTCACTTTCTATGAGAAGTTACACCCAATAAAAGGTTTTATCCACGGTATTTCAAATCAGTGAATCAGCACGTATTCAGTTTTACCTTTAATGTGGCGATATTTTAATCAAAAGGTTTGGACTGGGATTAACTAAGAATGAACTAGGTGGACTAGGTTAAACTAAGGTTTGAACATCAATAGAAAAATATACAACTGGACAAGAGATCAATGAAAAATTCGGCTGCTATACCTAATGAGAAGACTGTTAGGATAATTGACTTGGCCACAATGACTTTATGGAAATTTAGATAAAAACCGATAGGCCAGAATGATGATATATTATAATAAATAATAATATTAGGATGATTTATTTGGTGAGCGCTGTTTTTGTGTGTATGGTGTATCACACCTCATTATTCCAATGGATCTCAAGGTCTAATCTAATCTAATCTAATCTAATCTAAGCTGCAAAGATATATATCATTTAAGATTTATACTAAATGCATTCCCACAAGCAGATATGTATAATTTCGCGCTAACACATGCCGCATGTGGACCTACAATATAAAAACCCAATCTCAAATGAACATAAGCCTTGCAACTCTTGCCGTCCTTCCCTGAAACAGGGGTGACACATTTATTCTACACATATATCTACATTTATTGAAATTTTATCAACATCATGACTGTTTGTTTCCTAAATAAATAAATAAAAAATAAAAAAGAGCCCTCTGCGAGCTTGGTCGTCGCTATAGAAAGCGCCAATTCTCAAGCAAGACCCAGTTGTTGTAAGGTTGGATGGACCTTTCAGTGACCGGTCTTTGGTAAAGGTTTATGAATTTTTCAACCCAGCGAAGAGCACATTTGGAAATATAAATGGTATATTTTTGTGCTCCGCCGGGATTCGAATCCACAACCTTCCATTTACGAGTCCGAAGTGCTGCCACTGGACTACGGACCGCTCCAAGAAATGATATCGCTTGTATAATTATTACGCTCTCGTGAGTACAACATTATAAAGAATAGTACACATTGGTAAGTGAGATGGTTATAGAAATACGCAACGCAGTTTATTTTGGTTTCTCAGCGAAGTGGGGTGAATCACTCCTACTTGTTTACTGCGTAGACGCTTTCAACTCATTACAACTGATATAAGAATTTTAATTATATTTTAAAATTACTCAAAACGCGAGATGAATGTCGGGAATTAAATCAAGGTTGTATGTAGCATTGCATAATCGTTACAAATGCCGATTTCTGTTTTTAGAACGGAATAAAATTTTCATTTTAGTTTTCCTTTCAAGACTGTTTTTCTTTCTTTTGAAAATATAAGGTTTCTCTTTTATTATTATCGAAGATGTGAGTAACCTTACCAACTTTTAATAAGAATATTAATAGCAAAATATTGCAAAGCAGTAAAAACAAAAGAAGGAGGTATTCTATTACAATTTTTAAAATGTAAGTTTTATAACTTTTAAAAGTAACAGAAAAATTATAAAAGCTTCTCGATATAGATGTTCTTTATAATTTGACAAATGAGGAGGGGTTTTGTAAGTTTATCAGAAATTATAAAAAAAATGAACTTTTTTTTAAATAACATAAAATTAAGTAGAGTATATAATTATTAAGTAGAGTATAGAATTAAGTAGAGTATAGAATTATATAATTAATGAATGAGAGAAAAATTATAATGAATGAAATATGTATATATATATACCTAGCAGGCGTGTGCATAGGGTATACTAGATTTCAAAATAAATATTTTCTCCGATTACTTTCAAATAACTCATTTGAAATTGACTGAAGTGCTAAGGATAGCACCAATCGAACATAAATTTTTAATTTTAAATCTCAATATCAAGTTTAAATGTGTTTTATACCAAATATTGCCTACCTATTAGGCGCATGTGCCTGTATGGGATGCACGCCCCTGGTACCTAGATCCTTTGATGATATTCGATGACGAAAACAGAATCAGCCATGAATCAGCACTACAAAATTGTTCACTAGAATTTTCTATATCAAAATATCACGAAATAAGAAAAGTTTGTACACACATTGGGTTGGAACACGAGTATGAAAACTTTTCATTCTGAGCTGGCAATTTTATAAATATGACTCCACGTGAGATTACTGGGTTTATAAATAACAACGCAAAACATCACGCGTCTCAATTTGTAACTGAACTTATCTGGCCATTCAAAATCATTCAATGCAAAAACAACAAAAAATGCGATCACTCAAAGACAATTTCTCAGCACAATATTTTTGCAACAAAAACTTAACAAGTGAATTGAAGATTTTTTTATTGCAAATTATTTTCTGTAGTAAATTGCAAGACGCAATCAAGTGCACAGATTTGAAGTGAAGTGAAAACAATGAAGTCAGATAGAAATCAATACGATGTCCATCATGAGCGGCGCACCAAGCAAAACGTCGGGGAGAGATGCAGCCTCTCGGTGCACCGATGCACCCCCTCCCTCCTACTTACATCACACCCCAGCTTACAAATCAAAATCAAACAATTCACTGATTAAGAAAAACACTAGTGTATTAAAATTAAATAAGATTGTTTTTTTAAGGTTTTGTTTAAACGTTGATTTTAAAGGGAGGTTTATTTGTTGTTGTTTTTTTGTTTTTGTTTTGGGTGCAGTTTTTTTTTTTTTTGCGTATGCAATTGAGGGTATGCAGGAGGTGCTGAGTGTAAACAAACCCCGTCGTGTTTAGTTGCGGCGTTTGTGCGCGGCGCGGTTGTGCGTTTGGCGGACTGTGCGGAGAACAGTCCTCTCGCGCGAACTTCCCACTGGTAAGTGCGAGCGTGGACTGTGCGCTCGGCGTGCGGCGTGCGCGCTCCGGCGTCACAGCTGCAGCGAAACGAGAAAAAACCAACGCGCTCGCTCGCACCCGAAATAAATCGCAATCCCTCGGTGCGCGGCGGGGGGATGGGAGGGATGACGTTTCTCTCTCTCTCTCTCACTCGTTCTCTATTATTTTTGCTTGTTTTCCGGCGTGGATCAGAAATAAACGCCGGTATAGTACTCGAGTACGCGCTAACACGCCCAAACTATAATGTGGCTGCTCGATACTGCCCCCCCCTGGCGTGCCCCCTCACGCCCCCCGTGCGGGGCACACGTGGGCCGCGGGCTTGCATGATTTGCATATGATTAAGCTTGCACTTTGGTCCATTCATAATTTACGCACTCACGCAGCATCCCTCTCATCTCGCATGTTATGAATACCTATAGCTACGTCACGGCGTTTTGTTTACTACGTTGGTATTTTTCATACACGCTTCGCGGAAAGCCCACGCATGTATCGGGTTTTGTTTATATATCAACGCGTGAGTAAACACCGCGCTATGTATCAATTTTATTAATGCATTATGTATTATCATCACAATTAGGTACTCTCTCATCAAAGAAAAAATAATTCATTTCAAAATTTCAAGCCGGTATGATTAAAGTAAAAACCATCTTCGAATAGGTACCTACACAATTATTTAACTTAAAAAATAATCTCAATCGTTTTCATGTAACGCTCCCAGTGTCCCACTAAGGGTGGCCAGAACCTCTGCAGAGTCTCTTTCACTTGCACATATTACATACTATCGGGTAACGTAACTATTACAAAAATAGGTTCATGCAGGACCTTTGAAGTAGCATCAGGCCGATACCATCACTCAGTATGTGTATTGGCATGTAAGCAAGGGTTGCAGTTGCTTATTGTACTGCCCCAGCTCCCCCTGGAGGGGGGGAGGGGGGGTGCAGTCCTCCCCCCCACCCCCTGTCACGGGGCGGCACCGCACAACAGACACTCTCGCTTTTCATACGCCATAAAAGGCGCCCCATTTCCACTGAAAAATAAACCTGAAAACAAAATGCACGCACGTGATGCAGACAATTCTTTTCAACGGGAAATGTCTGCTTTGATGTTAGTTAGTATTGTAGTTAGTTTTATGTACTTAATTTGAAAATTTATCATCTAAGTATATTATGTTACAACTGCATATTTTTACATTTTCTCTTGCAACAAAAATTTGAACAGTTTTTGAGAAAAACTTGTACAATGCCATTAATTGATGAGGCATTAACTAATGACCCTTCATTTTTAAATAATTAAAAATGCAAAATTAATTTTGTGTGGTTACGGGGTGAGTAAAATTTAAACATGTAGTACTACCGGTTTAAACACTGTTAAGGAAAAAAAATACTTTCAGTTATACGGCGGACAAAAATCGACGATTATACCTACTAACATTTGATTCATTTTTAAAGTTGAATCTTTTGATTTTAAAATAGCACATTCTTTTTACTTTTATCCATGTTCTTTCAGGTAAAATCGAATAAAAAATATATTGAATAAAAGGACGATTCTTTACATACTTTTCCTGAATTGAAGAGCAGCCATAAAACAGTTATTTATCGTTGCCCTTTTGATGGATAATTGAGTTTTACAAGTACCCACGTCAATAAATTACTCGTACATGAGTTATTGGCGGACATTGGCCGGTCGTGTACCTTCGGAACCCAAAGTATACAGCACCATCTTTAAACTCAACCATAGCGTTTTACTAAAAATGTATACAAGTTAAAACGCTCACAGCATACGCATTTTTAGTTTACTATATTTTTTGGTTGAGTTTACGCGTAGAGTTTTATTCTTGGGCTACAGTTTGCTACGCTCGCTCGTAGCTCGGCTGCTATACATTCTACGCAGAGAGATGCGTAGCTAGATGAAACGCACGCGCGATTTGTACTCGCGGCCGTTGGCGTAGAAATATTATGGCGTAGAGAAGTTGCCACAGCGTTCATACTTGCGTACATATTGCGTACTTGCATTTTTTTTTTTTAAGAAATCCTGTGCGGGAGACTCCCTAGATTCTAGAGACTCTAGGGTTCTATGACACTTGTTGTAGTGCCGCAGAGGTGTACGAGCTTGGTCGTCGCTACAAAGCGCCAATAATCAAGCAAGACCCAGTTGCTGTTTGGCTGGATGGACCTTTGGTGACCGGTCATTGGTAAAGGTTTATGAATTTTACTACCCAGCGAAGAGCAAATTTGAAAATATAAATGGTATATTTTTTGTGCTTCGCCGGGATTCGAACCCACAACCTTCCCATTCAGAGTCCGCAGTGTTACCACTGAGCTACGGACCGGTCAAATTTTATATTTTTAAACACCAAAATTGAATTCGTTTCTCAAATGAGTGAAAAAAAGTATGGAAGTGTATATATCGAGCTTTAAATTATGTCATTATTGAGAATTTTACATTAGGTATTACAGTGCTATTTATTCACTACGCATTTGATCCACAGCTGATCCATGAATCATCGTTTTTTTGTATAGAAAATTCACGTTAGGTGTTAGTTGATCTATGGCTTTGCTGTGTGTAATTAACACCGCTAGAATTGTAGTGCAATCGATAGCTCAGCTATTAGAGCGTTTACGTTACACGTCAGAGGGCAGGTGTTTGATTTTTACAAAGGATGTCAGAAATTATTTACGGTTTCAGTGTTTAATTTAAACTCAACATCAAAACACTTGCACAACTTATTCAGCCTTCACAAGAAATGTGAACCTGCCTCCTCGGGAGCAGGGAAATCTCCACATCAAGTAACGTGGTAGGCGGAAGGCCGAAAATTAATAGATAAAATTATCCACAGCGAAAAAAATTGCACTGTATGTATATGCAGTGCAATTTCTAAAAGTGCATACTTCTGTGCCAATCTCATTTGATTGCAATAGCCTATAAAGCTTTGCAAAAAATATATATTACTGAATTTGCTTACATTAAGAACGTTTTTAATTACGCAAGGATTTTTCTCTCTAAAATGAGGCTCATCAAGTACTTTCGTGCAAACCGTGACAATTTGAAACACAATCGATAATGGAGCTATCGTAGTCCGTAGTGAATAAGTTTTATGAACGTACCTACTTGCACCAATGGTCCAATAAAGGACAGAAACATATGGCGAAGAAGATATAACTCCGAATTGTATAAGCTGTACCGACGCTTATGTGGTCCGCTCAATAAAGGACAACAGACTGCATTGGCTGGGGCACATTCAGCGAATGGACCATCGGAGCCTGGAGAAGACGATTGTGATGACGAACCCTGAGGGACGCCGGACAGTGGGAAGACCACGTTCAAGATGGCTGGATGGAGTGGTGGCGGATCGCCGTGCAGTGGGAATGTAGGACTGGAGGAGGAAGACGTTGGATAGACAGCGCTGGCAGCGGTTGCTGAAGGAGGCCTAGACCCACCCCGGGTTGTCGTGCCAATGATGATGATGATGATGCTACTTGCACCAAAAAAATCATAGTTCACTAAATCAAAGGTTGGCATCCCTTCACTGCGCGCACCTATTCTTGCAAGTGAACCCCCCTCCCCCTCCCGCCCGTCTTTCCTGCCCTTTCCAACCCCCGCCCTTCCCTAAAAACAAACCATATCGATTTTGAGAGAGCACCGTAGTGCGGGCCTATAGTGTGGTAGTTGTAGCTGGGTTGCACCACCCCCACCCACCCCCACCCACCCCCCACACACCCCACATTCACCCCCAATCGCCCACCCACCCCCCTTAGTGAGCAAACTTGCGGGGTGGCTATAGTGCTACTCACTAGCAACAATAATATAAAGCGACGACTCCCAATCTTGGATGCATTTTTGATGTGAGCATTTTTTTTACACATAGCATTTTTTTTTGAGAAAAAGCTTCGATTGAAGAAAGTATAAATTTTGTACAGATTTGAGATAGAAACTGAAAATGTATGCTTAAATAAATATATGTAGGTACGATCTTCAAACGATCTTCAAAAAAACAAACTTATAATTTAAAAATATATCAAGGTTCCTTGACAAATACGATGGTATGAAGCTGACTCTTCATTTTGAAAAAAAAGATCGGTTCACTTTTGCTAATGCCACCCCGGTTTCAGAGAAAGGCGGCTGGAGTAGGTGGTAAGGTTTATGTTCATGTGAGGTTTATAGGAGTATGCGTTTGCGCGAACTTACACGTGTCTGATTGTGGACGAGGCCAATATACGTATTTTTAAGTGAGAGTCATATAAAAACAAATGACTAAAGAAATCAAAAGTTTATCTTTCTTTTGTTTACAATTACTTAACAATTTACGATGTTATTCACAATCAGCCAAATGATGGCTCATCCGCAGCCTACAATAAATTTTCCATACAAAAAATTGATGAGCAGTAGATTATTTATTGATCGAATGTTTTGTGAATAGCACTGTTAGCTTTGTAAAATTAAAAATAACATTTGAAATATTTCGGTTCGTTAGTTAAAGTATGGATTGAGGACTCATTGCAAATTATGTGATTTCGTTTATTAAGAGACTTAAAGGTTGGTATGAGGCTGACCACCCATACTGTAAAAAATGGTTCACTTTGCCAATGTCACCCCTGTTTCAGGGAAGGTCGGCAAGAGTTGCTGGGCTTATGTTCATTTGAGATTGGGTTTTTATATTGTAGGTCCACATGCGGCATATTGTGTTAGCGCGAAATTATACATGTCTGTTTGTTTGTGGGAATGCGTTTAATATGAATCTGAAATGATATATGTATATCTTTGCAGCTTAGATTGAGATTTAGAAGAGAAGTTTATCGTCAACTTGTAAATATTTTGCAATGTATCAACTTACAAAATATTTCCTGGTACAGAAATTTGTTTATCTCAGCTAAAAATAAAGCAATAGTACCTTTTCGCAGAAACACCCCCGTACATTGTTTACAAAGGCCTCCATAGACGTATCTAGAATGTACATCAAGTAGAAAACTTGACGCTTCAAGTCAACCATAGCGTATACTGAAACTGAAACTCACAGTAGAGGTGACGTTTCAGATTCCTTACATTTTTGGTAAGCCCACGCGTAAAGTTTTAGTGCTTGAGGTGCTATATATTATTATTATAGGCTGTCTCTACTTTACCTCGCTGCATTCTGACCCGCTCGCACAATCACGTTTATCTCTTGAAGAAAGAAGGAAACGGCAACAGCAGCAAACACATTCTTTTACCGGAAAATCATTCCGTTTGTTTGGCGTGCTTGATAGTTCGTACAGAGGTATTATTATTTGTCTTTTGACGATAGATCAATGCGATGGGATTCTACATACAAAATAGTGCTCGTACTATCGACAACAATGGGTAAGTATTTTCTGATGGATAATTCTGACTTTCTATCATTAATTGCTATTACGTCATTTGTGTCCATTGACTTATAGGTTCCTTCTTCCTTCTTCCTCAGCCTTTCTCAGTTCACTCCTCCTCCAATCTTCTCCATGTTTGTCTATCGGCTGCTGTGTTCAACCATCGTCTGCCTTCGGTTCCCTTGATGACATCCAGCCACCTCAGTTGGGGTCTACCCACTCCCCTCTTGAACATTCTGGGCCTCCACTGGATGATCCTTTCCGGTCACCTGTCATGGTCCTGCCTTGCAATGTGACCAGCCCAGCGCCACTTTAAGCAGGCCACTCGCTGTACAACATCATTGACTTCTGGCTGAGCATCTACATTGTAAGAATAGGCTCACCTTACCAATGTCAATCCTATTTCAGCGAGGGGTAGCAAGTGAATGAAAATGAAAGAACGATTGTAATTAAAGAAAATGTGTTTAAAAAAGCTGTGACTACTCCTGGTAGAATGGCAACAGAGTTACAGTGAAGAAACTCGGCAGGATTTTTGACCTCTAAAGAGATGGAAAAAAATGAAGATCTTCATTCCATGATCAAGGCCTATATCCTGTGTACCCATGAAGATTCGAAGGTCTATAAAGTGAAGAAGAAGATGCCATTTTTTTTTAAATTTAATTTAGTTTAGGTATTCAGGCACAGTTTCAAGTTATGAGGAGACACAGGGTACATATCAATGTCATTAGGAAGGAGCTCCCACATGTGGCGATCCTTTTTTGCGGTCTTTTTGTGCTGCGTGCACCTTACCTACAAATCCTCATATTACGCATTGGGCTAACGGCGACACCCATATGCCATAATTTATATTTTTTGTTGACTTGTAAATCGGACAAAATACGTAGGTTTTTGTAAAATATATAAACAAAAAAAAAATCGTGGGGTAGTACGCTCGGGAACTTTTGTGCTTTCCGTACCTGCATTTATGAATCGTAAGGAATCAAACGCGGATATCAAGGATTTTTTCGTACTGCTTTGATAAAGCGTTGATTCAACATTTTATTGGGTGTAACTTCTCATAGCAAGTGAACAAAGTGTAAGTCAGTGCTCATAAAAATGTTCTAATCTACAGGATTTTCACACTTTTATAGTGTTTTGTCTTGTAGAAAATAGGAAAAAAGGTACATTTATCTGAGAATCCGATGTAAGTATAATACGAGTATGTTACTCATTCAGTTTTACCTTGACTGATAGGTTGGTATGACTGTATGAGGCTGACCCCCGTGCTGTAAAAATCGGTTCACTTTTGCCAATACCACCCCGGTATCAGGGAAAGGCGGCAGGACTCGCAAGGTTTATGTTCATGTGATGCTTTGTTTATTTGTATGCACGCATGCAGAATGTGTAGGCGCGAACCTACATGTGCCTGTCTGTCGGCATGCATTTAATATGAGCCTTAAATGTTAAGATATCTTTGCGGCTTAGATTATAGATTATATACCTTCAAGGTGCCGATATGGAAACACAGGAAATTCACTTTTTATATTTTTCTCGTATTCGAAAAAATATTACATTTCCGTTCTTGATTCTGTACGACTCATATCAGTTATGAAATCGTTTGCATGAACGAATAGAGTACTAAAACCTTTATTCACCTATTTATATCATTGTTGTTATTCACATTTTGTACAATAATATTGCCGTGAAATTTCCCTATTGCGTTTCATGTTTTCCTTCCCCCCTGTAGCTCGGGGGTGACTAGTTGTTGGTAGCCATGTACTTATATACAAACATTTTCGTATCATCATCCTCCAGTCTTTGAAATAATAATATTATGATTGATTGCCAACAAAAATACAAAACAAATTAAAATCACGCTTTTGTGTTTTCAAAAAAATATATTGCATACAAATATCAAATAAAAGATATACATATTATAATATACAAGCAACAATGATCAAATAGTATAAAGTACACAAGGCTCTTGAGGTGTCTTTAAAAATAATCCATAATTTAAATTGCAAAAATATATTCCTTTTAAGATTAATATTAAATGCATGCCGATAGACACATGTAAGCTTTCGCTTACAAATGCTGCATGTGTACTTACAAATTAAAATTCAAACCTCAAATGAAAACATAAACCTTGTAACTTTTGTCAACTTTCCCTGGAAAAGAGGTGATATTGGCAAAGTGACCATTTTTTTTCAATAAGGGTGGTCAGTTTCATACCAACTTATAAGGTGTAATTTACACAAAAACAGCGCTCACCAAATAAACCATCCTAATATTATTATTATATTAGGGTGCGAAAAGATATATTATAAACCCAAAACTAAATTGAAAAATAACTAATTTAATTTTCATAGCGTCCAAGAAAGCTTAACAGATGATGTGAAATAATCTATGATGATGATGATGATGATGATGGATGATTTCTTTCCTGTGGCGCCATTTAATGGTCCAGGACCATCTCAAGGGCGCCATGGCTTCTCGAGAAAAGTAGTGTCTTCAGTTCCTTTCTGAAGGTGGTGGTAGGCTGGTTCGCGCGAACACCGATGGGTAAATTGTTCCAGGCCACCGGCCCGGCCACCGCAAAGCTATGTTACAAGTAAATCAAAAATAAAATTTGCAAGGTCTCTATTTTAAAGAAGGCTGAAAAATAAAGCACAGTTTATGGCCATTTGAGGTTTAGTCCAAGCCCCAAGGACAAGTCCCACGCAGCATGTGTAAGCACGAACTTGCATTTGTGGAGATGCATTAAATACGAACCTTAATGTTTTTATATCCATGCAATATTTATTATAGATCTATTAATGAAATAGAGTATAGACAATTGGTAAAAAAATAATATTTTGACAATGAGAATTCCCGGAACAAGTTGATAATTAGCAAAATGTACTTGATTGTAAACTGCAAAAATATATGTCCATTCAATACTCTTGCACAGTAACATGTAATAATAAAGAAAGCATGTTTACATGCTTCTAGGAATGCATTTAAGTCAAATACAAATGTAGTGTTGGCAAGACTGACTATTTGGAATATTATTCAGATTTGAATAATTGATGTTCAAATAGTCAGTCTTGCCAACACTACATTTGTATTTGACTTAAATGCATTCCTAGAAGCATGTAAACATGCTTTCTTTATTATTACATGTTACTGTGCAAGAGTATTGAATGGACATATATTTTTGCAGTTTACAATCAAGTACATTTTGCTAATTATCAACTTGTTCCGGGAATTCTCATTGTCAAAGACACAAAAAAACATTGCAATATTGTATGGAAGCATTTGTAGAGATAACGGAATGTAACATTCAATGGGATTATTTTTTCCCATGTTACTTAGAAGTGCATTTACTTGTGCGTTGTTTCAAAAAGCCACATGTATTATTATTGCTTGTACCTGGGTTTACCTGCATGATGTATTGTGAGGAGAAAATGATTATTTAGTTACCTACCGGGTAGTTTCTATTGTTTCTCCATATTCAAGGCAAGTTATTCTAAACCTTTTTTTCTTGGAGATTATTAATGCTGGCGACAGGATTGAGCGGCAAAATAATAAAACGACTCATGACATAACGACACATGACAGAAACGTGATAGAATGACACAATTACAGTAAATCACATGACAAAACATCACTATGACCATACACAACACAGAAAATACATCACTATGACATAACGACACAAAGATTTATGCTGTAAGATGGCTTTATAATGTATCTGATTTGGGGTATTTTTTTTCGATATTAAGTTATGGATGCCGTTGGATTTATCTCGGTGTGATCTATAAGATGGTAAAATAAAAAAGATGGTACAATCAATAAAATATGCACTAATTTAAAGGAATTGAGAAAAGCACGTGACAATAAACTGAAATTGAGATTTTTGAAAGCATACCCCCACTTTTAAATTACTCTACAATAAAGTTATGCCGCTATCTTACCAAAGCTTTTTGCTTTTTTAAAGGGGAAGCAATATATTCAATAGTTAAGTATAGGTACAATTCACTCGAAAAGAAAGAATGAAAATGTTTTAGGGATAAGCTCCTGTGCCATGACCATCGATTTAAATAAAATATAATTTAAAAAGAATGATGGCAATGTCACACTGTAATAAGAGGCGATGTATAAATGGATGTTTTTTTAAAAAAATGGCACTAAGTACCAAAGTGGTCTAACTAAGAAATTAGTACAATGTATTTGATAAACTACATTTTTATGAAGAGTCTACTACTTGATGGCTGGTTAACTATCTACTTGATGGCTATAAGCCAGAAATTAAACTATTTTTTCTGTAAAACTAGGCGTCAAATGAGAAATAAAATCCTAGTCGCTTAGGAATGCTTAGAAAGCAATACATACTTATGATTGGTATAGTTCGCACGTTAAAGTTGAAACCCCATGTACAAAAGGTTGAGCATCAATGCCGTAGACTGTGATTTACTGAAAGAAAGCTTTTAAGCTGTCAAACCGAAAATTCCACAAAATCCTCATTTTTTTCCCGCACAGGCCAAATAATCCCAATCACGCCGCCCATTTTTTTCAGAGACATGAAGGATGCCAGTACTCGAAGCGCTCATGTCTCGCTAGGTACAAGTTGCAAGTCATAAATAACACAAAGCAAAAAAAGGCGCGCACCTACCTGCCTGCCTAGACAGTATGTAGCAATTATTATTATTGTTACCCAGTATGAACGTGGCGAGACAAAAGCAAAGCAAATACTGCTAGGAAACGATTAACAAAAACTTTAGAGTAGGTAGGCAAGAATTCATAATCGTAAAATTGATGATGGTAGATTATTGTTCTGAAAATAATTGTTATCTTATACAGGGATCTTTATCCTTGTAAGTAATTGTTACTTTGTTTTGGCATAGGTACGAAGGCTAGATTTTTTATGCATACGAGTATTTTTATGTAAGTACCTTTACTTTATTACTCGGCATGTTTTCAGAAAGTATGACAATTGCATTTACGAGTAGTATAGTATCAATTGATCACTCGAAATGTTATTGGGAATGTATCATATTTTTGTTTTTTCGTCATTTTGTTTTGTGGGTAGGTATGAAGTTATTTTGTGGGTACTATTCAACTTAAAAATTTTTTTTTTTCAATGACTCCTTGATGAATGAACTGCTTGACTTATAGGTTGGTATGCGGCTGACCACCCATACTGTAAAAAATGGTTCACTTGGCCAATGTCACCCCTGTTTCAGGGAAGGACGGCAAGAGTTGCAGGGCTTATGTTCATTTGAGATTGGGTTTTTATAATGTAGGTCCACATGCGGCATGTGTTAGCGCGAAATTATACATGTCTACTTATGGGAATGCATTTAATATAAATCTTAAATGATGTACATCTTTGCAGCTTAGATTAGATTAGAATGTTCCTGTTAAATTTCCTTGTATTTATACATTTATATTTGTTTTTATTAAAAAGCCCAGCTGTGAGTATTGGCGTATGTAGAAATGTAAGTAGGTACTCGTAGTTCATTAATTTGTCTACAAGTTTTTCTCTAGTTCCAATACCTTTCAATTTTAAACGCGATCTTTTTTTGCCAATTTTTCACACTGTGGTCCATGAAATGTACATTTAATATGAAGTACACGTCGTCCCTTCAGCCAACCCTTCGCTGGGGGAGGACGTACTCCAACATACATGCGAGGTGGAGAGCAGAGGCATTGGGCTGGAAGGATGAAACAAAAGGAATCAGACGCAATAAAGGCGCACGAAACTTTTTAAAGTAGCAACAATAGTTGGTGGGTGGGAGCGGCAGGGAGGGGGAGTGCTTCCTAACGTCGTTACCGACAAAAAGGCCCATTTTGATGTACGGTGTTTTTGTGTGTGGCACGGTGGGGAGGCGAGGGGAGCGGTGGGCAGAAATCACATTTTAGCCGAATCAATACTTCGGCCGGGCCTCGTCTCTGGCGATGCAGCGGGCGGGGCCGGCCTGGGGGGAGGGGGCGGGTACAGTGTGTAGGCGAGGGGAAGGTGCGGGCACCTACCGGGGGGCGCGGGGAAGATGCGGGTACCTACTGGGGGGAGGGGGGACAAGGAGGAGGGGAGTTGCACCCCCGCATCCCCGCACCCCCGCGCTGACACTTGCGGTAAGCAGGGTTGTCACAACTTACAAAGCTTAAAACTTTTTTCGTCGAGCTTCAATAAGTAACCTTTCGATAACACGTGTTTGAGATTTTAGGGTAGTTTTGTTCATAAAATAATCTCCTAAGAGAAGAAATTTGAAGTGGAGAGGAAGTGCATAAATGTTAACAGTAAATAGTAATAAATTTGGTTGAAATATAATAAGGATACTCTTATAAAGTTGACATTTAAAGGTACTGGCCACCCCTATCATAATCTTAGTATGACTCAGAAACACACTAAACGATTGAAACGGTCTTTGCAAGAAGCGACTCCTACATGGGCGGGCGGCCATGAGGTGGCTAGATTCAGTAAATGGCGCGCAAGAAGAAGAAAAAATCGTTTTCAATTAAATATTAGCTCATTCACATTAAAAGTGTAAGTAATATTCACTCACACTATTTTTACTTGAATCTAATTTAAATCGTTAATATTAATATTAGGATGATTTATTTGGTGAGCGCTGTTTTTGTGTGTGTCACACCTCAAGAGCCCTCTGCGAGCTTGGTCGTCGCTGTAGAAAGCGCCAATTCTCAAGCAAGACCCAGTTGTTGTAAGGTTGGATGGACCTTTCAGTGACCGTTCTTTGGTAAAGATTTATGAATTTTTCAACTCAGCGAAGAGCACATTTGAAATTTAAATGGTATATTTTTTGTGCTCCGCCGGGATCCGAATCCACAACCTACCATTTACGAGTCCGAAGTGTTGCTACTGGACTACGGATCGGTCCAAGATGCCAACGACACGCGGTGTACCTGAGCGATAGCCCATCCAAGTACTATCCGCGCCCAATGTTGCTTAACTTCGGTGATCTATGGGAACCGGTGCTTTCAGCATGGTAACGTCGTTGACCCAAAGCCCTGGAGAGACCCTGAAGAGAAAAAATCGTTGATTAACAGGGCTTGAAATAAACGGTATTTGAGTAGATTTTTCATTAAAGAGTTTCACAAATGAAATAGGTACATACGATTTTTGTACTATAAAAGAGGAAGCAATGACTCAATAGATAAGAACAGCTTTCATTTCCCTTGATTTAG
Organism: Agapetus fuscipes; assembly: GCA_951799405.1. Taxonomy (NCBI): domain Eukaryota; kingdom Metazoa; phylum Arthropoda; class Insecta; order Trichoptera; family Glossosomatidae; genus Agapetus; species Agapetus fuscipes. The sequence goes on from OX637338.1 coordinate 5,920,111, forward strand.
AGCTGGTGCTCCGGCGCACAACTGGGCGAGTCTCGACTGAGCCCTGATCCTTGGAGGTTCACTCTTGTGGATCACAATTGGTACTCCGGCACACGACTAGGTTGGTGTCGTCAAAAACAATTAAGAATGTTAAGGACTTAGTTCTTCTTCTCCAGTTTCAATCCTAGGATTGGCTTGCATCAATTTATTTTACTCTTCTCCTCCATTCTTCACTGTCTTGTGCGGCGCTTTTTAGGTCTGCATATGATGAACAACGCACGTCCACCAACAGGTCCTCCAGGTATTCTTGGCGTGGGTGTCCCCTAGAGTTATTCCTCTCAGTCATCCCCTCCATTATGGCATGCAAGAGACCTTCTTGTCGTATTACATGGCCGATCCATCTTGCACGCCTTTCGGACAAGGTCCTGAGCAGATGCCTTCCTCCCTCGATTCTTTGGAGAGCCTCCTCATTTGTAGTGTGGTCTCTCTAGGAAATTCCTAGTAATCTTCTATACGACCACATCTCGAAAGCCTCTAGTCTCCGTTCATCTCTTTTGGATAGGCACCATGTCTCGCAGCCGTACATCAAGATACTCAATACATAGGTTTTGATGAGGAGTAGTAGGTTATTTGAAGGTAAACCTTCGTCCAGATGTCGAATATTTGAGTATAAAATTGACTTTATTAATAAAGATGATGTTATTGACTAATAGGTTGATATACCTGCACCTCACCACCGCAACGCAACTAAGCTATACATATAGTGTAACTTCTTGCCGCGTTATCCACCCATACTTTTATATTTAATATGACATGCATTGCACCCTCCGCGTAACGAGGCTGGAATAAGAATATTTTCTTCTTCTTCTTCTTGTGCCACTTCTAACGAAGATCGGCGATCATCATAGCTATTTTGATTTTTGATGCTGCGGCTCGAAATAGGGACTTGGTGCTTCTGTCGAACCACTGTCGCAGGTTCTTCAGCCACGATGTCCTTCGGCGTCCCTGAGATCTTCTCCCCTCAATCTTACCCTGAATGATAAGATGAAGGAGACGGTACTTCTTATTTCTCATAATGTGACCGAAGTACATTAGCTTTCTCTGCTTAATGGTAGGCAGGAGCTCCTTTGTAGTGCGCATTCGTTGAAGGACTTCTTCATTGGTGACTCGATCACGCCAAGAGATCCGAAGCATTTTTCGGTATAGACACATCTCGAATGCTTCAATACGTCTCTCCAGTGCCTGCGTGAGAGTCCATCCCTCTATACCATACAGAGCGATTGGGAAAACGTAGCACCTCACTATGCGCTTCCGGAGTTCAAGGCTTAAATTTCGGCACAACAGTAATTTGCTCATTTTAGCGAAGACATTTCGGGCTTGCTCTAGTCTGCTTCTGACTTCTTGACACATGTCCCACTTTTCGTTGACCACACATCCCAGGTACCTGTAACTAGTGCATCTTTCAATGCTTTCGCCATCTAGTTCTACATGTACGGAGGCGTTTGTGTTTTTGCTGATAACCATGACCTTGGTCTTCTTAAAGTTAATGTTAATGCCAGCTTCTTTGCTAGCGACATTTATTCTGGTCAACAATGTTTGCAGATCCGCCTGAGTGTCAGCGAGTAGGACTGTGTCATCGGCATACCGCAAGTTGTTTACCAGCTGCCCGTTGACAACAATGCCTTCCCTAGCCTCATGAAGTGCTTGCGCCATGATCCTTTCTGAATATAGGTTAAAAAGTGTTGGTGACAGTACGCATCCCTGTCTAACGCCTCTTCTGATGGGTATTTGTCTGGTCTCTGTACTCTCTACAAGCACTGAAGCAGTTTGCTGCCAATATATATTAGCAATAATGCGAGTGTTTTTATCGTCTATCCCAATGTCTTTCAGTATACTAATCAGCTTGTCGTGTCTCACTCTGTCAAAGGCCTTTTCGTAGTCAATAAAGCAAACATAAACATCTTTATTCATATCGAGACAAAGTTGGACTAAAACCTGTAATCCAAACAGAGCATCTCGTGTGCCAAAGCCGTTCCTAAAACCAAACTGTTCGGCTGATAACTGTTGGTCACACTGTTGGTATATTCTCTTTAGTATAATTTTCAGGAAAGATTTCATCACATGACTCATTAAGCTTATTGTTCGATGTTCTTCACTTTTTTTTAAGAATATTTTATTATTATTAATTGACTTATAGGATGGTATGAGGTTGACCACACATACTGTAAAAAAATGGTACACTTTGCCAATGTCACCCCTGTTTCAGGGAAGGTCGGCAACAGTTGCAGAGCTTATGTTCATTTGAGATTGGGTTTTTATTGTAGGTCCACATGCGGCATGTGTTAACGCGAACTTATACATGCCTGCTTGTGGGAATGCGTTTAATATGAATCTTACGTGATATATCGCACCTTGAAAACCATATGGTTGTAACTGCAAATTTTTCGTGAAATGACCTTTGAATGCAGTCTAACTGCAAAAAAAAATATCTTTTTAATGCTATATAACAGTACCTGCTACGACGTTTCAATTTTGATGTGAGACACATACGTCCCTATGGCTTTTTAAAGATCCATGAAATACTTTAAAAACCATAAAGCACTATCTGCAGTTATGGTCCTATGGTTTTAAAATAGTTTTGAAAATACAGAACAATATGACCATATCAGCAGTTACGGCTAAATGGTTCTTCCATACCTGGCAACATTGCATCTAGCAACACCAGATGCAATGTTGCTGTGATTTTGTCAGTTAGTTATGTGGTTTGTGTATAATGGTTTGACTAGCTAAAAACTAACAGTTTTGACCATGAACGCAAGAAGACTTGAGTTTTTAAAATCGTTACGAGAAAATATATCATCTACGAACGAAATATACAATCTGACCGGTCCGTAACTCAGTGGTAACACTGCGGACTCTGAATGGGAAGGTTGTGGGTTCGATTCCCGGCGGAGCACAAAAAATATACCATTTATATTTTCAAATTTGCTCTTCGCCGGGTTGAAAAATTCATAAAACCTTTACCAATGACCGGTCACCAAAGGTCCATCCAGCCTTACAGCAACTGGGTCTTGCTTGAGAATTGGCGCTTTGTAGCGACGACAATCAAGCTCGTAAAAAGGTCGATAGCTCAATCGGTAGGAATGCTTGCATTCCATGCCGAGAGCAAGGGTTGAAGTTGAAGGCAAGAAATATAGAGTTTGCAAGCTAAATTTTACAGCTACTCTCGGTATAAGTGACAAGATCATAGCAAATGTGCAACGCCGTACTGTAGATGGTTTCATTCCAAAGGATAAGCGAGGAACTCACAATAATCGCAAAAAGATAGACGAGGATCTGAAAGAAATAATAAGAGGTTACATTAACTCGATTCCACGTGTAGAGTCTCATTACCTGAGAAATCAAACCAGCCGAGAATTCATCAGGGGTGAAAGAACCCTTGCAGACATCCATCGAGACTACGTTACATTTTGTAAAGAAAAAGGTTCAGAGTTCGGAAATTACGTTACATTTCGAAATATATTCAACGCACAGTTCAATATTAGTTTTTTCCAACCAAAAAAAGATCTCTGTTCACTCTGTGAAAGCTACAAAAATGCAACTGACAAAATCCACTTAACAGCGTCCTACAATGCCCACCGTCAACAAGTTAACCTCAGCTGAAAAGAGAAAGAAAATGACTCAAAATCCGCAAAAACTAATGACTGCATAACTGCTTGTTTTGATTTACAAGCAGTGCTACCCACGCCCTCAGGTGAAGTGTCCTTGTTTTATTACAAGAGGAGACTATCTACATTCAATTTCACCATATTTGACATGACTTGTAATGCTGGACACTGCTACCTCTGGTATGAGGGTATCGCTCATCGTGGTCCGAACGAAATAGCATCCTGCTTATTAAAGTTTTTCACAAACATGCTAGTGGGAAAGAAATCATCCTGTACTCCGACAACTGCAGCGGACAAAATAAAAACAAATTTATTGTTTGTCTGTATCTATATGCAGTACAAAAATTAGATATACCCAAAATAACGCACAAATTTCTCATAACAGGACACTCACAGAACGAAGGTGATAATATGCACTCGTTAATAGAAAAGCAAAAAGAAAGGGCACTAAAAGGAGGATCTATTTACGTCCCGGCGCAATGGGTTACAGTCGTCCAAACGGCTAAGAAAACTGGCGAACCGTATCAAATAAATGAAATCAGCACGTCAGACATCCTGGACTTCAAAAAACTGTGTGGGGAAATGGGTAAGAACTACAACACCGATGAACAAGGAAACCAAGTCCTTTGGAACGATATAAAAGTAATCAAAGTTGAAAAGACATTGAAAAATCAATTCCAAATAAAAACAAGCTATGAAGAAGTTGAGTATAGAACCATCAACATAAGACGCAGACAGCGAGGAAATTTTTCAAGCATGGAACTCAGCAAAGCATATTCACGTCCACCAGGAATATCAAATCTAAAAAAAAAGGATTTGATCTTACTTTGTAACGCAAACGTCATTCAAGAACACTACCACAAGTTCTATCAAGACTTGAACGTGATGAACGGGGAAGAAATCACTGAAGCAAATGAATAATAATGATAAAATATTATCATAGTTGATGATAGTTAAGGTTCCAGGTTTTTTTATCGTAGTTCTAGGTACATTCAATGATATGACAACTATGTAAACTTGGCTTGAAATAAAAATATTAATTACTTTTCTGCTGTTTTATTTGGAGTCATAATACCATACCCGCCAACAATATATATTTTTTTTAAAACCAGATGGTCATATGTGCTAAAGTACCTACTTCCTAAAGTAAAACTTAAATACTTCGTAAGTCATACTAAAGTTCTTAAAATAAACATTATAATGTACAAATATCAAGTTTATAGCTACATTATAGCTTCATTTATATAATTATAAGAAATAATATTAAATTGAAACGCTCATAACTCAGAATGTTCATATTTGCACCTACGACCCTATGGTTTTCACGGTGCGATATATCTTTGCAGCTTAGATTTGGATTTAGATTAAGATTCAGAAAAAGGCTTACTTTTGCCAATACAAATCCTGTTTCCCAAAGGAAAATGCGTCAACAGTTGCGAAGAGTATGTTAATTTCACATTCAGATTTTCTTTAGTAAATAAACATGCAGCTTGTGTAAACGCGAACTTACACATGTTTGCGTGCGTTGTTACTACGTGCATGAGTTGTGACTATTAAATGCTTTTTTTTGCCTTTGCAGGTTATCAGATTTTTTTGCAAGTGTGTGGCAACCCTGTTAAAGAAATCCCAAGTATATTATACTTTGATCATTACTGTCGGTCATCTTGAACTCACAATATGATATTTATAGCTACGGCATTAATAATATCTGATATAGAAATAACATTTCTAAAGGGATCACACATCAAAGCTCCCCTCGGCAATTTCTGGATGTGTACAAATGGCATTTACACGTATTTTATACCATCTACGTTTAGTCTATCACTGGTTTCCACTACAGACAAACTACAATCGATTATTTGGCGGAACTTGTCAGCATGCAATTGTATTGGTGCTTGAGATAGTTTGGGGTGGGTTAGACATCGTCTGTCTCACCTTATCGAAGGACGTACATCTAAGAAAATTCCTATCTTACATGACTTCCTGTTATCTATAAAAATAATCTATCTATAATCAAAGTTGCAATGATATATTGGCATTTAAGGCTCATTTTTAATGCATGTCCACAAACAGGCACACTTAAGTTCGCGCTTACACATGCTTGATGTGTACATAAAAAATAAAGTAAACCTCACATGAACATAAATTTGCATCTCCTGCCGTATTGCCCTGAAACTGCGGTGGCATTGGCAAAAGTGAACCAAGTTTTAATAGCATTGGGGAGTCAGCCTCATACCAAACTATTAGTCAAGAGACAAGGAAGGTCTTTTATGTTTTTTTTTGTACACAATAAATAAGTAATTTCATTGGCCGAATTGACACAGACAAACTTTTTTTTTTTTTTTTAGGATGAAGTGGATAATAGAAAACCTTTCGTGTAAAATTAAAGAAGATCGTGCTTTAGGCTGCATTTAAATCGCTATGCTTGCTGAATGCTTTTTGAGTTGTTTTTGTGTAATTTAATAATCGCTGAAGTGCATTGGCGCCTAGAAACCATTTATTTATACGTAAAGGTTATGTGTTCAACCTTACACCGATCACTTCATTTATTCTTAACACTTTTTTACATTGTCCCAAAGAAGCAGGTTTTTTTCCCCTTAACGTAATGTTTTGATCGATGTACAAACAAATTAAAATAATTTGGATGTATATTGTATACTCGTACATTTAGAATTATTATGTTGTTCATATTTTTGAGTTAAAGTCGTCAGTTAAGTGAGATATCAGAAAGAAAATACTCTTAGAAAAATGACGTTTGAGCAGATTTTTTAGACTTTCCTTATTTACTTAAAGGCTATTGTAGGCTTTTCTTATCTGAAACTGAAACAAAACAATAAAAAAATAACATAAAACACCTACAAAAACATTTGATTCTACTATCAAACGTGTTTCATCATGTATTTCTGATTTTTGTCCGTTTGTAGGCGTATAGCCGTGTACTTTTTTTACATGTTAACCCCAACGTTTACCAAAAAATGTATCGAAACTCAAAGTAGTGTATCTAGAGAACGTTTCAGTTTGCTACATTTTTCGTTCAACTTTACGATCGAGTTAGACGTTAAGGCTACCTACGTTTAGGGCACAGCTTAGGCTACGTAGACCGGAAAAGAAATGTGCTACGCGCATTTCTTCAGTCGCGTAGTGCGTAAAACCGTAGACGCGTGAGCCCTCTACGAAACTGCGAAGCAAGAAGCAGAAAATGCATGACAAAAAGTATGCCACACTCGTCCTTAGCTGTATTATGTGTAATTATTTATTTTTATTTAATTTTCTCAGATCTATTGCAGTTTAATTAATTTAAAATGAACATACTTTTCCATTCTGTGGTGAAAAAATAACATCTTCTGTAGTTTATATTGAAGAGGATAATTAAAGGATGCTAAGGATCTGGTATGACTTAGGAGGCACGTGTATTTGGTTGTTGACAAATATAAGGGATTAGACCCGTACTCAAAGCGGGGAGAAGCTGTTAAGGGAGCAGAACAGATACATGTTTCTGAAGTGACCGCAAACATTAGGGGGTCCCGACAGTGCACACGAAGAAAAAGATTTCATTCTGTGTTATAGGAAAGAAATCAATTATGTAAAGGGTGTTTTTTTTAGAGGTATAGAACTTTAAGTTGGCAACACTGTTTTAACTGGCGGCCATTTTGTCAGCTGTTAAGTGATTTGTGTCTAGTTTAGTTTGGCATTTCAACATATATAGACAACTCGTGCAACAATTGAAGCCAAACGATCACCTAGCAAGGCGTAGATTCGGTGAATGGGTCCAAAACAAGATTGCCGTTGATCCCGATTTTCATAAGAGAATTTTGTTTAGCGATGAAGCTCACTTTTGGTAGAATGGTCGCTCGTCAATAAACGAAACTGCCGTATTTGGAGTGAAGATAATCCTCAAGTGTATGTTGAGACACCGTTACATCCAGAAAAACTGACTGTTTGGTGTGCTTTATGGGCTGGTGGAATCATTGGTCCGCACTTCTTTCAAAAAGATGCTGGCCAGAACGTTACAGTCAATGGTGACCGCCATAGAGCCATGATTACTGACCTTTTTCGTTCCTCAATTGAACAACCATGATGTGCAGGAGCTGTGGTTTCAACAAGACGGCGCAACATGTCACACAGCTCGTGCCACAATTGATTTACTGAAGGAAACGTTTGGTAACCGCATAATTTCACGTTCCGGACCCGTGAATTGGCCTCCAAGATCGTGTGATTTAACACCGCTAGATTATTTTCTGTGGGGATATGTGAAGTCGCTAGTCTACGCCGATAAGCTCGAAACGATCGACCACTTGGAGGACAACATTCGCCGCGTTATTGCCGATATACGGCCACAAATGTTGGAAAAAGTTATTGAAAATTGGACCTCCAGATTAGATTACGTCCGAGCCAGCCGTGGCGGTCATATGCCAGAAATCATATTTAAATTATAATGCCAAAAGATTATCTTTCGAATAAAGTCAACTTCATGTCAATTTTAAAAATTCATCCTTGTTTTATTCCATTTCAAAGTTCTATACTTCTAAAAAAAACACCCTTTATATATTTTTTACATAATTTAAATATATCTAGTATATCGCACGTTTAATAATAAAGAGTAATAACTCAAAAAACATGAATGTTGGGAAATCACGTTTGAAGTTCAGACATCCAGTACAACTTGTATGGGATGAAAAAGGCGGCCGATGTTTTATCTCGGTCATATTCGTCCAAATTGAACGGCTGTCGCATTCTACATATTCTTCTAGCATTGTTGTTGCGTTTTATTACAAAATCTCGATGTTCCCAATTTTCAAGTTATTTCTCTTTATTATTAAACGTGCGATATGTATAAAATTTAGTCATTTCCTTGCTATGAAAACTTTTATTCGTTAAGAATAGTTTTATAAGTTTTGAAAAGGAAAAAAGTACCATTAAAAAAAACAAATGATGGATACCATTACCAGTCTCAAACGTTTTTTCATGTTATGTACGTTAATTTAAAAAAAAAATTAGAGGAAAATAAAGTGTGGAATGCAAAAACAAGAATCTGTATCTTATCTGAGAATGGACTATGTCATTGATAAGGTATCCTTTTATTTTTACATTACCTACTCGTAATTATATTGCGCTATCTAATAAGCTGTGGTTCATTTATTGTTATGTAAATCGATGTCTCAAAGGTTAACCTGAATAAGTGGCATATTAAGCTAATATGGGTTTCTCAGATGAATGCAACATTTTTTCAAGAGGAAACTCGGAAAAACATGAAAATCCTGATTTTTAGAAGTTTTTCATGAGCACTTTCTAATAATAATTAGTTCACTAACTATGAGAAGTTACAACCATTAAAATGTTAAATCCAGGATTACTCCAAGATGAACTATTAATGATTTACATATATTTTAGTTTGTATCGTAACTTCACGCATTATTGTGATACTTTGATATACCTATCTCAGATCCTATCCAAGTACATTTATATTCCATATACACAATCATAGATACACACAACATCCTTAGATACGTCCACGTATATCTAAGTGTAAAAATTTTCGTCTAAACTTAACCGAAGTATTTACAAAAATGGTCAGAAAATAAACCGCCTCCTATAGTGAGTGTTAGTTTCCAAATATTTTTGTACAAACATTGTGTTTGAGTTAAAACGTTGCTCTATACTTAGGGTATTGTAAATGTGTGTTAGTAGGTGAGAGTGTGTGGGGGCAGTGATTGGTAGGCATGAAGCGATCGAGTGCAATCGAGAGTAAAACTATACATTAAATATGAGATGAAAAATAATGGGAAGCTCACGGAAGCTTTATTAGGTAACCAGTCGTACTACCTCCTTTCATTCTTTCCAAACGCTTTTTGTTAGATTCTACAAAAAATGTGTATTATTTATTTGAATAAATCAAAGTTCATTCTTACATTCTATTTTTTATTTGTGAACCAAAGCATGAATGTATTGCATTTGTTGTTTATTTATGTTGAATAAAAACAATGCTTTCATGAAATCTTAATCATTCATAAATTTTTACGACGATGAATATGTTTATTGAACAAAAAGTTTTCTGGAGTGAGGATATTTATATATTTCTTGAAAAGAAAACATTTATGTCTCCTACCTTTGAAAGATTCAGAAACATTTTTACATTCATAATTTGATAAGTATAAAAATTGTCACAATTACAATAAAGTTTACTTGTTTATTTTCAAAAGTTTCCACGATGATGTTTGCATCGTTTTTATCTGCTGTAAGACAGAGTTTTGTTATTCATGATACTCATTATTATATCATTACGTAAGTAAGTAAGTAGAAGGGTATCTCTACATAGCGACATGTTATGTATGTAGGTATACATATGTTCATCAGCAGTCTGCCAACTGCCTGCCTAACATGCCCGCTTCATTTATTATGAAAACCTCTTCAACGAAAACATAAGAGACTAATAACGACTTGAATAAATTACACCATGGAAAAATGAGAGTGAATGAAAAACCGAGCAAAAATTGTCATACAAAATATTTTAAAAAGTGTCCTAATCTCATGAGTAGGGTCTGGGTGTCATAATTTAATATGATAAAAACATGGTGGCATGTTCATCACAATATCCCTATGTCGTCGGGAAATACGCGGAAAACTGTATTGCCGACCGCGGCGCCGTGCACGAGGGCAATCGATAACCGACGCTCTCTACGACATTGCGCTGCCTGCGCCGGCCGCACATCGGCGGAGACAGCCGAGCCGCGCCGAGCACCCCCGAGCCTGGCAGGTGTCAAATCTGACGTTTTCGAGAAAACCAGTGAAAATGCCCGTTTTCCAATGCACCCTAATCTCTCGTGACTAAATGCGGTGCCTTCCACCTCAGTGACACAGGGAAGTAACCCTGCATCCGGCGAGTGTGTTGTGTGCTTAAACTCCTGTTGAATTCCCTTTCCTGTGAGGTTATCGTGAAACGTCAAACTAGCGGTCCTTGTGGAAGTTGCCCATAGGCGCAAGTACGTACATACATGTTTTATAAATTTACCCGGTACATTGCAATGGTCGCGTAGAACTAGTCTTCTTTATTTTTTGCATGCAGTGCTTTTAATTCTAGTGTACATGCCACTTGGCGTAGACGAGGGTGGTCGCTTGTAGAGTCACCAGCTGGGCAGGAGGGCGGCTCTGCCCCGCTCCAGACCTGTTAACTGTGGAAAGTGAATGTAGGTCATTTCCCGGCCCAGCTACATCAACCCAACTAACAATCAGCTCGCTGTAGATGTAGACACTATGCTCAACCTGCCTTCTAAACCTAACGCAAACAGTGATCATGTAATCTCACAAGGGACTTTGTTTAAAAAGTAATTTCACCGTAGTGACAAAACTATTTTATAATGCATCATTATATGAACAACTAACAATAACTCTTCACCTTGCAATCACCATGTACATTATTGATAAAGTAGTGCTTATAGACATCGCTTGTAAGCAAATTCATGAATAATTGTAACTCAACATGTACGCAATGCGGTTATGTCTGCCCCGCGGACGTAAATGGCTTCACACGTATAATATCCCCGCCACCCCGATGTAACGCCGCATCTCCGGGCAGAGTGGGCTCTGATGGACACAAGTGATAAAAGAAAAGTGTGTTTTGTAAGTTTTGAGGAAGGGAAGGGTATATCGGCCGCGGGGGCGGGGCGGGCTCCCGATCATATGACTGGAACAAACAACGGCACGCGCCGTCGGGGCTCGTTGGTTGCGGGGCGCGCGCTCATGGGGGGCCGCGGGTTGGGGCCATGAGCGCTGGCAGGCCCCGCGCCCCCGCCCGGGACTCCACCCCCTCCCCCCTCGCGCCCCCCGCCCACGCGCACCAGCCGCACACTCAGGTAACTTTCACAACTCACTGACCTCATCCCTTTGCCGCTATGCAAGTACTCTCTATTCCGTCCTCATATTGTGTCTTTGTTATATTTTGTCTCCCATGTGCGATTCCCTTTGATTCGAGCATTGCTTTTTCTATATTTAAATATGTACGTCCCCCTTTTTTCCCGTGGAAAATCCATCACCACCCTGTGGAAAGTATTTTGATGTACCTAATATATACAACAAGTATTTATTCAATGTAAATAATTATCCTGATGTAATTTTCAATCATGGTAATACAAAATTCCAACAACTATCTAAATCGGTGATACTATGTAAGTACATTCGTTACATGATTGGAATTTACTGTTTCTATTTATGTATAATGTTGCTTGTATATGGATCCCTACATGCCTATTCTTTTCATTTAAATGCGATTGTTTTAGTACATTCGAAAGAATAATACATAAGATTTTTACATTTCATTTATGAAGCATTTTCGAAAGAAATTATAAATTAATAAATATCTTCGTGGAATTAGCTTAAAAATATACGTGTTGAAAACCGTGAGTTGCTTTATAATATTCATTAGGCTTTCTCTAGTAATGTGCTACACAGCGTTGGTAGTTTAAGTATTTCCCAAAGGAAAACTAACTCGCTCCTTTCCCTTCAGGTACATTGATTACAATGTAAATATTTCAGTTTATTCAAATTTAGACGGGAAACGGAATATTCAACCACACTTAGCGTAGCCTTAGAGGAAAGCTTAATTATTACGTGGAAAATGTATTATAATAAAAAAAAAAACATGTAGATATACTTACTGTGAAGTTCAGCTTTATTTTTGTATGTACTCATCTAGGTATAACGCAAGCATTTATATAAAGATAAGTTAAAATGAATAAAAAAAATTCACACGTTTCAGGCATCCATCTAATAAATTATTAAAGAACCAAACTATGAAAATAAAACGAATAGGTTTTTTGTTTAAAGAATCAACAACGTTCTTTATTTTTTGTCAATTGTGAATCGAGGTTTTTATTTTGCTTTTTTAGTGAATTATTAGGATTTTTATTATTTGGTTACTAAAAAAACAACGTTCTACAATTTTGAATGACTTTAATTTGAATATGTTTACTCTTATATATTTTTCATGTACAGTTTGTTCTATGTACCTACTTACACAGAAGGCATATTTCAGAATATTAAAGCCACAAATTTACAAATAAACAAATCAGTACTTCATTTGTCATCTGTAACTAAGGCAGTAACTGCATGAAATAAATGCACTTTTGTATGGTATACATAGATGGTCACATTGATCATCCATATCGTCCTCCCTGGGCTTGTTTGGCTTATCTGCCATTTGATTCGACGGTGACCTTTAAATGAAATTGTATTTAGAATCACATTTTACATAATCTGAGCCTAGAAAAAAAAAACGTAAAATACCGTAATGTGAGAGCTACTTTTATTAATTTCAAAATCAATTTCCAGTATTCATTACACATTGTCCAGTGCTACAATTCTCAAAACATTGCGAACCGGAACATGTGAGATTTTGCCAGAATATTCGAGCAAATACTAGTACAATTATCCAAACACTTACATCTAGAGACACACTCACACAAGTAAAAAAAATACAATCACAAGTAAAAACACTCAGACACACAATCGCACATTCGCCACAATATTTATCAAGATGTCGCACGTTTAATAATAAAGAGCAATAACTCAAAAATTAGGAAAAACGAAATATTGTAGTAAAACGCAAGAAGAATGCGAGAAGAATAGGTAGAATGCGACAGCCGTTCAATTTGGACGAATATGACCGAGATAAAACATCGGACGCCTGTTTCATCCCATACAAGTTGTACTGGTTGTCTGAACTTCAAACGTGATTTCCCAACATTCTTATTTTTTGAGTTATTTGTCTTTATTATTAAGCGTGCGATGTGATAAACTATCTAAGTTGGGTGAAGAATAAAATAATGTAAGTATTTTTGGTCCGTAATGAGTTTGCCTGCAAAAAGAGATCCGATAAAGTCTCCTAGCTATTTGTCTTTGTATTATTTTTTTCTGGTCAGAGTTCGATAACCTCGGAATGCTGTTGCAAATGAGAATCTGAAACTGGTATTTTATCACAAGTGAAATAATTTATGTGTGTACTGGTTCCTTGTGATTTAGCGACCATCCCGTGGTTGGAAACAGCTTCATGCTATTGTGCTCGCTACCTGGCTGGGCGATAAAGAAATGCTCAGGCTAATACAGTATTAACATTATCACTAAATCTATGACGTGTATTAGATACACCTACCTGTTATAAATATCTAATACATTCATATCCATGACCAGCTATTAGTAACTCACACATAGTACTATGACATTTCGCTTTGTAACTTTCTTGACAAAAAAAAAAACAAAATTTCGAGAGAAAACGTTCATATTTATTAATTAAAATGAAAGTAAAAATAGAGTGTACATGAAACAGTATTTCATTAATTGATGAGGCATTCAATTGTAACCTTTCATTTAAAAAAAAAAAAAAAAAAAATTGTACCTGATGATGGAAACATTGTTTCCGAAACCGGTCGTACATTAGTAAATTTAACTCGCCCCGTAACCATACACAAATTGTTTTTTATTTTTAATTTTAATATTTTAAAACAGTGTTTCATTAGAATTTTTGGTTGTAAGTATAAAGTTTTGTAGAAATCAATTTCTACTGTTTTTTTTTTTTTTTTTTTTTTTTTTTTATTTAAACAAGAATACAACAGCATTGAATAGAATTTTGTACATAAATAAGATATTTTTTACAATTCATATCGCCTATTACTGTATTCTACGATTGATATTTTAAATTACAAATCATGCGAGGTAAATAAATAAAAAGTAAAGAAAAACAAAAAAGAAGCAGCATCCAAAACCAAGAACAAACAAATACATAAATCAAAACAGAATAAAAAAAAAAATAAAAAAAAAAAAAAAGTTTTCTAATACTCTAATATGGTTCCTTGACTAATAGGTTGGTATGAGGCTGACCACCCGTACTGAAAAAAATGATTCACTTTGCCAATGTCACCTCTGTCTCAGGGAAGGTAGGTAAGAGATTTGAAATTTAAGTTTTTATATTGTTGGTCCACATATATCATGTGTAAATTTGAACTTACACGTGTCTGTTTATGGAAATGCATGTAATAAGAATCTTAAATGAAATATATCTTTGCAATTTACATTAAAATTGTCGATGACTAAATTGGCGGAGCGTTTAAACCCGAAATAATCTTCTCTTTTGAGTTTTTTTTCTTACAACAAATCTTGCTCATTGAGGAACAGCAAAACACCTAAAATCTCATAATATTTTTCTGATTAAGGCTGACCTCCTTACCTGTGAAAATTAATAGTTTCCACACGCCGATGCTATTTATTTTGGGCATAAAGTATTGAAAAGTTGCTAACACAATGAAGAACTTAGATTCAAGCTTAAAATCATCCAACAATACTCGATATTTTGATTTGTGAAAGCACGATAAATATTTTTATTGCCTTATTTATTTATTGATTCATATTTAGGTATGCCATAAAATATTTTTTACACCAAATGTACCTCATGCGTAGTCCTTTTAGTGCTTGTTTGTCTTATGTCCATCAGAGGTAATTTCACATGAGCAATGTTTGTATGTGTACTGGACCAAAAACTGGAAATTGATTTACAAATATTTAAAACAACTCTCAAATTACCGCGTTTTACATTTTTTTCTAAGCTTAGATTATGTTGAATATGATTCTTTAGAGAATGTCATTGAAAGGTCATCTTTGAATCAAATAGCAGATAAGCCAAACAAGCACTGGGGTGCGGTATATAGCTTTTAGTAATAAACGGTGTTATTCACCCACAGAAAACCCATGACTCAACCGCCACCTAACGTGAACTTTCCATACAAAAAAACGATTATCAGTGGATCAGCTATGGTTCAAACGTGTTGTGAATAACCCTGAATGTTTTTTTTTGTGATTTATGCTCAACATCTAACAAAATTCAGTGTTATATTTCATATCCCAGTGTGAAATTTCGTTCAATAATTCGGCAGAGTTTTCAATTTGAATTGAATTGAGCATTGTTAATTTTTTTCAAACTAAGTGTATTCAATGATACCTAATTGTAATTTATAATGCTTTTAAACGTTGCGCAATGCTTTACTACCTTTACGAAGTATGAAATATAGCGTCTTGAAATCAGCTTTTGTAAAATCAAAATTGAAATTGTATTTGTAACTTAATGATGAATAAAACCTGAGCCATCGACCGGACAAAATAGTAACGAAATGTACAATTTTACTCTTTTTTACACGTTAAAAATCCAACTCAATGCACTGTACCCTCAGTACGAGTTGCAAAACTTGAGTAAAGTAAAGTTTACGGAAAGTATTAAAGAGTGATTTTCCCCAAAATCTGCCGTTTTTGTTTGTTTTAACATGATTTTCTTCATCACTGTAACTCTTTTGTTAAGACCATAAAGTGTAAGAAACAAAAACGGCAGATTTTGGGAGAAATCACTCTTTAATATTTTCCGTAAACTTTACTTTTCTCAAGTTTTGCAAATCGTACTAAGGGTACGTAATCGAATAACTACATGTATTTTTGTTATCTCGAAACAGCTGTTTTTAATTCCTGCACCAGCTGGTCTGATTATAGGACGTATTGCATTCCTTGAGCGATAAAAACTCGCTTTCGTGCGTACGGGGCGCGCTTTGGGGCATTGGGCGGGGACGGGGTAGGACGCGTGCCGAGGTGCGTGAGCCTCACGGACCCCACAAAACAACCAAAACGGCCCACAAGAGCTGGGACCTCAGATAAACGGGGAAGTTGCGTAGGTCGCGGACGGAACCAACCAACGCCCAGCTGGCTATCCGGCCGTGGAATTCCCATTCAGACGATTATCAAAAGAAACCGTTTTCTGATAAGATATGTAATCTGGTTGGGCGAGTAAACGAAATGTCAAAATACTGATTGAGATTTGATTAAAAAAATGCTAACCTTTATCGTATCAGATTCTAATTTTCTTTTTCCCCACTAGCTTATGAAAGCTTCGAAAATTTCAGTATAAGTTGTCTACGTGTTTCAACCGCTCCGATTTCCGTCGATTTTTCTTTATTTTTAGTTGATCAAAATAATAAAGGGTTGTTGTAACCAGCGTTTTAATTTTTCTGTCGAATCTTGTGCGGGAGACTCTCTAGATTTCAGATACTCTGGGGGTCTATGACACTTGTTGTAGTGTCGCAGAGGTGTTGTGTGTATAGTGCTGCACATGTAGAGTGCTTCACGGATTATAAAAAAATATGGTTGACATTTGAGGAAGGGCGTTGTTGTGATTTTATCGTCTACGGATTGATAAAATCAACGGGAATTATTTGTTTTTCTTTTTAACTGAAACAACAGCAAACTTCAAGTTAAAATTTTAAAAGTGACATTTTACCAAATGCCGGTGGTAGTTCCGATTTTTACGACATTCAGTATAAGTAGTGTAGGTCTATACGCCACCTCAAAGCTTTTTTATTATTAGTTTTTTTTAAGAAATCCTATGCGAGAGACTCCCTAGATTCTAGAGACTCTAGGGGTATATGTCACTTGTTTTAGTGCCGCAGAGGTGCTTAAACTAAATAAGTGCTGATTTGAGAGATCATGGATAAAAAATTTCATTGGTTGTTATTCTCATAGTAAGTGAACTAATTATACGGAAGTGCTCATGAAAAGTTCTAAATTACTGGATTTTTACACTTTTTTTAGCATTTCATCTTGAAGAAAATTAAAAAAGTGGATTTATCTGAGAACCCAATGCTAGCGTAATATGTCGCTTATTCAATTTTACCTTTAAAGTATCGAATTGTAGATAACAGAATTTTGTAGTGATAAGTTTGTTTTGAAAAATATCAATTATTTTAAAATGACTCCCAAGAGTTTTCTTAATTTTTAAAACGATGAAGCTGCAAATTCAAAAGACAATTCAGTCTCATTCAGTGTATAAGTTTATTTTAAATTCATTCCCGGAATTTCGGAAAATGCATGTTCGGAAGTTGTATAATTGGACCCTATATAAATTATAATAAATAATAAGGTCAGGTCTTCGGGAATAACTAACCACCAGAGAATTGGTCCGGTCATCAAATTTGAATGGATGGTTCCCCAGCCGCTTGTTTACCGTTATATCTTGGCCAGTAAATAATTATGATGTCGGAGCTTTGGGGATGTTGGGTACAGCCTTTGCGAGTGCTAGAGCTTTCGGGCTAGCGTCGAAGCGCCTGCAGTGCGGCTTTACTTCTCAACAAGGGGTGTCAAATGATCCGTTGTTTTTTTGTTTCAGGATAATTGTCAAATCATTATGCTCAACAAAACTATTAAAAGTAAAAGATTTCTCTTACCTTTTAATGAAGGATACTATTTCCGAACATGTTTTAGATTTTTCTGCTTCTTGGAAATTCGCATTTCTTTAATCTTGTCTTTAAGATTGTCCTCGATGAAAAATGGTATCTTAGTACCTAATTAGTATATTTATTGATGAAAGAGAAGGTTTAAAAAATGCTTCCATCACTTAATCCTTTTGTCTTTCATCTCATTTCTCACATTAAACAAACGTGTGCATAATCCAAATATCATAATCATTAATAGAAAGGTTGTCAAGAAATCAAGGTGTTTTTTTAAGATAAAAAGGTTGTATCTAATCTAATCTAATCTAATCTAAGCTGCAAGGATATATATCATTTAAGATTTATATCAAGTGCATTCCCACAAGCAGACATGTAAAATTTCGCGCTAACACATGCCGCATGTGGACCTACTTTATAAGAACCCATCTCAAATGAACATAAGCCCTGCAACTCTTGCCGTCCTTCCCTGAGACAGGGGTGATATTGGCAAAGTGAAAGTATACAACTTATATACTATTATGTATGTTAAATTTAATTATAATTATGCTATTAAAAAATCATTGATTCTGGCTCAACTATTTTTACTGTAACAAACTTAAAGCAGGTTTATTTTAGCTAAACAATCCCTGATGCTGTGTTAGTTTTAGTATAGCCACAGACATGACGTTATACCTCTTCAGGAAAGCCTATACAATTATAGGGCTATACTCAGTGGGCTATGCTAGCCCCAGTTCACCTGAATTGTGCTGCATATTATATCATATATGTATGTATGTTTAGAACGATATTATGTAGGTATGTTGATGCGCCTTCTATTGTCTCATCTCAAGGTTGTCTCTAGCAGAGGCGTATCTGTAAACTTTTAATATTTTCTAATAAAAATAATGGCTAAAAGAAGAGAATAAGGCGGTTTGTGTTTTTTTTATTAAAAATGTAATAAGAGGGAATAAACAATGTCAGAACACTAAATTAAATATTTTAATATTTTTTAATCGATTAAAGATATGGTTTCATTAGAAGCTCTTAATAACAAAAAGGAAAATGAATAGTTCATATCGATACATTAAACTGAATAAGTGACATATTAAGCTAACATGGGTTTCTCAGATAAATGCACCTTTTTTCCTATTTTCTACGAGAGAAACCACTAAAAAAGAGTAAAAATCCTACAGATTTGAACATTTTTATGAGCACTACCTTACAATTAGTTCACTTACTGTGAAAATTTACACCCAACAACACGTTCTATCCTCGTTTCTCAAATCAGTAATTCGCGACTTTTTCAGTTTTACCTTTATGATCATGATGTCTCTACTCTCTTTCCTTGTTGAAGATTTTCCAAAGAATATAAAATATTCATTGTATAGCTAATGTTACAAACGCATTCGAAGCGTGTGTTGTTTTAACATTTATTTATGTGACTTTAAACTGAAAAAAATCTCTGCACGGTTCTTATAAGTTTATTATTTTCATTCAGTATAAAATGATCGAGTCGTAATCGATTGGTTAACACTACGGACTATGGCAGTAGACAAAAAAACAATATAATTTCAAAATATTATGCTCCGTATTATGATCCATCCAACCTTAAAGCAATTGGGTCTTGCTTGAGAATTGGAAGACAGCCAAGCTCGTAGAAGACTCTTGATGAGTGATTCACACAAAACAGCTGTTACCAAATAAACCAGCCTAATATTTATTATATTTAAGTACGTAAATTATTATTCAAAAGGTTAAAGTATTATTCAAAGGCCCTTAGAAATAATAAATACAGGTTCCTTCTCTGATATTTGTAAGCCAAACATGCGACCACACTCTCATATTACATGTAGGTACACATTATTATCAGAGCTGACGTGTAGATTGTAGGGTGGGCTTACAGTATCCAAACTCACCCATACAATACTCCTATTAGCCAGCGTTATTCAGAGTCAATCTTATACTAAACTCCCATATCTTAATTCAATAATATCTCTGAAATTCATAAAGTAATCAGAATTATTTTAAATGCACATAAAGCTTCAGTTGATTGCGTTACTAAGTGCCCTGATAGATTATTTCTTTTTCATTCAAACTTGGAGTAAAACATCTATGAGTTAGTGAGGATTTAGTGACCGACTCTGAATAGAAGAGGTATGATAATATTACTTAGGTAGACATCACGGACAAACTGCAAGATGTGTGTTTGTGTGTGTGAGTCACCTCATAGGGTCATTACAAAGTGTCTATGAGGTCATAGCGATTTATAATATTGAACGCTTTGAATTTTTTTTGCTTAGAATTTTGCATTATGCAGGCAAGGAACTTTTTATACGGCCAGTCAACTCGATGTAAAATGGAATATTGAACTATACATATTTTATATTATTCCTTACTATTCCTAGTTCCTGCGCTCTACTAATTCATCATTCATCTACTAATGTTTTGAATATTGATTAGAAAATTACTTGACTTAAAGGTTAGTATGAGGCTGAACACCAATTTTATAAAAAAAAATGGTCCACTTTGCCAATGCTCCCCCCGTTTCTGAGAAGAGTGGGAAGAGTTGCAGGGCGTATGTTCATTTGAGATTTGTTTTTTTTGTTTTAAAAGTTCTTACATAAATGCAGCATATGAAAATGCGGACTCACGCGTGTCTGCTTAGGAGCATACATTTAAAATTTATATTAATTAAATAACACACAGTTTTAATTCATTTTTACTTTATTTAAATTACTTTATTTAAATTAAATTATGTAAAACTGTGTGTTATTTAATTAATATACAATGGACTTTCACTGTGTTAACCACCGAACCCTGAAAAATATTTAAAATTTAATATGAAATATATAATACACATCTTTACTACTTGGATTATACCTACTATAGATCGAAGCTATCACGAAGAAAGCGATGTTCCATTTCATAGGTACCCGGGAAAAGCGCTCAATAAGTGTTGACCATTTTTTCAGGAGACGTGTTCATTTATCTCGAAATAGATCCTGTGAAGTTTATTGCCGATCAAATAACATAAAAAAATATGGAATAAATTTTGCATCATTTGGGAACTTATCAACACTCATCTCTAAACGTTGACTATAAAATTTAGCAAATATTTTTTTTAACGAAATAAAATTATGAATTGACTCAATATTAATGATAAAAAGAATGTTACTTTGAATGTTTAAATTGTATACATTTAAAAAACCACTGATATACATAGTTCGAATACTTTCTGGTTCCCGTGTTGCATTCTAGTGGATTTTCGGGACCCACTCTTTTTAAAATAAATGATACAAAGAATAATATAAATGCACCGCTGTTTATGCCAGAGACGTGCGGCCTATGCACGCCCTCACGTTAGAGTGGGACAGCCATATGGACCCTATTGCATTTCGGCCAAACTTCATTTACATATCGATTTTTTATTTTAAATTACAAGGGTTCGGTCCAGACAGATAAAACGGCATGACCTTGGGAGTCCTCGGAATTTAGACTCAAATTAGATTTTCAGCGTCGCATCGTGCGGGTACAATTTTCATCATCACGTCGGCCATAGTTGCTTGTTGTTTATTTGCGCAAACACGCAAACGGCAGACTTGCAGACACACCTTTATTCTTTGGATTCAAATATTCTAAAGAAAAATGTAAAGGTATCATGCAGCTTAATGGCTTACAAATCATTATTTATTGCACACTTTAAAACTACTCAATTTTTGTGAACTAAAAAAAATATCATTAGGAAAAAACTGTGCTCACAAACTTTTGGGAAACGGTGCAAACAAGTTGTTTTTTTGACCATGAAAATATGTAGACGTATGGTTTTGTGATTATCTACATCAGGAAAACTTGCTTGTTGTACCTAATCACTTTTTGAACAGTCCCATGTAAGAAAAAGTGCAAATAAAGCTAGGACTCTCAGGAATAAGCCATTATTTTTTAAAGAGGAAAGCAATACACTTTATATTTTTAAATATTTATAAAAATGGACTTTCACTGTGTTAACAGATCAACACTAAAAAATATCACCTAACTATTGTTTTGTCTGTCTAGAAACATGTATTAATATTATCAATTAAAAGTTCATCATTCTTTCAGTGTTTACAGTCAGGTACTAGATTTATTTAGAGTCATTTTTGTTGACCTTATTCATCAAAATGCTTGACAGCTAGCCACATAATAGTAAAGGTATGTTTTAGTATTAACACAAGGCTCTTGTTCAACTGGGACGAGCTTTCCGGGTGACTTTGTAGGCGTGCTCGCGCGCTGAAGCTTTTAACGAAGCCTTTTAAATAAAAAAAAAAGCTCTGAAAGGCGGATGCGCGGACGGTAATTTGAGTTTGAAGCCGGCTAGAAGCCAGAGAACGAATTAGGTCCGCATTAAATTTATGTTGCTCGCGAAATTATGTAGGAAATGTTTTTAAAATCAGCGCTCTTTGTTGGTGTAATCATGCTGGTTTTCGCGTAACCTTATGACGAGGTAGCTTCAATGTGCAATTTACAAAAAATATGATGAATAATATAAATCTCGCGTGAATGAATTTACAAAGTATGGAGCTGTGATGCGGAGCTTTTTATAGATGCGAATAAAAAGCTCAATTATTCGGATTTATTCCTTAACTTATAGGTTGGTATGAGGCTGACCACCCATACTGTAAAAAATGGTTCACTTTGCCAATGTCACCCCTGTTTCAGGAAAGGTCGGCAAAAGTTGTGGGGCTTATGTTCATTTGAGGTTTGGATTTTATTTATAAGTACACATTCAGCATTTGTAAGCGCGAACTACACTTAATGGTTTGTGGGCATGCATCTGAGAGCTTTAAATGAATATATCCTTGCAACTTAGATTATAGATTATAGATAAGCATGTATGAGAAAGTGTTTATTATTTCTTAAATAAAAAAGGAAGTTGTAACTTCGTTTTCTTCTACTTTTTTTATTATTTTTAAGTAGTTATAAACGTTTTCGGTGAAAACTACATATTTGGCAAACAAATCATAGGAGAAATTAATAATGTATTTAATAAAATTAAATCTCCTGAAATATTTGCTTTGATTTCACTTGATGTGTGATTTTTCTTCTTTTAATGTCACTTCTATTAAAGATAGGCGATCATCATTCCTGTTTTTAGTAGTTACGATGTTGCCTTGACAATAGGGATTTTTTGCGTTTGTTGTCAAACCATTCGTCTTGGTCCTTTTTACACTTTATCCTTTACTGTTATTCTATCAATGTATGATTAGTCGGTTTATGTTCTTATGTACTACTCAGCAAGGAAATGTACTTTTTTCAATAAATTATGAAATATATACATTTTGAGGCCACAATCTTATCTTTCAATTAAGTCGCAGTACTTAATTTCATAAGCAGAATAATAATGAACTATGTAAATCAAAAGAAAAACCTTAATTTCAATTATATGAGGCAAGTGTTAGCGCGAAATTATACATATCTGCTTGTGGGAATGCATTTAATATAAATCTTAAATGATATATATCTTTGCAGCTTAGATTATATTAGATTAGATTAATAACCTAATGATTTCCAAAGCCTACCGTAAAAAAGAAAACTCATTTATATTAAACCTAATTAACATTTTATTTTTGTGATTATTTTAATTTACTTAATTAACTGATTAAGCATATTGTGCCTTTATAAAAATAAAAGTAATCAACGTTAACAACGCATGATAACAGAATATTCTATGGAAAAGCTATGTGATCAAAAATCTGAATTAACTTATTTTATTTTCTTTCGTGAAGCATGACTGGAATGTGAATTGCTGTAATATATCTTCAGGACAATATTCAATGCGATTACCTTCTTAGTGAATTAGTCGCGTGACTCCTACGTATATCGGATTCTTGTAGTTTTAATCAGCTGAGTGCTCGGGGATCAGATGTATGGAATATCATTATATCTGGCGGGGGTGAGAAATGCATTCCAAGGGATGGGGGGGCAGGTTGAAGCTTAGGACTTGGAACGGTCCACGAACGGTGTTAAACTACGTTAAATCTCAACTAAACAAGAAAATATATGCTTACGAAAACGGCCACTAGACGCTCTGTTTAATTTTTCGTATATGTTTCAGGAAACGCTATGTTTTGAGTATAAACGTATATTTTTAAACTTGAGGTACAGGTAATAGGACTCCCTCAACCCTCCCATATACTGGCCGAGCGCAACTTGCATCTATTCATCTTGTTTGAATAAGGGATTGCTTCTATTAAAGCTCAGAGGGACGAAAATAAACCTTTTTTT
Organism: Agapetus fuscipes; assembly: GCA_951799405.1. Lineage (NCBI taxonomy): Eukaryota > Metazoa > Arthropoda > Insecta > Trichoptera > Glossosomatidae > Agapetus > Agapetus fuscipes. The sequence continues at coordinate 5,944,250 of OX637338.1, forward strand.
TATAACGGTAAAATGATTTCAATGTGTTTTATATAACCTTTTTGTATCTACATCTTCGAGGTTTTTATCTGTACAAGAATGTAGAAGGTTTTAAATTTTTTCAACTATTCCAAAGGTAGTTTTTTGTTTTTGTAAATAAACTATCTGAGTATAAGATATCTGAGTATAAGATATCTGCGTATAAGATATCTGAGAAGATAATCATTTTTAAGCATTTACTTCCAACATTAATACAATATTTCTTTGTGGTGTTAGTTTCAATTGCACCTACATTTTTACGAATATCTTTTGTTCATCTTCCATCTCAATATTGGGATGATTTATTTAGTGAGCCCTGTTATTGTGTGAATTACATCTCAAGAGCCCTCCTTGAGCATGGTCGTCGCTATAGAAAGCGACAATTCTCAAGCAAGACTCAGTTGCTGTAAGGCTTTTTTTTTTTTTTTTTTTTTTTTTTTTTTTTTTTTTTTTTTTTTTTTTTTCATTGAAAGGGGAAAATCTTCAAAAGATTCCTGCCATTGTTTCCGCCGGCAGGATATGTGAGATTTTTACTCACTAAAAACCCCCCTCTGCATCTTGCCACACCCTGGAACTGCCGTCAAGCATGACATCGGGGTGTGGTGTGTCTTTACATGCACAGCATGTCTTCACATTTCAGTTGCGTCAATTGGCAAATCTACACTATCTACATTGTGTTAAGACTAATTAATCTACATTAACACTTCTATCAACAGAGACTAGATTTACTACATTTTGGCGGGTCGTGTTCATCCTTCGCCTTACGCGCTCGGCATCCTCCTTCTTTCCGATCACGCGAGAGGCAAAGGTATCCCAGGCCCGCCAGTTCTCTTCTGATTGGAGCATTGACGGTACTACCATGTCCAGGTCTAGTCGATCGACCACAATGGTTGCCATTAATGACCCCCTGTGGTCCGCCCAGGCAGGACACGACAGTAGCGTGTGCTCCGCGTCATCATTTTCTGAGTCGCAGTGCCAGCATGCTGCAGTTGCTTCTTTTCCTATACGGTGTAGGAAAAAACCGAAACAACCGTGTCCACTCAGCATCTGCGTGAGCCGGTAGTTCAGGCAGCCATGCTTCCTCGAGTACCAAGGCTCGAGTTGGCTGACAAGCCTGTTCGTCCAGCGTCCTTTAGATGCTGAGTTCCAGCGATCCTGCCACTTTGACAGCGTCAGTTTCCTATGGTGCGGTCCCTTACCTGATTCATAGACTGCTTTGCGCTCAAGCGCCAGCAGATCTATGGGTGGAGAAGAAGCCAGCACCAATGCCGCTTCCTCGGACATGGTGCGGTAGCCGGAGATAACTCTCAGCGCGCTTCTTCTCTGGACGGCAGCCATCTTCTTCCTGTACAGCTCTGTCTCAAGCGCCTGCGCCCAAATGGGTGCCCCATACAGAAGTGTGGAGTGGACCACCTCATGCAATAGTTTCCTCCTGCATGATTTCGGCCCACCCACGTTCGGCATGAGCCTCCCCAACTGTATCGCTGCTCCGCTTGCCTTTGCAGCCGCCAGCTCGATGTGTTCTCCGAAACGAAGACCACGATCGAGTTGGATTCCAAGGTAGCGTAGCGATTTAGTCAACGGCACCTCAAAACCCTCTAGCAGTAGCTTAGGCAGCAGAGGTCGTCGCTTGCGACAAAACAGTACGGCTTCGGTCTTCTGTATGGCCAGTTCCAAACCAGCTCTGTCAAGCCATACCTTTACCCGTCTGAGAGCCTCGTTCCCTATAACTTCAAGTTCACGGGAAGTCCTCCCCTCGATCATCACTGCGATGTCGTCCGCAAAAGCAACAATGCTCGACCCCTCAGGCATGTCCGTCCGCAACAGACCATCGTATAAAGCATTCCACAAGGTTGGTCCTAAGACCGATCCCTGCGGGACGCCAGACGTGATCCGCCGCTTCTCTTCCACACCAGAGGCACCGTGCCGATACTCAAGACTTCGGCCATCGAAGTAACTTTCAAGCATGGCCATCAAATAGTCTGGCACGCGGAAGCTCTCCCTCAGCGCTCTGAGGATTAATTCCCATCGCGCAGAGTTAAAAGCATTCCGGATGTCCAGCGCTATCATGACAACCCGTCGGTGGCTCTTCACCGTGCCCTGCCATGCTTGTCGGATGACGTTGACAACGTGTCCGACTGCGTCAATTGTGGATCTGCCCCGCCTGAAGCCGTACTGCTTGTCGGAGAGACCCCGCTCCGGATCCTCCAGAATTGGCTGAAGTCTCCCAAGCAGGAGTCGCTCAAGGAGCTTCCCGAAGCCGTCCAGCATGCACAGCGGTCTAAAAGATGAGGGTCCGTCCGCGACTGCCTTTTTGAGAATAAGGACAAGCCTTTGTCTCTTCCAGGGATCGCCAACTAGACCCTCTTCCAGGCACGCATTGTACACGCCGAGCAGAACCTCAGGGAACTCCCGGGTCACCAGCAGCACAATCTCATTTGGGACTTCGTCAGGTCCAGGAGCCTTACCTTTACTTACCCTTTTTGCAGCTGTCTCGAGCTCAGCTACCGTGAACGGTTGGAACTCACCAGTTGAGGGGGTAGGATCTGCCAACGGTCGGTCTCCGTGAAGGGGAAAGAGGCCATCAATAACAGCGGTCAGGTTACTGGGGTTACTGAGAAAGGGGTCAAGGCCGCGTCCCCGTAGTTTCTGTCGCACTATTTTGTACGGCAGTCCCCAGGGGTCGCGGTTCACCGACTCGCACAGCTCACCCCAGCACCTTTCCTTACTGCGCCTGATAGCGCTCTTCAGCTCCTTCTTTGCAGCCTTGTAGTCTTCAGCCTGAAAACTCTCCCATCCTGAGCGCTGGGCCCGGCGCCGCAAAGCTAAACATGACCGGCGCAGACGGGCAATCTCCTCAGTCCACCAATAAACATTACGCCTGAGGGTGTGTCCGCCCCGCCGAGCCATGGATGCATCGCAGGCGCGCTTGACCACGCTACTCAGCTCGCTTACCTTTAGCGCTGCTCCATCCGCGTTTGCGATCCTTTCGCTGCCACTCTCGATGACTGCTTTAAGGGCATCGGTGTCCAAGGAGCGAAGACTCCAACCCGCTGAACTAGCGGCGGAACCCAACCCAGGTGCAGCAGGCCGCGGCCCCCTTGCAAGCGTGAAGGTCACGTACTGGTGATCGCTCTGCGTGTGCTCATCGAGCACACGCCAGTCTTTCACCCTTCCGATCATTCCTTCATCAGCAAAGGTTACGTCTATGACAGAACCCGTGGCGCCCCTGCAGAAAGTGAACTTCCCGCCTACATTTGCAGGAAGCAAATGCAGGCCCGAAGCCATCTCGCACAGAAGGGCGCCCCGTCTGTTTGTCATCGACGAGCCCCAGTCAGTTGCCCAAGCGTTGAAGTCACCAGCCAGCACAATGGGTAGTGTCGCGCTCCTCACGTCTTCCTCCAGACCCCGAAGTTCCTCCTCGAACTGCTGCAGCGGAACGTTCGGGGAGAAGTAGCAGCTATATATTCTACAGCCTCTTACCTCAATCCATGTCCAACCACTGCCGCCGTTCAAGGGTCTCCCAGTGATGGCCGCGTGCTGTGATGGGAAGAAGATTGCCGCCCTTCCAGTCTCGTCCGAGTACCAACAACTTGTAGAGTTGCGATACTGTTCAGAGACCAGGACAACGTCAATCCCCTTCTCTCGTGCCACCTGAAACATTAGATCCTGGGCAGCTTGGCAATGGCCCAGATTTATTTGCAGGAATTTAAGCATTTTGCGACTTTTAGGGCACACCTGAAAGCCCCGCACTTAGCGCTTCCGCACCAGTGCGCCGCCTCAAGGCCCGCCCTCGAGCACGGGGCGCATCGCAGCGGAGCTTTGCAGTCCGCGGCCAAGTGCCCACACTCTCCGCACCTACGACAAATAGGGTACTTACCTACCTTACCTGTTTTCTTCCATTTATCTCCCACAGTGCATCGAGCTGCAATGTGGGAGAATCCTAGGCAGAGGAAGCACTGCCTAATCTCAATCCTTGGCTGCAAACGGCAACGGAGAAGACCGACCTGGAGTCGACCCCGCTCCAGCACCTCCGTGCTGGCCTTTGACCACGGAATCCTCGCCGTGCAGGTAAAGGTTCCCCGCGGTCCAGGCCTCAGAGGACCAACCTCCACATCGGTGTCACCAACCATCCTGGCCAGTGATGCCTTGACATCAACGACCTCCACACCCTCGCAGAGGTCCCTTACAAAGACTGTGCGCTTAGGCGCCATTCTTTGCACCCTGAAATCGCTGCCGGCTGCGCCGACCAAAAGGCTCTCCAAGGCAGGTCCCCTGTGATCACCCCTGGCCAGCGTTATCTTTAGAGTGCCATTGGCGCCCTTGCGGATGCCATGAACCACCGGCAGCTCGTCCGTGAGCCCATTATCCCCCGTTATCCTACGCAGGACTCCGGCGTATGACAAAGGGGGGCAATCTTGTTTGAGAGGGGCTAGGACAACCGTCTCCGAGGGTCTTTTTTGAGTCCCCCGAGGACGGCCGCCGCCCCCATCGGGCTTTCTGCCTTCCGTCGGTTTTCGGTGGCTATCTTTTCCACGTCTCACCGTGATCCACCCGTTTTGTGAATCACATGGTGTAGTGACAGGTGGGTCAGCCTGCCTTTCCTTCTTCTTCTTCTTCTTCTTCACCCGTCTCTGCACCTGAGGAGGTGGAACACCTCTTTCGGTGTCAGACGGGTGACTTCGTGCAGTTGCTGGCTCCACCAGCAACGGCCTGCCTCGGGCTTTCGGTTTTGACACCGAGCCCTGCCTGATGCCCGGTTGCCTTGGGCTTCCAATTTGGCATCCTATGCTCTTCGCAGGAGCGTCCACAAAGAAATGGCCTATTTGATTACAGAGATCAGTCATCTCTAAAGACAGACTCTTAATTTCTCTGTGGACGCGGCTGCGAGCGCCCACAAATTGTGATAAAGTCACAATTTTCTCTTGGAGAGACCGCCAAAGAGTCTCTCCAAGGACATTAAAGCGCACATTGCCCCCCCCAGAATCCGAGGGGCAGCCCGATGATTGCTCATCGGGGGGGGATTCTCCACCGCCAATGGCGACGGTACCCCCCTGGGGTAGTTGTTTGGTGTTCGCTTCACTCATTGGTTTGTTGTTTGTTTTGGTTCGCTGGTGTTCGCTTCACTCATTGGTTTGTTGTTTGCTTTGGTTTGCTGTAAGGCTGGATGGACCTTTAGTGACCCGTCTTTGGGAAAGGTATATGATTTTTTCAAACCAGCGAAGAGCGTATTTGAAAATCAAAATTGTATACTTTTTGTGCTCCACCGGGATTCGAACCCACAACCTTCCATTTGCGAGTCCAAAGTGTTACTACTGGACTACGCACCGATTCGTTTATATTCATAAAAATAAAATTAAAAATGGAGTGAAAATAAAACTGTTTTATTAGAATTGTTTTGGCTCTATAAAATTTAATAGAGTTAAAAATATAATGTTATCTAAATCTCTAATTCTGAATCTAAGCTGCAATGATATGTATCATTTGAGATTCATATTAAATGCATTCCCACAAGCAGACACGCATAATTTTGCGCTCACACATGCCGCATGTGGACCTACAATATAAAAACCCAATTCTCAAATGGACATAAGCCCTGCAACTCTTGCCGACCTTCCCTGAAACAGGGGTGACATTGGCAAAGTGAACCATTTTTTACAGTATGGGTACCTACATGAAAAAAGATCGTAAAAAAATCTCTTTTTTTTTACTTCACCTACAAACAGGATTGAATACAGATGAAATTGTGCAACCATCAATACACCAAAAAAATGATCTACCTGCAGTGCGGGTCCCCGAGGCACCTGCATGCATTCCTCAGCACACTGTTACCTCCTCGTCATGTCGCCAGTACCCCAAGTGAAAAAAATATATAACGTGTAAACTACACCACGACGTCAACTGAAAAGCTAGCATCTCAGTTTTGATACATTTGTGGTGTTTCCATGATAGAACGACACAGTAGCAAAACGGTACATGATATAACGACACATTAAAGAACTACACATCGCACGTTTTATAATAAAGAGCAATAACTCAAAAAATATGAATGTTGGGAAATCACGTTTGAAGTTTAGACAACCAGTACAACTTGTATGGGATGAAAAAGGCGGCCGATGTTTTATCTCGGTCATATTCGTCCAAATTGAACGGCTGTCGCATTCTACCTATTCTTCTCGCATTGTTCTTGCGTTTTATTACAAAATCTCGATTTTCCCAATTTTCGAGTTATTTCTCTTTATTATTAAACGTGCGACATGATAGTACAACACATGATAGAACGATACAGGGACAATACGACACATGACATAAATACATGATATAGCGACACATGACAGAACCACACATGACATGACGACGCATGACAGAACGACACAGGGACAAAACAACACATGACATAACGAAACATGTCAGAACGACACATGACAAAACGACACATGACAGAGCATCATTATGACAAAATATTACAGGAGAGTACATCACAATGACAAAATATCACAAGATAAGATGTTTTGCCATGTGATGTTTTTTCACGTGCCGTTTATGGTATGCTCTGTTTTCTCACGTGATATTTTTTCCTTGTGTTATTTTGTTATAATCTTATCTAATATAAGTTGTAAAGATATGTTATATTGGAGATTCACATTATATGCAATTTCGCGCTTAAACATGCCGCATGTGGACTTAACGATATCAAAACCCAAAACTCAAATGAAAATATACCCTGCAACTCTTGCCGACCTTCCCTGAAACAGGGGAGACATTTGCAAAGTGAACAATTTTCTTCAGCATGGGCAGCCGCATACCAACCTCAGTCAAGGAACATACACAACAAATAATTATATTTCAGTGATATATTTTATGTGATTTATTGTCATGTGTCGTTCTGTCATGTGTCGTTACGCCACATGTCGTTTAGTTACTGTGCCGATCTAAGCCCATCACCATTTTTGGTAAAACTTTGTGGTTGAGTTTGAAACGTAAGGTTTTGTACTTGAGTGCTGCACCTCCTTTATCCTCGATCTCCTCAGCTAATGCGATCCAGGATCCACACAATGCATCTTAGGTTACAATGGCTCGACTACGGCTGCGAACCCGCACCTTGCACCTGTATTAATCTATTGCGGATATTTTTTTTTTGTTTACAACAAAACAGACCAAGACAGTAAATTTTTTTTTTTTTCATTTTACCTTGAAGTTGGAATCGACCACTCGACCATCTGATTCGACTCGTCCGTAGTTTGGTAAAACTTTCATACTCGTAAATGGAAGGTCGTAGGCTCTAATCACGGCGGAGCACAAAAAAAAAACATCTTTTCAAATGAAGGCTCTTCGCTGTGTGAAAAATTCATGTACCTTTACCAAATACCGGTCACCAAAGGTCTATAATTGGGTCTTGCTTGATAAATAATTGCCGCTTTCTATAGCGACGACCAAGCTTGCAAAGGGCTCCGAGGTGTGATTCACTCAAAAACAGCGCTCACCAAATAAATCATCTTAATATTATCATTATTATCACGGGTCCGTACCGTTAACCATTATACTACGTACGTTACATTTTTTTCTTAGCATATATTGTGTAGAATGTGATTCTTAATACAATATCATTTAAAGATTATCCTTGAATCAAATTGTAGATAACCCGAACAAGCACTGGGAAGACGATTATATATATTGGTATGATTTACTTTGGGTTCACTTTTAATGAAATTGCAGTTGAATTTACCTACTTTACAATATATTTTTTAACAAATTTATTACACATGGTTCGCTCTTTATTTTCTGTATTGGCAGCTTCACGGCTCGGGCCTTAGGAGGTCACTAATGCTTAACAGCACCGCCGTCCGTATTTATAGATCACCAAGACCTAATCTCGCATGTTCCAGACGCCTCTCGAATGGATGCTTCGAGAGAGTACGAGAAGTACCAACAGTACAAAGTATAAAACACTTATATAGCGAGTAAATACGCCTAGACACACAATCATAAAACACCAAACATTAACCTATACATTCATAACAATATAATCCATAATCTAAGAAGATAAGATGTATAAATTAGAAGGCATTATGTGTTCATAATACTTTTTGAAACACATATAATGTATTTTTATTGTTATTTGACTACTATCTCCGTCTGTACAGGGCATACATGCAAGTTGCACGAATTTTTCTGCAAGACCATCTATTGTGATGACCGTACCCGAATTTAATAAAATTTATAGTAAAATTTATTATTTATTTTTGGGATCCGACAAAGAACAACATTGCAGCTTTGTTGTGTTAGCTTATATTCTTTTAGCACAAAGAACGAGTCGCGATATCGTCGATGATATATCCCCCGTCACTTTGTATCGAAATAGTTTAAAATTATAAGCAGGTATGTTAGCATTTTTTCATACTTGTCGTGCAAAAATATTCTGATGTTTTAAGTAAACTTTACGGGCGAAACATTAAGGAAATGGCTGACCTCAAATGACCTGCTTTTTAAACGTATGTCAACTTTTCTCGGAAAAAATAGTAAACAACAAAAAAAGTCACAAAAGAGTTTGTCTTTATAAGCTGTTGTATGAAAAAATATACATTAAGAAGAGTGTATATTTTCGGAAAGTTGCTAGCAAATATCCATTTCGTGCCTATTTGTTATATTTCTAAGCATATTTATAATATGAATAATTCATTATGAGTATATTGTATGATTGGTTGTTTGACACACAGCTTTCCATGACATTTTCCGCGTTCCTATGTAATTTTTAGTCGGCTGGAGTTATATTTGGCTCATATAGAATGATGACATTTGAAAAAATTAAATCCGAAGATATGAAGCTTTGTAACGTACATATTTGCAACCCTAATTAAAAAATATGGCATCGAAAGAAATACGCATGTACAAGAAAAAACTTGTTTCTTCACGTGTAGTCTCATCGATTTACTCTAAAAAAAGAGTGACTGTGGCAATGCTAAAAAAATGCTGGTGGCTATTTCCTTTCAGTATCACGAAACAAAGGCAACACTGCACACAACACAACAAAACGCAGTTAAAAGTGTCAGGGCATTAAACGCCACCTTATCAACTATTACCTACATCTCTACAGCACTCCAACAATCGTCATGGACCTCCAAATTCTTTGAAATTTGGGGAATCTCCCGCCCAGGATTCAGGAATGTGAAAACGTGAAGGGCCTGTTGCACCATACTCTAATCCGACAAAAATCACAATTAAATGTGATTTCTCCCATCAAATCAAAAATTTGATTGCATATACGTAGATCAGCTGATGTACATCATCTTTCATATTCAAATTCCATCATATTATTACCCACTTCTAAGAAATATTTAACTGAGGTCCATACCAGAATGAAGCAATAAAATTTGATGTGTCAATCAAAGCATCCCTAAAGTAAAGAAGAAATCACAATACTCGTATTACATAAATAAATCTTTGAATGTATTTCTTTGTCATTTAAATAATTGTTGTTTTATCCATTACAATTCACGTCACCTCATTTGGCAGTTAGATCGCTGGTGACATTTTGGCTTCAGCATATCGTGTTGATGTAAGACAGATTTGTAAACTTGAATAGCAAATTTGTCCGGCGTCCTTATAAATACAGCGAACACATTCGGCAACGTTTCGGATAAGAGGGCAAGGTTAATCTATTCAACAGATTGGACACGTCGATTTGTTAACGTTAAGTCCGGTCGATAGTTCAGTTGGTAGAGCGCTTGCATTCCATGCCGAGAGCTCGAGGGTGTCAAAAGTATATTGCATTGACGGTGTCAAAGAACCAGATCCATTGCAAGAGAGTGCTCTGGTAATGGATCTGGATCTGGTTCCATCTGGTTCTGGGTCTGAAACCATCTGCATTGATGCGTCTTCTTAGCTCTTCAATAAAACAAATATTGAATGTCCTTGTCCAACCCCATATATGAAAAAACCTAAGGATTTGAACTAATGGAAAGAGGAATGATTCGATAGCTCAGTTTGTAAGTGCTTGCATTCCATGCCGGGAGCTCGGGTTCGAAACACAGCGAGGGTGTCAGAGATGATTTCCCGTTGTTTCGATGTTGATTTCAAACCAAAAATAAAATACCGGCAGGGCTTACTTAGCGTTCACAAGAAATGAGACATCAACTGAACATGGTTGGTGTAAGGCTGGCCACCTTACATGTAAAAATAAAAAAGGTTCCACTCATTACATGCAACACCTTTGATGAAAACGCGGCAATAAGTTACAGTAAATGTGTAGCTTATTAGCGTCAGTAGCGTTAACCCAAGATTAAAATATGTACATGCATAAAGTTAATAATAACAATAAAAACTAAATATCGGCTACTTTTACCTTGACTTATAGGTTGGTATGAGGCTGAACATCCATACTGTAAAAAATGGTTCACCTTGTCAATATCACCCCTGTTTCAGGGAAGGTTAGAACAAGTTGCAGGGTTTATGTTCATTTGAGGTTTGGATTTTATTTGTATGTACACATTCATCATTTGTAAGCGCGAACTACACGTGTTTGTTTGTGGGCTTGCATTTGAAATGAGCTTTAAATGTTAATATATCTTTGTAATTTAGATTATAGATTATAGAGATGATTATATTGAATGGGCTAAGTCAATATATACACGAGTCTATTAAAATAAGTACCTACTCGGTTCATGAATCAATATCAGAATGTATTGTGCAGAGAGTAATTACGTTCGGCATATGACTCGGTGGCTGTTGCCCTCTAACCCCATCAAAATCTGCCGAGCGAACGCGACGTGTCAGTGAACGGAGTGACAGCTTGCGCACAGAGGACAGCTAAAAAATATAAGAATTTAAAAAAAATATAAATTAAAAAAAATGGAAATTTTTGATGGTCATTTGTATGCTGTTTATAGTTATGTAGTAAGCAATGGTAGATAGTGTGTGTGTATCGAGAAACCTCTAGCAAATCGCTCCCCCAGTTCTTGTTTATCGTATACGCCAATCTTGTCAAATATGACTTTTTCATGCAGTTGTCTAATAAATCAAATTCTACACAATCTGAGCTAAGAAAAACCGTAAAACTCGATAATGTGACAGTTCTTTTAAATATTATTTAAATAAATTTCTTGTTTTCATAAGACATATTGGTCCAGTACACATGCAAACATTGCTCATGTAAAATTTTCTCAATGGCGTATACGATAAACAAGAACTAAGGCAGCGAAATGTCGACGTGATGTTCTGGTTTGTGAGACTGAACCGTGCTGGTGCTGGTACGTTGTATGGGTGTGTGTGTGTACCAGTGGCGAAGGGTGCCATACAAGCCGGTTTCCATCGGTTTCCCGTTTAAAATGAGGCAGAAATAATAATAAAGTAGACTGCATGGTTTCAATGGGGGAAAAATACGTATTGTTTCTTTGGTTTTAAATGTATATTTTTAATTTGTGCCTATATTTATTAACTACTTTGTTACATCATTTTAAAAGGGAAGCCGATGGAAACCGGCTTGTATGGCACCCTTCGCCACTGGTGTGTATATAACAGAATTTGCAAACCTACAAACAGACACGCATTAGTTTGCGCTTACAAGTGCTGCATGTGCACTTACAACATAAAAATCCGAACCTCAAATGAACATAAATTATGCAACTTTTACCGGCCTTTCCCTGAAACAGGGGTGAAATTAAAGTATGAGTGGTCAGCCTTATACCAACCTTTAAGTTAATTCCTTGACTTATAGGTTGGTATGAGGCTGACCACCCATACTGTAAAAAATGGTTCACTTTGCCAATGTCACCCCTGTTTCAGGGAATGTCGGCAGGAGTTGCAGGGCTCATGTTCATTTGAGTTTGGATTTTATTTGTAAGTACACAATCAGCATTTGTAAGCGCGAACTACACGTGTTTGTTTGTGGGCATACATCTGAGAGCTTTAATGAATATATCCTTGCAACTTAGATTATAGATTATAGAAGTCAAAATTACTGTGTAGAAAATAATTTTACATAAATGTAAATCACTAGTGTGGGAATGCATTTAATATAAATCTTAAATGATATATATCTTTGCAGCTTAGATTAGATTAGATAAGACTAATGTGTTTTTACTCAAGAAACTAAAAAAAAAATGTTGACTACTAACGAGTAGAAATATGAACTCTGTATAAATTTCGTAGAGCTTTTTGGTCGACACTAGTAATTTATTGACGAAATACATATTTGAGCAGTACTTCATCTCTTGCATGCAGTGTTATTCAAAGTCGTAGACAAAGCTTCAATTTTCGATTTAGTATTATTCAAAATTTCAATTAAGAAAAAAAAAATAAGTATGTGCCAATAAACCATCTTACGAAAATAAAAATGTCGTTCTATGGAACTCAGAGTTTATGTGTGATAATAAATATATTTTATATTACGATTGACAAGTTGATTACAAGTTAATTGATTGGTTCACTTTGCCAATGTCACCCCTGCTTCAGGGAAGGTTGGCAAGAGTTGCAGGGCTTATGTTCATTTGAGGTTTGGATTTTTTTTGTAAGTACACAATCAGCATTTGTAAGCGCGAACTACACGTGTTTGTTTGTGGGCATACATCTGAGAGCTTTGAATGAATATATCCTTGCAACTTAGATTATAGATTATAGATTGACTTATGGGTTGGTATGAGGCTAACCACTCAAACTGTAAAAAAATGTTCACATTGCCAATGCTTGGCCAAGGTTTGGATTTTTTTTGTAAGTACACAATCAGCATTTGTAAGCGCGAACTACACGTGTTTGTTTGTGGGCATACATCTGAGAGCTTTGAATGAATATATCCTTGCAACTTAGATTATAGATTATAGATTGACTTATGGGTTGGTATGAGGCTAACCACTCAAACTGTAAAAAAATGTTCACATTGCCAATGTCACATTGCCCTGTTTCGGAGGAGGTCGGCAAGTGTTGCACGGCTTATGTTCATTTGAGATTTGGTTTTCATGCTGAAGTCCAGATGTGGCATGTGTAAGCGCAAACTTATACGTGTCTGCTTATGGGAATGCATTTAATATGATTTTAATTGTAATATATCTTTGCAACTTAGATTATAGATTTACTTTGAATAACACCGATGATGTTTATAATTTTTTACTGCGTTTTTTGTAGTACGTTACGTAATGAATAATGCTCTCGCCAAGCATCCATTATGGTACGGACACTTTACACGCTGTGAACATTCAAATCTCTTCAGTGATAGACACTCCCCGTCAGCCCTCGTCACACAATACAAAAAAAAAGCGTTGGATAATATCCATTACACTATTGTCTTTGAATAAAAGACTTCCATCAGTATGAACAATATGGAGAAATTGTTTTTTTTTTCATATTAAAATCAGATACCTTTTATTATAGTGAATTACTGAAGGTACTGATTCATTCTTGTAGTATGCTCAAACCCGACTCATACCCGTCGCGTCGGCCGTCCTGTATGTATGTGTCAGAAGGACTCACAGCTCATGGACGCTCATGCAAAGCTATATATTTTCTCAAGTGACGGAAGGCTTTCCGTGAAGTAAAAGCCACGGCACGATAAAGCAAGCAACTCAAAAAAGATGCTTAGAACAATCATGATTATATTTGTGTTGATTGTAGAGGTATTCACTTTGTAATCGTTCATCTTAAAAGATAAAAATAAATACTGTTTGGTTCACTATAATTCCACGACCGGTTTTGCAAACAATACGTTTGCATCTTTAGGTGGCTAAATAAATATTTAAATTGCCGTAATCGAAAACAAAATTATTTAAAATTTTATGATTATATTTACTCACCATATCTTAATCTAATCTAATCTAATCTAGGTTGCAAAGATATGTTACATTGGAGATTCACTTACATGCATTCTCACAACCAGACATGTACAAGTTTGCGCTTGCACATGCCGCATGTGGACCTACAATAAAAACCCAATCTCAAATGAACATAAGCTCTGCAACTCTTGCCGACCTTCCCTGAAACAGGGGTGACATTGGCAAAGTGAACCAATTTTTACAGCATGGGTGGTCAGCCGCATACCAACCTATAAGTCAAGGATTAATAATTTAGTAAAAAAAAATGCTTAAACAAGAATTTTGTATAGGTTTGCTACGTGGACATTAATTCGATTAAATTGCATTCACAAATACTTTTAGAAAGTTTTCGGTGATATTTCTGCAGATATTTTTTTTACATTTCAACTCTCCGACTGCCCATCAGGTTGTTAAACATGTGGCGGAGAAATAAAAATGTTTTTAGCGTTACGTATCGGACTATTGTATTTATCTAAATGTGCGCCATTAATAATGCTATTACCAAACTAGTAGACATGTTTAGCACTCACAATACACAGAGCATCCATGTGCCACACCACGGAGTTATGATATTGGTGGAGTAGCAACTAACTCAAGGCATTGAAGCATTCTATGACGCACATCTGTCAACCGAACCTGTCAACTGGACCTGTCACCACAGAGCACCACAATCAAATACCACAAAATACTCAATAACCATTTGAAATCTTATGTTTTCTTGCTTTCTCTGTCTTGAGTTTCGACACTCAATAATCACGCTTCTAATCTTGTAACATTGGGGATTAAAATTCTATGCATTCTCACAAGCAGACACGTTTAAGTTCGCGCTTGCATATATATGCCGCAAGTGAACCTACAACATGAAAACCCAAATCTCAAATGAACATATACCCTGCAACTCTTGCAGACCTTCCCTGAAACAGAGGTTAAATTGGCAAAGTGAACCATTTTCTACAGCATGATTGGTCAATCGTATACCAACCTATAAGTTTAGGAACAGAGACAATAAATGTATTTTTTTCAATTAACCGGACAGGTAAGACATTTTAGTAATGCTATCAATGCCAACTGTAACTTTTGCCTATTAACAGTGTAGTGACACTTGTAGTATCATTGTTCTCTTTCTAACCAACGAAGATTTGTGTTGAGGTCCATTTGCGCCAAAATTGTTTCGACTCCTATATATTAAAATTCAATGTACCACACCTTACTGTTACTTATGAATTATGACGTATGCGACTTCTAAATAATCGTTAATGTACAGCAGATACCTGTACCCTTAGTACGAGTTGCAAAACTTGAGAAAAGTAAAGTTTACGGAAAATATTACAGCGTGATTTCTCCCAAAATCTGCCGTTTTTGTTTCTTACACTTTGTAGTCTTAGCAAAAGAGTTACAGTGGTGAAGAAAATCAAGTTCAAACAAACAAAAACAGCAGATTTTGGGGGAAATCACTCTTTAATAAATGCCGTAACCTTTACATCACTCAAGTTTTGCAACTCGTACTAAGGGTACTGATATCACTTGAAACTTACGTGTTCAACAATTCTTTGAAGAAATAAACCAAGTACCACAAGTATAAAACTTAACGTTCAAACTCAACCAAAGCGTTTTACTATAAATTGTGTAAAAAAACTAAAACATCTCCTGTAATGAGCGTTAAAAGTTTCATACATTGTTGATGATGATGATGATGATTTCTTTATCAGCGCCATTTCGTAACTCAATGTCACTCCAAGGGCGCTTAGTATTTTACTTGGCGAAAAAGTGTGTCTTCATCCTCCTCTTTAGGTCCTCAATCGTCTTAGACCTCCGGATTTCTATATGTTATACGGAATGTTTGAGTTTCACCGCAAAGTTATATATTTGCTTTACAAAAAAGCTTACGATAGAGTCATACAAAATCAAAGACAGAAATCTAGGATTGTTTCGAAAATGAGATTAAATAAATGGAAATGATGCGGAAATTATTTTCTTCGATATCAATGTATTTATCGAATTTTCAAAAAAGTCGTAGATTGCAGCCTTTGATTCTGATTCAGTTTAAAAAGAGCAAACATAATAGGCCGGGTAAAAAGTTTCTTCACATTTTGTATGAAAATTGGTTTATGCAACCAGAGCTGCATCTTTGACATCAAAATTCCCGATTGAAAACCTTAAACCAACTTTGTGCTACTCTTACTGACACTGCATTAGGTCTTTAAACGTTACAATTTTTTTTCGCGGATTTCGTTGCATTTTTCCCTTTTTTGTAATACAATTTTAAAATGAATCTAATTTTTCATTCGATTCGCCCATTTTGATAGAAAGAAAAACAAATGAAAAATATCGGAAAACAAATTTTTCCCAATTTGATTATTTTTTTGAAATGTCCCCTTTATAAAATGTAATGAAAACAAGCCAGGTACAAATAGTACAGCCAAAGATATTTTATTTCTTTATGCCAAAAGACTTTTTCTCCGACCTAATATTACAAAAAACTAAAATGTACGTTAATTGTGTAGATACTTTTATTTGTAATATTTATTTTTCGTGTGAGAGGGTAGGCGCAACATTTTTTTAATACTTTAATTAAGATCACATGTTTATAAATACAGATTACAAAATTTACGATTACATTTTGTAATTATCATTTGACCGGGCCACACTAACTCTTTTCTTTAATTACAATCAGTGCAATTTTTTAATGAGGGAAATAAATCAAAAGCATTATATCCTGCCTACTAACAAACTGTACTGTATTTTTAGAATTGGATTTTTTGAAAGTATCAGATAAGTAAAGAACAATAAATGCCGTTGCTAATTTTTTTTTTTTGAACGAAATGAATGTAATTTAATTATGTTTCTAGTGGCAAGATAACTTTCCATCAAGATTAAAGAGATTTTAAAATAATCTTTGCTCAAGAAAAAAAATTAAACGAAACTTTTTTTGTTACTTTTCATTTATTTGTATTCGCCTTATAACAATATGCAGGTATAAGCCTGCAATTTTTTTTAATGTGGGTTTTTTACTTGTGTGAGTGTGACTCTAGATGTAGGCGTTTGAAAAATTTTGCTTTTGTTAGCTCGAATGTTCTGGCAAGTTCGCGAAATTCTAGTTCCCAATGCTTCAAGAACCATCTTTATGCTATGCTATAAAAAAGGCCAAAGCTGTCTGTAGCGTTAGACTTGCATCGGAGCTGTCGAGCAAAACGGTTCAAAAGTTATCTCTATGAACGAACCAAATGTAAACGGAATATTAAAAAAAAATGTGTGAAATAAATCATCCGTTAAGTTTTTATTGAAACCATAAATCATAACAATTTTAAATTGACTATTTGTTTATGACGTTAACTAAAAAAACGCTACCAAGCTACACATATAGTGTAACTTCTTGCCACTCCAAAGGGTTCGCATGCGGTGAGTGGAACCTATTTATTTTTACACGTATAATGGCTGACCTTACCTCAACCACTTCAGGTAAAGTAGGGATTTTTAAGCTCCTGAGGTTGCTGGTACTCATTACTTGTGAAGGCTCAGTAAGCCTGGCCGGTTTTTTATAACATCGAAAAGGGTAATCATTTCTGACACTCTCGGTGGGATTCGAACCAGAGTTCTCGGCATGGAATGCAAGCACTCTACCAACTGAACTATCGACCGGACTATGAAATTAAATATTTATAAATTTGACATTTCATTAAAAGATTGATTAAAAATACCAAAAACATTATTGTTAAGTCCGTTAGCTAGTTAGCGGTTTTTTTTATTGATTTATTGATTAAGTATGACACATTTCAAGGAAGTTGACTGTTCTATATAGTGTAACTAGATTCATTTTATTGATTATTTTCTGAAGTATATTAATACATTTTTTTTTCAAGATATCGCTCTGAGGTACATTTGTTTTATAGCAATTACTAATGAAGCCTGTCCGAACAACAATCGATTAGAAAAAAAACGCAAGAACAATAATTAAGATATCAGAACTCTATATGAAGTCTTACATTGCGGTCGTTACTATGTAAATACGAGTTCGTTAACAGTAAAATATTATGTATTTTCAATACTCAATGGAACCGAAATACTATTTATATATGTACATGTAAAGTGTATTAACAAAGCCTGAGGTTGTAAATTAGACGACTTAATATTTATCGTGACTGAACCAAAAGTGTTTAATGTTTTTAATCCATTCGCCATTTTGTGTTTTTTATGTACGTAGTTAATTCAACAACATTCTAGAGTTCTTATTTCAGCATGTATCTTTATTGTATGAATGTGCGAACAACGTTTTTTGACAATACTCTTAATTGAATATAACTTTAAATTGTCCGGTCCGCAGTCTAGTTGTAACGCTTTGTTTCTAGCTATTTTATGACTGAATGAGGGTGCATTGTAATAAGAAAAGTATGTTTTAAAAAATCAGAAGATAACTGCGTCTTTAATGTTACCACAAAAATAGGCTTCAGCCTCCACAATATCCGATATTTTAAATCGTGAATTTAGTCATTGAATTTATTTGCCTAAAATAATATAAGCACTCGTTAAGGTTTATTACAAAAAAAAAATACGTTTCCATCAGATATTGTTTAATGTAAAAAAAAATCTTACATTAAGAAAATTAAATTATTATTCAAATGCTACCAGCATATTTATTTTGTATCTATGTATTTTTATATGGTTACACCCTTTTGCATGATAAAGCATTCCTTTAAAAAATACCTATGTATGCACATCTATAATCTGAGTTGCAAAGATATTTCAACATTTATGATTCAAATTTAGTGCATGCCCACAAACAGACACGTTTAATTCACGCTTAAAAATGTTGCATTTTTACTTACAAATTAAAATCCAAACCTCATATTAACATAAACCCTGCAACTTTTCCCGACCTTCCCTCAAACAGGGGTAACATTTGCAAAGTGACCCATTTTTTTCAGTATGGGTGATCAGCTTCATACCAACCTATAAGTCAAGCTACATGCTTGCTATTTACTTGTAATATATTTTGCTTGACTAAAAGGTTGGTATGAGGCTGAATCCTATGCTGTACAAACTTGGTTAACTTTTGCCAATGCCACCCGGGTTTCAGGAAATAGCAGCGGGAGTTGCAAAGCTTATTAGTTCACTTGAGTTTTGGTTTATTTTGTGTGCGCGCATGCAGCATTTGTAAGCTTGAAATTATATATGCCTGCTTGTGGGATTGCATTAAATATGATATATCTTTGCAACTTAGATTATAGATCGTACATGAAAATTAAATTATTATCAAAATGCAGCAATATTGTTTATCAATGTATTTTCTACACCCTTTTGCATGTTTAAGCATTCCTTTTAAAAAATGCCTGTGTATTATGTGTACCCATTTACTTGTAATATACAATTCCTTTAGCTTAGTTACTGTTGGGAATCGCAATTGTTATGCATTTAGCTTTACATCGCATTGTGTATTCATGATTCCTTACATGAAGTGACCCATTTTGTGTGAAATTTACATGAACAGTACAAAAGTGCTTGCTGAAATGTGCAGTACACACACGTTCCCATGCCATGCACTGATTTGCATGTATAATATGTGCTTTCCTTTTATTTGGAGTGCAAGTAAAATATAAACTAAAGACCTGTTTATATAATTTCAGCCGTAGTTTATTTGTACTTGTGTACAAATTTAAATCTGTCATTGTTTTATGTATATTTTATTTTAAATTATTTATATGTTTTGCGCTAGTGTTTGACTGATACAGGTGAATACTATATTTTAAGTGTCAAAAAGGAACGTAAAGTTTTTGTGAGTACATTTAAATGAACAATTAGAATTAAAACATATTTTTCTTGTTGAAAAAATATTTTGTACACTTTCGCAAAAAAAAAAAAATTTTTTTGACAAGAATATTTCAAATTTTTCTCGCAAGTGCTTTACAGAATTAGCTTTATTTTGGACTACTAAAACTGACCAAGTTCAATTTTTCTCTGATTAATTCCTTCGTAATATTTGCATAAAATATAGAGAAAATTAACAGTGTTGCGAGTTAAGAATAACTTGTATTTAAGAGAAGTTAATCTCATTGTAAATAAATATTTCAATCTCTTTGAATTATTTTTTAATGATTGTGGATGAAATCAGGCATTTAAAAAAAAGCAATACCTAATCACGGCTTAAACTGAACGTCAATAATAGCTTAAAGACTCTACACTATACAGCCTTCAAACTAATAAAATCAATATACATTGTTTTGTTTTTCTTTACAAAATACTTCCCAAATTTAAGCAATTCCGCTAACTTCAAATTGATCCATAAAAAGTGGAATTTTTCAAGATGATAACTAATGTTTCTTTTTTCAGTACGTTCAGTTTAAGCCGCGGGTCAATACATTTTAGGTTGAAATTGTATTTTAAATGTTATGAAGAATGACAGGGTTTGAGACATTGAGCTAAAATATTGATGGAGACAAAACTAAGCTGCGGCATTGTAACATACTATGAAGCTTACCTGTCAACCACAAAGTTGTCAAACCCCATGGAATACTTAACAATCAAATGGTAGATAAGCCAAACAAGTACTGAGGGTGAAATGTACCTTTTGCCTATTCACAGTGTGGTGAAACTCGGAGTATCTTTTTTCTCTTTCTATTTAATGACGTTTGGTTTCGGCTCTGCCATGCTATAGCTCAATGTTTGTGGATGACGCGTAGGTGTGAGGTACTCGGGCACGAGCATGTCTGTAGGGCTGTTGGTTGTGTAGCGGGGCCGCGGGTCGGGGTGCGCGCCCGCCCTCCCCGCCCTCTCCGCCCACGGCGTGGCTTCCTCGGGCAGCGCGGCGAGCCTCCTGGCGCCGCCCTCGGACGCCGAGCCCGCCCACCCGAGCGCCAGGGCGGACGCCCAAGAAGCCGACGACGCCTTCGACCAGTTCTGGGTCTGTGGAACACAAAATTTCACCTGTGTGTCTTGATGTTGTGCTCCAAATACCCCGATAAGTTTTTTTTGGAGTTGGGAATGCCAAGTGTGATGCTGCTGATGAATAACATTTATCTGTGATCCAGTGATTTAAATATTGCTAAACGTAAAAATTTATCTTACCTAAACATTGATATAACGAATCTACACTAACCCTACACTTCAACTGAAGTGCTTGCCGTAAGGCCGGCCCCCTTACTTGTTAAAATAAATAAGCTCAACGCGGCAAGAAGTGACACTATATGTGTGGCTTAGTTGCGTACACTAACTCCTCTTTTCAACTGAAGTGCTTGGCGTGAAGCCGGCCCGCGTACCTGTAAAAATACATATTCCCAGAATAGCCACATGCGACTCCTTTGGGGATAACGCAGGCAAGAAGTTACACTATATGTGTGGCTGAGCTGCGTTGAGTACACTAACTCCCCTTTTGAACTGAAGTGGTTGACGTGAGCCCGTCCCCTTGCCTGTAAAAAATACTATTTTCCGATTCGCCACATGCGACCCCTTCGGGGATAACGCAGACAAGAAGTTACACTATAAGTGTAGATAAGTTGCGTTTTACACGTAAATTTAAATAAGTAAAATCATTCATTTTTCAAATTTTTTCTACACAAGGTTGAAAGTTAATATAGCTATAAAGCACAGCAGCTACCAAAGATCCATCCAATCTTTCAGCGACTGTGTCTTGCTTGGTTCATTAGCGCTTTCTATGACTACAAAAACGCTCACAGCGGACTCTTCAGTAGTGATGTACACGAATAGCGCTCACTGTATAATCATCCTGATTTTTTATTTAAAAAATAAACTCATTGGTATCACATTAATACTTTGAGCTTTACAAAATGCAGTTTCTCGTGTAGCATTGTTTATTTTACTGGATCCATGGTGTTGAACATTTTTTTGTTACCTCATTCAATAACATTTAAAACTAACTGATATCCTTTTATTCACTTAAAATTAGCTTAACTTACTTAAATCCCTATTTTCTAAATTATAATTTCACTGATTTGTAAGAGTAATAAAAATAATAAGACATGAATGTGTTATAGTATACAAAATACACACAACTTCACTCATTTTTTTTTTTACTTCAAACTGATCATGTTATTTATCATAACAAAAAAAAAACACTTTACTGATGAAAAGATGTTCAACATGCTTTAAAATTTCAATATAAAAGCTTGGTTCCCGAAACATATCAATGTTTTCTAATTGTTCTACGTATTGCCTTATAATTATTGTGTTCCTATTTTGGTGTTGTGTAAAATGTTCCTATTGTATATAAGATATATTTTACCTTAAAATACATGTATAAAGATCAGCATTTGAGCTTACATGAAACAAGCAAAGCATCGATTCAGTTACAGAAAAAAGATACATTTATGTCGAAGAAATTACATTTCATCAAATTAATTTACAGAAGAGAGTATCGCTATAATAATATTCGTCATTAGTTATTAACTCTATTTAAAAGGTAAGTGAAATAGTTTTTTAATACTCCGACACATTTATTTTTGTTTTAATTTATTTACATTCATATAAAATTCGAATGTAAGTATCATCATTTAAATAATAATGTACTTTTCATTAAAAAAACATTATGGATAACTTATTAATAGTAGGTACTTTGTGTTTTGTTTTTTTTTAAGTTAAAAAAAACACGAGTTCTTTTGCATTATTCTCATAATTTTTCGTACATTTATTTGAATAACGATACTTACATTGGAAATGCTAAGAACTATATATTATTTTTTTTATAAAATCAGAAAATTTGTAAAATAAGGCATGAAAAAATTTCGCATGTTTTTTTTACTAATTGTAGCTTATTCATGTTGGTGACAAATTTTGTAGCTTTTTTTTTGATGTATGTATGTGTTGTAAATTATTGAATTTTTTACACAAAATTTTCGTGTGACAATTTTTTTGATTTAGGTTTTTCGCTTGCCCGAGCGCCGACGTTTTTCCAACCTGTATTTTGATATTGCGTACTTGTTCTGAAGCTTCTTCACCATATTACAAAAAATATTGAAGAAACTAAATCGGTCCCAAAAACTAACACTAAGAAATAAAGAAAAGTTGGAAATAATAAAGTATTTATAAGAACGATAAAATTTAATAGGCTTGTTGTTAAAAAAACACATTAAATTTGGTTTCAGATGAATAATTTAAGTTTAAAAAATCGTCGTATAATTGTTGATGTAAAATAAAAATGAAGACATCCTCAAATTATTCTAAAATACAATACTATTTATCCTTAGCTTACGTAGAAAATAATTTTTTAATTGTAAAAAATCATAGTACAATTACAATAAGGTCTATTTTACCATACTAGAAATATTTAATCTTATTATAGGAGACATTAATGCACCGTTACATTTTATTTTCATTTTTGTGATGATTAAATCAAAGTTTCATGGGACAAATATTCAAGCGACACTGTAGTTGAACCAAAAAAAGTTGTTAGAGACATTGAATTAAGTGTCATATTCGCGTAAAACGGAGATCGTTCCGTTGGCCATTATAGATTTCTTGATACGCTACACTCAAAGTGTAAAACTAAACGTTTAACTCAACCATAGCGTTTTATAAAAACGTATGCGTCTAAAAATTTCAACAGTGGGTGTTGTTTCAGTTTCGATATATTTCTTGGTGTACTCTATTTTTGCGTTTAAACTTTAAGTTGTACTTGTGTGACGATTTGTCTTGAAATACGTAGAATTCTTCCGCCATTCCCACGTTCTGTGTCCATCTCACACAAGAACAAAATGTTGACCTTTACTAGTGACGTCTTGTGTTTTTTAATTATGCAAATAAAATTTCGTTCCATTTTTTTTTCTACTTGCATCCTGCAAATAGCCTTTTATTAATTTGATTTTTAATTTGTTTAATGTTGGTGTTGGCCATGCCCTTGAAGTGTTATGTTTTTTAAAATTATTTGTACTTATTAAAGACCACTGAAGACGCTCACAAAAACAAGTCAATTTACTGTCATAACTGTAATCAATATGTATGCAATACTATGACAATCATTCGCTCCCCCAGTTCTTGTTTACCGTATACGCCAATCTTGTCAAATATGACTTTTTCATGCAGTTGTCTTAAGAATAAAATTCTACACAATCTGAGCTAAGAAAAACCGTAAAACTCGATAATATGAGAGTTCTTTTAAACATTTTTTAAATACATTTCTTGTTTTCATAAGACACATTGGTCCAGTACACATTAAGGCGGGCCACTGATGTATGAGAAAAAAATAATTACGCTGAATTTTAATCTAAGAGTGAAATTATGTTGCTAAATGACGTAATTTTATTGTACAGAAAGTTTCATTAGAATCAAACAACAACTTTTGTCTCCAAATCGACATTGAAATAATGAGAAATTGAAAAAAAACACAAAAAAAATATTTTTACATACTGACTTTAAACACGATTTTTGAATTTTATTTCTCATGTAAAACAAATGTTTAAGCTGTAAAACAACACATTTGAGAGAAAGAAGTAATTTACAGACTTAAACAGAAAGTACAATTTTGTTATTGATAACGTAAAAAAATCCGTTTTTTTCGAATTTTGGCCTAACACTGCAAGACGTTATTTTAGGTTAAATAATCTAATGTTGATTTAAAAAAAAAACGTTGCACAGACTTTTGTGTTGTTCTTCAAAGACATTTTGCTGATGCAGATTGACAAACGCAGATGAGATAGATCCATTTGCCCACCGTGTGCTGTGAAAAAAATGAGATCTCCATCAGATATCTTTTGAGATGTTTGTGGTTCAGATGTATTTTTCTGCCAATTTGTAATACCACAGTAAGTTGCAACAACAAGGTTAATTCATGGAACTTGTAAGAGTCAATTTCTCTACCTTGCATGTTACGAATTTTTAGAATCTTACGTGTATCTGTGAGGAGTTCACTTAGGAGATTCGTAACTTCACCATCAGTAAGTTTTTTGAATGAGCAAAGCAACTATTTTTTCACTTGGCGCAATCAATTATCATTTTAGGTTCTCCTGATGAATATTTTTAATTTAAATAAACTTCAGTAAATGTCGGAAACCATCTTTGCAATAGGATGGCACTTACAAATATCATAAATGTAACTAAACATAGTTAAACTGAAAAGTAATCATTATTTTTGAGTATATGTATGTACTTTAAGAAGGTTACTGCTAAAAAAATAAGACATATTATTAGAAACTAAGCTAGAGCGTATGCTTGAACAACATAATTTGCAAATTAATAAGTTTTTTAAGGGATCCTAAGCTCTATAGCTCGCGAAATCCAACAAGCATAGGATTTTTTTCCGGGTGTTTTATGGGCTAAATTTTTTAAAATATCTCAATGTTTTCTAAGACAAACTTGTATAGATATAATTGATCTGTACTTAAATCTTGTGCGAATAAATCATATGGGTATTAAGGTTTTTTTGAAAACTAATTGAATGTTTCACATTTGATATCATGCAGAACTTCTGAAGTTATGAGTGCTGCCACTTTTCCCAAAACTCAATACCTGTAGAAAGTTTTTGCCAATGTAGAAACATCCAGTAAGCCTTTTTTTAGAAGTTGGCGATGCAGCTTTGGAAATGATTCTTGTGAGACTGGCTGTGGAGATATACATACTCAATGATGATGGTGTTTTATGTTATTTTAAGATTTAGGCGTGTTCTTTTACTATCAATGTATTTTGGTTTGATTATCTAAGCTTTTTTACGTAGATTCTTTTTTCTATAATTTCTTAGTTACTTTATAACGACTATGGCTGTATTTCCAATAATAATTTTCCCTGATGTTTGCTATTTAGTTAGGAAGCTTCACTCTTGTGCGAACACTCCGCAATCTCTATGAAAGGCGCATTGAATTTTTTCTTTACATTTACAGGAGAATAAATGTAAAACAGCACATTATTCATCATCTTCATCATAAGCTCAACAGTCTTGGGTGCGTTTTTTAAACAATATCAGTTGTTTTTGGAGTTTTGGGCGTTTTTTCGTGATTTTCAAACCATTTCTTGTCCAGTTGTGCAATTACATTCCTGCTTTAAAGATACATTTCATGACACTACATGCTTTCTAAAAGAATAAAACAAATTTTACCATTCACAGGGCATTGAAATAAGTTTCGTATTCAATTCATAGTGACAACGCGCGGTCACAAATTCTTTGCAAAATAGTGAAATTCGACGCTCTCTCTACCCCTCCTACTGCTTATTTAGTGAAATAATAATTTGTTTATTTGTACTATTGTATGCACAAAAATATAGAAATTTCCGTAAAATCTCAATTCCTTCTTGTATTATTAGCCCTCATGAAAAATGATAAAAATGGCATTTTTTCAAAACTTTGAGGCCGATTTGGAGACAGATGATTAATACTTTTACGCAATTTTATTTTACACACGTAATTTGAACTTCATTTGGCAACATATTCTCACTATTAGATGATTATTATCCAAAAAAAAAAAAATCGGCCCTCCTTAGTACACATGCAAACATTGCTCATGTAAAATTTTCTCAATGGCGTATACGGCAAACAAGAACTAAGGCAGCGCATTGTAAATATTTTTATTAAAAAGTAATTTAAGCCCTCTACTTATAGGTTCCTTGACTTATAGGTTGTTATGCGGCTGACCACCCATACTGTAAAAAATTGGTTCACTTTGCCAATGTCACCCCTGTTTCAGGGAAGGACGGCAAGAGTTGCAAGGCTAATGCTCATTTGAGATTGGGTTTTTATATTGTAGGTCCACATGCGGCATGTGTTAGCGCGAAATTATGTATATCTGCTTGTGGGAATGCATTTAATATAAATCTTAAATGATATATATCTTTGCAGCTTAGATTAGATTAGATTAGATATCCTATGGGATGTGATTATAATTGTCATTTATTTAGAATTACTTTCTTGTTTTTTAATCACCTTTTAATTATTTTTGTTGAAATCTTTCGATATGTGATTGCCAAAAAAACTCAATTATCCTAAGTTGAAGTCACCCAGAATCCTTTCCGTCTTTTAGGAGGTCCTGAAGCTAGGCGTTGGCCAATTGGTATCACTTTAGTTTCGATGTGTGCTTCTTTCAGTCTTTCATGACTGTTTCTGAAAACATGATCTCTCTACAATCGCCTTCTAGATCTGCTACATCTCATTACGTGTTCTATTTCACAGACTTTTCTTTTGTGGTTATTTTTGATGCTATCTCACAATGTAGTTTTTCTTAGAACTTTTATGTAACGCAACTAAGCTACACATATAGTGTAACTTCTTGCCGCGTTATCCCCGAAGGGGTCGCATGTGGCGAGTTGAACCTATAACAATAAATTCAATTGATATAGATTTTTTACAGCACAGAAATACAATTCAAAAATTTAAAGTGATTCCATGAAAAATACTCTTATTTATTGTATTGTGACTTATTCTATGGACAAGAAAAAATAATCTAAGCAAAAATAATCCTCGTAGGTCTACGCGTTAGTCGTAGAGACTTGTTGTGCAAAAAATTTAGTCTAGAATAATTTATTTGATTTTTCTATAATAATTTAATGTAACTTTATGCAGTGACTTATAAAAGACATCGCTCACCTCCGATTCAGGCAATAATTTAACATTTAATGTCTATGCGATGTCAGAGATACTAAGTTATTATATTTTTGGCAAACAAGTTACTGTAGCTTTGTACCGGCATAATGGACTACTAAAACTAATAATATATGTTTTTTTTTAAATTGAATAAAAAAATGCATCGATTTTATTTTACAAAATAAACGCAGTTGACGGGGTTCAATTAAAAATGTTTTTAGTTTTTTTTATGGTTTTCTAAAAAAATCCTAGTTTATCAATGTTTTTAATTAGCCACACAAAAAAAAAACAAAACTTATCAACTGATGTTAAAAAATGGTGGTTTTTATTATTGCGTTGCCATTAGAAATGTAT
Organism: Agapetus fuscipes; assembly: GCA_951799405.1. Taxonomy (NCBI): domain Eukaryota; kingdom Metazoa; phylum Arthropoda; class Insecta; order Trichoptera; family Glossosomatidae; genus Agapetus; species Agapetus fuscipes. Next base: position 5,971,934 of record OX637338.1, read on the forward strand.
ATGACTACAAAAATACCAAAATCATTAACCCACAAAAATAGTAAAACACGAGGCATGTACAGTAGCTGGCAAATGGAGGAAAAAATGTCACTTGGCAATGTGTTGTAAATATGTTATTTATCGGCGATGTAAGATGGCCGCAAATGCCACACGGACCGCAATGTCGGAATAGCCGAATTCGTATTTGAAATGAGGTGTGTGTAGGTAAGTATTTACGTGACCAGAGAATAATGACACTATTATCTGCCCACGTAACTTGTTTATGACTATTTGGCGTACTCAATATGTATGGGTGCCACAGATAAATAGCCAAGAAAAACATACACTCAATTTCGAGTAATTCAATCGAGAAAAAATCCTTAACTTCGCCAATTTAATGTCATTATAAGGAGCAATTTCATACTGTTTCATGTTTTGTTTTTTGGGGATGATTAATTATTTTCTCTGCATTGGAGTCGATACGGATTTTCCAAAATGTTTTTATTCAGCTTGCAAACGTTACACATCTCTGTAACAAGTTCGTGTTTGTCTAAGCAAGGTCGTGTGCCGTCACAACTACTGTGCCTTTGTCTAACATAGACCCATCTTCCCAGAGGGTATATTCGGAGTCTCTTTACGTGTTTTTTAGAAACTTTAATCGGCTAGCCGCTAGGGGATGCTAACACATTTGATTACATATTTGTTACAATATGAAGGACAAAATTCCAAGGAATAATGAATGTAGTTCATTAAAAATCGATTGGAATTGTATCCACTTTTTTTTAAGCTTTTAAGGGGTAATTTTAAATAAGAAGTTTTAGTAGATTCATTTTACTACCTTAATGAAAAGTGAAGGCAAATCTCTGACTTGGCTTATAGTTTGGTATGAGACTGACCATCCATACTGTAAAAAATGGTTCACTTTGCCAATGTCACCCCTGTTTTTAGGGAAGGTCGGTTAAAGTTGCAGGGTGTATGTTCATTTGAGGTTTGGATTATAATTTGTAAGTACACATGTAGCATTTGTTAGCACGAACTTATACTGTTTGTGGGAATGCATTCAATATGAATTTTCGATGTTAGTATATCTTTGCAACTTAGATTATAGATTATAGTGAAGGCATATTTAAAAGAATGTGTGTTTTATATCATGCGCGGTCATCGGCCACGAGAATTATCATTCTCGTTGAACTTTTTCTTCACAGAGAATTTAAGTGATATTTTTTTTATCGCAAGATGGCTTCTGGTCGAGCAAGGCAATTAAAAAGTTTAGTAACTATTTGAAATCATTCTGATTGGTCCATTCGAGATTATCACATTTAAAGTATGTGCGTGCTTTATGGGATACCACTTGTATTCACAAACAATTCTGTGAGAAGTCACAATGCTACGTAAGAATTCTAAGCGAATGGTTGGTGGTATGAAATCTATTATACAAGCTGCAAAGATATATTAAAATTTAAGATTCATATTTGATACATAACCAAGAGCAGAAACGTGTTAGTTCACGCTTGCATTTAATGGTGCATGTATACTTATTTATCATTAAAAAAGCAACTGCAAATCTCAACTGAAGATAAGCCCTGCAATTCATGTCGCCCTTGCCTGAAACAGGAGTGACAGTAGAAAAGTGAATCATTTCTTACAGTCTCGATGGTCAACGTAGTATTAATGTATGATACAAGGAACAAAAAATAATAATAAAAATTTAAGTTCCCTCACGAAGAGCTTACAAGAGCTTAGTCTTTTTTTGTAAGGTATAGCGTGGAAACGACTTTATCATGTATTTGAATTAAGAAAAGAATTGTACTCGTATTAAAAATTGTTCTATAAAAGAAGTCCTGGAAATATAATGGAACAATTATTAATATGATTATTTTTAGATTATATGGAGAGAATGAATGAGGAAAGACTGACGAAGAAAGTATATGTTGGTAGAATAGATGGATGTCGTGGTAGAGGAAGACCGAGAAAGGTATGGATGGACCAAATATCCGAAATTGCGAACGAATGGAATATCCAGAGTCATAATAAAAGGAGAACCTGTATGAAGAAGGTTATGACTCTGGAGGAAATGAAAGAAGTGTGTAAGGACAGAAAGAAATGGCGGTTAATCTGTGATGTTGACGGCTAGGGTTTTTAAATTAAAATTTCTTTTCTGTTAGTTTTTGATGTCCATACATATGTATTATAATTTAGTGATTTTAAAAATGTAATTTGTCATGTATGTTCCTTGACTTATAGGTTGGTATGCGGCTGACCACCCATACTGTGAAAATATGGTTCACTTTGCCAATGTCACCTCTGTCTCAGGGAAGGACGGCAAGAGTTGCAGGGCTTATGTTCATTTGAGATGGGTTCTTATAATGAAGGTCCACATGCGGCATGTGTTAGCGGGAAATTATACATGTCTGCTTGTGGGAATGCATTTATTATAAATCTTAAATGGTATATATCCTTGCAGCTTAGATTAGATTAGATTCTTTAAAATTTAAAAGCTTCAACCTCCAACATTACAGATCGAACGCCACAAAAGCGTAACACGCAAGCACCAATCAGATGCTAAGAATTCACGCATAGCATTGTTATGTTTCATAGTATGGTTTGTGAATAACAGTGTGGAATCCTTCTCTGTCTCTCTTCCACACAGACTATATCCATCTCATAGTTACATAGACTCGTAAGTGCCATCGGTTAAAATAAAATGAACATTTTTTTTTGCACGGATATTAATTTCAAATCCATTTGCATATTATTATAAATCCAAAATTCAGTCGAAAAGTTCACGTTATATAAAACGATGCCATTATTTTTACCGGTTTTCTAGCACGGTATGTATGTTTGTCTGGTTGGTACTGGCTAAGCATTACCATGTCATTTATTTTATGAAAGCAGTGACCCCAAAATTCAACACAGAATGTTTTTTTTTTATGTTTGTTATTTCTTTTACTTCAATAAATTTTAAGTTGACTGCTGCTTTTGCATCTTTGATTTTTCCATTTATTTGAAAATCTTTAACAATCACATATTTTTTTCTTGTATAGTGAATATGCTTATTCTGATGCATGTACGTAAAAATGAGTATATAGGTAGGTACTTATTGCGTATTTTTATGCAGTTTCCAGATATCCTTTTTTTTTGCATTTAAATATTTTCCTGGAGTAACATTTACGAATTTTATGAATGCATCCCCTTAGTGTAAAATAATATTTTCTCATTTTTAAATTATCAAAGAAAGAACTTATTTCTTATAAACAAAAAATACTTATGTGTTTATAGGGTGACTTTATCAATGATTTAGTCCCTGAAATTAATGAAAAAATCGTAAACTGGAATTGAAAAATAAAAATATTTAGGGTGAAATAAACATATTTCTTGTTGCACAATTAGTATCTTCACTTTTGTTATCTTTACTTCAAGAAACAAGTACGTACTTATCAGTAACAAGATACTAATTACGGGGAAATATTCTAACACTAAAAGTGAAACATTGTCTGATCATTATTGTTGGGGGTAATTGATATTTAATGAAGGGTTAACGTATTGTTACTGAAGCAACTGCGTACATCGTGTAATCAGTAATTATATTCTAATTGTGTATTACGCACAAAAAAAACATTAAAGTTTTGTGTTTCAATTCTTAGATAACAATGAAATATTGTGCTTTAAAATTAGGTGTATGGTCAACAAATAACATAATTTATATATTTTTTCTAATTTCGATTTTTTTTATTTGAAAAATCTCAATTTGTTACCCGGGACAGGAAGAAGTTTGCAAGGAGAGGAAGAAGTGGCGGCTAATCTGCAATGCTGATTTGTAATGTTGTTTTATTAGTTTGCAACACTTTTCGCATAATAAATTTTTGACTTTTTTGTATAGATTTCTTTTTAAGGTTTTGTTGTTTTTTTTTATACTTAAATGTTATTTATTACCTACTCGTATTCTTTGACTTATAGGTTGGTATGAGGCTGACCACCCATACTGTAAAAAATGGTTCACTTTGCCAATGTCACCCCTGTTTCAGGGAATGTCGGCAAGAGTTGCAGGGCTTATGTTCATTTGAGGTTTGGATTTTATTTGTAAGTACACAATCAGAATTTGTAAGCGCGAACTACACGTGTTTGTTTGTGGGCATACATCTGAGAGCTTTGAATGAATATATCCTTGCAAAGTTGCAACTTAGATTACAGATACATAGATTATAGATTATAGGTAAACAAATATAAATCCATTTTTAACGTTAATGTTAATGCGCTCTTTTGAAGACTAGCTAGAAAGGTTCACCTAAAATATGAGTAGCTATTGATTTTAGACAAAGAAAAAGGCATAAACTAAGTTTGTTTTTTTTTTTTTATCTATTGAATGTTTTGCCTCAACAGCGCATTAGAAAAGGGATATTAATAATATTGTTAAAATGCAAATGTATGTTTGGTTGGTGTGTCAACATAATGAACCTTAAGATCGCAGCTAACAAGTTACATATACGGACAATCTGATTGGAAAATATAAATTATAAGCGATGCACGTGGAAAGTTCCAATGATGTATTGAATACCATGTTTTCTACTTACGCAGTTACGGTATATTAAGTACCCATTGTGAAATCTCAGTTTTCTAAATCTTTTAAGGTAGATGCGGACCTACCAAATTGTTCAACATCTAATACGACAAAATACATTTTTGGTTAGCGCGACATTTTACCATGGAGTAGAGATTAAAGCGAAGATAGCTCAGATTTATTGGGATGTTAAAAAAATAAAGTTGCATCACCGGAGAGCAATGGTCACTTGAGAGGCGAGTGGTTGTATATTGGATGTACCAAGCATTTATTAATATCTCGTATATACAAACAGGTTTCAATTAGCCAGCAATGTTTTTCATCTGTACGCAATAAATGTACGAGAATAGAGATTCGGGGCCCGGCCGGCACCACCTCGTTTGCGTTCTCGCTAATAAAACAGGATAAACTCCTATGAAATGTGAACACACGTACTGTACCACTCAGGCAGGTCCGGATTAAGCCAGCCGGGGCCCTGGTGCGAGGAAATAGTTACCCCCCCGCATTTATGTACTCATTGACAACAAAAATGAATCTGAGTACTAACTGCGGCGCTCATGCAAAGTTTACATATTCTGTCCAATATTGATCACTGACGACAGTTTTCATACAAAATTTACAATATTTCAATTCACGGTAACTTATATATCTGTTTAAATCAGTGATTCCGTAAACAAGTGGTCGATATCGACCCTTGGGGGTCTACGGAAAACTCGATGGGGGTCTACATTGACGTGGCTTAAAAATGGGGGTCTACGAAAAATTATCAAATTGCGTGACTACACCCTCCCCTCCCCCTCCCCCCCGTAGACGATATTTTAAGCCGCAACAATTTTTAGAGGGTCTACCAGAACCCCCAAAATTTTGGAAGTGGTCTATGAAAATGTTTGGGAACCTCTTGTTTAATTGCATTTAAAAAAACATTAATTTCAAATATTGATTTTATTGGTTACTAAAAAAAGTGTTGAAAAAGTAAGTTGAATTTGGCTTAATATTTCCCAGTAAGCTCCATGAATGCAGACACTATAGGAAATTATGTTAATGACACTTTTACAGTATTTGGGGGGCCCTGGTGCGGTCGCACTGCCCGATCCACCCTTCATCTAGCTCTGACCTCTAGTATAAAACGCTACTAACATAGTATTTTACCAAAAACTGTATGGAAATTAATACAGCATCTCCAGAGAGTTTTTTGTTTTCAAAACATTTTTGATGGTACGACGTGGTTGAGTATAAACGTTTTATTCTTGACACACAGTACACATGCACACTCAGTAATTTTGTGCCGACAGCGTTACATTTTTAAGCCGACGAGTATTGTGTACATTATACCTGATTCATGAATGTATTACGTATGCAAGCAGAAGAATATGATCTGGAGATTACGTTTTTTTTTATCTAACTATTCTCGTAATGTATACTTGATACTTGTTAGAGATAATTTCTTGTTTATCTGCTTGCACTCATTAATAAGAATTTGATTCTCGGTCTAGACGTGCAGGCGAATTTATCATCGTGAGAAAATAAATCACTGCGAGATTTGCATATATTACACAATAGTTAACATCTTCTGGTTATTTCACTGATTAACGTTATCAAATTCCCCTCTTATTACCTGCTTCTTCCCAATATATTGTATGGTTCTATTTTTTCTTTATATCTTACAGCATAAATGGAATAGCAGATATCTTCCTATTTATCCTATAAAAAACTCTTGGCGTAGGCGTCCTCCGCCGTTTCTCACCTCGATCATCCCTCAACTATGGTTAGCAGGTACCTTCTTATTACTCAATCATTCAATATTTCAAATGAATATTTTGAAATCTGTACAGCATTTTTTAATATTTAACCAAAAAAAAAAATTGCACAATTGCATTGCATGAATAAAATTTGAACTAAGGATAGCTTCGAAAAAAAAATCACACAACAACTTACATACATAATAAGTATCTACATTTTTACTGCATCATCGTATCTTTGCAACTTAGTTTATAGATTATAGGTCAGATTTTCAAAATATGTATTTAATCATAAATTTCATTCATAGAACAGTTTCAGTGTTCCTAGTTACAATCTATCAATTATCACCCAAATCTAATACACTTTTTGTGTGTATTTCTTCTACAAACTATACAAATGCAAAGCATTATACAAATGGGCTTGTATAAGCGCTAAGATCTAAAACATAAAGGCGATTCTTGTGGGAGTCACTAAGCTCAGGATTATTTTCAGCTTGCGACATTTTTGCTGTCGTGCATGAGGCACCTATAAAAAAAATGTGACTTGTTACAGCCGGAATAATTGAATCCACAGCGGTAATGCTTGTTTGTTTAATAATTATTTGAATGAATAATGAATGTACAAATACCAATCATTGATAACATTTTTAGTCGCCATCAATTAAATATTAATTGGTTTCTGACTGGACGCCGATAAATATCTTTCCGCTTTGAATATTTCCAATGAAAAAATAATGGACGTTTCGTACAATTATTATTGTTGGGTCGTGGATGTGCTCATGTAGATATATACAAGACGATGTGTTTTTTAAATAAATTTACTTACATAGTCGATTAATGCAACCAACGTAAAAACGATATGCAAACCAACTTGTTACATTCATCCATCCGGTGACCGGTCTATAACTTTTAAAGTCTATCAATATTTAGAACGGTCCGTAGTCCAGTGGTAGCACTTCGGACTCGTAAATGGAAGGTTGTGGGTCAAATCCCGGCAGAGCACAAAAATATATACCATTTATATTTTCAAATTTGCTCTTCGCTGGGTTGAAAAATTCATAAACCTTTACCAAAGACCGGTCATTAAAAGGTCCATCCAGCCTTACAACAACTGGGTCTTGCTTGAGAATTGGCGCTTTCTACAGCGACGACTAAGCTCGCAGAGGGCTCTTGAGGTGTGATACACACAAAAACAGCGCTCACCAAATAAATCAGCCTAATTTAATTTAATTATTTTTTTTAATCGCCACCTTAATGGTAAAACTGAATAAATGCTGATTCACAGATTTGAGAAAACGTGGATGAAACATTTTATTGTGTGTTACTTCTCATTGTAAGTAAACTAATTAAAAGAAAGTTCTGATGAACAACTTCTTAACTACAGGATTTTCACACTTTTTTAATGCTTTTTCTCGTAAGAAAAAAGAAAAAGGCGCATTTATCTGAGAAATCCATGTTAGCTTTAATATGTCACTTATACAGTTTTATCGATAAGGTATCGGTATGTTTTAAATGCTATTTGAATGCTACAAAATTTTATGATGCGTTTGTATTGGAATTTAGAGAAATCCTGATAAAATAGAAATAAAAAAATAGTTTTTAAATAACTTTTTCGGTTTTGTTTGATAAATTTTGTATGAATGTCATTTGTGTTTCCGGAATAGGTAGTTTGAGCGAGTGAATTTTTGTGCAATTTTCACATAATATAACATTATAAAGGTATATAGGTACCTACTGTTTTTTTATTGTGCAATATGGGTGTCCATTAAAAATACTCGTTCTTATGCCCGCTTTCCACTGCGAGCGGGAAATAGCTGAGCGGGAGCGGGAAATAGCTGAGCGGAGCGTAGTGAAATAGTTTTGGCCTTCCATTGCGAAAGAGTTTTAAAAAATAATGGTATTTGCCTTCCACAGCCAACGAGCTCGGCGGAGTGAGCTAGGCGGGAAATGAGATGAGTCAGATGAAAGAGTTGTTTGCCTTCCATCTACAGCTGGCTTAGCGGAGCCAACTAGTGTGTGACAGCTCGTTGCAGCCTACGCCCAGATCAAACGTTTTAATTATAAATAAAAAAAGTTTTTTTTTTTGTTTCGAAAAATAAAAAGTAATGTATTATTTTGCTTTAATACATTAAAAGTAGATGTTGGAAATAAAACATACATTTTAATATTTTCAAATTTATAAAATAATGTATGATGTGCAGTGTGTGACAGCTCGTTGCAGCCTACGCCCAGATCAAACGTTTTAATTATTAATAAAAGAGTTTTTTTTTGTTTCGAAACATAAAAAGTAATGTATTATTTTGCTTTAAACATAAAAAGTAGATGTTGGAAATAAAACATACATTTTAATATTTTCAAATTAATAAAATAATGTATGATGTGCTTTTGTAAATCATGTATGATGTGTTTTATCGCTGTCACGCAACTGCGCGGGTTGGCGCGGGGGGCACGGGGGAGCGGAGTCAGTTGAAAACTAGCGGCCGAGACCATGACACAGCGGACCCATTTTTACTCGCTCAGTCAGCTCCGCTCACTCCGCTGTCGGTGGAAGCACTTCTATGAAATTTACTGTTGCTAGTCGAGCGGAGTCCGTACGGAGTCCGCTGGAAACTCGCTCAACTCTGCGACCACTTTTGTAACTCTTTGTACTCGCTCAGTCCGCTCCGCTGACTCGCTGTCGGTGGAAGCACTTCTATGAAATTTACTGTTGCTAGTCGAGCGGAGTCCGTACGGAGTCAGCTCCGCTCGCAGTGGAAAGCGGGCATTAGAACGCTAAAAAATGAGTAATGTAGCAATGCAAAAACTTTTGGTACTTGATTTTTGTTATTGAAAACTGTATTACTTTATGGCATCTACCTATGTACATTCCCGGAGAACCCTCTCCGTTAACACGTTAGACCACCCGGTCTAACGTGTTTGTCTGATGGTATATAAAGCCATCAATGTCTTAGCTCCACCTTATCTGACTGACATGATTTCACCTGTTCAGATGGGTGCGAGGAGGCAGACACTCAGATCTACGGGCGATGGTGCTATCAATATGGGTCAGCCGCGCCGTCTGATGCGCACAAATTTCGGAGACCGTGGAACATACATGGAGACAGAGCATTCAAGGCAGCCGCTCTAATGACTTGGAACGCTATTCCCGCCTCACACTGAGGGAACTGGATACGGAGAGACCATTTAAAAGAGGTCTCAAGACTCACCTCTTCGTCCAATCATATGGACAAGCGCCTTTGTAGTGACACACTGTCATAAAAGGCGCTATACAAATTTGGTTTTATCTATACAGCCACCCTCTGAAACTTGATAATTAATTGAATGTGCGCGGCAGTACTTCAGCGTGAATTGTCGCCGAACCCACAGTGAGAAGGGAAAGACGCCACCCGGAGTGAATAACTCCAAATCTATGGGTGTATTTCGTGGAGCACTCAAAGTTTAAAAAAAATCTTATCCGTGATCGGAGAGGGCCCTTGAGGTGTGACACACACAAATACGACGCACTCTTATCATTTGTAATTTAAAATAAATAAGCCTGATATATAAATGTATACATTTATTAATGGCACTAGTTTGTTTTAGGCACATCATGCCATGCACGGCCACGGGTCTCCTCCTAGGTTCATTGTCTTGTATCCAAATGAAGCCCGTCTAATGTCGATGCATCAAGGTCACAGCCGGGCTAATCTCTGTATCTGAATGCACTCAATAATATGAAAATCTCAACACATCGCGATCAAGGTATTTTGACCCAAGTCTTTGTGAATGACATTTGTTTATTCAACGTGATTATAAATACAGGTTATTGAGGATCGCTGACACGTTGAATGCCGAAACAAAAGTATAGAGAATTTAATGTAAGAATATAAATATTATTGGGTAGATTGATTTTATGAGCGCTGTTTTTGTGTACATTACACCTTAAGAGCAGTAGATATATTCTTCTTCCTCTTTTCAAGACATTAACAGTGTTATGCACACATAGCAAATGCATGGACCAACCGTCACCTAACGTGAATTTTCTATAGAAAAACGATAATTCATGGATCAACTATGGACCAAATTTGTTGTTTTATTTACATCATCAGATCATATTTACTAAGCTCTTTCCTACTTGTACCTTTTACTTACATATTGCTACGATTTACATTGAGTTCAATTCAATAAAACTTCCCTTGAATTTATTTCAGAATTTCCTTAGATTAGGTTCACACTTATAATCTTTTTACTTCTCGCTTTGCAAGGCTAGGGTGCCAATGGGGTACTGACTGCTGTAAAGCACCATAGTCCGTATTTATAGAATGACTAGAGATTATTCTCGCATAAACCAGACCATACGAGAAGCTTCTCGAGCGGAAGCTTCGAGCAAATACGAGTAAGTACAACTATCAAATACTTACGTATATACACACATATACAAGTAAGTAAAAACACATATGGCAGTATTCACCATTGCCATGTGAATGCTTAAGTTTTGCTAAGGAAAAATTCCTAGTAAGTATCAAAATAGATTACTACATGTAATTACGAAATAGATTACTACTATTTCGATACTTACTAGAAATTTTTCCTTAGCAAAACTTAAGCATTCACATGGCAATGGTGAATACCCCCAATAGACACACAATCATAAGTAAACATGTACATTGCTCGGACATAAACTTATACATTCGTAACAAATAAATGTTTTTCTATCGTTTTGTTTTAGGTTTTCTCACTTTCTCACAAAAAAGTTTTACATTTCAACTGGCAGTTTTTAATCTATCAAAGACAAATAATGTTTGACTCCACATTGTAACTGAGAACTTAAAATAAATTCAATGAGTAATTTATTCAAAATGGTATATCTGATTGCGGTACATCCAGTCTACATGATGTTTGAAATATTCAACGAGTTCGCTACGATATCTGATGTTAGAAATTTAAAAAGAAGTATCATTATGAAATTTCATAAATCAGTGTGAGGTGGAAAAAGTAAAGCTGTGAAAATAAATTAGTGCCATTATCATTTGAATGCTCAATTCTGCATTTCGGCTCATAAATCACGATTAATGTGAAACAATATCTTAGTAGTATTTTGTGCTTTTACCGTTAGCAAATTTGGCGTAGAGATTAGCCTAAGCGTCCGAGGAATGCTCACAATTATTCTGTACCGCGATAAGGATTAATATTTCATATTAGTCGACTTGCGAGCTGCGACCACATCATACGAAAACACACCGACGTTTTTGAATATGTAATTTTAAATTTACATTAATTCTGAAGAATGACCGGGTGTAATATGTTACATGCTTAAATGATCTTGCAACGTTTGTGGGTATCCATTACCTCTTTAACTATTTTTAAAATATAATGCTGCTTGAATATTAGTTAATGGAATACTCCTTTGACTATTATACATTATATATAACCTCCGTATAATAGGTAACCATTTCCTCGTAGGTTCCATTAATTAAACTACAGAATTTTTGTAGTCCAAAGCCAAACCAAGCCTTTTTTAAGCGTTTGGACCACATCGATTTTTGTGAAGCCTACTGCTAAGCTACACATATTGTGAAACTCCCTTCGCATTCTCCTCAAAAGGGATCACATGTGCAAGTGGAACCTATTTATTTGTACAGGTAAGGAGTCCACCCTCGGTGGGATTCAAACCCGAGCTCTTGGAATGGAATACAACCACTCAAGCTATCGACGGTAATAACTCACCTCTTACCAGTGGCGAAGAGTGCCATACAAGCCGGTTCCCATCGGCTTCCCTTTTAAAATGATGTAACAAAGTATGTAGTTAAAAATATATAGGCACAAAGTAAAAAAATACATTTAAAACCAAAGAAACAATACGTATTTTTTCCCTATTGAAACCATGCAGTATACTTTATTATAATTTTTGCCTCATTTTAAACGGGAAACCGATGAAAATCGGCTTGTATGGCACCCTTCGCCACTGCCTCTTACATCAAATCAACTGTAGATATCTCCCACCGCGTTATTTACTTAGGGTTTTTTTTCAAGTAGTTCAATAACCTGCATCTAAGTGTATGTTTTCTTTCATTCTTTCATTCCACCGAGATTAGCAAAACTGGATGAGTACAAATGATCCCATGTATAAGTATTTAACGCTCAAACATATATCTACTCATATACAATTTAATAAGATCCTTTGTAGGTAATTAAAAAAAAGTATTTTTTTTATGAACCTAAGATTTAAGCATTCACGCCATTCTTCGCGCGCCCATCTTGCATTATACCATAAACTAATAACCATTACTTTTGCGTCGAATAATATAAAGTCTCATCTCGGTTCTAATGGTTCGGATTGAACCGCATTGATACGCAAGATTTATGCCGGGGCACGTGATGGACAAAGGCGATAATTTGGCTTTGCGGCCGACCATGACTCGCGGCATCGGAAACGCTATAGCATGCCTCGAGAAGCACTCGCACAATACCGAAAGCTGTGCAAAAAGCTGCGATTAGAGATGCGACTTCTTGTCGAACCATCTCAGCGGCGTGTCTTGTTTTGTGCATATAATTATTAACGGGTTCGTGCGAGGGCTTCGTAATTTACAAGTTCATAATTTTTTGCTAAATTTTTAATAATGATGCTCCAACAGCTTAATATCTATACTAGCAGTGGCGAAGGGTGCCATACAACTCGATTCTCATCGGCTTCCCTTTTAAAACGAGGCAAAAAGGAGTTTAAAAATATAGGCACACCAAAGAAACAATACGTATTTTTTCCCCATTGAAACCATGCAGTCTACTTTATTATCATTTTTGCCTCATTTTAAAAGGGAAACCGATGGGAATCGAGTTGTATGGCACCCTTCGCCACTGTCTACTAGTATTGTTTGGTGCATTGTGGTATTTTGTATGGAAGAAATAAGTTCGGCAGTAACTACGGCGGGTTTTTCTTTATTAATTTTAATCGGATTCAAGCTTAAGTACTACAGCGGGTACATGTAACTTGTAAAGGCTGGCTCTACTGACTGAATACTTTTACCTCGTTGTAGAGAGCAGAGCATATGCGTACCACAAAGAAACTTCTGCCAACCAAGCAGAAATAGATGATGTAGGTACTTCGGTCATGTTTTGAAAAATGAGAAATACCGTCTTCTCCATCTCATCACACAGGGTAAGATTGATAGGAGAGGAACTCAGGGACGCCGAAGGACATCGTGGCTAAAATCCTACGACAATGGTGCAACGAAAGCACGAAGTCCCTGTTTTGAGCCGCAGCATCCAAGGTCAAGATCAAATGCATCTAAACATAAATTAGGTATTTTAATTAATTACCGTTCCTTGTTATATTCCTTGACTTAAAGGTTGGTATGAGGCTGACCACCCATACTGTAAAAAAGGGTTCACTTTGCCAATGTCACCCCTGTTTCAGGGAAGGTCGGCAAGAGTTGCAGGGCTTATGTTCATTTGAGATTGGGTTTTTTATATTGTAGGTCCACATGCGGCATGTGTGAGCGCGAAATTATGCGTGTCTGTTGTGGGAATGCCTTTAATATGAATCTCAAATGATACATATATTTGCAACTTAGAATTAGAATTTGATTAGACCGTAAAACTTAATTACAATAAGAGTCATCATGAAGATGATTCTGATTAATAAGTAAATTGAAATTTGCATTCCCCTCTTAATACCCCGCTTTAAAAATTTCCTCAGGAAAAGGATAATTTTTTCAGGGTTTTTAAGTCCACGTGCAATAACATACTTAAATTTATTTCTTCAAGTGTTAGTTCTCATTTTTATTGATTTTTAATGATAAAATGTTTGAAATCAATCCGAGGTTTCCTACCTCTAAAAGCAGGTATAGAATGTTTGCTATGCGTTGACCGGCTGAGTAATTGCAATCATTTATGTGAGTTTATACTCGTACTGGTGCCTCTTCGACGACTTGCTTGTATTCGTATTATAGTCACTCATACATCATACCATACAGCACCCAAATCATAAAACTCAATCACACCGTTTTACTAAAAAATATACTCAAACTAAAACGCTCACTATAAGTGTTGTTTTAGTTTCCTTACATTTTTTGTTGTAGCTTAAATTGCACGAGTACTTTGGGTACAGAAAACTCTTATGAAGTATAGCTATGTATTGCAGATGATGCCTACAAATTATGCTATGTTAATTTATTGTGAAATATCGGATTATTAATTTGAAACATGTGCTATTGATTTCTACAAAATAATTGTGAAATTTTAAGTTTTTAATTGGTCATTTTTGTGTATTTTATTTGAAGAGATATTTCAGATTTTTAATGGCACTATGGAATTAATCAAATATTTTTTTAGTACACATATAACGCTACTAAGCTACACGTATAGTGTAACTTCTTGCCGTGTTATCCCCGAAGGGTTTGCATGTAGCGAGTTGAACCTATTTATTTTTACAGGTAAGCGGGCCGACCTTACGCCGACTTACGCGGGGTTTTCCAGCTCTCGAGGGGGCTGGTACTCATTTCTTGTGAAGGCTGAGTAAACCTTGCCGGTATTTTATTTTTGGGGTTTGAGATAAACACCGAAACGGGAAATTATTTTTGACACCCTCGGTGGGATTCAAACCCGAGCACACGGCGTGGAATGCAAGCACTCGACCAACTGAGCCATCGACCGGACAACATATACCTAATGTATTTTATTTTTGTAAAAAGCTCCCAAATGTCTTTACCAGATTACTGTCTTTATGGTCGTGTGAAAATATCGTATTGTGAAACTGACGCGACCAATTCTCTATTAGCTGAGTATTCACTTATATGAGAACCATTCTGAAGACATACACCATAAATTTGGGTATTTTGACACATGTGCAGTTACTTCTAATCTTAAATCGCACCATTAAAGTTTTTATGATCAGAAAAAATGTCTATTTGTCCAATTTAATGGTTATCACGCATTTATTTCTAATTATTCCTTATAATTGAGGGTTATATCCAAATGTAATTCGTATACAACCAAAAGAGGTAATGTTACATTTTTTTTGAAATCCAGATAAATTTATGATGTCACAGAGAATGCGATTTTCTATTATCCCATGTATAAATCGAAACAGCTGTCGTTCCTTAACTGAAAGGTTGGTTCGCGGCTGATTACCCATACTGTATCAAATATTTCACTTTGCCAATGTGCATCCTGTTCCAGGTAAGGGATGCAAGGTTTTATGTTTCACTTTGCCAATGGTTCACTTAGGCAGTGTCACCCCTATTTCGCGTAAGATCGGCAGGGTTTATGTTCATTGGAGATTTGGGCTTTTCCTTGCTAAATAGGTTGGTTTAGATATAGTTTTATATGAGGCTAACCACCCATACTGTAAAAAAACATGGCCAATATCACACTGTTTCAGGAAAGGTCGGCCAGAGTTACAGGGTTCATTTGAGATTTGGGTTTTATTCTGTAGGCTTACATGTAAATGTGCACGAATTTATACGTGTCTGCTTGTGTGCATGCATTAAATATAAATCCTAAATGCAATTTATCTTTGCAACTTATATTATTGATAATAGACCAAACAGTCTATTAAATTTCTCGCAGAAAATATTTATATTCGTTTACGTATGATTTCAGTATGGTACACATTGGTATAGTTCAAGTAGTATTTCAAATATGTAAATGCATTTACTTAATGTCAATTTATGTGTTTTGATATTTTATGTATTGTACGTAACAAATACCTACGTCTACGTATGTGAAAATGAAGCCTACACTATTTAATCTGCCCATTGTCGGAGCATTCCTATCAATTGCTTCATACTTCCTATGTGACTTTGTTTCCATCGTGTTTTCCTTGGCTGACCATAAGTTCAGGCGGTAGGCGAGATGTTTGGAGTTTACGACTATTTTGCATACGTAATGAGCACCTCTTCAAAGTACACACACTTATTGAAACCAAATAATGTATTTTTATTTACAAAAAAAATATTTGGCGATAAATTTGTCACAATCTGACCGATCTTAAAGAGTTTGATACTCAGTAATTTTCTTGCAGCTTTTTTTTTATATTTGTAATCTGAGTTGCAAAGATATGTAAAAATTAAGGATTAATTGCTTATATTCCTTGACTTAAAGGTTGGTATGAGGCTGATCACCCATACTGTAAAAAATGGTTCACTTTGCCAATGTCACCCCTGTGTCAGGGAAGGTCGGCAAAAGTTGTAGGGCTTATGTTCATTTGAGGCTTAGATTTTATTTGTAAGTACACATTCAGCATTTGTAAGCGCGAACTACACGTGTTTGTTTGTGGGCATGAATTTGAGAACTTTAAATGAATGTATCCTTGCAACTTAGATTATAGATTATAGAAGCGCCCTGGAAGTGGCTAGTGCCACTTTAAGGCGGTGTATTACATAATATATACGGCGGTTATATCGAGCAACTGTTATTATTATTATACATGTTGCATTATTATTTCTCGACTTATAGGTTGGTATGAGACAGACCACTCAAACTGTAAAAATTGTTAACTTTGCCAATGCGGTGACCCTGTTTCAGGGAAGGTTGTCAAGAGTTGCAGGGCTTGTACTAATGTTCATTTGAGATTGGAGATTTATGTTGTAAGTCCACATGCGGCAAGCGCGAACTATCACATGTCTACTTTTGGGAATGCATGAAAATGAATCTTAAATTTTAGCATATCTTTGCAACTTAAATTATAGATTTCCAAAGTAATTATAAAAATAATAATCTATAATCTTAGTTGCAAGGATATTATTGATTTAAAGCTCTCAGATGTATGCCCACAAACCAACACGTGTAGTTCGCGCTTACAAATGCTGAATGTGTACCTACTTACAAATAAAATCCAAACCTCAAATGAACATAAGTCCCACAACTTTTGCCGACCTTCCCTGAAACAGGGGTGACATTGGCAAAGTGAACCATTTTTTACAGTATGGGTGGTCAGCCTCATACCTACCTATAAGTCAAGGAATTATAAGTTCACATATTTTCAAGTACCGAGTGTGTGTGAGTACATTATTTTGTACGGTTATGGTTTCCTGTTGATTTGGTAAGACTGGCCATCGTTTCGGCATTTAAGTATGCTTTTGTCATTACATAAATTTAATAAACTACGCAGAATAGAAATCCCAGTCTAAGTAAAACCAGGTGAACGGAGTCGTTATTTAAATTAAATCCAATAAAAAATGCAAATGTACACTCGCTCATTAAAAAAAGTGCTTTTGGATGTGACATCTTCTAAAATCTGACGGCGTTATTCATAAAAAAAATTACACCATAGATGATCCACAGATCATATTTTTTATAGAAAATTCTCTTTTGGCGGCGGATGAGCCATGGATTTGCAGTGTATAAATAATACAGTAATACACACACCATCAAATATGTGCTTTCCACAAAACATTTCATATGAGATTATCCACGGCCCATTTTTGTTTTTTTGTATCGAGAATCAACTTAAGACGGTGGATGAACCAAGGACTTCTTTGTTTGAACAACAGCATTAGAAGAAAAAGAAGGAAACGTATGAAAAAGGTTATGGATATGAATGAATTGAAAAAGGTATGCAAGGATACGAAAAAATGTAAGCAAATCTGCTGAGGCTGTGACAACCCCTA
This sequence comes from Agapetus fuscipes, assembly GCA_951799405.1. Classification (NCBI taxonomy): domain Eukaryota; kingdom Metazoa; phylum Arthropoda; class Insecta; order Trichoptera; family Glossosomatidae; genus Agapetus; species Agapetus fuscipes. The sequence goes on from OX637338.1 coordinate 5,989,798, forward strand.
ATAGAATGGCGAGTTACAGATATAGTTACAGAATGAAAAGAATAGATCAATAAGTTATATTCACAGAAAGTTGAATCCATAGATTAACCATGGACCGTCGATATGTTGTTGTTAAGGGAATTTAGTTTAGGCGGCTGATGAGCCATGAATTTTCTGTGTGTGAATAACACCGTATATTTTTATACTTTGAATCAAACACCTACACAGGCGAAATCTGTACGAATAAAACGAATACTAGAATGATAACAAATTTATATACAATATAGTTTGAATGAATGTAGTACCTTACAGTTTAAAGTCGCTGGTATGGTCGAGCGGATACGGTACTCGAATATGCGTTAGATATAATTATATAAAAAGTGTCATTTTTTTTCAATGCCACCCGTGTAAATGCAATAATTTACACTAACTACAGTTCACAGTACATTCATTTTTTTGGTTAGTTCACATGCAGCATGTGAAAGAATGAATTTGCAAGTGCCTGCTTGAGTGTGTGAATGAATTGTGAAGCCTAAACGTCAAGACATCTCTGCAACTTAAATAAGTAGATTAAAATTTGGAGGGTTTGTGTAGTGACACTGAAGCTCATCAGAGTTGTCCTCTTGATAATGATGCGATAACGCCGAAAGCGCTCGAGGAAAAAAAATCAACTCGTGAAGAAAAAACTTTGTGTTTAATTTTTACAGATGAATTTACGGTATATGAAATAGGCTCTTCTGATTTTTCTTACTTGCGAGCTGTGTTCACACGAGATTAACGGTTAGTTATTTCGAAAATAATATCGTACTATACCGGCACGCATTTTTTCTTGCGTCCACTTTCAAGTACATAAGTCGGTATAAAAATATGTTAAACACTCATTAATATAATTAATTGTTTGTCAACTTGCGCTCGCTGTTACTACGCAAAGCTTAGCGGCCATAAATTCAGTCTAGCTGTACGAATCCATTCACACCAGAATAGAACAGAACAGTTGATTAGTTGAATGCATGCGTTTCCAAGTATACATTACAAACGCTGTGATTCTACTGTTCTTTTGATGAGTAAAATGTAATATTCGCCACCCTAATTTTTGAGGCAAGAAAAGCTTTGTCATTAGCGGCCTTTTAAATAATCAATAGATGATGCTATTCAACTGACAAACACATACATCGCACACTTAATCATAAAGAGCAATAACTCAACAAATAAGTATGTTGGGAAATCACGTTTGAAGTTCGGACAACCACTACAACTTGTATGGGATAAAAAATGCGGCCGATGTTTTATCTCGGTCATATTCGTCCAAATTGAACGGCTGTCGCATTCTACCTATTCTTCTCGAATTGTTCTTGCGTTTTATTACAAAATCTCGATTTTCCCAATTTTTGAGTTATCGCTCTTTATGATTAAGCGTGCGACATGTAGAAGCAAAATAGGTGGTGTAATAGCCCACAATTTCACATACATAGTAAACAGATGTCGCTGCTCCACAACACAACAGACGAAGAGTGTCATCATTTTTCTTATTTAAACCACAAATGTACTCAAATTGATGTCAATGTCATCAAGATCATCTTCATCATTTCACTTCCCACTGAAGAAGCCCATTGTAGACATGGGCGAAACGTCCGGAAGCTCCAGCTCCCAAAGATTACGGATCCAGGAAAACATCTCTCCAGCATAACCGTATTATAGAGTTTCAAGTTTTTAAATTTACCTCTGGTCTATGATTCACCCCAGGGGTGGAAGTCTCGACAACCGTCGATAGATCTTACCGTATCTGTTTGAAGATAAAACTAAATAAAATATAGCGGCGTATCAAGATCTGGTCCATTTTATATAGGACAACCATCAGCCTTGACTTATAGGTTGGTATGCGGCTGACCACCCATGCTGTAAAAATGGTTCACTTTGCCAATGTCACCCCTGTCTCAGGGAAGGACGGCAAGAGTTGCAGGGTGTAGGTCCATTTGTGATTTGGTTTTAATGTTGTAAGTTCACATGAGGCATGTGCAAGCGTGAACTTGTACGTGTCTGCTTATGGGAATGCATTTAATATACATAAATATTAAATCATATATATCTTTGCAGCTTAGATTAGATTAGATTAGATTAGATCAGCTGCTCAGGAACCGCCATGTTTTATTCGGTCTTATCTTCAAATATACGTAGGTACGGTAAGATCTACCGACAGCCGTCGAGACTTCCACCTTGGCCACTTTCCACTTGCAAATGACCACTTACCACTTACCGCTAACAATTAACTACATGTCGTCTGCTTAGTCCCGGTGTCGTATTACTGATTGATATCAACCAAATGTTTCCTCCAAGAACAACTTTCTCCGTACCTACATACACCGGTGTTATGGATTTAATTGTTTTAGTATATTTCAATTGAGTTAAAATATTGGTGGAGAAGAAACTGGCTTTAGAACTGATACATGCTAAATGGCTCATCTGTCCACCGGAGCTGTCATCCGCAGAGCTGTCAAACACCAGATAATACGTAATAATCACGTGAAATCCCATGTTTTCTTGCTTTCTCCATCTGCTGTTTCGATTTTCAATAATTACACATACCGTGTTGTTTTATAATATGTAATGCATTTTTTCTTGAAAAATTCGCTAATTCACCGCTCATAACAATTGCAACGAATGCGCAGGATTTGTGCGCAGGCAAGACATTATAGTCTATAATCCATAATCTAAGTTGCAAAGATGTAAAACAATTAAGATTCATGTTCAATGCATTTCCACAAGCAGAGACTTATAAGTTCGCGCTTACACATGCCGTATGTGTACTTACAATAAAAACTCCAATGTCAAGTTAACATAAGCCCTGCAACTCTTGCCAGCCTTCCCCAAAACAAAGGTGACATTGGCAAGGTGAACCTTTTTTTACAGTATGGGTGTCAGCATCATACCAACCTATAAGTCAAGGTAGCAATGCCAACAATGCAGAAAACAATTCGAACAATTACTGTACTTTTTGCCTGTTCACAAAGTGTCGAACCTCGAAGTAGCATTGTTCTCTTTCTAAATTATGAAGATTTGTGTTGGGGGAGGTTGAAACACATACAGCGTCTACGTGCATCAAAATAGTATCGACTCCACTACATTATATTTCGATGTATATTTCGGTATCGATATGGCACCGCCTTGTCTCTAATCAACCATGTGCCGAGGTAAGTCAATACCACGCTTGTTTCACGCTTATGTGAACACAGTGAGCGGGCTTTGCGATTATCTAGAAATTAAGCGTGCAAATTATGTTGGAGATGTTCTGCGCAAGAAAAAAGGGGTGAATGATGCTTTGTAATCGGATAAGTACTCGAACGTGCTGGAAACTTTGGAGTTTCTTGCAATTTGATTGGATAAAACATAATTAACGAACACTGAAAAGTGAAGGGTTCTGGATGACTATTTCTATTTTCTATTTCTTATTTCGTTATATTATACTTTGATTTAATTTTATTTTTATCGACCGGACTATTATATACTATGTAACATAGTACATAATAGTCCGGTCGATAGCTCAGTTGGTGGAGTGCTTGCATTGCATGCCAAGAGCTCGGATTCAAATCCCACCGAGAGTGTCAGAAATGATTTCTGGTTTCGGTGCTTATTTCAAACCCTAAATAAAATACCGGCAAGGCTCACTCAACCTACACAAGGAAATCGCCACTTTAACTGAAGTGGTTGGGGACCTCTTACCTGTAATATAAATAGTTTCCACTCGTCACATGTGATTCCTTCGCGGAAAACGCGGCAGGAGGTTGCGCTATATGTATAGCTTAGCGTATCGTAAACATGCAGTATGTGCTTTTATAAAAGCATTGCTTGTGAATTTTTAATGTGTCGATACCTTAAAGGTAAAGCTAAAGAAGTAATGTATGAAGCTAACATGGGTTTCTTAGATAAATTTCCATTTTTTCCTATTTTCTACCAAAAAAATCACTGTAATGTGTGAAAATCCTGTAGTATAAGACTTTTTCATAAGCACTTTCTTATAATTAGTTCACTTACTATGAGATATTACTCCCAATAAAAGGTTTATTCCACAATTTCTCAAATCAGTGAATCAGCACTTATTCAGTTTTACCTTCAAGGTGGCGATATGTGCAACTTATATTATAGATTATAACTGAAATTTCATAAACACGGTTCCACATTCGTGTTACGTACTAAGATAATACTGTTAAAGTGGCTTACGCAATTTATATGTCAAAATAATTTATTTTGTGTCTCCCCGGTAATGCTAATACAGTTTTTATGGCCGAAAGTAGACGTTGGCCTCTCTCAGCCAAAGTTCGTATCGGCCTGCTACAATAATTGTAACGGTATCCGGTCTAAGAGAGATCCGTGAATTTCATTGTGCGGTCGTAAAGCCGCGCACATTATTGCTCTTATTCCAATCTACGACATTAAATGTCGACAATTTATTGTAGGAGACGCAATAAATGACGTCGCAATCACTTTTTTATTCTAAAAACTAAACTAGCATACGCGCAAAGGTGTTGTTTGTGTGTTTGGTCAAATAGGCATATTGCTTGCCTACTTAGAAACGGGCTTACAATGTAGTCTTATTCTGGTACTTATTCCCAGGCCAAGATTAAGGTTGTTTCTACTGCTGCGACTGAACCAGGGCCCCGCGCCTATGGGCCCCTTAAAGACTGTGGAAAAATACTGAAAAATGATCAATTGGACTAGTTTTCATGACCTTTGACTCAGAAGGACACACTTTGTATAAAGAAAGACATCGTTAGTTAATAAATTAAAGTTTCTTTTCTCCTTTAGGGGCTGCAAATGACTTGAATTTAGCCCCCGGAAATTTCAAGCACAGTCTTCAGTAGTACTATATGTGCAACTATTTAGGCCCTGTTTTATTCAACCATTCAATTAATATTGTCTTAAAGTGCATCTTTTGCGTTGTGAAAAAGATGGTTAGGGGATTTTTGTGTTGTGGTAAGGGAGAATTTTAGGGCAGGAGGTATTGAGGGGCCCCGAGCTTTTCTCCGCACCAGGGATCCCAGAGGGGTTAATGCAGGCCTCCTTATTCCATTTTAATAGGCTTTAGCGAAACTACTAAATTAATGAATTTATAATGCCTTTGTAACAAACAATTAATACGATACAATGTAAGATTGATTCACGATTAGAGAATGTTTCGTTTTTTGAACGTATTTCCTATAAGTTCCTCGAATACTAAAAACAATTGTTTACATCTTTTTTGATTTCTTAAAAATAGAGATTTATTTATTGGACATTCTTCATTAACTTTCTCAGTGTAGACTGTAGAGGTTCGAGTGCGAAATAAGAAGAAACTAATCTAATCTAATCTAAGTTGCAAATATATGTTACATTGAAGATTCACATTACATGCATTCTCACAACCAGACACGTACAAGTTTGCGCTTGCACATGCCTCAGGTGAACCTACAACATAAAAACCAAAGAAACAATTTATAGAAATAATTGTTTTTGGACCAATTGGTTAGTATGAGGCTGACCACCCAAACTATAAAATATGGTACACTCTGACAATGACACCTATTTCAGGAGAGTTCGGCAAAATTTGCAGGGCTTATGTTAATTTAAGGTTTAGATTTTTACTTGTAAGTATAGCGATCTTATACGTGTCTGTTGGTAGGCATGCATTTAATATGAATTTTATGTTTAATTTTATAACTTTTGGATGAAATTCAAACAAAACACTGTTTATTTTCACTATAAAATTTATTTAAAAAGATTAAAATCTTTAAACAAAATTACTAACGCGTTTTCGACCTAGTTAGTGAATTTTATGTGTTAAATTATATTTGCAACTTAGAGAGAAGATTATGAAACCAAGTAAAGTGATTCCATACATTTAAATCACTTTTGAAGAAATCGTAGATCACCGACTTTGGTTCCACATGACTCATAAGTATGTACATACTAGATACAGAGTTCTCCTTGCTGTATCCCTGTTAATTGAGCTCAGAAATTCCTGAATTTTGGTTTACGCACAACGGGTGGCCAACGCATACTTAAAGGTAGCTAAAAGGTTACCTGTATATTTTGGTCTGCAACTTATTTGTCGGCTTTATACGAAGTATCACGATTATCTGGGACGCAAATTGTAAAAAATGGCACCCTCTCGTCATACCATAGTGCCATAAAATTGGAATCTTTTTCGTGTTTATTTAGGCCTCTAAGGGCCGTTCTTATAAACGTTGGACTAAATATCCGTAAGTATCATTTAACTAACGGATGGACGTTAACGGACTGATCTTACCGACGGTCGTCTTATAAAGCTTTTTTAACCGTCCGTTAGTTCTCAATAATGCACTCGTATTTTTAATGATTTTTTGCGTGCATTCATGAACATATGTCATCCGTTTGCCGTCAGAGAAGAAACATAACCTAAAGTTGCGTATGACAAACACGAAAACGACTGATACAGCCCTATTTTAATGAATTCTCTATCACTGTCTGAAGAAATTATCTTCAACAGGATAGAGCGGAGAAGTCCAAGGACGCGCAAAACTCACCGCAAAAAAATAATGCTTTGACAGCTGACCTAACCTCAAACCTTAACAAACCGACCGGTATCTACCTGGAAACCGGGGGTCGGCTGTCGGTTAGATCCGCCGGTAAAATTAAACCGAAAATTTACGAACGAATTGTTATAATACAGAAAAACGAAATTTGTACCAAGTTTCGGTTTATTAGATTTGACATTTAACAAACGGATGTTTATAAGAACGGCCCTAAATGTAGGTTATTTGCTCATTCGTATTTATGTATTGAATGATAATAATAATTGAACTTCCAAAAAACTCAATGAATATTTTGAAATAGGTTCTAATCTAATTCAATCTAAGTTGCAAAAATATGTAAAATTAAGAATTCACATTATATGCATTTTCACAAGCAGACACGTATAAGCTAGCGCTTAAATATGCCGCATGTGAACTTATAGTATAAAAACTACGTGAAAAATATTGCAGGAAAAAAACTTCAAGCATGACTGACTGAATACTTTTTCTTTACAAAAAAAATGCAGGATCATGATGGTCACCAAAAATTCATACAGCCTTATCGAAAATGGTTCTTGCTTGAGAATTGGCGCTTTGTAGAGACAACCAAGCTCGTAGAGGGCTCTTGAGGTGTGATTCACACGAAAACAGCGCTCTCCAAGTAAATCATCCGCGTATTTATTATATCATTGGTATTACTTCTACAAAAATATTTGACTTTATTTCGAAAGCATAAAATTAATAAAGTACAATAAATCTTCACAATTTCAGTACACCTACCCTTTAACTTGTACTTCATAAACTTATGTAATTATTAACAAAAAGATGTACCCCCTCGACTAAAAATATTATGAAATGTAAGAATAAAATACTGTGGTTTGTTATATATTTTGCCCTTTTCGTATATATTTGTCCAAAAACATGCATTGCCCATTTCTGTTAATATATATTGTACGATAAATGTTTGCTTCCACAATCGACCTACATTTTACGATGTGTAATCAACGCATCCTCTCGAAGTATCCGCAACGCATTTTCTTACAATATTCCAAATACCTTTAAATATAACACATGAAAAATGCTCTTCAAACATTAGTATTGCTTTACTATGTATTTGGCATGCCGCCAAGCGGCTACAAAACATACGCGCCATGTCGTTTACATTAGAGTATTTTAAAGTTGTAAGAAGAATTTCTGTGGCTAAGATTGGTTTACTGAAAACATTTTTAAGTCTATAGTTTGATGATACATAAGCCGCACATTAAAAGGATTACGATTTTGACTCAATCATCTCATAAAACTGATGAATGTTTTTATTATCAAAATTATTCTCAATCTTGATGATCAAGAGGATTCCAAGGAATAAAATATCTCTAAAAAATATTATCCTGAAGGTCTCAGTGGAACATTGTTACCTACTCTTATGTACGGAGGTGAGACATGGAGGGTTAATGAAAGTGAACTTATAATAATAATAATAATAATATTAGGAAAATTTATTTGGTGAGCGCTGTTTTTGTGTGTATCACACCTCAAGAGCCCTCTGCGAGCTTGGTCGTCGCTGTAGAAAGCGCCAATTCTCAAGCAAGACCCAATTGTTGTAAGGTTGGATGGACCTTTCAGTGACCGGTCATTGGTAAAGGTTTATGAATTTTTCAACTCAGCGAAGAGCACATTCGAAATATAAATGGTATATTGTTGTGCTCCGCCGGGATCCGAATCCACAACCTTCCATTTACGAGCCCGAAGTGTTACCACTGGACTACGGACCGGTCAACGACCTTATGTATAGAAAATAAGACACGGAGGGTAAATGAAAGCGAACTAAGTAATGTATGTATTGTATATATTATGATTTATTTAAGACCAATGACTGGTACGACTCCTAATCGAAGAGGTTTTGGATGAGTGTGGTAAAAAAGAGAATGTGAGAGTGAAATTACAAAGGAGTAAAATGAAATGGTTTGGACACCTTGAAAGAATGGACGATAAAGCACTATCCAAAACTATGAAGGAAGGGAATACAAAGGGGAAGCGTGGAAAGAATGAAATGATCAAATAACAGAGAGTGCAATGAATGAAATATGTGGAGTAAGAAAAAGAAGAGCATGCATGAAGAGAGTGATAAGTATCGAGGAGACGAAAGAAGTGGAAAAGAGCAGAACAAATCTGTGGATTTACTGGCCACCCCTAATGTAAAAGCAGATACAGTACAAGACATTTTTAATCATACTACAAACTAGTTTTTGTTTTCATATTATTAAAATGAATTTCTTTCATGATATTTGATTCAGAAGAATAAACAAACACACTGAAGGAATGAATCTTGTAGAAAATTATGCATAAGCCATTGGGCTACAATAGAGAACAATGTTATGCTGTTGTTCTAAACAAAAAACATCAGCGGAAAAATTATCCGATCCAGAGTTGCTGACGTTTCAAAAATAAATGGAAAAAAATACAACCCAACAACAAGGACTACTTGAGTTAGTTTTTTTTTTGCTAGAAAGAAATATCATCCTTTTTTGTGTAAATTTTAAAAATAATAAAATTTGTTGAATAAAGACATGAGCTAGATCTCCGATTTGTTCTAGTTCATTAATCTTATTCAATGCATTGTCTATTTTTTTGCTCGTTTCGGATATCTCGCTTCAGGTTTTCGAAGGTGATAAAATCGGTACCATTCTTTTTACTTTAAATGCGATAAAACTTTGATGGGCGAAGGCCTTAGAATTAAAAAAAACTGTATCATATAAGTACGTACGTAATATTTGATAGGATTTTTGAAAAGAGTGACTCTTCCTTTATAATATTTTTACATTTTAGACTCGGGTGTTTGAAATTTAGATTGACATCTTAATACTGAATGAAAAAGACAAATTAATAAGAATTATAAAGTTGCATGTTTTTGAATTGAAAGCTTTCCCTGGCATTTTCTAATTAAGTTTTATTTTAGTTAACTTTTCTTTAACTATTATTCAAAATACTTCAGTTCGAGTTAACTAAAACCAAAAACTCCCAAAGTGACAGCCCACGCCTCAAAATTTTAACTAATAATAATAATTTTCAATGCTATTCAAAAGCTTTAAAACAAAAAATATATATCAAATTTCTATCTAACCTTTATTAAGCTGGAAAACAACACAAAAAATCGTTGGTTTGTGTCAATTTTAATGTATCCTTACATAAAAACAGCTGCCATCTGTAAAGATGCCACCATCTTGAAAATTATTAGTCAACTAACTAAATGTTAACTGGTGAAATTGTGTAAGTTATTTACTACGAAAATTTAGCAAAACATTTTTTTACTACGCTTGAAAATACCGGGCCTAAGGGATTGAAATGAACAAAAAAATCTGTCTTTCTTTATCATGCCTCCTAAATTTATTGGCATCAATTTTAAATACGCATTCTGTCAGTATGTTTTCATTTATAATAATAATATATCTTTATTCCAGCCTAGTCACGCGGATTGTGCAATACGTGACTAGCCATATTAATTTTTTTTTTTAATAAATTTGTAAAAAAAAAATAGGTTTTAAAATATTTGTTTTTAGGCTTTCACGGCCGGATCTAGATGCTTGATTTTCTGGTTCCGGGTTTTGACCGTGGTCCATGTTTTTGCTTGTCTTCTTCTTTTTTCTTTTTATTCTTTCTTGAAGACTTTCAGCTTACGTTTCGTCTCCTCTGTGGGCGACTTCTTCGGAGTTCTGCTCGCTACTGAGGTCTAAACGATGGACGATGTCTTTTATGCGTATATTCTAAAAGGGGGCGTGGCTTAATTATTAGGTATAAAACTACCCTCTTTCATAACTTCAATTGTACTCAACCATGTTTTGTTTAGTTTCAAACACTCTTCTTTCCTGAAGACAAGCAAAAACATGGACCACGGTCAAAACCCGGAACGAGAAAATCAAGCATTTAAAATATTTGCTTGAATCTTTGTAACGCAAGTATTTACCTACCGTTGAGCATTAGCATTTCCCAGCCCTGCTTCTTGGCGGCAATAATATTTTTATGAGTTTCCCTCCCCTCCCGGGCGCGGGCCTCCCCCGCCAGCGACTAGCGATGACAAAAAGGCACTAAAGCAATGAATCCGCTATAAAGCCGGAATTCATTGTTCCGAAATCATAAAAATGGAAATCTAATTTCAGAACTCGCCGGCTTTATGTGTCTGTGGTGATGTTATGAAAATATTAATGATGCAGTGTCACGTTAAAGAAGGGAAGATTATCTGTACGCCAAGTATAAAGCATTACATCTAAACTCAGTCATTACATTTCCCAATACATTAATGAAAACAAATTAGCGCTACTAGTAATCGTTTCAGTTTCTTTACATTTTCGGTGAACTATATTATGTTTGAGTTAAATGTTTTTATACTTGGGTTACTGGGTTACCAATACACGCAAGACTCCAGTGCCGAGGAGGATAAATGTAATGAAATACCAAACAACAACTCCAATTTTTGGAATACATTAATGAAATGATTTTTCTAGGAGATGCTCAAATATACAAACTAAAAATGTTGTGGAAAAATTTGGAAAAGGCGTAACTGTATTTTTCTTGTGATTACAGTTGCTTTAATATTTTTTCTGGAAGCATTTTATTTAACAAGCCTATTCATAAGCATTATTAAATGTTTGGCTTGAATGTTATCAATTCAAGAATTTGTCGGTGTAATGGCCGAGGGGGCCAAGTGGCCGATCTTTCTAGCGTATTTGGAATAGAATAACGTTGGTTCGATCCCCGCTTGGGTCACTTGACCATAACTTTGACCCTGGTTCAACAGATGTTATTGGGAAATTATTAATTAATAATTCATGAAAATAAACAATAATAAAATTATTAATATTAAATGATGATATTAATACCTGTTTCTGGCCTGGCAGAATAGGTTGGTGAATTGCATTCCTATTCACAAATCTATTTAAAAAAAAATAATAACTCTCATTTTTTTCCATTAAAAATTATTTCCTCGGTATAGTTTTCTTCAACAATAGATTAAAGAGAAACTTACAATGTAACCGATACATGTTGTTTGGATTAAATTTATGTAAAGAAAAAGTGATTTGATATTCAAAAGCACAAGTTTGAGGTTATGTTTAAAGCGTGGACTCAATCAGGGTTATTCACATCACGTTTAAAACCGTAGCTGATCCATGGAACATTGTTTTTAATCTGATCATGTAAATAAATCATGAAGAATAAATTAATGCACTGTACCAAGACTATGTCTTTCGTTGGACCCTTACAGGGTTATACACAACGCATATTATGGTCCTGGAAAATTTACGTTAGGTGGCGGTTGAGCCATGGATTTGCTGTGTGTGAATAACACCGAAATAAACTAAACAATATTCATTCCATTCTTGTGCATTCTATTTTATATTTAAAACAAGGTATACATACGTGAAGTAAACAAGTCATAATATTGTTAGGTATAATAATTTATGTAGTTGGATATTAGATTATAAAATCCATTACTTTTGTTGGTATGTTACTTTTTACAGAGCCATAAAATATTTGACCATAAATTACAACGAAACGTTTTCAAAGCAAATTATATAAATGAGAATCAGAGAGACTCTTCGGAATTAACATAATAATATCAAAAGCTAATTATACATTTTTCCTGATACTATTTCATTATCCATTATATCGCATGGCCGTACCCCAAGTATACTCAAACATATCGTTGTTATTAGAAAACGTTTTGAAACCAAAACGCTCACTAAAGGCGCTGCCCTTGTTTGTATACATTTTCGGGAAAGTTTTGTGTTTAAGTTTAAACATACTTAGGGTGGGATATCGTCTGAGCGGTTCCATGATAGAACGACACAGTGGCAAAACAACACATGACAGAACAATATATGACAGAACATCACATGTCAAAACCTAGCATGACACTACATCACAATGACAATACATCACATGACAAAACATCAGAGAAAAGTAGACCAGAATTATAAAACATCACAAGACAAAACATCTCATGACAAAACATCACATACCTAAAAAAGGACATACCATAAATGGCCCATAAAAAAACATCACTAAACAGAAAACTCTATAAACGGGATGATAAAAAAGTGAGACAAGAAAAACATGATAAAATGGAACTCATGAAAATATTCTTTTTTAAAGCTTATAAAAAAAACTACTGTGTTTTTTTGTCATGTGTTCTTCTGCCATGTGCCGTTTTGTCATGTGTCGTTATGTCATGTGTCGTTATGCCACGTGTTTTTCTGCCATGTGCGTTCTCTAATGTGTCAAAGTGACACTTGCTGTTCTCTCATGTCATGTGTCATTATGCCATGTGTTTTTTTGTCACTGTGCTGTTCTATCCTATCACTCATCTGAGCAGCAAAGAAGTCGTGCATGTTTCGATGCAATTACTGTATGGGAAGGAATGAAATACTTATGCAAATGTGGGATATTCCACAAAAATGATCTCTTCTAAATTAAAAACTGTGCGTCGTAAAAAATCTATACAAAGTAAATAGTCCATAATTCTAAGCTATACGACAGTATTCCATCCCATACTGAATAATATCAATGAACGAAGAATAATAATATGCTGAAAACGTAGTAAACTCACTGTTTTTTTAGTTATTTTTGGTTATTTTTTTTTAATATTTAAGCAACGACCACACTGTAAATTTAAAGAAAATCGTTAGGGCCGTTTTTTGATTTTTTTATTTTTGCTGTTTTTATATACAGATATACAGTTTACTACCACATTTTGTTAATTCTTGTATCTGTAAATAATCACATACATGATTTTCAATAATATTTTTCCGTTCCATATCTAAACCAATCAATAAAATAAGTACAAACCAAATAAAAGTCATAATTGTACTAATACTGTGAGTAATGAATTTCTCAACAATTCCTGTTACTAATTGCAGCTTTGATTTCTGCCTATATATTTCAGTCCACCGATTTTTTTATGCATTCAATCTCGAGAATATTACTCAAAAGATTTTTAAGCCAGCGTGAAGAAACTACATAGCAGTGATATTTTTCTTGATCTTGGGTCGGTACTCATTCACCACAAATATGAATTTCCTGGGTATTTTCTTTCTTGTCATGTTTTCTGCAACCAGCAATACATTCATCCGAGAATCACAAGGACATCCTTCGTCGTGCGCGGGCTGCCCTGGGACGTGCCAGTTGGCTTTGACGGCATCGGAGAGCGACTGCAAATATGGGCATTATTTCCCTAGACCCTGCGAAGTCAAATGTTATAGAGGTCCTGGTCAAACTTGTGATCGTAGAGTCTATGACATAACCGAACGAGGTCTGTGTGGAGACGGCACACTCTGCGGATGCGGAGTATGTAATGGCTGCTCTCTAGTCAATGCCGAATGCGCCAAAACCGAGCCGTGCCTAGATTTGACGGACTTTAAGCCTCTAACAACCCTCTACTACCCTGACGAAAAAACCAATACGTTCGTCACAGTCCGACCCGAGTAATCAACTAATGGTCACACTCAACGCTTGCAGTCGACACCACGATTTATACCACCAGCGCAAGATATTGGCCTTCGATTGGATCGCAGATCATATCGCAAAGCGAGCGTACGTGCACGCACTCCTCCTATGCAAAAATACGACATCTGGATATTGCATTCGTTCTTTTTTTCTGTTTATCACCTTTAAACTAAAAAATTAAACTAATAATGTTGGAAGAGCCCGGGCCAACATGGTGACCTGGGGATTTCTGGGACGGGAGGACTCTACACTATGTGAGTGTGGAGCTCAGCAAACTATGGAGCACCTGCTGTGTTGTCCCCCCTGTTCGACAAGCTGCTCCATGGATGATCTCTTTGCGGGAAACCAAAGAGCTGTAGACATTGCTCGTTACTGGGCCAATAGGGTGTGAAGTTGACACGAAGAAGAAGAACTAAATAATTCTGAACTTTGTGAACTGTTTATACTTTTATAATATATTTTTTATTGTGGATTTATTAACAGAGTGAAAGTCGCCAAGAAAGCCATATTTATTTAATCAATTAAAATGTTTAACAAGGTTTTAATTCACATAATAATATTTTTTTGGGCTCGAATATTTTCGCCTAATGAGGCATCTTCAGGAGCAGAATGGTTACAAATATTTTTCAAAACATATTTTTTTTTCCTTTTCCAAAACAAAAACAAAAATTCATAATTCATGTTTATTCGTAATTTGTGTGTGTTTTTTTGTGAAATACATTCTGCAGAATTAAAGCAACAGGGCCGTATTGGAGGGGATGAAAAGGGCCGGAATAGACTCTAGTTTCATAAATCTTATACAGAATATTTATGAGAACGCTACATTGCATGTGACTCTGAATGACGATTGGAAGACTAACCTGATACCAGTAAAGCGTGGCGTGAGACAAGGAGATCCAATTTCTCCGAAACTATTTACTTTGGCATTGGAATATGCCTTAAAACATCTACCATGGGACTCCAAAGGCATAATCATAGATGGCACTCACCTTCACCTACGTTTCGCAGACGATATTATTGTCATCAGTAACGACCCTACACAACTGACGGAAATGCTAAAGGAGTTGAACAAAGCATCTAAAAAAGTTGGCCTAAAAATGAACCTCACTAAAACCAAGTTGATGACGTCACAACCAGCACAAATTGTAATGGACAATGCCAGCATTGAATCTGTCGATGAGTACATTTATTTGGGTCACAAAATACAGCTCGGGCGTGATAACCAGATAGCAGACCTAAATAGAAGAGTCGGACTAAGCTGGGCAGCATTCAAAAATCTTATTCACATTTTGAAAAATCCGAAAATACCCATCAACTTGAAAAGGAAAGTATTTAATGCCTGTGTCCTGCCAGTGTTCACCTATGGTATTGAGACAGTCACAATGTCACAAAAAAGTGCCCACAAGCTAAGAGTCACACAGAGAGCAATGGAGAGAGCCATGTTGGGTGTCAGTTTGCGGGACAGACTCAGAAATGAGGACATAAGAGTCAGGACAAAGGTTTCCGATGTCATCAAGATGGCCGCAACCCTCAAGTGGCGATGGGCGGGACATGTCGCTCGCGATCCAGATGAAAAGTGGACAAAGCGACTGCTGTGCTGGTGCCCAAGGACGGCAAAGCGTGGAGTTGGGCGCCCACAGTTGCGTTGGCGCGACGATGTTCAGAGAAGTGCGGGACTCGCCTGGATGCGGATCGCTCAGGATAGAAATGAATGGAAAATGCGAGAGGAGGCCTACGTCCAGGAGTGGACGATCAATACAGGCTGAAGAAGAAGAAGAAGAAAGCAACAGGGACGAGTTCCAATTTCCTACCTACATTAATTGTAACTTTCTAATGGATATGGAAGGGTCAAGGATACAACCTATTCCACCGATTCCAAAGATATATATCATTTAAGATTCATATTAAATGCATTTCCACAAGCAGACACGTAAAAAGTTCGCGCTCACACATGCCGCATGTGGACCTACAATATAAAAAAAACCCAATCTCAAATGAACATAAGCCCTGAAACTCTTGCTGACCTTCCCTGAAACAGGGGTGATATTTGCAAAGTTAACCATTTCTTACAGTATGGGTGGTCAGTCTCATACCCGCCTATAAATCAAGGAATTGAAAATGCCATAACACCGACAAAATCCTCAAGTATTATCTATTAATAACTCAAAAATAATTAGCGGTCTTTAGTTTTACATTAATTTATTGTTGCAGTATTATTTTTAGGGTTTCAGCTTACCTCGCATTCGCAGTATCACCACTAAAAGAATACATGTGAGTATAAAAACAGCACATGTGCATTAGTGCAGTATTCCCACGCAATTCTCGGGTGCATCGGGCTCGACCAGAAATTTCCAAACGTCAAATAAAAAGTAAAAAAATACTTCGTTTCTTTAAAGTGATTCCAAAAAGTAAAGGGGAAAATATCGTTCTAACTAATCTAATCTAATCTAAGTTGTAAAGAAATGCAACATTTGGGATTCACTGATTCACATTATATGCATTCTCACAAGCAGACACGTATACGCTCGCGCTTACACATGCGGCATGTGAAACTTCAACATACAAACCCAAATCTCAAATGAACAACAACTCTTGCCGACCTTCCCTGAAACAGGAGTGACACTGGCAAAGTGAATCATTGTTTACAGTATCGGTGGTCAGACTGATACCAACCTATTAGTCCAATTATATTTTTCCTTTACTAATAGGTTGGTATGAGGTATTCAAAAGTATTGAAAGAGGAAGATGAGCAACTGAATATTTGACCTTGAAATTGTTGAACCGCTGCAAGTTTGGGGATCTTGGGGGTAGATTGTTGGGTCTGATGATAAATATAAATAATGACCAGTCATAGAGCGCCTGTCAGGGGAGGTTTTTCATCGCCAGCTTACACAGTTTTTTGCAGCATTAGGTACCTTAGGGTCATTTATACAACAGCTTTATATTTATTTATCTTTGCCCTGCCTACAACAATAATAATAATAATAATCAAAATATACCTACGTGGAAGATGTGAAAACATTGATACTGAAATATTTTATCTCATTCGTATAGTTACTCAATGCAACCACGCAAATAAGCTGCACATATAGTGTAGCCTCTTGTGGCATTATCTTGGAAGGGTTTCGCATGTGGAGAGTGGAACAAATTTATTTTTACAGGTAAGGGGGCCGGCCTTACGTCAGCCACTCCAGTGGAAGTGGGGGCTAGGTAGATAAATAAATTAATCCTTATGACAAATTAATTATTGTTCCTTTTATTGATTTATGTCTTTTAATCTGTGATTCACGACAAAAACATCATATTGGCTCATGAAGCGGATATCCAGCTACGCTTTGACCTATTGACATCTTATTATGTGTAACATAGTTAGACTACTTCTAAAAAAGAGATTTTCTGTGTCATCTTTACATTTTCTATGTTTACTAGTGTTGCTACGAATATTCGGTTACTATTCGGTATTGGGCATATTCGGCTACTTTTTCACTATTTGGCCGAATACCGAATGGTTTTATTTTGACCAAATAATCGGCGTACCGCATACTTACCAACTTGAAAGAAAAAGGAATAAGAACTTCAATGATATCTCCATTACCATTGTGCGGTGCAATTTGAGTTGAATATTTGAAAATAGCATTTCGTGAATAAATCTTACATTTGTAAATCTTGCAGGCTGCAAGAACAAGTAACACTACCTCTGTTTTTTGGGAGCCATGCCACCTGTTCCCATAGAGTTACTTATTTTGTGATTTATTTAATTTAGTTTGATGTCATTGAATGTGAATAGTGTCATTGTAATTCATAAAAACTTTCGAAATGCGAAATTTATTTAAAAAAAGTTACTGTTTCATTTCTTACCTCTACGAATATTTAAAGTCTAAACGAGGCAGGTTGTGATGAAGAAGGCTACCTTGTCAGCGTTATCTGTAAGCAGGTGATTACTTTTTTCTTCATAAAGGCTTCCACCTTCCTCCTTGTAGACTCTCGCCATGACGCGCGGGATTTGATGGGGTGAACTGGCTAACCAATAGTGAAGATTCGGAAGACGGTGGACAGTCGTCGAATAATCGGCCGAATATTCGGTATTCGGTCGGGCTACATGCCGAATATTTGGTATTCGGCGGATGACCGAATACACTATTCTTTGCATCACTAATGCTTACATAATATATCTCATCTTCGTCAAAAATCCTGGATTGCCTATCTATGATCCTTTACGAAATATATGTTCGATTTTTCTTCCCGTTTAGAATAAAGTACTGTTGCTGTTAACTGTTATAAGCTGCTTTTCCGTTAGTGATGGTCAGTACCTCAATAGATAATCTAATCTAATCTAATCTAATCTAAGCTGCAAAGATATATATCATTTAAGATTTATATTAAAAGCATTCCCACAAGCAGACATGTATAATTTTCGCGCTAACACATGCCGCATGTGGGCCTACAATATAAAAACCCAATCTCAAATGAACATAAGCCCTGCAACTCTTGCCGTCCTTCCCTGAAACAGGGGTGACATTGGCAAAGTGAACCATTTTTTTTTTACACCATGGGTGGTCAGCCGCATACCAACCTATAAGTCAAGGAAACATCTCCAATTTGTATTGTCCTTGCATACTTCTTTCATCATTTCAGCATTCGTCATTCTCTTCATGCGTGCTCTTCTCTTTTTTTCATTCTGCAGATTCATGTCACTGCAATATAGTATTTTGATTATTTTGTTAAAAAACGGCTTGCCAAATGAAAACAGTTATAATATTGTTATAATTTGTCAGAATCAAAAAATAAAGAGCACTCCTTAGCAGATTTTTTTTTATTATTATAATTTATCTTCCAAATGAAGTTTTTTTTGTATGTAGAATTTAAATGGAGTTAATTGCGGAGTAAGTGCGGTAGCGTACAATCGGAAAGGAAGGGAAAAAAATGCTTTGGATAATCCACTTATTTCGCAACATTGCCATTATGTACAGAGTCAAGTAAGCGTGTCCTCCAGGTGCAACGATCTGCCATTTCTGCACGCTGCATCCACCTTATTCTAAACCCCTTCTTCCATACTAATGAACAAATTTTTGCCTTATAAACACAGCTAAGTGTTCTGACAAAAACTATCCTAAATCTAAATCAAAAGCCGCAAAGATATATTACATTTAACATTCATATTATGGATGGCTGAACACAGCAGCCGATAGACAGGAATGGAGAGGATTGGAGGAAGCCTGCGTCCAGGAGTGGACTTAGAAAGGTTGATGAAGAAAAAGAAGAAGATGAATATATTCCCATAAGCAGATACGTTCAAGTTCGCGCTTACAGATGCCGCATTTAGACTTGCAAAATAAAAATACAATCTCAAATGAGCACATGCCCTGCAACTCTTGCCGACCTTCCCTGAAACAGAAGTGAAGCATTTTTTACAGTATGGGTGGTCAGCCTCATATCAGCCTATTAGGCAAGACACAAATACAAAAGCTATGTTTATTTATCAGAATAAGTGTTACGGTGGATTAATATATAGACGGTTGTACTCTTTATACGACAATGTTACCAAGTCGGGGTTATAGCCGCGTGGGCCAAGAGGGCTGATTTTTCTAGCGTGTTTCGAATGGAACAACGTTGGTTCGATCCCCGCTTGGGTCACTTGACTTTAACTTTGACCCTGGTTCAACAGATGTAATTGGGTAATTATTATTTAATAATTCAATAATAATTAACAATAATGAATTATTAAATGATGATATTAATACCTGTTTCTGGCCAGGTAGAATAGGTTGGTAAATTGCATTCCTCTTCACAAATCTATTTTTTAGTAGATTGTAGAGGACTATAATGTAAAATAAATCGAAAATTGAAATCCATACTTCTTTTAAAGATATGTAACGAAAAGTAAAGATTGCAAAACGTTCAATAAATTCACTTTCAACGTGCTCCGAGTGGTTAAAACAGTACAAAATCTTACCTACAACGTAGTAAACGTGAAAACTGTGGATAAGGGTTGGGAATAAGGCTTCGAAGGTGAAGTTTCCCTGTCTGGCTTGGCGTGTTAGTCTCGCTCGGAGGAACATCAACAAAGCCTTGGGGATTTAGGAGGTCTTGTGTGGATGAAGAGACTCTGGTCTGATGCCTGGTAATCGATAATGGTCCACTCGCCAATTCCATTTTTCGGGAAATTAACTTGTTGGAATAAATAGACACGAGCTTGTCAAGGAGGGTTTAAAAACTACTTTAGCTTAAAATGTGAAAATACCGGCCCAGTCGCTTTACTTCACATTTTTATTATATTAAAAATACACAAGTGATAATAATGTTACAAAATACTGTCTTAAAACAAGTACTTTTTTTTTTTGAGTGTTTTTATATACCTCGCTAACACATCGTCTCCCCAGTGCTGGTTTGGCTTATCTACAATTTGTATCAATAATGACATTTCGATGAAATTGTTTGAAGAATCATATTCTACACAATCTGAGCTAAGAAAATAACATAAATCACTATAGTGTGAGAGTAGTTTTGAACCATTTTAAAATAAGCATCCAGTTTTCATGAGACACACTGGCCCTGTGCACAAACAAATATTGCTCGTGTGAAATTACCTGTGTTAGACATAAGACAAACAAGCACTTAGTGGACTACATAATATAACATAAATAAGTAAGCAATCTGGTGTATTAATCTGTGATACTCCTACCTCTATATGTATGTACATGGGTACATTCAGTATTTTTCCATAATTGCAAAGCTAGTTTAAAAACACTGCATTGTTATCTAATTTTACCAAAAAATAAACGCATTCGTGATTCCGTTGAAAACAAAACCAGCCTCATAAAAAAACGTAGGTTACATTGTACGTAGTTGCTTTGTGTCTTGAGCTTCATTTACAATCTTTGTGTAATCCAAGTCATGCATTTGGCATAAAATCCCAGACTCCGCAGCATATTTATGCACCAACACATATAGCAGTGCACGGATTGGGTTTATTTCCACGAGGCTGAGCAATTATGAAACATTATACTTAATTAATTCCCCGTTTTTTGTGATGCTCGGAGCGGGCCTTTGTCATAATCGTTTGCCCCTTTACCGCTTATTATTAATAAATAGCGTTAATAATTTGTTCCATTGAATCATTATTCATTACGGCGTACCTACAAACATTCAATACCGCAAATGATTTAACGTTTTTTTTGCGTTTGCACACACTTGAAACGCTAAGGGGATTTGTCTTCTTTTCGTATTATGTCTAACACAATTAATTTTGGTTCTTTGTTAATTTACTGTAGCGTATGAAATTATTATCTGAAATGAATTTAAGATTGAAAACAATGAGACTTTAAAAATCCTTTGTGGTACGTACATATTTTTAACATTAATATTGCATAACGTTAATTTTTAATGCTGATTTTTTTAATTTTTGAAGTTATTTAATTTTCAGTTTTCAGTGAATTCCTGTATTCATATTTTGTTAATTTTTTTTGCGACTTTATTAGAGATGTATTGACTACTATTATAAAATGATTTCACTATCTGAAATTTTTGTTCTCCTTGCTTGGTATGAGGCTGACCCCCAATGCTGTAAAAACTTGGTTCAAACCCTGGTTTCAGGGAAAATCGGATGAGTTTCCAAGTTTTTGCTCACGTAAGGCTTAGTTCATTTTGTATGTACACATGGAGCATGTGTTTGCTTGTGCACATGCATTAAAACGCCTTAAATGTCAATATATCTTTGAAACTTAGATTATAGAAGTGCAGTATTTACAAAAATCCACAATAAATATTGTTGTAATTTATAATAAGCTACGAAAGTTACTATGATTATTTACTTAGCGATTCCATGTGAGTACGAATTTAAGAATAATCCAATGTGTACCTACGTTTGTTCACACAAATGCTACATAAGCCCGAACTTACATACTTGCAAAGTCAATCCCAATCTCCTAATGTAGGTTTGTCTTCAGTACCTGAGAGACTGCCTGCAGGGCTTAACAATCCACTAAAGAAATAGTATTTTTTTCGTCAGAGTTTTACTTTTATTTTTCTTGAAAATTTCGTAATGTATTTTTATTGATACAATTAATAATATATGTTGCAAAAAGATACATTAACATTTAAAATTTGTATTAAACGCATGCCCATAAACAGGGATTTGTAAGCTACATTACAAATTTAAAGCCAAACCTAAAAATGAACCTAAACCCTGAAACTTTTTCCTGAAACAGGGATGACATTGACAAAGTGAACCATTTTTTACAGTACGAATGGTCAGCCTCATACCAATCTTTATATCAAGGAATACAAGATTTTGAAAATTCTGCTTTTCCAATGTCACACACTGTTTCAGTGAAGGTCGGCAAGAGTTGCAGGGCTTATGTTCATTTGAGATTGTTTTTTTTTATGTTGTAGGTCCACATGCCGCATGTGTTAGCGCGAACTTAAACTTGTCTGCTTGCGGGAATGCATTTAATATGAATCTCAAATGGTATATATCTTTGCAACTTTGGATTTAGATTGAGTCCGCGGCTCTGCGCTTGGTCGCTCACTCTGAGGCATTTATCGGTCACATGTCAGTCCTCGAGTGACGAGGGTAGATTCACTTACTGCCGAGTCCAACCAATAACCCAAGTTTTAACCTACGCTGATCCCCGTGCAAAGCGTTTTACCAAAAATCTACAAAAACTAAAACAGCACTATTGGTGAACGTTTAAGTTTCAAAGCATTTTTGCTTTGGGTGAGTTGAAACGTGTAGGTTTTGTAGTTAGGATACCTGCACTAATCTCGCGTCTTCAATCAAATAAATGTGCCTTTTTCAAGGAGACCCCGAGTCAAGAGTGCACGTGAAATTAATGCGAGAGGTACCAGACCTAAGACCATTACCGTCCTAAAACATGTGAAGAAGGTTCCACGTCTCTTTATTGGTTGCATGATAGAACGACGCAGTGACAAAACGACGCAGTGACAAAACGACACGTGACATAACGACACATGGCAAAACGACACGAATGATAATTGAAAAAACGTCACTAAAACAAAAAAAAAACAAGGGCAAAACACAAGGACCGGTCCGTAGTCCAGTGTCAACACTTCGGACTCGTAAATGGAAGGTTGTGGATTCGAATCCCGGCGGAGCACAAAAAATATACCATTTAATATTTATATTTCCAAATGTGCTCTTCGCTGGGTTGAAAAAAATCATAAAAACCTTTACCGAAGACCGGTCACTTTAAGGTCCATTCAACCTTACATCAACTGGGTCTTGCTTGAGAATTGTCGCTTTCTACAGCGACGACCAAGCTCGATGAGGGCTCTTAAAGTGTGATACACACAAAAACAGCGCTCATCAAAAAAATATTTTATTTTATCACATGAGCACATCTAAAAAAGAACATACCATAAACGGCACATGAAAAAACATCAAATGACAAAACTTCACAAAAAACTAATATTTCTTTGCAATTTATGCCGCCTTAACCCAGAACTAGAGGATGCAATGGCAAAGTATGCATTAATTTTTACTGGTGAGGTAGGTAGCCCCACGCTTATCCATAAGTCAAGGACTCATAATAGGCAAAATAAATGTGTATACAGACACGTATAAGTTCGCGCATGCGCATGCCGCATGTGAACCTACAACATAAAAACCCAACTCTCAAATGAACACTCACCCGCAACTCTTGGAGACCTTCCCTGAAACATGGGTGACATTGGCAAAGTGAAACATTTTCTACAGAATAGGTGGTCAGCCCAACCAACCTATAAGTCAAGGAACATACACAATAAATACAATTTTTACAATCATGTGTAGTCATGTGCTATGCCCAGTAACGGCTCCAGGTAAGGTGCATCAGTGCATTGCACTATAATCTATAATCTATAATCTAAGTTGCAAGGATATATTCATTCAAAGCTCTCAGATGTATGCCCACAAACAAACACGTGTAGTTCGCGCTTACAAATGCTGATTGTGTACTTACAAATAAAATCCAAACCTCAAATGAACATAAGCCCTGCAACTCTTGCCGACATTCCCTGAAACAGGGGTGACATTGGCAAAGTGAACCATTTTTTACAGTATGGGTGGTCAGCCTCATACCAACCTATAAGTCAAGGAATAATGCACCCCCAGTAATAATGCCACGATCCAATACTTACAAATTTTAGGGGGATAATCAATGACGGCTAGTATAAAAATGTACTGCTCGATGAAAAACCAACGAGCCGTCACTGGTTATGACATGTCATGTGTCGTTTTGTCACTGTGCCGTTGTACCCTGTCAGCCTTTTTATTCCCATTGCTGCCTTCATATGCATGTGAATATGTCTTGAGAGATCCCAACAGCAGAGTAATGAGGGACAACAGGTCAATCTACGCTGAAACGAGATGAGAAATAATTTGATGTGTTTGAACGGTCGGGGTATTGTGCTCGTTTAATAATTTTGATTACGGTGATCAGAGATGTCTTTGTTAGGGAATGATTGAAATTCCATACGAAGCAAAAAAATACACACCTGCTTAAGAAACTTTTACTTAATTAAAGATGAATCATTGCACTCAAATCCAACTATCTACTTAACCTACTTGTGAACTTTAAAAAAATGTATTTTCAGAGTTTTCGCATTCAAACGAAATCACAAAAAAAGTACACTTCCAATGGTTTTACATATATTTTTTGTAAGTGTCATAGCCTATAATGTTGGCTTTGTGAAAATAAAGAATAAAATTAATTAAGTAACATAGTTTCTCCTAAAATCTGCGCATTTTGAAACGATTTGATGAAAATTTTTCTAAGAAATAATAAATATAATTTAAAAAAAATATATACAAAAATAAACACTGATTGATTCTTCTTATTTAGTTATTTTATAATTTAAAGAAGTAGAATCAAACAGTGCTTATTTTCATTTAAAAAAAAGGAGTTCTACAAAGTTTCCGCTGAAACATTTCATAACATCATACAAAGAAATGTAAGTACATATGTACATACATCATGTATAGGAAGGACTTAAAAAGTCTAAGCAGCTTTATCACATTTTATAAATGGATTTTACGAGCAGGTAAAGACATAAACAATTTAATGCACGTACGTATAATTTGAAAAGGAGTATCAGAGGGGCATCTCACTAAAAAAATACTACCTCAGAATTGGGTACTCGCTCTCCGACAGTCCGTGGTTTCATTTTTTAAGTATTTTAAGAGGGTCTGTTTTACGACTAGCGATGTCCTTGGGCCGACAGGTCTAGGAGGCTTTAGGGGTGGGGTTGGGAGCGTGGGGGGTGGGGCACAGACACCGCTCGCCCCCGGGCAGTGGTTTCGCGCGACCAAATTCTTAGAACCGTTTCCTTTTCGGAAATAATTTGAAGACGCCGACTATTGGCCAGTCCGCACACAACTCCTAACTTGTAGAGAACAGAACAAGGGACCAGAGGCGTGACTGCCGGCTGTGCTCAGACTCTGTGATTATTTGTTTGTAGAATACTATTCATTATGTGGAATATCGCTTAACATCGATAAAACGTTAAGTATTGGTTATGATTGCATTTGAGGTTTTGGATTCGACTTGAAAATAAATTAAATAATTTGTTGCAGTTTAAATTTGGGGATCGCAAACATCGGAAAATCATGCTAATGGCTCTTAATTTTCGATCAATAAAATAAAAAAGCCACAACCCTTTCAAAAGATGAGATATATGAAGCAATAGACTCAGCACAAATCTCACTTGTACATTACTGTAATAAAGAAAAACCTTGCAACTCGGCCGTATATCGTCGCAATTTTGTCTTTGTTTACTAATGTTCGGACCTCATTGTTGCGTATAGTGCGATAAGTTGTGCTGTGGAAAACTGTCACGAACTTTTCTGTTTTCTATTTAAAAGTGATACCTCGACTCTGGAGGAAATGAAAGAAGTATGTAAGGATAGAAAGAAATGGCGGTTGATCTGTGATGTTGGCGGCTGGGGTTTGTTAAAGTAAAATTGGTTTTGTGATTTAGTTTTTTATGTCAATGTATATATTGTTATTTTATTGATTTTAAAAATGTAATTTGTCATGTATGTTCCTTGACTTATAGGTTGTTATGCGGCTGACCACCCATACTGTAAAAAAATTGGTTCACTTTGCCAATGTCACCCCTGTTTCAGGGAAGGACGGCAAGAGTTGCAAGGCTTATGTTCATTTGAGATTGGGTTTTTATATTGTAGGTCCACATGCGGCATGTGTTAGCGCGAAATTATACATATCTGCTTGTGGGAATGCATTTAATATAAATCTTAAATGATATATATCTTTGCAGCTTAGATTAGATTAGATTAGATACCAAAACCATCCATCTACTGAACCCTTACTTTCTTACTGATTGAAAAAAATATCACGTATCATCAATGTTTCTACATCGCATCTAAAAAGTTTCAAAATACAATTTGTGGCACCTACATCGTTTTTTGTTATCTATCGAAATGTCAAAAAAAAACTTATCTTATGCTATTTGATTGGATGTATAGCGCGATCCGTACGCGTCCGTTCTTACACAGCTCAGGTATACAAAGGGACATAAAGCCATCCTTAGTACGGCAAAACCATTTATTATATTTTTAATTTCAATAAATCATCTTCTTCCCTTTGTTAAGAGCAGCGTTTTTAAATTCATGAGGATCCAGTACCTCTCGGCTCCCACACCTCGTCTCGGAATCCGAATCCCAAAAGTCAATTATCCAAAAAAATAATACCATTTTTGAAGGAATTTTTTGCTGCGATCCACAAATAAATGTGAACCTTTTTTATTACGACCTGCAAATGGGTAAGTTTCGGAGATTAGACACAGGTAAGTCGAATCAGAGAATATTCTTAGCAGGTAACCAGTACCCTAAATATAAAACTTTACGAGTAAACTCAACCATATCGTTTACAAAAAAATGTAAAGAAACTGGATTGCTCACTTTACGAGGTGTTTCACTTTTTATACATATTTGATTAAAACGCTACGGTTGAGTATGAAAGAAAAGTTTTATACTTAGGTAAAGAATAGGAATAATATATCACATTCCTCGAACAAAAAGGTCGTGCAATCAATTGAGAGTTTTGTTATAAATTATTAAAATATACAGAAAGATTTTTCAAATACATTTAACACCAGACACTTAATTAATTTGGACCCATATTTTCGTCAGTTTTAGATACTAACACCAAATTAAAATTATCGAGTATTTTTCGAAGAAAACTAATGTTTTATAATCAGCTTCGTTATTAGAGTTTCTGCTTTCTAAGCGGGAGGTATGAGTACAGATCCAAAGGTATCAGATTAAGACCTAGTAGAGTTAACTCAGTTGTCATAAGAAATATCAACCTTTTGCAACGAAAAAAGAGAAACCCCCAACTTGCTATAAAATGATTGGATTCAGACTGATGATCCCCTAAGCTGTAAAATTAAAAAGGTTCCAAAAATCAATACGAATAAAGATCAGTAAGAAATCGCAAACCAAACTGTGCAATTTTGATCAGATAAGAATTCGTATTTTTTTCATTTTTTCAAAAACCAAATATTTTGTTACTTACTCACCTGAACTTTTTATTGAACAGTTTTTTTTTTCATGATAAAGTGCACTTGAGACCCCAGAGGATTTGTAGGGTGTCCATCCTGTAATGAAAAAACGGGACGTTTTTATCGACTCTGGCGGAGCGGCATTGTCCCGCGAGTGGGTGAGCGACTGATTGACACCACGGGGGAGCGCATAGTTTTATGACTCCACTTTTTGTAACTTCTTCGGGTCTTCAATATCGTTAATATAATAATAACATTACCTCGTGAAGCTTTACTCTATTTTATGGGTCATTCGTTTTATTGAAAGCGATTTTTTACTAAATAGGAAATCCTTTGAAAAATCTAGGAATACGATTAAAAAATCAGGAGTTCTATTTCAAATCAGTAATTTACTCAATTATATTTCTTAACTTATAGGTTGGTATGAGGCTGACCACCCATACTGTAAGAAATGGTTTACTTTTCCAATGTCACCTCTGTTTCAGGGAAGATTGGCTTTATCGGTCACGGTTTATGTTCATTTAAGTACACATGTGTGTATGCGCGAATTTACAGGTGCCTGTTTGTGGGCATGCATTTTATATTAGTTTTAAATGTTATTAATATATATCGTTGCAACTTAGATTACAGATGAAAGATTATTCATCCATTTTATTGGAAGAGATATTTTTAACTAAATAAGAAGCTTTTGAACAATGCAGGGTTACGGTTAAAAAATCAGGATTTCGCCTATTTACTAAATTTATATTTTCGTATGTTCTTTAACGCAAAATAAATATTATTTTACATAAGAAAGTCACCATATATATCAGAAAAGTAAGCAACAGTTTCTTAGTAATATTGTGCTTAATTACTTTGTACTTTCTTCGGGTGAATAAGCCTAATTTTTTAAGTGAATAGTAAATATTCAGGAAGGTAATGACCAATTATTTTCAGGCATACAAATACATGTAAACTAAACATTCAAAGTTTGCAAAAGTAAAAAAAAATGCCATAACGTAAAAAATGCTTGAAGCGTAAATACAGTTTTTAATGGTAATCTCTTTGTTTTATTTTGAGCATGATAATTAATAGAAGAAAACTTTAAGCTGATAATTGATAAAAAAAAATGATGTATCGCCCACAGATTTAGCTACCAAATCTTTTGACCTTAAACTTTATTACGCTGAAAATATTTTAATCAAATCCTACCAGTGGACCACTGTGCCAGCTACGCAATACTTGGCTACATTTGTCGATGTGTGATTCTCTACCTGCGCCGGTAAAAATATCGTTTTCTCAGTTTCACCTTTATTTTTTCTAGATCGTAATACACACACAGCCCATTAAATGCTGTACACTTTATGGACAAAGTTTTTTTATCGCTGCCAGACCTTTAAATTTTTATAAATGCCGATTTAATTTTTAAAGCAGGTACGCATTCACACACACAGACAGACGCATCGGTGTGGGTACAGGATCTATGTTTTTGATATTTATTGGGTACCTGACGTCTTTTGAGATTGCCTTTTTGATTACGTCCTATGAAGGATGGAGTATTATTTATCTATACAACTCTTCACATGATTTCAGTCTACTTAAGGGGTTGTTTTTGAAGCAGGTTGATGGATTGTCCATCCTCAACGCTCTGCTTCTTTCTTGATAGATATACATCTCTCTGGGTCAGAATTCTAAGAGTCATTAGCGACGCATTGTTTCTGTTTTTCAACATGGCATCTCTTGGTGCAGAAATAATTTGTTCTGGATGTTTCTAAACAATGGCGCGCCCCTAATTTACTTTCATGATTCATTCGGCTCGCACGCTGGATCCAGAAAAAATGTGAAACTTATATTATGGTGATGGGAGATGGGAGATGAACACGAATGAGGAAAATAGGGAAGAACCTTTCGAAGAATTGCGTCTTCGAGATTTTCATTGTTTAATGTACCTACATACATTTTTACAAAATTCCAAAAACCGTTTACAAATATTTAAAGTTTAAATTCATAAGATTCAGTATCTAGGTTCAAAAATCTTTAGGTTTGAAAAAATCTTATATATTTAAGAAACATTATTTTCTAGGAAACAAAAAACGAAAATAATTATTTCAGTTATATTCCTTGACTAATAGGTTGATATGAGGCTGACCCCCATGCTGTAAAACTTGGTTTTCACTTTGCAAATATCACCCCTGTTACAGAAAAGGACGGTAAAAGTTTCAGTGCTTATGTTCACTTGAGATTTGGGCTTATATATTGTAGGTCCACATGCGGCATGTGTAAGAGCGAACTTATACGTGTCTGCTTACGGCAATGATTTAAATTTGAACCTTAAATGTAATATATCTTTTCAACATAGATTATAGATTATAACCGTAACTATTTCGGTCGATAGCTCAGTTGGTAGAGTGCTTGCATTCCATGCCGTGAGCTCGGGTTCCAATCCCATCGAGGGTGTCAGAAATGATTTCCCGTTTCGGTGTTTATTTCAAACCCCAATATAAAAAAACGGCAAGGTTTACTCAGCCTTCACAATAAATGAGTACCAGCCCTCTCGGGAGCTGGGAAACCCCCACTTCAACTGAAGTGGTTGGCGTATGGCCGGCCCCCTTACCTGTAAAAATAAATAGGTTCAACTCGCCACATGCGACCCCTTCGGGGATAACGCGGCAAGAAGCTACACTATATGTGTAGCTTAGTTGCGTTTTTTTTGCGTTGCGTTACTATTTAATTGTTTGAGTCTTACCACAAGCAATTTGTTCAGACGGGATTTTTTTTCCTAAAATTGTTTGTCTTTTCATCTATATACCGGCAGATTATATTGCACGATAGGTATGTGTATGTCAGATATACGCAGGATATTTCATCTCACAATCGTGAGAAAACAATATTAAAACAGATACAAAACAAACTCAGTATGCAATGCGTGCAGCGCTATAATATCCGGCCGTTTTGTGTCAAGCATTGGCATAATTAATATGTCGCCCTAATTCCAAGAAATGTTTGATTTTACTCGTAAGGAAATGTGATACTTTTCGCAATGGTCACGGCGCATGGAGCCTTAAAGCCAGCAGTGCAGCTGAACGAGCCGGGTGGATTATGGCAAAGCAAAAAATAAATATAGTGAGGCTAACTAAGATTAATTTGCATGGCTTAGCATTGCACAAATGATATGCATGTACAAAAACATATTTCTGACTTAAAAAATAATTTCAAAATTAAAAAATGATAAGTAATTATCTATAGATAAGGTTTGTTATATACATCCTGGTAAAGTCACAATTAAAAAGTATTATATTATCTTTGTTTTCTGAAAATTCAAGATTGCTGGGCATTTTCTCATACATTAAAAAAACATATAAGTAAGGCTCTTATTAAATGCATTCTTCGTGTGAAAATTGTTTTCTACCGGATAATAAAATATTAAGAAAATATAAGCCATTGATTTAATGTATGACCACCCACACAGATCACTTGAGAAAAACAACGGTGACTTGACATAATTTCAAACGCTGTTTTTACTTTATTTTTCGTATGGTCCTGTACTATATAATAATCTATAGACTGTAACCTAAGTTACAAAGATATGTTAACACGTAAGGGGCCGTCCATAAATTACGTCATCGATTTTGGCCGATTTTCGACCCCCCCCCCTTACAATCATCCTATAGTCATTATCTAATGACCCCCCCCCCCTCTTGCTGTAATAATGGATGAGCTTAATAATTAATAATGTTATATTACTTACATAATGTTTTGTATATTTTGTAGAAATTGGTATTTACAAGAACGACGTCACATTTGGTACTCGTACATCATTTGCCATCATCCGCAGACCAGACTCCCCCCCCCTTAATGCGAATGACGTAATATATGGACAGCCCGTAAGATGATTGATAATTAGTGCATACCCACAAACAGAAACGTGAAAGTTTGCGCTTACAAATTCTGCATGTGTACCTACTTACAAAATTAAAATCCAAACCTAAAATAAACATAAACCCTGCAACTTTTGCCGACCTTCTCTGAAACAGGGGTGACATTGGGAAAGTAAACCATGTTTATTAATGTCATCGTCTTTCTTAAGCTTTGGCTTCAGTACTCCTGGCCAGTCTACCTCATCATGGATACCCTGGAAGTCCCCGCTGAATTTTTCGAGATGGTAGTTCTGCACCAAGTATCTCCCTGTCTTCACATCTCCAAATTCATAAACAGGATTTTACTATATTATTCACAATTTTATTGTTCAACATACTGTTATGCATATGCAGAATATTGTGTAGTTGTGTTTGGTTTTTATGTGTTAGTGTTATAATAAGTCTCTTTAGAAATAGACGCTTAGGTAGGTACCTGATGATAATTTGTATTTGTTAGAGATGAATTCAGTGTTGAATCGAATGGTCTGGTGAAGTCTAGCAAGGTGGTATGAAACGATTCTCCACATATCGACAATGATCTTTATTTTTAGTATAAATTAATGACCGAATTCACTGCAGCTGGAGAAATCAATCAACATTCACACTATAATGTGCAAATGTGACTGTGAACCGAAAGTGATAAAATCAATTGCGTAAAATAAATAATTCGCAGTTTATATTAAATAGAACCCGCTTAAAAACATAACAATACCTTTGACAGTCAAATAATTTTGTTGAAATTTTCTTCACCAACTGAAAAAATTCAGACCTATTAAATAAGCAGATACATTTTGCTTTTTCTTATCGTCTAGTGAGATTTTAACTACAAAATAATATGAAATCTCTGTATGGGGCGTGGCTAACGAAAGTGAAACTACAAGTCACGTCGGCAAAGTGTATCCCTTTGTAACATATTTCTGGCATTCTAATATAATTTGTCGGGCACATGTGCAATGCGCGCATGTGTGCAAAGTGTGTGCACATGTGTGTGCACATGTGTGCATATGTGTTAGATTTGACCTACCACCGAGCAGGTATAACTCGCATTAAGTACAATGTATGGGCATCTTGTGCAAAAAATAAATAGGTATTAATAACGCCAGACGTCAGGTTCCTTGCACATTTTTTTTTGCCATGCTTTGAATTTAGAATGCAGTGCAGTGGAATGAACAATAAGATCTTATTTGAGATAAATAATTTATGTCTTGGTAGTTAAAAAAAAACTAAAAGAAAATTACGTTTTTTTTTCAAGGACTAACGGAATGGTGTCTGGTTTTTGATGGACACAAAATGGTGCTATTCTGAGAAGTTGTAGACTGTTTTATTAACTTACTGACTCAATTAAAGTCAAAATTTTATTTAGAGTGATAACACGTTAAAGTTGAGTCCCCACTTTCAAGCGTATGCCGAAACAGAGTGTTTCTTGTTTGAATTTTAGTTGCACATCCAATATGAAACTTTTTACCGTTTCATGGTTTCGGGAGTCGCATAATAAACGAAAAACTCTTTGCATTTATTCGAATAAAATAAGAACGATTGTGTTCTTGTATTTTTCCACATGATTTCATGATTTACCTGTTTCAGGGAAGGTCGGCAAAAGTTGTGGGGCTTATGTTCATTTGAGGTTTGGATTTTATTTGTAAGTACACATTCAGCATTTGTAAGCGCGAACTACACTTGTTGGTTTGTGGGCATACATCTGAGAGCTTTAAATGAATATATCCTTGCAACTTAGATTATAGATTATAGATTTCCACTTTTTTTTTTTTTTTTTTTTATTGGTCTATGGCTCTGTGCCAGTGGTTCTTAAACAGTAGTCGTCAAAAATCTCGGAAGTGGTCCATGGGAGGGTCCAAGTGGTCCAACATACACCCTGCAACTCTTGCCGACCTTCCCTGAAACAGGAGTGACATTGGAAAAGTGAAACATTTTCTTCAGTATGGGTGGTCAGCCACATACCAAATTATAAGTCAAGGAACATGAATCAAGAATCATGCAGCATAATATTGAAAAGAGTTTCCAAATAAAAGAGGATGACAAAGTTGAGACGAATATTTTAGAAGTAAAACGGAATAATATTCTGCAACACTAGGATGAATAAAAAAACAATAAAAGAAAAACAAAAAATCTTAGTAGTCCTAAGTCTATAAAGGTTAGGAATAAATAGTATATGCATTCCACTGTCAATGCATTTTTGATTTCATAATTCATTTACAATATTTCTTAACCATTTACAAGCCACTCCAAATCAACAAAACTAGTACGTAAAATTTATTGCTACTATAAATAACAAAGTTTCAAATAAAATGCGGTAGCTATTTTTCTACCCACATCGCCTCCTACCCCACACACATTTTGGCCATTTCTCCGGCACTGGCCAATTTTTGGCGACTCGCCTGTTATGTGGTTGGCCAACTGGCTTTGTCTAGGAAACGTGTCCATGCATTACGTTGCAATATATCTTAAATATATGTATGCAGTATAATATTAAACAATGTACATAAATAATGCACTTATTGTGTGTGTCAGTCAGCAAACAAAGGAACGTGAAACTGCTTTAGCAAACTCATAACGTAATTGCGTTTTGACCAGTACCCTTAGTACGAGTTGCAAAACTTGAGTAATGTAAAGTTTGCTGCAATTATTAAAGAGTGATTTCCCCCAAAATCTGCCGTTTTAATTTGTTTGAACTTGATTTTCTTCATCACTGTAACTCTTTTGCTAAGACCACAAAGTGTAAGAAACAAAAACGGCAGATTTTGGGAGAAATCACTCTTTAATATTTTTCGTAAACTTTACTTTTCTCAAGTTTTGCAACTCGTACTAAGGGTACTGTGCAACGTGCATACCTTAATATGGTGGGCTTAATATGCAAAAGGTACATGAAAACTTTGATTCTTATTCATATTTAAGAGTACATTTTTATGTCAGTAAAACGTTAATTTTTACGTCTTAGAAAGAAGGTTTATCCCTAGTGTTGAATTCTGGTAGATTACATGATATATTCAAGAGTAGGAACTCAGATTATCAGCTGCAATACAATTTTTTTCTAGTGTTTCATTGTTTCAAGAAAAAGCATCAAAAGACGCGGAGCTTTTATGTGTTCATTTGCGGTTCAGATTTTTTTGCAAAGATGCATATTGTTATAATTATAAATGCCTGCTTGTATGTGCATAGTGAACCCAATTTATTAATTTATCTCTGCACCTTAGTTCATTTAATTTCAGAGCTCTTCTGTGTGGTGAACTACGTTGAGAAATTAATTAATACAAAACGATGTAGCTCACGCTGCACAGTGAAGTACTTGGTTCACGCTTTTTGTGTGTCTAGCCCTCTGATGTAGAATTCCTCACACCATGCGCTTAGAGCTGCAGAAAGTGCAAGTGCATTTGGGAACGGATTGAAGATGCATTTATTGCTGAGATGCTACAGTGATTTATGACAAAACGGCATGAAGAACAATGCCTTATTAAAAAATTAAAATATGAAAACAAACACTGTTAGATTCTACTTATTTAATAAATAAATTAATATCATTAAACAGTGTTTGTTTTCATATTAAGGCTGTCTGAAAAAAAACAGATTGTTGCATTAATGAAAACCTTACTTTTTTTTACCGAATTTTATATTAACTCAAGGAGTTCGAGATTCATTAATTTTGAATAATAAAAAAAAACTGTGTAAGTAACTAACTAATATAGTAATTTAAACATACTTATGCAAATTTATTTCATCATGAGAGATTTACCAGTTTAAATTTTACTATAAATAACATTCAATACTGGTTTACATAAAGAGGATAAACATCAAATGTAATTCTAGTAGGTAGTGAGAAAAAATAATACACACGTAAGTTGGTCGTTTTTATTTATTGCTAACATCCATTTAAATTATTTAATTCGAAATTTAAACTAAATGCCAAATGTCTCCCATATGGCGTAGACCCGGAAGGTGCTTGTTTACCAAGCATTCAATTTTAGCTATTAACTTCAATTTCGTTTTTTTTGTTTGTGTCGCTTTGAGCGATAAATCTTCGATAATGTCCACTTACACATGTGCAAAATTTTGTAGCAATACCGGGAATCTGTACAAAGCGCAGAGCCGACATCTAAAAAAATATCGCAATTAAGAATTTAAATGCAGAAAAAATTATGCAAATTTAGGTTAATAGAAATGGTTAATAAAGTGACCGAAAATTTACACGCTTAACGTAAATAAATATACTTTTTATGTCACTTCTTTAAAACCGGTTTTTGCTTTGTTTTTCAGGCATAGGTAAAATTTACATACCAGGTTACAATAACAATTTCTAATATAAAATTAAATCTCATTAATATTTTTTTACTTACTTCTAATGGATTTGTATTTTATTTTTTCTTTATTACTGAATATCAAATATTGTATGAATTCACTGGAATCTTTCTTCTTATAGCGCCACTTCTATAGAATGATCGGCGTTCATCATGGTTATGTTGACTTTGGATGCAGCGGCTCGAAACAGGGACTTGATGCATTTTTCGAAGCATTTTTTGTGTACACACCTCTCGAACGCTCCAATTCGTCTGTATTCTACCAATTCGTAATGTATTCTGCCAGGTCCCATGTCAACAGTCAAAATTCACGACAATCAAGAAAATAATATCTTTGTGGCTGCAAGTAACAGCTCCTCCACAGTTCTGCTTCTTGTCCATCCTAAAACATTTCAAGACCGAAATAAGCTCCTGTTACCCTCGATCTTTCATTTCAACATTTAAACATTTCTACTTTCTTGCTATAAAGAAAGTATTGATTTTAGTTGTCGGTGCTTAAAAATACTTCATTATTTAATATTCATACAATTTAATTAAATCTAAAAACTTGTAATATAATTATTTATTTTTAAAATGATTGTTTACCATAAAAATAAGTTGTTTAATGTATGTGAAAAGATATGCCACAGTATTTTTTCTGTCATGCGCAAAGTACTAAAAAACAGAGGCTTGCACCCAACTTATAATATTATTAAGTTGGCATCAAAGTGCATTGAGTTTTAGAATCCGTACCACAAGTTTACAACTTAACGTTTCAACTCAACCATAGCGTTAAGTAGAAAAGATATCAAAACTGAAACAGCGTCCCAGTGAGCGTTTTGGTTTCTGTAGATTTTCGATAAGGTTGAGTTTAAACGAGGTGTTTATACTTGGGTTGCAGTTGTCCTTCACTTGCACTCTGGGCCGGCAAAATGTTAATGTTCCCAAATAAACAGCACGCGAGGATGTCTCATTATAATAAAATGCAATTGAATGAAAATATGGACGTCATTACTTGCATTAATGCAGTCTGGTGTGGGAGTGCTGCAGTTTTGTTGTTTGCCCGCCGGGATCTTATTGTATTTTTTTTCGTTAGTGTTTTGAGCAGGGTCTAAGTCAATGATACTCAACCTTTTTTGTTTTTAGGGCCACATACATATTATATTTTTAAGTGTATATCTGTCTACACAGTGAAAGTCCATTGTATTTTTTTTTAATTCAATTGGAAAAACTGGCACTTTTAATTTTTTTTTTTTTTTTAATTTAAAATTTTAATTTAAAATAATATGTATGGTTTAAAAAATTCAATTGGAAAAACAAAGTTTTAATTCACTTATAAATATATATATATATATGTGAATTACAACTTTGTTTTTCCAATTGAATTTTTTAAACCATACATATTATATTTGAAAAGGTACGCGTGCCGCAACACTATACTGGTATCTAAATCTAAATCTAAATCTAAGCTGCAAAGATATGTATCATTTGAGATTCATATTAAATGCATTCCCACAAGCAGACACGCA
This sequence comes from Agapetus fuscipes, assembly GCA_951799405.1. Taxonomy (NCBI): domain Eukaryota; kingdom Metazoa; phylum Arthropoda; class Insecta; order Trichoptera; family Glossosomatidae; genus Agapetus; species Agapetus fuscipes. The sequence goes on from OX637338.1 coordinate 6,027,033, forward strand.
TAATTTCGCGCTTACACATGCCGCATGTGGACCTACAATATAAAAAACCCAATCTCAAATGAACAGCCCTGCAACTCTTGCCGACCTTCCCTGAAGCAGGGGTGACATTGGCAAAGTAAACCATTTTTTACAGTATGGGTGGTCAGCCGCATACCAACCTATCAGTCAAGGATCAATGGTATAACTAAACAAATTATGAAACCCCCCTCCCCCCTTTCTTTTGGAAAAAAAATGAGATTTTATAAATTATAAACTAAAACAGAATAATAATAGTGCATATCACTTATCATTATCAGCAAACGGCACATTAAAAATTACAGTAGTGAAAAAAGTAAAACTCAAAAGTAACATCTATCGGAGCAATTATTTAAAAATTAGTGTGATTTTTGACATTGAGATAATTTTTCAACAATTTTAGACAAATAGAGTTTATAATTACTGCATGATTTTGTAAATTACGTCCCTGATAATGAACGTGTTTAGGGCCGCACAAAAAAGCTTGTCGGGCCGCATGCGGCCCGCGGGCCACAGGTTGAGTATGGTCGGTCTAAGTGCTAACATTGTTTGCAAACCTTCTTTAGATTATTTCTTATTAGAGTATTTTTTTGTAAATTTTATTACAATCTGGAATAAGATGACTTTTTAGTTTCATTATTTTTGCCTACGTTCAATGGACTCGGCCAACAATGTTTTGTTGTTTATTTTTATTTTTATAGATTAGTTTAATTTTATAAGAACCTCAGCTTCTTGCCGTATTTTAGAGATCACCATTTCATGTAATTCGATACATTATCGGTCGAATAAAAGAAACTTAAATTAGCATTTTTCTAGCATCCTATACGTGTGACCTCATATTTTTGTTGTCGATTGGAATTTTAGTTCCAGCAATGTTATTTTGCGCAAATATGGAAAGCATTGAAAATTAAAGTCAGAATGAAAAATTCAGCATTTAAAAAAAAAAAAACGAATTCCTCAAACATCAATTTCATAAAATTCAATCTTATTTTATAATATTTACTGAAATAGTTATTTATGCCACTGCCAAGTAATGATAGTCTTTTCAACACGAGTGCTAGTTTGTGCCATGAGGCGCAGCCGAATGGCACAATAGAAAGCACGAGTGTTACAAAGACTTATTACGTGCAGTGGCATACAATACTTTTTCTACGACCATGAGAGAATTAACAAAATAGTGAATAATAGTCATTATAATGTACTCGTCCATTTGAAGTAATTAAAACCTTACCTTTGTCAAAACGTGTGATTTATCATTTCCTTCGATTATCTAATCTAACCTAAGTTGTAAAAATAAATTATATTTAGGTTTCATATTGAATTCATGCCCACAAGCCGACACATATGTATAAGGTCGCGCTTTTACATCCTGCATATAAGCTTAAACATTCAAACCCAAAACTCAAATAAACAAATGCCCTGCAGTTGTATTGGCAGGTGAACCAAATTTGTACAGCATAGGTGATCAACCTCATACTCACCTATTAACCAAGTAACTTTTTGTGTTTGTTTATTTTTTTCGGTGAAATTTTTTGTATTGTTTTCCTTTCAAGCCTTTTATTTTCCATTGAAAAAAGGAAAGCTTTATTTGGAGCAATCCGATAAATAAATTCGATAAATTTTAGCACTATTAACAATTTTTATTTGACTCTACACATAAAATATACTTATTTATTTTCATCTGAACAGGGCTGAAAGTCTCATCACCACGGTAATTCCTACCTACCGAATATCACTAATATTGTATGAAGCCTAATCAGCTGATCGCTTGCGGCCATCTTGGATTGACAGGTCTTCATACCCCCATACAAGGTTGACATTTGAAATTAAAAAATGGTTCCAATTCTGACAATGCGCATGCGCACATGTTCATTTTAACACGGTTACCGGTTGCATAATGTAACATTATGCAACGGGTGTAGAAATGTATGGCATTGTGATTGCGTTAGCCGTTTTGTATTTAGTAAATTACCAAATGGGAGTAGAAAAATACTATTTTACGCTGAAATACATAAAGATACCATCTAGAATCTTAAATAGATATTTAAATTATTACCAAGAAGCTTAAGCAAGGAAGAAGTAGAGATTTTGGTCACCCCTAGTGTAAAAGCGAGTCAGAAGTATATTAAGAGCTTTGATACAAGCATCACATTTTTGTAACTTTTAAGATGTTTGTTGCGAGTATGTTTGCAAACGTATTTTTTTTAAAAGTGTTAGTAAATATGTTTGTGTTTGTGACCGTGTGTGTGTCGGTGTATTTGTAGCTTTATGTTGGTATTGGATGTAGGTTAGGGGGCCGCTGCAGCTGAAACCAAGAAATCAACAATTCACCAACACATATGCAACACATATGCACATATGTGTATACATGCGCCTTTGCAGTCGCCCATACTGCATTAGCATTACAATATAAATTTTCTCACAAACTAAAGTGTCAGTTTTTTTTTGCTCATCCTTTTTCGATATATAATACAGATACATTGTAGTAATACGAATGTACAAAATATCTTACAAAATGAGCATATCTTTCTTCTTTGCCCTGAAGTTGTCTTTCATTATTGACTCCACTTAGGCATATTTTTTCATACTATTATTAATAATTATTCTGGACCTAAAGCTTTCAAAAAGAACAAAATCACGTAACTTATTTTATCTATGTAAGTATATACTATCCAATTGAAAGTGTTTGCCCGCTCATAAATTACTACTAGTGACTCTTTTCCGTTCTACGGAAAAACTCGACTTATATACAAGTGCTCAAGAAGTGTCTAGAACCTATTACAGCGTGTCTAGTTTCTTCCACGTATACTTGCAAGTTTCAGTAGACTCTAGAAGGCTCAAGATCTCCACACACTCCCATACTCATCTTCTTCTTCTTTTTGTGCCACTTCTATCGAAGATCGGCGATCATCATGGCTATTTTGACTTTAAATGCTGCGGCTCGAAACAGGGATTTGGTGCTTCTGCCGATCTCTGTCTCATAATCTATCGATACTCATCTTAATTACATAATTTCTACAAATAGAATACAAAGGAGCAGTGAAATCACATTATTCAGAAAATTTTCAGGCATCTGTCGAAAAAATATTTTCCGTAATTAGTATTGTTGTATGTCTGCTGACTTGTTTAAACAAAAATGTTTAAATTATTAATATTGTTATTTCTGGCTTGGGCTTAATAGTTTTATCTACTATTTTTTATATCTCAACATTACCTGTACCTACCGCAAATATTTTTAACACCAACAAAATAAAAAAATAAAAACAAAATTCAAAACGTACACCGAAGCAAGCAGCCTATACATAAAAATGACCCGACCGTAGTGGAATACAATAAACTTTTACGAGGTTTGAGCTGTAATTAAAGTGTGTCGGTCCTTGCTGACCTTGGACTTGAACCGCTTAAGGGGCGGAGCATTGTGAGGGAGTAGGGGCGAGGGGCTGCCCTTCAGCCCTATGGCTGGTCACCTTGGAATACCACTACCAAAAAGTATACAATCTTACGTTGAAACTCATAAAGTTATCCAAAAAATCCATGGAAATTAAAACGCTCACAAGAGGCTCTTACTTTGTTTTTTTTGGTAAATGTTTCGGTTGGGTTGAAACGTAAATGTTCATGGAGTTGCATGAGTGTGTCCTCGGATCTTGCATGTGTCTGGCCCCGCACTCTTCCTCCCCCCACTTCACCCTTCAGGCAGCTCCTTGTTGGTCTCCTCACCCCCTCCCACCGCATGTGCACCTACGATTTGAGAAGAGTGTTAGTGAATTTTTGCAGTGGCGTCACTGTGTTTTCACACATCAATTGCAGCAGCGTTTTTTCAAGCATCTTCAATTAAACGACACATTAGAGTCGTTCATAATATTTTATTTAAAATAAGGAACAAGAAACATAAGCTCTTTAAAAGTCAACCTCTGACCTTGTATCTAGTAAGAAAGTGCAAAAACAAATAGACATAGTTCACTCATGAGAGTATAAATGTTTGTAGCTTGTTTGTCTATTAGAGGTAATATCACATGAGCGATGTTTGTATGTGTACTGGACCAATGTGTCTTATGAAAACTGGATATTAATTTAAAAAATATTTAAAACAACTCTAACATTTTTGTGTCTTGCGTGATTTTCTTACTCAAGATGGTGAAGCATATGATTTGTAAGACAATTTCATTAAAAGGTTATCTTTGAATCCAATAGTAGATAAGCCAAATAAGCACTGCGGGGGACGATTTATACTGTCATCAGAAAACACTGCTTATTTTTGCACTTTCAAACTGGATACAAAGTCAAAGGTTGCATAAAAGAGCTTATGTCTCCAGCAGAGAAGTGCACATCATTAATTCAGCTGTTAGTAAGAAACAATATGTGGTTTTCCGATTTACGGAATGAAGGTATAGCCTTAACTCTTCTACTTTTAAGGAACTCGACTATCATCAGAAAAACTTTGTCACCCAGTCATACCAATCGATCACATTTGCCATTAGAGTCATATTATTATATCCGTCATTGTGAAAATTTATTATTTGTTTGCTACGGCTCTACGCGTTCTGAAAAGTCAAATACCTACTCTATCTATCTATCTATAATCTAAGCTGCAAAAATATGTTAACATTTAAGGCTTATATTACATGCATGCCCACAGACAAGAACATGTAGGTTCGCGCCTACACATTCTGTATGTGTGCATACAAATAAAGAAAACCTCACATGGACATAAACCTTGCAACTCCTGCCGCCGTTCCCTGAACCGGGGTGGCATTGGCAAAAGTGAACCGATTTTTACAGCACGGGTGGTCAGCCTCGTACCAACCTATCAGTCAAGGAGCACAAAAAATTACCATTTCCATTCGACCATTCGATTCAACACTGAATTCTATCTATAAATAATCTATAATCTAAGCTGCAAGGATATGTAAGCATTTAAGGCTCATATGAAATGCATGCCTACAGACAGGCACATGTAGGTTCGCGCCTACACATTCTGCATGTGTGCATACAAATAAATAAAACCTCACATGAACATAAGCCTTGCAACTCCTGCCGCCTTTCCCTGACACCAGGTGGCATTGGCAAAAGTGAATATTTTTTACAGCACGGGGGGTCAGCCTCATACCAACCTTCTATATAATAAACTTCTATATATTACTTACTTACATTTATTTTTTGTTTAATACAAAATACATGAGTCTTTTTTAAGTTTTATTATTGGTAAAATCACGTGTGCCAGGTTTGCTTCAAGACGTTTAATTTTTCAACCCTCTTCATCACTTTTCATTACGTTTTTCCCAATTAAAAAGACGTTATCGCTTTAATCGCAAAACGGATTTTCACGATTGTATTGAAGAATTAAAAAAAATATAAAGGTAGGTACAACCAACGCCGCTGCCCATAATCTCATATTGGTGTTAGTCTTATGTTTGAGTAGTGGGTTCTCCAGGCTCTATGGGTGTTATGTGAATGTGTGCGAACCTCCAGCCTCCATCAGGTACCTCGCCAGTCGCCAGTCCTCTCCCATAGGAATCTCTGCTTGGCACTGCTGGCACACACACCCAGTGCCCTAGTGCCGCCGGTACTCGTCTCAGCATTGCTAGGCCGCGACCAGACGTGCCATTTTTTATGCCCGTGATGCTCTGCTATTATGGTTTATAGGTGAAGTCACGCATTGTTCCAACAGGGATTTTTGATCGCCAATTTTGCAATCAATTTACCAACTCTGATACATTATTTTACTATAAAAAAAATATTCAAACTTGTAATTCAATGGACATTTGAGTCTACGTTTTAACTTTATATATTTTCATAGTAACAAAACACGGATCCAAAAATTTAGCTATTTTTTCAAATTTTAAAAAATCATGATTTTAGATTTTTATGCATTATTTTACAGGATAATCTGTAACTAGCTTTTAATAACTTTTCTCTTACAGAAAAACTATGTTTTCCATCACGCCAGTGTGAGAGTTTTGTCTCTTCATTAGTGAGGTAAATCGATAAAAAAAATATTCTTACCTGATGATGATCAACATATTTTTATCAAAATAAAATTAGTGTAATTGGGAAAATAGAACTGCGTTTTTTAAAAAGACTTTGCAATAGTTCCATAAAGTTTAATAAAATTCAATCGATAAGTTTCCTTTTTATTTAACGAAATGTAAATCCCCGTTAGTAGGTATCTACTATTTTACAAGCCAACCTTATGATTAGATTTAAATATTTTTTTCATTTATTCTTGACAATATTTTTCGAAGTATGTACTTTCTTGCAATAAAATGTAGGTAGAAAAATATGTAATTAACACACGGATTTGAAAATTAAATCTTAGACCCGGTATTTTAAACGTAAGCATATTATGTGTCTTTAAAGTGATAAAAAAACAACTCACACGATTGACATAAGTGCGTCCTTTTTATTCAGGATAAAGTCGCTAAAGACCCGGTATTTTCTACGTTAGCATAGCGACTTTACACTGATTGAAAAGGACGCATTTATGTTAATCGTGTGGGTAGTTTTTTTATCAGTTTAATGTGGTTTAATGTCACATAAGCTAACGTTGAAAATACAGGGCCTTTCGGTCAAAATATTTTCGTACATTTATCAATTCACGTAATTACCTTCAAATGTTGAATTGGCAACATCTGCCACTTACTTAGCTGTCTGGTGTTTTACTAACAATACCATTTTATGCACCTTGCGTATTAGAACGGACATGCAAGCCGTTTTTTTTTGGGATTCTCAATAATCCTTAATGCAGCCGGCTGGCGTGGCAACTAACAATTCGCAAAACTAAAAAAAACACAATATATCGCGACCTGCAACCCTCTCTGCCAAAAGTTGCAAGTTTTTTTCATCATCCAAGGTTCCACGACTATTGTTTAGAATAATAGCTCTGTCTGGACTTCAGATCAGTTCGCGTGTTTAGCAGACAGATATTTTAATAGGAATATACACATACACACACACACTTACATAACAATACCATACCAACATATATTCTGCAATCATAGCTGATCCCTCTTGTAACTACGCAAAATATCCGCAAATATAAAATAAAACAGTCATTTCATTTATTGTAATTTACGATTGTGTTTTGATAATTTTACCTATTTTTTATTCTTAGAAAGTTTGCATTCAATGAATATCTAATCATAATGTAAAGACGCAATTTAGAGAAACTCTATTTGTTGTTTACGAAGTGTTGATGTGTGTTGACGCTGAAGAAGATTGTACAACTTTGTTGCAGATAGTTTATATTTTGTGTATTCAATAATGCTTTAAGGAAAAACATTATTTTCTCGAATGTAATAAAAAATTATAACCGGTCCCATAAAAAATCTCAAGTGACACAAATACACACAGACTGTAAATTTTTACACCGACAAAAAGAAACGAATTAGAAAAAAAAAGTAGACAATTTTACGCGTTTCTCGTTTTATCGAAAGCAATAAACGTTAAAATTAAGATATGCAGTGATGAACATTAGAAAATGGCAAAAAGCCATTACGGACAATACTCATGACCGAATCTTGATTTTTATTTCGACTCGTACCGCACATTTTATTATCCGGTCATCCAATGAGAAGCTGGTTAGAATCCATTGCTCCAAAAATAAGATGTCTTGCAATCGTTTCGAGTGGATTTTCTATGGTGAAATGTTATTAACGTGCAACACAGTTATACTAAAAAATATTATGGAGATATGTATTGTATCATCTTCTGTGAGAATTTCAAACTCTCAACAAACACCACCACTTTATAATTTATATAAGTTGTGGATGAGTTGTTCCGGATAGCACAAACCCACGAAGACTTTGTCAGGGTGATCACCAACGTCGGGGGGACCTAACAGGGCACTCCCAGAAGAAGATCTATCTAACTGATCTGATTAAAACAAAAGTTTTCTTAGCCCCAATAAATAAACCTAACATGTAAAGTGAGTTTCACGTGCCTAACATAGGAAAAGATTTTTTGTTAACTATTTACATTAACTTTTAAAGACAAATGCTGTATTTCTTATATACGCATTGCTACAATTTTACTGTTTTTTTTTTAATTAATCTGCTATTGTTTATTTAAACAGACTTTCTTTTACACGGTTTGGTTCACAATTTACAATAATTGTTAATCTCTGCGTATATATTTGGTCTTCACGGAAAAATGCTTGGAGCGACTTATCCACTGATACCCTTTGAAGTCAGTATATATAGGTACAACAGGCATCATTCTTGCATATTCCAGATCATTCGATCCCTCGCTTATACCATCATACTAGCCAGATTGGTCTACACACAAGCGTACATGTTCAGGCGCGCGTGGGTACTTCAAATCCTTAGTTCGTAACAGTATTTTCCTGCCAAAATTTAAATCAAATATAAATTTTTGATGTGATTGGCATAATTCAAAAGTTGCAATTTGTTGTTGCAGGAGTCTTCGCCGACTTTGACGCTAATTTCGTCGAAGGTAAGCCCTTTCCTCACCACCAACGGTTCCTATAAGACCAAAACCTCTGCCCTGTTGATAAGTAAAAAACTTAAACAGAAGCGGTTCTGGCTCCTGATCCCTGGAGCTCTCCCAGCGTCCTCAGGACGTACTAATAGCGTTTAAAAAGAAGAACAAAGAAGTACGGATTTAAGTCAAGAGACTGAAGACAGTCTCAAACCGAGTAAGAACATAATAAGTAATTAAGTGATTAATAAACTCAACTTTAATGACAAAATCCTACTTAGAAACTCAAGACTTTGTTTCAAAAGAATTTTCAGATAAATCATCTTTGAATAGATTTTATTGATTGACATACATATTTTAGCAGTATAGGTAAACATTTTTTTCTGGAATTCATTGTGAGGATTTTAATCAATTGTGTTTTCAAAATTCTTAAAAAAAAATTGTAATAAAAATAATCTCGCATTTATAAATAAAATGTTTTTTATTAGCTTTACTCTGTTGATGCTTCAAATACTGGATACTTTAAATCCATAAAACTTTATTACTTCATTTAAATATGTTATTTGCTTCATTAATTTTAATCTCAACGAGTTATTTAATTAAACAGCTTAAATGGAAATCAAGAAATATTTTTGTACGATAATTAGAATTCCTGTTCCTAAAATAAAACGTGAAAATCCATTACAGTCTTAATATAACATCTCTCTAAATCTGATGTTTTGTTTTTTTACTAAATAGGTTTATTTTCGTATCGAATACTCCTTACTTCGCACAGCATGCTCTAAGATCCGGTATTTTCAATATTAGCTTATGGGGCTGTCCATATAACGTCATTCGCATTAAGGGGGGGGGGGGGAGTCTGGTCGGCGGATGATGGCAAATGATGTACGAGTACCAAAAGTGACGTAATAATAATAATAGGTCGTTCTTGTAAATACCAATTTCTACAAAATATACAAAATATTATGTAAGTAATATAATCTATAATCTAAGTTGCAAGGATATATTCATTCAAAGCTCTCAGATGTATGCCCACAAACAAACACGTGTAGTTCGCGCTTACAAATGCTGATTGTGTACTTACAAATAAAATCCAAACCTCAAATGAACATAAGCCCTGCAACTCTTGCCGACATTCCCTGAAACAGGGGTGACATTGGCAGGGTGAACCATTTTTTACAGTATGAGTGGTCAGCCTCATACCAACCTATAAGTCAAGGAATACGAGTAATAAATAACATTTAAGTATAAAAAAAAAAAACAACAACAAAACCTTAAAAATAAATCTATACAACATTATTAATTATTAAGCTCATACATTATTACAGCAAGAGGGGAGGGGGGGTCATTAGATAATGACTATAAGATGATTGTAAGGGGGCAGGGGTCGAAAATCGGCCAAAATCGATGACGTAATTTATGGACGGCCCCTATGTGTCTTTAAACTTAAAAAAAACTACCCACATAAGTGCGTCCTTTTAATTCAGTGTAAATTCGTTATGGCCTAAGAACTGGTATTTTCTACTGAATGAAAAGGACGCACTTATGTTAATTGTGTGGGTATTTTTTTTTATCAGTTAAAAGTCACATTAGCTTAAGTTGATAATACCTAAGATTTTGATTTTGAACACATTTTTTGTCATGGGCTATTTTTATAATGTGGAGACATTTTTCCTGGGATCAAGTAATTTATTGAGATTGTATGTACGATGCAAAAAATGATAAAAAAAAACTGAATTGATCGTATGAAAATTACAATTCAAGTCCGCGCTCCGGTGACATCATATTTTCTATCTGCCATGTTACAGACATTACTGTTCGATCATCCATTATGACCATATTAATATATGTGAGTACCTACATGGTATCTCCTATACAAGAGCAAGAGTTTTACGAAAAAAAACTTCTAAAAATCACGGGCGGGCATATTTTTCATTTTCTCAACCAATTTTAATTTTTGATCTCTTTCAAATGGATCAGGTTTGCGGACGCAGAACTGTGAATTTGTAGTCCATAACTAAAACTGTTTTTATAACTTAACCATGTGAAAAGTGAACATTGTACTATATGAAAATATTATACACCCATGTATGAATTTCAGCACCTACTTGTGATTAAAAAAAAAATATTGTTTTCTTTTACGGAAATTCGGATAAACTGGATGTTTTTCTACGCAAACCGGACATAAATTAAACAACTGAAGATCATGAGTCTAAAATACTAAAAGAGTTTGAAAAATACAGCTTAACAGCTTATTTAGGTGGTTTTCTTCATATCTTGAATCGAGATATCAAACTGTTACCCTGAATGGATACACCTCATCATTGTGTGCGATAAGCTCTGGCGTTCCTCAGGGTTCCATATTGGGTCCTTTTTTATTCACAATTTTCATATCTGATATCCATAAATGCTTTAAAAACAGTAAATTATTATTATTCGCTGATGATATGAAAATTTTTAAAAAAGTTGATAATATTAACGACTGTTTATTACTACAGGAAGACATCAATCGGCTCAGTTTATACTGTTCGATTAACAAACTGTCACTCGCCTTTGAAAAATGTAAAATTATAACCTTCTCGAGGAAACGCATTCTGACCAAATACAATTACAAGATTTCCAATCACACACTTGAAAGAGTATCGTGCATACGTGACCTAGGTGTGACTTTCGATTCGAAACTTTTGTTTGACGTGCATATTGATGCCGTTGTCAATAAGGCCTTTCAAATGATGGGATTTGTGTTTCGTGTAACAAAAAAATTTAAAATGTTATCTAGTTATATGACCTTATATCATTCATTAATACGATCTCAAGTAGAATTTGCTGTGACTATATGGAATCCTTTTTATAATGTGTACAAGACTCTTATAGAGTCCGTACAAAGAAGATTTACAAAAATACTATTCCATCGTTTAAGCTTCGTCAACCGCACTTACGAAAACCGCCTAGTTCACTTAAACCTAATTAGTCTTGACAATCGGCGTTTATTATTGAGTGCGTTAACTTTGAGGAGTATTTGTCTATCTGAAACGGATTGCCCTGGTCTTCTATGTCAGATTAATTTTCGCATACCAAGAAGTGCATCCCGTTCGTTACAAATATTTTCTCTGCCCAAATGTCGAACAAACTCAGGTCAAAGAGCTCCTATGTATAGAATGTGCAGTGATTTTAATATATATTTTAGTGATTTAGATATATTTAATAAAGTGAAGTACTCCTTTAGATCTGACCTATTAAAAAGTATTTATAAAATGTCCGTGCTATCCATTATATCTTGAATGGGTTTTCTTTTTATCTTTTTTTGTATATTTTTTGTTTATTCTTAGTTTCTCTTTTCACTTTTTTTTTTTTCTTTCCTCTTATTTTTATTTCTGTTGTTAATTTGATTTACTTTTTACCTCATCGATTTCTTTTATGTTTTTATTTTTCGTCAGCTATTTTATTGTTTTTACATATCTGTGGGAATTCTTTAGGATTAAGGCACACTACTGTTTATGTTTACATTTTTCTTGTATTTGTTTTTGTGTCTGTATCTGTTTTTTCTCCTTAAAAATAAAAAAAAAAAAAAAAAAAAAAAATAACTAATAACCCGTATACTGGATAAAACCTCTTACATATTTCTAAAAGCTACTCTCAGTTAGAGATGACGTATACATTATACATAGAACATATCATGTAGGTACCTACTGCGCGGGACATTTTTCGTATCATTCCCTGTTGTAGAAAAGTTTTTTAAAAATGTAACATTTTAGTACTGAGTTCACCAATTGCGTTTTCGTAATGCTCTCAGTATTGCCATTGAAAACAATGACCTTATGATTCACGAGCTTTGGGACTTGTCTTTGGCATTTTAAGTACGAGTACGAGCCTCAGTACGGCGTAGGCCATGTTGATATTTGTGCATGATCCGACATTACTTGGAAGTGTAATTACGCCTTCGCCGATCGTGTCCGGCTTCAATGAGACTTATTAGACATTACTCCGTCGTGTACCGAAAGTATTAAACTCAACCAAAACTAAAACGCTCACTTGGGCGCTGTTTTAGATTTCATATATTTTTTTGGTATACGCTGTGGTTGAGTTTGAAGATTTTTTTTACTGGCCGCAAGACCCGGTGGGCGGGTTTTTATTTATTCTTATTACAAGCACCAAAACCATTATCTGCGAGATCTCACCTATTGCTCATAGCGAAGCTCACGCGATGAGACGACCATAGCCATGATAGAACGACGCATGACATAGCTACACATGACAGAACGACACATGACAGTAAATCACAATGACAAAACATTACTATGACAAAATATCACAGAAAATACATCACATGACAAAACATCACATGACAAAACTTCACATGACAAAACATCACATGACAAAACATCACATGACAAAACTTCACATGACAAAACATCACATGACAAAACATCACGTGACAAAACATCACATGACAAAACTTCACATGACAAAACATCACATGACAAAACCTCACATTACACAACATCATATACCTACCTAAAACAGAACATACTATAAACGGCACATGAAAAAACATCACATGGCAAAACATCACAAAACAGATGACATCATAAGCTGCACGTAAAGAGCAACTTCTTACCGCGTTATCCCCAGTTTGTCGCATATGGCGTGTGGAAGCAAAATAAATGTTTGTAATATTTGTGATGTTTTGTCATGTGATGTTTTTTTCATGTGCCGTTTGTGGTATGTTCTGTTTTAGGTATGTGATGCTTTGTCATGTGATCTTATTTCATGTGTCGTTATGTCATGTGTCGTTTTACCACTGTGCCGTTCTAACCTGTCACCCGTAGATAGCTACATGCCTAACATTATACCAGTCTTGCTTCACAGAGTCATAAATCCACAGATTCGGCATTGCATCTGACAATTTTAATTGTAATGCCAGACGCTTTAATGCTTTATGTTAAACAGTTTTTTCGACAATTCTCAGTAATATAATTGCCACGAATTCACGCGGAGTAGAGTGCCTCAGTGGTAATATACAAACCTCACACGTAGTAACCCTGTGGTATAAATAATAAGTATGTTTTCTCATTTTGACTCTTTCTGCATAGATCTTGGCCATATTGTCCCCCAGTGCTTGTTTGGCTTATCTACCATTCAATTCAAAGATGACCTGTACATAAGAATCACATTATACACAATCTAAGCTAAGAATAAAACGGAGAACACGATACTATCTAATCTAATCTTATCTAAGCTGCAAATATATGTAACATTGGTGATTCACATTATATGCATTATCACAAGCAGACACGTACACTTTCGCGCTTGCACATGCCGCGTGTGAACCTACAACATATATACCCAAATCTCAAATGGACATACAACCTGCAACTCTTGTCGTTTTTTTTTCCTGATACAGGGGCGACATTGGCGAAGTGAACCATTTTTTACAGCATGGGTGGTTAGCCGCAACACCAACCCAATGTGAGGTGTTTTTTTTTAATATTTTCAAAATCAATTTCCAGCACTCATAAGACACATTGGTCCAGTTCACGTACAAACATTGCTCATGTGAAATTACCTCTGTTGGAGATTATACAAACAAGCACTCAAGTGACGAAATAATAAGTATGTTTTCTCGTTTTGACTCTTTTTGAATAGATCGTTGGCATATAATTAACTTGACCTCTCTAAGCTCAAATCAACATATAATTTCACTTATTTTTATTATTGTAATTTGATTGCCGAGGATTTATAGCAAAACTTAATTGATAAAAATTATCATCAATCATTGTTTTATGAATTCATCATATCAAGTGTACAAAAAATCAAGGCGTGGCTTTGACAATATTTTTACGTGAATGTTTTTTCATAGATGACCATTTGAATTTACATAATGATAAGTACGTTAAACATCTAAGTTGCTAAGGTACATAAACATTTGAGATTCATACATAATGTACTTCCACAAAAAACACGAGTAAGTTTGTACGCATGCTGCGTGTGGCCCATATCTCGAATGAATATACACCTTGCAACCTTTGCCAACTTTCCATGAAACAGGGTGACGTTGGCAAAATTGAATGATTGTAGTGTGGGGGAAGGCAGCCCTCCTATCAACACATAAGTCAAGGAATAGAAGTAATATTATTGTTCATGTAATTAGCTATTGTACTGTAATGTATTCTGCCGCCATTCCACTAGGGGTGGCTGGTACCTCCGCAAATGCGTCTCCAGTTTTTTCTGTTCTTGCATATCTCTTTCATCTCTTCAACATTCATCACTTTCCTCAAACATACTCTTCTCTCACTCTCACTCTGCAGGTTCCATTATTTCGCAATCTCATCCTATTTGGTCAATCAATCCCTTACTTAGTCTCGGTCTTCCCCTTCCATGATTTCCTCTGTTCTTGTGTCTTTCTGCGTTAGTCGTCCATCATACTTTCTTTTAAAATAACCGAACCATCTCATCGTGCTTTTTTGTATTTTTTTTTTTTTTAAATAGATTTGTGGAAAAGAAAGCAATCCACCAACCTGTTTTGCCTGGCCAGTGCAGAAGCTTGTGTGCATGCAACGGCATCTGTTGAACCAGGGTCGAAGTTATCGTCGCGGGATTCGAACCAATGTTCTAAATGACGACTTGATCCCCGCGGCCATAGCACCGACATATTCTGTCGTATTCACCGACTTTCATTCTCATATTCTCTTTTATACCACACTCGTTCATCATCTTATCATTGCGAACTCTATCATTCAGTCTTTCCAGTCATTGCTCTCAGGTAAGTCTACAATTTTTTTTAGTAGATATATTTACATTCGAGCTTGTTGCAAAGCATGAGTCACATGTTCGTCTATTGAAAGGTCGACGACGCAACGGTTCACCTTCAGAATGCTCAGCTCCAGATTCACCTCTCATTGTGCATTGTTAATTGTTACTTCCAAAATTATGACCGACAAACAAATAAAGGCAAAACCTGAATGAGTTTTTTTCCTGTCTAAGATGCCAGTTCCGAGTATTCTCCGGCAAATTAAAATGAAATTTGGTGCACAATCGAGGCGGTTGGTCCACAAACACAATCCACAAACGAAGCTGTTAACCTTGGAGAGATTTTTGGGCTCATGTAGCATTATATGGGTCTGCTTAGACCACAGGATCTACACCTCAAGTATAAAACTTAAAGCTCCGCCAAAAATGAATGTAAATTAAAACATTGCCCCTCATGAGCGTTTCAGTTTACATTTTTTTTTTGAAGAAACGCTTTTGTAGAGTTTAAACGTTACTTAGGGCACTGGGAACGGCTTGCTAATATAATAAATGAACATATTCGGGGAACGGGTGGTACCGTCTTTTGTGGCTTTGCTCACAGAGACTCGCCATTACTCATTCATAATTATAAAAAAAGTACATTAAAGACTTTATACCGCGTAATAGGAATTAAACTTGAAAGTTTTCCCGTACAAATTCTCAGTACTGAGACTCGTGTGGGTAGAGGAAATTACGATCATTGATGTAGAGGCATTCTTAAGAAATGGATAAAAAAAACTAAATCGTGACACTGATATCATTTCCAAAGTGCGAGTAATTTGGTTCTTGTAATACTACCAAATAATTGTTTAGTATATTTTGAAATGATTTACATTTTTCGTTTTTTTAGTGTACATATTTGTATGACTTATTTCTTTACAGCCCTGGGGTGGAAGTCTCTACGGACATCGGTAGATCTTCCGTATCTAATTGAAGATATAACAGAATAAAACATTGTGGCGTATCAATAGGCGATCAACTTTATGTGGAACAATGATCAGCTGTTCAGGCATCGCCATATTTCATTTCGTCCAAAATAGATACGGGAAGTTATACCGACAGCCGTCGAGACTTCCATCCCTGGTATTTATTAGGAGGTTTTAATTTTTTCCATACTGATAAGGTTGTACAAACCTTAAAAAATGATCACCTGATTGTTCTGAAATAGGGAAGTCTTACTAAAAAACTACTTTTATTAATACCATAGAATCACAGTGTTTTTTAATCAAGGTTATAAAATATTAAATACATTTTAATTTGAATTTCAAATTATTCAGATAATATACTTTTAAAGGTAGAGTAACACATTTTATTTGTTGACTTTACGTTGTCACTTTACTAGTGGATATAAATATTTTTTTAATTAAATTTTCTAATTAGAATATGTTAAATAGACTGAGAGGAATTCTTGTTGGAAGGTTAATGAGTTTCTGCATGACTCATCCGTGTGTGAAGTGAGGACCAAAGATTCCTCAGAAAAATGTCTTGTTTTTTTTATTGTTTTATCTCAACCCTCGTAAGCCGACCTGCGTCCGAGTTATTAACAACCTAAGTAATATATTATTATAATAATACGCCCGTGATAATATGCATGTAGTTAGAAATGGACCGACCGGGAACCCCGGGCATTTCAGGAATGTCGTTTGTGATGTGTTTTAAACCAACAACTCCCGATGAGCAAATGCCTGTTTCCATTGGGTAATGATGTCTCTACTGATATTCTTGTTATTTTTTTCAAATTTGATCATATCGCCACCTCAAAGGTAGAACTAAACAAGTCCTGATTTACATGTAACTTCTCATAGTAAGTGAACTAATTATATGTTAGTGTGCATAAAAAACTTATAAACTACAGGATTTTTTAAATTTTTACAGTGTTTTCTCTCGTAGAAAACAGGAAAAATGCGCATTAATCTGATAAACCCATATTAGCTTAATATGTCACTTATATTTATTAACCTTAAAGGTATCGATGTAATTCCTTACAACGCTTTGTTCTGCATGTATGCATATTGAAATTAAATACTGTTTTGTAAATCCAATAAAATCTTTATCTAATGTTTACATAAATAATTGCTTAGCTATTCTTAAAAAATACAAAGAAAAAACATTGAAAATTTGAGATCCAATGTACTGCATTCACAAAATAAACGATTATTCTCTAGATTTTGCAAACACCTGGAGCTTTTAGCACTATTGGTACTAGCAAATCTTGCGAAACCAACTCAATGGAAATTAAGCTAGGATAAGATATTTAGCAAACTGTATGCTGTATAACTGAACAGTTTAAGGCCAGACTAAAATTTTGCTAACATAAAACTACTTCACTATATCGATACCTTAAAGGTAGAACTGAGTAAATGACATTTGAAGCTAACATTGGTTTCTCAGATAGATGCACTTTTTTCTTATTTTCTAATAGAGAAAACAATAAAAAAGTGTGATCATCCGGTAGTTTAGAAGTTGTGATGAGCACTTTCTTATAATTAGTTCACTAACTATAAGGAGTTATCCAATAAAATGTTTTATGCACGATTTCTCAAATCAATTAGTCAACACTTATTCTGTTTTATCTTTAAGTTGGTGATACTCGTATTATCTCCTTCTATAATGACCGGTCCATAGTCCACTGGTAACACTTTCAAATCGTTAATGGAAGGTTGTGGGTTCGGATCCCGGCGGAGCACAAAAAATATACCATTTATATTTTCAAATATGCTCTTCGCTGGGTTAAAAAAATCATAAACCTTTCAAACAAAGGTTTATTCAGCCTTACAGCAACTGGGTCTTGCTCGAGAATTGGCGCTTAGTAGCGACGACCAAGCTCGTAAAAAGTCCGGTCGATAGCTCCGTTGGTAGAATGCTTACATTCTATGCTGAGAGCAAGGTTTCGATCCCCACCGAAGGTGTCCGAAATGATTTCCCGTTACAATGTTTATTTCAAATCTAAATACCGGCAAGGTTTACTCGGCCTTCTCAAGAAATGAGAACTAGGCCACACGGGAGCTGGGAAACTCCCACTTCAACTGAACTAAAGTAAAAATAAATAGGTCCCAAATCGCCACATGCGAACCCTTCAGGGATAACGCAGGCAAGACGTTACACTATATGTGTGGCTTAGTTGCGTTTATAAAATCGCATTATTTATTTACCACGCGTTTGCAAGTAATTCTTATGCGTCACGTAATTACAACATTGCTGCAAACATAGCGTTATCATATTAGCACGAGCAACGTGTAAAACTCTGCAAAGAACATGACACCATTTGCGGTGTAATGAGTCGGTAAATATATATTTATGAACTTCCGCCATTAGCCAAATGAAATAGTGGGTTAATTTCACAGTAAAAGCTCGTAAAGTTGGTGCCCCTGCGCTGCGTCCGAAAGCTCTAAAGTTCCGAGTGGCTAGTGAACATTTATTTATACCATTTTGTTATTGGTTCTCTGGAGAAGTGTTCCCACTGCAGCTGGGAGAGGAAGTTGTACTGGCGACACGTGCTAGCATGGGAAACTAGCACATGTAAACACACGTGTGTGTGTGTGTGTGTATGACAAGTAAGCACGTATAAAAAAATATCAATGTAAAAATAATACACAAGGTTTTTCTTCACGAGTTGATGTATTTCCTAAAGCGCTTTTGATGTTATCACACCATTTCATCTCATTATCTATGAAGCGAGAAACAGAAGTATGAAATATATATTTTTTTAAATAGGAAACTTAATTAGCAATCACTGTTTTTCAGTTGCTGTAAGGTTGGGTTTTCCATTTGTAGGTGTATAAATATAAAGGTAGTTTCGATAAAGGTTGATAAATTGGTCATTCTAGCGAAGAGCTTTTTTAATATTTGATTAAAAAAATTAACTTTTAATAAAAATACTTTGTTTCATTCCCTTGACTTTAATTAGTTTTTCTTTACGAAAAAACGTTTTATTTTTTAGAGATACCTCTCCATCTTAGAAAAAAATATGTACTAATCTCAAAACTAATACAGGCTAAAATTTAAAGGATCGGGGAAGATATTGGCGGGATTTGGAGATTAATGAGGTTGATTTTATTACTCCTAAAATTAGAATTTATTTTCTAACATTTCAATGATGTCCATCTTTTCCATTTTTATGCAATCCGAGTTGATATGCAAGTTGCCGCAGCTGTTGATGCAGCTTTTTAAACATATTTCTTGTTATCCGCTAGGAATCTAACCCACTACCTTCCGAATATGAGGCTGTAAGTAATCAGTAAAATGAAATTACTAAAATTTATAGTAACTTAGTGACGAGTAAACACAAATGATATGCACGCATGTGTGTGTTTTAAATGAAAACTAAGTAAGAGTTACCAACACACGTCCATGAGTATTAAGCAATGAAAATGCGTGTCGGCTTTCAGCATTAGTTATTTCAGACTATAACCAGATATCCGCATCTTAAGCTTCCACTGTACAGTATAATTATTGAGGTTTATGGAAAACATAAGCAATAAGGCTTGGTAGTTTTCTACAAGCGTAAATACTTCGTCGTTCAGATTAACTCATTTACTACTCGTATATCATAAGGAAGCAAAATTAAAAATATACTTTTAAAAGCTGATAACAACAATAATTAATGAAAATTTACAAAAACTCGCAAATGAAAATCTCTTAATCGACTTAAAATTTCATCATTATCTATAATCTAAAATGCAAAGATGTATTGACATTTAAGGCTGATACTCAGTATAAGTTTGCGTGTACACATGCTGAATGCAACCTGAACCTTGCGACTCCTGCCACCTAATCTGAAACAGGGACGTCATTGGCAAAAGTGAACCAAGTTTTTACAGTATGAGAGTCTGCCTCATACCAATCGAATAGTCAAGGAACATCATCATCATGCAATACTTTGTTCGGTGTTTCCATTCCTCTTTTTGTCACGTTTCATCCATACACTTTGACAATATTTTATCATCCATTCTTTCCACATATAATCCGTCATCTTTTCAATACGTGCATTTTTTCATAATATTTTTCCAGACCGGGAATAATTTCATATTTACTCCGTGAGCAATCCAACCCGGAGGCGAGTTTTATTTTGAGGCGTTTTAATGTTTGTAGTCGTAGAGCAGTCGCAGTAAAACTTCAACAGGCAAACGTCTATTATTAGAAAACCTTATTAAAAATGTCAACTGTTCCGCCTTAAGACGGCCGGCATGAGTATTAACACAAAAATTAAAAGAAAATACAGTTTCGTAATGACATTATATAAATAAAATAACATATAGTAGAACCCTGATTATCCGAGCTGTTCTGCACAGATACCACCGAGGATAAGTTAAACTTCGATGGTACGGACTTATTACTTCTATAGTACTTATATCAACTGAGTTTCCAACATATATGAACATTTTGGTTTAAAAAAGTGTATGTCCACAAGCAGATGCGTGAAAGTTCGCATTTAAATATGAGGCATGTGTACTTACAAAGTAAAAGCCTAAATCTCAAATGAACATAAACCCTGCAACTCTTAAAAAACGTCCTCTCCTAAAACAGCGGTGACTTGACAAAGTGTTTTTTTATAGTGTGGGTCAGCCTGTTAAACAAGGAACACAAATTAGAAATTGCATAAGTATGGAAAACGAACAATAATGTCATTTAGACTTTCTGCAATGTGAATTATCTTTCAATGCATTTTATGTTTTCTCATATACGTGGCAGCATTAAATTATGTAGTGTGTAACATATGCTTTAACATGTATTAAATTATTAAATTACACGTAATCGAGGAGCGAGGATTGAGGGCATATGCAAAAATGTTTCCATTGCTGTTCCACAGCAGTTTCAACTGTAGATAAAACTTCCAAATCAGGGTTTTCCTTATTAATCATTTCTGCATTGGAACTTGATTATTCTTTGGTGCGTGCGAACCGTCATGACTCATGAGTGACGAGCTTTAAGCTCTGTTTATCGCGAGCTCGGATAATCAAGGTACTACTGTAACATCATTGTGGGATCTTCGTGATGATATTATGTTAATAAACTCGTATAATATCATTGTGGAATCTCAGCTGTGATTTATTTAGCGTGCGCCCATTTATAATGCAGCAGATACCTTCTAATTTAATTTTTATTAATTGTGTTTCATAAATCCTTCGTTTGTGAAACAAGTAAAGCGACACTTATCCACCGACTTTAGTGATATCTTTCAACAGAAAGTAGGTACTTTATCTATATTAATTCTATTTTCAAGAGAGAGAGAGAGAACTCTTTCTATTTTATCTGGCTTTAACTAGCTGAGCTAGCGACTGATAAATTTACAGTTGATTCGTTTTAAACTCAAACACTTCCTTATATTTTTTTGAAATGATTCGAGATTTTGGAAGGAATTTGAAGAATAATGTAGGTTTTTTATTTGGATAAAACGTCGACAACTTTGCAGACACAATCACGGAGTAACAAAGTTCCGAAGAAGTTACACACAGATTTGTAACGAAACTTTGACAAATGATAAATAATAGACCACAAACGAGATACAGAAGAACGATATCCAGAATTTGAGGCTCAAGACAGGCAGTACAAGCAGACACGTCAAGTATCATAAAAATGCGCTATAGATTGTTTTTTAAAATTTTACTTTAAAAAAAAACAAATCTCAAATGAGCATAAACATCCTGATCTTTTTTCGCTCTTCCCTAAAGAAGGCGTGACAGTCGCAAAATCTTTTTTTTTTTTCAGAAAAGTAGACTGTCATATTCCGAGTTATAAGTCAAGGAAGAGAAATAATGTACTAATGAATAAAGTTATTCATTCAAACCAAAAAGGGCAGCCACTTTGTAGATTAACAAAAAAGCATTAAATAGGATTCGCCATATTTTTTTGGAGGCTCGAAGTTACAAAATATAAGCATCTGTCTTTGCTTTGTAAACTCCACGCCCGTCTTCAATCCAATTCCATTACCAGCACAATAATTCACGGCTGTAATGATGGGTTATTACAGGGAAATAAAATAATGAAACGACTGCCATCACCTTGGGCACGCACCGCCGCATGCCTGGAAACACCTCGGCTCTATGGAATATTCGTAGTTTTATGCTGAAAGGTAATATACCGACTCCAGCATAATATATACCATGAAAGTATTGTCTCAATTCTATATAGAAACTGAAATAAACAGTTTTCTTATATATGCTGGTTGGAAAATGTTCTTCGAAGATCGCTGCAGGTTTTCCATCTTCATTTCACGAAAAAGCGGCCAGAGTTGCAATGAAAAATAATGATATTTACTGTTAGACCCTTAAATTTTCCTTAGTTACGCTTCGCACTCGTAAATGGAAGGTCGTGGGTTCGAATCCTGGCGGAGCACAAAGAATACAGCATTTATATTTTGAAATATGCATTTCGCTGTGTTGAAAAATTCATACACCTTTACCAAAGACCGTTCACCAAAGGCCCATTTACTTTACAACAACTTGGTCGTGCGTAAGAATTGCTGCTTTCTATAGCGACGAAAAAGCTCGCAGAGGGCTCTTGAGGTGTGATTCACACAAAACAGCTCTAACTAAACAAATCATCTTAAGATTATTATTATTAAATTAAGCCTTCCAAATGGTGGACATTCTAAATTACTAACTTCTTGAAGTATAGTAATTGTACTTTGAAGCTTGTAAAAATAAAGACGGTATTATTTACAATAGAAAAAATATATACATAAAATATTTGAGGTTATTTCTGTTTCAGACAGAAACGAAGTTGTATGAATATAACTACCAACATAAATTATTTAGGAATGGGAAAAATCATTGTTTCTAATGTTTAGACTTTTCTCGGAAGTGTAGAAAGTTACAATACGCTTACGAATACGATTGCATGCGTAAAAATATTAGGTTGCCCAACGCACCCGGAAAATAGGTCAACGATACATATTTCCCAAGATTATCTTGTATTCAGTATTATTATATTGCTGAGTATACTCCCCTTCGGTAAGTTATGTGACATTCTGAGAATTCTTTAATAAAATGCAATCTATCTTGGCGGGTAGTATTTTTGTTCAAGCTTCATAGAAGAGCTCTCTGCAATCTCAAAGCGAAAGAGATGTCGGTGCAATTTGATTATAAGTATTTTTAAGTTTCGTGAAGGATTTCTGTCTTTAATATTGAATGTTATCTTTTACATCGCCACTTTAAAGGTAAAACTAAATGAAACAGCAGGATGTTCATTGTTCACACTTTTTTTAATGTTTTCTCTCGTAGAAAATAGGAAAAAATGTGCATTTATTTAAAAAGCCTCAGTTAGCTTAAAATGCCATTTATTCATTTTTATCTCGAAGGTATCGATTTATTCATTTTACAGACGAAGAAAATAAAAATCAATTTAATATACTCTTGCAATTAAATTGCCCATTTCACATTCTAAAGGAACTACTATTGATAGTGTCTATTTTAGTTTTAAAACTGTTTGTCTGGCTTGGTGAACACAACATACAGAGGAAATGTGAATGCTCAAAAATGAAAGGGAAGACCGAGAAAAGTATGATTTTAATGGATACAAAATATAGTGAGTGAAGTGAGTGAATACAAAAGGAGGAAAAAAGGACTATGCATAAGAATGAATTGAAAGAGGTATTCAAGAAAAGGAAAATATAAAGGCAACCTTACAGAAGTTCTGTTTACACTTAGCGGAGTGACAAAAATTACAGATATTTTTTGGTTCTAGTTCTGGTTGATAATAAAATTGTTAATATTTTAAATACTATACACAAACAGAAAACTTCTGTGGCCTTTTATATTAAAGCTGGGTTGAACCGAAAAGTTAGCATAAGCTTGTTTTAAATCGGATTAAAAGTTTGAATGTTGTTATGAATAAGGGAGTTAAAGTTTTTTTTCAGAGGTCTGAAATTATTGTGCGACACTTAATCTACTAAGACAATTAATACATAAAAAAGCACAACTTCATTAAGAGCAAAATAACAAGCGCTTTAATGATTCCAGCAAGCACAATAATTAAGAAGTAGTGTTTTTTAACGGCAGAGTTTTTCCTAGAAGTAAACTACTCACCGTAAGGCGATTTATTTCTGTCTTTCAGTGTTTGCCAGTGCGCTCTGCGTGGCTTGCTTTTCCGTTCCCGGCTACAGTCGTGGCCAATACTAGAACTTACGCTGTGTGCAAAGGGAATCCAAATGATGGTTTTACTGAAAGAAGAATCCCGGTTAAGTTTTATTCAATAAAATATGGTGTTGAGGAGGTTGAATGTATGAGGTATACAATATTATCATCACAAACTCGACAGCTTTGACCCTTAACCAGGATTCTCTTCTACTCTAGCCTGTCCATCTTTTTTGTTTCCAGCCACGTATAATAATAATAATTGAACAATTTGTATACAGCGCCGTTTAGTGGCACTAGCCACCCCAAGGGCGCTTTTATGTGTTGAAGCTTCTGTTAAACAGATGTGTCTTAAGCAACTTCCTGAAACTGCCAAGACTGGTCTCTGTTTTCAACTCCAGAGGTAGACTATTCCAGCAGGATGGACCAGCCGAACTAAAAGCCCTGTCTCCGAAACCGGTTCTGTTCCGTCGAAGTGGCAGTTGAAGCCTGTTTACGGCGTCGCTCCGTGCAGAACGAAGAGTGCGTCGTTCTCCACCTATCTGGTCGACTCTGCACAATTCACGAAAGTACGATGGGGAAACTCCTCTGAGGGCGTTAACAACAGAAATACATATTTTGTACTCAATTCTCTCTGGGACCCGCAAGCATCCTCGTTGAAATTATCCATCCATCGAATTTTTAGCCTTCCTTGGGTGGAAGTCTCAACAGGCGTCGGTAGATCTTACCGTATCTATTTGAAGATTGGACGTATCAACATTTTATATGAAAAAACGATCAGCTGTTCATGTTTAACTCCGTCAAAAAATGTGATTGGTTGCTCGATTTGTTGATTAGTTACGTAGACATGTGATGTTTGCTCACAAAGAAAAGAATAAATTTTAATCAACCGTGCAAAAAACGTTCCTCCTTCATTGTCATTATTTAAAAACAACATTTATACTCAGTTGTTATAAAATGTCTTGAAGAAAAAACAATGTCAAATTATCGTGTTTCTAGTCCTCTTTATGTACTTAGAAGTATGACTTATTTTCTAGTATTTTTTCGAGAGTGTGATTTTTTATATAAAAAATTGTTAGGATATTTAACCAGCCTTCCATTTCTTCTCCATTACCGGTATTTCCCCAAACTGCCCGGTATTCTCTGTGCGTCTCTGTTAGTTCGTGAGTGCTCCATGCCGCAGCGACAGGTCATTAGGGAGCTTTTTATTCTAATTATAAGAGATAAGCTTGCCCGGCTTATTGGGACCGAGCTTATGTAATAACCAACACGATAAATCACAGCCTTTATTTAAAATACACCATTACAAGTTCCCTGGGACGCGAGGAGCTTCGTAATGAAACTACTGCTTGCATGGTGCAGACAGGCTGGAGATGTTGGTGGAAGATAATCTGACGGAAAATAGATGGAAAACGCTTTTGAAAGTATTCGTGTGTAAACACGCTTTTTAAGACAATGATATTGTATAAGGAATGTATTTTAGTATATCTGTGAAATGATTGCATGAAAAAAAAATCGTTTTTCTTGAACAAAGAGATTATTACATGTGCACCAAATTTGTATATGATGTAAAGTAAAAGGTACTGGCATAATTTTCTATCTACTTTGTAAATAAGATAGTGTCTTGAAAAAATTAACAAGCATTTTGGGGAGTTTTTCAAGGATCCAAAAATGCCAACATTGTTTTTGGACATTTCACAACTCGTTACCATAAAAATCGGAAAAGTGTGAAGCTGACCGCTCCACCCGTGTTTCAGAGAAGGTCGGCAAGAGTTGCAGGGCTTAGGTTTTTAAGCTATAAATCCACACGCAGCACGTGTAAGCGCGAATTTACACTTGTATGCTCGTGAAAATGCATACCATATGAATCTTAAATGTAATTACTATAACTTTACAACTTAGATTTAGGAACAGTTTTTACTAGAATTATCAGTAATAACGTTATTTAAAATACTTATATACTTGTATAATAATCACGATTTCTTTTTATATTTTTTTTATCCTTTTTCTAAGAATCGTTTCTAACATTCCTAAAATTGCAGAGAGTCAAAAAGATCCTTCATTATTAATTTTTCATTATTTAACCTATTTAGGTCACGATGACTGATTTCAAATGTAAATAAACCCTACAGGTACACAGTTATGCGTATTTGATTTCCCGCATATCTCCAAAAACTCGTACCGCCGTAAATTATACGGGAAAAACTGCGCACACAACGCGGGAAATTAACATTTCTTCTTGCCATGTCGATCCTCGGAATTTCCCAAGTTAAGCCATTCCGAGAATCGCGTGTCCGTACCTACAGACAGACATCATTAAATCGTCCTCGTATCCACTGCGGAATCGCTCTCAATAAATCAAAGTCACAAAACTTTCGTTTGTTTCACATCCACTGGCTTCCTCTACAATACTAGCATC
Source organism: Agapetus fuscipes (assembly GCA_951799405.1). Classification (NCBI taxonomy): domain Eukaryota; kingdom Metazoa; phylum Arthropoda; class Insecta; order Trichoptera; family Glossosomatidae; genus Agapetus; species Agapetus fuscipes. The sequence continues at coordinate 6,053,766 of OX637338.1, forward strand.
ACTCACTTACCAACGATTTTTTTTTCGCAGTCATGCAATCAACTTCGATTTCGGTCATGCGAATTTTTCATGATATTCGAATTCCTGAATTCGTGTTGCAATTTTTATTCGGTTATCAGCTTTTACTCGAATTAAAGTAAATATTCGAATTCCTTATTACAATTGTGACGTCTCACACGAATATTGATAAGGAAAAGATAAGCAAATGTTTTTTATTGGTTGCTAGGTTCACCAGTCACATACACGTTTTCTTTGCATAGACGTTTTCCCACGGAGAAAAATATTCAAAAATAAATATCTGCTAGGTTTACTCAGCCTTCACAAGAAATAAGAACTAGCCCTCTCGGGAGCTGGAAAACCCTCACTTCATCTGAAGTAGTTGGTGTGAGGCCGGCCCCCTTATCCGTAAAAATCAAAAGGTCACGAATCGCCACATTCAACCCCTTCGGGTACAACTTAAAGTCAATTAGTTGCACCATATGTGTAGCTTTGTTGCGTTTTTTGCGTCGCGTTGCTTCAATAGCATTGAGTTATTGCGATTCAAACTAAAGAAACAGATGCAGGATTGAGAAGTATTCGAAAAACAAAAGTCGAAAACTCAAAGAAACATTCTTCTTCTTCACATCACTGTTTGCAGCTATGGGCGTTGGCTCTCTTGTGCATAGTTTTTAATAGGAGAGATGCAAAACAAACGTCAAACTGCAAACGTCCTTATAAATTAGTATTCACTCCTAAGCCAGAAATACTCGCTAGCGGGGAATTTTATTTCATTTCATAAATCAACTTGATTGCTTGTATTAACTTGAGAGTTTGCTTCTACTATTCTAAAAGTTAACATTTGAACCAACAGAGACGTAAAACTAATGCATATAAGTTTTACTACCAAAATGCTAAATTGCAATATAAAATATTTAAATGTGCACATATTAAATAAGTTGGTGGATGAAAGAGGTCTTCTTTTAAAAGTGAGTAACAGGACCAAGATGTGAAAAAAAAAAATATTACAAAATAAAGTCATATACCGCTAAAACTCTAGTAAGCTACACGTATATAGTGTGAACCACACCTCAAGATCCCTCTGCGAGCTTGATCGTCGGTATAGAAAAATCAAGTTTCAAGTGAGAGCCAGTTGCAGTAAGGGTGTATTGACGCTTGTTATAGGTACCTTCTAGTACGTACCTATGAATAAAACCTTGCGTATTCAATGTAATTTTCCGATCATTTTTTTGTTACTGCTGAATGATGAATATATTATTATTTTATTAGGAAAATAAGTACCTACTAATCACTAATGTAAAAATAAGACAAAAATATTTTCTTTACGAGTTGATTTATTTCCTCGAGCGCTTTCGATGTTATCACACCTTGATCAAGACGACTACTTTTTAATATTATCAATTTGAAATGAATCTCCACAATGTCAATACACAAAACCTTAAACTTGCAGAAAATAAGATGATTATTTTCTTATTTTAATACTGAAAAAAATATATCAAGAAACGCACACAAGTACATCCGCCCGCTGTTACATTTCCAGTCAAGTTAAAGCCCGAGTGGGGTACCTACGCGTCCGTGTGCTCCACATAACGTATAATGTTTTATGTATGTGCACATAATGGCGGAGAGAAAACATGAGATGGGTTTTCCGACGCCATGATGTTTTTCGTACATTTATGGGCCGTGAACGTTGCAGTAGTTTTTCTCCAGCCAAAGGAGGCAGCATTACTGCTTTGGTGAAAAACCCCTACTTACATTCTCACCTTTACTGAAATAAGCCAAGACGTTATTGGCTTTTTACAACTGGATTTTTACACATTATAAAACTACGGAGAAAAATAATGGGCTGGTGACTGTAGTTGTTAGTTGAGCTTAAAAACATACGAGTCATTTTTTTCTAGGAATTATAAATCTTGTGTTTACTAAAAAATGATAGTTTATCAGAGTATAGAATCTCTTAATACAACTATGTTTCTCGTTCTTCTTACTATAATACGAGTGAAGATAAGCCACTAAGTGTGTAGATTGTATATACTTAAAGCAGTAATTTTTGCTTAGATTTCAAGAATTCAAAAAATCGTAAGAAAATAATGGGTCTCTATGGGAAATGAATAGTACCTAAATGAATCTATTTTTTTTTATTTTTTTTAAGAAATCCTGTGCGGGAGACTCCCTAGATTCTAAAGACTCTAGGGGTCTATGACACTTGTTGTAGTGCCGCAGAGGTGTACGAGCTTGGTCGTCGCAACAAAGCGCCAATACTCAAGCAAGACCCAGTTGCTGTAAGGCTGGATGGACCTTTGGTGACCGGTCATTGGTAAAGGTATATGAATTTTTCAACCCAGCGAAGAGCACATTCGAAATATTAATGGTTTATGTTTGTGCTCCGCCGGGATCCGAATCCACAACCTTCCATTTACGAGTCCGAAGTGTTGCCACTACGGACTACGGACCGGTCCAAGATGCCAACGACACGCGGTGTACCTGAGTGGTTACCCATCCAAGCACTGACCGCGCCCAATGTTGCTTAACTTCGGTGATCTATGGGAACCGGTGCTTTCAACATGGCTAACGTCGTTGACATCTATGTACTATTACCTGATTTTTTAAATTTTTTTTTGGCATCTCACCCTGAAGGATGTTACAGCCGTGGATTCATCTGTTAGTTGCAATGTTTAAGAATTAATTGTCTCAAAATAAATAAACAAATTGTCTACTTTTATTGCTGCATTACAACTCGGAGATTACTTCCTTCTTTTAGGTTGTATTAGTGTATAAATGCAATGGCGTCATGCTTGTATACTCTTATACACAAACATCCTTTTCTCACTTTCTCCGTCTGTAAAAGGTTTGGCAGTCTCTTCAGCACCAAGCTGAACACACACAAGTGAAGTTTCCGTATAATATTGTAACTTGCAAGTTGTTACTGTAACCTCACCGAGTGGTGGAATGAGAAGGGGGGTAGGAAGGCGTCATGGCGGCGGCTTAGGGGGTTGAGGGGGCCCGTTTTACCCTCCATTTTTCCCCCAAACTCCCCCCGCAGATTTTTCCCGATTACAATACGAATCCTGCACTCTGTAGTAGCTACTTTTTATTGGGCAACTCATCGACGCCGCATATCTGCTATTTTTTTCTTGTGCTTTGTTTGTTTTTGTATGCGATCCTGAAACTGGGTTAAAGATTGATGAACTGAGCCGTGTACTGACTTGCACAGGGGCCGGAGAAGAGATTGTTATTTATTCAAGTTTCCATAGCGGGTGAAAAGGAAATGCTTCTTAGGCATCTGCGTTCACATTTTCAAAGCGCAAAGTTTTTCTTCTGAAGGAAGTTTTTATCGCTATAAAAAATAAAAATACGGAAGTACTGTGTTTCAAAATAGGTCATAAAAAGAAGAATATAAAGCCTTGAGTAATTTGCTAGTGTGTATTAAAAATGCGGTAACTTCGGTAAGTCTATACTTGCATTAATAAAGCTTATGATTTCAGCATTCCCCGTATCTGTAGAAAATAAGTGGACCTCACACAACAATGCTCTTCCCTTACCTATTTGAAGTAAATCGGTAAGCACTTGCATTATAAGTCCCTGGTCTTAAAACCTGACTAAGTTACTTTCTACTGAATGAAAACAACTAACTTATGAGGATTGTTAGTGTAGATTAGTTCAATTTTAAGTCCCGTAAGGTATGGTTGAATCAACAAATCATAGGTGTGTCATCAAATCACACGCACTTATATCAATCGTGTGGGTAGTTTTTTTATCAGTCACATAAGCTAACGTTGAGAATACCGGGCCTCAGAGCAAGATGCGTGAGCAATGCAATAAATTTTCGTTCACCAAAATATGTAGGTATCTCTTGTGCTATATCCAAATGAATCATTCATTACACGCCTTTTACTTACGTATATACTGAATACAAACGTACTTTCTCGTCGTAAATAATTGTAATTTGTAAAGTAAGCAAAGACTACGGACTCACCACGCGGTCTACTAGAGATTATTGAGAAATGACAGACCAACATGCGAGCCTTTACCCCAAGTACAAAACCTTCAGTTTATACTAAACCACAACAACATTTGAGGAAACTAATTCACCCACTGAATTCGCTGCTTTAGTTTCGATACATTTTGCTGACGTTGAGTTTAAACGCAGAGTTTTATACTTGTGTATAGTCATTTCATTAGGCCAGGGTACCCGCCTCAGTATCACGGAAAGGAAACTTCTTCGCATTTTTCAACCAAAGTAAAGACAAAACGGGAAAACTCCGTGTCGCGTTATTTATCATCCGACATTTTGTTTTTCTGTTTTTGTTGCAATGTACCAGCACCTCGCCAGAAGAATAATGCCCCCAAGTTAAGCTATCTAAAAATAAAATGAGGGAAAACTTTTAAGTTGCCTTTTAAAAGTAGTTGTCCCCTTTGTGGTACATTTCTAAGCCAACGAACGGTTTTTGATATGTACGTTTATTTTAATTATCAAATACTCGTAATATAACTTGAAAAGTGTCATAAGGTTGATTTTTGTGTAGGTTAGATACTTTGGAGCAATCTGCGCCTAAATATCTTCTTCTCATTTTCGAAAAAAATTCTTTTCATTTTATTCGACTCATATATCAAAAGTTTAAATTAAAGATTAAGTAGGTACATTTTTAGTACAGAAGGTATCCACATAGTTTCTGGTTCTTCTTTGTAGAAGAGACACGTCTCCTGAGGACGTCGGATATGACTCCGACGAAACGTAGAGAAAATCGTTCTTCTCTTTTGCACGGTCAGTAAAATCCGTTTTTTTCATTCTATAAAAGGTATTCACTTTTCATATGGAATAATATACAATACCAAAAGTCAGTTTTATTAAGTTGGTGGATCAAACTTTTTTACTATGAACAGTTCATCCTCAGTCGTCGTGCAGAGAGGGTGTCTTCTGAAGACGTTATCTACGTCGCTAACGAAACGTCGAGAATGACGTAAGTTCTCTTATAACGGTTCGTCTAATATCCGAGTAAAAAAATTGATCTGTGTAGCTATCATTAGTGTAAATATATAAATGATATTTTTTTGCGCTCCGTCGGAATTCGAACCCACGACCTTTCATTTCATTTCGTCGTACGAGTAGGGATTTAAGCTTATTTTATGCATTGATTTTATAACAGCTTTATATTTCAATCACACCTATTTACTTTCAATCTACTCGTATACGAGGCGTCTCCCACACCAACATACAACTTTATTTTCCCTCTTTGGATTTTCTTACTTTGATTTTCCCTGAGAGCAATGGTAGCGTAGCGCACACTGCGCCCCAAGTACAAAGCTCAACGTCAAAACTCAATCTCAGCATTCACAAAAAAAGTATTAAAACTAAAAAGAACTCGTTGTGAGAGTTGTAGCTTTCATGCATGTTTTGTTGAGTTGAAACTTGAAGCTCTATACTCGGGTACTGAAATAGTCGTATGGGCGGGTGGGAAACTGCTACTCGCGTTTATATACACTGGTAGTAATAGTACAGCGAGCCACGTGCAAGACACGGGGTCAGTGGTCCCTGGCGGAGCTTTCCGATACAATACTATCGTTAGATGTGCTTAGCTGGCATGTACTGACCTGGAAACTAGCTCCGAAGGGGAAATCTCGCTAAGAAAGTAACGAAGCTCTGTGAAACATGATTTCCTCGCGAGTTATCGATGTGTTGCCATTAGGTGTGTAATAATACTTTCAGGAGTAACTACGGCCCATACAGCATTTGTTGTTTCAATTTGTTTCGAAGGAGTAATTAATGTATAATAATTTGTTATTTTCTAATCTTATGATTCGCTTTGTATCTCATACCTTTTATTTATGAAATGCCTTATTAATAGTTAAGATGGGCTTTAGATGTTAATGAGGGTATTTAATTTTTATTTTAAATGTAATATCTTTTTTTCAAAGTTATTTTTTAAATCATTTATAACTTTTTTTGCTCCTCTATTGATAAGAAATTGGTTCACTTTTGCCAATACCACCTCGGTTTCAGGGATAGGGGGAAGCGTTGCAAGGTGAATGTTCATTTGAGATTTGGGTTTTTATGTTGTAGGTTCACATGCGGCATGTGAAAGTGCAAACTTATACATGTCTGCTTGTGAGAATACATGTAATGTGAATCCCCAATATTCATACCTTTGCAACTTAGATTAGATCAGATCCATACAACAAAATGCAACCAAGTTGCACGGAACAACTTCTTACCGGATTGTTCCCGAAAGGTTCGCATGTTGCGTGTGGAATCTATCTACTTTTACAGGTAAGGATGCTTTACGCCAACCCCTTCACCTGAAATAGGGGTTTCGCGTGGTCCTCATTTATTGTGAAGGCTGTGTATTTTAATTTTGGATTTTAAATAAATACCAAATCATTTCTGACACCCTTTATGGGAAAACTACAATACCTATTTTGAATACACCAATTTACATACTTTTTAAATAGTCAAAATGTAAGTACATTTATATAAATATCGAGTAGCTTTTAGAGCCGGCACGTCATTTGCAGTTCCATTAATATGATTGACGAATTGTGTTTATGTAAAGGAGACAGTCTCTCAGTACCGCAAGTATGAAAAACATATCACCGAAACTCAACCACAGCGTTTTATCGAAAAACTAACAAAACCCCTCTAGTGAGCGTTTTAATTTAGATGTATATTTTTGGTTAGTGTGACGTTTTATAGTCAGCGTGTACAGTGCATCATCAATTACAGCTCGCACAAAGAGGCTTGGGAAAGAGAAGCGTATCGGCTGACAATCTGGAGTGTTACACCATTAATAACATGACGTCATTACGCCGCCATTGTGAGCTACTGTTTACAACGCAGAACACAATTAGAAAGTCACCCGAGAACAAGCTGCTGATTTTTTATCACCACAAAGTGCGACACGTTCTTAGATGTCCAAATTGTCAAACGAGTTACACATACAGCTTAACTCTATTCATTTTTCAAGAGTAAGGGGGCTGGCCTTACGCCAACCACTACAATTGAAGTGGCACAGCTCCAGAGGGGGCTGGTTCTCATTTCTTGCGAAGGCTGAATAAGTCTGTCGGTATTTTATTTTGGGTTTTAGATGGGGTTATTTTACTTTAGGTTAAGGTGGGGTTACATCATGAATGTTCATGTGATGTTTTGGTTTATTTTGTTAGTACACATCCAGCATGTTTAAGCACGAAATTATACGTGTAGGCGTGCATCGAGTGTAAACCTTAAATGTCAACATGCAACTTTTAGGATTATAGAAAGTAATTTCAAGATTATAGATATGAATGTTATTTATTACTCGTATTCCTTGACTTATAGGTTGGTATGAGGCTGACCACCCATACTGTAAAAAATGGTTCACTTTGCCAATGTCACCCCTGTTTCAGGGAATGTCGGCAAGAGTTGCAGGGCTTATGTTCATTTGAGGTTTGGATTTTATTTGTAAGTACACAATCAGCATTTGTAAGCGCAAACTACACGTCTTTGTTTGTGGGCATTCATCTGAGAGCTTTGAATGAATATATCCTTGCAACTTAGATTATAGATTATAGATTATAGTCAAGTAAAGTAATTTGAAAATGAAACTGTGTGTTTTAAAAAAAAATGTTTTTTATTCTTCTTAAATTTGAAATTAAAAACGAGAATAAGAAGTAAAAAGCCACATTTTTCAGTAGAAAAGCTTTTAAGTATGCACATACTGTGAAAAGATATTCTACGATGAAGGCGAAAATTAACCTCGATTCTCACATTCAAAGCAAAGATTTTTTTTGTTCCAAAGGGTGGATCTTTGTTTGGAATGACAATGCGCAAAAAATGAAAAGTTTTCTTCAAAATGCAGCGGGAAACTGAACGTCAAAGGAAAGAACATAAAAGCTTTCAGAGCAAATGTTTGTTTGTATGAACGTCGCGTCTTTCAAAGCTATGGAAGCGTATGTCGTTTTAAAATGAAGTGTAAGTACTTTAAAAGTCACTTTAATATTTGTATAGCTTTGTAAACGGGATAAGCGTGTCAAAAGAAAATTGATCAAATAAAAAAGATTTCAAAAAAGAGGAAAAAGAGGAAAGCATGCATGAATTTTTGACTTTTAGGTTGGTATGAGGCTGAACAACCATACTGTCAAAAATGTCAACCTTACCAATGTCACCCCTATTTCAGGGAATGTCGGCAAGAGTTTCAGGGCTTATATTAATTTGAGATTGAGTTTTTTTATATTGTAGGTCCACATGTGGCATGTGTAAGCGCGAGCTTATACGGATCTGCTAATAGGAATGCATTTATATGAATATTAAATGTAATCTATATTTGCAACTTTGATTATAGATTATAGAAGCGAGTGTTGAACGTTGAGAATTTTATGCAAGTATGCATTGTACACATACAGAAAAAAAAACTATCCTAAAATGTCCGGTCGATAGCTCAGTTGGTAGAGTGCTTGCATTCCATGCCGAGAGCTCGGGTTCGAATTCTACTAAGGGTTTCAGAAATTATTTCCCGTTTGGCTGTATTTCAAACCCAAAGTAAAATACCGGCAAGGTTTACCTACTCAGCCTTCGCAAGAAACGAGCGCCAGCCACCTCGGAAGATGGAAAACTTCCACTAAAACCGAAGTGGTTGGCGCAAGCTCGGCCCCCTTACCTGTGAAATAAAAGGTTCCACTCGCCACATCCTAAACCCTTCGGGATTAACGCGACAGGAAATTACACTATATGTGTAGCTTAGTTGCTAAAGGCAAAAAGATTCCTTCAACCGTTTGAGGAATAGTGTCTAGATACTGATACTATAAATTTTGACTGATAATCGTTGCAGAGCTTTCATAGTTTCGCTTCAAAATTTGCGTTGATTTTCTTGTGTGAAAATGTCAGGTGAAGCTATTGTACGATCTTGTTTTGTAATGGAAGCAGCTAACAGGAATCCCAGGATGAGAAATGAATCCGGGAAGAGGGGATAGTGATGCGTACATGTTATGACTAACGCATTCGCACGCGTTCCGGTTTTAAAATAGCCACGAATGGCGCGTGCACACGTGTCATGGTACAAGACTACGTGAAGCAAGATGGCCGACCAAGAAGGGCGTCTCGTTGCAAGAAATGGATAAGATAAAAAACACGAACATGGATACAAAAATACGTAAAATATTGCGGTTATATATTTTCCTTCAATTAAGTCCAAGAAATTCTCATGGGAAAAGTATATCTTGACTACCTACAATTTGCCATCCTTTTGGCACAAAGATTTAATATCTTTGACATTGAAAACACAAAATTAACGTACTATGGAATTCTTCTAAGCTTTCTCGTGATATACGTATAAAAATAATGAATGTAAAAAATCACATTTTTGATTAAGATGTATTAAAAGAATAAAATTTTCATGAACAATATAACTGAAGTTTGAATGTATAAAATGAGTAGTACATAGTTATAGTATTTTGATAACAATCTTGCTAAAAAAAAAATGCCAAATATTTTTTTAAGTACAAAAATATATATGGGTTCTTAAAGCTCTTCTGCTCTCAATTGATATAGCTTATAATAAATACCAGCAGCGTAGAATTTAGGCAATAACTGTAGGTTTTGTAAAGAATAATATCTGGAGTGTTGTAATGTGCCGTTTGCGGACCGGATATTAAAGTTACGCCGCTGATGCAGCTCAGTTACTTGACAGTAAGTCGCGCCCCCTGCGACTGAAAACGACGACAGACAGTCCAGCAGTCCTGAAAAAAGCTCAAACTCTTATAACATAAAGGCAATGGCTTCAAAAAGAGTTTACCCTTTTTGTAAAATTTTGAGAAAAGAAGTATTGAGTATTCGAGAAAAATGTATGTGAACTTGAAAAGCATCTCTGGCAAAAAAAGTTTCGAAACTTTGAAAAAACTTGTACTACGGGTACTGAGCTCTTTTGTGGGTTTCCCAGTACTTGCTAGATTTATTTATCTGAGTTTCCAAAGAATGCGAATCTCTTAGAGACTTAAAGGTCCTAAACTATTCAAAACCAATATCAATCGCCATTCCCTTTCAGTGTCTCAAAGCAAAGCCGACGCAATGCAACACGCAATGCAACACACACCACAACAGTACACAGCTAACAGCCGTGCAACAAAGGGTCGGGACAACAACTGCCACATCACCAACACCTCTGCGTAACCACAACAAATGTCATGAGTCTCCCGCGCAGGATTCCCAAAAAAAACTCTCATTCACTAATAGATCTTAATTTTTATGGAAGTCATAGCAAATTTGAAGTAGCATTTTGAGTCTGTGATACAGTCAGACAGAGTCGCTTTGATCATTGTAACGCGAACATCTTTGAGTAGAGAGTGAAGAGTGAAGAGTGAACAGTACATTGTAATCTCTATTGTAAAAAATAAATCTAGTGAAATAAATTTCAATTCCAATTTAATTCAACGAAGCTTAAGTCAAATCATAACGAAAGAAATAAACATGTTGGGAGAATAAAGATTTAAAATTATTATTACGTTTTTTTTTTCATTCTATAAAATGTTGGGAGAAGCTTCGAAAGAAAAGAGCTTTTAGAAATGGATTAGAAAATAGAAATTTCTACAAATATTGGTATGTTAATCAAAAAGCAGCTGCCTGGACATCCCTGCAAGAAGGCCCCGCACTGATTTTGGAGACAGAGCATTCAAGGCAGCCGCTCCAATGACTTGGAACGCTATTCCCGCCTCACTGAGGGAACTGGATATGGAGAGACCATTTAAAAGAGGTCTCAAGACTCACCTCTTCGTCCAATCATACGGACAAGCGCCTTTGTAGTGACACACTGTCATAAAAAGCGCTATACAAATTGTGTCTTATCTTATCAATACTTTGATTGTATTATGAGCGCTCTCTAGCCTCGTCCCTCCTCTCCTGGTACATGCTCCTCGGTCTGCTGTGCTCAAGCGCTGCGTATGACCCGGAAAGCAGACGACAGCATTACGAGAATTTAACGCCAGATATTTCCAATAAGCGGGACCGGCCCGTTTATTTCCGTCGGCGGTTCACTCACCTTAATAGACACTGCCACAATCCCGAGTATAAAAATATTTTCATTATTTTAACAAAAAACATTATGGAAACTTAAACGCTCACTAGAGGAGCTGTTTTCAATTCCACACATTTTTTGTAAACAATATGGTTTTGCTTAACCGTAATATTTATGCTGTTTTCAAAGCATAAAACCTTACGTTTAAGCTCAGCTAAAGCATCTAACCAAAAATATGTAAAGACTTAAACGCTCTGTAGAGGAGCTCTTATCAATTCAACACATTTTTTGGTAAGCAGTATGGTTTTTCTTGAACGTAGTCTTATTTTTGTTGTAATATTTATACTGTTTTCAAAGCATAAAACATTACGTTTAAACTCAGCCAAAGCATCTAACCAAAAATATATAGATACTGAAACGCTCACATGGGGCACAGTTTTAAATTCCATACATTTTTTGGTAAACGCAATGGTGTAAGTCAGAGGTTCCCAAAGTGGGTGCCGCGGAGAGAGATCAGGGGTGCCGCGAGGCGCCCCTGAAGTCTCTACTAAAAATCAAAATTTTTTTTTTTTTTTTTTAATTTGTGAAGAGGATTGCAATTCACCAACCTATTTTGCCTGGCCAGATGTCTTCATGCGAAAGCAGAAGCTTGTGTGCATACATGAATACAAACATTTTATGGAATGGAAAATAACCCACGTGGCCGGACCGCGTTCTAGGCACGGAACGTGTAAACGAATAAATGTAGGTACTTGTGAATTTTAAATACGAGTTGTATTATTTTCTTACCTGATTTCTTCTTCAGCCGTACAAATATGAAATATACCTACCACAGATCTATATTATATGACTAAGGTGCCGTGAGAAAACTCAAAATTTCAAAGGGTGCCGTGACTTGAAAAAGTTTGGGAACCTCTGGTGTAAGTTTTATTTTTGGCGTACCTACAGGCGCCTAGAGCTAAGCATCCAATACAACATACTGCATACAATTATTTTTAGCTTCGCAGCACATTTTTGTTGCACAAAACAATGCAGGCCGACAATAAGTACCTACCCATGCATCTGGTCTGATTAGGAAATCTGGTCAGTGGTTAGCCATATTGTATTGTGTATCTTATTTTATTTTTCTGCTTTAACAGCCCTTTTTTAATCATTGTCTTTTTTAATTACTCGGTAGTTTTTTTTATATTTTTTTTAATTATTTGACTTTCCGCTTTTTTGTGTTCATTGCACTAGTAGATCGGTGTTAAGTTGACCCACCATGCTGTAAAAACTTGGTTGACTTTTGTTAATGCTACCCCGATTTCCTTTACTTATAGATTGGTATGCGGCTGACCACCCTTGCTGTAGAAAATGGTTCACTTTGCCAATGTCACCCCTGTTTCAGGGAAGGTCGGCAGGAGTTGCAGGGTGTATGTTCATTTGAGATTCGAGTTTTTATATTGTAGGACTACATGCGGCATGTTTAAGCGCGAACTTAAACATGTATGTTTTGTGAAAATGCATATAATGTGAATCTCTAATGTTACTTATATTTTGCAACTTAGATTAGATAAGTTTCAGGGAAAGGGGGCAGGAGTTGCAAAGTTTATGTTCATGCGAGATTTGATTTTTTTATGAGCATGTGTAAGCGCGAACTTACACGTGTCTTCCTGTGGGCGTGCATTGAGCATAAGCCTTAAATTTTAAAATATTTATGCAACTTACATAGATTATAGATTCATTTTAAGTTGGATTATAATATAGGTTCGTGATGAAAATGTTTTTCGCAGAGTCAAGTATTCAACAATTATTTTTGTAACCAGTGGTATGTGGCCGTGAATCAAAATCAACGGAAATGACTAGAATTGTTCGAGCACATGTTGATAGTTAATTTAATAGAGGGGTCTGAAACGTACATACAATTTATTTCAATATATTTTTTTGCAGGAGTATTTGATGTTAAAATGAGTGAGGCCTGGTATTTCCAAGTTAAGTAATATTTTATATTATTTAAATTTTCGGCAGTTACTTTGTGAAAGTTCATTTTAACAGATTTAAAAAGTAAAATTTCCTTGTTACAGTGAACTTCAAACCGGAAGGTCCCGAAGTGACAAGCCCCGCCCCAAAATCTTAAAAATAATTACAATGTCATTCAAAAGCTATAAAACTGACAACTTGCAATACAAATAAAATATTTTACCTTCACTAAGCTGGAAAACGACAAAAAAAAGGTTCAGTTTGCGGCAATTTTGATGTATCTTTACGTAAAAAAAAGTTCAGTTAGTGAAGACGACGCCATTTTGAAAATAGTTAATTAGCTAAATAAATAAATTTACTGGCGAAATACGGGGATTTGTATATTAACTTTGCTTGCATTTTATTTAAAACCAACTAAACTTAATTCCGAGAAAATACCAAACCGTAATGTTTAATTAATCCATCTTCTACCATTAAATGATGTCACTTGTATGTAATAATTATACCTACAATTATTTTTTTTAGACAAAAACTAATTTATCACTCAGCATCAAAAAATTTAATTGCTCAAGTGAAAATATCTGTACATACAACTGTGATAATGGAGAGATTTATGACCGTTTGCAAACCAAGCGTCTCTTCTATTAATTTCATTTAATAAAAATAATGTCTAAATCTTTTCGTAAGGCAATTAAAATAAATTAATGAGCAATCGAAGACTTGTAAGAAGAGAAAAAAAATATTGTGAGTCTCTTGTAAAAGTAATTATATCCCGAGAAATATGAGTACACGTACCCTGTATAAATAAATTCAATTAGTCATGACTGGCTTTTATATCATTACTATACACATGAGTCAAACAAGACGGGCCGCGCAGTATCGGTACGCTAAGGAAACCGGTATTAAAATATATACTCACTGCAAAGTGATTCACAAAAATTACCGACGAGAAAAAGATTATTCTAGAAATTTCGGCGGTTTACAATGTTAGGAAGGAATGCAGTTTCGTTTTGCACCAACAATTTAAGCAATTATTCCTGTTGTTTTTTTATGATTCGAGCATGTTTCCCATGAGTCATTGCATTGTAATGTTGAATTCAAAATACACAGGAAAATTCTTACAGGTTAAGTCTGGTAAGACCAGCCGATAGCTCATTTGGTAGAGTGATTGCATTACATGTCGAGAGTTTGGGTTCGAATCCCGCCGAGGTTTTAAAAAAGGTTTCCCGTTTCAGTGTTCAGTACCCTTAGTACGAGTTGCAAAACTTGAGTAATGTAAAGTTTACGGCAATTATTAAAGAGTGATTTCCCCCAAAATCTGCCGTTTTTGTTTGTTTGAACTCGATTTTCTTCATCACTGTAACTTTTTTACCAAGACCACAAAGTGTAAGAAACAAAAACGGCAGATTTTGGGAGAAATCACGCTTTAATATTTTCCGTAAACTTTACTTTTCTCAAGTTTTGCAACTCGTACTAAGGGTACAGTTCAAACCCTAAATAAGATACTGACAAGGTTTACTAAGCCTTCACAAAAAATAAGTACCAATCCCCTCGGGAGTTGGGAAACTTCAACTGAAGTGGTTGGCGTGAGGCTGGCTCACTTACCTGTAAAAATGAATACTTTCTACTCGCCACATACGACGCCTTCGGGAAAAACGCTGCAAGCAATTACACTATATGTGTAGCTTGGTAGCGTTAGTAATCTTATTGGTGAATAGGTATTTGAATGTTGTTTTGCAATATCTGTTGCCGTGATTCATCGTAACTGAAGCTTCCAAAAGTTTTCTATCAATTGGATGTTATAGGTAAGTTGTTAAGTTAATCTAATGGTTGAGTTTTTGTTTAATGAGCTACAGCTAAGGCTTCCAATATTATAAATAATTTACGTTTTCCTTTTTACCTTACTGCTGAAACCGACAAGGTCACTCTTATTGCTTCTTAGAAAACATATATATATATATTTTTTTTTAAGAAATCCTGTGCGGGAGACTCCCTAGATTCTAAAGACTCTAGGGGTCTATGACACTTGTTGTAGTGCCGCAGAGGTTTACGAGCTTGGTCGTCGCTACAAAGCGCCAATACTCAAGCAAGACCCAGTTGCTGTAAGGCTGGATGGACCTTTGGTGACCGGTCATTGGTAAAGGTGTATGAATTTTTCAACCCAGCGAAGAGCACATTCGAAATATAAATGGAATATTTTTGTGCTCCGCCGGGATCCGAATCCACAACCTTCCATTTACGAGTCCGAAGTGTTGCCACTACGGACTACGGACCGGTCCAAGGTGCCAACGACGCGCGGTGTACCTGAGCGGTTACCCATCCAAGTACTGACCACGCCCAATGTTGCTTATATAATTTTTCAAATACGTTAAGATAAATACCAAAAGGAGATCGATTACGTTCTTTTTATAATGCTTCAGGCATTTTCTTTAACCTCAGACTCAAAAATATTTGTTCAATAGTGACTTTGATATTCCCTCAATCATTGTATTAAGATAATTTGTAAGATTGCATGCATTTGCTTTTGCAGTGCATTTTTATTGTTATAAACAAAGGGTTAGTTTTTATTGGTGGCGCCAGGCTTGCATACGATCCCTAATATCCTTATACCTATTGCTTGTTGTGCCCGCGCTTACCCTCAAATTAATCCGCGACCTAAATGATGCATTTAGTGGCAAAAACATGTGATGGAATGAGGCTTTAGTAGTCCTTAAACATAGAACGTGTGGTGGATATATTGTGGAATCCGAACCATACAGCAAAATTAGTAATTCACAAAAGGGCTTCTTTGTATGGAAGCTAAATAGTCAAAGGCGGAGGTGAAGGATTAATTTTCAAAGAATTATTGATTTTTAAAAAAAATCCCACATTATTATTTTTGGTATAAACATATTCTTGACGTATATGTTGGCTGATTACCCGTACTGTAAAAAAATGGTTTACTTTGCCTATGTCACCTCTATTTCAGAGAAAGTCGGCGGTTTATTTTGATTTGAGGTTTGGATTTTAATTTGTAAGTAGACATGCAGTAAGTATGCATGCCCACAAACAGACACTTATAAGTTCAAGCTTACAAATGCTGCATTTCTATATAATCTATAATATAGATTATATAATCATTTAATATGCAACTTACATGTTAATGTATTTTTGAAACTTAGACTTAACATTATAGATTAAAGTCACGTTGTTTAATGGAGTCAACACAAATTCTATACACAAAAAAGTTGCTACGCTACACGGTAGTTTGCTAGAGCTTATTCTTTCTAGGTCAAGTAATACGTTGTTATTGTTTTCTAAAGAACTTAGCTACCTTAGAACTGGTGACGTTTGCCCCTTGAGAAATAGAACATGTCTTTCGAGTTATTTTCCGTATAAATTGTCAACTTTTAGGGGGCAAATTGGTTAGCATAACTTAGCATAATTTTTCACCGAAGTACTCGTATCTGTTTTTCTTCTAACAGAAAAAAATATTTATCAATTCGCTTTTAGGTGTTAATCCATAATATTTGGTAACGCACTGAAAAATCGTCACTTCCAAAAAGGTTCTAAGTAATCTCATCGTCTGCGGTCAAAGGCGGTGAGTCGGTTTTTCATTTGGATACCCTTTAGTGCGTAAGTTTCATAGCTCACAAGTACAACACGTCTGTGCTCGTGTGCTGGTGGATTTGGGTAATGGATCATGTCCGCGTAGCAATCCTTAAATAGATGTTTTACCAAAGATGTCCAATGAAGCGGATCATTATCACAAGGAGGGCGAAAACGTAATGAAGCGAAAGTATTTATCCCTTATTTACCGATAAATATACTCTTTATGTATGAAAGTAAAATCAAGTTTAGAAAACCCTTTCCTTACCGGAGTTTTCAATACTGGACACCGTCACTAACGCATACGTAATTGGTTACTTATAAATAAGATTTTTTAATGAAAGTTTGAGTTAGACACAAGATTAATGTTGTAAGATATGCGAATTTTCTATCCTGAAAACAATGTTCAAGGTACTCACTTGTTTTTTTGTGTCTGCAAATGTATTTATGTATTTAATTATTTATGTAAGTAATTTCTTTTCAGTGATTAAAACATAAACAGTATGATCCGTTGTTTGAAGCAAGTTTTTGATTATTAATTTCGTGAAATGTGTTCTCTTATAAGTCTGGTCGATTACTCACTTGCGTACAACGCAAGAGAGCTAAGGTTCGATCCCCAACAACGATATTAGAAATAATTTCTCGTTTTGGTGTATACATCAAACCTAAAATCAAAATAGCGGCAAAGTTCACTCAGCCTTTACAAGAAATGAAAACCTGCAGCCTCGAGAGCAGGAAAACCTTCACTTCTATTCACCAGACGTGACCCCTTCGGGAATAATGCTCTAAGAAGCTTCTCTATATGTTTAGCTTACTTGCGTTTGGTGTTAATATATTTTTTCGAACGTATGGGTTTGTACGTAAGCCTAACTTCGCTGGTTGGTGTGTCGAACACTCTGGTATGGTGTGGAACAATGTTCTAGTACCATCTAATAGCAAGTATCTACCATGTTCTAGAACATGCCAGAATCGTCTCTTTTGTACCTAAAAATACGAGCAAAGATTCTGTGGGACAGACAGAGCCACTTAGATCATTGTAACGTGAACACTTGTAAGCAGAGCGTGGAGAGTGTACAGTATGTTGTAAAGGATGTTGTGAAAAGTAAATATTGGGAAATAAATTTAAATCGCAATTTTATTAATAGAACCTCAAGTGAAATCATAACAATATCAACCGATTGGGGTCCTATCCTCAGATTGATCTATAATCTATAATCTAAGTTGCAAGGATACCTATATTCATTTAAAGCTCTCAGATGTAATGCCCACAAACAAACACGTGTAGTTCGTTTGTACTTACAAATAAAATTTGTACTTACAAATAAAATCCAAACCTCAAATGAACATAAGCCCTACAACTTTTACCGATCTTCTCTGACACAGGGGTGACATTGGCAAAGTGAACCATTTTTTAAGTCAAGGAATACGAATAATAAATAGCATTTAAGTATAAAAAATTGAGTTAAAAAATATTTCGCCTTTTATCCCGAGACGCCTTAGGTAGTCTATTGATCGGCATTAGGTAGCATCAAATAAAAGCTAATAGTTCTCAGATGAATGAAATTATGAATTCATAACTCATCCCCATGCAAATTACATCTCCGGCTGCCGCTCATGGCGCACACAAAATAATATTGTTTAACCCTTCCTTGTAATCATAGGCCGGGCCATCCTGGACCCCGGCTGCCTGCGGGCACGGTTGAAGAAGATACATAATTTCATATCACTACTGGTGAAATTCGGTCCCAGCATTGTTTATTAATGGAAATCAGGGTTTGGTTTATTCAATAAAGGTTGCATCGATAATGGCTGAAAATAAAATTGACCTCTCAGATGAGATTTTTGGTTAGGTCTTGATTTTCCATATAGACTGATATTTTTGTGTTATTCGCAGGTCTTGAATTATTCTGTTTTGGAGGTTCCCCATTTTTTTTTAATTGAACATATCGTCACAAATTACTTATTTGTTAATTAAAATACCTTTCTTGTTATGTAATCCTTTTTTTTGTAAATAGTTTTTTTTCTACGAACATTACCTACTCTGATTCACAAAATTTCCGCAGGAGTTTAAGGATTAGACAAAACTAAATCCAAAATCCAAATTTGTCAACGACGTTAGCCATGTTGAAAGCACCGGTTCCCATAGATCACCGAAGTTAAGCAACATTGGGCGTGGTCAGTACTTGGATGGGTGTGCGCTCAGGTACACCGCGTGTCGTTGGCATCTCGGACCGGTCCGTAGTCCGTTGTGGCAACACTTCGGACTCGTAAATATTTGGAAGGTTGTGGATTCGGATCCCGGCGGAGCACACAAAAATACCATTAATATTTCGAATGTGCTCTTCGCTGGGTTGAAGAATTCATAAGCCTTTACCAATGACCGGTCACCAAGGGTCCATCCAGCCTTACAGCAACTGGGTCTTGCTTGAGTATTGGCGCTTTGTAGCGACGACCAAGCTCGTACACCTCTGCGGCACTACAACAAGTGTCATAGACCCCTAGAGTCTTCAGAATCTAGGGAGTCTCCCGCACAGGATTTTCTTAAAAAAAAAAAAAAAAAAAAAAAAAAAAAAAAAAAAAAAAAAAAAAAAAAAAAAAAAAAAAAAAAAAAAAAAAAAAAAAAAAAAAATCCTTAAATCAATACGTAAAGTCCTGCAACTTTTGTCGCCTTTTCATGGGGTAACATTTGCACAAGTGTTAAAAAATACGGTATATCTGGTCGGTCTCATACCAACCTATCAGTAAAGGAACATGAATAAGACGCTTTTTAAAATTTAGAGTCTCCTGCGCTTCCTCAAAAATAGAAAATCGAATGCATGCCCACAAGCAGACATGTGTATGTTCGCGCTTATAGATGCTGCATTTTTAATTACAAAAACTTTATAAAAAAATATATAGAGGTTTTCATGAGAATTTACATATGAGTACGCGTTTATGATATATACAGGTTGTAAATCTTAATAAGTATTGTTATGTAAATATAAATATTGAAATAAGTATGGGTAGTTACAGTTATAAGAATCCTCAAAAGTATTGGTAGGTAAGATCGATAATTATGTATAAGTAGGGACTGGAAAATTTCGCGATCGCGATAAAACGAATTTATTCGCGAATTTTGATGTTTTTACGCGAATAACGCGAAATTTCAGGTTTTACGCAAATATCACGAATTTTCGTACTTTTGGTAGAAATTATGCGAAAAAGTTGACATGTGTCGCTTTTGCAACGCAACGATTTTGTGGGAAAGAAAAAAATCCTGCGAAAACCCTTTGCAAGTTGCAAATCACAGGAAAATTGGTCTCTTTCAACGTTTTTAAACACGAACGCTAGACGTGGGGTTCGATCCCCACCTGGGTCATTTGACCATAAATTTGATCCTGGTTCAACAGATGTAATTGGATAATTAATAATGAATAATTAATTAAAATAAACAATAATGAATTATTAATTAATGATATTAATACCTGTATCTGGCCAGGCAGAGTAGGTTGGTGAATTGCATTCCTATTCACAAATCTATTTTATTAACAAAAATAATGATAAGCAGAACTGTCCTGGTTCATCCAAGCAGACTTGAATCGTGACATCAATGAAGGAAAATACTTCAAGGAGTGAAGCTGTTGCTGGATTAGCCAAGAGCACAACTTGAGGCTTTCATAAAAGCCAACATCCCTTGAAAAATGAGATAACCCTCATCTAGAGACTAAATGCACAAAAATTAAATATTTTAAAAGGATATTTGCAGGGTATTCGGAGTGTCATTGAAATATTAATACTTTTTTCAATCAATGGTTTTTTGTAAAAAAAAAAGGATTATTTAAAAAAAAAAAAAAAAAAAATTTAAGATACTAAAATTAAAAAACATCGTTTTGTACCACTTGAGTATTTTTTATTGCAAAAACGTTTTCGGTGGGTACTTCCACCATCTTCGGTTGCAGATACTCGTATTGATTCAGATGTTGTTTATTCATTGTTTTTGAAGGTACATATTGTTGTTTACATAATAAATTGTAAATATTAGTAATATACTTTGTTTTGCAATTATATAAACCTTTATTTTGATCTAATCCACCCTAAAAATTACACCGAATCTCCCCGTTTATCATGAAAAATAACGCGAATTTCCCTGTTTTTGATCAAAAATAACGCGAATTTCACAAAAAAATAACGCGAATTTCCTAAAAAATAACACCACTATTTTCCAGTCCCTATGTATAAGTGTAGAATTCTCTAGGCTAAGTAGGTATTTGTTATAATTATAGGAATACTGTATTGCATTGGTAGGTAGGATTTTGGTTGTGTCTAGGTAGTACGTGAAACATCGAGAAGTAATAATTACTCTGGAACCGTCTGGCGACTTTAGTTCTGGATCATACTGCTCTGAAGAGTATAAAGGTGCGAATGGCCTGCAGAGCGGGCCAGTATCATAGAGACTTACAAACACATCGAAGTCATCTGATCAGTGAACCAAAACCAAGTGGAATAATCGAGAAAGTAGTGTGAAAATAAATTTTGTAACTGTGTAAAATAAATAACTATTGAAGAAGACCTGTGTATTTTTTTAATTTGAAGACAATTGAACCCTAATTTCGTAACAATTGGCGTCAGGTGCGGAATTGTCAAGAAAAATTAAGATCTTCTGTCTAAAAATAAATAAAATAAATTAAATAGTGTTAAAATGAACTTTATTCAAATTGAACTTTGTGTGAACTGACTTTTGTGAAAACAAGTGTTTAAATAAATTTTTGTTAAAAGAAAAGACGCAAAAGCAAGTTGTTTATAAATTCTGGAACATCATATGGAACATAATTCTGGACATAATTCTGGACATAACATAATGACTATTTTACCGCATTGAGAAAGTCATCAAATTGGACCATAGTTTTTTTATTATTGTGTGTGATTAAAAAAATAAAATAAATAAATAAAAATCTTGAAAAATATTACAAAAGAACGTTCCAGATTCATCGAGAAAAAGTTTTTGAATAACTGCCCTTCGTTTACAAGTGTGTGAATGTACATTAAATACCTACCTGTGTGTTTGAAAGACTTGAGACGAAATAAATAATTATGTACTATCAGACCGATAGGCCGAATGGCCACCGATCACAGGGTCTCTGATATTCAATCTGGCTTTATGCCAGGACGAGGTTGTGTGGACCAAATCTTTACTCTCAGACAGATTGTTGAAAAACATCTGGCTGTGGGGAGGGTGGTCTACGCAGCATTCGTAGATCTTGAGAGGGCCTTTGACTCGGTGGACAGATGTATGCTGTGGAATGTTCTCAGGAAGTACGGTGTGAATGATAATCTTCTGAATGTGATACGTGCCATCTATGAAAATAGTTCGGCATGTGTAAGAGTGGATGGGAGATATAGTGACTGGTTTGATGTATATAAGGGAGTGAGGCAAGGCTGCGTGATGAGTCCATGGTTGTTTAATATAATCATGGACAGTTGCATAAAAGAAGCTGGAATATCAGAGAGCGGAGTGAAAGTGGGTGAAACAAGAGTTGGAGTACTTCTTTATGCTGATGATGCTATAGTTTTAGCTGACTCGGCGGAGGAACTCCAAACGATGTTAACCAAACTAAATGATGCATTTTGTAAGAATAGCTTGAAAGTAAATGCGAATAAGACAAAAGTATTAGTTTTTGACAGGAATGAAGTATGTGAGGAACTTACAATTTATTTGAATGGAATAAAAGTTGAAGTAGTGAATGAGTTTGACTATTTAGGAAGTAAGTTTGAGGCGAATGGTAAGATGACGAAAGAATTAGAGAAGCGTGCCAGCAAAGGAAGATGCGTGATAGGAGCGTTTGGTAGAATAGCGAAGAATAAAAGGATACCAAAGAAAATGAAAATGGCGGTACACAATTGTATTTTGTTGCCGACCCTGATGTATGGAAGCGAGTCATGGACGTTGAATGAAAGAGAAGTAAATAAGGTATGCACCGTAGAAATGGCCCATCTGAGAAGTATGACAGGAAAAACACTGAAAGATAGAGTGAGAAACGAATGGGTTCTAAATGAATGCGGAGTAAAAGAAAGCGTGAAAGTGAAAGTTCAAAGAAGTGTGATGCGATGGTTTGGACATATTGAAAGGATGAATGAAGACCGACTGACAAAAAGAGTGTATAAAGGGAATGTAACAGGTAAGCGTGGAAGGGGAAGACCTAGGAAACAATGGATTGATCAGATAAATGAGATTGCGAATGAATGGAATCTACAGAGTGGAAACAAGAGAAGAGCATGCATGAAAAGAGTGATGAAATTAGATGAGATGAAAGAAGTATGCAAGGACAGAGTCAAGTGGAGGCACTTGTGTGGAGGTACTGGCCACCCCTAGAGGAAAGGCGGCAGGATACAAGACAAGACAAGACATTATTATGTAAAAAAAATATTGGTGAATTAAAAATAAATATTAAAAGACAGTACCTACTCACAGTGTAATCAGATAAATTATTATTTTGCTAAAGTACGTATTCAAAACAGCTCTATATATAAAACTTGTATTAAATAAATTTGAAAATATTTTTGTTTTGACGTAAATTTTGAAAAAAAATGGCAACGAAAGTGAACGTCAAGGACCTCAAAGTCACTGAGCTTAAAAATGAGCTTCTGGAGAGGGACCTGGAGACCTCAGGAGGAAAGGCAGCCTTACAAGCACGCCTCATAGAGGCCTTGGAACGGTCAGGTGAAGACCCGGCATACTTTGTCATGGCATCTGGAGGAGACCGCGCCCTCGAGGAGCTGAACATCAGCATCACAAAATCCATGAAGGAGGAGCTCACGGGAAACTTCACTGCCATGGAGGAGAAGATGGCTGATAATTCCAAGACCCTGAGGGAAGACCTGAAGGCGGAGATGGCTGACAACGCCAGGACCCTGAAGGCGGAGATAGCGGATAGTCTCACAACCCTGAAAGGAGAAATAGAGGAGAAGATGACAACCAACCTCTCGGCCCTGAAGGGGGAAATGGAGACTCGGATGTCAAACCTGGAAGACCGTCTGCGTGCCGAGCTGGCTGACAAGTGCCAGATGGAGTCCACCAGAATCTCCCCCAAAGGCGGCCTTCACGACGAGACCGACCAGGGATGCTCAACTCCAACCAGGATCACAAGAGGGGATGATGACCCTTCCCTAGCCAAGCACAACCTCCCAACCTTCGACGGGAAGACGTCGTGGGAGGAATACTTGACCCTCTTTGAAACGGCTGCCATGATGGGAGCCTGGAGCCAGCAGAAGAAGGCTTCGGTTCTCAGCCTGTCGCTCCGAGGAGACGCTCTCAGGGTTCTGCAGGCCATACCCCTGGACAACCGTGGTGACTTTGGGCAGCTGAAGCAGCGCTTGGATATGCGCTATGGCCACAAGTGCCTGGAGCAGCTGTACAAGTCACAGCTGAACACAAGGGTGCAGAAGCCCAACGAGAGCCTCCAGGAGTTTGAGATGGACATCGTCCACCTAGTACGAGACGCTTACCCGACATTCCCTGATGACATCTGCGAGAGCTTGGCAGTGGACAAGTTCCTGAACGGATTGAGAGGATGGGAGACGCAGCAAGCAGTGAAGCTGGCTCTTCCGAAGACGTTGAACGAGGCGCTAAGCCGAGCTCTCGAATTTGAGGCTGTCAAACAGTCCATCAGGGGCCACGCCAGGGTTTGTGCAATCAAGGCAGAGGAGGTCAAACTACCTACAACCGAGGAAATAATAGAAAAAGTGCTGCAGCAACTTGAGCCAACGAGACAGAAGGCGCACTGCTGGACGTGTGGCCAGCAAGGACACCTGAGCGCGAGGTGCCCAAAGTCTCAAGGACCGGAGAAATTGGAAGACGACCTCAAGGATGTAGAGACCACCATGGAGATGAACAAACGGCTGAGGAAACAGCTCCAGGATGCCGAGAGAAAGGTCAAAGTCATGGAGACGGAGAACAGGCAGCTGACGAAGAACTTGGCCAGCAGTGAAAGGGTCCGGCGAACAGCGGAGGCCGAGAGGGACGAGTTGCACGAGACTGTGCTGAGCCTGGAGAGACAGAACAAGGGGCTTAAGACTAAGCTCCAGCAGCTGGAAGCTGGGCAGGGGCCCAGGACGAAGGACACCATCGCCAACCTGGAGTCCAAGATCAGCAACACCAAGGAGGCGGGAGCTCGAATGAAGGATAACCACCGGCCAACTCAAAGAGCAAAGTGGTCAAACAATGACCAGCCCGCCCAGAGAGTACAAAAATGCGTCGCATCCAAAGAAGCGCCCCTGTTTGAGACGTTCTGGAGCAAGGTGCAAGAGGGACAGAAGATTCGCCATGGAGTGACCACAGAAGTCCACAAGGACTTATTTGAGGTCACTGGGGACCACACACTGGCATGCAGTGTACCGGAAGATCTAGATATGTCTAGAGGAATTGCACGGGTCTTCCGATACAAATTCGGAGAACCGCAACCCTCGAGCAGCCCGCAAGGAAGAGCTCTGAGACTACCGAAGGGGCGTCAACAAGCATACTGCCTGGTTGTCCCGGATTCCAGCAACCTGGAAGAGGACTACAAGGCATTGTGGGACGGCCTTGTTGAGCTGCGGGACTACATGTTGGAGGATCAGCAGGCGCGTCTGGCAATACCGAAGATGGGTGGCGGCCGCGCTAATCGAGACTGGCGGATAATCCGGAGTATGATTGAAGCAGTGTTCTCGGGAGTCGGCATCAGCGTCATGGTGTGCTGCGAGCAAGCGCAGCCGAGAGCCAGTGGGGAGAAATCCGTGGACTGCCACTTCTTCCTGACCACAGGGTGTCGACGTGGATCAGCATGCCCCTACCTACACAGAGTCAAGACTGTTCCGGGACGAAACAGTCTAGGTGGGGGGTAGTGTTATGTAAATATAAATATTGAAATAAGTATGGGTAGTTATAGTTATAAGAATCCTCAAAAGTATTGGTAGGTAAGATCGATAATTATGTATAAGTGTAGAATTCTCTAGGCTAAGTAGGTATTTGTTATAATTATAGGAATACTGTATTGCATTGGTAGGTAGGATTTTGGTTGTGTCTAGGTAGTACGTGAAACATCGAGAAGTAATAATTACTCTGGAACCGTCTGGCGACTTTAGTTCTGGATCATACTGCTCTGAAGAGTATAAAGGTGCGAATGGCCTGCAGAGCGGGCCAGTATCATAGAGACTTACAAACACATCGAAGTCATCTGATCAGTGAACCAAAACCAAGTGGAATAATCGAGAAAGTAGTGTGAAAATAAATTTTGTAACTGTGTAAAATAAATAACTATTGAAGAAGACCTGTGTATTTTTTTAATTTGAAGACAATTGAACCCTAATTTCGTAACAGTATGTTAGTTTTGTGAATATTTGCATAATTGTAAATAATCTCATTTATAGGTATGTATGTGTGTGGAATCTTACAAGTCAGCTAACAATTTAAGCAAAATCTAAACCAGTTATTCTATAAATTATTTCATTACATCATGGCGTCTTCCATGTGGCAGAAATACCTGATCTTTATGTAATCTTGATCTCTTAAAAATCAGCACATTATCTCAACGGTCATAGTTAATACGATTTATTCAGACTTTAAATTGAAAATGTTCACTTTGCCAATGCCACCTCTGTTTCAAGATAGGTCAGCAAGAGTTGCAGACGCTATGTTCATTTGAGATTGGGTTTTTATGTTGTAAGTTCACATGCCCCATGTGCGAAATTACACGTACGAGTATCTGCTTGTGAAAATGCATGTAATATGAATTTTTCATGTAATATAGCTTTGCAACTTAGATTATATAGGCTTACATTTTGGTAATAAAAGTATTTTTACCCCGAAAGGGTTGACTTTTTCAGAATTATTATGCGACATCGCACATATAGTGCAATTTCTTGGTGGATTACCATCATGCAGGAAGAGGATCTTATTTGTTTTCTTAGGTAAAGAGACCAGTCACTACGATTATTTAAATTAAATTGGATTTTGTTCTCTTCCCGAAGAGGCAGGTTCTCATTTATTGTAAAAGCTAAGTAAGCCTAATTGATATAACTCTGAAATGGGAAAAGATTTTTTACATTCGTGTGTTGGGGATCGAACCCTAGTCATCTCTGCCAGCTTTGAATGCAAGATTTCTACCAACTTTGCTTGCGACCGGACAACCAATAGTTGAAAAAATAATTTAAAAACGAACACGTGTATAAACAACATACAAAATTTAAAAAATACCTGTTTATAATATTTGGATACATTACAATTTACAATACTCGACCAACAATACTATACATAATTTACTGTAAGTTCTTAAAGTAATTTGGATTATTTACGACGTTATCGAGTAGAATACAATAAAAAAACTCAAATGTGCTTAGACCTTAGTTAAAAAATATAATTGAACAAAACACAGCCTTCGATATGACATATTTATTGCAGTCTCGAAATGTTGCTTGACTTGTAGACTGTATAGAGTACAAGCCAACTCACGTAGGTCACTCGTAAGTCGAATCCATATGAAGCCGTTTGTAATTTTTTTTATACTTCATATACATTTACAAGTTTTTTTTCATTGTTAATTTACAGATCCTTGACTTATAGGTGGTGTGTATGAAGCCGACCACCCATATTGTAAAAAAACTGTTTCACTTTGCCAATGTCACCCCTGTTTCAGTGTTTTTTTGAGCAGTCCGTAGTCTAGTGGTTAATATTTCTGACTCGTAAATGGAAGGTTTTCGGTCCGAAAAAATATACCATTTATATTTTCAAATATGCTCTTCGCTGGGTGAAAACTTCATCAAATATACGTTTATTTATTCCAAAAGAATTTAATATACTTAAACAATATACCATTTATATTTTCAAATATGCTCTTCGCTGGGTGAAAACTTCATCAAATATACGTTTATTTATTCCAAAAAAATTTAATATACTTAAACAATATACCATTATCTTAATAAAAAAAAACAAAATTACACATTGTTTTAAACCAATACATTTATTAAAGACCGGCTACTAAAGGTCCATCCAGCCTTACAGCAACTGGGTCTTGCTTGAGAATTGGCACTTTCTACAGTGACGACTAAGCTTGCAGAGGGCTCTTGAGGTGTGGTACACACAAAAACAGTGCTCAAAAAATAAATCATCCTAATAATATTGTTATTTCAGGGAAGGTCGGTAAGAGTTGCAGGGCTTTTGTTCATTTGAGATTGGGTTTTATGTTGTAAGTCCACATGCGTCATGTGAAAGCGTAAACTTATACGTGTGTGTGTATGGTAATGCATTTTATATGAATCTTTAATGTAATTTATCATTGCAACTTAGATTATAGATTTGATAGACAATACAAAAATATGTTAAGCAATGGCGATACTTACCTATACCCCAAGTCTTCTAAAAAATGTATAGAAACTAGAATAGCGGCTCTATTGTGAGTTTTAGTGTTGATATTTTTTTGGTTAGTTTGAGTTTAAACGTAAAGCTGTATGCTAGTGGTACTGATCGTTAATCTAGCTGTATGAATTTTTTCAATAAATTATTAATTAATAACGGTAAAAAAAAAGTACAAAATTATATTTACGCTTAAAATTAATGTTGAATTGCTTGTTAGGATAGAAAAGTAAATGTAAACTAACGAGACCTACAGTACCCTTAGTACGAGTTGCAAAACTTGAGAAAAGTAAAGTTTACGGAAAGTTTTAAAGAGTGATTTTCCCCGAAATCTGCCGTTTTTGTTTGTTTGAACTTAATTTTCTTCATCACTGTAACTCTTTTGCTAAGACCATAAAGTGTAAGAAACCAAAACGGCAGATTTTTGGGGAAATCACTCTTTAATATTTTCCGTAAATTTTACTTTTCTCAAGTTTTGCAACTCGTACTAAGGGTACAGATATTAATAGACAACAATTATCTGATTTTAGGTGTGCATTGCTGTAATTCGATATAAAAGAAAATATTGCGATCCCTGGAGGGTTGTTTTACGGAAACTGTTACAGTGGTTTATCGTAGCTGGGATTTTTGGACGTTTCGCTCATTTCTTTGATGAGTTTCTCCTGCGAACTCTCTACTGATAAACCACGGCAACAGTTTCCGGAAAAACTACAGTATTATGAAAGTATCAATTCACAAATGATATAAAATATCGAAAGTTCCGTAGCAAAAGCTCTTCGTAAAACATGTCAATTGACCAATTGTTTGGTATCAGGCTGACCACCAATACTGTAAAAAAGGTAATTTTTCCGATGTCTCCCCAGATGCATGAAAAGGCAGCACTTAAGTTTTTTTGTGTGCACGTTTGCAACATGACAG
This sequence comes from Agapetus fuscipes, assembly GCA_951799405.1. NCBI lineage: Eukaryota > Metazoa > Arthropoda > Insecta > Trichoptera > Glossosomatidae > Agapetus > Agapetus fuscipes. Next base: position 6,082,569 of record OX637338.1, read on the forward strand.
AGAGCAAACTTACACATGTTTCTGCATTTCCTTACTTTTTTCATTACTAAGTGTAATAATAAAAAAAAAAATAAAAAATGGCCCAGTATTTTCAAGGTTATCATAGCGACTCTGTACTGAACGATATTATATATGCACTTATGTCAATCGTGTGGGTAGTTTTTTTTATCAGTTTAAAGTCACAAAGCTAAAAGTTTACAATACCTAGGCTTTACATGTGAATACTGTAACTGAAACTCTGTCACCATTCCGCTAGGGGTGGCCAGAGCCTCTGCAGAGTTGCCTCCATTTTTTCCTATCCTGACATACCTCTTTCAATTCCTTCATATCCATCACCTTTTTCATGCATTTTCTTCCTTGACGCTCACTTTGTATACCCCATTCTTTCACAATCTCCTAAATCTGATCACTCTATACTTTTCTCGGTCGTCCCTTCCCTCTTTTTCCTTTCACACTTGCTTTGTATACATACTTTGTCAGTCTATCATCATTCATTCTTTCCACATGCCCAAACCATCTCATCACATTCTTTTGTACTTTATTTGCTCTAATAAAATAATACAGCTAAAATATTGTAACATTTTCAATAGCCAAATGAATAGTTTGCCAATAATTTTCAGGCCAAATTTAATTTATTTACAATAGGTGTGTAATGCTGCCTTGTTAATACATAAGCCCATATGAAAACAATGATTAACCTTTTGGTATTAGCCATGATCGTTAGGCGTGAAAAAGTGAAGTAATAAACCTGCAATGGAGAGTCATTAATAATTCCTGGACATTCAGTGGAAAGTCCGGCTCGCTTCCCCTATTCCCAACCCCTATGCTGTACCCATCCATACTAACAGACCTCTAAATGTGTTTAAACGATGAAACTCACCGATAGCGTAAACCAAAAGTGTATGGAAACTAAAAATTTAATGATGACTTTCTGTATGTTCTTTGGTATAACTCATTGGTATAACTCGATGGTTTAGTTTAAACGAGAAGTTTTATACTTGGAGAGCATAAATTTTGTACTTGTGGTAGGCATTTAGAGCACGTTCACAGAGCACGAGCACGGGTTATTTTTCTCTATAATTTAGTATTTACCTAATTATTTCTTCGCACATACAATAAACTTGAATGAGTTGATATTTATAATATTTCATTGATAGATTGCAAGTTTTATGTTCATGTGAGGTTTTGCTTATTTGTATGCACACATGCAAAATGTGTAGGCGCGAACCTACATGTGCCTGTCTGTGGGCATGCATTTAATATGAGCCTTCAATGCTAACATATCTTTGCAGCTTAGATTATAGATTATATGTAGATAGATAGATATGGAGGTATGAGAAAATGTATATGCACTATAAATTTTTTGTTAAAATTTTGAAAAACATGTTACATGTTTATACTTTCACTGTCATACTAATAAAAGCAAAAAAAAGGATTTAGAATAAAATTTCTTTATTAAAAATGCTTTCTATTTCAGCTCGGAAAATTGCTTATTGGCACTTACTTCACAACAAATTTACATTTAGATCTTACAAATCACAACATTTCACTAAACACTAACTCGTTCTTACATATAACGGCAATATTAACCACTAGCCAATAACTACTTAATACTTTTCACTTACCACTAACTATTTAATACTTACCACTAACCATTAACTACTTAGAAATTAACCCGTTCTACTCAGTACTAACCAATTACTACTAATCACTAATTATATTATATATATATTTTATATATTTGGATGACTTATTCTTCTTTTGGGCGCCGTTTAGTGGCTCCAGCCACCCCAAGGGCGCCCACCGCTCACTCTCTTCTTGTGAAGATGGTGGTCTTCAGCTCCTTCCTGAAGCGCTCCTCTCTGGTTTCCGTCCTCAGCTTCAAAGGCAGCCGGTTCCAGCACAACGGTCCCGCCGAACTGAACGCCCTATCCCCAAAGCCCGTTCTGCTCCGTCGAGATGGCATTTTCAGCTTGTTGATAGCATCACTCTGCGCCGAGCGAAGAGTGCACCGCTTATCAAAAATCTCGTCAAGCTTACATAATTCGGCTAAGTAAGAAGGGGCCGTTCCTCTGAGTGCTTTAAATACCAACAGGCACATTTTATATTCCACTCTCTCCGGGACACGCAGCCAGTGAAGATTCTGCAATAGAGGAGTGACATGGTCAGTTCTACTGCCTCCCAAAATCACTTTTGCTGCGGTGTTAAAAACGGACTGCAATCTTGTTAGTTGCACCTTAGGAAGCCCAAGCATCAGGCTGTTGCAGTAGTCTAACCTTGAGACCACCACCAACCCAATATTGGTTCAATTTACGGTGAATATATTTTAAACTACCAAATTGTAATAATTTAAAAGAAAAAACTCATAGATAAAACATAAGGCAACAAAAAAATTACAATAAATAGAAAATTATGTGAGTTTTGGGTACTCAAAAAATAATGATAAAAAATGTATGAAAACTGAAAAAAAACTCATCTTACTGAAATGATGCATTTTATCATTATTGATATTGTGTGTCTTGGCAATTTTAACATTTAGGTATCTCAGTAATCCTTGACTGATAGGTTGGTATGCGGCTGACCACCCATACTGTAAAAAATGGTTCACTTTGCCAATGTCACCCCTGCTTCAGGGAAGGTCGACAAGAGTTGCAGGGCTGATGTTCATTTGAGATTGGGTTTTTTATATTGTAGGTCCACATGCGGCATGTGTAAGCGCGAAATTATGCATGTCTGCTTGTGGGAATGCATTTGATATGAATCTCAAATGATGCATATCTTTGCAGCTTAGATTTAGATTTATTTAGATTTAGACTAACTACTTAAAACTTACTACCACGTAAAGTACTTATTACTAACCACTTTATCACTCACCTGTGTGCAGCACCTCCATGACACCAGCCACTATGTTTCGGAATGTAAATTAACCAAACACGAACCGTACTGAACGATAATAGTGAAACCTGAAAAACACGGCGTGTTGTTTTGCACGAATACCGATAAAATATTACTTTGCAATGGAGCGCCCGAATCGGCTTGTACGCAATAAATCCCTTGTCATAACAAACCGGTCAGAGATAACTCGTCCACAGACAGCTAGCCATGGACAAATCGGTGAAACGACATTTCACCTCTCGACTTTTCGTTCAACGATATTGCGGTCACAAGCAACTAGGCCACAGATACATCAGTCACGGATAGTTTGGTAACACTGCAGTTCGTCCACATGACTTTTCTGTCACATACAATATGGACCTACCGACAGCTCCATAACAGAAAACTTCCTATCCAAAAAAAAAACATAGGTAATGATTGCAGTTGTAATTAATTGTAGTTTTCTATGATGGAGCTGTCTATGGACCATATCACCACCATAAAGGTTGTACTGAATGAGTGCTCGTTCACTGATTTGAGTAATCGTGGATAAAACATTTAATTGTGCGTAACTTCTCACATAAAGTCGACTTATTTTATTATAAGGAAATACTCATGATAAACTTGTAAATTGCAGGATTTTAACACTTTTGTAGTGTTGACATAACAATCACTTTTTTCGGACTATGTAGCCGTGTCTGATTTCCCACGAAAACAACAACAATACTAATTCAAAGGCTAGCGTTGCTTCCAGAACACCAGATCCTGTAAGAAGATCACAGCGACTGCCAACCGCTGATAATGCCCATCGGAGCAATGGGCGAAACTGTCCGGAATGAATCAACCAGACCACGGCTACATAGCCCGAAAAAAGTGATTGTTATGTCAACAAGTGCCGGCCGTGAAAGCTTCAATGTACAATTAACTTTTGTAGTGTTTTCTCTCGCAGAAAATAAACAAAAAGTGCATATATCTTACAATCTCATTTTAGCTGCATATGTCACCTATTCAGTTTTATGTTTAAGGTATCGATATGTTGTATGTGACCGAAAAATTGCGTGGATGAACTGTCGTTTGACCGAATTGTCCGTGACCGATGTGTGTGTGAACGGGTTATCTGTAACCGAGTTGTCTATGATTGAAATTTCGTTGACCAAAAAGTCGCGTGGACTAACTGTCGTGTGACCGATTTGTCCATGGTCGATCTGCCTGTGGGCGTGTTGTCTGTGAACCAATAAATTCACGTGACTGAATCTTCTTGTTTTTGTTTCACATAGTAGTGTTGAAATGCCAACAATTTCTTTATGTGGAAAAAATGTATGAAACGGGTATTATGAATTATTTTGCGTTGATTAATATTAACGAGGATGTTTGTTTTTTGGACGACAAGACGAGTCATTTCCACGCTCAGATTAACAATTAACATAATTTTAATAGTTATTAATCGTTTTGACTCTTTTTTTTTAATCAGAAAGAAAAGTCAGTACACCTAATTGTTTTTTTTTGTCAAAACTATCTGGCCATTTCAGATTTTGGAAGTGAAGTAAAGTATTGTTATGTAAATATTAGAATAAGTATAGGTATTTGCTATAACTTTGCAATAAGAATCCTCATAAGTATGTGTGGGTAGGAATAATTGAATAAAATACTTGAAGCATCTAGAAATAATGATTACTACGTACCTACTTGAATCTGGAACTGTCTAGCGAATATAGTTCTAGATAGTACTGTTTTGAAGAGTATAAAAAGGGTGCAAGTCGCTTGCAGAGTCAGTCTCCTGCCAGCTTTACAAATACATTGAACCAACTTGACCAGTGAACAGAAACCAAGTGTAATGGAATAATCGAGACTATCTTTGTGAAAATAAATTATTAAAAGTGTAAAATAAACAACTGTAAAAGAAGACCAGTGTTTTTAATTAAAAGACTTTTGGAATCCTAAAAACGTAACAGTATGTTGAAAAAATACAGCTACTTTATATTCAATTCAGCGTTGTGCGGATTTTTGACTTTAGAAAGAAATAAGTCTACGATTGGATTCATTTCTCGAATATAATTTTGACACTTGAAGTACTGATAAAAAACGCTACTTAATAATGTAACATATAATGTAACTTCTTGCATATGACGAGTTGAACCTATTTATTTTTACAGGTAAGGGGCTGGCCTTACACCAACAAATTCAGTTGATGTGGGGGTTTCCCAGTTCCCAAGGGATTTGGTGCTCATTTCTTGTGAAGGCTTAGTAAACCTTGCCGGTATTTTTTTGCGTTTCAAATAAAAATCGAAACGGTAAATCACTTCTGACACCCTCGGTGGAATTTGAACCCGGGCTCTCGGCATGGAATGCAAGTACTCTACCAACTAAGTTATCAACCGGACCAGACAGAGACTGAAATCTTTTATTTTTAGATTTTTATGTTGGTGAGTATAGACCACAATATAATGTACCTTTTATTCACATTGAATAGTTGGGTCTAGTACACTAGTTTTGCTTGTACTAGAATCTTTATTGCATATACTTAATATGTTCCTACATATAACGCAACTAAAACGCAACTAAGCTACACATATAGCGTAACTTCTTGCCGCGTTATTCCCGAAGGGGTCGCATGTGGCGAGTTAAACCTATTTATTTTTACAGGTAAGGGGGCCGGCCTTACGCCAACCACTTCAGTTGAAGTGGGGGTTTCCCAGCTCCCGAGGGGGCTGGTACTCATTTCTTGTGAAGGCTGAATAAACCTTGCCGGTATTTTTTGGGGTTTGAAATAAACACCGAAACGGGAAATCATTTCTGACACCCTCGGTGGGATTCGAACCCGAGCTCACGGCATGGAATGCAAGCACTCTACCAACTCAGCTATTAACCGGACCAGATAGAGGCTGATATTTTTTATTTTTAGATTTTTATGTTTGTGAGTATAGAGAACAATATAATGTATTTCTATTCAAGCGATCTTCACCTTTTATTCATATTGAATGGTTGGGTCTTGTACACTAGTTTCGCTTGTACTAGAATCTTCCATACATATACATACTTAATAATGTACCTATGTGTGTGGAATATCTAGCAAATAATCAATTTATTCAAAATTCTAATTTTACTCTTATAAGGTGTTTTCAGACACAGCAAAGTAATGGATCATCCGCAGCCTAGAGTGAATTTTCCTCACAATAAATAAATGATCCATGGATTAGCTATTGATGATTTTTTTGTGAATAACAATGCACAAGTCTTAGAAGAAGTGTGTACGTGCAATCTTCAAACCCATTGATTAAATGAAAAAAAATCGCATGCAAATTACGATATTATCTATTAAAATCGTTTATTAACCAAAAAAATGCACCTACTCATTAAACACATCGGCAACTTGCTTAGGCTAAAAATTATCTATGCCTTGGAATCTTAGTATAGTACCTACTCAGGCGCGGATTAAGGGCGGTTCGAGCAGTGCGACCGAACCAGAAGCAGAAAAATGCATTTTCTTCCCCAGAGACCAATATTTAATGAAAATGTCTATGAAATGTAGAATCATCATGACTCTTATAGGGCCTGTTGCATCAACCTACAATCAATATTTGATACACACTTCAAATTTTATTGCTTAATATAGTAAGGACCTCGGTTAAATATTTCTCGAAAGTGGATAATAATATGATGTATTTTGAACAGGAAATATGATGTACTACCAAACATTCAACCAAATTTTTTATTTGATGGGAGAAATCACCATAAATTTTGATTTTTGTCTGATTGGAGCTTAGTGCAACAGGCCCTAAGGCGACGATATAGCAATTTGTGTCCAAAAATAAGGTGTACTGTGATTTTCTTTATCTATGGAGCTCTTTCGCAAGCATTAGCAAGCTCAAAGTGATATCCAAAGTGTAAGGAATTTAGTAGAATAGTGCTTCAGGGCCTAGCCGCCGAGAAAGGCCCCGAAAATAAATAAGTAACGCTAAATGTGCAACTTCTTACCTACTTAGTTCCTTTTTTATCCAACTATTCAATTAATATTTTCTTTAAGTGTATCTTTTACGTTATGAAAAAATAGGGGTAGTAGAGGGATTTCTTATGACGTAGGCGGGGAGTATGAGCGGTGGGCCGAAATTTTCTCCTCACCAGGGCTCCCGAAGGGGGTAATACGGGCCTGATAGTACTCGCTTGAAACATGAACAATTATTATTACCTTTGGCTTAAAAAAATGCGGCTGTGAGCTATCGCATTGATTGAGATTTTTTTCTCGTTTTATTTACGAGCACACTGGAGCTTTATTCCTAGTACACGAACCAATGAGGCAATGATCTCTAATACCTCAACTCGGAAATGTAAAAAAAAACATTTATAGAGTGGGTACAGCTTTGATAGTCGAGTTATTTCAACGACTGTTAAATTGTGTATGTACTTACATTACTCATTCATTAAAAAAACATTGCGAAGCACATACTTGTAAATTAATTATATTAGGAGCTTATCGTTCCGGATAGACAATGAAAAGTAACCGAATGAAAGAGCTATACTAAGAAAATTGTATAAAAAATTGGTAATTGGTAAGATTGAGTAAAAATCTCGAGAAAATGCCTTTGCTAAGACTCATCATCATCATTATTGGCACGACAACCCGGGGTGGGTCTTGGCCTTCCTCAGCAACCGCTGCCAGCGCTGTCTATCCAACGTCTTCCTCTTCCAGTCCCACATTCCCACTGCACGGCAATCCGCCACCACTCCATCCAGCCATCTTGCACGTGGTCTTCCCACTGTCCGGCGTCCCTCCGGGTTCGTCAGCACAATCGTCTTTGCTAAGACTATCCTACGAAAACCGGATAAATATTCTCTACCGAGAATATACTTAATCGACAAAAAATGTTAACACTTTGGACTCGTGATTAGAAGGTAGTGAGTTCGAATCCAGGTGGAGCACGAAAAAATACCTATTTCATTTTTCAAATATCTCTTGGCTGGGTTAAAAAATTAATCTGCCTTTACCAAAGACCAGTCAACATTTACATCCAGCCTTACACCAACTGAGTCTCTCTTGAGAATAGGCGATTTGTATAGTGACGACGAATCTCGCAGAGGGCTCTTGAGGTGTGATTCACACAAAACAGCGCTCACCAAATAAATAATCTAAATATTATTATTTTGCTAAGATAATCGTTTACGAGTAAAAAGCCAGATAAAAAGCCTGTGCTAAGAGTAACATAAACCTACAAAAACCGGATAAAATGTCTGTACCTAGAATTTACTTAATCGTGAAATAACTGTTTCTTTGGCTATGAGAAAATTGGCCCTAAAAAATATATATATATATATACTATTTGGTCGTAAGAAAGCGGATACGAATTTCTATTTGAAATTTCTATGAACCATAAACTTACATTCATTATGTATTTGTATAAATTGTATAAGCAAATAGTTGTAGCGTCGCGTATGTAAAAATGCCAATGTCTTCTCGTTAATGCTCGAGTCCCCGATTTCTTTTTTTCTCACTAAATTTAAAAATAGTTAATTCAAACTGGTTTCGTAGAGACGAAAACCATAAATTTCGGATTTCCGTAGTTATGCATCGTTTTTACTTAGCATTATAATTGGCTTGGTATGTATATACATATATTGTATACACACCTACTAAGTTTAAATTACTCCAAGTATACCATTTTTCGTTTCTCTCAACATAAACGCTTACTTAATAATAACATAGTAAGTACATATACCAGCGTTTCATACTTACGTTTTAGTTTTAATATATATTTTTAATTTGAACGATGTGGTCGAGTTTAAACGCGATGTTTTTTTTTGGAGTACAGTTTATTAGCAGCCATAGAAGTTACTGTGTATTCTCCTTTGCATCTTAGTGATAACTTACGTATAATGTATGACATATCTAATTAAAAGGTATAAAAAAAACATAAACTTATCATAAATATTTAAAAATATAAATGGTAAAACATTGTTTTAATTCACTTTATTTTATTTGTTTATGCTCGAATATTTTCGCCTAATGAGGCATCTTCAAGAGCAGAATGGTTAGGTAACCATTCTGCTCTTGAAGATGCCTCATAAGGCGAAAATATTCGAGCATAAACAAATAAAATAAAGTGAATTAAAACAATGTTTTACCATTTATATTTTTAAATATTTATAAAAATGGACTTTCACTGTGTTAACAGATCAACACTAAAAAATATCATAAACTTATCGGTTATTTTTACAACAAGCGTTAGGATTTTGTTTCTTTTACATTCAACATTAAAAAGAAAATTGTTCTGACATTTAAAATTGTAAAATGTCTAGGACACAACTAATATTCATTGTATTTTATTTTATTTAAATCGATTTTTAGTATTATGTTTTTGCAGACAAAATTAAAATCTAAAAATACATGCACTTAAAAATTTTTTAGGTAACCAGTTTTACACATTAAATTTTTTTTTTTTCAAAAATGTAAAAGATCTAAGAGCTAATCACTGTTTCCAGTCTAAGGAAGAATTTTACAAAAAAACTTTTAACGAATTTTTTCCTTCCATTGACGCAAACAGTGAAAATTTATGTTTATACAAAAGCCGTATTTTAAGATAAAAATATCATTATGTGCAAGATTTGTATTATTCTCAAAAAATTTCATTTACACTGAGTTCTATCATTGAATAAATTAATTATTGAATATTTTTTTTAAATTTTATAATATAAAAACGATAATTGAATTAGTGGGAATGAATTATGGAAAAAAATTGCAATAAACATAAATTCAGTAAAAGTTGAAGAGCTTGTGTATTGACGTTGTGAAGATTCATTTTTAAATTAATAATGTAAAAATAAAACAAAGTTTTCCTTCACGAGTTGATTTATTTCCTCGAGCGCTTTCGATCACAACAATATCAAAACATCATTACCATAGCTCCACCATCTAAAACTTTCTCCGGAATTCACATTTTTAGATTTGTTTGTTGTCCTCTTGATAATGATGTGGTAGCATTGAAAGCGCTCGAGGAAATAAATCAACTCGTGAAGTTTTATTGTTACATTATTAATATAAAGTGTACTCGTGGCCACTTCTCTTTCAGAAAACTAATTATGAATGATCGATAAAATTCAGCTCTCGGATCTGATTTTGTGTTCCCAGAAATTCCTTCACCCACTTAAATTTAAGACCTCTCGAGTCTTGGCACCCTCCCTAACAATGTCAAGATGCAGGCTTTTGATTTTCGCTGCCTACAGTACCCCAAGTATTAAACTTAAAATTTGTAAACTCGACCAAGCGTTTTATTAAAAATATGCAGAAACTAAAAGTCTCACTACAGGTGCTGTTAAAGTTTTCATACAATATTTGCGATACGCTATGGTTTAGTTAAGTGAAATCTTGTTTTATTCTTGGTGTTCTGGCCTCACAAAGTGACGTCACCTGAAGTATTTTTAAATGTCTTTGAGTCCAATAGTATCGACCACAGTAGGTTCAAAATAAAATTGAATTGCTAACCAAGACTAAAATATAAGTGTTCTGCTGAGAAAAAAGAAATGTTCTTAATTATTTTTATTGGTTTATTCAACCCCAAACTGCGGGTCGACTAAAATAGTAAAAACATGTACACTTGCATACAAAAATGCCAGTGTTCACTTTCCCAATGTCACCCTTGTTTCGAGGAAGGTCGGTACAAGTTGCAGGATTTATGTTCGTTTGAGGTTCGGTTTTTAATTTGTGAGTATATATGCAGCATTTAAAAGCTCAAAATTACACGTGTCTGCTTGTGGGCATGCATTTAATTTAAATTCTATTCTATTCTATATCGTTGCAACTTATATTATTATACCGAAATATTTTTATTTTTGGTTCACATTTAATCAAATTGCAGTTGAATTTATTTTTAACAAATCTATAAAAAAATGACAATATGGTTTACTCTGTAACATCTGAATTGGCGGTTTCCCGGCTGGGAAGTGAATGGATCACTGAAGGTTCATAGAACCGCAGCCCATATTTATATGTGACCAAAGCCTATTCTCGCATGTGCCTGACCATACGAGACGCCTCTAGAATGGATGTTGCCAGAGATGTTATGACTACACACAAGCACATACACAGCTAGTGTACCCGCCTTTTTCACACAATCACAACACGTAGAAATTAACTTATACATTCGTAACGATATTATAAAATATACTATGGTTGTTTACGTGATGTTACCTAAATTTTACCAAGGCTGAAACGCACCCCGTTACCGCGCATTTAAAATAAAATATTGTTCACTTCAATAATGAAAAATCCTCCCTGTTTTGTATTCATTGAAAATGGTGTTTTAAAAAGGAAAGCGCTGAGTAACAGTGTGGCGTCTCTGCATTGACGAGGATGACTTGAAAATTCATATTCGTCATGTACCGACACAAAATGCCGGGTGGGGATTTATTTACACGTATTATTAATCGGTCGATAGCTCAGTTGGTAGAGCGCCTGCATTCCATGCCGAGAACTCAGATTCGAATCCCTCCGAGGGTGTCAGAAATGATTTTCCGTTTCAGTGTTTATTTCAAGCTCAAAAAAAAAATAGCGATAATGTTTACTGAGCCTTCACAAAAAAATGAATACCAGCCACCTCGGGAGCGAGAAACTGCCACATCTACTGAAATGTTTGGCGAGAGGTGGGTTCCCTTACCTGTAAAAATAATTTATCTGGATATCGCAGTAAAAAGTTACACTACATGAATGATTGTATAATTGAAAATGATTATAGCATTGAATTGTTGCGTTGTTTTACAGTCCTACATATTGAGTTAAAAACTTATTTTTTAATTAACTGTAAATAAAAAAGCAGTCCAACTTTTATTGTATCTGTTAACTTTTTGATAGTTAGATTAAAACATAAAAAACAACATTGATTTACATAAAAAATACTTTACAAGAAAACTAAATAAAATAAATATATAAAAAATAAAATAAATAAATATTTTATCATATTATGATTTAAAAATTCAATAGGATAAAACAGAGTTTTAATTCACCTTTTAGTTAATTTTTTTGCTCGAACGTTTTCGCCTAAAAAGCCTTATTTTATCATTTTGCTTGGATAGGGTTTTTATTAGCTTTTGCTTTCAATATAAGTACCAACACACATTTGCTTTATCATTCAGTTTATAAAAATCTATAATCATGTACATTTATTTATCCGTATATATCCTTCTGAATTGCATGTACTAGCATTTGTTTACGTTCAACTGAGTTTTCCTTTCACCGGTATCAAAGTGCAGCGATGTCGCCTCCTGGTTCCATTACTCGTGTACCTAAAGGCCTAAGGGTATGTGCGCCCCCCCCCCCCCACCCATCCCCCGAGGGTTGAACCAACCCCCGGAAAACGTGCGTGTCTCATATTATCATTTATCAACTGCTTTTCTTTGCCATCTGTTCGGTACACGAATTAATTTTAAAGGCGAAATTACTATGCGAGTACATTCTGGTCCTATTATTATTTTTAATTGAAGGAGCTTTCACGAAATGTCAGCTTTAGAATAAATAAAGTTAAAAACTTGCATGTTTAAAATGTTGTTGATTTTTTCCTAAGCGACGGAAATGATTGTCTAAAAAATACGTAAATTTTTCCTACTCGTAAAATGAGCTTTTACGAACTGAATCTGTTCTTTGTGAAAAATTTTAAGATGCTTTTTATTCGAAACGATTTTAAGTACTATATCAGACTGATGATTGACTGTTACTGTCAGTTTTTTTATTACACATAATGCTCATTAATTATAATGAAATGGAATTTTTGTGCCTATTTATGTATGTATATTCCCTACGGAATAAAACATGATACAACTATAATCTATGCGAAGATATATTACAATTTACATTTAAGATTCATATTAAGTACATGCCCACAAGCAGACACGTATAAGTTCGTGCCGCATGCCGCATGTGAACTTACAACATAAAAACCCAAATCTCAAATGAGCATAAGCCCTGTAACTCTTTCCATCCTTCCCTGAAACATTGACAAAGTGAACCATTTTTACAGTATGGGTGGGCAGCTGCATAGTACATACAAACCTTGTTAAGGAACATAAATAGTCAATTGCATTTACAATTATATTAAACAACAGTATCCTAAAAATAATATATTACTTACTTAACTTTGCGTATGGCCGGCAAGCGTATGCGTATGGCTGGCAAATTTCTTGGCCATTGGGTCTTGTCAGAGGCGAAGATCCAAGCCCTTCATCCACTTCGGCTTCGTGGAGGTCTTTCAGGCCAGCAGGGTGTCTTCTGATGGGGCACTCCTCCACTATGTGCCGGACAGTCTGGCTCCCCACCCCACAGTCACACCCTGGAGATAGAGTTAATTCCCATTTGTGGAGCAAGGAGTAGAATTAATTAAATATCAATATAAAAACAAGAATAATTTAATGATTTAGATACTAATCATCATCAAATAAACGAAGTTTTTTTTTCAGTCGTAGATTTTAATTGGCCCAACATTCAACTGTGTATGTTGTTTTTAATGCATCCAGCTTGGGTATAACATATTGTGTTTAATTTACGTGCTCACATAAATCCGATGTCACAAGGCAGTAAACTAACTGAGCTATGATTTTTCTTCAACAACTGGACAGTGCCCTAAGTATAAAATTTTACGTTCAAACTCAAACACAAAGTTGTACTGAAAATACATGGAAACTAAAAAAATCTATCGCACTGCTATTTTGATTTCTATACATTTTTTGGTAAAGCTACGAATGAGTTTTTAAGTGTAAAATTTTATACTTTGGGTGCAGGACGCGTCCGTCGCTAAGAATCTGTTTCTCGGTAGCCAGAAAATTTATTTCTTCAAATTTGTTTGTTTTTTTTTCATTTTGGAGTATTTCACATACATCGAAATAAAAATCTAGGAAGTATAAAAATATCGCTGCATTTTTCAGTCATTACTGTCGCACTTCATAGGAAATCATATTTTATTGGAAACAATGCTTTCTCTTTGCTCTTTCAAACATTCCTTGACCTGAAGGTTGGTATAAGGCTGACCACCCATACTGTAAAAAATGGTTCACTTTACCAATGTCAACCCTGTGTCATGGAAGGTCGGCAAAAGTTGTAGGGCTTATGTTCGTTTGAGGTTTGGATTTTATTTGTAAGTACACATTCAGCATTTGTAAGCGCGAACTACACGTGTTTGTTTGTTGGCATGCATCTGAGAGCTTTAAATGAATATATCCTTGCAACTTTGATTATAGATTATATGCTGGATCAAAATAGGCATTCTCTTATTTCCTTGTTACTCTTATATTTGTTATGATGACCGGTCATTTTGTCTAGTGCTCATTGTCTCACACTTGATATTGTAAGGTATGTGGTTCGAATATGAATGGTTGATAAAAAAGACACTTTGTACAATAGTTGTCAAACTGAAAAAAAAGGATAGAATATTTGAGATGGTTAAACATATGCAGCGCCTCGCGACAGCAACACCTCTGCGGCACCCTTCCAGGGTGACATAGACCCCCGAAACTTTCAAGAATTGGGGAGCCTCCCGCATAGGATTCTTAAAAAATACGTATATCAAATTGTTTATGCAGTTCACACGGCACCCTTATCTTTTGCATCTTTGCTGCAAACTGTTGTTTACTATGCATGGTATTTAGTGCCCTTTTTAAATTTACAAAAATGCAACATGCAGTAATTAAACCAGATTTAACCCTAAATTAAATTTTGTAGGGACTTTGTCCCGTAGATACGTTTTTTTGCTATATAATGTGTCTTTGTATCCTCATCCAGATTTACGGCCTACATAATATAAATATATATTTTTTAATCCTGTGCGGGAGACTCCCTAGATTCTAGAGACTCTACGGGTCTATGACACTTTTTGAAGTGCCGCAGATGTGCAATAATTATGTAGTTGAACGAAAAAGTTTATTGAGCGCCTATCAGGGTTGATTCACAGAAAAACATACAACAGACCTACAAGTTTTTTTTTTTCTTATCATATCAGATAAATACGTTAAACCGTAGAAGTACATTTCTTAGGAATGGTTAATGTTTGAAGATGTATTCTTCCACTTAGTTCATTAACAATCATTACACATTCACATTTTTATATTTTAATGATTGGCTAAGTGAAATAATGGTATACGCATTTTTTTTACGTGAGTGTTGAAATGAATTAAAAGTGTACACGAAACTTCAATTTAAATTTTATATCGATCATTAAACTTTTATTAGACGTTAATAAAAAATGATAAAGAGTCGTAAGTCAATAGTTGTGTACAAAAGCCATTAGATTCTACTTTTCATCGCGGGTAACCAAATGGTAACCGAAATTTTTGTTACACAAGAATGAGTATGAACGGAGTTTTTATTTTTGTTTAATCTCCTTACTCACTCGAATGCATTAATGATTTATATGTGATAAAAAATATTATAAACTTATACAATCAATAAAATAAAAATATATTTATTTTGAGTGCTCATCTTTTTGTATGACTGATTAGCCTTCTCTACTTAATGGGCTTTTATTGAGGTTGTTGACTTTTTTGTGAGGTCTAAAGGTTTTTTAAAAAAACTATTTAACGTTAGGTTTCACGAATGCTTAATTGGAATGATATCTTTTCTTTAAATCTTTGTGAAGAAAAAGACTGCTAGATCTTCGTAGTATAACACAAATATTGAAGGCCAATAAGGTTTTTGGTCATTAATGTAAAACTAGAAAACATTTTTTTTCTTTACGAGTTGATTTATTTCCTCGAGCGGTTTCGATGTTTCTGCATCATTGTCAAAAGGACAGCTAATAGATCTAAAATTACAAATGTGAATTCCGAAGAAAGTTTTAGTGGCAGAGCTTTACTGAATCTTCACAATATCAATACACAAACCCTTCAACTTTTAAGATTTTTCGTTGTTATATGAAATAATCAACGCGTGAACAGCTTATCGGACAGTCATATTTTCTCAATAAAACTTGAATGGAACACATATGTCTTTCAATATAATAAACATATCTGGGCGAAGGGAACCGACAGAAATTATAAGAATCCTCATGTAAGCGCTTTGAGGAAAAAAGTTCTCGAATTCTCGTCTACGGTTTTTCAAGCGAAATATTTCACCCTGAAATTCTACCAGATCTACTTGGGAAGTGGGTCGCAGATCGCAACTAGTAACCTCTGAGAAAAATATGTTCCCAGACGATGCATGGGAAGCCTGTTCAAAACTGCGATATCGAAATATAAGTATTACGAAATATAAAATTAGGAGCTAAAATTTTTTATCTAATTTTATCTTTCAGAACCTGCTGACTGATTTTGATAGAAAATAAATGTTGTGTCATGTGCTGAAAAAAACTTGAAATATTTCTTGGTAGAAAACAAGGCTAAAACAGCTCTGAAAACAATGTCCAAAAGGAAAATGAAGGTTAAAAGTAAAGGTATAAGAACGTGTTTTAAAATATTAATTGAAAAATGAAGCGGGTAGCTAGTGCTTATTTTCACGAATTTCAGTAATTGGCGCTCGAAAACTGTCAATTAATGTGTATGCTATCCAGTTATCACTCAAAAGCTCTTGTTAGAATGCTTTTCCGGTTAGAAGATATTGCCTCCTCTTTTGTGTGATGTTCGATAAAAAAACTTTAAAATATTAGGAAACAAAATACTTAATAATTTAAATGTCCGGTCGATAGTTCAGATTATAGAGTGCTTGCATTCCATGCCGAGAGCTTGGATTTGAATCCCACTGAGGGTGTCAGAAATGATTTACCGTTTTGGTGTTTATTTCAAAACCCAAAATGCAATACCGGTAAAGTTTATTCAGCCTTCACAAGAAATGAGAATCAGCCACTTCGAGAGCTGGGAAACCCCCACTTCAACTGAAGTGGTTGACTTAAGGCCGGCCCTCTTACCCGTAAAAATAAAAAGGTTTTGTTCACCACTTCAGGGATAACGTTGCAAAAGAAGTTACACTATAAATGAAGCTTAGTGGCGCTGTGTAAATCTTACTCATAAATTAATTGTGATGAAGAAGAAAGCTATTTTCCAATGGTGTAAACGTTTGACTCCTGGCATAGAACAGGGCTTAGAGATTGCATAAATCGACATCTCGCAATGGACGTTGTCGTCGGCAAAAAGACCGATACGATAATTGGAATTCCTCGCCAATGCAGTCTCTTCCCAGAACCAGTTGGCAGTGTGTGTTGCAGGAAACCAGAATGCCTCTTGCTTTCAAGGCCATTCTTTGTTCCAGTTAGGCTGGCTGCAGTAATGTGGGCTCTGATCACGAGCGGGAAGCGGCCACTGCTTGATTTATCGCCCAAAAAGTGGCTGCTTATTCGCTTATTCTTTCTTAGCAACCAGGCCGCCGCATTGTTCATCCTGGGACGATCGTAAATGATTCGCGGCGAGCTTTTTGCAGACCTTGGTTACGATGCTTCTATTGCTTTGTGTAGGCTGGAATAGGAGATGTTTTTTCCATGTTTTTGTTTTGTAGAGGAACTATTTATATATTTGTTGGGTGTTGAAATATATATTGTTCTCAAGTTTTGAGGATATTTTTTGATTCTATTTGGGGTTCTTTTAATTAAACTGCGATTTATTTTGCACAATATTGGTTACACAGTACTGCTACACTTCTCGCTTAAGCTCATAAGGACTTCGAGGCACAATGTTTCAAGAGACTCTCTGGCTCTCGCAAAACCGCCGTCTCTATTTATACGGCTCATACCATTGGTTTTTTGCGTATTCGAGAATATGCCACATACTTCCATAATGGATTTTTCGAAACACTTCCAGATTGTTCGACACACACCAACGTGCTAAGGCGCATGCTCTACGAATCCGTAGTTCGTAACAATATTTTTTTCAATCTTGTGAGTTATGAATATTCTTAAAATAAATTGCATTTTTAAATTCTTTGTTTCATCAAAATTAAAGGAAAAATAGTGAATAGATGAAATCACGTAGTTGGTTTAATACTTAATTGATATTCGGACACTCAGAGTATATATTATGTAATGACCCTAGGTGATGTCATGGTAACACCCAAAAAATTGAGGAAAAAGTTAGAATATAGAATTATAAAAATATCGTCACAAATACAACTATAAGTGTACTGAACCATGACTGAACCTCAAGATGATACGGAAAATATGAGGATTAGAATAATTACAAGATTATCACAAAACAATAAATCCAATATAATCAAATGCAATGAAAGTGTAAATCTTCACATTTAAAATCAACCATAGTTAATGATTAATCGTCTCATCAATACTTACCCAACACAAACCTCCAAATGGAGTATGTAATTATTTAAGTACGTCTTGATACCTACATGCTGAAAGGTGTATGTGCTTGAGAAATCTGAAGCGTTTCTTATATGCGTTCGCAACTTATTTTATTTTTCGCAAACACACTTCTTGGACCGGTCCGTAGCCAAGTGGCAACACCTTTGACTCGCAAATGGAAGGTTGTGGATTCGAATCCCGGCCGAGCACAAAAATATACCATTTATATTTCCAAATGTGCTCTGCGCTGGGTTGAAAAATTCATAAACCTTACCAAAAGACCGGTCACTGAAAGGTTCATCCAACCTTACAACAACTCTAGGAGTTCACCTAGACAGTTGTCTGACTATGAAAGTTCAAATAAATAAGACCGTTAGTTCGAGTTTCTACGGATTACGGCAAATCAAGCTTGTTAATAACTGTCTACCAATGGAAGCAAGGAAAGCTTTAGTAAATGCATTTGTGGTATCTAAAATAGACTACTGCAATAGCTTATATGCAGGCCAACCAAAATGTCAATTAAATAGGCTACAATTGGTTGTAAATGCGTGCGCTCGCATGATTGCTGGTCAGTCGAAATTTACACACATTACTCCTCTTCTCCACAAGCTTTACTGGCTCCGTATACCGGAGCGCATCGAGTTCAAAGTGTGCACGATGGTCCACAAAGCTTTATTTGGAAAAACACCCAAATATCTCGCTGATTTAATCAAACCAGTCACCCTCGGCAAAAAAAAGCCTAACACTGCGCTCAGCTGAGACTGGAGCCAAATCAAGGATTGAAGAACCTGTAAGAAGAGTTAACACAGTGTTTGGAGAGCGTGCATTTGCAGTTGCTGGCCCTCTGGCCTGGAACCACCTGCCACATCATGTAAGAGAGCTAGAGGACCATGGAAAGTTCCGGAATGCACTGAAGACAAGCAAATTTCTGGCATCGTTTGCACCAGCGCGAGCGCCCTTGGAGTGACTACGTCACGAAACGGCGCTATAAAGAAATCATCAACTCATCATCAACTGGGTCTTGCTTGAGAATTGGCGCTTTCAACGGCGACGACCAAGCTCGCAGAGAGCTCTTGAGGTGTGATACACACAAAAACAGCGCTCACCAAATAAATCATCCTAATATCTATTATACTACACATATAGTGTAACTCCTTGCCTGCGTTATCCCCAAAGGGATCTCATGTTGCGATTCGTGATCTATTGATAGATTTTGATAATATTTAATACACGCATAGCTTTTCCAGTTGTGCAATGTTCTTTCATAATCTTTGCCCAGCGGTTTAGTTCTGATACAAACCAGCCATAATGCTGGTAAGAGAGTATAATTGTGTAGCATCATCGTGCCGGCGGTAAAATTAGAACATGTGTGCTTAGAGTCACCCGCGTCCCACGTGCGCTACATGCGAGACAACACGATGTTCTTTACCAATAAGTCCGGCCTCTACGTGGCCAGCGCAGTGGTGGCCAATGCGAAATCTGGAGAGATTTAAAAAAATAGATTTGTTTGATCAATTCACCAACCTATTTTTCCGAGCCAGTGTTGTCTTCATGCGAAAGCAGAAGCTTGTGTGCATGCAATGGCATGTGTTGAATCAGTATCGAAGTTATGGTCAAATGGGCCAGGCGTGATTCGAACCAGCGTTATTCTGTCACAAATTACAATAACTATCTATAATTATTTAATTTTATTATCATTAATTACATTTGTCAAAAATAGCGACTTGATTCCCTCGGTCATAACACTGAAGTGCAATTCGGGACGATCTTTTTCCTTCATAGTCCGGAATTCCCCCAGTCAGACGAGTATATCTAATCTAATCGAAGTTGCAAAGATATGTAACATTAAGGATTCACATTATACGCATATTCACAAGCAAACACGTATAAGTTCGCGTTTGCGCGTGCCGCATGTGGACCTACAACATAAAAACCCAAATCTCAAATGAACATACACCCTGCAACTCTTGCCGACCTTCCCTGAAACAGGGTGATATTGGCAATGTGACCCATTTTCTACAGCATGGGTGGTTAGCCGCATACAAACCTATAGGAACATCTATTTTCTCAATAAATAATAATAACCGGTATTTTTACACATACTACCTAAGTAGGTATTTTTACATACACATTTTACGTACAGGTAAGGGGGTTTCCCAGCTCCCGAGGTGGCTGGTACTTATTTCTTGTGAAGGCTGAGTAAACCTTGCTGGTATTTTTACTTTTGGGTTTGAAATAAACACCAAAACGGGAAATCATTTCTGACACCCTCGGTGGGATTCGAACACAAGCTCTCGGCATGGAAGGCAAGCACTCTAGAATCTGAGCTAGCGACCGGACTAGTTAGTGTTTTTTTAGAGAATCTATTTGATTGAAAAGCTTAGGTTGAGAGTATCGTAATTTTGATCGAACGAAACGGATATGCCATTAAAAATGACTGTCATTTAATATTGTTAACATTCGATAAGAATAAAATGTTAAGCGCTTGCCACTCCACTGGCTTCTTCAGTACGAGTACCAAATGAGTTCTCGCATTTTCAACGTCTCATTTATAACTACTTTATTTTATTTTTTCAAACATATTCCATGGCCGGCTGCCAAGAGGCGCAGTAATGGCGGCCCAGCACAAGTACTTGCCCGCTTCTAACTTTAGTTGGTGGGCCGCTGGAGCCGCTGCAGACGAGGAAAGTACATAATATGTAATCTAAGTTGCAAAGATAGATTCATGTTAAATGCATTCCAATAAACAGACGCGTAAAAGTTCGCGCTTACACATTACACATGTGAACTGACAGCATAAAAACCCAATCTCAAATGAACATAAACCCTGCAACTCTTTCCGATCTTCCCTGAAACAGGGGTGAAATGAGCAAAAGGAACCATTTTTTACTGTATGGTTGGTCAGCCTCATACCATCCTATAACTTTATAAGTCAAGGAATATTGGTAAGTGGCTGACAAGCCATACTGTAAAAAAATTATTCACTTGACCAAAGTCACCCTGTGAAGGTCGGAAAAAGATGCTGAGTTTATGTTCATTTGAGGTTGGGATTTTAGTTTGTAAGTATACAAGCCGTATTTTTAAGCGCGAACTTACACATGTCTGTTTGTAGGTATGCATTTAATATGATTTTCAAATGTCAGAGGCAGACTTTTCCTGAAAGCTTGATCCAACTGGGACTGAAAACCCTAATGATTTAAATCTAAATCTAAATCGTAGCTGCAAAGATATGTATCATTTGAGATTCATATTAAATGCATTCCCACAAGCAGACATGCATAATTTCACGCTTACACATGCCGCATGTGGACCTACAATATAAAAAACCCAATCTCAAATGAACATAAGCCCTGCAACTCTTGCCGACCTTCCCTGACGCAGGGGTGACATTGGCAAAGTGAACCATTTTTTACAGTATGGGTGGTCAGCCGCATACCAACCTATCAGTCAAGGAAATGATGGAGACAGAAAAAAAATTATCTTTCAGCGGGCTGGCGTCACAGGTTTAGATGACATGGGTACTTAGCTACCAATAAACAAAATGTTTTAGCTATTTATCTAGTAACCCGGCCGCATAACATCATAATTTATTCCCGGCATTTTTATGTCGATTTTTTTTTTTAAATACATATACTGCCTACTTCCACAGTCTCACAAATGAGCAAAATAGGATTTAACCTATTTTCAGGTAAATACGGTGTTGTCATCAGAGATGCCACGAGGTTATGACAGGTATTCGATTACCGAATAATCGGCATTCCCTATGGCGAGTACCGAATAGCTCGGCATTATTACTCGATTTAAAAAATAATGTACTTTTTTTTTCAAATAATAAAATAACGCTTGGAGTAGTTGTTGCCATTTCACACAGAACGAATTCTGTTCAGTTTATCTATGATTTTATTCTACCTAGTGCCGGATCGGAAATCAAAGGCCCGGTATTTTCAACGTTAGCTTATGTGACTTTAAACTGACAAATAAAACTACCCAAGCGATTGACGTAATTACGTCGTTGACAATACCGGGCCTAATGGTGTATTGGGGGATCTATGAAAGCTTTTACACCGTTTGCTTGGCGATACCTTTCGTAATCATGGATAAACCGGACAGTCATAAAATTTAGTAAAATTTATGAATCAAGAAGAAGAAGTATCCATTCCATGAAAATCCAATTATTGATTATTATTAGATACATCTAGCTTACAGTTTGTAAGAATATTTAACCAACTAATTTATTGAACTTTTAAAATATATTTACTATCTACTCACCTCGTGTGTAATATACATTACCACGTATTAGTACAGAAAGCTTTACGTGTAAACTCAACTAAATCGTTTTTGAAAAGTAAGACGCTCACTGTAGGCACTGTAATTGCTTCCATACACTTTTTGTACATGCTAGCGGAGTTTTATACTTGGATTCTGTACACCGACTGATGCTATTGGTCAGACTGAAGAAGTAGGGAGGAGGTCCTCCAGTTATTGGAAGCATTCTATTCTAGCGACAAACTTATTTTTCTCTTGGCAACAATGCTCCGTTCTAGCAAAATGTAAAATTTTCTTCTGTATGACACACTGTGTAAAAGCTGCATATCTAGCTATAAAAAGTAAAAGCGTGAAATTAAACATATTCCAATGAATTAGGTTTTTTTTTAAGAAATCCTGTGCGGAAGACTCCCTAGATTCTTGAGACTCTAGGGGTCTATGAAACTTGTTGTAGTGCCGCAGTGGTTTAGGTGTAATGTACTTTTTTTTATACGTAGTTTTGTTTCAGGAATCAAAATAAATACTGATGGTATAATAAACCTTTTTCTATCTAATTTAATCTAAGTTGCTACGGTATTTTCGTATTTGAATGGCATGTTTTATGTAGTTATTTGTAGACATGTAATATATATCACATTTATTTTGATAATGTATATACACTAGGAAGATTTTGAAAAAAACTTTTTCTTACTTTCTTTGGAACAGGAATGAGAGTAGCAACAGTTAATCGTTGTAAATTAAGTATTGAAGGAAACATCAATGGTGGAGCTAAGAATCTTTCAAGAAACTAACTTTATTCTTAAACCTATGTACTCGCAGCTCCTTAAAAATACTACAAAACAAGTTGGCATTTCTATGAATAAGATAGACTGATACATTACTTAGCACGTGCAGTAAGAAGAAAGATTATACCTAATAGAAAGCGATAATTAATTTGAATGTCATACACCAGCTAATTAGTCATGATATTTTCCATATGATTCAATATATTACACCATTCATTCATTAGCAGCGTATTTTTTCGATAATATCAGTGTGTTTCTACCATAATAATACGTTGAAAAATGTTGGAAATATTTTTGTACACAAAGTGAAAGTTTTTATTATTTAAATCTGATAAATTTAACCCAAGTAGGTTTTAAATTCTACGTTTTAGCTCAACCATAGTGTTACTACAAAACTCTTCATCGTTTTCATGAATCGTTCCGAGTCCACCATTGAGCATAGGCTTCCTCAAACCTCCTCCAGTTTCTCCTTTCGTGAAGTATTCATTTTTATGTATTTCCGGCAGCTTTCTGTAAGTTTTCCATTCATTGAGTAGGTGGGCGACTGATTTTATTTTTGACAGCTATTTTCCAAATCTTTTCTGCTCCATCTTTCATCTTATTTCCTACAAATATGCAAAGACAAAATTTAGAATCTTGTGCGGGATACTCTATAAATTTCATGTAATTTTTAAGTCTATGACACTTGTTGCAGTGCCGCAAATATTCTTTGTTACAACATTGCGTAAACTCGTCCCGATTGCGAATATCGAAAACATGTATGAATACTAAATCGCACTCTAGGAGTGCTGTCGTATATTACATGTATTTTTTATTTACGCAATCGAAGTAAGATTCACACAATGTTTTTTATACTCAGGAAACTGATCCCCTTTAGTAGGCCCTTAACCGCATAGTATGAAAACTAACAGGGGTATTCGCAAAACATTTGATCCAATGTTGATCTACGAATAATAGTTTTTCTGTATGGAAAAATCACTGTAGGCTGCGGTCATAGCTTTGCTGTTTGAGAATAACACCGTTTTAAGGTTTACCAGAAGGGCCGTTTTTATTAAACATATAATATTCAGTGAACGCTACGACTGAGTTTTAACTTTCAGTTGTATACTGGCGGTAAGTGTAAAATTTTCCATTTAACGAAACAGTAAAATTAACACCAGAGTGTAATCAGGTAAATTATTCGTGTTTAACGCATACTTGCGGATCGCATGCCACAATCAGATACAAGGCATTAATATAATTGGAGTTTGAGCTTTCCGACTGAAAAATAAACATCACCTGTGCGCGCCCCTGAACATTATTAAATTGTGAAATTCATCCAATTTGTTGGGAAATGGGCAGCGACCCATTTTATATGTAGGTAAACATCTTCTCATCTGCATACAAAGGTATCATCTTTATTTAACAAATCATAGAACGAATTTTACTATTTTTTGTGAAAATAAAATCGAAACAATGATCCAAATTTTCTCGGCGGATAGACTTCACAGGCCCTAAGCAAGCAATGACGTAATTTGCGCCGACTCCATTATATAGGTAGCAGTGGCGAAGGGTGCCATACAAGCCGATTCCCATCGGTTTCCCGTTTCAAATGAGGCAAAAATTATAATAAAGTAGACTGCATGGTTTCATTGGGGGAAAAATACGTATTGTTGCTTTGGTTTTAAATGTATTTTTTTACTTTGTGCCTATATTTTTTGACTACTTTGTTACCTCATTTTAAAAAGGAAGCCAATGGGAACTGGCTTGTATGGCACCTTGGCACCCTTCGCCACTGATAGGTATAGGCATTATCACTCAGATCTGCGGGGTATGGGGTGGTTGACTAAGTCCAGCCTTACTGTCAGACAAGCCTAATTTTGGGGTCTGCGCTTTCCGGTTTGCGGGCCCAATGAAGTGTAACAGACTACCACTTATCTTTAAAAGAGCACTATAGACTCTCCTTTACAAAAGATCTTATCCATGATTTGAAAGGACCCTTGAGGTGTGACACATACAAAAACGGCGCTCTTTAATTATGTGTACCTTCCAAATAAATTATTATCCTTGTACGAGTATTTACATATTATATACAGCCTACACAAGTTTATGCATTTAAAAAAAATACAAAATGAAGTATCCTAAATACCTTTCAGGGATACAGGATATTATGAACGATGAGGCTTTTGAAGGTATGAAAAAAACGTGAAATTTATTAATATTTTGACTGTACATTAAGGCTTTCACGGCCGGCACTTGACACAATCTTAAAATTTTTCTCGGGTTGTGTAGCCATGTTCTATCGGAAGTTTGTTACACTTTTTTGTTACACTTTTTTCCGGACGTTTCGCCCATTATCTGCGATGGGCCTCCTCAGCGTATTTTACGTAAATACGCGTAAAATACAGCGTAAAATACGCTGAGGAGGCCCATCGCAGATAATGGGTGAAACGTCCGGAAAAAAGTGTAACAAAAAAGTGTAACAAACTTCCGATAGAACATGGCTACACAACCCGAGAATTTTTTTAATATTTTGACTGTTTTTGTAACAACAATTTTTATTTATCTACAGGAAAACGGAAATAGAATAAATTATTTTCCATCCAAATAACCAGAATAATTGTTTGCAGTACCATCTGTTGAATGTTTGCACGAAGTTTTACTGGCGCGCCGGAATTTTTCATATGAACTTTCTGTTGGAACAACTAGCGTCATCTAGCGCGCAGTTTTATTACCTTGCGGTGATAAAACAGTCAACTACTGTACCAATAAAATTACGCGGGCAATTTGAAATGCCATGCAATGTACTTTTAGTTTCGTAATTTTTTATTTTGATTTATTATGTTCTCAAATTTTTTTTTCGATAAATACTGAATTTCTCCTATAAATGTAGCCCCCCCCCCCTACATCTATAGTAGAAAGGAGGGGGGTGAAAAGTGAATACAAGTGGTTGAGAGGAAGAATCGGTGCCTTAAATAATAATCTAATAGTAATCTAAGTTGCAAGGATATATTCATTTAAGACTCTGGTCAAAAAAAAAATCCCGTTGTTTGTAAAAATATGTTTCTTATACTTTAAGGTCTTAGTAAAAGAGTGACATTAATGAAAAAAATCACACGTGTTTAATATTTTTTTGTCTTAATGTTAAAGTTAGTTTTTTTTATATAACTTAAAAAATGACGCCACAAAAAAATATAAAAAAAAACTCGTTTTTTTTTTTTTTTTGCTCGGATTTTGTTGTTTTGTATTTTGGAAATATTTTTTTTCTTCATAATTATAGAATGATACAAATTCTAGTTTGTAATGTGATTTTTAATAAAATAACGTGAATAGTTTTTGCGCTAATATGAAAAAACTGAAACTAATTAACTTACTTAATTCTTGAAAACAGTTTTTTAATTAGTCATGATATTAATCATGATTTTAATCAAAAATCATGAATTTAAAAATCATGATATTAATCATTATTTTTGCCAATGTCACCCTGTCGGGTGACATTGGCAAAGTGAACCATTTTTTACAGTATGGGTGGTCAGCCTCATACCAACCTATAAGTCAAGGAATCCTCGTTAATCGAAAAATCAATGTAATTGTTTTTCTCACCAAGTTTTTTTTAAATGAAAATATTATTGTGCCGGAGCCACACTTTCGGAGCCAAAGAGCCACATGCGGCTCCGGAATCGCACTTTGCCTGCCATTGAACTAGATAACTCGCTGCCTTAGTTCTTGTTTGTCGTATACGCCATTGAGAAAATTTTACATGAGCAATGTTTGCATGTGTACTGGACCAATGTGTCTTATGAAAACAAGAAATTTATTTAAAAAATATTTTAAAAGAACTCTCACATTATCGAGTTTTACGGTTTTTCTTAGCTTAGATTGTGTAGAATTTGATTCATAAGACAACTGCATGAAAAATTCATATTTGACAAGATTAGCGTATACGATAAACAAGAACTGGAGGAGCGAACTGTTTGGGATCGTCCTATAACGGAAATATAGATTGCAAATTCATTTCCAAGAAAATTTGGAAAAGGGCGCGCGATCCCTACATTGAGTACATAACTCCATGTTCAGTAAAATACGTACGTAAATTATACGAACGTTACACGTATGACGTATCGTCCTCAAGCGTGTCGCATCCGCTGGGGACAAAGCTGCGCTCGTGAGGTCACTTCAAGCACCGACATGCGATAATGGAACAATTGAATAATTAACGCGTAGAGACTTGCTCCCCCTACAAGTTATACTCGCGTACGCAATTGTCCTATTATATCAATTTACGTTTAAGTTTAGTGTTTATTAAGGAAAATTCAAGTTAATAATAAGAAAAACTTGTTTAGAATGTTTTTGAAAAACTGATTATTCTTCAATTTTCAGGCGATTGACTAAAAAAAATAACGTGCCTTTAACGTTAACGTGTCTATTTTCTATGTTTTTTCAGCATGGACTTGCAATTAAGTACTGTGGAATCTGAATGAATTTCCAAAGCCGAAATTCCTCCCGGCAGGTTTAACGCCACAGATTTAAATGACTAGCTAGGGTCCTTAGCAACGAAAAATGAAATATTTTTCACCTATTTACGTAGCATCCCGGCCGAGTTTTTTTTAAATTATTATTGGGATGATTTATTTGTTTATCGCGGTTTTTGTGTGATTTACACCTCAAGAGCCCTCTACGAACTTGGTAGTCGCCATCAAAAGCGCGTATTCTTAAGTAAGACCCAGTTGCTGTAAAGCTGGATGGACCATTGGTGGCTGGTCTGTGGTAAATATATTAATTTTTCAACCCAGCGAAGAGCATATTTGACAATATAAATGGTATATTTTTTGCGCTCCACCGGGGTTCCAACTCACAACCTTCCATTTACGAGTCCGAAGCGTTACGACCAGACTACGAATCGGTCATCGGAATACCGGAAACTGGATAACATCAAAGCTACTGCGCTGACTCCATTTTGTCTACTTCAAAATTGGTGGTCAAGGTCCTAGACGACGCCGTTGCTGACGCCTGTATCATTCTAATTTAATCATACCACATAGCTCATCTATATGATGAAATATGCTTCCACGAAGTTGCCTTATTCAATGAACAGTTACTACAATGCTAGATCCATGAGGTTTTGACTTCACCTCCCAACCTCAAGCTTGTTTTACGCTACGATAACTCTCACTTACTCTAACGTGATAATCGTCCATGTTTCGCTGGATCCTCTACGTAACGATGCAATTACAAACACACCTGTGATACTGGTGTTCGGATTGGTTTTCTATCTTACCAAAGAGTGTGGAACTTTGTGTCCAGAATCAGTGCCCGTCATCTGGCACGAGCACGCCACTCGTGCGTGTATTTTTAGCGTGCTACATCTGGGCCAAAATCCCGCCCGCGCCCACCGCGGCGTGCTCCTGCTCCAATTGTGAACAGTGTCCTAAGTATAAACCCTCGCATACAAACTTAATCTTAGCGTAAGCTTAAAACTGCATAGGATATCAAACAGCGCATGTAGAGAGTGTTTAATTTTTGGTAGAATGCTATGGTTTAGTTGAAACTTAGTTTTATACTTGGGGTTTAGAGAGAAGTTCCCACAGTCGGTGTGAGAGGCGGAGGATGAAGCTAGAGGCGATTATCTCCAACCTCATAACCACACTGTGATGGTCCACTCTGAACCAAGTCCGCGCGTGTATTTCTGTATCACCAGGAATGTCAGTAAGGCAATAGATTACGCGCCCCTGGATTCGCATTGACAATAAGCTATTGTGAAAAGTTATTCTGGATGCTGTCTGTGAAAACGTGAACCCAAAACTGTAAAAGTGACCAAAAGGTTACTCGAATATCTGTGAAACAAACGATAAAATAATTATGGTAGTGTCAAATGTGGAAGATCTGAGTTGAAAGTGTCAGTTAATTTTTTGATAATTTTCCGGATTTTACCAATGCTACGAAAACGCGTAGCTCAAAATAAACACATATTTGTGATGTCTTTCGCAAAAGGTTACTGAAGTATTTGTGAAAAAATTGTTAAGGTGTCAAAATGAGAGATCTGATTTGGTAGTTTCGATTAGCGTGCTATAATTTACCAGATATTTTCAATACTGTGAAAAACGAGCACGCAAGTGTATTGTCAAATTAAAACATAATTTTTTTATAAAAAAAGTTCCTGAAGTATTTGTGATACAATTCTGAAGGTGTCAAAATGGGGGATTTGATTTTGTAGTGTCAGTTGGTCTGTGACAGTTTGGCGGTGTGTGGAGTGACGTGTGGGGAAGTTGTTGGGAATAATTGAGGTGAGACGTCAGCTGTAATCCTGGCCGGGGACCGAAACGTCAAAGTCCTCAAAATGGCTCATCGGCGACCGGCGAAAAATTATAAATCGCCGTTTGGCAAGTCCAATAGAAGGGTAAATGAACTTTCCCATCTCATTCTACTTATACTTATTCTTTACATGTATCTTATACTAATTTTTACTAATACTAAAAGAGTTTTTCCCTTGCTTGTAAACAAGTGAACAAATACCTACATAGGTACATGTATGAACCTATGCATTTGTATTAAAATATAAAGATTGGATATAAATATAACAGATTTTATAACTTTTCGTACTAACAATTGGTCGCCAATACCTACTCGTACAGTCACCAACACGGGAAACATACTAAAAGTTAAATTTAAAAAAAATGTTGAAAAGTATATTCTTTGAAAGGTATATTCTTTCAACAATTTTATGTCGCCTTTGGCTCTAAAGATTTTTTTATGAAATAAGTATGCAGAGTCCTTTTAAAACATTTCACTCGGTTTTAAAAGGATGATAGGAATATTGTCTTGTTATATTTTATAATAAATGGTTCCTTAACTTATAGGTTGACCACCCATGCTGTAGAAAGTGGTTCACTTTGCCAGTGTCACCTCTATTTCAGGAAAGGTTGAACAGAGTCGCAGGGTGTATGTTTTTATGTCGTAGGTTCGCATGCGGCATGTGCAAGCGCGAATGCATACGTGTCTGCTTGTGAGAATACATATAATGTGAATCCCTAATGTTACATATCTCTGCAACTTAGATAAGATGAATAAAAATTTTAATTCAGTAATTTTGTCGGCTGAAAAATCGGCGAACATTTCAGGAAAATATAAAAAAATATATGCTCATAATTACATAAATATGTAGATGCATCGTAACGTAAGCAGATAAAACACCTGTTGGATTTTTTTATCACTTTGATTTTTTTTCTCATCTCTTACAAAAAACATGATAAATCCGACTATTTACTGTTTTATCCAACGGTTGATATTTTGCGTTTACTATGTATAAATTTAATTCAAAGAGATAACGCTAAAAACATTACATTTATTGCAAGTTAACACGCGTATGTTTGCGCTTGTAAATCTGTATGCACTTATATATTTTTATAATATATATTTTTCGAAATATATATTTTTCGAAATATATATTTTTATAATATATATTTTTATAATATAATATTTTTATATTTTTAAGTCAATACTTGCCGCCTTTATCTGAAGTACGTATGAACTTTTTTCAGGAATGATCTTTATTCTAACTAAGAAACCAAAACTCTCTGTAGCTTCAAAATCAACCGACCGTTGCATTGTGAAATTTTCTAGTGACTCTGTTTCCGAACCGAATCTGAAACAAATTGTGTAAAATAAATTACCGCAGTTTTAATTGAATAGAGCCCGCATAAAAAATATAACAACTATTTTATACGCTATGTGCTGCTTCCTCCATACAAATCTATAAATAAATAAAAGTATTATCTTATTTGTAAAAAATGCATAACGTCCAAGTATTTTTTTTGTTAAAAGCCCAAGGGTTTCACATTACAAAGGAAAACATATTCGTGTAAAGCAATGCTTCTGAAATTCATACAACTGAAGGATCTGTACATCAAACATCAATAAATTCCAGGAACCCAGTGCAATATGGTTACCATGTACGCAGAAAGGCAGTATGTACCCTGCAAAATAAAGCCTAGGCATGTGCAAAAGGGATGAGTGTCGTTAAATTTACTATCGATGTTCACAACACAATCGATATTTTATGCATTGGTAAACAGGCAATAAAGGTAAATTAAAATTTCAGATTCACTATCCATGCAGATATGGACACGTAAAAAAGAGAACATAAAAAAATCTTTAAATCTACGATTCTTGCCGCCGCGGCCGTTTAAATTAGTTGGTCGAAAATTCTCACAAAATTGTATTGAACGTGATTTTCTCTTTTTATGTTCATTTTTACATTTTTTCTTCTCACTAAAATATGTTGTGTAGTTTTTAATTTTTTACTGTTTAATTGTTTAATTACTTGCTTGTATTCCTTGACTGATAGGTTGGTATGCGGCTGACCACCCATACTGTAAAAAATGGTTCACTTTCCCAATGTCACCCCTGCTTCAGGGAAAGTCGGCAAGAGTTGCAGGGCTTATGTTCATTTGAGATTGGGTTTTTTATATTGTAGATCCACATGCGGCATGTGTAAGCGCGAAATTATGCATGTCTGCTTGTGGGAATGCATTTAATATGAATCTCAAATGATACATATCTTTGCACCTTAGATTTAGATTTAGATTTAGACTAAAAGAATACGAATTTGATATTCAGAAAACTAACTATTGAATTAAAGACTCTTGAAACTACCTTTTGAATAGACACCAGGAAAACTACATATTGTATTTGACACACGGAAAACTACCTTTTGAATTTGACACCCGTAAAACTACCTTTTGAATTTGACACCCGAAAAACTGCCTATTGAATTTGTCACCCAAAAACCACCTACTTTAATTGGCACTCGGAAAACTACCCATTGAATCTTAAACTTTCTATCTATACACTCAAAAAACTACCTGTTGAATTTGAGACTCGAAAAGGTTATCTAAGTAAGCTTTTTAAGAAAATAAAACAAGTTTTCTAATGAAATAAATTATTAAATAAATCAATCTATATTAAAAGTGTCGTTGATTGGAAGATATCTTTTTTTGGCAGAAACTGACATAGTGTACACATCCCTGGGAAGGGCACTCCATATTATTATTTTGATTACGCGCATCAGTACAGCATCGGCAGACAGATCGGCAAGTCATGTAAAATTATGCAATGCTGACCTCATCAATTTAAAACAATTACCTTTTAAAATTGTGTCACATACCATTAAAGCAAAACATCTGTTGCAGCTGCAGGTTGTTGTTCTGTGACTGTTTGATTGTTTTAAACGTCACCATGATTTTTTTGAGGAAATTCTGTGCTTGGGCGGGATTGGTGAGTGTATTTTTTCTTTACCGAAAAAAGTATGTTTTTCTAAAGCGTTGTACGATCTACAAATCAAGTAAAAAAGTATTTTAAATATTTTATTTAAACAAAGGAAAGAGTGCAATACCCCTTGAAATATTTTTTTATTGTGCTACATTGTGGGTGAGATTTATATTTTTATGTACCTAAATGAAAATAATAAATAAGAGTCATTGTTCAATTTTTTTTTAATAAAAAGAGAAGAAAAGTAATGGAAAATTCACTTCGAATCGTTTTAAATAAAAACTTTAAGGCTCGGTATTTTCAACTTCAACAAAGCGACTTTATACTGAATGAACAGGACATATTTATGTCAATCATGGCGGTAGTTTTTTTTTATCAGTTTAAAGTCACATAAACTAAAGTTGAAAATACCTTTTTTTTTAAATAAAAAAGTATAGGCCTCAAAAAAATATTTCACACTTTTTGGTCTCAAGTAAAACTACGAAACCATTGTCTTCTTAAGTATACTATAACTGTAACTCTGTCGCCATTCCGCTAGGAGTGGCCAGAGCCTCTGCAGAGCTGCCTCCATTTTTTCCTATCCTTACATACCTCTTTCAATTCATTCATATCCATCCCCTTTTTCATGCATTTTCTTCCTTTACGCTCACTTTGTATATCGCATTCTTTCACAATCTCCTCAATCTGATCACTCCATACTTTTTCGGTCGTCCCTTCCCTCTTTTTCCTTTCCCACTTTCTTTGTGAGGTTCCATACAGTTTTGCAAACGCTGTGGCTTAGTTTAAACGTAGAATTTTGTACTTAAGTTTTATTTAGAGCGGCCCGTAGTCTAGCGGACTCGTGATTGGAAAGTAGTGGGTACGAATCCCGGCGGAGCGTGAAACAAAATATTTCGTTTGTAAAATTTGCTCTTCGCTGGTTTGAAAAAAGGATCTGCCTTTACCAAAGACCGATAACCATAGTTCCATCCAGCCTTACACCAACTGGGTCTTGCTTGAGAATTGGCGCTTTGTGCGCCAAACAAACAGTGCTCACCAAATAAATCAGCCTAATATTATTATTATATCCACCCTGATTGAGATCGACTGCTCCCTGGATCAAACAACCCCTCCCCCCCAAAAGCTAACGGTGTTTGTTTGGAACAGTCGTATACCGAGAAATCAAACTGCATGTGTGCGGTTGGCAGTATTTCAGAGAACATGTTACTGTAATCATTGTGTCAGTGAAATTCTATGCATTGTACGAAATCAGTGATGGGAGGTGTAAATTTGGAAAATAAAATAATTTTCTAGCTTTGTAGTCCTCATATGCAGTAAAATATGAATATTGATTCCCAATCCGACAAAAAAGAAGTAGTAAAAAAAAAAGTACATAAATTTTCTAGATAATGTCTACTATCATGATCTTCTATCAATTCATACAATTGAATAAATGTAAGGAGATTTAACATGCAACTATTTGTACCAAGACCTTTTGAAGGGTAACACAATGAGTAGGTATTTTTCATAAAGATAAGTAAAGTGATGGGTGATCCACGGATTTTGTTTTTTTTGCATGTACAATTCACTTCACAGGCAGTGGATGAGCCAAAGCTCTGTTGTGTGTGAATAATTAAACCAAAATTTCCTTGAAAGCCTTGGTTTCCTTAGATTCTTTAGATTTTTAAAGAAAGTGGCACGTTGAGAGCTTACACCTGGTCTATAATCTAAGAGGCAAATCTTTACTTTAAGTAAGTTATGTAAGGTGAAAGGACTTACAATATAAAAACCAATCTTAAATGAACATAAGCCCTGCCACTCGCATCGACCTACCCTGAAACAGGGATGGCATTGGTAAAGTGAAACATTTTTCACAGCCTGGTTGGTCAGCCTCATACCAACCTATAAGTAAAAAATAAAACTGAATAAAATTTTCTCATTTGAACCCTCGCGCAGAAGCTTTCATAATGTTGCGGTTTTTTCAATTAAAATATCAAGCAAATTGATTTATTTATTAACATTTAATCTCGTAAAAGGTTTTAACAAAATTGAATTTTCTGGGCATCACAATTCTCCTGGTACCTATTCGTTAAGCTGGTGCACTTTGTGTGGACAAAATATTATACATACGCCATAACAGCTGCTTGTACCAGGAAGCTGGAAATTCTGTAATGCAGGTCAAAATAACAATGCACATCCCTAGTTGGAATTTCTATAATTTAATATTGGTAATAATTTTGTCATTGAATTTACGCAGTAAATTTTTCTAAAATGCCTTCAGCTAAAATGTAGAATAATTTCCTGGTTTTCTCAAAACTTTTCATATGAGCCCTGTACATTAAAATCGAGTCGATAGTCTTAGTGCAATTATATATTGGCATCTAAAGCTCATAATTAATACATACCCACAAGCAAGCACATGTAAGCTCACGTTTACGCATAGTGTATGTTTACATACAAAGTAAACCTGACTTCACATGAACATAAGCTTTGTTTGATTTCTAATTACGAGAGATTTTTAAATACCCCTACGATCTACAAGATTAGTAAAATGAATTCATTTTGTACGATAAACAACACAAGCATGCATAAGTTACCTTTTTGTAACGGCCTGAACTTGACAAAGTAAAATACTGTAGTCGTGTGTTAGGAGATGGAATCAGAAGCAATGAGGCCTAGGCAGCTAATAGCGCTTTGTCAACAAATGAGTTCACGGAGGCTGCGTGGGCTACAAACAATGCACCGTTAGTTCTCATTAGTCATATCACGGGCACAATGTGAATATTACTCGGAATATAAACTTTATTTACCCCCAGTTTTACCTTTTCCTTCTGGGAAATTTCACAAAAGCGGAAATACAGAGGAGAAATCTCAATATACTTTTAACATTCAGCAATCATTATTAACAATATTAATTATAAGTATAATTAATAATTATCAAAATATGATGAAATGCAGTTTGTACATAAAATTAGTAAAATCCATTACGGCAAAGCTTATTAGTTGTGCATTTGAATTTTCTAGGACTTGTTTACTTTTACAGATAAGGTGGGCGTATTTATTTTTTGTCCCTAAAAAGTAGCATTTAGCGTGAACCTATTTATTTTAACAACTATTGGGACCAGTCTTTTGCTAACCACTTTCCTTGAAGTAGGGGCTTCCCTGCTCCTGAATGGGTAGGTTTTTAATTCTGTGGCGGCTCACTATACCTTGTACAATTACTTAGACCTTAGTTATTCCCAAACGGGAAATGACGTTGGATGCTACATTACTAAGCTACACATATAGTGTAACTTCTTGCCGCGTTTTTCCCAAAGGGGTCACATGTGGTAATTCGGGATCTATTTACTTTCTTTACATAATCAATCGAAGTCAAGTCTTTTTGCTGCATACGCGAGTATCTTACGAACTTAACTATCGACAGGATATACAGAGGTCTCAATTAAATTAAGAAAAAAAGAGTACGAATGTGCGCTAAACCTTTTTTTAAGATTTTCACAGGTGTATTGCTTTATGCAATTCAGTAAATACGCGGGTGAATTTTTCGCCCCATTTTTTTTTAAATAGATTTGTGAAGAGGAATGCAATTCACCAACCTATTCTGCCTGGCCAGAAAAAAATGTATTAATATCATCAATTAATAATTCATTATTGTTTATTTTAATGAATTAATAATTACCCAATTACATCTGTTGAACCAGGGTCAAAGTTATGGTCAAATGACCCAGGTGGAGATCGAACCAACGTTGTTCTATTTCAAACACGCTAGAAAGATCAGCCCACTTGGCCCTCTCGGCCATAACACTGACGCATTTTCCTGGCGATATGATTTTAATCGAATATTACCATGGAAACGCTGCCCTACCAACCAAATTTTCCGATACTGCACTACACTGTGGCAATTATTTTAATGCAGATCCTAATTCGATTTGAAATTGTATTAACTGGTGTACGTACATAATGCATAAGAACCACACAAATGCACAATCTAATCATCCGTTGTATTTCATCCCAATTTTTTCATAGGAGGCTTAAAATATTTCTGAAAAAAAACGCAGCCCAAGTTATATTATTTTTTAGTGTTGATCTGTTAACACAGTGAAAGTCCATTTTTATAAATATTTAAAAATATAAATGGTAAAACATTGTTTGTAAAGTATATTATTTTTTGTTGGTTAAATATAGGAAACTTTTATTTCGATTCTTGTTCTTAAACGCGTTCTACTTGCTTGTGGGTGTGCAATTAATTTGAATCGTAAATGGTAATAATAAATAATATTAGGATGATTTATTTGGTGAGCGCTGTTTTTGTGTGTATCACACCTCAAGAGCCCTTTGCGAGCTTGGTCGTCGCTGTAGAAAGCGCCAATTCTCAAGCAAGACCCAGTTGTTGTAAGGTTGGATGGACCTTTCAGTGACCGGTCTTTGGTAAAGGTTTATGAATTTTTCAACTCAGCGAAGAGCACATTCGAAATATAAATGGTATATTTTTGTGCTCCGCCGGGATCCGAATCCACAACCTTCCATTTACGAGTCCGAAGTGTTGCCACTGGACTACGGACCGGTCCAATATGCCAACGACACGCGGTGTACCTGAGTGGTAACCCATCCAAGTACTATCCGCGCCCAATGTTGCTTAACTTCGGTGATCTATGGGAACCGGTGCTTTCAACATGGTAACGTCGTTGACTACACTGCGTAATACATCTGTGCAACTTAGATTATAGATTGTTACAGTTACAAAGCATTCTAAAGTTTATCTGCTTTTTGTAGCACAGGGTCACTTTCCTTTGAAAGGGGTGGGTTTTGAGATCTTTCTAAAATTTGTTTTTTATTTTATTTCACAAGATGTTGTTTGTAGTATTTATTTTTTACGTACGATTATAGAGCATATTGAAGAATTAATATTCATCACTTGAAAATAATTTAAAAAAAAAATCAGTGCTGAAAATAGTTGCTTCTTTCCTCAATGAAAAAAAAGGTTTTCAAATTTCTGAAAAAAAAAACTGGATTCGATTTCAAATCCAAACGTATTGTAACGAAATACACTGGTAGATGCTTATTGGTGTACGTGTGTTTTGAGATAATGTTCTGGCCTAGACGATTGTAATTGTAAGGTGTGTATGTAGGTAGGAAATGGACTCTTCATGAAATAAATATGTCCAGAATCGTCTATACAACTGTGGTAGTGGAACTTTCTAGGGCAGGCTGGAATGGCCCCTAGGTTCCGCTATAAGAAGGGCGACAATCGGCTGAAGAGAGTTAGTCTTTCGGAGCACTCAGACAGAGGAATATCTAGTTACTAGGGCGACCAATATGGTGTAAAATAAATGTAATCTGTACGAAATAAATAAGTGTGTTAAAATAAATCTGTTAAAATAAGTCTGTTAAAATAAATCTATTGTAAGAAAGTCTGTGTAAATAAACTGTATGGCTAACTTGTGTTGAACTTGTGTTTTAATTAAAAGAACCCTCAGGAAAAACGTAACAATGGTGTCGGTGTGAAGTTTAAAACCAAGTACCAAGTAAAAACTGTGCTTGAGACTTTTGAAAAATATATGTGGACAACATAATAAAAACTGATGAATAAAAAAAAAAAGTTTGAAATAAAACTGGTTAAACTTGAATTAAAAACGATCGTGTGGTTACCCGCTAAAAATTTGATTGAAGTGTGCATAGATAACGTGTTAATAATATTGTGTTAGTGTTAGTAAATACTCATTAGCCGATCTGACGAAGCAAAGTAAATAATCATTATCTAATATCATTATTTGAAATTTAAAAATATTTTTTTTGTAAAATAATTTGTTTTGAAGTAAATTTAAATTTTTGTTAAAATAAAAAAAATGGCTAAGGTGAACATCAAGGACCTCAAAGTCACTGAGCTTAAGAATGAGCTTCTGGAGAGGGACCTGGAGACCTCAGGAGGGAAGGCGGCCTTACAGGCACGCCTCATGGAGGCCTTGGAACAGTCAGGCGAAGACCCGGCATACTTTGTCATGGCATCTGGGGGAGACCGCGCCCTTGAGGAACTGAACCTCAGCATCAACAGTAACCTGACAGGACTGAAGACTGAGATGGCTGACAACGCCAAGACCCTGGAAGGGAAGATGGCTGACAATTCCAAGACCCTGAGGGAAGACCTGAAGGCGGAGATGGCTGACAACGCCAAGACCCTGGAGGAGAAGATGGCTGACAACGCCAAGACCCTGGAGGAGAAAATGACCAGCAACCTGACCGGGCTGGAGGAGAAGATTGCTAAAAACCTAGCCTTAAAAATGTCGGTGGACACTGATAGTGTAAAATTAAGTGATAATCAGGATGACAAAAAGGCCGATATGTCAACTGAGGATGAGTCGTCTCAGGAGTTGGGGAAGGGAGACCTGAAGGCCAAAAACAACGGCCAGCTCAAGGCTGAGGACGCAGCTGACAGCAAAGATGTCAAAGACGATGTCAAGTCGGCTGAAAACGGCAAGAGTGACTCGGCCGAGGTAAAGGCTGACAAGGATGCGAAGGAGGAGACGGACGCCAAGGAGGAGGATGAGGACGCCAAGGACAAGAAGGGCAAGGCCAAGAAGGCCAACAGTGTGAAGAAGAAGCCCGTGCCCAAGAAGAAGGCGGAGGAGGCCGTGGAGGAGGCGCCCAAGAAGAAGAAGGCCGTGGAGCCGCCGGTGCCCGTGCCCGCGGGCCAGGGCATCCCCATCGACCACATCCCCGACGTGGAGGTGGCCATCTCCAGGTTCAAGATGGAGGACCTCAAGTTCCTGTACAATCAATTGTGCCGCACGAACCTCATCAAGCGCAACATAAAGAAGTTCAAGAGCTACGAGTTTGAGAAGGACACGCCTGAGCACAAGGCCAAGCTGGAGGAGGTGCAGAAGCTGGAGCCCGAGCAGCTGCGGACGCTGTGCGAGAAGCTGGGCTTGGACAAGTGGGGCGCGCCCACGGAGCTGGCCAGCAGGGTGGTGGGCTTCCTGCTGCTGCCAAAGCAGGCCTCCTCGCACGCCAGGGGGCTGATGAAGGAGAGGCCGGTGACTGACCGCGGCGAGGCCACGGGAGGCAGGCCCAGAAGGTCCGCTGCTGCTATTGTCAAGAGAGATTACTCTAACGAGGAGTATGAAACAGATCCGGAAACCAAAGTGCGGAGACCCAAAGTCAGCAGGGATGAATTAGGGGATTCAGATGGCTCGTACAACCCGAGTGGCTCCGGACAGGAGGCGGACTCTGACTTTGACCCGTCAGTGGGGGAGGGGGGCGCTCCCTCCCGCAGGCGCCGCGCCCCCGCCCGCAAGGGCTCAGCCAAGCAGAGCAAGCAGAAGGGACGACCCAAGCATGGCGCGGCAGGAAGCAACCCAGCGAGTCAGAGGACGAGACCGATAGTGAGAACTCCGTTTCCGAGCAGGAGAGCGGCTCCGACGACCAAGGATTCTGATCCTTTGACGCAGGAGCCGGCGAGCAAGCGGAGCCGAGGAACGGTGGCCGACCGGGGACGCAAGGCGGCGCCCCCAACCAAGGAAAGGCGCCCATGCCGGCCGCCAAGAGGAAAGCACCCCCCCCCCCCACACCAGCCAGCAATGACGGGCAAAACCCTAAGGGGAAAATTCCGTGGAACGTCATTTTTCCTGACCACTGGATGCAACTGTGGGTCAAACTGCCCGTACCTTCTTAAAGAAAAGACTGTTCCGGGGCGGAACAGCCTAAGGGGGGGATAATGTAACGAAATACACTGGTAGATGCTTATTGGTGTACGTGTGTTTTGAGAGAATGTTCTGGCCCAGACGATTGTAATTGTAAGGTGTGTATGTAGGTAGGAAATGGACTCTTCATGAAATAAATATGTCCAGAATCGTCTATACAACTGTGGTAGTGGAACTTTCTAGGGCAGGCTGGAATGGCCCCTAGGTTCCGCTATAAGAAGGGCGACAATCGGCTGAAGAGAGTTAGTCTTTCGGAGCACTCAGACAGAGGAATATCTAGTTACTAGGGCGACCAATATGGTGTAAAATAAATGTAATCTGTACGAAATAAATAAGTGTGTTAAAATAAATCTGTTAAAATAAGTCTGTTAAAATAAATCTATTGTAAGAAAGTCTGTGTAAATAAACTGTATGGCTAACTTGTGTTGAACTTGTGTTTTAATTAAAAGAACCCTAAGGAAAAACGTAACAGTATATAAATCAAGCAAGTACAAATGTACATAGTTATATGAAATAAGTTTGAAGTTTATTGCTATACTTTAGCAGTCATCAATACCATTTGTCAAAAAGATTTGATAGACAATAATTTGCACAGCAATTCTAGAAATTTAGGCATAAAATTGATAGAGTTGTTAGGCGAGTTGTCGTTGTTGTTAGGCGAGTTGTCGCTGTTGTTAGGCGAGTTGATGTCGTTTCTTATCGTTCGGGAACGGGCATAGATAATTATTAGTAGGCCGTAGTCTGTTCCGCCAGGGGTTGGGCTGGGGTGGATGACATCGGACAAGTTCGGGCACGCTCGGCTGCCCCCGGAAGCGCTCGGCGGGGCTCGCTGGCCCCGGTCGATATAAAAGCGCCGCACTACGGTGTGCATGCAAACCGAAACATATCTGAACCTCGAACCCGTAAAATAAATTAAGCCTTTTAATTCTTCATAAATACTGTTACATAAATTTTGATTGGCTTATGAGGTGTAAGCCGTTGGAACGAAAAAGAAAGAATTTTTCATCCATTTTTTTTTTAATTAACTGATCATTTGCTTGATCCAGAGTTAT
The DNA here is from genome assembly GCA_951799405.1 of Agapetus fuscipes. Classification (NCBI taxonomy): domain Eukaryota; kingdom Metazoa; phylum Arthropoda; class Insecta; order Trichoptera; family Glossosomatidae; genus Agapetus; species Agapetus fuscipes. The sequence goes on from OX637338.1 coordinate 6,123,719, forward strand.
TTTATGTAATAAGGTCCGCACGTGAATTGACGTAGACAAAATTGTATTGCCAACCAGCCGGGTTGCTAGGGAAAATGCATTTAAATATTTTCTTATTAATTGCTAGGGATAGCAGTTCCATACAAGACTGGCGTTTGCTCGCCGAGAAAAAAAGTTCCAAGTTCAAAAATGTTCCGACTTCATTTAATTATCATATTGAAGAAATATGCTTCAGCGGCTTAATATTTAAAAAAAAAAATTAAACAAAGACTTTTTACATAAGTGTATTGTTATGTCGTTATAAAATGTTCGTCTGAAAACTTTAGTTTTCAAAAGCAAAGGTAAAGAAGATTTTTGACAAATAATGAAAATGTGAGATTGAAACATGGGAAATGGTTTCAGGCGTACCTACAAGACGATTTGTTGCGCCAATGTTTTCATATCTATTTATTTTTTATGTACTCGTATCTTTGTAAAAAACTTACTTTTAGGGAAAAACACTGAAAGATAGAGTGAGAAACGAATGGGTTCTGAATACATGCGGAGTAAAAGAAAGCGTGAAAGTGAAAGTTCAAAGAAGTGTGATGCGATGGTTTGGACATATTGAAAGGATGAATGAAGACCGACTGACAAAAAGAGTGTATAAAGGGAATGTAATAGGTAAGCGTGGAAGGGGAAGACCTAGGAAACAATGGATTGATCAGATAAATGAGATTGCGAATGAATGGAAATTACAGAGTGGAAACAAGAGAAGAGCATGCATGAAAAGAGTGATGAAATTAGATGAGATGAAAGAAGTATGCAAAGACAGAGTCAAGTGGAGGCACTTGTGTGGAGGTACCGGCCACCCCTAGAGGAATGGCGGCAGGATACAAGACAAAAGACAAGACAAGCGTTTTATCGTTTTTTCACGTAATATAAAAATGTGAAAAATAATAATAATGCATATCGACAGTGGCGAAGGGTGCCATACAACTCGATTCCCATCGGCTTCCCTTTTAAAATGAGGCAACAAAGTAAAAAAATACATTTAAAACCAAAGAAACAATACGATTTTTCCCCCATTGAAACCATGCAGTCTACTTTATTATCATTTTTGCCTCATTTTAAAAGGGAAACCGATGGGAATCGAGTTGTATGGCACCCTTTGCCACTTTAAATTACCTAGATATAAAAGCGTACCCACTTTGTGGTTCACGGATCTTTTTGTTACCTACAAAATTTAGCACAGATGCATTTTATCCATCCCATAACTATAATGAGTACTAATCTCATTGCACCCAAGAGCAATTTCCTAATTATCTGTAATCCCTGTTGGTTTATTAGCAACGTACAGTAAGCAGGTAGTATCACAGCTTACACACGTCTAGCTGTTTTCCGCGTCTGGGGGTGAGCGCCCATTCATGTAGCCCTTTGTCAGTTCGGCCAGCCCGCTCGCCCACCGCGCTCGTCACTCTCCATACTTGTTATCACAGCTCCATACAAATTGTACGAGAGTTCGGACGGCTTGTTCAACGGTTCGCAGTTTGTGTTCGTCGGATTTCCTTTCCCAGCTGCAGTGCCGCGCGCCGCCTCGCTCTACGGGCACCGAAAGCCGACAGGAGCCGACCGACCCTCTCTAACGGCACTAACAAATAACCCGACTAATAAAGCCTAGCGTAGACCCCTTAAATCATAAACCAACAACTGAATTAACCTAAAATAAACGAAAAAAACATTGTTTGAATACAAGTATCGCGAGGTGTTTAGTGTAGCTTAGTGTGCGCTGTGTGTAGAGGGATGTTTTCGCCCTGCTGTCTTGTAGAACGGCCATTTTTGTGTTTTTACAATGTGAAGTATGCGCTGTTGTGAAAGATATCGGTCAAGTGAATACACAACTACATTTTTTCATATCGAATGTATAATTTATAAGAAAACTAAACTTAAAACTGTGTAGATTTTTTACAACTGAAAATTTGTAGCAATGGATAATTAGTTTCTAGACTGTGCGCTGCCAGTGACGTAAACAAAGCATTGTTTGTTGTTAGTCAGCATTGAGGGTAGCTCTCCTTTGTCCTTGGCTGTTGTCAGGGGTCCTTTATTTTGCTCTGGCTCCTCCTATATGTGGTTCACACGCTGGCACGGAGACTGCCAGCTAGTGCTGGCCTCGCAGCAAGAGGAGAAGCATCCCAAGAGTGAGCAGATCCGGTTAAAAGCCGCGTCATAACGGTTGTGGTAGATCAGTAGTTAGTTAGAGGCAGGCTGTCCTCCTTGCCCAGCACCACGTCAGACCAGAGCAACCGCCCCCTGGTGGCCCGCGCGCCGGCCCCCAACAGCAGCGGGACATGTCGCTCCATCATGGGCTACAACTCCTTCAACCAGGGATATAACAAGCTCTTCACACAGGTTACACCACATGCATTACATTGCCCTACAGCGAGATCTTGTGTATAAAAGGAATGACAGTCCGGTCGATAGCTCAGTTAGAAGAGTGGTTGCATTCCATGCCGTAAGCTCTGGTTCGAATCCCACCGAGGGTGTCAAAGATGATTTCCCGTTTCGGTGATTATTTCAAACCTCAAATAAGATACCGGCAAGGCTTACTCAGCCTTCACAAGAAATGAGTATCAGCCACCTCGGAAGCTGGGAAACCCCCACTTTAACTGAAGGGGTTGGCGTAAGGCAGGCCCCCTTACCTGTAAAAATCAATAGGTTCCACTCGTCACACGCGAAACCCTTTGGGAATAACGCGCCAAGAAGTTACACTGCATGTGTAGCTTAAATGCGTTTTGAATTCATGGTTATTGCCTGTCACAAAGAACCGGAAATACCGCCATAAACTGTGATAGCGGCAGTTGTTGCGTTAATTTTTTTGCAGAGCCTTAGATTCACACAGATGCCACTAGATTTTACTTTTTTTTACGAACTTATTTTTTATTTTGGTAACATACTTATACCTTGTTTTTCCCCTGTAGTCTTCACCTTACTTTATAGTGAGATCTTGTGTGCAAAAGGAGTGACAGTACCTAATCGAATATATATTTACTTTGAAATAACTTCTTTGACTTATAGGTTGGTATGAGGCTGACCACCCATACTGTAAAAAATGGTTCACTTTGCCAATGTCACCCCTGTTTCAGGGAAGGTCGGCAAAAGTTGTGGGGCTTATGTTCATTTGAGGTTTGGATTTTATTTGTAAGTACACTTTCAGCATTTGTAAGCGCGAACTACACTTGTTGGTTTGTGGGCATACATCTGAGAGCTTTAAATGAATATATCCTTGCAACTTAGATTATAGATTATAGATTATAGGAGAAAGACCATGAAAGACAGGGATGACGTTGAATGATAAAATCTATACTGATTGAGTGTTGTATATAGAAGTGTAGTTCACAATGAGAAAAAAATAGCACAAATAGCACCTTGACATATCCTGGAAAGAAAGCATGATAAATGACTGACGAAACGAGTGTACGACTATAAACGTAGATGGAGGAGAGAAAGGAAAATATTAATTATCTAAGGATCGTTGGAATCTGAAAAGCCAGAAGAGCGTGTATGAATTAAGTGATAATTGTAAAAGGAATGCAAAAAAATATGCACAGACAATGCATTGCAAAGATAACTACGACCCTTGGTGGAATAGTTACAAGATACAATTGTTGACTATTGTTTACTCAATCAGCCATAAATTGTAATGAGTAACTCGTTAGTCTAAGAATGGCGTATTTATTATTTTCAAGGGTTGAAAGGTTAATTAAACAATATTTCAGTCTACCTACAGCAGTATGTAGATAATATTAACGTTTGTTGTTCCACATATCAGCAGCTACGAATTCTACGAGCTTTTGTCTAACTCTCTAGAAATATCTTATGGATAATCATCCAAACAATATTCATTATCCATGACTGTTGATATTTAAAGTAAAAATAAAATCTAGAGACTGCTCAATTAACTAATTTATATTAATGATTACTATCTGACATCTGCAGACATCAATGAATTTTATGTTCGCGACCAATATATACGGCATCTTTACAATATGTACAAAAAATATCACGTGGTGGGTGATTGTTAAAATTTAAAAAATGGATTTTTAAAGTTAAAAACATCATAAAAGTGCGTATACACTATTGTTATGTTTCAGATACCATTTATCAAAACGTTCAGTTCGATGTAATAAAAAACTTGTTGTCTTTACTAAAGGCAGACTTCACCGTAATTCATTCATCTACGTTTTGTATAAATGCAGGATATGTCTAATCTAATCTAAATTGCAAAGATACGTAACAATTGGGATTCACATTATATGCATTCTCACAAGCAGACACGTATAAGTTCGCTCTTGCATATTATGCCGTATATGAACCTACAACATAAAAACCCAAAGCTCACATTAACACACACCCTGCAACTCTTGCTGACCTTCCCTGAAACAAGGGTGACATATGTTGTTCGAGAAAATAGAATAAATTGTCTATGACTGTTAAGGAATAGGAGCAAGAGATGCTACAGGATGAAGCTATTTTTTGTGTGACACTTCGTTCACGTAATCTCATCACTACAAAACGTCCGAAAGCAGAGCAGGGAATCTTGAATGCTCTTAATCGCCTCGTCTCTAATTGGACGCGAGTCACGGCAAACTCTCGAGGGCTCTTCGACTTTTCTCGACTGGCAAAGAAATACGAGGACAGGGAAACGTATGCGACTTGCAGATGAAACTCGAGAACAATGCACGTTTCCAGCAACTTGAAAAACTTGAAGGGGATTTTCTTTGCTTGGCGAGTTGGAAACTTATGTTCACTGCAGATGTTGCACCTCGGTCGCTTTTCTCGTTTTCCGGAAAACTAAGTGGAATAAATCTCGATTTGTAGACGGCATTTTCAGTGCGATATAAGTGCACAACTTTTCTCATTTTCTCCTCAGTTGAACTCTGATTTTACCATTTTATTTAGGATATAAAGTCCACGAGATGTATAACTGCGTTTGGATTTGACGTGATTTCTTACTTTTGATTTTGTCCTAATAAAATCTTTTTATTGATTTATGTTCCTTGACTAATTGGTTAGTATGAGGCTACTGTTGTAAAAACTTGGTTTACTTTTGTCAATGCCACCTCGGTTTGAGGGAAAGGTTGCAGGAGTTGCAAAGTTTATGTTCACGTGGGGTTTAGTTTAATTTGTATGTACAGATGCAGCGTGCGTAAGTGAGAACTTACTTCCTGCTTGTGGGCATGCAGTGAATATGAACCTTAAATGTCAATATATCTTTGCAACTTAGATTGCAGATTATATTTTTTTATTGTGAGACAAAATACTGAACTACTTGGAACCAATATATTGTCTCACAATTACTTTATTAACTCGTCAAAGCTCAGTAAATGATGTACTAATTTTCAGATACAAGACGTTTACTTATGATTATTTTTAAGTATTTTTACATGAACAAGACAATGTACATAGTTTTGTGCCTCAAATGCACAATATTTTGGCTACGTTTTCATCATAATTAAATTACACACAAAAAATTACCCGTAAAAGATTCAGGTTGTGGTAAGAACCGCAATACCTCGTATAGTATTTGCAAACACAAACCATCGGATTGCACCAGATTTCCTGCAATTACAACATCTCCCAAGTCCTGTAGATTCGGCTGCATTCACCGCAAACATTCTCCCATCTCGCTGAGTTCTGGTTCAGATTGTTGGTCTCCATCGGCTTACATTTTACAGCCACTACTTCAAGTATAAAACTTAGCAATTAAACTTCAACATATCGTTTACCAGAAATGCATTCAAACTAAAACAGCGGCTTCAGTGAGTGTTTTGCTTTCATGATTTCTTTTGATAAAACGCTTTGATTGAGTTTAGACGTGGTTTTGTATACTTCGGGTGCTGTTTTCCTCTACGGTTTGCATGGCCCAGTGTTCCGTGCACCGCGCGCCTGAGAGGTTTGCACTCATCAGGGTCCGCTACGACTCGAGGGAAATCATTATAACAGTGCTGCTACGGTGTTTTTATCTGCTACGACTTGTTCAAACGGCGTAGGCTGCCCATAACAAAGGTGACAGACTATACAAATTTAATTTTTTACTTCTTGTTAATTAATTTACGCGTCATTGACATGGACAGTTTTTAAATGAACAATTCGTCTATTTTCAAAAGTACGTAAGTATTTGTTGAAATACTGTTGTTCTTTTCAAGGTTTACTTTTTTAAACTGGCGCTACAAAGTTATAAAATAAATGTTAGTTGATTATATCGATACCTTAAAACTAAAACTGAATAGGTTAAATATTAAGCTATCATGTGTTTCTCAGATCAATGCACCTTTTTTTCACTTTTCACGGGAAAAACATCACAAAGGTATGAAAATCCTGTAGTTTAGAAGGTTGTCATTAGCACTTTCTATGAGAAATTACGCCCAATATAATTTTTTATCTGCGATTTATCCAATCAGTGAATCAGCACTTTCAGTTTGATCTTTAATGTGGCAATATAGCAATGTTATAATGCATTTTTACTTTGAAAATTTTGTGATTTTATATTTTCATGATTGTTGTTTTAAATCCCTCAATAAAAATTATCGCTTTTCGGGTTCACAAACAATTTTCGGGAATGAAAATAAACCCCCTTACCAAAAATCACACATGACCACATGTCAATCAATCTAGTTGAAATTTGTCACATCAACTTGATGTCAATGACAATCCATTTCATAGATTGCATCTTCTTGCCTGATAGGTTGGTATGAGGCTGACCCGCCGTGCTGCAAAAATTAGTCCACTTTTGTCAATGCCAACCCGGTCGCAGGGAAAGGCGGCAGGAGTTGCAAGGTTTATTTTCATGTGAGGTTTTGCTTATGTGTATGCACACATGCAGAATGTGTAGGCGCGAACGTAGGTAGATCAAATGTAGATGTGTCTGGCTGTGGGCATGCATTTAATATGAGCCTTAAATGTTAAAATACCTTTGCAGCTTAGATTATAATATGTATACTGAATAGGTTCATACGTTTCTAAAGCAAGAATAATAAAAAGGAATGTACGCTCTATGTAGTTGCTTTCTCAAGGATTAATTATGAAGTTTGAATGAGTTGATTAAAATCAACACAATAAAAAAATAGCAAGATTTGTATCAACCATATACAAATCACTTTATTCTTTGCAAAATACCATAATTTTTTTAAAAAACTTTTATACATACTTTACAATATTTTTTCTACACGAAAATCAAATTTATGAAGGCGGAAAAATTATTTATTTCATGCTAAAGTGAGTTTGCTAATACATAATCCAAATTTCAAAAGATGTATTAACATTACAATTCATATTAAATGCATGCCCACAAACAGACACGTGCAAGCTGGCACTTACAAATTTACTATCATGTGTACTAACAGATTCAAATCTAAACCTTAAATGAACATAAACCCTGCCACTTTTGCCAAAATTCCCTGAAACAGGAGTGTTATTTGCAAAGCGAACCATTTTTAGAGCATGGGTGGTCAGCCTCATACCAATTTTAAATTCGTTAAAACCATTTAAAATATAACGTAGGTACACTGAGACTAAACAAAAAACGTCATAAGAGAAGCCTTATAAAGATAAGAGGAAATTGCATTTTTTATACTCGTAGTTGGCCTGCTTAGTTTATCTGTATTTTTTTCTTATTTCTATAAAGAACAGAATCAAAGTTATCTCATGGGCGTACTCTCTATTTTGTTGAAAAAATTATATTGTTCTATAATCTCTAGAATTTATCAGATTCAAGATCTTCTTGTGTAGTGGTCTTACTCAATATTTAAGGAAATACGTTTTGTAAATGATATAATATTTTAATCGCAAAATTTTGTACATTTATTACCAATTCGTTTTTTTTACCAAGAATACTTTCTATTAATAAAGAAGCAAGGAAACAAATTATTCCTAGTACGAAAATTAAAAAAAAACTGACTTACAAAAAATATTTTAATCCTGTGGTTTGCTTCTCCTCTCACGATCACAATTTGCCAGAGATATTGTGTTTGTAGCTCAATATAAAATTTTACGTTTCGACTCAACCGTGGCGTTTAGGTAGCTATAACTGAATGAAGACTAAAACAGCGCTTATAGCGAGCGTTCATTTTTTTAAACACTTTTGTTAAAACGCTATGTTTGAGTTTGAATGTATAATTAAATACTTCGGGTACTGGCTGGTTTGGTCGGCAGACTGCGGCAAAAATGCTTTATTATTTCCATCTTTGTATGCAATATTTGTAGTTAGAGATCTACGAAACTGGACCAGCGTAGACCAAGTGCTACATACAAATTTAAACCAAAAAGTTCGTATGTTTTTACTAAACCAATTCATATAAAATGTTTTGTTTCTTCAGCATAATTTCAAAAACATATTATTATTTGGTTTGTTACACTTTTGTTTTAATTTCCCTCACATCAATCGATGCAATTACCGAAAGTAAAAAGACGACCCACCATAAATTTGTTTCAGAAACCATTCTGTAAAAAAACGGTTGATTTCATCAATGACACCCCTGTTTCAGGGAAGGTCGGCAAGAGTTGCAGGGATCGTGTTCATTTGAGATTGGGTTTTTATATTGCAAGTCCATATACGGCATGTTTAATCACGAACTTGTACGTGTCTGCTTGTGGGAATGCATTTTATATGAATCTTAGATGATATATATATAATATATATATTGGCAACTTAGAATAAAGATTATACATAGCTCCTTGACTAATAGGTTGGTATGAAGATGACACCCCTTGCTGTAAAAACTTGGTCTACACATGCCAACGCCACCCCGTTTCAGTTTTATTTTCATGTGAGGTCTACTTTATTTTGTGTGTACACATGCAGCATGTCTTTCATGTGCCTGCATGTGAGCATGCATTAGGTATTAGCGTTAAATGTCTATATATCTTTGCAACTGACATTATAGATAGTTTATTATTATAGATACCATAAGGAGCTAGTCAAATGCTTTGTATTTAGACTAAGAAATCGCTATTTTGGTAATCTAATATCGTATTCAGAGACCAAACTAAGTGCCTGCTTGGATGCTGGGATTATATCTATACAAATAGTATAAGTTTAGTATTCAAAACTATGCTTGTGTTAGTAATAACTTAGATAAAATCTATAAAACTTGCGCAGTACTTTGGCGGCCAAACTGTCGTGGCTCAGTACTCCGAGTATGAAACATTAAAAAACTCCCTACAATCGCGTACATACAAAAAAATATGGAATTGACAATGGCACCCCTTTTAAATAATTTAATTTTCATACATTTTTCCTATTTACGTAATCGAGTTTACGCGTTTTTTTATACTTGTGGTAAAGATCTGTAGAAGCGTAGAGCCTTTATAATATAGTGTAAAACATTTATAATCTAAGTTGCAAATTTATGTTGGCATTCAAGCCTCATATTTAATACATGTCCACAAGCAGGCACATGTAAGTTTGCGCTTACACATGCTGCATGTGCACATACAAAACAAAGCAAGCTTAACTTGAACATGAACTTGACCCAAGTTGTTTCAGGGAAGGTCGGAAAAAGTTGCACGGTTGACGTTCATTTAAGATTTGGATTTTAATTTGCAAGTACACATGCAGCATTTGTATGTGAACTTACACGTGTCTGTATGTGGGCATGCATTTAATATGAATTTCAAATGTTGATTTGCCTTTACAAGTTAGATTAGATTAGATGCTAGTATTCTTATATCACTTTCTTTTGTATCCCTTAACGAGATAATTAATAAAACATATCACAATCCTCTGACACAATTCCTCCACACACATTATGAAACAGGTCATGTTTTAATAATTTAAAACGGCACATAATGTGACAGGCCGTGTTCATACATACCTACCTACATTATACCCATCGACTTATGATACCTATGTGGACTACATATTATTTTAAGGAAAACAGACATTGTATATATCTGTTTCAACTTACTTACGTAAATGGTCATTGATAAGAAAGTGAACAATGAACTTCACAGTTGCATTTCTATGTGTACAAAAAAAAATTGGGCGAATGTAAAAATGTTCCCAGAAAGTTGGAACGATTGCGAATAATAATGGCTGCCAGTTGACAGATAACACGCTTTAGAAACATTGTGATCGCTAAAATTGATGAGTTAAAAGGAAAAAGGTATTATTTTAAGATATTATGGCATTTGTTTTAATTGGGGATTTGGACAAACTGGCCTTATTTCGTATGACTACACCAATGCTACGTTTGACAGGACTGAGACAAATTTGGGTTATAGTATGTATCAATGCAGTAAGTTTCTGCTCGTCTGTGTTATTACTCAATGATTTTACTATTAGTTATTCAGTCGTAGAGGCATCGGGCATTATCACGTACGATAATTATATTTAATTTTGCCCGTACAGTACAAGTAGGTACAAAACATTACGTTTAAACTCATTTGTAAAGCGTTATCCCAAAAATGTATAGAAAATAAAGCACTCACTGGAGGCACTGTTTTAGTTTGCATGCATTTTTTGTTAAACACTGTTGTAAAGTTTAGACAAAAGGTTTTATACTGTGCGTACTGAAAATGCCGTGTTGATGATGTGTGAAAGATACAAAATTAATGAGGGACACGCTACGACAGACTGACACAATTATTTGACATGGTCCCACATCCATGTCTCGTTTAATACGTAGCTATATCTATAAACTACTAGACACGGAGAATGTACATAAAAACCTAAAAACAAAATGTTTTAATATTTGAAGTTTGTTTTCTGTATTTGCTCAACAGTAGGACCATATCGCCTTAAAGGTAAAACTGAATGAGTGCTGATTAACTCATTTGAGAAATCGTGGTTTAAACATTTTATTGGGCGTAACTTCTCATAGTAAGTAAACTAATTACAAAAAAGTGCTGTTGACAAACTTCTACACAACAAGATTTTCTACTGTTTTAGTGTTTAAAGTTTCGATATAATCTGCAGAATATCAAGAACTTCAAGTCCTTTTAATTAGCCTGCTGGCGTCTAATTCTCAACTTATCATCTGCTTCCATTTGTGTCTATTAGAGTCAATGATTATATTTTTCTTCCCTTCCGGAGATGTGAAGAGTTTCTAGTCACAGTTCAAGGTTGCCTACTTTTTAGCGCTTTCCATGACTCAGGGTATATTTTATTTTTCGTATGGTTGATTTTTCGATCAAGAGATATTCGATCACGACGACTTACAGGTTGGTATGCGGCTGACCACCCATACTGTAAAAAATGGTTCACTTTGCCAATGTCACCCCTGTTTCAGGGTAGGACGGCAAGAGTTGCAGGGCTTATGTTCATTTGAGATTGGGTTTTTATATTGTAGGTCCACATGCGGCATGTGTTAGCGCGAAATTATACATGTCTGCTTGTGGGAATGCATTTAATATAAATCTTAAATGATATATATCTTTGCAGCTTAGATTAGATTAGATTAGATTAGACGACTGAGTCGATGAATCACTGAGTTCATCGTCAGTTGTCGTGCAGAGAGGGTGTCTCCTGAAGACGTTACCTACGTCGCTAACGAAACGTCGAGAATAATGTAAGTTCTCTTATAACGGTTCGTTTAATATCCGGTTAATAAATTTTAACTGTATAGTTATCACTATTGTAACTATGTCAAACGACCGTCATTCCAACCTACACCTAACAAGAGATATTTAGTCGTGTTTATACTGTATTTGATAAAAAAAAACTATTAATTTGTAGAAAGAGAGAATAGCTTTTTTTAAACCATTGTTTTATGATCCCAGGTTATTTATTCATTGGATAATTTATGATATACAATAGTTTGAATACTAAATTTGTCAAGAAAAAAGTGGAGGCAACTCTGTTAAGGTTTTTTTTTTATGAAATGGTGAAAAAAATTCAAATACAGTCTGATAATTTTGTCTGAAGTAATATTAACGAAAGAACTTGTCACGACGTATGAGATTCATATCGACGGTCAAAAAGAAGTAGGGGAACAAGCGACAAAAACTATATTGTTAAGGAAAGCAGTTTAAAGTTGAGATTGCAGAAAAATGGCATAACTTTTTAATTTTTTATCCTATAGTTAAAATCAAAACAGTTCTAAAGTTAAAAAAATAAAAACATTTATTGGCATTCCTATTCATGTGGTTTTACGATGTTTCACGTTTTTTTGTTTTTATCACAAGCGCCTTTAGGACAAAAAAGGACAAAATCTTATCGATTACACCAAAACCATACTTCGAAAACGCAGTTGTTTGCTTGGGCATAAACAACAACAAAAATCATCGAGCTGGCGCATTAGAAAGAGCGGAAATTTTAAGTAGGATAGCATTCATAACTCATTTTTGAGCAAAACGTCGCTTATGTCCTACTTTCTTTTAGTTTTCGATATGAATGTACACATAATATACATATCATGTATGTTTATATATGTCTTTATCGGCTAGACACTCCACAGCTCGACACCGTCTATGAAGAAGTAGGCTCGCTCCATGAAACAGCATCACCTACTTAACACTTCATTACAAAATTCGAAGGCTTCCTCACGATGATAAATATTTATCTTCATATTGATTGGCTTGGAAACTGTCAGCTAAGTATAAAACTTTAAACTCAACTTTATCGTTTACCATGAGATGAACATGGAAGCTAAAACAACACATCTAGCGAGCGTTTAAGGCTTGGGTGGAATGTAACTTCTTTTTTTTTTGCTTATGGTAAATCTCAGATCTGATTATTCGAGACTTCTCTCTTGTAATGGAGAAGATGTTCTTCCCAAAAAGGTGGTCAGCCTGGTATCTTGCGTGCAATGATTCAAGCTATCCTTGTCTATTCTTTCACTCATGCGGTATACGTGGTTCCTCCAGAGCTGTGTCCTCTTCCTACTCCAACGCTAATGCTACTAAGCTCCATATATAGTGTAACTTCTTGGCTCGTTTTCCCCGAAGGGGTCGCATGTAGGTAAGGCGGCCGGTCTCACGCAAACCACTTTATTGAAGTGAGGGTTTCCCAGCTCCTAGGGATACTCATTTCTTGTGAAGGCTTAATAAAACCCTTGCTGGTATTTTATTTTTGTTAAAAAAATATCACTGAAACAGGAAATAATTTCTGACACCCTCGGTGGGATCCGAACCCGAGCTCTGAGCATGGAATGCAAGCGCTCTGCCGACTGAGCTATCGACCGGTCTTATTTCAGTCTAAATCTAAATATTTGTAATTATTATAATATGATAATAATATAAATATTTATCCTATTAATATTATGCCTAAACGTTAATTCACCAAATATTATCAATTCTTTACTATGAGATATCTGGATGAAATAGGGTGGCGTGTAAAAATTACAGCGAGAAAAAGCTTGTTTTTTAAAAAAATCTGCGCGGGAGACTCTCCAGTTTTCAGAGACTCTAGGGGTCTATGACTTGTCGTAGTGCCGCAATGGTGTGATGTGGCAGTTGATGTCCCGACCCTTTGTTGCAGGGCTGTTAGCTGCGTAGTGTTGTGGTGTGTGTTGCGTTGCGTGTTGCGTTGCGTTGGCTGTGTTTTGAGACACTAAAAGGATATGGCGATTGATATTGGTTTTGAATATTGCAAGGTTAAATTGGGGTGGAAACACAGCAAAGGAGTGAACCGTGAAAATACCAAGCTCTCATAGTTTTGATATCGACTGCAAAGGGATGGATGTGAGCCGGTTCACGAGTTGCCATTGTTGTGACGAGAGGAGAGGGTATCAATGAGGATATTTCATCAGAATAGACGCCATTATAGTACCTATAGTAGAGACTGATCATTCCAACATTCCTTCTGTGCTCGAGATAATGTATGTTGTCTTTGAGAGTAGGATCCTCAATCAGCTGTCAGTTATTAAGGAAGCCTGCGTTCTTATACAGGTCATTAGTCACACCTTGAGCGCGTATTAATTTACAGCTTGCATATTTGAGCATTGTAATTTCCTTGCAGCTGCAGTTCTGGCTGTAAAATATCCTAACGACCCCTAATGATAATAATATAACTAGTGTAATGGCGCCTGCAATGCCCATTAAACACGACTCTTAATACCTAATAGCCACATTAAAAAGCTCAACACCTTTTTCCTCATTGTGCAAACTTACCGATAAACTTTAGTCTTCGTCTTGAAATATTGGCAGGATAGTTTTGACTTTATGTCTTTAAATGTTTCTTCAAACTCCAAGCGCCCTTGGAGTGACTACATCCCGAAACGGCACCATAAAGAGATCATTATCCTTGGTAGAATAGTTTTGTCATTTGGTTGCTGTTATTCTCAAACAGTACAGTCATGAGTCATCCGCAGCCTGCAGTGAATTTTCCATACACAAGATTGATGATCTGAATATCAGCTATGGATCAAGTTTATTGTGAATGGCACTGTATATCCTTAAATATTGGTAGAATTTGTGGGATGTGATGTAGGATTGGTTGGATAATTTTGTCTATACGTACGTCTTTAAATATTGGTTGGATCACTTAATCATCATTAAAGTCTTTTTTTTAAACCATAAAAATAAAAATAGGTAACTTAAAAGTGAACTAGAACTGTGTGTTTTATTTTAAATAATTATTTTTTAATTTATTATAAAACAATTACACAATGAACTTTCACTGCGTGAACCCCTAAACCCTAAAAAGATTGAAAAATGTATTTCAATAGTGCCACTAGTCAGACGAGAATTTTATTTACGATTTAAAGAAAAAATCTACTAAGATATTCTATATGTACGTGACTTTTTCAGATTCGCATTTTTTTCTCGTTTAATGTTAGAACCTTACAAACCATTGCTGAATTTATAAGTTCTTTAATTTTAACACTTGCAAGCACTAATGTACACCATAATAATCAAGTCTCTTTTCATACTTCCATCTTATGTTTGTACTCCTTACTTATGTTTCTATTCCTTATCTTTTTTCTTACAGTTTATTTTCTGCATGCTCTCTTTATTTCCCCACCTGGAAGTGTTAACGCATGACTAAGTGCAAGACTGTGGTAAGATGAATATATATCGTAGAAAATTACTCTTAGCAAAATAATAGTAAACCATTACCAATTTCATCACAATTTAGGTCCGGTATTTTGAACGTCAATATAGCGAATTTATACTTAGTAAAAAATACGCACTTATGTCAATCGTATGGGTAGTTTTTTTTTATCAGTTTAATGCCACATATGCTAACGTTAAAAATACCGGACCTTAAAAAACCCTATCACAAGTAATCGCATAGAAAAATAAATGATCAAACATTAAAACTGTTACTATATCTTTGTTTGTTTTACACTGCAGGTGGCTAGAATGTTTTCGGAGATATTATTTTACTCAGTTTTAAAAATTTATACACCTCTTTCTTTTACATTCATCTGACCATCCTAAACCTTCATAATGGTATTTATTTTCTCAGCTTTCCCCTTTGTCTTTTGACGTTCAACTTTTCTATCAGTAGGTACACTCTATTAGTCATTGATTTAAATTCCTTCCAAACACTCTAACAATCTCATCTTATAACGTTGTATTTTCGTCTATCACAATCCTTCGTTTGCATTCATGTGTAACCCATTCATTTCTGATTTCATTTTTCCTAGTTTTCTTGGTTGTTTTTTTTCAGGATTTTCCTAGTTTTCCTGTAATGTTTTTTTTCCAGGATTTTCCTCTCCGCATACAATGCAAACTTTATCAAATATTCAGCATCTGAAATGTGATTTACGTACGCTGTATGTTGCATACCAGTCCCGGCCATTTTCCACTATTTATGTGGGCAATTTCTCCTCGGTCGGGTCCGGGATGAACAGAACAGACGCTGGGAGAAACTCTTGCTACTTTGGTATATTTTAACGTAACAAAAAATCAATACACACTTGATTCTGCACCAGAAGTATAACATTTAAACTCAATCGCAGCGTTTACCAAAAATGTTTTTAGACTAAAACTTTCCTTAGAAGCGGTGTTTTAGTTCACATACATTTTTTTTTAAACGTGAAAGTTTATACTTGGGGTACTGTTAGTCTTGTGCCTTTCTGCTCCGTATATTGCTTAGAGTAGTCCATGAAATATGCACGTAAGTGCAGTGTAAAATGGGTCAAACTAATAATAGCCGATTTCAGGATACACTTTCCAACTAAAAGCCTGTAATTAAAGTCAGTGTAAAATTGATGCAGCCAAGGAAAATTAAAAGGCTTTCGATCAACTGCAGTGTTCAGTTTAAATTTATGCTAGAAATAATTGCTTTCGTCAAATATTAATGAAGTTAAAAATTAGATTGTAGACAAAAAAATATTGAATAAGTTTTTCCTTTTGCAAAAAAAAAGGAAATAATAACAACACGATACAATTACTCAAGGTTTTTTTTAATAGTACAAATGATATATTTGTGAAAGTACTATTTCCGACTTGGAGTTTTAATGACAAGACTGTATAGAATATAAATAATAGCTCTCTAATGGTGATTATGTTACATTAATTTAAACGCAATAAAAATCATCATAAAACTTTGTCCGTAAGAAAAATAAAAACTCCCATAATTTTACACTCCCTCCTAACTAGTAGCAAGCTTTGTTAACTTGAAAAGACAGCGAAAAAGCGTAGCCCCTTTATGGAAATGTAGTTTCATAACTTATTTACAAACTTTTATAATTTTCACCATCTTTGTGCCTTTGCAGTGATTTATCACAAAACGGCGCCTCTTTTGTCCCGTGCAAACCTCTGTTGCAGCATGTTTTGACGGTGTCGCATTTCTTGTGTGTTTCAGGGTTCAGCTGATTCAAATTACTCACAACCTTCATCGGACCTGTCGCTCGACGAGGAAAAGGAGTCGCTGCGGGTGGAAAAGGAACGTCAAGCACTGGGGCAGCTAGAAAAAGCTAGGGTAACAACTTCCAGCAACCCACTATTTACTATAGTTTGTAAAGTAATTAAAAAAATTCCAACGTATCACTAACAACCCACCTCTTATCCTACTCGTACATAATAATGCGAGGATGATTTATTTGGTGAGCGCTGTTGTTGTGTGAATCACACCTCAAGAGCCCGCTGCGAGCTTGGTCACTATGGAAAGTGCCAAATCTCAAGAAAGACCCAGTTGCTGTGAGTCTGGATGGATCTATGGTGACTGTTTTTTGGTAAAGGCAGATTAATTCATTAACCCAGCGAAGAGCAGATTTGAAAAATTAAATACTTTTTCGTGCTCCGCCGGGATTCGAGCTCACTTCCTTCCAATTACGAGCTCGAAGTCTTAACTACTAGATTACGGACCAGTCAAAGTTCAAGAAACATTATTATTATTTTTTTTTTTTAAGAAATCCTATGCGGGAGACTCCCTAGATTCTAAAGACTCTAGGGGTCTATGACACTTGTTGTAGTGCCGCAGAGGTGTACGAGCTTGGTCGTCGCTACAAAGCGCCAATACTCAAGCAAGACCCAATTGCTGTAAGGCTGGATGGACCTTTGGTGACCGCGGTCATTGGTAAAGGTTTATGAATTTTTCAACCCAGCGAAGAGCACATTCGAAATATAAATGGTATATTTTTGTGCTCCGCCAGGATTAGAATCCACAACCTTCCATTTACGAGTCCGAAGTGTTGCCACTACGGACTACGGACCGGTCCAAGACGCATATTTACATCTACTGATCCAAAGTACGGATTTTAGTCCGCCTCTTTATCTTCAAAGAGGTAGAATTGTCTTGGGAAACCTACTTAGGTATTGTAAAAAAGAAAGCTTTTTCTTGATTTCTCAAGAACCAAGTTTTCAATTCTTAAATTGTTTTGCAAAATTTGTCTGTATTATATAAGACCTGGCCCAACAGTTTCAACATATCTACCGGTCATATAGGCAGTAAAAAGCGTTAAAACATGGCTGCGCATGATCAGCTGATCAGACTGTAAAATGTTCTTCTTATAAAATTTGACAACGAGATCAACCAATCCCGTGCTGTTTTAAACGTAAGATTTAAAGATAGTTTTAAAGGAAGATACGTTGAGATTGCTACACCTGGGATTGATATAAACTAAAATAGAGAAAATATTTCTGATTACAATGTAATAAAATGTGTCAAAATCATTGTAACCTTGGAATCCAGGATCTACGAATAGCTAACATTTCCGTTACTACGATTTTTTTTTCAGGAATATCGTGAAAGTGTTCTCCTTCTTTTCATGATTATTTAAGTGCCAAAAACAGATGCAGCAATTAAGTACAAACATTAAATGTAATGACTTGCAACAACAATTTAACATCGACTGCTGGTGAAGGCATAAACCTAATAATGCAAAAATTAAACGATTTCTTTTATGGCTCGCATTTGTGCGAAGAGCAATAATAAAATGAGATTTTCTTCTTACTCCTTAAAAGAATTCTTTCACGCTTTTTATGGATACCTAATCTTTTTAATTTGTTGTCGTAATTTTTAAGGGATTTTGTTGTTTTTTTTTTTTAATGATTAATTTAATTTTTGTGGATTTCAGTCAAAACCCGTGGCGTTCGCCGTCAGAACAAATGTGTCGTACAATGAGAGAGATGATGACTCGCCTGTACATGGAAAGGCAATATACTTTGACGTCAGAGACTTTCTTCACATCAAGGTAAGAAATTTCACGTTCTGTATTAATCACATATGAAGCAATCTCTGCGAGTTAGATCCAGTTGCCACATGGATGGATGAAGCTGGATGAGACCAATCTTGAGATAGACACCCCGATGAATGGTGGATCTAAAGAAGGCACATGTTAGAAAATATTAAACATGCTCTTTGGTTCAATATACCAAGACAAATCACTCTTTCAGTGCATTTGCTTATCTACCTTTTTTTTTTAAATATGCCCGTTAAATTGAGTTGTCTTAAGAATCACATTATACACAATCTCAGCTAAGAAAAACATGTTAATGTGAGAGTTGTTCTTAATATTTTCAACATAAATTTTCGGTTAACATAAGACACATTGGTCCTGTACACATACTACGTAACATTGCTCATGTGAAATTACCTCTTTTGGAGATAAGACAAACAAGCAAGAAGGTGACGAAATAACGAAAACACGGGACTAAGTCCCTGAAAAATCTTTTTGATGAGTTAAAAACTTCTTCAAAAATTGCAAGTTTGATTTTGGAAATTTAAAAAAGGCACTAAAGATTACCCGTTAACAATGTGTATAGCGGAGATGAAGACGTAGTGTGACCTTCACAAAAAAAATACTCTTTTGATTTTTGTACAAAATCAGATACATACATAGTTCTTACGTTCTTTATTTCGTTTTCCTTTTTTCTTTATTTGGCTTATATAATAAAATAATATTAGGATGATTTATTTGGTGAGCGCTGTTTTTGTGTGTATCACACCTCAAGAGCCCTCTGCGAGCTTGGTCGTCACTGTAGAAAGCGCCAATTCTCAAGCAAGACCCAGTTGTTGTAAGGTTGGGTGGACCTTTCAGTGACCGGTCTTTGGTAAAGGTTTATGAATTTTTCAATTCAGCGAAGAGCACATTCGAAATATAAATGGTATATTTTGTGCTCCGCCGGGATCCGAATCCACAACCTTCCATTTACGAGTCCGAAGTGTTGCCACTACGGACTACGGATCGGTCCAAGATGCCAACGACACTATAGTACTTTGTTACTTTTTTAATCTACATTCTGTAACGTCTTAGTTTATTAACGTAGGTTAACTAACGCGTTTACTGTTTGACCCCAGAGTGTATACAGAGTGAATGAAAATGAAGGAAATTTATGAAAAAGATGATGGATATGAATGAATTGAAAGAAAAAGCGAGGAGACTAAGAAATGAATTCATCTCTGCAGGAGCTCTGGCCACTCCAAGTAGAATGGTGAAAGAGCTACAATTACAGTGAATTCAGCCATCGAATTGTGCTCGGCTAAAAACTTTTGAACAGAAAATCTGGACTTTACAAATTTCATTTCTTGTTTTAACAATCAAATATGAGCATACAACAGAATCGAAACAATAAATTTACGGATACACAAAGACATGGTATTTTTTTGTATATTGTACGACGTAAAGAAGTAAGGCAGGCACCTTTTTACATAGGCAATACCGCGCAAGTCTCTTAAGCATTTTTCATGGAAATAATATCATTCAATATTGCGTTTTGTCAAAACACGTAGTATCGCGAATTTATGTGAAGGTAATACCAATTGAATTTTCGCATTGAAGTCGTAAATTCCCCCGAAAAGATCATTGTACAATACCTTAAGTGTAAAATATTACAATAAAACTCAGCCATAGAGTTTTACTAAGAATGCATGGAAACTCTTGTACTTTCCATACATTTTTCGGCAAACGCTTTAGGTGAGTTTAAACGTTAACTTTATTTTTTTTAGTACAGAAATGAATATTTTTTTCTATATCGTATACACGTTTTCAGCAGGCACCTTTATTAGTTTTACTTACAATATACTTTGAGTACGTTTTTTAGATCACCCGCACAAATAAATTGTGGAACGATTATTTTAATGAGCCCTAAGTCACACCACCGTTTGACGGCATACTTTATCTGAAGGAATGGCTAAGCGTGCGACACGGAATTTTTTTGCATTCGCGTCGTTATTGCGGCAATTATTTATGTGCATTCAAGTAGCCAATAATACTCTTTTTCCAAAGAAATATTCAAAGAATTTCCATAGAAAAGTTTTTAGCATTGCTTGAAATATAATTATTTTGTCATACAGGTTATTCAGAAATGAAAGCGTAATATTTAAAAAAAAAAAGTTTTATACGAGTATGATGGAATCGGTAGTAAGTATAATGTAAAGAGTATAATGACATGGACAAAAAAAACCGACATCACGAAGTTTATAAATATTTTGTTATAATTGATTAGGATCTCAGTCACATAGACCTGTGAAAATACCCGGATACCCTTTGGAGAAAAAAAAGGAAAATTGTACCTTAAAAGTACATGATTTCGAGAACACTAGGTACTAAACAATACTTTTGTATTTAAAAATCCATGTCATATTATTATACCTACTTCCAATTCAAAAGTAAATGAGGAGTCAAGGAACTTTTTTTTCATCTTAAACTTTTATTTCGGCGATCAAACTTCAGTCTTGTATGAGAAAACCATCTATGGAGAAAACACATAAAAATCATTTTTTAAAGTAAGTTATTGATAATTTATTAAATGTAACAGTCTCCCTTTTTACTTTACCAGCAGAAAAAAATCTAGCAACACTGCATAGTACATTATATTTTAAATGAAATCTAAAATAAAGTTGCCCGCTATTTACCGCAACGTGTCCATAACGGGGAAAGAAATTAAGTTGACATGGCAACCCTTGTAAAAAAATACCGGTAGGGAGGGGCACGTGTAAAAGTTTTCACTGCAGTTAAAAATGTCATACCAGTTACAAATAGCAGTACTGCCTACATCAGCAGGTATTGTGTAATACTATGAAACATTAATTACCAACTGGCGCAATGGTTCCTCTACTTCCATGACACGCGACACGTCATTTGAAAACTTTTTGAAAATTTAAATTTACCGAGAAAAAGTTGGTAAAATTACAATCAATTATTTACTTTACCTACTTATGAAGCATGACAGTACAAAGGCACCTTTTTCAAGTTATAGGTAGGTACAGCTATGGAGAGCACATTTTTTTTCATTTCGAACTTTTGAGGTGAGCAAATGTTAGTCTTGTATGGGACTGCCAATAACAAAATATTTGTATGCTTTTTATCTAGCAACTTGGACGCGTGACGACACAATATTGTCTACATCAATAAAATTCACGTACTGCGGACCTCATAAGAAAAGGACTGTAACTGTAACTGTAACTGTAACTCTGTCGCCATTCCGCTAGGGGTGGCCAGAGCCTCTGCAGAGTTGCCTCCATTTTTTCCTATCCTTACAAACCTCCTTCAATTCATTCATATCCATCACCTTTTTCATGCATTTTCTTCTTTTACGCTCACTTTGTATATCCCATTCTTTCACAATCTCCTCAATCTGATCACTCCATACTTTTCTCGGTCGTCCCTTCCCTCTTTTTCCTTTCACACTTTCTTTGTATACATACTTTGTCAGTCTATCATCATTCATTCTTTCCACATGCCCAAACCATCTCATCACATTCTTTTGTACCTTAACTTTCACATCCTCTTTCAAATTACATTCTTTTTTTACCCATTCATTCCGAACTCTATCCCTCAGAGTTTTTCCTGTCATGCTTCTCAAATGCTTCATTTCCACCGTACATACTTTACTCATTTCGCTATCGTTCACTGTCCATGCTTCACTTCCATACAACAAAGTCGGTAACAATATGCCATTGTGTACCGCCATTCTCAGATCCATCGTCAATCGCTTGTTCTTTGCTATTCTTCCTATTGCACCGACCACTTGTTTTCCCTTGCACACCCTATTCTCAAGTTCTCTTGTCATCTTTCCATTCTTCTCAAACATACTTCCCAAGTATCTAAATTCATCCACAATTTCAACTTTCGTACCATTCAACAAAAACGTGCATTCTTCATTTTCATCCGTTCTGTCAAAAATCAGTACTTTCGTCTTACTTGCATTAATTTTCAACTTGTTCACACACAGAGCATGGCTCAGACTAGAGAGCATTGCCTGAAGCTCTGCTGCTGAATCAGCAATTAGTACTGCATCATCAGCATAAAGCAGAACTCCGACTTTTCTCTCTCCAATCTGTATGCCATGCCCTTCCAGATTCGCTTGTTTAACACAATGATCCATAATTATATTGAATAACCACGGGCTCATTATGCAACCCTGTCTCACACCCTTGTACACATTAAAATACTCGCTGTATTCTCCATCCACCCTGACACACGCCCTGCTATTTAGATAGATGGCGCGTATCGCGTTCAGAAGTGCTTTATTCACACCATACCTCTCAAGCACACACCACATCATACTTCTATCCACCGAGTCGAAGGCTTTCTCAAGATCTACGAAAGCCGCGTAGACCTTTTTATTTACGGCTAGCTGTTTTTCGACGATCTGTCGAAGCGCGAATATCTGGTCTACGCAACCTCTTTCCGGCATAAAGCCAGATTGTATATCTGAGACCCTCTCCTGGGTGGATAATCTTACCCTATGGATAAGAATCTTGCATAGCACTTTACCTGGCACACTAAGAAGGCTAATCGGTCTGAAGTTACGGCAGTCTTTTTTGTCACCTTTACCTAACGGACTCTGCACCAAAAACAATTTCGGCTGGAAAAATTCTAGAGTCCTTAGCAATCTATACAGGCCCGGATTAAGACCGCTGGGGGCCCTGGTGCGGGGAAAGTCAGGGGGCCCCTAACCCTCTATCCCCTCCCACCAACACCTCCCCGCGCTAACCAAAAAATGTATACTTATTGCGAACCAAAACAATTACCGACGGCTCTTTGAGATTGTTTTTGGGAAACTTTTTCGGGAGGTCTATGACACTTGTTAGAGCGAGCTTCGTCTTATCCTTTGTGTACAAAAATGTGTTGAAATATTTTTCAGTACAATTTCATATAAGTCGCCATGGGCGTTTTTGGTCTCGAAGGCTTCTTTTGATTCGGACCCCAAAAATAAATAAAATGTTAATATCTTTAATAACTAATTTCCAAAAAGTCTATGAGAGTGTGGTCGTGAATGTTTAAAAACCTGAGCCCTCGAATAAATTTATGTCAAAAAAATATTTTATTGTATTTTTTTAAAACGTCGAAGGGTGCCGCAAAGGTGATGCTCGAACCGCCCTTAATCCGGGCCTGCCTCTATAAAGCATTTTTTTTTTTTTTCATAAAACACAGACACACCTCAAAACCATGAGAACTTGGCTTTTCATTACTCATTCCTTTGCCAAACTACCCATTTATGGAATGATCTACCAGTGTCTGTGTCCCCTTCTCAATTTAATCCGGTTTTCTTCAAAACCAATATCCATCGCCACTTTCTTGCAGCGCCCCACGACAGAAGCAACAATTCAAGCAACACCTTTCCGGCACCCTTCAAGGGTGACATAGACACCCAAGCCTTTTAAGAAGTGGGGAGCCTCTCGCACAGGATTCCTTAACGAAACCTTCATAATTTAAAATAAAAACAAAAATGTCAACACGTAATAAAATATGTACAATAAATTTAATGTTATGAAAACATTTTATAAATCCAAAATGACTTACATTATGTCAGGTAGCTAGCATGTCAGATAGCTACCTGTGGAAAAAAAGAAGAAGAAGAAGACATGATCTGTCAAAACATTGTACCTGTCACAGGAAAAATAATGTCATTACCAACTTGAAAGAAATTGAAGCGCATCTTTAGCCACAGAAATTGAACCGGATCCCAATGAGAGGAAGAAGACAGGCTGAGATTGTCAGTTAGGAGGGAAACACTTAAAATCCCCCGTTAAGCTCCGCATCGCGCTGGTAGGGAGTTTATAAAAGGCGTCGACCTCCCACAATCGGGGACACAAACTCTGAGGACACAAGCTCTTCAACACCTGAACCAATAACACCTACCAGGCGTGGCCAAGAACATCTATCGGAGAAGGCTTGAGTCGCCGTTGTTGCCTGCACTACACAGCCCCTGGCCGCGCCTGGGTCCCCCGTGGCGGATTCCTCGGAAGGAAGGAGCCCCTGCTTTACCCGTCGCAAGCGCCCGCTTGGCTACTCGATATCCGGAGCCCCGTGCCCACAGTTCCTCAGGAGGACGGAGCGCCTGCCCCGTCCAGCCGAGCGCTCCCGTCTTATCGCGGGCTGAGCCCCGTGCCGCAATTCCTCAGGAGTGTGGAGCCCGACATCCCGCCAAAAGCGTTGCCGTTGCCGGCGCCCCAGCATCGACTTCCCGCATCCCAGCATCAAGACTTCTCTCCATCCTCCAAATTGTGTTCCAACGGAAAAGTGTTGTTTTTGTGTTTCGGATTTTGTGGTAATTGAAGTCATTTCCACCTGGGATATTTGTGTTTTTGGTGGTTATGCTTTGTCATCTTGAGGATTGTTAACCGTTTTTCGTGGTTTGATGATAATTGGAAGAATTCAAAATTTGAGTTACGTAATTCGAAAATGCAGACAAGCATTCTCAAACTTGCGTAAATATTTTGACAATTTTTTTTTCTCTCTTCCCAATTTTTTTTTTGGGCGTCTCTATTTCCAGAGGCGTAACCATTCGTTAAATTTTCTCAACAAAAAATTTCAAGGGGTTCTCAACATTTTCAAAAAAAAAAAAAAAATTTTTTTCTCAACAAGAACTCTCCGGAAGGGCCAAGAAGAGCCTTGTTGAAGTGGTGGATGTTTTCACGAAATATTTTTGGGATATTTCCATTAAAATATGCCACAGATGCAGCAATAATAAAGAAGCTTGAGACAAGCATCTTTATTTCCCGGGGAACGCCGAGGTCCGTTGTTTGTGACAACGGTAAACAAATCATCACCAAGGCGGTTGAGGAATTTCTGGAGATGTACGGAGGGCAGACAGGCGGACGTGAAGGGCGAGAGAAAGGCTGTTTGGCTTTTCAGCTGGGAGAGTATCACATGAAGGATATTCTCTGAGCTGGACCTGCTATGGCGGAAGAGTAAACTACTTTCCTACGAGCAAACGAGAATTAGATGCGTAAACTCATTTACAAACACCAAGATGTCTGCGAAGTACAAGCATGACGTCTTCTCTATAAACTTATTACTCCATATCTTAATTTTGCAAACTCCATTTTTGTCCTGAAATATGACTTTGACCGTTCCCCGTTGAATTGCGCCCTCAGCAGGGAGCACTGTTCAGGGTCATTCCGTTAATCTTTCTTAGCATCAAAACATTTCTACATCAATACCTACTCGTTTGCTCCAGGGAGACCTGGTTGGTGTCCATATGTGCATTTTTTTTATTATTTAAATGAATGTTTCTTTTTCTTCTCATGTGTTCTTTCAACTCGCATATTCATTTATGCTCAACTGCAGAAAACTGTCTGTTTTTGTCTCCGACCCACAGTATCAACTCCTTGTGAGTTGGATCAGGTAATTTGGCCAGGTCGTGAGTCAGAATCCAGCGGGTTCTCTTCTGAGAATGGATCTGTACTTTCTTTCTTGTTTACATGTTTTGGACGCGGGTTGTCTTTTGATTGCGGACTCAAAGTACACACTCTCATGAGTGATGTCAGGTAATTTGGCCAGGTCACAATCCAAGGTCACCAGCTGTTTATCCAACACTGTACCTTCTTTAATCTGTTTCATTGTTTTTGTATTTTGTTACTTTGTCTACGTTTATTGCCTTCGTGATTTTTCAACTTTCCAAGTTTTGATAAAAACTTGGTGGCGCTCAAAAAGGGAACGAGAAGGAGAGCTGAGCTAGTCCAGATGTAGACATCAAGAGAACATCTGTGAACATCATAGGCAATACACCTTGACAAAGGTGGTATGCTGCCGAACGCTGTGAATGCGTGGGAAGACGTAGCGAGCACGTCTTGGGAAAGGGTGGAGCCCTTGCCGGTAACGCTGGAGTGCGTTGGAGCAGTCAAAGGGGACTGGACACAATCTGGGATGATTGTGGGGCGCTTGGGAGAAGCGTGAGGAGTGGTTTGACGTAACCGGGATACTCCTGCAATCCAACGGGATTGGCAACGCCGGAGTGCGTTGGAAGTCTTACGAGACTTGAAGTCCGACGGGACTTGGTACCAGTCTGACGAGACTTGGGGGAGTCTGCTGACTCATTTTTTGAAATCACCTTGGAGTGATGGGTACGCCAGGCTTGCATCTTCGGATGGCGCCAATGGATTGTATCCCTGTGTTTATTTATCATGTTATTTATTGACGGAAGGAAGGTTTTCGCCATGTGGGCAAAACCTGAGAACACACTGGAACCCAAGGAGAAGAGTGGTATGAAGATTGACCACCTCCTGAAGCCAGGCCTAGACTACTAAAAGCATTGTTAGCTGGGACAGTCACCACGGCGTAGTGTTTGCCGGGGAGTTTAGTTATTGTCATGTACGTCGGCGTATACTGCCCTGAGTCAGTATATACCGAATGTTGACTCACTCGAAACCCCTCAGAAGGGCTTGCTTCGGGGCGTACGCTAGTTACCACCCTATACCTGCCCGGGCAATGATCAACGCTTCTTCGTTGTTCATTGAAGCAAAAACCCTAGCACCCAACTTTGTGACTAGGGCTAGAGTCCTAAATCGTCGCTGGTCGGAGCGGTCAAGAAATGCCGACAGAGTGTGGTCAGTACTGTGTGTCTTCAGACCGGTATTGTCACATCTCGAGCAGGAGATCTTCACCTCTACTTCAAATTACCACAACATCTGTCATATATTTTTGTATTTTCTCATGTAATTTATGTATGTAATATGTATACCCTGTACTTCATGTATATAATATGTATAACCTGTACTTCCCAATCCCAGGATTACCTGTGTTGAATAGTGAGATCAGTGTGCCACGCCCTCTTGCGTTGCACTGGCCAATGAACGGGCCACCTCATTGTTTTTCCATGGTGTTCCTACCTCCGTTCCGCCTCTCTTGGTTTCTTATCGGTTCTTCCAAAAGAGTGTGAATCGAACCGAAGGATCATAAGTAGTTAGATCCTTTCCTTTTGTAACCCACATGTAACAGACAACTTGTTATTGTTTTGTATGAGAGCTCACCGCGCTGTACTTATTGACTGCTGGCTGGATGATTTTGGTCTGTTAGGCAGGTAGCTACCTAAAAATAAATTTCTGTGTACAAAGGCAAAATTTTTGTGTTTTCAAGAGCAATAAGTGAAAAACGAGCTAGACTCGTTAGTGCTTAGGGACCTGTACCCCAAATGTGAATTGTGTGCCACCATTTAAACTTAGAACAAAGACCAAATTCTACCACTTAATAATCATGACTTAAATTTTTATCATTTTACAAGAACAAAACATCACTTTTACAATTTTATTTTATTTTGTCTTAACTATGTAATGTACAAATTTGTTTCTGTGTCAATTTCAATTTGCTTTGTCTCCTAATATTTTACACCATTTCTTATACATATTTTAAACCTGTTTCAGAGCTACCTGTGTACAATTCATGTCGTCTGCGTACGACCTCTTCTCTGTATGTCTTGTTCAACCTCCGCCACCTACGCTTCGCACTGACTGGTATACTGTTAAACATATATTTTAAACTAACTATGTCTGAACACAACGTCAAAAACTCACTTCGCTGGATTCTCTGCGCGAGGTGCGTTTTTGCCTCAGCGACGAGCGGGAATGTCAGGTAGCTAGCATGTCAGATAGCTACCTGTGGAAAAAAAGAAGAAGAAGAAGACATGATCTGTCAAAACATTGTACCTGTCACAGGAAAAATAATGTCATTACCAACTTGAAAGAAATTGAAGCGCATCTTTAGCCACAGAAATTGAACCGGATCCCAATGAGAGGAAGAAGACAGGCTGAGATTGTCAGTTAGGAGGGAAACACTTAAAATCCCCCGTTAAGCTCCGCATCGCGCTGGTAGGGAGTTTATAAAAGGCGTCGACCTCCCACAATCGGGGACACAAACTCTGAGGACACAAGCTCTTCAACACCTGAACCAATAACACCTACCAGGCGTGGCCAAGAACATCTATCGGAGAAGGCTTGAGTCGCCGTTGTTGCCTGCACTACACAGCCCCTGGCCGCGCCTGGGTCCCCCGTGGCGGATTCCTCGGAAGGAAGGAGCCCCTGCTTTACCCGTCGCAAGCGCCCGCTTGGCTACTCGATATCCGGAGCCCCGTGCCCACAGTTCCTCAGGAGGACGGAGCGCCTGCCCCGTCCAGCCGAGCGCTCCCGTCTTATCGCGGGCTGAGCCCCGTGCCGCAATTCCTCAGGAGTGTGGAGCCCGACATCCCGCCAAAAGCGTTGCCGTTGCCGGCGCCCCAGCATCGACTTCCCGCATCCCAGCATCAAGACTTCTCTCCATCCTCGTGAGCTAATCAAACCCTTTAAATACATTATCTAATTTAACTTAGAACCAGTCAGTCGTGCAGTTTAGCGTGGTGATGCTCTCATTTCTCATAATTTAAAATAAATCCCGTCTTTCCTTTACCCGGTTTTTCTCTCCATCACCTATATTTTTTAACCTCTTTAGCATCAGTGGAAAGCGAGCAAGGTGTTGGGCCTGAACACCACCCTGAGGAGTCTTTAGCTAGCCGGGCAACTGCAAAAGCGCGCCACCTAACCTCAAAGGAGCCCCCTGTCCGTTGTCGGAATCCTAACCTCAAAGAGGTGACGGTTCGTGGCAGCGCGGGGGCCCAGCAGGGCCGCGCTTCGAATCTCTTCATCACAATTATTCTGAGCCCCTGGAACACACTACATTATATACTTTACGCGAGTATTAATAAATGGTTATTTACATGTGTTAGCGCAAGCTCCCGGCTGCTGCTCCTATTTCGGTTTTCACATGGCACTTTACTTTATTTCAAGTAATCCATTTAATTTTTTTTAAACACAATTCCCATCACTTTGATTTAGGAAAGTTTTTTCGTCTATTTCTGTATATTTTATTTCATTTTCAAAGAAAAAAACCTAAATTGCCGCTTTTGTTGACATACATAATTTTGCTCTGATTACGGTCAGTAAAATTATTTTATTAAATTATTAAGCGAGGTATAATAAGTTGATTTCATATTTTATTTATTTAATTTAATTTATTGTTTACACCTTTTAATTTTATATCACTTTTACCCGCGAACTTTAAATTTACGAAATCGAACGCGAAAACACCACACACTTGCTTGGCAAACCGACACAGACTGCTGATAAGGCGATCGAGATTCTATTTAAGTACTTTCTCTTGCTCAGTGACTTTCTCTCACTGTGGTTGGTTGGGGGCGTGTCTTGATGAGTGCGGGGTTGGAGATGGTGGGAGAATTTTAATTTGTCATTCTTACTCGGCAGAGGGCTCGCTTACGTATTTCAAGCTGATTAAAGAGATTTGATATCGTCCCACTAAAGAACCAAAGTCAGTTGTTTGGTAAAAGTACCAAATTTATTTTCCCTGTCACCGAACTCAAAGTACAAATCATCACGATGATACAAATGTTTCTAAGCTACACATATAGTGAACTTTTTTCCGCGTTATCCCCGAAGAGGTCACATCGACAAAAATCGAATGTACATATTATTTTTGAAAGGAAGGCTTAAATATTTTGTATTTGTTTACCTAACTTAATATCTAACTGCTATATCTTGCCATAAAACTATTAAAAAAAGAAGAAAAACTATATTCAGCTGTCAAAATTCAAATTTGTTGTGAAAAAAGAATAACAAAATGGACTTGGACATTCTTAAATTTGAAACTTTGTTCTAGGCGAGCAAACGTCAGTCTTGTATAGGAATGCGGTCCTTAGAAACCAATAAAAAATATTTCTTTAGCTTTAACATATTTTTTATAGCAACCCAGCCTCGGGAAGACACAATTTTTTCTTTCCCAAGTCATGTGCAGACCTCATAAAAGCAAGTTTAGTTTTTTCACCTTAATAAGGTCCACAAATGAATTGAGATAGAAAAAATTGTGACTTCACACGGCCGGGTTACTAGAGAAAAGGCAAAAAATATTTTCTTATTGCTACTAAGGACAATAGCCACAGAAGTATGACGTTTGCCCGGCGAGAAAAATAATATATTTAAATATTTGCAAGTAAGTACGTATTCCATTGGCTAGTCTATTCGTATGGTGATTGAGCTTGCTAGAGACTTAGGGTTAAAGGCTTACGGTATTTTTTAACGTTAGCATAGCAACTTTATACTGTACGAAGAGGGCGCATTTTTTCAATTGTGTGGGTAATTTTTTTATCAGTGTAAAGCCACATATACTAACGTTGAAAATACTGGGCCATAGTATAGATAGGTGCCTGATAGCTGTGATGATGTGCATTGAAGGTAAAAAATGGCCGCACTCTTCCCATTCTCTCGAATCTCTTCATGTTTTTAATTGCCATTTGAATGCATGTTGCAGGAGAAGTACGACAACAACTGGTGGATCGGGCGGCTGGTCAAGGAGGGCTGCGACGTCGGCTTCATCCCATCGCCGGTGAAGTTGGAGCAGGTGCGCGCGCAGGCGGCCGCCGCGCGCACCTCGCGCCTGTACGCGGCCAAGGCGGGCAGCTCCTCCGGGAACCTGGGCCCCGGCCAGGCGCCCCCGCACCCTGCAGACGCCAGCCGAGGTAGCACCCCCCCCACGCCCGGTACGTCATCCCAACGCCACTTCGCGCCATCTCAGTATACAGTACAACTATACTACTCATTGTCTACTCGTTTTACTTTTTATTTATCTCTAACTGTCTTTATCTAATTTGTTGTGTTGGCAGCTCTGCGGGTGTAATTTGCTTGTGGTGATCATAAAAGAAAAAGCTTGCGAGGCAAGCATGTAAATATCATACGGAGTTAACAATAGAAAAACAAAGAGTAAATAACACAAGACTCAAACAGCTTGATTCATTAGATTAGTTCAACCAAAGATCAGGTGTAAACCTTTTTTATGAATAAGGGTGAAAGATTATGCACTGTATAGATCAAAAGGCAGCTATCTAGGATTGTTTAAAACAAATAGATAATTATATGAAAGTAAAGTAAATCGTTATCTCTTCATTTCCATATATTTATGTCATTTTTTAAACATCCTAAATTGCAGCCATTGATTTTGCTTGACTCATATATAGGGGCATAGTTACCGCGCTATATTTGTACTATATATAGCTTTAATATTTGTAATGTCATTGTATTGCCTTATGTAATGTTTTACATTACTGAATTACTGAAGTAATTTCTCAAATTTTAGAAGTTATTTTACTAAAAAAGCAAGCATTATTGTAAACAAATCTTTGTGAATACAGTACTTAAATATAATGAAAAGTGAATTTCACATTTCACAAGTGAATTCTTGTAGAAGCAAACCTAGTGCAGCCAGTGAAATGTTTAACATCATTCAATTAATGTCTCTCACAGTTAATGAAAGAATTTGTAACATAATAAATTTGTCAGTAATGGGCGAGACAACTACTAGAGTGTACAAAATTATTTTGGAAACTGAATAAAGCCTGTATCATTGGTCTGTATACAAATCACATCATAGCTATTGTTAGTAAAGACAAAAGCCTATGGGTTCAATAGGTACTTACCATATTTTTTAAATCTTAGGGCTCTATCTCGTGTTCGAACCCCACGGAGGGTGTTAGAAAAGATTTTCAGTTTTAGTGTTTATTTCAAACCCAAAATCAAATACCGGCAAGGTTGACTCGGCCTTCACAAGAAATTAAAGAGAAAAAAGCTAGTTAGCCCTTAATTCAACTGAAATGGTTGGTGTAAGCCCAGCCCTCTAACCTGTAAACTGTAAAAATATATATGTTCCATTCGCCACATGGGACCCCTTCGGGGAAAATGCCGAAAGAAGTTTTGTAAAAGATTTTTTTTAAATGGAACGAAATCTCGTATGATCCTGCTAAAGTAAATATTTTCTCGCTAAAGAACAATAGAATTATAGTTGCCGACTTGTATTTTATGTAGTTATATTCACTTGAAAGGAAGTGTTGATGATCCCACCTAGTTGAGTAAATGCCACCCTCAGAAGTTGACATGATATTCAGTTGCGTAACTCTTCCGTTTGTGTATGCGTGTGCTTCTGTTATTTTAATTATAATTTTCTATACATCAATGTTGTGTGTATGATTTTCCGTTGCGTTTACTTTCAGCATGATGTTGAAATTTGCAAGAAAAACAACTGTTTTATTTTATTTTATTTATTTTGGCATCAAATTCTGTTCAAAGAGAAATACTTTTCCAAATTTTAACAACAATTAACAAAACTGTTTCCTTAACAACAACAAAAGTGCAATCATTGGAACCTTACTATAATTATATTGTATCAGAAAGAATAATATTTGAAATATTTCTTTGAGGATGAAAAAGTACATTAAACAATATATTTTGTTTTGATTTTTCTGTATATTTTATGTAATAAACTCCTGCTAGCTTTTTACATGTTGAATAATATTTGTGTCGGTCTTGCAAACCCCCCATTATATTTGTATTTTTGGAGTATCCCCTTTCAGACCTGACCATATTTCTAGATAAAAAAAAATAATTTTTTAGAGTGGATTTCTTTATTTATATTTTTTTTTAAAATTTCCAATCTTTTTTTTTTTTTTAGTTTTAAAATAATAGATTTTTTTTTTTCAATTTACCTTGAAAATTGACGATTTTGAGGGGAAAAATTGTCAGAGTTGAAACGCAAGCCGGCTTGACAGTTGACAGACGTTATGGCGGTTAAAATGCAGGCAAGAAACATAAAGAAAAAATATAATGCTGTAAGCAAGAATACCAGCTAGCAAATAAAAAAAACCCCAAGCCTCTATGAGTTTTGTACCTACCATGATAAAATTTTGAAATCTGTGTATGTTTAAACATACCCACGGTCTGAAAGGGTTAAAAACAATACTATCTCTCTCACGAGATGTCACAAAAGTCTAGATTTGTTTTGTACTTGGTTATCGATAATTTACATCACATATTCATATTCATTATCATTCATCTTCGTGGCTATCGTTCATCATCGCTCATTAATCCATGGCTCCCCTCCTGTCTTCCTTCAGCCCCATATTTACCCCTCTTCCACTTCTCTTGTAGAATATATTCTGTATTATTAAATGTATAACTTATATTTTTATTTAAGGTCCCAACAAAAAAATGGTAATGTGAACAAAGCATGTTGATTTTTATTTTATTTATCAAAAATTTAAACAAAAGTAATAACCAAAAACAATTTAACTACTTATTTGAATATAAAATAAATGTGCATTTTATACTCTTGCTTGATTGTCAAGGTGTTGTATAATTATTTTGGCTTCTGTTGTTGATTTGTTGTAAAGTAATGTTAAGATTATTTTTAGTTAACCCAAGAATATACTTGAAAAAAGAACAGTTTAAAGGGTATTCTTTTACATCCAAAGAACTTAGATATCTACCAGTGAATAAAATTGGAACATAAAGATATTCTTAATGATTATGTGACTATATATACCTACAAAAATTTCAAAACGCAACTAAGCTACACATATAGTGTAACTTCTTGCCTGCGTTATCCCCGAAGGGGATAGGGAAATGATTAGGGAATCAAAGATTAGGGAAATGTACATTGTGTTGATTCAAAATACTTATTTTTTTACTGAAGTACCCCTTATAAAACATTGTGTAAATTCACCACTATTGAGTAATGTATGTATAATCAACAGCATCCCTATTGAGTGATTAAGTTTTCAAACACTTTTTATATTTACGTGATGAAATTACACAATATTTTATACTAGTGGTACTGCTTTATAATTCTTAACCAATAAAGTACCTACATACATTTGTATAATATATCTATTATTCATGTACAAAAAAGTTAACAAAACAAAACTTTGATTTCAGTTTTTTTTTTTAATAAAAGGCCGGGACTAAACTACTGAAAGTTGGTTTAAATTAGACAATCAGTAAATAATGAATTACTGAAATAGAAATATATCTTTTTAAGCTAAGTAAACTAATCCATACTTGTGATATGTGTATGAAAACTTAAGTAATTCTGAAGTCTATCTAGTAATGATAACAACCAGAGGATGGTTTGTCTTTATTTTCAACTCTTTAATTTGTCAATCATCAAGGAACAGCTTTATACTATAAGATTGTATTATTGCAGTGAGTAATTTTACGGCACTTTTAACTATCTCATTTCCATTGGAACCTTTTTCTTAACGTTTTACTCATATATATCAAGTTCCCTTGTTTATTATGTTCTCAAAATAAAATACTGGCAAGGTTTACTCAGCATTCATAAGAAATGAGAACCAGCCCCTTCGGGAGCCAGGAAGTCTTAATACAATATTTTTATAGCGCCTTTTCATGACTCTTGGTCATCGCAAAGGCAGTCAATTGCAGTGGTGGGCGTAAGGCCACCCCCTTAGGTACCTGTAAAAAAATAGGTTCCACATGCCACTTACGACGCCTTCAGTGACAACACGGCTATATGGGTAGCCAGTTTGATTGAGTTCTTTTTTTACAAGATAACTTCTTTTTAGAGTTTAATTTGAAATTTAAGACATTTTCAAAAACATGAATTGGAATATACCTTCAAATGAAAACTAAAGAACCACTATTTTTTCCAAATAATAATGACAAGCAATAATTTATTTACAAAGGTACAATACAAATTTCCATTTGTATTCTATTTTGTCTTGAAATTTTTACAATTTGGACAACCAAAAAGAGCGCCGTAATCTTACTCAACGGCAATTTCATGTCTTAAGCGCAATACATGGCATCACTAAGTATATTCTTCTCTGTGCAGGTGAGGACTCTGACTCGGTGGCAGGTGGCCGCACTGGGGGCAAGGCTTTCCCCGCCCTGCCCGCCAAGGAGAAGAGGAAGCCGTTCCTCTTCAAGAAGCAGGAGACGGCAACACCCTACGACGTGGTGCCTTCCATGCGCCCCGTGGTGTTGGTGGGGCCCTCGCTCAAGGGATACGAAGTAACTGACATGATGCAGAAGGCGCTGTTTGACTTCTTGAAACACCGCTTCGAAGGAAGGTAAAATCAATGATTAATCACAAGTACTGAGTTCAGGAAGAACCCCTGAAACTTTCTGAAAAAAGATCTGTAGGTACGTGTCGTAAAGTGAATGTGTCAGTAAAACGCTAAAAATATAATCAAATGCGGCAATCTAGGATTTTGAGCAATGACCCATACTGTAAAAAATGGTTCACTTTGCCAATGTCACCCCTGTTTCAGGGAAGGTCGGCAAGAGTTGCAGGGCTTATGTTCATTTGAGATTGGGTTTTATATAAGTTGGTGGATTGCATTCCTTTCCACAAATCTATTTAAATATATATCTATCTATCTATCTATCTATCTATCTATCTATCTATCTATCTATCTATCTATCTATCTATCTATCTATCTATCTATCTATCTATCTATCTATCTATCTACTTCTATCTACTACTTTATAAAAATCAACGGCCTCCCCATACAAAATAAATGTGCGTTAATGGATGACAAACTGAAGAACTCCTGAACAGATGCACGTCATATTCACAACAAATATTGTTCAGAACTTGGGATGTGCTTCCTCATCATTAAAAGATTTTAAATTGTTGTTTTTTAAATAAAGAAACATGATCGATCACAACACCTTTTTATGTAAAACCTATGCGAGAAACAAAACTCATTTTGACATTCGAATTTCAAATAAATTGCCAACACTTCAACATAGGCTTCAAGTTGCCATCCAAGTCGATTCTTTTTTGGTTGAATTCCGTTGAGTACCTACCTATATTCTTTATTTATTTCAAAATTATACTTCAACCAGTTATTACATGTATTTTTTAGAAATAATTACGATCGATTAGGTCAACTTTTTATATGGAACCATACTTTTTGCGGCATTTAAGTAATCTTTTTAATATTTATTACCAAATATAATCTAAGTTGCATAGATGCATTAACATTTATAATTCATATTCAATGCACGCCCCCATGGATACACAAGTGAGTTCGCGCTTATCAATGCTGCATGTGTAATAACAAATAAAAATTTCAGCCTCTCATAACCATAAGCCCTGCAACTTTTGCCGACCTTTACAGAAACAGGGGGAACATTTGTTAAGTGAACCCATTTATGCGATATGGGTGGTAAGCCTCATACTAACCTATAAGTCAAGCAATTTGAGTTTGAAACATCCTTAAACAACGGTTATCTTAATTTATAATCTAAAGTTGCAATAAAGAGTTTTGATGATTAAAATACAATGCACACCCACAAGCTGAGAAATAATTACGATCAATTAGGTTAACTTTTTATATGGAACCATACTTTTTGCGGCATTTAATATTTTTAATATTACAATATATCACACGTTTAATAATAAAGAGCAATAACTCAAAAAACATAAATGTTGGGAATTCACGTTTGAAGTTCAGACAGCCAGTACAACTTGTATGGGATGAAAAAGGCGGCCGATGCTTTATCTTGGTCATCGTCGTCCAAATTGAACGGCTGTCGCATTCTACCTATTCTTCTCGCATTGTTCTTGCGTTTTATTACAAAATCTCGATTTTCCCAATTTTCGAGTTATTTCTCTTTATTATTAAACGTGCGATATAATCTAAGTTGCATAGATGCATTAACATTTATAATTCATATTCAATGCACGCCCCCATGGAGACACGAGTGAGTTCGCGCTTATCAATGCTGCATGTGTAATAACAAATAAAAATTTCAGCCTCTAATCTAATCTAATCTAAGCTGCAAAGATATATATCATTTAAGATTTATATTAAACTAGCAGACCAAACCGCGCTCTCGCACGGTTGGCTGCTAGGCCCTATGGGCAGTTTAAAGTCCGGCTTCGCCAGCACACTTTACCCTTGCTTTGATTTTTAAAAGATACATGAGAACTGACCAACAACAACATCAAAAAGTGGACAATTTTATGGTAGAATCCCAGGCCTGATCGTGCTACTTCCTATTGTTGTGCAGGTGCTGAAGTCTTTATCCTGCTTTTTATTTCTGCTCTTATATTTTCTGGTGATGGTTTATAATGATGCTTGACCCGTTCATTATCATTTAAGTGTACATAGGTATAACTTGTCTTTTTCTGCCCTTTTTTCGTTTTGCTGGTAATAGTATCTTAAGCGTACCTGTGTTGCTAGCAATTGTCTTATAGTGGCATGAAACATGACTGCGTTTGCTATACGGCATTGTTTTGTTGGTACTGGTGCTTTTGTTTTTAGATTGTTCCAGCTGCTCTTATTGTCATGAAATGCCTTCAAACTGCTCGTCCTGCTCTGAATTATCTTTTCATATCTTAAAACTGCTTGTGATACTTTTCACGATATTTTAGTGTCTGATACTGCTTGGTACCTGAAGATACCTCAAAATGCCTAAACTCACAATCTACAAAAAATCTTAGTATGGGAAAACGTTCGACCCATCGACAGAACTCTTAAAAAAAAAGACTTTTGAAAAGAAAATAAAAAAAGATTCAGTTTTTTTTATATTTTTATATATAAGACACTTTGTATGAAATTTTACTTTTTAAATATTTGTTCAAAGAAATTTGCCGTAGAAAAAAAGTTTCTTCCAAAATTTGTGGGGTTTAATAAAATGCATTTTAACTTTGAGTATGAGGTCTATAAATTCAAAATGGCCGCCTGCAGAGCAATATATTTTTTTAGTTTGTATAGCGGGTATGCAAAATATACACTTGGCGTAATTGTCCTATTACATATCATTACATTTTGCTAAATTATAATTGTGAGTGTAGCATCAAAATAGTTGATTTTTTTACTTATAAATTTGACTTTTTTGTGAAAATCAGGTTTTTCAAAATTTTGTTACAAAAAATTTGTCATTGAAAAAAGTTTTCTTTCAAAAAATGTTAGCATCAGCCAAACAAACTCAATCATTGAGAATGAACTTCCAGAATTTTAAAATGAATGCCAGAAGAGTGTTAAATATTGAAGAAACAAAAAAAAATGTATCGCAGCTACTCTTAATCCTTCATGTATTTTGTTGTATTTTTTAAAATATGTAAGTCTGTTTATGTTGAGGTGGCATGCCTAATTTCAATGTTCCAACTTAATGCATGCGCCCGTTGTGCTACCTGAAAATTATTATTTTTAGTTTTTTTCTATGTAGGTATTTACAAATTTTGTTTGAAGAATTTACTTTTTGCGAAAAAAATTCTTCCAAAAGTTGTTAAAATTACTAAGAGACATGACTGTTTCGAATATCAAGTCTGTAAATTCAAAATGGCCGCCAGCGGCATGATTTCAATTTTCAGTCTGTATGACAGGTATGCGAAGTATGCACGTGACGTTATCCGGACTCTGACAGTTGTTTAGCCACTAACGTTTTATGGGGCTATGCAAAATTTCACCATCGTGCTGCAAACGGTCTGGGCGCCTATAATGGTACAAATATACAAACAAACAAACAAACAAACAAACAAACAAACACCAAAAATTCTGGAATCTAGCGTTAGTTCAGTTTGTCAATAGAAACACTTTGTAGAAAATTTTTTTTGCAAATTCGAAAAAAACAGACGCAAATACCCCTTCCTTTTTTATATATAAGACTAGCAGACCAAACCGCGCTCTCGCACGGTTGGCTGCTAGGCCCTCCGTTTGGGCGAAGCCAAAATTTAGTCTGGCTTCGCCATAATTTTTTGCCCATATGTTCTTTATTTCATTGAATGCTTTAAGATATAATTTAATAAATTTTGTGATAGAAAGGTAATTGAATTCTTTTCATGGTCCGAATATCTTTAATCCACGAAAGACGAATTTAAGTTAAATAGCCTGCCTACACGATTACGGCATTCTAGTTTAAAGTCCGGCTTCGCCAGCACACTTTACCCCTGCTCTGATTTTTAAAAGATCCATGAGAACTGACCAACAACAACAACAAAAAGTGGACAATTTTATGGTAGAATCCCAGGCCTGATTGTGCTACTTCCTATTGTTGTGCAGGTGCTGAAGTCTTTATCCTGCTTTTTCTTTCTGCTCTTTATTTTTCTGGTGATGGTTTATAATGATGCTCGACCCGTTCATTATCATTTAAGTGTATAACTTGTCTTTTCTGCTCTTTTTCGTTTTGCTGGTAATAGTATCTTGCGTACCTGTGTTGCTTGCAATTGTCTTATAGTGGCATGAAACATGACTGCGTTTGCCATACGGCATTGTTTTGTTGGTAACGGTGCTTTTGTTTTTACATTGTTCAAGCTGCTTCAATTGGCATGAAATGTCTTCAGACTGCTCGTGCTGCTCTGAATTACCTTTTGCCATCTTATAACTGCTTGTTATACTTTTCACGATATTGGTTCCTGAAGATACCTTAAAATGCCTAAACTCACAATCTACAAAAAATCTAAGTTTGGGAAAACATTCGACCCATCGACAGAACTCTAAGAAAAAATGACTTTTGAAAATTAAAAAAAAATAAACTTTTTAACTTTTTTTTATTTTTATGTATAAGACACTTTGTATGAAATTTTACTTTTTAAATATTTGTTCAAAGAAATTTGCCGTAGAAAAAAAGTTTCTTCCAACATTTATGGGGTTTACTTAAATGCATTTTAAATTCGAGTATGAGGTCTAGACATTAAAAATGGCCGCCTGCAGAGCAATTTATTTTTCTAGTTGGTATAGCGGGTGTGCAAAATATACACTTGGCGGGATTGTCCTAATAGGTACATATCATTACATTTCGCTAAATTATAATTGTTTGTGTAGCATCAAAACAGTTGATTTTTTTACTTATAAATTTGACTTTTTTGTAAAAATCAGGTTTTTCAAAATTTTGTTGGAAAAAATTTGTCATTGAAAAAAGTTTTTTTTCAAAAAATGTTGACATACACAAAACCAAATTGATCATTGAGAAAAAACCTTCAGACTTTTAAAATGAACGCCAGGAGAATGTTTAATATTGGAGAAACCAAAAAAAACGTATGGCAGCTACTCTTAATCCTTCATGTATTTTTTGTTTTTTTTTGAAAATATGTAAGTCTGTTTATGTTTAGGTGGCATGCTTAATTTCAATGTTCCAACTTAATGCTCAGACCCCTTCAAAATGACATTTTATTACGTTTACATATATTTATCACTTTGGTTTTAAATCCTTTATTGCTGCCTATTCTGTAGGGTTCAAATAAATTTCTCATTTTAGATTAATGCAATTCACCAACCTATTTTGCCTGGCCAGAAGCAGGTATTAACATTTCAATTAATAATTCATTATTTTAATATTTTTATGAATTATTAATTAACTATTACCCGATGACATCTGTTGAGCCAGGGTCAATGTTATTGTCGATAGAAGATGACGCAGGCGGGGTTCGAACTTGAGATTGTCTCAATAATGCATATTTGAGTGCCGACGCCTTATGGTCAAGGGACCATACCAGCAAAAATCATGAAAGCTTCATAGTAGGTAGAGGAAGCAATGAAGTTGGAACATTCTAAATATTTCTCAGCATAAAATGTTCCCGCCTTTTTTGTTCCAAATTCATACAATTTACGTCCCTTGCAATAAAACCCTCAACAATTTTATTGTAATCCAAATAGAATAGGGGAAAAGTGGGATACTTGATCCCTGTTTTAGTTTTCATCCATTATCTCAGACCCTTGAAGTTATTTTGTTATTTTTTTGCTCCATGTTCATAATTTGGTTCATCGCCTACCACTTGGCATCCAAATAAAACTACTTTCGTGAAGATCCAATGTACTACCTACATCAGTTCTTGTAAAAAACTCCCAAGGATCAAGTATCCCTACCCATGAGGGATACTTAATTCCCCCATGAGGGATACTTGATCCCCGGGATCAAGTATCCCACCCATAAAGATAGCATTAGTAATTATAGTCAATTATTAAGGGAAATTAAAAAACAAATATGATACAAATCAAAATAAACTTCTTTTTTGAGTAAAAACTAAAATTTACTAAGCATTTGCAAGAAATTTTTGTTTAAAGTTGATAATACCAGCTGTCTGCCGCACGGCTGTGGCAGCTTTTGTATGTCTGCGCTTCTGACTACGCTAATGTCTTCTACTGTTGGAAAAGTGAAACAACTGCCCACTAGATCCTTTCTTCTCAAAAATTTCACTTTGAAAGTACTTTCCTTTTGAGTCAAAACTTTTCCAACAAAACACTTGACTGTTTTTTTGGCCAAACTGACTTAACTTGACTAAAACTTTGTCTTCAGGCTTTGATTCGGTGTCGTCAATAAGTTCTTCATCATGTGAAAGGAAATCAGAGTCACTGCTGCTATCTGGAAGCCATGACATTCATGCCAAACTGCCTAGCGATCACTTAAAAACTCCCCCCATTTCTCACAGCATTCACAGCCGCTTCAGCTTGCTGAGGATCCCGTGGAATTCTCTTTTTCTGGCTCCCTCTTTTGCTATGTACTTACACGGCATTTGAAAGAATAAACGTGAATAAAATTAATTATTTCAAGCGTGGACTTCAAAATTAACTTGAAGTGGGATACTTGATCCCAGGATCAAGTATCCCCCCACTTCTAGGGATCAAGTATCCCCCGGTTGTCATTTTTTCAAAAAGTGAAAAATTTAGGTTAGAAGAGTTTGCATTTCTAAATTGATGTTATGGTATTTTGTTGCTAAAAGCACATACATTTCAACAATATATGTAGAATAATCATAAAGTACACGAATAAAAATGTATAAAACTTACATGGCACGCGTAAAAAAAAGTCTGAACCTTACAAAATCAAAAAATGATAAAAAAAAATTTACGCTTCTTCAGAGGTAACGGTCATTTGGCAAAACAAAGGTAACATTATGGTCGCTACCCAATGGTACCAACAGAACAGTGATAAAATACCTAGGAGCGCCAAAATCGAATGGGGATCAAGTATCCCACCTTTCCCCTACTGGTTAAAATAGATTCAGCCTGTTGTGAAAAATATTCTGACTGAAGAGAAATTTACCACTTTATATTTATGAAATTTTTAAATATTTTTTTGTTACCATTTTCAGAATAATTATTACAAGAGTGATGGCGGATATATCATTAGCCAAACGTTCATTATTAAATAATCCATCAAAAAGAGCAATCATGGAGAGATCGAATTCTAGATCAACGTGTTTAGCAGAAGTGCAGGTATGAACAATGTTTTATTTACAACTTTCTACTTGAATTATGCATAATCATTGAATATGAATGATGGTGGATTATCTTCTGTTACAGGCTGAGATTGAGAGGATATTTGAATTAGCTCGGACGTTGCAGTTAGTTGTATTAGATTGTGACACAATCAATCATCCCTCACAACTTGCAAAGACCTCGTTAGCACCTACAGTTGTTTATCTCAAAATCACTAGCCCAAAAGTAAGTAATATTCCTTCTCCTTCTATTGTGTCTTCAGTGATGATTGGCAATCATTATAGGAAATTTAGCCTTTAAAACTGCTGCAATAAAGAGTAATCTTTGAGGCCACTCATTTTGTGTGAAAACTGAGTATACTTTTGTGGTAACTTGATTTTGAGTTTGAAATAAAAACCAAAACGGAAAGTCATTTCTGACACAAAACCTAGCCCTCTGGCTGTGAACACATGCATTTTAATAACTGAGCTATCGGCCAGAAATTGTCATTCTTAAAATTACAATGAAACCCAGACTAAAATATTCCTATTACAGAACAAACCGTTGTTTGCTAGTTTTGTCTTCTATCTAAACTATATTATATACTACTAATACTTATACATGAATGCTCTCTCTTCTTTCTTCCAGGTATTACAGAGACTGGTAAAATCTAGAGGGAAAGGACAAGCGAAAAATTTGTCAGTTCAAATGGTAGCCGCGGATAAGTTATCTCAGTGTCCAAACGACATGTTTGATGTGATTCTAGATGAGAACCAATTAGAGGATGCCTGTGAACACATTGCAGAAT
Source organism: Agapetus fuscipes (assembly GCA_951799405.1). Lineage (NCBI taxonomy): Eukaryota > Metazoa > Arthropoda > Insecta > Trichoptera > Glossosomatidae > Agapetus > Agapetus fuscipes. The sequence goes on from OX637338.1 coordinate 6,167,079, forward strand.
ATTTAGAGGTAACATTTCTTGATGTTTTAATGGCCATGTTGTAAAAATATCAGCTAAAGATTAAATAGGCATTTAAGCCTTTATTTTAAAATTTAAAGAATCAGCCTTGTAAGAGTTATTTTTTTCTACAAAATGCCAACATGTATTCAATTTAATTAGTCTCAATGGAATTTTACAACTGTGAAATCTTTACCTCTAGCAAATTCCCCACCATTGCTTAGATAGAAAAATGTTTGGAAGATACAGCAGCATTCCTAGAGAGTTATTTAGTTTTCATACATTATTTCTATTTATGCAACAGAGGGGAATTTATGTAATGTTTTAAAATATGGGTACTAGATATCTAGTTAATTTAAAGTAACATTTTAAATGAGTGTTTGGATTAAAAACCAGCGGCATGTATTGAGTTCCCGTTTGCAGAGCTACGACATCAATTTGTGTATATTTTTGTCTTGAAAAAGTATTAAGTTGTGATGAAAATGGTAGAAAAAAAACACTTCAGATTTTTGACTTTAGAATACAGATTAAATGTGCTATGAAATTAATTTTCAGACATATTGGAGAGCCACCCACCCTCCGTCAGCGCCCAGTAATGTGGGCAACGTACCCCGCCCCCTGCCCAACAACCCCTCACCCCAGCCCTCGCAAACCACCCCCGGGACTCCCAATACCCCGGGAAACTTACACGATAGGAATAACCAAACCCCAGGTAAGACGATCATTCACATTACAAAGTAAAAAATCTTACTTAAGTTAATTATTATTGGATCAACACAAATTATATTGCAAAAAAATTACATCACCTATTTTTTTAGTAAAAATCAAATTGTGAATAGAAATGCAATTCGCCAACCTATGTTGTCTGGCCAGAAACAGGTATTAACATTATCCATTAAGAATTCATTATTTATATTTTAATGAATTGATAATTATCAATTACTCAATGACATCTTTTGAACCATGTTCAAAGTTATTGTCAGGTGGAGGTGGGGTTACAACTTGCAATTTTTTCAAAAATGCAAATTCGAGTCCCGACGCATCATCCTCTTGACCATATCAGCGACCTTGGTGGATATAAGCGAAACAGCTAACTAATATTAGAGCTTTGAGTTGCAAGAGTCTCTTTAACCATTGACATCACGTCACTGAGTAAAATTTTAAACCTAGAATTTTATTCGGGCTTTGGTGCTCTTGAATATATTATCTACAGTGTGTTTTCTATAAAGTACAATTACAATTTTCATTTTTTATTAATACGTTTCGGATAAGTTTATGAAGATGTTTTTTTGAATAATAAGACTTCCAAACAGTCATCCCCCTAACAATTTTACTAACACATATACCTATCTTTAATCTTTATATTTACTAAAACTTAATTGCCAAGATAAAACTTTGTTGTAAAGTAGAAAATTACAGTCAAGTGTTAAAGGACTGTAATAAAAATAAATACATATTTTAAACTGGTCCGTAGCTCAGTGGTAACACTGCGGACTCTGAATGGGAAGGTTGTGGGTTCGATTCCCGGCGGAGCACAAAAAATATACCATTTATATTTTCAAATTTGCTCTTCGCCGGGTTGAAAAATTCATAAAACCTTCACCGATGACCGGTCACCAAAGGCCCATCCAGCCTTATAGCAACTGGGTCTTGCTTGAGAATTGGCGCTTTGTAGCGACGACGATCAAGCTCGTAAAAAGGTCGATAGCTCAATTGGTAAGAATGCTTGCATTCCATGCCGAGAGCAAGGGTTCGATCTCAAAGGTTTACTCAGCCTTCACAAGAAATGAGAACCAGCCCCCCCCGGGAGCTGGGAAACCCCCACTTCAACTGAAAGTGGTTGGTGTGAGGCCGGCCCCCTTACCTGTAAAAATAAATAGGTCCCGAAGCTCCACATGCGACCACTCCGGGGATAACGCAGGCAAGAAGTTATACTATATGTGTAGCTTAGTTGCGTTTTTAAACTGGAATTCATCAAATTTATATCTAGTATACTTGTTGTTTCTACTGATACTAATTCTCGGATAACCTAACATATATTTAACAATAATAACACACCTGATATTATTTTATATAACTCGCTAACAGGACATCATGATCCTTACGGATATGGCCATGAAAGAGATAGAGGTAATAATAACACAAAATGTCTGTTAACTCTCCCATTATTCCCTTGTTTTATTTTACGAAAATGCACATAAAGAAATAGGAATTTTCCTAATCCTGTTTTCACAATTACATTATTTTTGTACAAGGCATATCTATAAAGTAGGAGTAAGTACCTGATGATTTAAAAAAAATTGAAAGATTTAGTTGATAAATATGTTAGCATTTAGCATTTTAGAGATCTTTGATTTCTATGTAAGTATATATAGTTAGCCAATACGTCATCATTTTTCAATCCTTCTCAAAATATGTATTTTTCTATGACCTTTATTTTAATTCTTAAAACTCAATAAACTCTCTTTATCAGAGAGGAAATATTACTCTCACTTTCATGATATGTCTCGTAGTTGTAGGTTTTTACATACATTTTCATTTGTAAAGTACTTAATCAATGTCATATTTGTGTTTATGATGTGAGTAGGTATGTACAAAATTATTGTAGTTAGACTGCTTCATTTATATTTGCTCTTTATTAAAAAAAGGCAATAGAAGTAGAATTTATTATATTTTGCATGCATGTATTTTTATCAATGGTTTTATATGTTTTGTAAGTCCTTATGTGTCTCCTTATATGTTTCCTTTATTTCAGTTCATGCAAAGGGTCGCGCTCGTTGATATGATCTTAGCCATTCTATGTCCGCCAAATAAACTTATAATAGACATTTATTTCTCTATTCAAGAATGTACCACATTACGCAGGTTTTATTTTCATCAATAAATATGCTATGGTTTTATTTGATAAGCTTCACCTATCTAATCTCTAAATTTTGGTATTTCTTTGAAACCTAACAATATTTTTTATACTGCTTAACTTTTCTATTAAAACATAATTTCCAAAAGAGGTTTATTTGACTTACTTTTTTAGTTTTGAATCTTAACATTTTCTTTAATAACGCATATTTTATTTTATCACATTTACCAAACAGTTGCCAAGCCTACAACTCCAAATTTGGCTGCAGACGTCGTCATTCCATGTCCAGGAAAAGTCAGGAGGGCAGGAGAAATGTTACATCATTCTCAAGATTACGACACATAACCTCACTTTTAATATACATTACTACCAATCACAAAACATCAAGCCTAGGATCTTTGCCTTTTTACGACAAGATCAAAGTTATCAAGAAGGAGAAATTATCAGTATTTCATGTTGTTTTCAAAACAAAGCATTAGGTCCCTTATATACAGGTTGAATATTAGACACACTTTGACAATACAGACCCAGATATTCAGTACACGGGAATATTTTACACTCTGCTTTTTTCTGTGACAAAATATTTAATGCTTCAGATTTTATTGTAAGTAGAAACGCTTCTTATATTATGGTTTTAACTTATTTTATTTGCGTAGTGTGTAGTATCCATAGTTGATTTTTCACGTAGGTTTACTTCTAACATTTTGAAAGTTTTGGTTTTCTACTAAATATAAAAAGGTAATATCTTAGAAATCATGTGACCGTAGTGTTAAGGTAGGCTACTTGGTTTTGATTTGGTTTTGTAGTGTGTATTTTTTTATTTTATTTTATTTCTGTTTTAATGTTTGAATATTATTTTCCCTCTTCATTTTTGAGTTATATTTAGTACAGTTTATGCATATTCTCTAAGGAATACATTTTGAGTTATATTTAGTACAGTTTATGCATATTCTCTAAGGAATACATTTTGAGTTATATTTAGTACAGTTTATGCATATTCTCTAAGGAATACATTTTGAGTTATATTTAGTACAGTTTATGCATATTCTCTAAGGAATACATTTTGAGTTATATTTAGTACAGTTTATGCATATTCTCTAAGGAATACATTTTGAGTTATATTTAGTACAGTTTATGCATATTCTCTAAGGAATATATTTTGAGTTATATTTAGTACAGTTTATGCATATTCTCTAAGGAATACATTTTGAGTTATATTTAGTACAGTTTATGCATATTCTCTAAGGAATACATTTTGAGTTATATTTAGTACAGTTTATGCATATTCTCTAAGGAATATATTTTGGATTTCTAATTAAAATTTTGAACAACCTTGAATAAGCATATGTTTTTTCTTGGTGTTGTATCTTGAATACATACAAGTACCTATGTTTAATTTAAATGTAAGAAACTGAGAATTGTAATTAATTTGTAATTTTTTAGAAATCTATTAGCAATACAAAGAACACAGCTCAAAAGAAGTCACATTCTTTTTTTTTTGAGTCTGTGCCTCTGCAAGATGCTATGCTCTTATTATATTTTTGTTTTATAAAAAAAACAATGTGAATGTTTCCAGGTCCATCCTATCATCCCCACCAGTCTGGTCATCACCGAGGTCGCTCCATGCGGCATGACAGAGACCGTGACCGCATGGACAGAGAGAAAGATCTGCGCTACGGCGACGAGTATGACGAAGAGCGAGAGGCCATGTACCACGACCAGCACGGCTACTCGCACCACCAGCAGCCTCGCCAGGCTCACTACCGCCAGTCCCACCACTCCTCCCGGGACTATGATGACAGAGACTACGAGGACAGGAGGGAGCATTCCAGCCGCCACCACCGGCAGAGTGGCCAAGGAGGAAGCGGAGCCCGCGAGGCGGCCAGGTCGGAGGAGCGCTACAGGGGAGACCGCGGAGACGATTACGGATCATCAAGAAGAGCCCTTAACGCCATATAGTATCAGGAGAAGCCACAGGAAGTGTGGTATGATCGTTTCTAAGCGATTGAACATTTTTTTATACAAAATTCATTTGAAGAAAAGTGAGTTGTGTGATGAGAGTGAATCCAATCAGGAACAACTTGACATTTGCGTGTATGAGCGAGTATATAGTTATGAAAAATTTATGACGTCGGATATAAATGAAAAACATTTTAACCTTAATAATTGTGTGGTATTCCAATTTTCGCGATTCATTGGATGATACCAAATATTTTGAAAATGCTATTTTGATATTAATATGAGCATAAAGTTCACATCATAGCATATTATTATACTTACCTTATTATACTTACTTGCTAGGATTCAACTTTTTTGTGGTAGGTAGGTATACCCAACAGTGTTTTCTTTGCATACATCTAAGATATCCTATTTTCAATAGTTTCAGTAAAAGATAAACATGTGCATATTAATCAGTATCTGCCGGCATTGAATATTTATTCATTTTAGTATTAACTTCACTTTCAAACCAAAAAAATATTTTTTGTATATTCCTAAGGGAATACTCCTAATATTATTCATTTTACATTAAGTTTTGAAAAGTACCTTTCTGACGCAACGATTCATAGATTAATTACTAACCAATAGTTTTGTATATTCTCCAATGATTGAGATTGACCTGGATCTGATACATGACACATACCACTATTGTAATACCTGCATATATCGTACTGGATTATCCATGATGTCGGAGTATCCAATTTAAAACTAAAGAAATACTATAGCTACCTACTTAATAATTATTTTTAATAAAATCTTGTAAATATTGTGCATTCCTGTTTACTTGTAAATATTATTGACTTGAATTATATTTTATTAGTACTTTTAAGGTTCATTTTTGTACCTACCACCATAAATCAAATCAAGTTATTGAAAGTATTATAAATTTTGATATAAATATGGCGATATTAAAAGTAATCGTTTTTGTAAATTCACGATATAATAAGATTGATTTCGGTCCAAAATAAGAATAAAAATTTATGTATGATTTAGTGGGAAGGAAATTATAATATTATCTCCATATTCCTCAATTACATTTTAATGGAAATGTACTTCAAAAGTTAAAATACTTAATTATTGCCTCTCTTGTTGAAATTTAAGGACTTTTCTGGAGCAATAATCTTTGAATTTATTTTAACAGAACAATGCCGCGGGAGGGAGACAGGCAGATTCTCATGAAAAATCCGGTAACCAGGGAAAGTAAATAACCAAATATGTTTATGCCGTACAATACATTCCTGTTTGTACCAGAACGGTCAGCGTGTTGCCATCATCCACAAGTAATTTGCTCAGTCGATTAGTCCTTAGATTTGTAAGATATCTCTGTAAGTTTATTGATACAGGAAAGCTTGGGTAATGGCGTTTTATATTTTCACACTGTATTTAATATTATAATGATATCGGTGACTGTAGGCGGTTTACCGTTTTTTATTCGATTATACCTACCAGCCTTTTAAAATAACTTAGCACGTTAGCTCAATACATACATTAGATATTAGTGGACTTAATGTGGATCCCGTGTCTCGCCAAGTGTCTAAATACTAAATGTCTCCATGCTATACCAACATACATGTCCCCACCCAGCCCCTCCCCTCCTGAGACTATGTGAACATGCTTAGACAACAATACCCTCAGCATAAAACATTATATTTCTACTCAGCCATAGAGTTTTATAAAAAAATGTATCTATACTAAAATAGTCACTAGGTTTGCTGTTTTAATTTATATATATTTTTTGTGAAACGTTGAGGTCGAGTCCAAATGTAAAGTGTTACACTTGGGTCGTAGAATTTGGTTTGTAAGTAGACATGTGCAATTTAAATGTAAACATAACCTTATCAAAGTGATTGCGCTTACGGTCCCCTTGTACTAGGTAGTCAAGAAATGGAGCACATTTAAATTATACGAGAATACGACTTTATGTATCTGCATTATAAAAAGTATTTGTTTTGAAAGTTTCTAGAAAAATATTAGATGTAGGAAGCCCTTGGAACATAATAATAACTGGAGAAGTGTCGGAGATGCTCGTTGATGAAGTTATATGTATTTATCCATTTTTAGCAGTTTATGTGCATGTGTGGATTCAGCCTCCATCGTAATATTAACTAAGTAAGACAATTTGTAAAAGTTATCCTTTTCACTGTCGAGTTATCCAAGTGTATCAATAAATATTCCCTTTGTTGTAAACAGTTGTGCGCTGTGTGTAGTCCCACACTTGTATAGGCAAAGCAATCTTCATCGTATTGGTTACGAGCGTAAAACATAACCTGTGTATCTGGGATATTGTAATATTGGAATCTGTAATACTAATTATATACTATGTAACAATCGGAGATATATAACTGATGATTATAATGATTGGCTATGTTTTGTGAATCTACCTATGCGCAGGTGTCTTTTATATTATTATGTAAAATAAATTAATGAATCTAGTCCCTTAACATTAAAATGGAAGTACGTAAGTGGAGCTGTTCCAGTCCTATAGAACCAAAGTCGGAAACCAGTTTTTTTTTAAATGAGATAATATGCTGTATTTATTTATCTAATTTTTAAAAATAAACCTAGATTGTCGTCTTTGGTTCTGTACGACTAATTCTACTTATTCTTACTTCTAGTGTCCATGATCTTTTATTAATATGGACTTTTAAGAAGTGCTGTGATGTTTACAAAGTTCGAAGAAAGCTTATACCCATCAAATCTAGTTGGAATTATAATAATTCTATTTTATAAATGTTTAAATTTATTCAGTATTAAATAAACTATATTGTAAACTACATACAGATTTCTTTTCAACCAGATTGACTTCACAAACCTTGACAAGATTTCATTCTGCAAAATGCAATGCAACAGTGTAAGTATGTACTCACTCTGTGCATACATCATCATATTCTGAGTGAATAGATGTACAATATACAAATTCTCTGATGAAGAATTCAAGGAATATACTTATAACCATTTGTCAGTTTTTGATAGTGAATAATTATTTATTTCATCTCCAATATTTGTTTCATTATAATCAACTTCTGATGATAGAGAATAAAAATCTGTTTCAATTAGCCGTTGGTTTTTTATTGACTATTTGTGATGATTGTTGCTTGTATCTTAGGTAGATAATACTTTTATGGTCATTGCTTATTGGGTTAAGTTTGTCCTCTGATACTGCAGTACTCCGACTATAATACGTGCCATAAATGCTCGCCCATCACGTAAACAGAAAAAAATGTATGAAAATAAAACACCCACTAGATGCACGGTTGTATCTTTCATACGCTTTTTCTTTTCACGCGATGCACAAGTATTTATGCCATGTATTGTACTCAGGCTACAAATCATTTAGTAAAAGGATAAGTAGGTACACATTGCATTTTCAGTCTTTATTCTACGATGACTTCGTGGAACTTTCAATCCTCAGTTTTTGGATGAATCACTGAAATGAAAATGTGTAACATTCTATATGTATTTGAGAACCTACATACATCCCTACTATTTAGCATCCCTCTCTTTGTGTAATATAATAAATGATATTGTGAAACATTAATTTTAATAGTCAAAATTAAATTTACCTATAGTAATGGCGTATCGCTGACTTTTGTGCCAGGTTACTGACTGTAATTGTGACTACTTTTACCTTATGTAAGATTTCCAACAACTTAAATAAATCTATGATTAATAATTATATTTACTGTTGCAACATTTGTAAATAAAAGAGTACTTTTTATCAATCACAATAATTAAGTGTATTTTATTTTTTGTGAAGAGGATGCACTGTCTTCAAAATCCAGACCCGTGTGTGCTTTCATTGGATGTTCATGCTTCACTTCAAACATCTACCAACAAGCTGATGCTGTTTAATCTTTGAACCATAATTTTTTTGTATTTTGTGAAATAACTAAGCAATCCACGGTCTCACCGAGTCAGGTCTTTACTTTTTATATATCTAAGACCCAAACTCAGGCCCGCCACACAGTCAGGATGAGATGGGAATCACAGGACTTACGAGCTGTCTCTGGTTGGTTAAGGATCCTTTTGTCATGACAACGTTCCCAATTCCTATCAACTCAATTGTGATGACAATTTGAATGACAATTTAAAAAAAAAAAAAAAAACTCATCCTTCTTCCCAATATGTAACTCCGATTTATTGCATTGCATGCCTAGAGGTGTTTTGGCTTTTGGATGTTCGTAACCAAATGTGGTATGATCCGGAAATGGCCACCTTTGTTAGTCTTTCTAGAAATCCATTTATTTGGGATCTATTCTGTTCCTGATCCTCAAGAAAAGTACATACCAATTTGGCTGGCAGTCCTCTCGCTCCCACCACTGCATACAATCTTGCGATATATCCATTCTTTGTGATTTCTTCCACTAGTCCTTTATACTTATTTAGCTTGTAGGCTGGTTTTTAGGGGTTTTCATCTCCCAGGGCACGGTTAATTCAATCAAGCTTTAGTCAAATCAATTTTTACTTGCTTTAGTTTATTTGAATATAGAATTATGTTGGGTCTCAATGCTGTACTAGTGCATAGTTCTTTTGCAAAAATGTAGTGTTCTGTGGTCGAATCCATTATGAGCTTCCAGTCTTTCCTTTTTTATAATAGAAGTTTGTGTATTTTTTTTTATTTCTTCCGAAAAGTCATTAAATTATAAAGTCAAGATGGATATAATATACAGTTTTGCTTGATTGTCCATCTGTCCCTCTGTTAAAGGGCGCTAATGTTGTTGACAAAGCAGCATTCAAGCAAGCTGCCAAAAAATGCTATGCACCCTTCGGTCCACCTCATAATATCAAAGATCAGCTGTTTTCCTTTTTGCTCAGGCGCTGCTTAAGGTGTTGGTGCGACGAACTATGATTGTAGGTATGCAGGCAATAAACGATCACCATTACGCTTAATATGTGATTTCACACCCAAATACATACACCATAATCTAAGTTGCAAAGATATATTACATGCATTCCCATTAGCAGACCTGTATAAATTTGCACTTACACAATCCACGTGTGGACCTACAACATACAAAACCCATCTTAAATTAACAGAAACAGGGGTGACATTTCACAGTGTATAAAAATAGCATCGCTTCCGAAATTTAATCTTATTTGGCTCCCTCGATTTTTTTGCTTTGATTCAATAAAACCACTGGTTTATTTGCTTTGACATCAATTTATTTATAAATATTTACTCCTTCATCAATATTTTAAGATAATATAAATAGGTACATTTATTTAATACATTAATCTTAAAAGTAAACATACCTTCACAATACAGCAAATAGGTAAATATATATTTTTAATGTTAACAAGAATAATAATATATCTTTGGTTGTTACTAGCGTCATAAAAACACAAAGAAAATATGATTTAGGAATATTACATCTACCTACTTACATTGATTACCTTAAGAAATGACTTCATTACAATATTTTATTTTACTCTATATATTCAATTAAATGCATCTAAGAACACATTTTACCTTTTGGAATATGCTTTTGTACTGAGAGATGAAATAAAATAAATTATAAAAATATAAATGGAGTCAGCGCATTTAAATTGGGTGAAAAAATACAACTTCACTTGGCTGGTTGATTGGTTAGATCATGAGTCGGCAACCTGCGGCCCGCGGGCCTCATGCGGCCCTTGAGGCGTCTTGGTGCGGCCCACAAGATATCCGCCGCAACGCATGTGCCGGACGATATCATACACATACACAAATGGAGTCAAAAAAAAATACCACAAATGTCGTAAAAATGGACAAAAAACGTTTTATTTGTATAACTAAAATATTTTTATACAAATAAAATATTTGTATACAAATATTTTAGGCAATGACATGTGCTCCAAGCGTAGGGGCGGATCTTAGACTCGAAAGGTGGTCAAAATTATCCAAAGGGGGAGTAGAATTTGTGGGTAGATTTCTTTATGTAGGCCGGTGTCGATTTGCATGGAGTTCCCCGAATTGCGGGATTCCCAAAATGAATTGGCGGGAATTCTACAATATGAGATTTATTATGGGGGGTATATGACGCGGTGGGGGGTGGGGGGGATAGTCAGAATGTGCTGAAATGCTGACCGTTAGATCCGCCGCTGACCAAGTGCGGCCCGCACTAAATCCCACGTAAAATATTTGGCCCTTTTACAACAAAAGGTTGCCGACCCCTGGGTTAGATGATTGCTTAGCTCCTAAATTTTAAATCTAACCACGGAACTGCAATATCATTGATTCAAAATAAAATATTGAACTAGAGACAGAACATTCAGTTTAACTTCAATACAATATTATGAAGGTAGATTGAAGAAATGTTACAGCACTGAATACTGTATTAATTAGATCTGTCATTGAATGTCACTGTAGGAATATTTCACAATGCTGTAAAATAAAATAAATCCCTGATTACCTGGGATCCATTTGTTCAACTATTAGATTAGAACCTGTGACATCATCCAGCCGAGGGTTACTTTAAATGTGCGGAATCCATTGTGAGTTAAAGGAAATTGAAAAGAAAACACTGAATTCAAAAGTATTAACAAATTAAAACAGGAGATTCAAGTCCAAAAAATAGTCATAGGTACTTTTATTTCTTCTATTTTACCAGCTGCCTCTAATATACATTAAAATTTCGTTTTTATTTGCTAGCTACTGTAATTTCCATAGTAAAAAGTGATGCATTTTTGTAGAAAACAGAATATCTGACTTAGAGAACACGTTTTGTAAGAAAACAGTATTACATAGAAATGAAATCATATTGAAAATGATTTACAAACTTGTAAATTGCATTACAAAAATAGTAAATGATATTCACAGTGCACAAATATTACATGCTTACATAGTCTCTGTATGTGAATATCAAACATTATTGAACAATTGGTTATTGAATCAATCGCCCTACAAAACTAACTTTAATTTAAAAAGAAAGCAATATAATGGTAACCATTAAGAAATCCTTAAAAGATAAAAATGCCATGTACTTACAATATTCTGCTTATTAGCCTTATTGTTTAGAAGTGTTTATTTTAAGATACCATTTCATCAATATCTTCAAGAAAAATAGTCCCTTCACACACCAATATTTCCATCAGAAATTTGTTAAGTAATTATAGATTTATCAATAAACTTTGGTAGACAATAATATTAGTAGGTACTCAGAAATACTACACCAAGTTGTAGAGTTAAATGTAAAAGTAATTTTCGTAGTCTGCGTAAGAATGTGGGATTTTCTTTCTGGGAGCTGCGAGTGGTGGAAGTCTCGGTGCCAGAGGAAGAGGTCCCCGCAGCTCAGAAGTGTCTCCCAAGCTCTTGGGTCCGGTGCCTTCAAATGTAGAGGTCACCGGAGATGGAAGCGGTGTGCTGGTGACTACTTCATCGTCATCAATACTGCTTATACTCGCTGAATCGAAACTTTTACTCGATAGTCTGTTGGAGGGACAGTTATTATAGCTGGTGATGCTGGGGTACTTGTAAACAGGTCTGTAACATCCTATTTGGTGGCAGCTCTTACTCGCAGTCATGTTAGAAGGTCCGAGGCTCTTTGGGCTCCCATCATCATAAGATTTACACAAGCAGAATGCATTTTTCTCACAATCGCAGCTCTGTGACTTCTCTGTCACCATTGGCTTCAGGCTTTCACATTTGAAGCTCACATAATTTCCCCATTTGTCTCCGTCCTCTATAATATTTCCGATACTCTTATTTCTTGTTTTCTGTTCAGGCTTGGAGTCTGTAGAGTTCAACACATTGTCTGAGTTAGATTTTTTGTCTATCAATGGTGACTCCAACGTTAGACTGGAGAAGGACTGCAACGTCTGCTGCATGGTGGAGAAGAATGGCAACTGCTTCATGGATGGTTGGAAATCCTGTGACCACAGCATCTGTAAAAGAAGGAAAAATTGCAATCAAATAAACTTAAAAAATTAAAATAATATGAATACCTAAAGACCGGTACAAAATAAAAGGTTATCTCAAAGGCAGTACCTAGTCAATCAAATTTTCAATGGGAAACGCATGACTTTTCAATGAAACTACAGTTTTGTCTGACGTCACTTGAGTAATGTCTTAAAAGTCAGCCCATAATCGAATTAAAGGAACACGAATGTCTTTTTGCAGAAGACCTGAGGATCTATCTTTTACACACAAGTTTCTTGAGATAAAGAATTCCAGCGGTCTCACCATCACTTTGCAAGTCTTCAGGATTGGTTGCTTCCTTCTGGCATATTTTTGTGCAACCACTTAGTGGATATCAGGGTTCATCCTTTCCACATGATCTTGAGAAAATCATCTTCTCTTTCTGCCTCACCTTTCAATATCTTCTATGTTGCAAAGTGAATTATTTTATTATAGATCTTAGCCTTCATAGCTGAATGATCATTTGTGTGCTGACGCAACGCAACTAAAATTCACATATAGTGTAACTTCTTACCGCGTAATCCCTGAGAAGTTTCGCATGTGGCGAGTGGAACCTATTTATTTCTACAGGTAAGGGGGCGGCCTTGCGCCAACCACTTCAGTTGAAGTGGGGATTTCCCAACTCCCGGGGGGGGGGGGGGGGGGAGTTGGTACTCAGTTCTTGTGGAGGCTGAGTGAAGCTTGCCGGTATTTTATTTTGGGCTTTGAAATTAACACCAAAACCGGAAATCATTTCTGACACCCTCGGTGGGATTCGAACCTTAGCTGACGGCATGGAATGCAAGCACTCTACCAACTGAGCTATTGACCGAACACTTTGATTAAAGTTTCGTCCATGGCATTATGGATGTCTTTGTTATAAGTGCGCTGGATGAAGTGTTTGGTTACCTGCTTCCGTCTCCCCAGCGGTGGTCTGTAGTCGGGGTTCCTCCTCACCAGGAAGTGGCACTGCTGGGCACCCGCAGCCTGCCAGGCCTGCTGCACGCGCAGAGGAAGGTCATCAGGGTGCAACTTGCGCTGGTACTCCTGCGACTGGCATACCTGCAAAATAATAACAAAGACAAATTAGTAGGTACTAGTGAAGAATGTAACTGAACATTGCAGACTACTCTTCAAGCTTAACCAAGATATTAAAAGTGTTTGATTTTCTCATATTGAAACGTTTTTTGTACAACTGCCCTAAAAAAATAAGAAGTTAATTTGGCAACCAGCCTGTTTACCATGATCACTTTTTCTTCTTCTTTATGGCGAATTCCCGCAAAGAGCAGGGGCGCCAGTGTCAAGTTGACTTAATGTGGGGATTGGGCACCATGCATTGCACCATGATATCCAATACTCTAAATATGTGCTAGGTACTGACACTATGATCAATATTACATTTCATAAAATAAAACAACTAGCTACATACCGAAAGAATATGAAAAATCTACCAATGAAAATGCGATTTTTTTTAAATGAGAGTTGCAACTTTTAGTCATTTCATCACCCTCACAGTTCCACGAAGTTTTCCAGTGGTTCCCTTCACTTGGTTAAATAATGCATCGTGTTAAGGCATCTTTAAAAATAGCTGGTTGAACTTGCTTTCATTTTTCTTTTCAGAAAACACATGTTCGTAGGTAAATATAGTACACTCGGTGCATATTATGAAAGTAAGTAGGCATGTAATTGTACGCATCTCCTTTATCTGGGACCAGGCACGGATTTAGGGCGATATGAAAGGTGCGACCGAACCAGAGCCCCGGCGTCTAGGGGCCCCCGAGACGTTTTAGAAAAATACATTTCAAAGAATTATTCGTAATAAACTTTTTCGGGGCCCAGGTTTTTAAATCATTCACGACCAAGGGGGTCCTCAAAGACTTTTTTTAGAAATTAGTTGGCATTTAGTTTTTTTTTTGGGGTTTGGTGTAGTTCCTTGACTAATAAGTTGGTATGCGACTGACCACCCATGCTGTAGAAGATGGTTCATTTTGCCAATATCAAACCTGTTTCAGGGATAGTCGGCAATAGTTGCAGGGTGTATGTTCATTTGAGATTTGGGTTTTTATGTTATAGGTTCACATGCGATATGTGCAAGCGAGACATTGTACGTATCTGCTTGTGAGAATGCGTATATTGTGAATCCCCAATGTTACATATCTTTGCAACTTAGATTGGATTAGTCCAAATAAAAAGGGGCCTCCGGGACCAAAGACGCCCATGGCGACTTGTGTAAAATTGTATAGAAAAATATTATTGAGGGGTGTTGGAGGTGTGAAGGAGGGTTGGGGAGGTCCCCTGATTTTCCCTGCACCAGGGCCATCAAAGGTCTTAATCCGGGCCTATCTGGGACCACCCCATTTGTTTACGCAACGACCACCCTCGGTTACGCAAGCAGAGGGGGATCTCTAAGCACTACAGATTACCTGATTGACGCCGTTTATTTCTGTTGCCCATCAAACGTCTCACAACAATGTTTACAGACATGCCTACCTCTGAAGTGGAATGCACTTGTCGGAACCAAATGTTCTGCGTCAGCGTAGCACACTCAAAAGCCCCTGCCTAGCGCCCAATAGCACCATACCCACATTTGTTTATCCTAACGATGCTAAAAATAATGCTCCATCTACTTGAACCCTTTTCCGTGTTTTTTTTTTCATCTTTAAAGCTTTAACAAACCTTAAAGATTATCTGAATTCTTGTAGTGATGTGCGTTTACTATGAAAAGAGAGAGCTAAAAAAGCAATTTGTTTGATCTCTCGTTCAAATTTTGTCGCAGTTACGTGTACTGCATTCAACACGCTGTGGGTTGCAGTCTTTTGAAGATAGTATTAAAAAAGTATCACTTTTGAAGATAATTTATATTAGCACCTCATTTCAGTATAAGTAAGGCATAATTAGGTACTCTGGCCCGGTATTTCCAACGTTAGTACCCCCTGATCTGTGTTAGTATACCTATAGCAACCTTATACTGAATGGAAAGGAAGCACTTATGTCAATCGTGTGGGTATTTTTTTTCAGTTTAAAGTCACATAAGCTAACGTTGGAAAAACTGGACCTTACTGAAAAAAGGCCAAAATTGTAGAAATTGTGCAGGTAGATTTATTATCAGCTTAAAGTCTGAGCTAACATAAGCTAACGCTGAAACAACTGTCCCATTATCATGAACTACATGTTTCATATTTATTTTCGGGTTTATCTGTTAAGGTATGTTATTTGATAATTGATATTATGTTTATAGTACTGTATTTAAAAGGTTCAATGCTAGGTTCATCAAAAGGATAATATTATCATAAGTAGGTAGGTAATTCAGAAATCCCACATAATTTTATTGACAATGTCATATTCAACCGCAAAAATGTTTTTAAAACTATAAATTCGTACTTAAGTACTCTATGGTTTCAGGATTGTGATACGTCATGACTCATGGGATATGAGCCTACAAGGAAAAAATGTGTTGCCTTTATTTATATAAGAAAACTATGAAAATGTGTCATCCAAAAAGGAAGGAAAAAGTAACAAGTTTAGATTTCCCGGAATGATGAGTATACGATGATGATTTTTTTTACGATGCGGTAGATAAGTTAAAATTTAATTTATTTCAACATACGAGTATTAGGAATAGAAAATTGAGAGAATAATTACAATAACGTTATTATGTCATTCGGTTAATGTGTAACACATATTTTTAACGTATGTACTTATTTTATGACTTCATTGACAAATTTGTATTTTTATTTACTTATATACTGAGGTATAATGATCTATATATAATCTTAGTTGCAAAGATAATATATTAACAACTCAAATGCATGCGACAGACACGTGTAATTTCGCGCTTACAAATTATGAATGTGTACTTACAAATTAAAGTCAAACCTAAAATGAACATAAACCATGCAACTTTTTCAAATTTGACTGTGCTATTATGTAATATTAATCCTTGAATTATATTGTTTTCTTTGACATTCTTTGTAATAACCTTGTCATAAAATTATGTAATTGGACTATCATGTCCGTTAATAAAATAAATAAAAATAAATAAAATAAACTTTTGCCAAAATAAACTAGCAAAGTGAACCATTTTTTACAGACTGGGTGGTCAGCTTCATACAAACCTTTAAGTCAAGGAGTACAATGGGCACAATTATAAATTAGAATGTTTCTCGGTAGGCAAACGTCCCAGATTTTTAGCAACTAATAATAAAATTAGCAACCTGACCGTGTGACGTTACAATTTTTTGGCGACAGCTGCCTATGGTTTTGTCAGACTCAATCTATTACAATTTGTAGTCCTTATTTGTGGCATTTAATCGAACTTGTGGACTCCATCAGAAATTCATTGACCTTTTATTACATAAAACCTGTAATATTATTAAATAATTTTGGTAGTCTGAAGTTGGAAGTGGATCGCTTGAAAAAAGCATTTGAGGAAATCACTGTGATTACTTTATTGAGGAACGAGTTTATAGTGGCTAACAAGGCCTCATGCAGATCATTACCTCAAGTATAATAAATCTTCTCCAACTCCAACTAAATGCGAAGTAAATTGTTACGCTCAATAGACGCTCTCTTTTAGTTTTTCGCCATTTTTTTGGAAAACGCTTTGAAAGAGTTTAAACGTAGATTTTTATACTTGGGTTATAGATCAGGTTTAATCAATGAACGTAAAGCGATGATTTTTTTTATAAATCGTCCGTCATTATCTCACCTCGTAGAATTCGAGCGGCTCCACCTTCCTACAAAATATATAACAAGAGAATATTCTGAATATAAGACCATTGACCAGCCATACACATTTTTCATTCATAGTAAAAAAACGTTGAAATTGCAAAGTATCCACGACATGAAACAAAACAATGATGATAATGATATGAAATTCTCTTACCTCATACAGGGAGAACTGCTCCACCTTCTCGTGAGAATTGTAGCAGGAGAGCAGAAGCGCCAGGAGTTCGTCAGCCGTGGTGCGGTCGCTGATGAGGAGGCTCTTGTACTGGGAGCTGCTCATCAGGGCAGAGTCGTATATCCTCACCAGGCCTCCGCGCCTGGTCTGCAGAGAGAACCTGGAAGAGACAAAAGATTTGTCAGTAACACTACCTTAAATGTCATCACCAATGCAGGCTAACTTTTGATAATGTTTGAAAATAAGACAATATTTTTGTGATAATTTAAAGTTGAGGATTTATTTTGTAATTACACATGTACCATGTTTTGTATACAGATTGTCCAAACACCAACACTGTGGAGGGAAGACGGTGATGCCTATGCCCAGCAATGGACAATTCGACCAGTCCGTAGTCTAGTGATGTAGTCTACGGACTCAAAAAAGGGCACAACACAATCTTTTAAATTTACTCTTCGCTGAGCTGGAAAATTCATCTGCCTTTCCCAAAATATTGGACACAAAGGTTTGTACAGCTTCACAATCACAAAAACACGCAGGCATGAACCTATACATTCGTAACAAAAGGATCGGTGCAAGAGCGATTGTTCTTTGTCATCTTGCTACCGTCTATGTTGCTAGTTGCTACGTCCATTATTGACTTCATTGGTAGGACCAGCGGCAGTAGCAGGGGCAGTGGTCTAATGTAAACGTAGTATACACTTAAAATCCGGCTTACCACGTAGCAGCTGTGCTAGCCTGACTGAGGATCTGACCGCAGCGGGCTTTATTGACGTGCTATTAGACTAATTGGGAATGCATCTCGTTGAGAGACGACTATTTATAGTCATTGCTTCTGAATACTCAAAAAGAATAAATAAAGTAAGATATTCTCCTAATGACGATCATGTACTTACGTAGCTGTAGGAGTATTTATTTAGGAATGGTAATGGTGCTTTGGTTTTTTTGAGAAGCCTACGTACATGTATAACAGCTATTCTTTGATTCTCATGAAAATATACAAAACAACTTTCATTGGTTAATGACAACAATAAATGATAATCTAATTTTACTGCTCTTTTTCAAGAACTAGTGTTCTATATTTGCATTCATTTAAAGGATAACCTAATTTCCATCCAAAAATTATACGGGTCAAACTCAACGAAAGGATAGAATTGGAGTAATTAGTAACAGCACAACTTTTTGACACCTTCTTCAACCAATAAATCTGAACGATAAGGTTTTACAGTTCCTGAAAAGCAGGAATTAAATCTAAAATTCTCAGTACATTCGGATGGAAATATTTGCTTTGAAGAAAAAAATCTAAAGTGAGTCAGACTCAAAACCAAACGGGAACTTTTTCTCGTGTTTTTGAGGTATAGAGAGGCGTGACCAATTGGTAACGAGAGGTGATGGAGAGGGAAAGGTGGAGGTAGCTCCTCGAGTAAGTCAAGACCTTCACCGAATGTAGCACCAATGATGAAGATGATTGAGGTTCATATTTTCGGAGCTACGAGGGCGGAGTTTGGCGATCGAGCCTTTCGAGTTGCTACTCCGATGGACTGGAATTCGCTGCCCGTGACCCTCAGGGAGCTGAAGACTGAGACAGAATTCGCAGAGGACTAAAAACATATTTATTCAAGCAGAGGCATGGTGCCCTTGAGATGGTCCTGGACCATTAAATGGCACCACAGGAAATAAATCATTTATCATCATCATCATCATCAAAGCTTTTCGCAGAACATTTCATCCATGAACTGTCGTTGTTTGTGTATGTGTATGGAGTGTTCAATTTGGGCGATGAATGAGCCACGACATAGGCAAAACGCTTTGAAGTGACTATTCACGTAAATTTGCTAAATAAATAAGTTATTATTATTATAGATGTTATTTTGTGGACTTACTTGGAGTACCCTTTGGGATGGCAGGTCTGCAGGGCGGCCGGCCTGGCGTCCTCGCCGAGCACCAGAAGCGTCCGGACACCCGCCCTGCGCACGGCCACCTCCATGGTGAGGTAGAAGAGCCGCGGGTCCCGGTGCTTCATGCGGTACTTGCCCAGCAGCTGGGCCACCACCTCGCGGGACGTGGTCTGGAAGGTCACGCTCAACGTCTTGTACTCTATGTCGGACCTCAGGCACTTGGCGTAAACCTTGATGGTCGTCTGCGGACAAAAGAAAGTAAAGAAATTATTATGCGGTTCATACAAAATTAAGTTTCCTCGTATTAGATGTAGGATCTATCATGGACCCGGAAGCCGGAACAAATTCCACAGGCAACAAAATTGTGATGTCACGCGGCCAGGTGTAGGTATATCTATAAAAAAAAGGCAAACTTATATATTTTTATTGATTGCTAAGGCGTTTCGTCACATAGAGATATGACGTTTTTGACGAAAAAAATATTGTTCAGAGTGCATTGTTTTCAATTTTTTCCCGTATACTTTGTTTAATCTGAAACTGATCCATAGGATACATTGTAAACAAACAATTTTTTCACAAAAAAAATTTTCAACTTTTTTCCCGTACCTATACTTTGTTTAATCTGAAACCGATCCATAGTACCTATACATTGTAAACAAACAATTTTTTCACAAAAAATTTTTTCAACTTCACTAAATTTTGAATGTTTTTAAAAACTTGTCTCATAGGTTTGATTAAAAAAATAATATAGGTAACTTATAAGTCCCTACACATAAAAGAGGACACCTTGTACAATATTGACTGAAAATTTCTTTACACGTTTTTTTAACATGAGGTGTACTCGTATCATATTCCACCAAGTAAGGACATACATACATTTATCCTTATTTACATTTACAAAAAGATGAGTCTAGAGAAGAGACGCCATAACAAAAGCGTCATATAAACACTCACACTGCAAGTATGCTGCACTGCACACGCATCCACAAACTGTGAATGACGCTAACCAGCCAACAGGACGTAGGAAAGTAAATAAAACAATGTCTTACATGCAAATTGCGTGGATTGAAAGAAAACACCGTGGGCTTCACGTTGGGAGCCAACCTCTTCACGTTATACATCACTTTCTTTGTTTCGCACACCATGCGATCGAATACAAAAAGCAATTAATAATCTGTTACTTTTTGATTAAAAATAGGTTTTCAACAAGATATTGTGTTTCAACTTTAATAACGCAAACAGGAAGAAGCTATCTTTGTTAGAACATATTTTTTATCAATTATTTTTAAAGTTTGACAGATGGTGCATCTATTTCAATCCCTTTTACGACTCTCTAGCGGAACTGTGTCTTGTAAATTAACAATGATTGATTTATGTTTTTCACATAAAATCTTGTTATTTTTTGATGCGTGTTCAGAAATTTTAATCACCACTCCACTGGGGTATTGAATAAATATTTTTAAGCGGTTGCCGTGCTATCTTGTATTGCGTTTGCTTATTATTTTTGCGTGGGGTTTTCACGCTCGTTCTGCGACGTAAAAAGGCGTGAATTGTTGTTATGCACACACGCCGTTAAAAGCTCGTGCAAGACTGATGAACGAAAATGATGGATTTTATTTTGTCACAGACGAGAAGCCATCCAAGTGAAGGAAGAGCCACTCGGCCGGAAGTGCAGCGAGCCCGTGAAACCAAAATAATCGAACGCATCTCTAGAGGCAGAAAAAATTAAACTTAACTAAATAAAACCAAAGGCGGCAATGTAGGATTTGTAAAAAAAATTGAATCAAATATATGGATACGCAGATAATCTCACGGAGACAAAGAAAATGTAATTTTCTTATTTTTGGAGAAATCCTATATTGCTGTATTTGATTCTATGCGACTCACTTATTACAATAATATTATCATACTTTTACTTTACTCCAAGTATAAAACTTTACGATGAAACTCAACCACAGCGTTTTACTAAAAAGGCATTGAAACTAAAAAGCTAAATGGAAGCGCTTTTTTAGTTGTAATACTTATTTTGGAAATATGTAATAGTTGCGTAATGGTGATAGGTACTACTCTCAAGCAGAGAACTACTAATGGAATGAAAAGTTAACGTCTTAAAATAATAAGACAAGAAATGGTGGAAAGACGGAATGGAATGCGAGTCCAACATCAAACTCATATCTGAAGATCTTTTCTTTATTTAGATGAGCATTAATATCGTAATTAGGGCTGTTCTACATCTTAATGATAATTAATACATTTTTAAACTTCTTGATATGTTTGTCTTAATTATGGAACGAATTCACGTGTAGAAAAGTGTGATCAAAAGAACTGAAATTGGTTTTCTACTAGACAAATCGGCCAAAGAAA
This sequence comes from Agapetus fuscipes, assembly GCA_951799405.1. Taxonomy (NCBI): domain Eukaryota; kingdom Metazoa; phylum Arthropoda; class Insecta; order Trichoptera; family Glossosomatidae; genus Agapetus; species Agapetus fuscipes. The sequence continues at coordinate 6,188,972 of OX637338.1, forward strand.
AATATCAGCGCTTTGAATTTAACATATACGGAACAAGAAGGAAGAGGAGAGAATGTGACTTTTTTAATGGAATATAAAAATATTTTGGTTTTTGTAACACCCATATTTATTATACCCATATTTATTTATTATTCCCTAAAAAGTATGGCTACGAATATGCAGGATATTGGTAGTTGTGTATGGTTTGTCTGTGTTGGTTTGATGATAAGTCTACGAAGTCTCTAGAAGTGAGTAGAAACTTAAGAATCTAATCTAATCTAATCTAATCTAAGCTGCAAAGATATATATCATTTAAGTTTTATATTAAATGCATTCCCACAAGCAGATATGTATAATTTCGCGCTAACACATGCCGCATGTGGACCTACAATATAAAAACCCAATCTCAAATGAACATAAGCCTTGCAACTCTTGCCGTCCTTCCCTGAAACAGAGGTGACATTGGCAAAGTGAACCAATTTTTACATTATGGGTGGTCAGCCGCATAACAACCTATAAGTCAAGGAACATAATAATCATTTGTATTTATTCGAGATTAATTAAGTATTGAATCAAATATTCTGGTGAAATCTAGCAAGATGGTAAGTAACAATTCTCCATGCTTCGAAAATGTTCTTAATAATCTGCATAAATTAGGGCCAGAATCGGCTGGAGGGTCAGATATCAATCAACCGTCGTACTATACTGTGCAAATGTACTCTGTCGGTACCGAAAATGAATAAATAAATTACGCAAAATAACCAAACCGCAGTTTTAATAAATAGAACGCGCTAAAAACAACAGTATTTTTACGTGTTAAAAACTACGAGTTGTAGGGTGGAGATGGGAACTTTGTTGGTTTTAGGACAAAAATCTGTAGGTACTGTAGAAAAAATATTTTTCTCCTATTCTCAGTTTGACCTCTATTGTACTTTGTACCTTTTTTAAATAAACCATTCAATTATGTAGGTCGTTCTGGAACCTTGAGAAAGGTCCCAACATGGTTTCGGATAATGGTTGACAGTGATTACACCTTACATTCTAGGTTTAACAATGGAAAGGCGGCCCAGGGCATGAATAAATTTCGGTGGATAAAAGCAAGTTTTGATAATATTCAATATTCTTATACGGAATCACATAATGTATTGTAGTTGGTGGGTGGATGTGGGAGATTCTCCAAAGTACCAATAAAAATATTACGTTTAAACTAAGTCATAGCGTCTTCTAAAAAAATATATGAAAACTGAAACGTTTACAAGAGGCAATTTTATAGTTTAAATATATTATTTACAAAACGCTATGGAGTAAAAAAAAAATTGTTATCATCACATTAGTGTCCTCATGGAACAAAAATGTAAGGAAAAAATAATGTACCTACATACATCCTGAACAACAATACTAAACTTTCGTGCGGCACAAATACGTCATCAATTATTTTATTAAATTTTAAAACATGTTAGTGTGGGCTGTAAAAACTCATGTTAAATATCTAGTCAACTATAATAATAAATAAACAAAAAAAACATCACCTACCGGTGGTCTCTAATTAAGTTTGTTTTTTTTTAGATATGACTCATTCAATATTCACGTACGGCACGTAAATTAAAAATTAAACTTCATGGTAATTAATTTTATCAATATGTGCACTAAAATTAGACACGCTTACAAGAGTACAACCATTAAATAAAACATTACTTTTGTCTTCAGGAAATCGTGAAGTCAGATTAGTTGAATGGGTCGTCTTTTTTTTTGTGGGGCACGCAAGTTCTTATTATAGTGCAGGAATTAGATAGGGTGTATTATTAGGGCTAAGGTATTTTAATGCAATGAGTCCTACCATCTGATTAGTGCGTTGAATGATTGGAGCGATTTGAATATCGATCCGAAAGAAAAAAATCTAAAAATGGAGCACGCTGGTATGCAGCTACTGCTTTCAGTACTTCAAAACGTTTTAACTCAAGTTTAGCGTTAAGAAAACATACGTAGAGAATGAAAGCACCACCTCTAGACGTGTGTGCTTTAGTCTCGGTACATTTTCTGATAACGCCATTCTTCTTCTTCTTTTGGTGCCACTTCTAGAAGATTGGCAATCATCATGACTATTTTAACCTTGGATGCTGAGACTCCAAAAGGGGCCTTGGTTGCTGATTTTGTTGAAGCACTGTCGCAGATTTTTAGCCACGTTGTACTTTTTCGTCTCTGAGTTCTTCTCCCTCAATCTTACCCTGTATAAGATGGAGAAGGTGGTATTTCTCATTTCTCGTAACGTGACCGAAGTACATCAGCTTTTTCTGCTTAATGGTTAGCAGAAGTTCCTTTGTGCTATGCATACGTCAAAGGACTTCCTCCTTAATGATCCGATCGCGCAAGGAGATCCGAAGGATTTTTCAAAAGACATATCATCGAAATCACATTCTACACGATATGAGCTAAGAAAAAAACGTAAAACACGTTTATGTGAGAGTTGTTTAAAATATTTTCAAAATCAATTTCCCGCATTCACAAGGCACATTTGTTCAGTGCACATGCAAACATTGCTCATGTGAAATTACCTTTGTTGGAGACAAGATAAACAATCGCTAATGGGACGATACGTCGAAGGACTTCTTCATTGGTGATCCGATCACGCCAGGAGATCCGAAGCATTTTTCGGTAGACAAACATATCGAACGCTTTGGTTCGTTACGCGATGGTTGGGTGTAAACTTTACGTTTGATACTTGGGATTCTGGAGCGGCTGTGATTAGGTGGTAAAAAATGGTCCGCCGCGGTGCTTTGTCTTCGCTGGTATTCATTCTATCGTGAATGGAAAGAAGCTGCATGTTAATCAAGAACTAAAACAGCCCGCGGCGCGTAGAGAATTTGGAGTTCGTAGTCTCAGTGCACCCACGCATTTTAAAGGATAAAAAATATAGCAGATTGAAAAAAATCACTCAAGTTAAACAAAATATTTTGTACATTTTTTTTTCGCTAGGGAAAAGGGTACGAAAGATACTAGTCGCCATTGTTTCAGAAGGAATTTTGTTATAAAATTATTGTTAGATTGAAAATTTCAATTCAGATCAGGAGTTAAAGAAATCAGGATGACAAGATTTTGTCAAAAATGAGGTTTAGTAAACATATGAATTAAAAAACAATAGTTGTAATCCATTTCGAGCCGATATTTCTAACAAATGTTTGAACATTTGTGGGTACATCAGTTTTCCCAAAATACCTAGAAAAAATATATTTAATTTTACACGATTTTACATTCAAAAAGCTCGTTTGTGTAATTTCACAAGTATACGCAAAAAAAAACGCAACTAAGCTACACATATAGTAACTTTTGCCTGCGTTATCCCCGAAGGGCTCGCATGTGGCGATTCGGGACCTATTTATTTTTACGGGTAAGGGGGCCGGCCTGACACCAACCACTTTAAGTTGAAGTGGGGATTTCCCAGCTCCCGGGGGGGCTGGTTCTCATTTCTTGTGAAGGCTGAGTAAACCTTGAGATTGAACCCTTGCTCTCGGCATGGAATGCAAGCATTCTACCAATTGAGCTATCGACCTTTTTTACGAGCTTGGTCGTCGTCGCTACAAAGCACCAATTCTCAAGCAAGACCCAGTTGCTGTAAGGCTGGATGGACCTTTAGATGGACGATTATTCAAAATCGTCATCCTGGGAGGCTGCCAAAGAAGTGTAAGTTTAGCTAGATTGCAGCCTCTTTTAAGAGTAGCTCTCGCTCTCTGATGAAGCAGATTTATGATCTATACAAAGAAAAAGGAGATTACTAAAAAAAATACATGATTTAAATTTGTATCGTGGATGTCCATAGAGTGAATATACGTATTCTAACTCATTGGTCATCTGGAGGAAGCGGCCTCTGAGGTGGCTGGAATGCGGTCCCCTGGGGCCCCTTGTGGGTGGGGGGGGTGCGAATGTACCGCAGGGGGAGGGGGAGGGGGCGGAGGCTCCCACGCTGACACCTGACGCCTGGGAGGATGCCCCTGCCCACCACGGTAACTGGAGAACCCCCAGTATGCAGCGCAATTACACTTGCATTGCGTAAATGCGAGCGGCAATGACATTCATTCCTTGTGGCTTTGTGTGAGAAAACCATGATGACAAATAGACATCAGGATGTTTTTTTAGGAACCCTATGAAGAAGGTTTTTTTAAATAGATTTGTGAAAAGGAATGTTTTTTTTAAATAGATTTGTGAAAAGGAATGCAATTCACCAACCTATTCTGCCCGGCCAGAAACAGGCATTATCTGTTAAACCAGGGTCAAAGTTATTGTCAAATGACCCAGTTGGGGATCGAACCAGCGTTATTCTATTCCAAATACGCTAGAAAGATCAACCACTTGACCCTCGGCCATAACACCGACTTTAGAAAAAAACGATGTAGATATTAGAAAATCTAGAGGTCTATGCATTTGTTGCTGAATTGAGTGCTGCAGGGGTGTAGGTGTTGATGTTCCGATCTTTTGTAGCAGAAGTTTTAGCTGCGTAGTGTTGTGTTGTGTTACCGTTGCTTTAAGACACTGAAAAAGAGTGGCGATTGATTTTGGTTTTGAATAGAACAGGGATAAATTGGGGTAGAAACACAGATACCGGTAACGGCGGTAACAAGGCCTGTTTTTACGGGAGTCTCATCTCAAGAACACTCCGCAAGTTTGGTGGTTATAGACAACGCCAATATCAAGCAAGATCCAATTGGTATAGCTGGATGGGCTTTCGGTGACCGGACATAATTAGTTATGCATTTAGCTAAAATATCTTAAACTTTCATCCAATTTTATCTGTGAAGATTTTAATTCAACTCAGGGCACTTTCTTAATCAAAAACTCAGTTCCCATATAATTAAACCAATCCTAGTCGGAGATATTTGTCTGGGGCATTGTATTGAGACTTCCTACTTTATGTAGATTTCACCCATTAAAACAATATTAAACATTTTATGGCCCTTAATTATTAAAGCAGTAATTTTTCATTTAAACGTTTCAATACTGTTTTAAGATGTGTGTATTCAAACATAAAAACCTAATGTATCTTAGATAATATTACTATAGACGTCTGTAAATAGGACGTGCACAGCATTACAACCGTAGATAGGCTACAAAGTGGGAATTTTCCGGTTTCCGGAAGAGTAGATATTTATTTATCGTAAAAAAAAACTGTGCTAGTCCGGTCGATAGCTCAGGTGGTAGAGTGCTTGCATTCCATGCCGAAAGCTCGGGTTCGAATCCCACCGAGGGTGTCAGAAATAATTTCCCGTTTCGGTGTTTATTTCAAACCCCAAAATAAAATACCGGCAAGGTTTACTCAGCCTTCAAAAGAAATGAGTACCAGCCCTCTCGGGGGCTGGGAAACCCCCACTTCAACTGAAGTGGTTGGCGTAAGACCGGTCCCCTTACCTGTAAAAATAAATAGGTTCAACTCGCCACATGCGACCCCTTCGGTGATAACGCGGCAAGAAGTTACACTATATGTGTAGCTTAGTTGCGTTTTGCGTTGCGGTTAGTACATATTTATGTAGGTATCTAGTTTGTGTTTCAAGGTCTTTCGAAGCGCAAAATAATTGCAGATAAGATAGAACGGAGTCCATTCTGTAATTAATTGAGTACTGCAACAACTATTTGACTTTATCGAGGATTCGCCACTGCATGAAAATATTACATCTTTAATTTTAATAGAGAATAGTTTTTTAGATATAAATGTAAGTATAAGTAATAAAATATATATCTAGAGTTTAAAATAACGTGATGCTGCTAAAAACGTTCCTACCAACAATGTGTGGATAGGGACATTTAACCATACAAAGATGATCTTTTAAAACCGCAAATCTAAACCGTAAAATTTCTACATTTACCATACAAAACCGCCAAATAAAATAAACACACCACATTTGTCAGTCATATTTTCCAAAAGACATAAATACAATATTTTCTTTAGACTCCATCTGCTTTGATGGCCCATTCACAAAAACCCAAATCGGCATTACCCTGACAAACATCTGCTAAATATTGCGGTTTATACCTCAAGTATAAAAGTCGAAGTTTAAACTCAACCACAGCGTTAACTAAAAAAGTATTCAAACTAAAACTGAGTCTCTAGGGACCGTTTAAGTTTACATACTTTATGGTAAAACGATATGATGAATACGTAGGGCGGGTATTGCACGGTTTGAATTATAAAAGATTTGAAAAAAATCTCGGCAGCTTTTGTCAGGGGAGGAAGTTGAAGAAGAAGACGGCGCATGCGCAGGTGGAGCCAGCACGTGCGCACACTTCCTGCCAAGCGAGCAGACAAAAAACTAAATAAGGAAACAAGGGGTGAAAAGATGGTGCAACGTTCGTCCTAAAAATAAAATAATTTTATGATTTAACATACGGTAATTTTGAGTTGTTTATATTATGATTCTAGATGTACGTAAGCGAGTACTTGATTTTTATGAGGTTCACCCGGTGCATACCACAGATTCTTAAATATACAACCATATGTGCTTTTACACCCCTCCCTCCCCCCGTCGACGATATCTATTTGAAGGATATTTTAAAAAAATATAAAAATACAATAAGTACTAATTTAATATATTTTGTATGCTTTGTGTATTAATTCATATTTGATCCTTAGCAAATTAAAAAAAAAACAAGAACAATATTATGAATCTTCATTTGATGATGATTGTGAGTGATCAGAAACTTTAGTGTACATATTAATAAATTAAGTGAAATTAAACAGTTCTTCAATAGAATAAAGATTCATCCAGTACTTGTTTTTTTCTATAAAATTTACTACGGATTAATTGAATTTTTTGTTCGTTATTATGTCAATTTCATAAACAACATTTATCAGTGAAATATATTTTCATAGTGTTGTGGGAATGGTTGTGGGTGTTCTATGATAATTATTTGAATTACGAGTTTCATCTACTTTCATACATGTTGATAAGAGAATTGTTACTATTAAATAAAGTGTTTTATTTTTTCGTTCTTTTTGACTCTTTTAACTATATTCATTTAATTAATAATTTATTTTTACTCCAATACTAATTTTATCTACATTTGGAATGTAAATAATAAAAGGTTATCACACATGTTTGATAAAACAGACTTTGAACATTCCTTGCCCTTTTGATTGGTTCACAAATAACTTCTTTAATAAACAGCAAGATTTTTTTTCACAACAATTTTATTAATTTTCTTATTACGCCTTTCGATATATGTATTTTACACATGGTATACTTTATTGAAGTTACTAAAAGTGAATATGACTTAATTTTGTATTTCAATATTCAGAAATAGAAATTCTAAAAAATAAATAATTAAAGCACATGTCATTCCTTCCGACATAGGAACAAAAAAACAGATGGTAACATCTTGCAAAACGTTGCCAAAGGAAAAAAATATGTACAAACTGGCTTGATATTTTACGATGAATGTTTTTATATTTTCAATTTTTTTAAAGCAGAAGTTTTAGATTTAGTCTGTGCTTTCATAAATTTCCGATTTCTGGTGAACATCAAGTGAATAAACACTTTTTGACTTGTGTTTAAAAAATGTCAGAAGCAAACTGAAAATTGACAGGAGAAACTCGTTGCTTACATTATTAACAACTATATTTACGAATTCTTGGAATATTTAAAAAATGTATTTTTAGCCTTGCTTAAACTCTGACCGAGCGGACTAGGTGGTAATCCGATGGTAGATGTTCGGTAGTGGATGTTTGAACAAAAACAGTGCCTGTTCAATACACGTTTGGTGTGATCGATTATGCGGCAAAATACTATGTTGAACTGCATTATTTAAAAAAAAAAAAAAAACTTAAAAAAATATTAGTCATGTATGTTCCTTGACTTATAGGTTGTTATGCGGCTGACCACCCATAATATAAAAATTGGTTCACTTTGCCAATGTCACCCCTGTTTCAGGGAAGGACGGCAAGAGTTGCAAGGCTTATGTTCATTTGAGATTGGGTTTTTATATTGTAGGTCCACATGCGGCATGTGTTAGCGCGAAATTATACATATCTGCTTGTGGGAATGCATTTAGTATAAATCTTAAATGATATATATCTTTGCAGCTTAGATTAGATAAGATTAGATTAACGAAAAAGATTAACGACAGTTGTTGATTCGGTTACTCACTTCAACATAATGGAAAATATTTTCATATTATTATTGTGCATGAGTATAAAGTTCAAACATTTACGTTGTACATTCATTACAAAGATCATTATTTTATGTAATCGTATGCGTGGCACGTGCGAGAGGAATAACGCTGATATCAATGGTGGAATCATCAGAATGCCGCATTCTTTGTCATAAATCATTATCATTTCGATGATTACAAAACATAAAAGCAGATCAGCATAAATCACACATGGATCATTGTTACTGTGACCAGATGAAAGAGAATAAAAAAATAAAAGGCATAAAAATATCAAAACTCGTTAAGTTATCTCTTAAAATACATAAGGGAAATGAATCTGAAAAATATATATGTAAAAAAGGCGGTACAAATTGTAGGTTAAATATAGTATTCGGATGACTCCCGTATACTCATAACATCAGGGGTGGAAGTCTTGACGACTGTCAATAGATCATATCTCATTCCATCCTATCTTCAAATAGATACGGTAAGATCTATCGACGGTCGTCGATAATTCCACCCCAGGTCTGAGGACCGAAATCGTCGTAATTTTTTATTTATACAAAAAAAGTGGAAATAAAATAGTATTTAGGCTCCGGAGTGGACAGGTTCTCATTTCTTATGAAGGCTGAATAAAACTTGTCGGTACTGTGATTGTGAGTTTGAAATACACATAGAAATCATTTTTGATAGTCTTTATGGGGTCCGAAATATAGCTGTTTTCTGTTATTGATCACATACATTGTGTATTGAGCTATCGATCGATACGGTTTTTCAAAACGCGTAGATTTGGATTCACATTTTTTTTTTTTTGATGATGAATTCTAAACTTATCGTTGTAGAGAATGCCGTATCCACGGGTACCAAAAAAGATACTTGAGGGGCATCCGGGTGAGTAAAGAAGAGTTTACAGAGCTAGGCTAAGATAGAAGGATGAGGTGAAGAAGAACGCAAACCAACTACTGTAGATGACAGACTGGAAAGCCGCAGAGGTAGACAGGAGGAGTTGGAGGTGAAGACTGATGGAGGCCAAGGCTTGATATTAGCTATAGGATCATCGAAGAATAAGAATAATGTTTACATTGACCAAGGAAGAGTTGCCGAGTGCACGAATTTTATAAACAAACTGCTCCAATGATTCAGTGTTCTCAAGATGTTCAACACTCACTTAGCGTTACATCTGCAAGACAAATAGCTCACTCATTAGTCAGAAATGCATGATTTCAATTAGCCTCGCATGCACTCACTTTTGAATATATCTCCGCTACTTCATGAGTTTACTTTCGCCTTGGCATCGGAGAATGCATGCTTTCAATAACCAACAGATAACGCATCAATTTTTCATCAGAGATTCCTCACAAGAAAACAACAGACTGGAATGATTCCATGTTGGGCAGCCGGCGTTTGGAATTTGAGATGCCAACCGTGATAATATTCTGAATGAATGTGAGTGTGTTTTTAATTGCTGTACAGATTGACTGTAATTGAAAATAATTGATGTGAAAGCAAAGAAAGGCGAGTCGCATATTTCACAGAGAATTTCAAATCTTGACTGTAAAAATGAAACGTTTGCAATTGATATTTTCTTTGCCTAGTTACGCTGTTTAAAAGATTTTGAGAAAAAAATCAGTAAACGTGTGCATTACCTACGATATGTTAAAATTGCGTGAAGTTTGGTGTTGATCAGATAACAAACAAGTTTTTTTCAGCACTTTTGTATTTCATTTCATCTAATGAACATCTTTAAATATTTCATTGGAACTTCCTAAATCAATTTTTCATACGTCTGTCTCTCAACATATTTCAATCAAAATTACAGATATCGATTGGATTACAAGTATAAACTTACAAAATTGTGTTTTTTTTTATTCTCTCACGATTTTGAGCTACTGAGGCTTACTTGTGGAAATAAATTTATTCTACAAGCTCAAATTGCGTAGCGAAACACGCCGGATACAGACAGGTAGTTGTCTATAAAATTTGATTTGATTTTTCGCTGACGCAATAAAATAATCTAAATCGAAATAGATGCATCGGTTATTAGTCAATGCTGATGGAATTCAAATCTACAAGCGTTTCAATATTTTAATTAACTCAAATGCTGACTGCTATACTATCCGTTTATAACCAGACCAGCCACTCTCTTATATAACATCCGAGAAAAACACAAAATGATATGCATAGCTTAAAATCAGAACAGTACCCAAATAAAAAAACATTGTGTAAGAAGTAAACCTTCGCATAGACAGAAAAATATATGAAAAATAAAACACTCACTAGAGGCGTTATTGTATATTACGTATATTTATCTTTTTTTTCTATGTTTACTGTACTTGGAGTAGGTACAGATTGACAAATAATAATTTAATTATATAACTAGGTTTGTGAAGCAATTTTAAATGGACTTCATTTTATTTTTCCACAATAAACAAGCTTTTAATTCACATTTGAGTTGTACAAATCAAAGACGGTAATCTCGGATATTTAATTTATTTTACGCCATGATTCACTTTGCCAATGTCACCCCTGTTTCAGGGAAGATCGGCAAGAGTTGGAGGGCCTATGTTCATTTGAGATTAAGCTTTATATTGTAAGTCCACATGCGGCATGTTTAAGCGCGATATTATACGTATCTGCTTGTGGGAATGCATTTAATATGAATCTCAAATGTAATATATCCTTGCAACTTAGATTAAAGATGCAGCACCGTTTCGTTTCATTATGGTTTGTATTTAATTGATTGAGGAACATGCATTAATTGAATGTGTCATTTTTTCAACAGGTAAACGGTAAATGCAAGGAAAAACTTAATAAGAGTGACTTACTTTAAATTAAAATAAAAAAAATCAAACTGTACTTTTAATAGGTTGAACTTGAGGAAATGCTAACACTGTTTATTTTTTGCTGCAAGTGCGTCTTTCCTCAGTAATCAATGCTAGTAATACACGAGTCTAATACAATCAAAGGCGGCAATCTAGAAGTTTTTTTGAAAATGAGATAAATGTATGGAAACACTGGAAATCATTAACTCGTCATTTCTAAATATTTACGTAATTTTCGAGAAAAATCCTACATTTCCGTTTTTTATTGCACACTTTGATCTATTTCGTAGATAGAATTCCAATTGCACGAATAAACTCAAAAGAAAAAAAAATATGCCTACACTCAAAATGTATAGAAAATAAAATAGCGTATCATATGTGCGCTTAAGTTACCGTACAATTTTGTTTAAGCTCTTGGGTTGAGTTTAGACGTGATGCTTCTTACTTGGGATACAGTTACATGAAATGTATCATGTAATTACAGCGAGCAGAGTTCAGCATAGAATTGTATTGGAAAAGGTAACTTATGCCTCTATTTTGTGTTTATCTTGAAGAGGAAATCCGGTATGGGAAGATTGGCCTTCGGGACTGCTTGGTTCTCCATAACAGTTCTCCATGAGAACTCTGATAGCTCCGTAGTCTACTTACCATATAAAATTCAGCACATATAAAATTAATTATACAGGTCATAATGTTTCTATGAACGAGTTTCAGTACCACAACGTCCTCACAGTGCTTGTTTGGCTTATCTACCATCTGATTGAAAGATGACTTTTCAATGATATTGTCTTACCAATCACATTCGACACAATCTGAGCTAAGAAAAATACGTAAAACATGATAGTGTGAAAGTTTGTTTTATTTTTTAATAGATTTGTGAAGATGAATGCTTGACTTATAGGTTGGTATGTGGCTGACCACCCATTCTGAAGAAAAAGGTTCACTTTGCTAATGGCACCCCTGTATCAGGGAAGGTCGGCAAGAGTTACAGGGTGTATGTTCATTTGTGGTTTAGGTTTTTATGTTGTAGGTTCACATGCGGCATGTACAAGCGCGAACTTGCACGTGTTTGATTGTGAGAATGCATATAATGTGAATTTCCAATGTTACATATATTTGCAACTTTTTTCATTTTCACTTTCTATTTTTATTTTATTTTTATTTTATTTTTTTTTGTTCTTTTTTTTTTAATTCTTTGGGGGCAAGTGACAAATTTATGTGTGTATTAGATTTATTTTAAAGAAATATTGTAATGGTGTGAATGCTGTGTATGCTTCTAGTGTTGTATAGCTGTGATTGCCTGCGTGATGTTTGTGTGAAGATGTATGCTTGTGTCTATTGATGTAGTGTGCATAGTTTGGATGATTGGTTATTTGTGTTACTGTTGCTTATTATTTTTTTTTTTATTGTTTATATGTACCAATTGTCTGTATTGCACCTCTTAATAAATAAATAAATAAACTTAGATTAGATTAGAGTGCAATTCACGAACCTATTCTGCCTGATCAGAAACAGTTTTTAATATCATCCATTAATTTATTATTTTAAAATAAAATGTTTTTTTTCAAAAAATAGTTTTATTTTCACAATAATTTTATCTACCTCAAGCACTTTCGACCTTCAACATTCAAGACTCTTGATAATGACCTGAATGTTGAAGGTGGAAAGTGCTTGAGGTAGATAAAATTATTGTGAAAATAAAACTATGTTTTGAAAAAAAACAAAATTTTAAATTAAAATGAATTTTCACTGTGTGAATATGGATTTATAAGGACTCCATGGTGTCAGGTGTGAATACACAAACCCTACAAAATCTAATTCATTATTGTTTACTTTAATAAAATTACGATGAGATGATTCGGACATCTCGAAAGAATGGATGATGAACGACTAACGAAGAAAGTGTATAAAGGAAATGTCAGAGGAAAGCGTGGAAGGGAAAGGCCGAGGAAAGAATGGTAAGATCAAATAGGTGAGATTGCGAAAGAATGAACCTGCAGAGTGAGAATAAAAGAAGAGTATGTATGAAAAAGGTGATGAATATTGAGGAAATGAAAGTGGTTTGTAAGGACAGAAAAAAGTGGAGGCGCATCTGCGGAGGTACCGGCCACCCCTAATGGAACGGCGGCAGGATACAGTACAGTACAGTACAGTTAATGAATTATTAATTAATAATTACCCAATGACATCTGTTGAACCAGGGTCAAAGTTATGGTCAAATGAACCAGCGTTATTTCATTCCAAATACGCTAGAAAGATCAGCCACTTGTACCCCTCCGCCATAGTTGTTTTTAGTGTTTTCAAAATTAATTTCTAGCATTCATTGGTCCAGTACACATGCAAACATAGCTCCTGTAAAATTCCCTCTGATGGATATAAGACAAACAAGCACCAAGGGGGTGACAAGTTTATAAAGCTTTACGTTCAAACTCAACTACTGCGTTTACCAAAAAATGTACAGAAATTAAAAAGCACATTTTAGTTTGTATACATTTTCAGTAAAGCGCTTTGGTATAGTTTAAACGTCAAGTTTTATACTGATGATAATTAAATCCTAACATGTTATTAGCTACACTAATTAAAATGAAGGTTTAAAAGAAATAAAATTTTGCAAATGTTTTTTTTTTTAAATCGATACATACTTTTATTTGCACAAAAGTAATTTTGACAAGCAGGTAAAAGCCGCTAATCGATTTTAATTAATGTTGTTATGTTGGCAATTAAAAATAAATTTACAGTCTTGCTCTTAAAAAAATATGTTTTCCTAATTAATGTACCTATTTGTAAGTTCAATAGAATTTTAACAATTAATTAGTCAATAAATTAAAATAGTTTTTTTATGGCCAACCATTTCGATCATACACCAAAGTAAAATCACCTTGATGCAATAGTACATAGGTAATAGGTATTGACTTATAATATCTGAAAATATACACTATATCAGTTTCAACTAACTTAACTGCAAATTGTCCTTAGTTAGAAAGAGAACAAAGATGTTCACGGTGTCTGTTCGTTGTACACAAAAAACTTCGGTAAAACTACGAAATCTTTCCAGAAAGTAGGCAGCATTGAAATTCATGCCTGTGTGAATGCTGTACGCACGAGTTATAAATGCTGTCCTTAATATCCTAGGTTTTTTTTTAATTTTATTTTGTACGTAAATAAATAAGTTTATAATAAATGTGATGAAATTCAGTGCATAATTATTATTGAATATTTTTTTTAAAAGTTCCCACGATTATTAAGACAATATTTTAATTAAAACAACGTACTAAGTTATTTGAAATATGCAAAGTATGTGAAATAAAAATAACTTATTTGACGTGTTTATACGATGTCATGTCATTATTGAAAACAAGGACATGTTGACACATTATAATTTGACACTGTTTTAATGTGAAGAAATTTCATTAAAAAAAAACACAACCTTCCCTATGGCTTACAAATTATCCATTCAACCTTCAAATAATTTAATTTCTTATGAGAAATATTCAATATATTTCCACAAATCAGATCATTAATGGACAAATTACAAATTAAAATAAACAAATCGTGAATGAGGTTAAATTAAGTTAATAAATTAAATTAAATAAGAGTAAGTACATAGAGTAAACAAGCTAAAACGGTGTATAGGATTTTAAATGCTGATTTAAAAAAAACTACTAAACTACACATACAGTGTAACTTCTTACCGCGATTTCTCCGTAGGGATCGCATGTGTCGAGCGGAAAGTATTTATTTTTACAGGTAAGGGGGCCGGCCTTCCACGGCAAACCACTTCAGTTGAAGTGAAGGTGTTGTAGCTCCCGAGAGCGCTGGTACGCATTTCTTGTGAAGGCTGAGTATACCTTGCCTATTTTTTTTTTGGGTTTGAAATAAGCAACGAATCGGGAAATCATTTTTGACACCCTCGCCTCGGTGGGATTCGAACCCGAGCTCACAGCATGGAATGCAAGCACTCTACCAACTGAGCTATCGACCGGCCGCCATGCAGTGAATATATTTTTGATGTAATAATATTGCGTTAGAGTAAGTTTGCGTTTATATTTGCGCTTTCATTAGGCTGCTTATATTAAAGCGCACACGTGCGGTTCTTGAAATAACTAAATTGTTTGGAGAACAGATTTTCCGTGATAATATGAATGAAAGTTTATGAAATGGAACAGGAGGCTGAGTCATTGAAATAGCACGGTAGAAAATAGAATGGCTAAACAATTAACCAAAATAAAGTATTATAAATCCTTAAAAATAAAGGAAGTACATGAAAAATATGTTGTTTATCAACATATTTATTCATTAGTAACATATTAAAAAAATCGTCCCTTTCGATTTTTTTTGTTAGGTCGATAGTTGACATGTTAGAATACTTGCGTTTCATACCATGAAGAATAAGGTTTAATCCCACCAAGGGTGTCAGAAATGATTTCCAATTTCGGTGTTTATTTCAAACCTGAAATCAAAATCCCGGCTAGGTTTAATCCTTAACAAAAGTGATAATCATGTCCAGAAACTATTTTTTTGTTTCTAATCTAATCTAATCTAAGTTGCATTGTATATATATGTAACATTAAAGATTCACATTATATGCACTTTTACAAACAGACATGCACAAGTTCGCGCTTAAACATGCCGCATGTGGTCCTACAATATGAAAATCCGAATCTCACATGGGCATACACCCTGCAAGTGACCTGCAACTCTTGCCGACCTTCCCTGAAAACAGGGGTGACATTGGCAAAGTGAACCATTTTCTACAGCATGGGTGGTCAGCCGCATACCAACCTATAGGTCAAGGAACAATTTTTAGAAATAAGTTTGAAAACATTCAAATACTATTTTTAATGACTTTTTTGTCTGCAAAATCTCAATGAAAATTATATTGAAGTCTGGGCGGAATGGTGTAGAGCCCGCAGTTCTAAAATAGACGATTGATTGTTGAGCCATAAATTGCGTATTTATCTTTCACACGTAGAAAACGTCTGCTGTGAAATTCAGCATTCACAATTTCCTCTAGTGAAAATTCCCATTACGAGCCTATGCAATATGTAGGTATATTTATGCGTGTCACGACAAAATGTCCATTGACAAAATGTCCACCGACAGAATGACCACCGACACAATATCCAATAGCAAAATATCCACGCAACAAAAATGTTTGGACACATTTTTTTTTTATGAACGATATATTGTTACGAAGTATGGATTCGTAATGGGGCGTCCACACGCTTGCCAACCATTCACAAGTCAAGCGCACAGTGTGTCGTCTAGAACATGCTAGCTGGACAAAATTTTGTCTAATGGACTCATTTTGTCCAGCTAGCATGTTCTAGACGACACACTGTGCGCTTGGCTACAAGGCAAGCGCACAGTGTGTCGTCTAGAACATGCTAGCTGGACAAAATTAGTCCATTAGACAAATTTTTGTCCAGCTAGCATGTTCTAGACGACACACTGTGCGCTTGACTTGTGAATGGTTGGCAAGCGTGTGGACGCCCCATAAAACGTGCGCATAAGTACGCTGGTATGTGTCGAACAATCTAGAAGTGTTTCGAAAAATCCATTATAAAAAGTATGTGGAATAATCTCGAACATGCAAGAATCGTCTCTGCCGCCCATATACATACAATCAAAGATTCTGTGGGGAACCAGAGTCGCTTAAAACATTGTAACGCGAAGACATAATCTAGAGCGAGAAGAGTAAACAGTACTGTGTAACCAATATTTTGCACAGTATTGGTTACACACTCACTCACTCACTCACTGGCGAAGGGTGCCATACAACTCGATTCCCATCGGCTTGTAAAATGCCCTTTTAAAATGAGGCAACAAAGTAGTTAAAAAATATAGGCACAAAGTAAAAAAATACATTTAAAACCAAAGAAACAATACGTATTTTTACCCCATTGAAACCATGCAGTCTACTTTATTATCATTTTTGCCTCATTTTAAAAGGGAAACCGATGGGAATCGAGTTGTATGGCAACCTTCGCCACTTAAATACACAGTACTGTTTTTTTTTTCGGTGGATTTTTTGTCGCGTGGATATTTTTTAGCGTGGACGTTATGTCGGTGGACATTTTGTCGTGGTACCATATTTATGTTTGTGCAGCAATCAAGTGGAAATTTCTAAACATCCGCAGATGCAGTCGGAATGTCGGGCGGTAAGCAGCAGAGCAAGCCTGTTATGCGATGGAGTTATCAAATATTGTTACAAATTTCCAATGTGGAAATGAAAACTGTGATATAACAAACGTGGGAGCTGGGCCGACAGGTAATCCGTTTAGGAAATGGATTGTTACGTCAAATGAACGAAAATATCATTCCGCCTTTTTTGGGAACATCACACCGGATCAATGAGTAATAAATCAATTGAAAACAATGAAGAGTTATGCTAGATTTTTCGCTTTTCTCAAGCTACTCCCTCTGCAAGTAAAAATGGTAATGTGTGAAAATAAATAGGATCCACAAGTTAGAAATACGTGGTCGCAGAAAAAAAAATGCATAATGAATCCAAAAGTATCTTCAGAGGTATGATGTAGGAAGTGTGGAAGCGAAAAGAGGAAAACGAAGACAGAGAAAAAGTATGGATCAAATTGGGGAAATTGTGAAAGAATAAGATTTACACAGCGAATTTTAAATCAGGAAATGTATGAAAAAGGTGATGAATATGAATGAATTGAAAGAGGTATGCAAAGATAGGAAAAAATGGAGGCAAATCTGCAGAAGCTCTGGGTACCCCCAGTGGAATGGCGACAGGTTACAGTTACACGACGCATTGAAAAACAGTGGAGTCTAAAAAAACTATACAAATAAATTTTACTCAGAATATGGGTTCTTCTTACAAACAAATTGTGTAGAAGCAAAGATGAAAACGTTGTTTCAAATTTTTGCTCATAAAAATAGTTTAGGTATAGCTTCACTTGGAAGCCAGATGTTTTATATCCCATAATATTTTTCTTAGAATTACGACAATATACTACTGAGGATAATAAGTACGAGATTATTTTCTGTCTGTAATAATTTAAATCAAACTGTACTTAGCAATGTCTAAATACTTTCAGACCAGAATGTTGTGACGACATGATTCTCCTTCAAGTAATGTCTACATTTTACTTGTAACATTTGTTCACAATAATTTGGTGAAATATTTCACAAACATGTAGCAAAGCTGCCGATGGAGAGAAGCATGTGTTGACCATCAATCTGGCATAGACGAGAACTGTCAAAGTCAACGCTATTTTAAATGGTAACGTAAGACGAATGTAAAAATAAAAATACATTTAGCTGGCATGTTACATAGTAAGGCGCATCTATTAGCAGTTATTTAGGTTGCTACGCATGCAAAATTATTGAAAAAAAAAAACAAATTTTATTCAGTTATTTCGGTCCTTGTTTTTTATACCAACTGGTATAAAATTATTTTCTACAACTTGCTAAAAGTTGAACAAGAATTTATTTAAGTAACATATTACATTATGAAATAAAACTAAGAATCAATTAAACGGGATTAAATTGAGGGATTTATGTATTGGCGCCACAATATTACATTTTTAATTCATCTTTTCATTATAAAGCATAATCATAAATTTCACATAACTGCTTTAACAAAAAAACCTGAACTACGTACCTACTCGAATCAAATGAAACCTAATTGAATAATGCGATTAAAAATCCATTTCTTTCAGAGTGATTTACCTGGCTATGACCTAAGGTGGTGCACTAATAAAATAATAAATAAAATAAAAATAACCAGGATAAAGGCCCATTAAACCTATTAGTTTACGTTTTTGTAATCTCTATTTCATTACATTTAACGAACGGTTGTTTATTGTATTTTAGAGTAGAGATAATGTTTCACTAAGGGCGGGTCTAATGTATCGACAAGGGTTGTCTCCTAATTGAAAGTTATTTCGGTTCGATTGGAACGCACGACCTCGCTTGTCTATTAGTAGGGTAGAAAGCTTTTAAAATCAGAGCCGTAAAGTAGGGCTCGGGGTGGTTCCTTTTTAGGGACGGATATCCTACTTTAAATGGAAATAGACGAATCTTTCTGCAACATTTTAGTTGTATGGTAGGTTAATTTTAGATGCGACGTGGATATGAAAAATATGAAAACTGGTTTAGAAAATTTTGGGAAGATATAGTTTAGATATTAAAAAATTAAGAATGCTGCTGGAAGAGAATAAGAAAACAAAGGTTTACAAAAATTAAGATGTGTAGGAAATTGAAAAGAGTGTTTTTGTAGAATGGGTTTGAAGCAATTAAAGAAGAAAGATACCAAGATCGTAATCTGACTTGATGAGATTGGTGAAATTATGAAGGTATGGAAATAATAGGATGAAATAAATATAAGAATAAAATCAAAGTAAATTTTAGCATTAGGTACGATCTGAAAAATGATTTTTTTTTCAATTTATTTTTAAAGATATATGACCGGTTATATGACCGGTCCGTAGCTCAATGGTAACACTGCGGACTCTGAATGGAAAGGTTGTGGGTTCGATTCCCGGCGGAGCACAAAAAATATACCATTTATATTTTCAAATTTGCTCTTCGCCGGGTTGAAAAATTCATAAAACCTTTACCAATGACCGGTCACCAAAGGTCCATCCAGCCTTACAGCAACTGGGTCTTGCTTGTGATTTGGCGCTTTGTAGCGACGACGATCAAGCTCGTTAAAAGGTCGATAGCTCAATTGGTAGAATGCTTGCATTCCATGCCGAGAGCAAGGGTTCGATCTCAAAAGGTTTACTCAGCCTTCACAAGAAATGAGAACCAGCCCCCACGGGAGCTGGGAAACCCCCACTTCAACTGAAAGTGGTTGGTGTGAGGCCGGCCCCCTTACCTGTAAAAATAAATAGGTCCCGAAGCGCCACATGCGACCCCTTCGGAGATAACGCAGGCAAGAAGTTACACTATATGTGTAGCTTAGTTGCGTTTTTTTTAGTTGCGTTTATGGAAAATCACACAAAAATAACACAACATAAACGAGATAATTTTTTGTTCAGAGCATATTTCTTTATTACTATGCAATGAGTCATAAAATATTTTGTGGTCAATTTACGATGAATAAATTTTCTTTTAGGCGTTTCCAAACAATATTGATGCTGTCTATTTAAGATTTATTAATGTCGCTGACACGGCAGATTAGTCTGTATTAATGCATAAGATATTGAATTTATGATGATTTCATTAAAATGCTGTTTTCAAAGCGTGTTACGAAATTTCATACCGGTCGCTCAACGATGCGGTAAAATGTATCACGAAAATGCGAGTCATTTTGTTTTTTACCCCAAGGCGAAAATTCTTCGTATAAATTCTAATATCTTGCGTCTACTAGATGTGAGAAGTATAAAATCAAAGACGGCAATCTAGGGTTTTTTCGATACACTGGAAAAAAATCTTATAATTTCTGTAAATTTATTGAATTTACAAAAATAATCCTACATTCCCGCCTTTGGTTTTATATGTCCCATATGTACTTGTAACAATCTAGATTTATAAAGCGAAGTATTAATTTTATTTGACAAGACGACGAAATTTATATCAGTATGTTTTTAATGCGTTTTAAATAAGTTATTTTATTTTTTTGTAAATACGAGAATTAGAGAGTAAAAAAAATACATATTTCAACACTCTATATTTTAAGTAAATCAAAATGATGATGAAACCAAATGCGCGGTTGTTGTGTGAAACACATCTTAAAAATGTTAGTTCGGAAGCAATTCCCAGTTGCTGTAAGGCTGGATGGACCTCCGGTGTCCGGTAATTGCTGAAGAGTGAAGTCAGATAAATTCAACCCAGCAACGAACTTCTCGATACCTTAAAAGTAAAACTGAATAAGCGACATATTAAGATAACATTTGTTCTTAGATAAATGCACTGTTTTCCTATTTTCTACGACATAAAACACTTCAAAAGTTTTACCTTTAAGTTGGAAATTTATATTTTCAAATATGCTTTTCCCTAGGTTGAAAAATTCATACACCTTTAGTTAGCTTGAGGTTTAGAAGTTGTTCATGAGCACTTCCTTATAATTAGTTCACTTACTATGAGAAGTTCCTCACAATAAAATATTTTATGCACGATTTCTCAAATCAGTGAATCAGTACTTATCCAGTTTTGCCTTTAAGGTGGTATTACCGGTATATAGACCGGTCCGTAGTCCAGGTGGTAACACTTCGGACTCGTAACTGGAAGGTCGTGGGTTCGAATCCCGGCGGAGCACAAAAAATATACCATTTATATTTTCAAACTAGCAGTACCCGGCGTGTTTCACTACGCCATTTGGGCATGTGGTATCAATTTTTTTCTACAGATAAAAGAGGAAACAACAGGATCAAAAAAAAAAGTGTGCTAATCGGAATCAAGCTTCACACAATTTATCTCTACGTTAATCTTCACGTTTTCTAAAAAAAAAGGTCTAGGTACAACTGTTAAGCAGCAGAGCCAAGCATAGGGAAAATCGATTGCGGTGCTCCATTTATATTTAAGATAAAAAAATCGGCTATGTAACGTCACTCATCTAATCTATTCTAAGTTGCATGGATATAATTGTTACATTTGGAATTCACATTAAGTGCATGCCCACAAGCAGACAAGTTCACACTTGCACATTCTGCGTGTGAACCTACAACATAAAAACCCAAATCTCAAATGAACATACACCCTGCAACTCTTTGCTGACTTTCCCTGAAACAGGGGTGACATTGGCAGAGTGAACCATTTTCTATTTAAGTATAGTTGATACACCCTGCAACTCTTTGCTGACTTTCCCTGAAACAGGGGTGACATTGGCAGAGTGAACCATTTTCTATTTAAGTATAGTTGGTCAGATGCATATTGACCTATACAAGAAAAGAATATAAACAATAAATTAAATTTTATAATCATACAATTAAAGAACTAATCTATAAAATTCACTATACTCTTTGAGCAAAGTGAAGAAATAAATGTATTCCAAACAATCAGGAATATTTTTCAATGTAACCGCACTGTGAAACGTATGCAGTTGGGGAAAATTCTTCATACAATATGATGCACTTAAGTGTTTTTTCAACTATCTCCATAAAAGTGTTTAATTGATGTTGAATTTTTGACTCCCTGTCCTGTCTTTATCCCGGCCAAGTGAATTCACATTTTTTCCCCACATTTAAAATGTGCTCTATCCATTATTTCAATAAGTGAAAATTTTAGGTTGTGTACACGGAAAATTTTCTATTGACAACAAAATTGTAAGTCGCACGGCCGGGTTAGGTAAAAGGCAAACATTTTGTTTATCTTGGTTGCTTTGAACCATTGTCACATAGAAGAAAGACGTTTAACCGCCGAGAAAAAAACGATCTTTAAATTTGTGGTGAGTATATAATTTTACAGAAATACGTTTTTTGAAAAAACAACTATATTATGTATATTTTAATTAAAAGTATGTTTCAATAAAAGGTTTTAATAATAATAATATATTTCAATATGGTCTTCTAGTTGTGACCTACGAACTTTCGTTTATCGTATTTTTTATAAGTGCGGGATATAAAAGCTTTCTTACATTTCTAAAATTCAACTTGGAATACTTGAATAACATTTTTTAATTTGGAACTTTTGTCTAGGCCAGGGGTCGGCAACCTTTTGAGTCGGAAGAGCCAAAAATTACAATTTACAAAGTTTTTCCTTGACTTATAGGTTGGTATGAGGCTGACCACCCATACTGTAAAAAATGGTTCACTTTGACAATGTCGCCCCTGTTTCAGGGAAGGTCGGCAAGAGTTGCAGGGCTTATGTTCATTCAAGATTGGGTTTTTATATTGTAGTTCCACATGCGGTATGTGTGAGTCTGCTTATGGGAATGCATTTGATGTGAATCTCAAATGATACATATCTTATTTTGGATTTGGATTTGTAAAGAGCCACAAATGTTTTTTTGCCAACAATAAATAGCGTCGATGGGGCGGGGGGAGGGTGGGGGGTGAAAAGCGAGTACAAGTAGCGGAGAGATCGTTAATCGATTCAGAACGATTTAGTTTTTTTCGATCAGAAGTATAATTCTGTGTTTTTTTTATATTTGCGTATGAAGCTAAAGAGCCGTAACTTCACACCCAAAGAGCCGCATGTGGCTGGTGAGCCGCAGGTTGCTTACCCCTAACCAAACCGATATCGATCCACCATATTTGTAAAAAGTCCGGTCTATAGCTTAGTTGGTAGAGTAACTGCATTCCATGCCGACATCTCGAGTTAGAATCCCACTGAAGTTGTCAGAAATTATTTCTCGTTTCAGTGTTTATTTCTAACCCAAAATAAAATACCGGCAAGGCTTACTCAGCCTTCATAAGAAATGAGTGTCAAGCCACTCAGGAGCTGAATAACATCCATTTCAAGTTGGCGTAAAGTAAAAGTTACTGGGTTGTTCATTTTAGATTTGGATTTTAAATTATGAGTAGGTACACATGCAGCATTTGTAAGCGTGAACTTACATGTGTCTACTTGTGAGCATGCATTTTATATGAATCTTTAATGTAAATGTATATTTGCAACTAAGATTATGTATTGTAGTTGAATATAATGGTCTTCTTCTATTGGGTGGTTTCAAAATTTACCGACCTCATTGCTGAAATATCGAGAATTGAGAACCACTGTTTATTTGATCACCATCAAACCTCACAGGATTCGTTCTAAGAATATGTTACATGTTTCCTGAAAATTTCGTCAAAATCGGATGAGCGGTTTATGAGTCTATAGGGGACATACATACATACATACATACATACATACATACATACATACATACATACACACATCCTTCTTTATAGATATAGATTAGCTCTTCGCTGTGTTAAAAAATTCATAAACCTTTACCAAAGACCGGTCATCAAAAGGTCCATCCAGCCTTACAACAACTGGGTTTTGCTTGAGAATTGGCGCTTACTACAGCGACGACCAATCTCGCAGAGGGCTCTTGAGGTGTGATACACACAAAAACAGCGCTCACCAAATAAATCAGCCTAATTTAATTGTAATTTTAATCAAATAAGTCCAAAGCGTTAACCACTAAAATAGGAACAGTCAAACGAGACATTTATATCTTGAACACGGTTAATTATTACAAGTAGAATGTAAGTCAATCATCGTTAAATTACATGTACGTACAGTCTCAATAATAAACATATTATGTGTGTTCAAAAAATTTCAAACGATGAACTTGTTTTCTAGCCATTCCGAGTATTTCTGTACAAATAAAAAAGCAGCATTAAAAACAATCTTCTTTTATTCTTACTGTCTAAATTGCCCTGTAAATAATAGTGTTTTGATGGTTTAATCATGCGTGCAATATGTTCAGAATCATGCGCCGAAAGCCGAGATTGCGGACGAGTATTCGTTTCACGTTGTGACCCGGTAACATCTCAATTTCCCGATAGAAAAATCCGGCCCCTCATTAGCCATCTGCTACTGAATTTAATACGTCAGACCTTTCAAAGAAAAGACGCATAATGTCTTAATATAACCCAATTATAACCTTAATATTCTTCTTCTCCTTTTATAGCCGTAGTATAGTTGTTAGTGCTTCGGACTCCTAAATGGAACGTCTTATGTTCATTTGAGGTTTGGATGTTATTTGTAAGTACACATTCAGCATTTGTAAGCGCGAACTGTACGTGTTTGTTTGTGGGCATACATCTGAGAGCTTTAAATGAATATATCTTGCAACTTAGAGTATGGATTATAGATTATTAGAGAAGGGTTCGAATTCCGGCTGAGCAAAAAACATGTATCATTTCGATACCTTAAAGGTAAAACTGAATAAGTAACATATTAAGCTAACATTTGTTCTTAGATAAATGCACAGTTTTCCTATTTTTTACGAGAGAAAACATTGCAAAAGTTTTACCTTTAAGTTGGCAAATTATATTTTCAAATATGCTTTTCCATAGGTTGAAAAATTCATACACCTTTACCAAAGACCGGTAACCAAAGGTCCATCCAGCATTACAGCAACTGGGAATGGCTTAAGAATTGGTGCTTTCTATAGCGACGACCAAGCTCGCGCAGGACTCATGAGGTGTGATTCACACAGAAACAGCGCTAACCAAATAAATCATCCTGATATTATTTTATGTTTTTTTAGTTGTTTTTTACTGTAGATCCTGCAACCCTACAACAGTAGCGTAGTTTTTATTTCAGTCACGTTGTGCTTCGGCGTCCTTTAGTCCTTCTCACCTTAATCATTCTTCTTATAAATAACATGTGATTTTCTTAAGTAGGATGAAAAGTTAAATCAATTAGAAAAAAATCTACGCAGCACCTTTGTGGAAGCACTCGAGAATTTAATAACATTTGCAAAGAATTACGTGAGATAGGCGAGTGTTTTTCTTACACTTATTTAGAAAGCGTGGGTACACTTGGTAATCTTTTATGCGACATAACACGCCATTATAGCAATAATTGCAGAGTATTAAACACCAGACGTAAGTGATTCTATCCGAGGTAACAATGACTAAAATTATGAACCTAACGCAATAATTTTTAAGCAGGTTAATCAATTATTTAAGTCGTAAAGCTGAAAAAATGGTTTACTCTACGGATGTGATTTACTGATAAACTACACGTAAAGTGTAACTCTTTGCCGGGTTTTCCAGATGGGAACATATATGGTGATCAAGGGGGCGTTTCCAAACTCCCGAGAGGGCTAGTATTCATCTTTAGTAAAGACCTTGCCGGTGTTTTATTTTGGGGTTTCAATAAGTCATTCATGAATCAATCGGTGGGATTTGAGCCCGAGCTCTTGGCATGGAATGCAAGCACTCTACTAACCGAAGTACTAACTGGATTGATCAAATAAAAAAAATAATGGCAATGCACGATAAAACTTCGAAGCCGTAGAATTGCAACCATTACACAATTATAATATTTAAGCTTTCATTTGCAAAGATATATTAGGATTATATACACCCACAATAAAACTTCTATAAAATAGTAACACACACCTGAAAAGAACATCCCAGCAACTCTTGCCACTAAAGCGACATTAGTCAATTTTATGTAGACCAATTGTCACAGAAGGTATGCGTGGTCACCTCAAAATTCGAGAAGTGAAAATTGACTTTAATTTGGCTTACAATTTAAACCTATATTATAAACATCGAGTATGGCAGCCATCTCTGGTGTGGTATGTCCAAGAAGTTGAGTGACCAGCTTGATTCTGTGCAAAGGAGGGCAGTGAGGTTGATCAATGATCCTTCTCTGACATCCGATCTGCAGCCGCTCCAGCACAGAAGAAAAGTTGGAATGCTCAGTCTTTTTTATCGATATTACCACGGAGCTTGTTCTAATGAGCTCCATTCATTAATCCCTCCCCCTCGCATTTCAGAAAGGGAAACTCGTAGTACGACTCTCATTCATCCCTTTGCAGTCGATCTCAAAACTATGAGAACTTGGCGTTTTCATGACTCATTCCTTTGCCAAACTGCCCGTTTATGGAATGGTCTACCAGTATCTGTGTTCCCTTCCCAATTTAATCCGGTTTTATTCAAAACCAACATCAATCACCACTTCCTTGCAGCGCCTCACGACAGAACCAAGAACTCAAGCAACACCTCTGCGGCACCCTTCCAGGGTGACATAGACCCCCAAGACTTACAAGAATTGGGGAGCCTCCCGCACAGGATTCCTTAAAAAAAAAAAAAAAAAAAACATATCGCCTAAAGTTAATTCTCAAAAAAAAGAAGGATCATCTGTGGATTAAATGCTGTGTGAATAACACTCCGTACAATAATATTAAGTCTGTTTTTGATTAAAATAGTGAGGGAAGCAAACCCTTTAATTATTTTTTATTAACCGTAATTACTTTTATATTGACTTCTACCGGTATTGTAGCGAAAGTGATACACTATTTAATTAAAAATATGACTTTCTAATACTAAGACGGGGAGTGAACCTAATCAACATGCATTATTTAAATGAATACCAAATAATGAGTTGTCTATAAGCCACACTATGCCTAATGTGTGAGTGAATCTCAATGCAATGGAAACTTATTCATGTTCAAGTAATGTTACAATTTTTTATGAGGTTTAATCACGAATCATGTTAACATGATACTCACTCGAACATCACCTAACATGGTTTATGAATTGCATATAATTATTATATTTAATTAATTTTAATGATTTGTGTGTTAACATTTGGAAAGCTATTTTTTATTTCAGAAAGATACAGACTGCAAATTCATTATTTATTGGAAATACTGTGTATTGACACTTTAAGATTAATTTTGAAATTAATTAAGTTAGTTTATTATCTCGAGCGCTTTTGCAGTGTTATCACACAAGATACTTTTCCTTGACTTATAGGCTGGTATGAGGCTGACCACCCATACTGTAATAAATGGTTCGCTTTGCCAATGTCACCCCTGTTTCAGGGAAGGTCGGCAAAAGTTGTGGGGCTTATGTTCATTTGAGGTTTGGATTTTATTTGTAAGCGCGAACTACACGTGTTGGTTTGTGGGCATACATCTGAGAGCTTTAAATGAATATATCCTAGCAACTTAGATTATAGATACTATTTTTATAAACAAGTACAAAGATTTTCGGTTGTGAGTTTGATTCCCGGCAGATCACAAAAAGTGCATTTTCAAATATGCTCCAGGTAAGAACCTGGATAGAAAAATTCGTTTACCCTTAAAAAAACAGACCCGTCACCAGAGGTCCATCCAGCCTTACAGCAAATAGGTCTTGTTTGAGATTAGCGTTTTGAAACGATGACAAAGCTCGCAGAGAGCTCTTGAGGTGGAATTCACACAAAAAATCGTTCACGGGATAAATCATTCCTGTGTGTATTTATGGAAACAAATGAAATGATTTTCTAGTCATTTACACGTATTTCATTTAAGAAAAAATCCTATATTGCCGTGTTCGATTCCATAAGACTCACTTATGCCAAACAATCTTAAATCTATGATTACACTAGGTTGGGTCGTATATACTGGTAAAAAATATATTTCAAATTCTTGTTTACATTACATGTATTTTTTATCTCGTACGTGTACTGCATTGGCGTTCCTGTCAAGATGTCATGCATCGCCAGTCCGGCACAAAAGTAAATTGTTTTTCAAGCATTTTCATATTATACGTCGCTGGCTACAATTGTAATGACTGTGACATAATGTAAGGACATTAGCATAGCGGCCAACAGAAAGGTAAGGCACATTGAAATGCTCACAAAGAAAACGGCACACCCTAGTGCAATGACATCACAACGTCCCAAGGAATGGGAGTGGAAAAGCGACTTTAAATCATACAAAGAAGTTTACTAATGGCACAAAAAAGGAACTGATTTCAGTAGGTAGGGCAGACAGCATGTTTTTCATTTTTGACCCAAATATGGGAAATTCTGGTTGGAAATTCGGTCTGGAAAAAAAATCGGTCTGGAAAATCTGGTCACAGGTTGTTCAACAACGCAATTCTGTCCGATCAATAGCTTAGGTACCTAGTTGTTTTTTTAGCAATTTTGTCTAATCTAATCTAAGTTGCAGGTGTATGTTCATTTGGGTTTTTACGAGAATATTGTAGGACCATATGCGACATGTTTAAGCGCGAACTTATACGTGCCTGTTTGTGAAAATGCATATAGTGTGAATCTCTAATGTTACATATATTTTGCAACTTAGATTAGATTAGATTAGATAAAATAAATATGAAATATTCTTAACCATTTCAGAACCAATAACAGACTCGGAACAAATATCACAGACAACAAAATTGTGACGTACTTAACATAATTGGGAGACAGGTAAAAAGTAAATAAATATATAGTTATAATTGCTAAAAGTTATAGTCACATAAAAGTGAAAGTTCATCCGTCGAGGAGAAAAAAACAAAGTTGAACATAAATGAATTTTTCAGAGATTATGAATTTACTAAATAAAAAATAATTGTAAACGTAAAAAGGTCGATAGCTCAATTGTAGAATGCTTGCATTCCATGCCGAGAGCAAGGGTTCGATATCAAGGCTTACTCAGCCTTCACAAGAAATGAGAACCAGCCCCCCTGGGGGATGGGAAACCCCCACTGCAACTGAAAGTGGTTGGTGTGAGGCCGGCCCCCTTACCCGTAAAAATAAATAGGTCCCGAAGCGCCACATGCGACCCCTTTGGGGATAACGCAGACAAGAATTTGCACCATATGTGTAGCTTAGTTGCGTTTATGAAGTGACATAATAAAAATAGATTGTATTCGTAAGGTCCTTTTCATTTTCATCTGACTGCATCATACTATTATTATAATGGTGTGAGATAGTATATTTTCGGTTTCTATTGAGTTCAAAGAGATTCCAAGATATGGAATAACAAGTGCTAGGAATGCGTGTAATTTATTTCAAATCCCGCCCTTATTTGGGGTTTTGAATATTTCATAATATAATGTTATCATTGTGACGGACACAATGCAGACGATTTCCATAGTTGAAGTCAAAGTAAGCGTGAGAGATGTTCATAACTTGTAGCTGCAACGTGAGTATAAAGTTGCAATTACTTTTACTAAAACGTAAAGTCATCGAGAATCCTAAATTATGCTTGGAAAGTTACACAGGCGCTTATTTTATTTTCATAAAAATCTTGAATACTCGATGATACTTTTCTTACAAGTTTCATGGTCGGGGTATTAGTAATCTATCTATAATCTAATCTACAAAATATATCTTGATGTAGAAAATTGTAAATAGGTGTTATTGAGAAATATAAAACGATATCTCGGGTCAATAATCGATAACTTGATATGATAGAATGACCGATTACTAATATATATTGTAAAATATTGTAATAGTAAGCAACAGTACATTATTATACTGAACAGAGGTAAGAAAAAACAGCTTTCATATAAAAATAACCTACTCTTGTTGAATTAAAGCCATGTTTTGAAGTATGTAAATGATAGTTTGGATATCAATAAAATTAAATCCACAACTATACTAAACTGGCTACTAGAACTGTCCATTATAACTACCTGCGACAAGAGTTAAAATTTTCATGCTGCATGTGTACATGAAAAACAAAACCAAACCTCACATGAACATAAACTTTGAAACTCCTGCCGTCTTTCCCTGAAACCAAGGTGGCCTTGGCAGAAATTAACCAAGTTTGTACAGCATGGGGACTCAGCTTCATACCAACCTTTTA
The DNA here is from genome assembly GCA_951799405.1 of Agapetus fuscipes. Lineage (NCBI taxonomy): Eukaryota > Metazoa > Arthropoda > Insecta > Trichoptera > Glossosomatidae > Agapetus > Agapetus fuscipes. The sequence goes on from OX637338.1 coordinate 6,219,068, forward strand.
GCCAAGGGACTATCTATAATCTAAGTTGCAGATACATATTAACATTTAAGGCATTCAAATGCATGCCCACAAACAAACACGTGTAGTTCGCGCATACAAATGCTGAATGTGTACTTACAAATAAAATCAAAACTTCAAGTAAACATAAGCCCTACAACTTTTGTCGACCTTCCCTGACACAAGGGTGACATTGGCAAAGTGAACCATTTTTTACAGTATGGGTGGTCAGCCTCATCCTACAAGTCAAGGAAATAATATATATGTAACGACTATAAATTTGTAAAATGTTTTCATCTTTTTTTATGATGAAATATTGTGAACATGAAAGAGAAAATTCAGTGGCGTTGTAATTGCAGCGAAGATTGTCGCATCAGAAAAAGTCACGCTAAATCTTAACAAGCCCCGCGACTCACGAGTTGTATGGAGAATCATCTCTCATCGCTTATCGCGCGTGTTGAAAACCATCATTAGCGTAAAGCGGCAGATTGAAGCGAAAGTGCGCACTTCCTACTTGGGGAGCGTAACGTATTATGAAATGTGATGATGATGATGATAGTATCAGTTCCATAATAACAGTCTGGGCCCATTGTTGTGGTCCTAGGATCGTCTTCCCACGCCTCGTGGCTGCTCTGACGGAGACAGTATGCAAGTTTTTTAGGACTAAGTTGCCTAAAAGGCTAAGGCAAAAGAAAATGGTTCACCCAATGTCACCCCTGTTCCAGGGAAGGTCGGAAAGAGTTGCAGGGCTTATGTTCATTTGAGATTGGGTTTTTTATACTGTTGGTCTAAAGTTGCCTAAAGGCTAAGGCAAAAGAAAATGGTTCACCCAATGTCACCCCTGTTTCTGGGAAGGTCGGAAAGAGTTGCAGGGATTATGTTCATTTGAGATTGGGTTTTTATACTGTTGGTCTAAAGTTGCCTAAAGGCTAAGGCAAAAGAAAATGGTTCACCCAATGTCACCCCTGTTTCTGGGAAGGTCGGAAAGAGTTGCAGGGTGTATGTTCATTCGAGATTTGGGTTTTTATGAAAGCGCGAACTTATACGTGTCTGGTTGTGAGAATGCATGTATTGTGAATTCCTAATGTTACATATTTTTGTAAATTAAGATTAGATTAGAGATTAGATCATAAAAATGAAAAAATGGATACATAGTGATAAGGTTTTCTTTTAAAGTCGTGTTAGTCTAAAAGAGGCGCGGTGTTGTGTGTAAGCCCTCGGACTCGTACAAAGGTACCGTCTACTATCACTCGGTATTCTACTATAGTAGGGAATAGTTTAATAGACTATAGGTAAGTTATATTCACAACACATTTGAACATAAACAATTAAACTATCGTACAAACAACAAATAATTTGCATTGCTTTCATCAAAAATATGAAAACTTTTTTTTAGTAATTGGACGAGAAAAACTCTTGTTTTCTTGCATTCAAATCAAAGGAAGGTATTTTATTATGACAACACACGCTTTTGACTGACTGAAAATACGGGATCAAATGTATTATATATTCATGAGTTGATAAGAACAATAAAACCGTCCATGTACACTCCGGGAAACATGTGTACACTTACTAACTACTGTTCGCGTCTGAACAGCCCTTTCAATACATCTCCCTATGATACTGATATTCCGTCACACAAATAAACACTTCAATTTAAGAGCATTTTTCTAATATTTGTATAACAATCATAAACTCACACGTGAAGAAAAAATAAGCGTGACATAATTATTTGTTCAAGTGTTGGAATGACGATTAATTTATCTTGTTTGCGTTCAGATAGGCTGTTATTGAAACTGAATCTTCCTGGTTCGACAATCAGCCGACGACAAATTGTTTTATGTTTCATCCTGGAAGGATTTCATTCACTTTTTATTCACGAATAAAGATTCCTTATTTTTTCTCGTTTCGAAACTTGAATTTGTGACATGATGGAAGAAATTGTGGACTCCGTGGGAGGTCTCCCGCATGGGTCTTTGAAAAAAATTGCAGTAGGTATTATAGTAGAACAAAGATGCTGGTATGTATACTATTTTATATATCTAATGACGTAATATAGTGACATCATCCAAGTTATACTCGATTCGTACAAATAAAGGTTTTTCAAACAAGATAGAATATTTTCTATGCATTATACTCAAAAAGCCTTTCGACAAACAATATATTATTTACATATTTTGTTGATTTTTTTAAGTGTAAGCACCAGTCATAAATGCAGAATTCTTACTGAAATATACTCAAACACACAATACCATTTTTTGGACCGCTCTGTAGTCCAGTGGCAACACTTCGGACTTGTGAATGGAAGGTTGTGGATTCGAATCCCGGCGGAGAACAAAAAAATAAATATACCATTTATATTTCCAAATGTGCTCTTCGCTGGGTTGAAAAATTCATAAACCTTTACCAAAAACCGGTCACTGAAAGGTCCATCCAACCTTACAACAACTGGGTCTTGCTCGAGAATTGGCGTTTTCTACAGCGACGACCAAGCTCGCAGAGGGCTCTTGAGGTGTGATACACACAAAAACAGCGCTTACCAAATAAATCACCCTAATTATTATATACCCTTACCGTATGAAGGTGTCGGAAGCATCCACAGTAAGAAGACTCTATTCAGTGCATTTTTTTTAAGGGAGAGTAGGGGAATGGTTTATGAGAAATGAGAAATATCGCCTACCCCATCTTATCATACAGGGTAAGATTGAGGAGAGAAGCACTCAGGGAAAATGACGGACATCATGGCTAAAAAACCTGCGGCAGTAGTTCAACAAAAGCAGCCAAGTCTCTATTTCGAGCCGCAGAATCCAAGCTGAAAATATCCATGATGATTACAAGCATACAACATACAAGAATTTCCAGGTCAGAGGACTGCTTTGATAACAAAAAACGATGTAATTTATTTATAGTTTTAACAAACCCGTTGTGAATACGAGTTTTACACTCATATCTAAAAATCGATGCTATAAGAGCTAAAAATGCTATGCGCTTATCCATAGTCTATGATAAGCTGTTTTAATTTTTTAAATGAACGGAAATTTTTATATGCTTGGAATTCATGTACGAGTATTTTAAGTTCTCATAGCATCGTCTGTGAATACAGGTGTTATTTTTCTTTCGCACGGATGACAATTACTCACATTTCCGGATTCGCACTTGATATGTACTTGGTCAGTGCTCACACAGTGAAAAACAATACCAGGTACTGATATCCAATGATGCATTTGCACCAATAGTGATTCAGTGAATCAGTTTTGAAGCGAGGATAAAATTTCCTCAGTTACATCGCACAACGGAAAGGAAATAAAGTACTTACGCTGTTGTTAACTAAGGCCAGGTATTTTCAAAGTTAGTTTATGTAACTAAAAATACCCACACAATTGACATAAGTGCGTCTTTTTCGTTCAGTATAAAGTCGCGAAAACACTGGACCTAAGTCAACAATCTACACTATATCTATAATCTAAGTTGCAAGGATATATTCATTTAAAGCTCTCAGATGTATGCCCACAAACAAACACGTGTAGTTCGCGCTTACAAATGCTGATTGTGTACTTACAAATAAAATCCAAACCTCAAATGAACATAAGCCTGCAACTCTTGCCAACATTCCCTGAAACAGGGGTGGCATTGGCAAAGTGAACCATTTTTTACAGTATGGGTGGTCAGCCTCATACCAACCTATAAGTCAAGGAATTGATAGTTTTCAAAAATAAAATTTCGAGAATTTAAATCCCGCCAAAACGCATTGGGACCGAAGAAACACGCTGTGACGTCAAAATTACGTAGATGGATCCATCGGTCTTAGAAAACCTAACGGTACCCTCCATACATCGTGAGATCCATTGACGTCACATCCGCCTAAATAAAAAAATGAGCTGTTTTAGCGGAAATCAAAAATGGGCGAATTTTAAAGAGCTGTAATTTTAAAACTAAGCCAGATATAATATTTTTAAAAACGCAGATGATTTAAAAAAATCTAGTCTATCATTTTATGAAATAAAAAAAATGTGTGAAATAACCATATTGTTGCAAAATTGGTACGGAATTCGTCCGCAGAGTATTTCGTAGGTAGAAAAAAAAAATTAAGCTGATGATGGTGGTATGTCCGAAAATGTTTGTTATTTTTTTCCATAGCGTAGAAGAAGATAAAGTTATCAAATATGCAGGAATGTTGGAAGACTTGCAAGGTATTTCATATAAAAAGTACCTAGCTCTATTGTAATGGTCGAACATGGACAGTTACTTTACGCCAAAAAAACGTATGAAAACTAAAACCCTCAGTAGAAGCGTTGTTTTAGTGTAATATAGATATTTTTTACACGCTATGATTCAGTTTAAACGGAAAGATTTATACTTGTAGCGCAGAGACCAGCAGGGTATGTTGCCAGCCTGCGGATATTGTCATAATTGAAGCTTAATTGGATTTATCCGGCTGTCGAAAGTCAGTAAAAATAGACTGATGGCCCTAGTACCACACTCACAATGGACGACTTAAATAACCGTGCATTTGTTGCGTTTAACTTGCATTCCAGAGCTAAGTGCTAGATTATATGTGTTGAGCACAACTTAAAAATGTAGGGAAAAAAAAAAAAAAAAAAAAAATTAAGTATGAAAAATGACGTCATTCTTCCCTTCACAGTCGATGTTAAAACTATTAGAACTTGATATTTTCACGACTCATTTCTTTGCTAAACTGGCCGTTTATGAAACCGCTCCTATTCATTCTGGTATACTGAAAACCAAAATGCATCAATATTTTCTTTTTGTGCACGAAAACAAACACACAACACAACACTAAGTAACTAACACCTCTGCTACAAAGGATCAGGACTAAGATCTAATTGAAAAGTCGTAATTACACTTTTACGGCAGTGGCGCTTTTTCTACTAACATATGTTACAAACTTATACGTGTCTATTAATTAAATAAACAAAGTTTTAATTCACTTTTATAATTTTATTTCTGTCAAATACTTTCGCCTACAAGGCATCATCAGGACAATGACAATTCAAAAAATCAAATATATTTTATATCTTTCATTGTCCTGATGATGCCTTGTAGGCGAAAGTGCTTGACAGAAATAAAATTATAAAAGTGAATTACAACTTTGTTTGACACAATCTTAAAATTTTTCTCGGGTTGTGTAGCCATGTTCTATCGGAAGTTTGTTACACTTTTTTGTTACACTTTTTTCCGGACGTTTCGCCCATTATCTGCGATGGGCCTCCTCAGCGTATTTTTTCTTCAGGCGTTCTGACTTCCTTAGCACGGAACTGTCAACGGCCTGTGGGTTGGTTATTGTTGTGTTTATGTCATGGTTCTGGAAGAAGGGGCCGCCACTGCATCCCAACAGCGCATGCGCGTCAAAAAGTGTAACAAAAAAGTGTAACAAACTTCCGATAGAACATGGCTACACAACCCGAGAAAAATTTTAAGATTGTGTCAAGTGCCGGCCGTGAAAGCCTTAATGTACAACAACTTTGTTTATTTAATTAATATACAATGGACTTTCACTGTGTAAACCACCAAACCCTTACAAATATTATACGTGTCTGCTTGTGGGAATGCATTTAATATGAATCTCAAATGTAATATATTTTTACAACTTAGATTATTAGATTTGTTAATTGGATATTTCTTTTAAATTCGTGACATGATTGTCTGGTGAAATTATTCTATCTTAATTTCCTAAAAAAGTGAAGCAAGTGACGGACAATTATTTAGGTGAAACTAAATTAATTGTTTTGGTATCTTTTAGTTTGACTTTTAAATTTGCTGTGTAATCAATCACCTTTCTATGTGAAATTAACAAAGAAGTAAACGCGTTGAATGTATGCAGTTTTTTTCTGACAATTGAGTCACACAATTCTAATTATTTTTCATCTTGTTACTCAAGTGAATTATTTAGTAAATTATAAAGGCTTAAAAAGATATCATGAACTACGAGAAAATGTTATTAAGGTACCTCAAGTATAAACTCTTATAAAATTTGCTATGCAAGGGAATCATCGAGTATTCCAAATTTTGTATGAAAAATGAGAAAGCGTCTATATATAAGTTTTGGAACAAAATTTAACCAACTCGATGACTATGTTATGTAGTAAAAGTTTTTACTCGGAGTACTCGAATTATCCCAAGTGTAAAACTTAGTTTAACTAAACCATATAGTTTATTGAAAACATTTCGAAAATGTATCGATCACTAGAGGCGCTGTTTTATTGTCCATACATTTTTTGGTAAGCTTAGCTTAGTTTAAATGAAGTAATCGATTGAAAATTGTTCAATTAAGTTCACAAAATAAACAAGCCGATTATACGAAAAAAAAACGTAAGTCGAAAGAAACGGTAAACGAGTTGGACCTTTCATTTAATTTTAATTTGAGTTCAAGAAAAAGCATAACGAGAGTGTCGACCGGATAATAATGTAATAACCATGATGGGGCTTCCACACGCTTGCCAACCCATTACAAGCCAAGCGCACAGTGTGTCTCAGAACATGCTAGCTGGACAAAATTATTTTTGGTTGTTTTTGGATGGAATTCGGTTTATTTATTTATGTTTTGATAAAATCAATGAAAATGAGTGGAATATGAAATGTAAAAATATTTATCTTCTGAAAAATAGAAAAAAAAACTTTTTTTTTAAATTATATTAAAAAAAATAATAATAATACAATTTGATACATTACTTAAGACATAAAAAAAAACACGCACACACATTAAGTACATGCATGAATTAAAATAAAACCTGAAATGATTATTAAATCTACAAAATTTATTTTTCAGAAGATAAATATTTTTACATCTCATATTCCACTCATTTTCATTGATTTTATCAAAACATAAATAAATAAACCAAATTCCATCCAAAAACAGCCAAAAATAATTTTGTCCAGCTAGCATGTTCTAGACGACACACTGTGCGCTTGGCTTGTAATGGGTTGGCAAGCGTGTGGAAGCCCCATGAAATGCTTTTACTTCTAATTACTCTGCCGAGCATTTAAAGGTAAGAAATGATATTTAAAGATAAAAAATGACCCAGTTTTTCTTCATTTCATGTTTTTTTTTGTCGATAAGAAGTCTCTTTAAAAAATCTCATTACTTTAATGAAATGAGTAACCCCCGTATTCACGATCAAAACTGATTTAAGTGCCTTACTCAAGCGCTACACTTACTCAAGGGTCGACATTCTGGAGCGTTTTGTTTCACAAAGAACACTCAAGCAGTAATCAGCGTAGTGCCCAACCCCCAGGAGACGTACGGGTTTGTCATTGGCTCTCGAAAAAACCCAGCTCTGTAATTGGTCAGTACCTTCCGACCGATATTCGGCGTACTTCACTCTTATCATTGCCGCCTCTTTCAAATTTCAATGTCATATCAACTTTGCATAAAACTTGACAACAAATAAGTACGTATAACGCAATTACTACTTTAAGTAAACCGTAAGTACGAATTTGTTTGTTTACAATTTCTATTAGTTTTTAAAAATACATTTATGTAATATCCAATGTAAAGTGTTTTGATCGATTTCAGCGCCAAAAATATGTTGTTTTCTCCAGCGGAAAAGGAGCTGCTGGTGGCTCTGATTAAAGAAAAACCTGTAATAGAAGATAAAATAACAGATCGAAGAAATCGTTGGCTTTGCAACCCTCAATGAGCAACGGCAAAACTGTATACAGAACGATGCGTTTTTTCAATCAAAAACGTCTTCTAAATTCTTCCTCTTCGTAATACGTAAATGGGTCTTTACAGTCTCTGATATATTTTCTTGGGACACTATTTTTGAACAAAACAATGTTATTATTCTCGTTGAAGTCAACTGTATCGAAAGAATTCATTATTTTATGTAAATAATTCACAACCAAACAAAAAATGTGCTGATGAAATGCGGCGGAATATTTTGACAGTTCATCTGTCATTGCAGTATGGTCCTAGACCATACCGGAGAACAAACCCAATTCTGATGGTCAAGCAATGTAAATGAACTCGTCAAAACAATGTTAATACACTTGTAAAAATCATGTTTATAGTAAGAATTCATTTTTTCATGTAAATTCACAATCAAACAAAAAATGTGATAACAATGAAATATGACGGAATATTTTGACAGCGCTTAAGCGTTGGTTAATATACGTGTCGACCTTACTTACCTGAGTGCTAGTTTTTGGAGCGCTTAAGCGCTAATTTTACCTTAAGTATTGTTCTTGAAATGAATTTCCCCAATCTAAGCGCTGGTTTGCCCTTAAGGAAGTGCCAGTTTTGATCGTGAATACGGGAATAACTTCTTCTCTTTTTCTTCAAAATAAAAAGATTTTTTATTATCCGTGCTAGTTTATTCTTGATCACTGTGCAACCAAGTTGCCTCTTGAGGATGTTGGTTTAAGCAACGAAACAAAATAATAGTGAAAATCTCAGTCATCAAAATGTTATAATTTTTGTTTAATATTTAAACACGTAAAACGACTGCAGTTCCCGTTTGGATTCAGTCATAATTATAAAATCTTTATTCCAGCCTAGTCCCGCGGAGGATGCAAAACGTGACCAGCCATATAAAATTTATATTTAATACAGAGGAATGTAGGTATTGATTAAATTTTTACAACGAGAAATTATTTAAGAAAAAATACAAGAAATTTCTAGGATTATCGTGTTCTGTTTATTTTATACAACTGTAATAGTGATTTTGTTACATAAAAAAACTATTTGATTTGTAATAAAATATTGTGATGTTTTACAAAATTTACGCAACATTACGTGGAGAGCCCAGTAACGAGATGAATGCCTTCCCGGAAGCCATTCTTATTGAAAAAACAAATTAAATATTAAATTTATTTACCGCTGCGTTATGGATGAAATTGAACCAATATTGGATATTACAAAAAAAATGTGAATGTTTCAAAAAAAAAAAAACAAAATAGAATTGCATAATTTCTTTTGAACGTTGATAATCTTCTTAAGATGCAGGATATTACATTAAAACATGTTTTTACTATTTAAGTAGGAAATAATTAACAAAAATACGCGTAACATTAATAAAAAATTTTGGACATCTTTTATTGCGACAGATTGCTTAATAAAATAAAGTTCTGAACCAGAAATAAGGAGAAGAATTAAGAATGTTTTTGATACTTCGTAAATTTTATAGAATTAAGGTATAAATCTTTATTCTATTGAAACACTGTTTTAATTTAACTTAATTTATTAATAAACTAACTTTTTCGATCACTCACGAGTCACAATCATCGTCAGGTTCAACAAAATTTTGATAGTGTTAATACACAATCCATACAAAATATAAGAATATTTTTTATTGATTGTGTTCAATGTTCATCTTTCATACTTGGTGAGAGTTATAATTCATACATACAAAAAAATATTTTAAAATGGACGACAAGTTTTAATTCATTATTTTTAAAAGCATCGCGTCTATGAGGTGACATAGGCACAAATAATAATAATAAAATACTTCAATCTGTAACAGGAAGTTATCCGGCCTGCATTGTTTCATTTTGATAATAAAAAAAAACCCCCGGATAAGGGCGAGGTCCGGGGTGCATCTGAGACCTAAGGGGATGTACGTAGAGTGCTTACATCCTGACCACATGGTGCCAGATTTATCTGGACCCAAAATTAAAAATATCTCGTTTAAACTCTTAACATACAGTTTACCATTAAAAACATGAAATTTAAAAAAGCAACCAAGGTAGCGTTTACGTTTTTATACATTTTTTTTCTCTAAAACGCTATGATTGAGTTTAAACGTTTTAAACTTACTAATCCTGAGCACCAACTGGTCATCAAAATTATTAAAAAATCGCCAGTTGTTAAGCGGGACTTGCTGTATTATGAAATACGAAGCTTGGTATTTTAAACGTGCACAAATGAGTACATGAAATATATGTTTATGGAGCAGAGTGCGCGAGCTTTGGAACTTTGTAGAGTCTAGAATCTAGATCAATCCACATGGTACAGGCGTGCAGGTGAAACTAAAGTTTGTAGAATGCACCTGAAACGAATAGTATTTAGCACATGCAATTACGCAGCGATAGAGTATAAATAGAAGGTTCATTTGGATTCGAATTCATTCTATAAATTGAACATGTAAGGGTTACTTAAAAAAGTTAAAAGATATTATTTACTTTCACTTTCAAATAAAAACATGTATATTCTAAATCTAAATCTAAGCTGCAAAGATATGTATCATTTGAAATTCATATTAAATGCATTCCCACAAGCAGACATGCATAATTTCGCGCTTACACATGCTGCATGTGGACCTACAATATAAAAACCCCAATCTCAAATTAACATAAGCCCTGCAACTCTTGCCGACCTTCCCTGAAGCAGGGGAGACATTGGCAAAGTGAACCATTTTTTACAGTATGGGTGGTCAGCCGCATACCAACCTATCAGTCAAGGAGTACAAGCAATTAATACAATCAAATATATAAAACAAATAAATTCTAAGCAATTAAACAGTAAAAAATTAAAAAACTACAACACATATTTTTTAAATTTAAAAGCCTCAGCTTTAACCGCCAGCATTACAGATCAACCGCCATTTCTTTCGATCCTTGCATACTTCTTTCATTTCATCCAGAGCCATAACCTTTTTCATACAAGCTCTCCTTTTATTATGACTCTGGATATCCCATATATTCGCTATTTCATTTTGATTGCGATATATTGAATCGTGATATTATTAATTGCATTATAAAGTAGCGGAATAAAATAGCCACTGTGATTCGCATGACGAGCTATGGCCCTTTTCTTGAAATTTTTATTTCAATTTTTTTCACAAAGATTTGGAAGTACAATCTCATATCTACAAGATTTGTTTGCGGTGCATTTAAAAAAGACAAAAATTTACAAAACACTAAAAGCCCAGTTTTCTTTTATATTTTTAAGCACTCTTGGTAATTGTTCCTCAATAGGTGCTCTTTCTCGTCCGAAAATTCCGCGAAGTTTGCGAGCGGTCTCAGGGCAACTTATTTTTTGAAACATGTTTTCACAATGCTAACGCGTTGTTCTTTTTTGTAACGCTCGATTTTAAATAAAGGGAGCAATCATAGGTTACGCCCGTCAAATTTCAGAGTAGTCTAATGCATGAAATCAAAATGACACAAAATTGAAAAAGTACACAACTTCAGTTGAAGTGGGGGTTTCAAAGCTCCCGAAGGGGCTGGTACTCATCTCTTGTGAAACCTGAGTAAAGCTTGCAGGTACCAATTTTTATTTTGGGTTTAAAAAAAAAAAAAAACACCTATACGAGAAATCAGTGGGATTCGAACCCTAGTTCTCGGCATAGAATACAAGCACTCTACCAATTGAGCTATCGACCGGATCAAATGCGTATAATTAGATTGACAGTTTCCTAAAGCGTTTATGATAATGTATAGTAATCTAGAAAATAAGTATAATAACTTTATTATCCATTTCAACACTTGATTGGTTATCTTTTTTTTTTGTTTCAAAGGAAGTTGTTAATGATATAATGAACTAGAGTTTTTCTAATGTTTGCATATTTAATACCAACAAAAGAAAGTCAAATATTAATGAAGTGCATTATCATTTCAATGAGTTTTTTCTTCAATACCTTTCAAGTTATTCGTCGTAATAAATTCATTAAAGAACCTCCTATTTCCGATTATGGAACATCGACTATGTAATTTATGTATCCCATAATGTACTTATACCAACCGATGTTACTCCTTTTATATTAAGTGAAAGTAAAAATAGGAAATGCATGAAAATGATGAAAAAACTGTGAAAAAATATTATCAAAATTTATCCTTAATTGCCTCAAAAGATTTTTTTTATGTTAACAATACTGAACGATGTCAACATTATCCAATCAATTTGCCGATTATCTTTAAAAAAATCCTGTGCGGGAGACTCCCTAGATTTCAGAGAATCTATGTAGAAGTCTATGACTCTTTTTGTAGTGCCGCAAAGGTGTTGGTGATGTAGCGGTTGGCGTCCTGATCCTTTGTAGCAGGGCTGTTAGTTTCGAAGTGGTTTGTGTGTTATTTTGAGACACTGAAAGATAGTAACTGTAACTGTAACTCTGTCACCATTCCGTTAGGGGTGGCCAGAGCCTCTGAAGAGCTGCCTCCATTTTTTCCTATCCTTACATACCTCTTTCAATTCATTCATATCCATCACCCTTTTCATGCATTTTCTTCTTTTACGCTCACTTTGTATATCCCATTCTTTCACAATCTCCTCAATCTGATCACTCCATACTTTTTTCGGTCGTCCTTTCCCTCTTTTTCCTTTCACACTGATATTGATTTTGAATAGAACAGGATTAAATTGGGGTGAGAACACAGAAACGGGTAATTCCCTTCCATAAACGGGCAGTTTGGCAAAGGAAGAAGTCACGAAAACACCAAGTTCTCATAGTTTTGATATCGACAGCATAGGGATGAATGTGAGCCGTTCTACGAGCTGCCCTTGTTGTGACGAGAGGAGGAGGAATAAGTGAGGATATTTCATCAGAACAATTGCCGTTATAGTACTGTAGTAGTAAGAGGCTGAGCATTCAACTTCAATAATAAAAACCTTGGAATATTAAAAACAAAAGCAAAAAAAATATTGAGCTTTTTTCTTGATGTCAATTAGTTGAAAGTTTTAATTTCTTTTGACAAAAACAATAGATTTTGTACGTAATTATTTATAAATTGACTAATTATAAAACAGAGGTTCACACGCATCAATGCAATTGAAATATGCAAGCATCTATAGTAGAGACGAGTTATTTTCTTGGCAAGATTCCTCAGTGCAGTAATTATGCATTTTCTTTTGATATTGTGCAGGGTTCATGCACTCGTGCAACAATTAGCAGCATTGATAAAGAGAGTACTTCATGAGAGCGTTACAAACAGTTATTTATGTTGATCATTTTTGCATTTAACCGCGACTGCGATCTGCCTGAAATCATTTTCAAATTAGTACCTTAAACTTACAAAAAAATATTTGTATCTTTCGATCTGTGATGTACAAGAAAACTTCAAAGAACTTTTACTTTTAGGAGGTCTTCCAGCTGAGCGTTGATCGATTGGAATATCATTCTTTAACTTACGGATGGTATGAGGCTGACTACCCATAGTGTCAAAAAAGGTTCAACTGGCCGATATCATCCTTGTAACAATTTTAAGTTGCAGGGCTCATTTTCACTTGAGATTCAGTTTTTATGTTCTTAGTCCACATGCGGTATGTGTAAGCGCAAACTTATATGTGTCTGCTTGTGAGAATGCATGTAATATGAATCTTTAATTTGACACATCTTTTCAACTTAGTTTATAGATTAGCTACGATGTGTGCGAGTCTTTCACACTCCTCTTATTAATCTGCGTGCCATAATTGTGTTTAATACAGCATTCAGATAGGTATACACACAAAAATGTCACGGATGAATGGCATTCTGAAGAAGGCATTTAAAGAGCAATATTAATTATATGTCGATACGAATTACAAATATGTCTGTCGGACTTCTAGCGAACATCAATAATTGCAATAAATCAAACATACCAAAAAAATATAATGTTGGAATAATAAAGGGTTAAGTAAAAGATCAATACGTACTTGGACTATAAATAGAAAATAATGTAAATGAAGGGTATTGGGAAGCAATAATTGAAATAAGCTCATTTTTTAATATGCACTACTTAAATAATAATGATAATAATAATAACAATAATAAATGACCGATTTTATACAGCGCCGTTCAGTGGCACTAGTCAACCCAAGGACGCTTACATCAATGCAATTTAAATGAAAAAAAAAAAACGTTCCAATTAATAAAGTTCTTAAAGTAAAAACCAGTTAAAACTTTCAAGACAAATTATCAAAAATTGTGGGTTAATGGACTGAGCACAAACTTAAAAAAAAAAATTGTCGGGAAAGCGTCGCACGTCTATGCGACTAGAATCCTTAGAAATGTAAAAAAAAACTTCTCCTTTTCACTAGTAATCAGGCCGTGTGAAGTCACAGCTTTGTTGTTTATAGAATTTGTCCATTGTTGACTTTATGTTGAAAATAAGCGCCTAATTCTTAGTTGCGTTACTATGCGATGGGTTACAAAAAATAATTAGATGTCAAAATGAAATATTTAAATGGAGAAATTTTCTTTATTCCGTTATTGTGTGAGCACTATTGACATTAAGAATCTGATTAATCACCAATAAAACATATCTATGAAAGTGTTCATAAAAAATCAATGAATAATTAAAAAAATATATACTAAAATACGATGGATTTCAAAATGCATGATTTTGACACGAAAACACATGTTAAATGTTTTAATGATGTAGGTGTAGTTTTTAATGGATTTTTTTATTTAGTAATGGACTGACCGATAATTTTATCTCGTTTGGTGGCTCTCAAGAAAAAATATGCATCGTGGATATTCTCTAGATTACGAAGCAAATGCGGAAGAAACAGATACAATGCGAAAGCGTTAGGTTTATTGATTGCGTGCGTGCACTGTTATTATTAAGGGAGAACAATGAAGCGACACAGCCTCTCTACGGTACTGGTTGAAAAATGTGTATGGTATTGTAAAACATTATATTCTCGCTTGCTACAAACCCTCCTCCAAAAGTGCTATCGAAATACTATTTCTATACCTAAAACAAATCCTCTATAGTCACATTGAATGCAGAGATGTATCCATGCACTTTGATGGAAAGAACAATTGAAGGAGAACATGGGCCTCTTCATTACAAGAGCTTTTAAACTGTCTAGTCTAGAATCCTTTGTGGATGATTGTTTAAGATCCGAAAGGATTCCAACAATAGTTTAAAATCATGTTTTCTGTTTGCGCAGGGTGGAAGTCATGACGGCAGTCGATAACTCTTACCGTATCTATTTGAAGATAGGATGGAATAAAAAATGGTGGCGTATCAACAGCTGATACATTTCATGTGGCACAGCTGATCGCTGTCGTATCTTAAAATATATTCGGTAAGATCTACCGACGGCCATCGAGACTTCTACCCCAGCAATAAAATTGTAATTAAAATATCTGTATGCATCTGCTACATATTTAGCGTCCGCGTCTGCATTTGTGTAAATTAATTGAAGCAATATATTGGCTAAAGACGCCGACAATTATGCGATACTGAGGGAGTAGAATTTCACCAGCAAAATGTGGCAGCGTCTTCCGTACAATGTGTGTCCCTATCTCGCACACTTGCTATTTATGTTTTTATTCATGCGCCTGACTTGCAACAAGATATGTATCTGCATGAATAACATATCAACAGCAACAAAAAACATACTGCAGCCTTAATATACAACTAAGTTTAAACTGAACCAAAGCGTTTATCTAAAATGTATAGAAATTAAAGCAATCACTAAAAATGCTTTGTAGACTACATGTATTTTTTTAATAAACGCTATATTTGCTTTTACTTCGCTTTTACTTCGATGTTTTCAAATGGAAATAATATTGAGAAGTACTGACGCAAAGGAAGTCATCATACTCGGGACTAATATGCGTGAAAAAGTCGGAAATGTGTATCAAAGAAGACGGTATCTATAATAATCTGTAATCTAACTTAAAAAGGTATATTAAAATTTAAGATTCATATTAAATGCATGTCCACAAACATGTGTGCTTACAACTTAAAATCCAAACCTCAAATGAACATAAATCCTGCAACTTTTCCGCCTTTTGACATGGGCAAAGTGAACAATTTTCTTGCAGTATGGGTGGTCAGTTTCATACCAACCTATTAGTCAAGAAACAATGCAATACAATAGCATTATGATAAATTACTTCTTCTTTTTTCGTGACCTGAGACGGGTAAATTTTTTTTTTTTTTTTTAGAACTGACGAGAATCATCCAATGGGATGAACGACAAAATAATATAAAATTAAATTTTATAAATAAACGTCATATTTGTTAGAAAATACATTCCTGTTCCTAATTATTTTGCAATAAAACAATAATCAATTGTCGACATAACTGTAACGCTAATAAAATAAATGAAATATTTCTATTGGTTTATTTATAACCTTATTGTATTATCATTTCCTTATTTCAAAAGATTGCTTCCAAGAAGTTTCAATGTAGAAAATATTGCTTATTAGTTCGTATTTATTCTGCGGTCTCCACTCAAAACCAAAACCAATCGGCTGCTCCGTTTAAATAAAATATAATTTATGGTTAATATAATAATAAACCTATTAATTTTGCAACTTATACTCAAAAAAAATATTTCGTAACTTCTAGAATTTATTCCTCAATGATTCATGAGAGCATTCCTAAAAAGGTGTAAATAGGTATCACCAAATCGATCTAGATATTTAATGAATTTAGTATTCATGGAATTTAAAAAAAAATCAATGTCGTCCCTATCATCGTTATTTGAGAATTTAGTTGCCAACTTTTGTATTTCTAGTGTAAAAAAATCGGTACGCTCCCATGTCGTGGGGAGTATAAAACGTAAAAAATGTGTTCTGTTGAAAATGACGTAAGCAAGCCGAAAGTACTAATCTAATATAATCTCATCTAAGCTGCAAGGATATATCTCATTTAAGATTTATATTAAGTGCATTCTCACAAGCAGACATGTATAATTTCGCGCTAACACATGCCGCATGTGGACCTACATTATAAGAACCCATCTCAAATGAACATAAGCCCTGCAACTCTTGCCGTCCTTCCCTGAGACAGGGGTGACATTGGCAAAGTGAACCATTTTTTCACAGTACGGGTGGTCAGCCGCATACCAACCTATAAGTCAAGGAACATACATGACAAATTACATTTTTAAAATCACTAAATTATAATATGTATGGACATCAAAAACTAACAGAAACTAACTGGAGGTGAAATAAATGCTCAACTTTTAAAAATAAAACTCTGTGCTTTTTAAAAAAAAAATACACTTTCCCATGAAACAGTTCGCCCAAAACTGTTGTACCTTGGTTTTTTGCAATATTAAAACTCATCAAATTCAAAGTAAAACCACAAGATGTATAACAATAAAATTAAGTGAAGAAGGGGTTATTTGATAACATTGACAAGTATTGTAACTGCATTTGTATTTACACACATTTGCAATTATTTTTACTGCAAATACTGATCTCATACATTTTTTAATGTCATACAATTTTGTGTAATGTATACGTCTGTAAACTTAAATTTGTGACTTACATATACAGGTCTAATTATCTGTATCTCGTTGAATATTGCAGCTCTGCAGCGCATGACGAATTATACATTACGGCTTACACAAGCGATTTGCCGAAAGGCATGCAAATCCACAGTTCCAGCTAATATATTTACCCAATTAATTCTCCTCATACGTGTGGTCAACTAACAAGGTTCTAAATTCTTTGAAGTAAAAAAAATATTGTCTTAGTTTAATCATAATCACATGTTGGGATAGAGCCAAGCCCCTTGGGCCAAAAAATTTGTAACTTTGTCGGCGCCTCGGCGAGGGTTGCTAAGGAGGTATTAAATTACCCAAGGTGGTTACTATTAACTTTTTTGTATCGAAAATCAAACGTTTCCGACAAGTCAGACTCAAATAGAAATCTTGTGGGATGATCCATTTGGATCTCATTTTCTGTCATTATTTCTTGTGCTGGTTTTTGAGTGTTAGAAATAAAAGTAATGACGAATTCCTTGTTGATGGAAAAAACGTTGTAAACAGAAAGTTACAGTTTCTGATTTATTTGAGATTCGAAAATTTTAAAGGCTTGTTTTTGTGAACTTTCTCTCCCTTTACATGAACTGAACGATTGTCCTTTTACAACACGTATAATAAGTTTAATAAATAAGGCAGTTGTAACGATAAACCCAAACAGTACTATTCACACACAACGAATCAATGGCTCATCCTCGATCTAAGCTTAATTTTCCACACAAAAAAAGATGATCCATATGGCTAATCTATGGGTTAAATGTTTTGTGGATCACCTCTGTGATAGGGTAGTGGGAAGACTCAGATCAAGATGCTTGTCATGTGCTAGGAGAAAGGGACTGGAGAAGAAAGGTGTTAGACAGGCAGCAGTGGCTGCTGTTGATCAAAGGAGACAAAGAACCACCCCGGTTCGTCTTGCTAAGGATGATGACAAAAAGAAATGAAAAAAAAAAATTTGTATTACTTGATTCTTATTAATAAATTAAATTGTACATTTACCAATTCTAACTGTACTTAAGAGAGTATCATAAAACAAATGGCATTATAATTGTAAAAAACGAATCGTATAAATAAGAAATAATCCCATCATGCATTGTATTAGCCAGTTCGTTGTTAGCTCATGTGATAACTCATCATAATTATCGATGCAGACGTTTGACAAATGAGGCGATTTTCTTAGCGAGCTTGTTAGAAAAGAAGTTGGTCCGCTAAACCTGGAGGCAAGACAACTTCCATGACCGTGAAGAGATACGAGGAGTCGAACGTGAACCTCATGCTTTATAAGTACCTACATAATATAAACTCGTATATGGCAGTTGAACCGGCGGCGGCGGAAGATTCAGACCATATCAGTTTTCATACTCGTAAAAACAGCGAGAACATATCGCTTACGTAATGATGTTAGACAATATTTACACACAATACATAGAACAGTCATTGTTCGACTTGCACTCATTATCAATAGACCAATAGACCACGGGTATCCATAATAGACAAAACACTGTTCCGTTTGTCAATTTTTTGCCTTGAAGTATTTTTATTTTATCCAAAGACGGCGAACATCATGGCTATTTTGACCTTGGATGCTGAGGCTCAAAACAGGGACTTGGTACTTTTGTAGAATCATTGTCGCAGGTATTTCAGGCACGATGTCCTTTGGCGTCCCTGAGTTCTCCTCCCCTCAATCTAACCTGTGTGATAAGATGGACGAGAAGGTATTTCTCATAACGTGATTGAAGTACATCAGCTTTCTCTGCTTAATGGTTGGCAGATGTTCCTTTGTGGTATGCATTGATTTTAAACGGAAAAGCCGAATCACTGAAAATTAACAACAATTGTAGGCCTCATTTTTTATTTTCAGAAAATATTCATATGAGTCGAATGGAACTTTCTAAGATTTTCTTTCTTCATAGGATTTTCTTTCCAAAATATATGGAAAATACAAAGGATTTTTTTTTTTAAATCCTTGATTTCCGACTTAGATTTTATGCTCATACCAGTATGTGTGCCATACAGATACTTACTTTAAAAAAGATCACAATTAAAAACTTTAGATTATAAAAAAGTGACTTATTAGGGTGATACAAAGAAAATTGAATCTTCACAGTTTCTATAATGATTATATTCAAGCCTGTAGATAATCCATGCGTAATTTTAAATTTATAAACCAACACACATCAAAAATGATGGTCGGAGAAAGTCCGCACGTCTAGATTATCGAAGCTTTTATAGCGTGTGTTTATAAATTAATAGGTAGTCGTTTAATCACACCACATACTATTTATTTACCTAGGGCCGAGTATAGCACACTAATTGTAAACTCAATCATGGAAATTTACTGAAAAATTGTGGAAACTAAAATGTTCACTAAAGGCGCTATTTTAGTTTCTATACATTTTAGTTACAACTCTATCATTATCATCATCATGGCAGGCAATAAAACTCGAGTGAGTCTTGGCCACTTTTATCAACCGCAGACACCGCTGTCTTTCCACCGTCTACCGCACAAAAGTCCACACGGTTTACCGATCTTAATCTAGGTCTTCCCACTATCCTGGGTTCACTTGGATCCGTCATCACAACCATCTCTTCCAGGCTCCGAAGATCCATTTGCTGGATGTGACCCGGTACAATCTACTGGCTTTTATTGACCAATGATCGTATTTTGAGCTGCATCTAAGAGAATGGCAAAGACTATAATTTATGAAAGCAAGATGAATGAACAAAGAAAGATTGATGAAAGGATTAACGAAAGTTTCACCGACAGTAAGAAGGAATTTTGGAGGTGGATCAATGCGGATAGAAATAAATCTTCTGCATTGACCACTCCGGGAGTCAAAAGTGCTGCCGGTGAGATGGTATGGGAGAATGAAGAAGTATGCAAGAGATGGAAGAACTATTTTCAAGAAATTTTTGGCCAGGGTGAAAGAAGAATTTATGAACAGACAGATGAAGAGAATGAATTGAGGATTTTGAAAGAAGAAATGAAAGTGTCTATTTCACGTCTGAAGAATGGGAAGTCTGCTGGGTTTGATGGTATAAATGGTGAAATGTTGAAAGCAGGAGGTGAATGTGTGATAGATTGGATGTTTGAATTATGTAAGCTTTGTGTGAATGCAGGAGTAGTACCGATGGATTGGAGGAAGGCAGTCATTGTTCCCATTTACAAAGGTAAAGGGGACAAAAAAGACTGTCAGAACTTCAGACCAATCAGTCTACTCAGTATACCAGGAAAAGTCTTCTGTAAGGTGATTATAAAAAATGTGATTCTGACTACTAGCAAAAGGGTTTCCGATATACAGTCCGGCTTTATGGCCGGTAGAGGCTGTGTTGATCAGATTTTCACTCTACGACAACTTGTTGAAAAACAATTGTCGGTGAGGGGGAAACTATTCACGGCCTTTGTGGATCTGGAGAAGGCTTTTGACTCAGTGGACAGAGGTATGTTGTGGGATGTTTTGAAAGCATACGGAGTGAATGGAGCTCTACTCAATGCGGTGCATGCGAACTATGAGAATAGTATGGCCTGCATTCGTATTGATGGTGAGTATAGTGAATGGTTTGAAGTTTTTAAGGGTGTAAGGCAAGGATGTGTGATGAGCCCATGGCTATTTAACATAGTCATGGACAAGTGTGTTCGAGATGCTAGACTTGATGATTGTGGATTAATGATAGGAGAGAGCAAAGTAAGCGTTCTACTGTATGCGGATGATGCAGTCCTTGTATCTGATTCAGCAGTGGAATTGCAAATGATGCTCTCTAGATTGAACGAAGCTTTGAAAGGTAATAATTTGAAGTTGAATGCAAGAAAGACGAAAGTTTTGATTTTTGAAAGAGATGATGAAAATATGAATTATGAATTTAAAATTAATGGAAAGAATGTTGATGTTGTAAATGAGTTTGTATATTTGGGAAGTAAGTTTGAAAAAGATGGAAGAATGGCCGGTGAATTTGAAAGAAGAATAATGAAAGGCAGGTGTGTACTGGGTGCGACCGCTTGCATCGCCAGGAACCAAAATCTCTCAAAAAATGTTAGATTGGCGGTGCACGGTGGTATACTAGTGCCAACCTTGATGTATGGAAGTGAAGCCTGGACGGTGAGTGAAAGGGAAATTAGTAAAGTCCATACAGTAGAAATGGACTATCTAAGAAGTATGATTGGGAAAAAACGAAGTGACAGGGTGAGGAATGATTTTGTAAGAGAAGAATGTGGTGTAAGGGAAAGTGTGAAAGTGAAGATTAAAAGAAGTATGTTAAGATGGTTCGGGCATTTGGAGAGAATGAGTGATGAAAGATTGACGAAGAAAGTATATGTTGCTAGAATAGATGGATGTCGTGGTAGAGGAAGACCGAGAAAAGTATGGAAGGATCAAATCTCTGAAATAGCGAATGAATGGGATATCCAGAGTCATAATAAAAGGAGGACTTGTATGAAAAAGGTTATGACTCTGGATGAAATGAAAGAAGTATGCAAGGACAGGAAGAAGTGGCGGCTAATCTGCAATGTTGATTTCTAATGTTGGTGTATTCATTTGCTACATTTTTTGCATAGGAAATTTTTGACTTTTTTTGTATAGATTTCTTTGTAAGGTTTTGTTCTTTTTTATATTTAAATGTAATTTATTATTCATATTCCTTGACTTATAGGTTGGTATGAGGCTGACCACCCATACTGTAAAAAATGGTTCACTTTGCCAATGTCACCCCTGTTTCAGGGAAGGTCGGCAAAAGTTGTGGGGCTTATGTTCATTTGAGGTTTGGATTTTATTTGTAAGTACACAATCAGCATTTGTAAGCGCGAACTACACTTGTTGGTTTGTGGGCATACATCTGAGAGCTTTAAATGAACATATCCTTGCAACTTAGATTATAGATTATAGATCTATCCTCGTTTCTCACTTACCTATTTTCAATGAATCTATATCCCTTCCTAGTAAAAATCGCTCAGTGATAGCTAAAATTGACGTTAGGAGCTCTTTCAAAATTGGATCCCACACCACATAAAACGTTACAGTTAAGTTTTAACGTTAAGTTAACAAACACTCGAGGCAATGAATGCTCATGAACCTACTTACTAAACTAAGTACTTAGGTGGTAAGACGATTATTTAGAAAGCATTTAAGAGCTTCTGTTTTTTTAAGAGTGTTATTATTTTTGATTAAGCTGCCCCCAGACTGCAGACTCTTCATATCAACTATCCAGTTACTAATTACAGAATAGGTTAATCTGTCTGAACCGTTGAGTTATTACATTGGTGGAGACGAAACTGACTTACGGTATTGTAACATACAATGAGACTTACCTGTCAACCCAGAGCTGTCAAACAACGCAGAATTAAAAGTCCCATGTTTTCCTGCTATCTCCAACTTTTGTTTTGATACCCAATAATTATTACAAATACCGCTATATTTAATATTAATGCCACTTTCTTTCAAAATTTACAAATTAACCAGCTATAAAAATTGCAACGCGTGCGCACGTCTTTCGCGCAGTGAAGGCGCAGTTATGCCAACAATGTAGAAAAAATTCAAAATAATGTACCTTTTGCCTGTTATCAGTATGATGACACTCGGAGTATCATTGTTCTCTTTCTAATTAACGAAGATTTGTGTTGTGGTAGGTTCAAACGGATATAGTGTCTACTTGCGTCACATTAGTTTCAACTCTGCTATGTTATAAAATAATCCGAACTTATTTTCTGACAAGCGTCAGTCTAACATGTGTTTGTACGTATGTATATATTTCCTCTTGGCGCCTCGGAGCGTGCTGCAATTATGACTTTTGATTTTAAAAATAACTCTCAGATAACATAAATTATGGATGCTTGTTTGTATTGATGCGTTATGCACCAGTAGTTGCAATAAATGCGTCATAAAATTAATTGCATTTACAAGCAGCATGTTAAACAATTGTTTGTAAATTTGATAAGAAAGTCATGATTTGTTTACAAATTAAAATTAACTTTGTTCATCCTTGATATCCACATAACAAGAGTGTCTTGTAAAGAGGTTGGCTAAAAAAAACACATTATTAATTAAAGTTCTCCTACAACGGATCTTCAAGTATCCAAAAAGTTTTAACCATTTCAATTTGTAAAAATGCTAAACGACCGTAATTCCAGTTTTATATTTAGTCTTGATATTTTTAAATTAAACGGCCAAATTCATTAGATTGGTTGGACCCAAAACCATAGTTAATTAAACCAGCTTATTAGTACAGGAAAACCGACTTTATATTGGTTTAACAATTCAAACCTTTATATGAATGAGGTGGGTAAGAGTTTACTTAAAAGTACATTTTCATGAAAGGTGATGGATTTATTTCAAAGTCTTTCACAATACGTCTTGTTAAAAATTTGCACATATATTTTTGATACATTTATAATTCAAAATTTGCGTCAGGTTCACAATCCACATTAAACCACTCAAAATAAGGCTCCCTGACACTGTTGAAACGTTTGCTGAATGCCAAATGTATGATTATATTGAAAAATAATCACAATGCATATCGTAAAAATAAACGCAAATATTAAATTGGATACATGTAAATAATATGAACAAAATTATTTAAATATATTATTCAAGTACATATTACCTTAATGCTTGTTTGTCTTATCTCCAACAGAGGTAATTTCACATGAGCAATGTTTGTATTTGCTCTGGACCACAACTCTCACATTATCGTGTTTTATGCTTTTTTCTTAGCTCAGATTATGCAGAATGTGATTCTTAAGACAATTTCATTTAAAGGTCATCTTTAAATCAAGTTTAAAACAGGCACTGGGGGGACGCTATGTAGACACACTTGAACTTACAATTTTTTCATCGAGATTTATTCGTGATTGGAATAAACAAACACATAAAACGATGAAAATTGAATAATGCGGTGTTGGAGAGAATCTTTAATGACACATTGAACATTGTACCAGCGTCACAGATTGTCGGGAAAAATCCCGATAATCAGTAGGGACGAGCTGTACAGTCTTCCTGTGTTTTGTAATCGTGGCACGTCGTCGTGGCAACATCATGCAAAGCATTGTTTGTACTTTAATATTCGATAAATGTTGCGAGTGGATTAAATTGATTCCAAAAAATTAATAAAACGTTGTCTTTTATTTAATTTCGTTGTTAATGTTCGTAAGTTATGGAAGATGGACCAATTTTTTCTTGGGACGGTGGCACAGAACTGGCCAAAGAAAAGTTGATTGCCCTTTTGTTGATAAATGGATATTATACGTATATTTTTAATGTCGTCTTCACGGGTACCAAAAAGGATCATTGAGGGGTATCCGGGAGGGAAAAGAAGAGTTGGCAGACCTAGGCTGAGATGGGAGGATAAGGTGAGGAGAGACGTAAACCAACTACTGCAGGTGACAGATTGGAAAGCCGCAGCGGTAGACAGGAGGAGTTGGGGGCGAAGGCTGATGGAGGTCAAGGGGAGATTTGAGCCATCGAAGAAGAAGGTTCAAGGAGACCCTATGTTCAACAGTGAACTTGGAGCAGGTAGGTTTTTTAGACTCATCGTTAGAATTCATCGGTTATTTATATTTCGTTCAGGCAAGTATTCTATTAGTTGTGTGTCTTTTGTTCCTCATTCATTAACGCATTCTTTGTAAATAAAACCTAAAATTATTAGAATAGTGTACCTTCTGACAAATATTATAATTTTTCATCACCTGATAATGACTACGAAGTAGTCGAAAACGTTTGTGTCCTTTATATAAATAATAAAAAAAGTGAAAATAAAACAGATTTTTTTAATAACTAAATAAAGATGAATTTTCACAGTGTTAATGCACCAACCATCCAAAATACTAAAATTATTTATTTTATTTTGCTTTCCCGCATGGCAGAGACATTAAATCATTGGTTTTACTAGAAACCGACATAAAATGATCTCCTCAGTAAGTTAGGTATCATAGAGTACAGGATTAATTTGATATGTTTTGCTTTGTCTGAGCTTCAACTGTTTGTTTTGTAATCAAAACAGTTTATTTATCTTAGGCTCAAATAGATTTATTTATTTTTTAGAAATCCAAGAAGAAATCTGAGTACACAGACATTTATATGCGTTATTTCACTCGAAAAACTAAGAATAGATATTCATAAAAACTAGTGGTCGGCAAGCTTTTCCGCCAAAAAAGTTCATTACTTGACTGAAAAAAAAGGAGGCAGCTCTGTTTATTGATAAAGAAGTCTTTACCATATTATACCTGAATTAAATTACGAACATTTTCATTTATTCATAAAATTAAAATGAAACTTAAGTATTCGGGAATGTAAGCCAACAATGTCCTGTCATTTTGTTGTGAAGTTTGACCATATCCTCTTATTTTAAAAATTGTTTTTGTTTTTAATTGTATATATAACTTTAGCTTATTTTCAATGATACATCTTTTCATTTTACTCTTCATAAAAGTCATTGATGACAAATTATGTTGGCATGAATTTCTGTAATTTGGAAAGAATAGCCAAATCACTTTTTTTAACTGATCATATTATGATGACTTTGACAGTTTTTTCAACGACACTGCATTTATTTTCTCTGCAGTTTGGAGTTGGAGGCAAACGTTGTCAACCACTGATATGAGAGTAGATTAAAAAATATATTCAGTCTAAATTTAATCTTGGCGAGTTGTATTACTTAGCCAATAGACAAGTGTGTGTCAAATTAAATATCTCACAAGTGTCAACTTTCATTTCGCAATTAGAAGCTATTATTTGCGCAATGGTTAGATATAGCGTGCTGCACGCAAAAAATGTGTGATCACATCGCTGCAAAAATCGAGAAAAGCGCTGTCAGCAGCAGATTCCGAGATTATTCCAAAAAATAAATAGCCGCCATTACAGTGTGCAAAAGTATATGAAATAATTGCATGCAATCTCACTCATAAAGATGGCGTTTGTGCGCAAATATCTATGTTCGTGTGCATTGTGGGTATTTTAAAACGCAAGAGCTGTGTCTATCTCAGTAGGTACAATGTAGTAGCAAAAAAATCAATAAAATCCAAGAGTTCTTGCCGTACTTTTTATAGAAAAAAATATCTTGGATGGATGTTTTTGATCTGAAATAATTGAAGATTCAGAAGACCTTACAAGGCAAATCATGCACATAATCCTATGCAGTAACACAGATTTGTAGAGTAATCTCAGTTGCAAAGAACCATTAATATTTAAGCATCATAGTAAATACGCGCCCACAAACAGACACGCGCTTACACATCCTGCATGTGTACAAACAAACAAAAAACCCAAATCTAAAATGAACATAAGCCTTGCAACTCCATTCCCCGAAACTGAGGTAGCATTGCAAAAGTGAACCAATTTTTGTAGAACCTATGGTCAGCAATAAATTATTACATCTGGATTTTAAGGAACCGTAAAAATGCATATTTTTGCCTACCCGTGCTTCAAATGCTGTGCACGTCCTTGGTACAGAAAAAAAACTCTTTTTCAAAGCTCCGTACATTCAAAAGCGTTTGCAGAAGGAGTGTATCATTCATATAGAGTTCAAAAGCGTTTCCATGAAAATGCATACAAGAGCAAGGTTGAATGAAACCCGCTCTGAAAAATAACGAAGGCTTTCAGGAAATAACGAGTCGCTCTCGTACATTTTTTTAATAAAAATCTCAATGATTTTTCACTTCCTTTAAAAATAGCTTTAAATGCAGATTTTTTTCTGTTCAAGATAGATAACAGTTTGTTTTGATTGGATTACTTACTCGTACTTATGTAGAAGTAGTAGTTTTTATAATTTAATGTCAATACCATTTCCTGTGCAAATAGTTTGTTGCAGTTATCTTGGCTTGCGTAAGGGGACAAAGCGCCAGTGGCGTGCCTACGGTTTCTGCCATGCGCATGCTGGATAATTAAAGTTGCACCAAATCACAAATAATAAATCATACCCCTTTGTTTCTTTCCTCAGTGTTTCTTAATCTCTTCAGACTTCGATTTTGGATTAATTAATAAATCTTTACACACTTAAGATCCTTACTGAGTACAACTATATTTTTACAGGAACTCATTGTATACTATAAAAACCGGATTCTCGATCGCAAACAAGCAATAAGTTATTTATTATGATATTTAAACCTGACGCGACAGTGTTTTCAAAACACAATACATAAGTCATTCATAAATCTGTTAACAGCTTCAGTCTGGAATCGTAAAATTTAATGGACCAAAAGCTTAGCTTATCTGAATATTATTATCATGCGTACTCCAAGCCACAACTCCAAGCAATATCTGTGAATGTGTGTTTTCATTTAGTATTAAAAGGGCTTAAGCGACTATCTTCATACAAACTTACAGAGGTCAAGCTTTTTCATACGTTAAACAAAGACAGGCATACAATTCTCAATCACGTTTGAAGAACAGAGTTTCGTTCGGCAATGACTAATATTAATATCCCACTTTACCTCACAGATGGCAGTAGCAGGAATATTGATGTATATCTTCAATCTACTCAAAAATATTCATTATTTTCATTTCTTAGGGTACGCATGCTTAGCTTTTTAGCTTGTAAGGTAGTCACGCCACTGCAAAGCGCCGGATATAGACTCCATTTTTAGGAAGAAAAAGAAAAGTCTATAAAAGGAAGTGAACCGGTATTCTTGGGTTGTGCATTACTCAGAGATCTGCGCGTGTTTGCACTTCCGTCGCAAAGACAACTGTTGTCCATCAATTGTGGATATTGCCACGAGTTGTCTTGACATAGCGAGCATTGCTTCGGTTTTAGTTTA
This sequence comes from Agapetus fuscipes, assembly GCA_951799405.1. Classification (NCBI taxonomy): domain Eukaryota; kingdom Metazoa; phylum Arthropoda; class Insecta; order Trichoptera; family Glossosomatidae; genus Agapetus; species Agapetus fuscipes. Next base: position 6,246,967 of record OX637338.1, read on the forward strand.
TATCCTTCTTCTAGACTTCTCAAACTGTGATGCCAAACATTTCAAATAGTTATTGTTATTATTTTACCGGGTTTAATTTAATAAAAAATGCGGTTGTTTCTTTTGCACAATTTATTTTAAGATACGGTTCGGACGAGTTGCTTTTGAACTGTATAGATCGACGGCTTAGATACTAGTCTCGCTACAGAGCATCTCAGTCTCTATTTATAGGGGAGAATAAAGTTAATTCTCGAAATATTGTGAACTGGCAAATGCGAGATTTCGTCAGAACATTATACTTAGAATATTCAAGTTAACACTTACAGTACCTACATCTAGAGACTCCACAGACAAACAATTTCACATTCGTAACAATATTTTGAAAATTTCACTTACCATTACTGCAGGAAAAATTTCAGAATTGTTCGATGAAGGTTTGAAAAACATACCTGAAAAGAAAGAGCAATACACATTACTACATGAATATCTTATGATACTAAAATAACTCACTAACAATTAAAAGATAAGTACACTGAGTATAAAATTTAATACATCTATAATCTATAATCTAAGTTGCAAGGATATATTCATTCAAAGCTCTCAGATGTATGCCCACAAACAAACACGTGTAGTTCGCGCTTGCAAATGCTGATTGTGTACTTACAAATAAAATCCAAGCCTCCAATGAACATAAGCCCTGCAACTCTTGCCGACATTCCCTGAAACAGGGGTGACATTGGCAAAGTGAACCATTTTTTACAGTATGGGTGGTCAGCCTCATACCAACCTATAAGTCAAGGAATACGAGTAATAAATAACATTTAAGTATAAAAAAAAAACAAAACCTTAAAAATAAATCTAAATAATATTAACAAATCAACTAAGTCAAGTCTATAGTCATATCGGCATCTTCAAATAGCATTTCTTCCATTTTTTCACTGTCGCAATCATTGTCCAACATCAGAGCTGTATGGTTCTTAGACGTAGAGGCAACATACATAATTTCATTAAATCCCCTCAATTGCATAATTAAACTCTGTAATGAAAACTATAAAATATACAAGCGAGAAAAAAGGTACTAAATAAGTTTTGAAATCGTTCAAGAAGTTCATCGCTGTAGGTAAAAATATTCCAAGAAAATTGTTTATTTGAATACAGCCTCTAGATTAAGTGCTGATTCTTGGAAAAATTCACTGCATTATTTAAAAACAATTTATAAACTTTGCGAAGTCGTAAGGTGAGTTTGGGGTTACGCGTTTGACAAAGTGTTGACACTTCTTTGGTGGCACAAGAGACCGTAGGAGGTGGTAAGTGGTATAAAATACTGAAGTCAGTTTAACGCAAGCGTTTTAACGAAAACGTTGGTACACTCAAACGCTCACAAGATGTGCTGCTTTAATTTTGGTAAAACATTAAGAGTGAGTTTAAATGTAAAGTTTTGTACTCGGGGTACTGTTGTCAAGTCCCCTTCGTTGGAACGCAGGAAGACTTGCTAAAAAAGAAATAAATATGTCAGCGACGGACGTGACTTTGAGTCAGAGTTTTTACAATGCCATCCGCATGCGAATAGGTACGTGCGAGTAGCATACCGGCTTCCGTTCGTAGGACATCAAAATGACATTATGGATTTTTGCCATCTTTGACTCCTTCGAGTGCTATCATCAGTTGATGTGATGTTGAGCTCTTGGAATTCAGTTCTTGAAGAGTTTTCTGATTTCTGGAAAATATATCCACAGATGCGTAAATGAGTTTATCAAAATACATCGATTTATTATTGTCAAGTAATAAGGCATCTTCAAGAGTATAAATGTTATCTTATTATGCGAAAAAGTTTAAGCTTTATTCTATTCAATTTATACAAAATACAATGAACTTTTACTATGTTAACCGAAAACCCATTACATATTTTATATGAATAATGATTTCCGATGAAAAAAGGTAACATTTTATTAATTTAAAAACGTTATAAAAAAATATATGCAAGCTATCATCTGGACTCTAAGGTTACTAAACGGCTCGTCATTCTCTTATGACTGAATTAAGGAAGCTGAATATTTTTATACTGAGTAAACCTGTTTCTTTAGTCACGGGTTCGCAGAAGCATGTAAATTAACAAACAGAAGCGTCAAATTCCTCAAAACCACTAATGCCTGATTATCCCAGCATGTTTGTGTATTCTGTTGGCAGACCTGCGGTAATTAAAACATAACTCTACAGAACTGAATCAAAGTGACGTAGATTAGAAATGTGACGTCATAATATCGTCTAGTGCCGTTTTTAGAGTGATGGATTCACATATTACACACTAAAAGAATCAGAGTCTAATTAACAAAGTAAAATTAAACAGTTTTGCCTTGATACATTTACATATCCTATAAACATAGCAGGCAAAATATGTAGGTAAGTTTTTTGTTGTTTTGGATAACGGTGATGCCAAAGTTGTGAGTCTACTGATGTTACAGACCATCTAGGAATAAGGATTCAAGTCTAGAAACCAGAAAAAGGACTCACCAATAATCCTTTATGATTTGCATAAATATCTTCTTTCGCGTGGTTAAATTCACTCCTAGTTGAGTGCATTGTTTGCAAAAATTTTGGGATAAAGCGTGAAGATTAATTGATGTAGATACACCAATGAATATACTGCCTTATTTATGTAAATATACCAAAATATACTAATGCACATAAGTACTACCTAATTGATGTAGATATACCAATTGATATGGATACTAGCTAATTAATGTAAATACCTATACCAAAATATATTTATGTACATACTATCTAATTGATATGGATATACCAATTGATATGAATGTATAAACTACCTAATTGATGTAAATATACCAAAATATATTAATGTAGGTACCACAGATCACGTAGGTACATAATACTTAACTTCAAAATACATATGAACCTGTGTACCACTGTAAAGGTCTTTGAGTGTTGGGTGTTATTAAATAAAACTCTTGCATGCCCTTTTCTTACACGCAAATTTTTTATTGTTTTTTCCAAGCTATTGTTTTTGGGAACAAAAGAAGCAGCATTCTAAAATTCAAAATTAACAGCCCTGTTAGGTACAGAATCACTACAGAGGTCCCCTCCAGCATTTGCCAAGGGCAGATGCGATGAAAGTGGTGATCGGTGAATCTTGACTTCTCTTAGATTTTTAGTAGAATCTGTCTGGAAAGTGCACTTTTCGGCCCGATCTTGTTGTAGTGGTTGTCCGGTGGTTGCTGCTTGTTGCAGCAGTGTTTGCTGTGCCGTTGTTCGGCGATTGGTTGTGCTGTAGTTCAGCGGTTGTTTGTTGTGCTGGGCAGCTATGTTGGGCGACGTTCAAACCTCCAGGGCCTTGTTGCACTGGTTGGAATTGAGGAGTCGGCTGCAGCGGGTTGTTGTAGTTCAGCGGTTGCTGCTTGTTGCAGCAGTTGCTGTGCCGTAGTTCGGCGGGTTGCTGTTTGTTACAGATGTTGCTGTGCCGTAGTTCGGCGGGTTGCTGCTTGTTGCAGCAGTTGCTGTGCCGTAGTTCGGCTGGTTGCTGCTTGTTGCAGCAGTTGTTGTGCCGTAGTTCGGCGGGTTGCTGCTTGTTGCTGTTACAATATCAGCTACAATCGTGAGCGTTGCATCATCCAGACTCATTACCAAGTGGCCAAATTTTGTTATGTCCACAGGCGGAATTGGCCTGGCGGAATTGTGTTTCCGCTCGGAGAATCCACAACGCGGCATTCTCCTTCCAGAAAGGAGCTAGCTTGACGCTAACCGCAATGCACGTGTGTGGTCGGATTTTCGCCGGTCGCCATTTTTTTTTTTGACAAAATGGTTTTCAAACACTATTTTTGGTGAAAACTTGTTGACACTTGGTTGGAACACAATTTAATTGGAATAACACCCTTTTTAACTGTTTAATCACGTCGGGGTCACCAATGTAAAGGTCTTTGAGTGTTGGGTGTTATTAAATAAAACTCTTGCATGCCCTTTTCTTACACGCAAATTTTTTATTGTTTTTTCCAAGCTATTGTTTTTGGGAACAAAAGAAGCAGCATTCTAAAATTCAAAATTAACAGCCCTGTTAGGTACAGAATCACTACACCACCTTATGTATTGAATACTTTTTGTACACACTTGATTTTCTAGAATTTCAATGTAAAGATCTCTGTTTATTCTCCTCTGGAATGCAGTCGGGTTTATTACTTGAAAATAATTTTATGGAGATAAATGCAACAAATGAACACAGCAGCTGCTTTAACAAAGTACGAACATACTGGATTCTTCAAGTAATATTACTGCCAGCTTATAATACAAATGACGGTAATCTAGCGCGACCTTTGTTGCGTTAATAGTCACGGTTTGTATTACTCATTACTCAGATGATTAACCACATTGATTAACGCCGTTTTGTTCTTATAAGATACAATTAATGACATCTTAGTCAGTAAACGGAGGATAAAGGACCCCCGTTGCTACGAGCCTTGATAATGTTCCCTGCTCGAGGGAATGAAACGTCGGTAGACAAAATTACTGCAAGTAGAACATGGTCTAACCCGAAAAAAACTATATCATTGTATATGTGAGGTTTGGTTTATGTTGTATGTACACAATGCAGCGTTTGTAAGCGCAAACTTAAAATATGTGCTTGCTTGTGAGTATGCATTAAATATGATCTGTAAATGTCAATTAATTTTGACAAATAAGATTATAGATTATATAAGTCTCCTGCATATCCAAATTGTAGGATTGATCAGGGGGACAAACGCCCAAAGCAGAGAGTTACTCCAGGACAAATTGGCAGATATGTGCTCATCCTCCTACGAGGAGCTTAAAATAATTGTCATTGATAGGGAGAAGTGACGAAAAAGATAGATGAACCATCCTAGAATTAAAATTTAAAAAGGTATCCGTTTCGTATGCATGTCTTTCGAATTTATGTCTTATAGCCTTCCATTGGACGTAGTATATTCTATAACCATATACTTTGTTTCAAGCGCCTTGTTTGTGTGTCCTGACCCTCTACCAAGTATGGGGCTCAATTGCCAATTAAAGAGTTGTAGATCATAGAATTGGTCAAACGGGGGCCAAGTCAGGTCGACAATGTACGACGCAGCTAGATGTCTCAAATCTCAATTACCTAGTGAACCGCGTCCGGCGAGGGATATCGGGAAGCATGCAAAACTAGGTCCTGAATTTACAATCTAAGCTGCAAATATATACATTGAATGCACTACCACAAGCAAGCACGTGAAAGTTTGCGCTTACAGGTGTTGCCTTTTTATAAACTCAAACATCAAATGACCGAAAATTCTGTAACTCTGCCTTTGAAACAGGAGTAGCATTAAAAAAATTAACAAATTTTCAGTATTTGATTAAAAAAATATTAATAAATAATTTTTAGAACACTTAAATGAAAAAACTTTGTTTTAATCCACTGTGAGTATTTATTTTTTGAAAAAACGTTTTCGGAGATCATTCTCCATCTTCAGTTTCTTATATATTTATTAATATTTTTGTAATCAAATATTTAAAATGGAATTCAACAATGTTTCACCAAAACAATTTGAAAAATTTTCGGTCATTGTATTAAATTATTAGTCAAGGAAAAACAAAAGTAATAAGAAAGTCTAAATTGCAAATATATATTGAGGCTCATATTAAATGCATGCCCACAAGCAGGAACGTGTAAGTTTGCGCTTCGCGATCTTTATTTCATTTTGATCTCCATCATTATAAAATAAAGGTTTTTCACATCATATTATTATACTACTGCGTGTACTTAAATGCATTTTTTTCTCTCACTGTTAAATTAATATTTGGTAAATTTAATGACGGTCAAAATGTTAAAGGTTAACCCAGCACGTTAATGCATTTTTAATGACACGGAAGTGTTAATGTAATTATTTCAACAACCATAAAGTTCATTATTGTACTAAATGACAAATTGTAAATCATAACTCAATACATATATTTTTTTCTTGTTTTTTCCTTGCTCGTCACGTACCAAACAATTTTGGATTCGGCGTCACCTTGATCGATTTGACGGTTGGGTAATAAATTTGTTTTTAATTTCGGCTGTAGATTGTGGAATGGCTCCGTAAAGCGATGTACGGGCGTGATTCGTGAAGTCATCCGTGAACAATAAATAATAAATTTGTAGCACGTCATTGAGGTGACTTCTCCGCGCAAATGAAAATTTAATGTTTCAATTGTGTGATGTTGTTGCACAATTTATGACGGAAAATTGTTCAATTATTTGTGTGGTGGAATCTGAGAAATGTAACATGGTACTTGTCATTTAGTTGTAATAAAGAGGAGAAGAAACAAGCTTACGGTCTTTATACATGTTTTGGAGCACAGTTGTCAAAAATGATATCTCCGGTCGATTGCTCAGTTGATAGAGTGCTTGCATTCCATGCTGTGAGCTCGGGTTCAAATCCCGCCGAGGGTGTCAGAAATGATTTCCCGTGTCGGTGTTTATTTCAAACCCCAAAATAAAATACCGGCAAGGTGTACTTAGCCTTCACAAGAAATGAATACCAGCTCTCTCGAGGGCTGGGAAACCACCACTTCAACTGAAGTGGTTGGCGCAAGGCCGGCCCCCTTACCAGAGGCGGCTCCTCAATAAAAATGTTGGCAGTTCATAATTTTCGCAATTTCATTTTTTCTTGTATTTTTTTTGCTTTGAATGGAAACTGCAAGAAATACGTACCTAAATATATATTGTTTTATTTAGTTATTAAAAAAACTGTTTCATTATTATTTTTTTAAAGGACACAAACGTTTTCGACTACACAGTAGTCATCATCAGGTCTGTGTTCTTTAAAAAAATATTAATAAAAAGTGAAAATAAAACAGTTTTTTTAATAACTAAATAAAGATGAATTTTCACAGTGTTAATACACCAACCATCCAAAATATATTGTTTTATTTACTTATACACGAGTAGTTAAGTACCTACACCCGTTTTGGTGCATAACAAATAAGCGTATTTTAAGCTCGTACTTACAGTTACATATTTGAAATGGAAATCCATCCGTCGCTCCTTCGCTTGAGCGAAAGCCTCAATCAAAGCCAAATCAGCACAAAATTTTACACAATCGATTATTCTAGATATAATTATTAATCTGTTGGAACGCACTTCGTCATTGAACTTTTTACTTGATTGTCTATAATTAACATCAAGCATTTGTCGAAGTTCTGTTCGGCCTAATAAATTGAAATGCATTACAAGCTCAACTTGAGTTTGCGAAAGTGCATGCTGTTTAACTTTCTTTTTCATCATCTTTTTCACCATCTTCACACACTTGCGATGCTTTCAAATAATGTTTTTTTTAAATACTGTTCAACTATTTTTTTTTATAATGTCCACGTTTACTTTATTATTAAAATTTATCGTCAGAAAATTAGTAAAAAACAAAATTGTAAGTTGTTTCACGATAAATTAGAAAATAATGGAAAAAATCTTCACGTTCGATGAAAAAACAACCAGCAACTGTTTATTTTAACGTCAACTGATGACGGAATGGAGGTCAACCAAATTCGAGTTACTGGCTTATATTATTTGTAATCAATATCCTACAAGGATTTCATTGTTTTCGAATATCTACGCACGAATAATTATAATATGCCGGCAATGCACGCATCTGTCTTTGTCGTACGCACTAAAAAGCCTATAATTTATCCGCTCTCTCCCTCATATCACGGTTTCTAACCGATCTCAGAAAATGTATGGGAATAATCCATTAAAATCTGTTCACTTGGACAAATGCACGAGGAGTATAACTAAACAATAATATTATGTATTATGGACGGCGGGTTTGTACTAGCGCTCCATATAATTATGATTTTTTACTTCAGCGACCATTCAAAACATCTGCCACACAATATACTTTTATATTTTAAAGTTGATACAATTATTTTATTAAAATTATTACAAAATCTAGGCAGTGCACTGCCCCGTTGAACTGTATTAGGGAACCGCCTCTGCCCCTTACCTGTCAAAATAAATAGGTTCAACTCGCCACATGCGACCCCTTCGGGGATAACGCGGCAAGAAGTTACACTATATGTGTAGCTTAATTGAAGTTGAAATGTTCTTACATATGAAAACCTTTTCCAATATGTTTTTCGACACCCAATAATTCGACTGCTCCAAGGAAGACAGCACCAAGTCAAAAAAAATAGTTTTGCAGGAAAGCCAATTGAATGTTATTTATTCCATGGAGAACAATGCCTAAACTATTTTTACATTATTTTATTAACGAATTTAAAAGAGATAGAGACACGGCTGAAGATAATGATTTGTTACTGTCAGAAATGGAAATAAGTCAAAAACTTAAATTTCGGAGTTACTTCCTTCTTCCTTGGAACAGTCGAATTATTGGATCCACATCCAGACGCATTGCGTGCACTCGTTACATAATTGGGAATGCGAGAAATGAACTAGATTCCATGTGCATGCTGTGTGTATTAAACAATCCTTATCTTTATGCCATTTTTTGTGAGGAATTGCCACTCTAGATACCGGCTGACTGTGAATAGGGTCATACGGAATTGTTACGTGCGATTATTGCACAGTCTCTCAAGTATATAACTTCACTTTCAAACTCAACCACAGCGTTGTACAAAAAATGTATGAAAACTTAAAGCACTCACTAGAAGTGCTGTTTTAGTTTTCATGTATAATATGCTATACTCTTGAGTTTAGTTTTAACGTAAAAAAAAATACTTGGAGTAACACCTCAATAAAGGTAAAACCAAATTCCCATTGTTTTGAATGCGAGCTTCGTGTTGATTGTTTGCTTTGTCTACTTTCATATTCCTTAGCATGATTTTCTCCCGGCAGACATGTGAGCTGATCTGGTTTGCGAATATAATTAATCTGACTTCACAGACAATCGTTATTTTTGTCTCGAGAGTGGAGCGTGAGTTTTGACTCATTCTCGAGTGACACGGAATGCGCGATTATAAGGAATCTTTATAATTAAACCATCTAGATAAAAGGTGTTCAGTGATTCACACAGACGCTGCTGAGAACTGCAGTCTGCAGGTAATTTATGCCAGGGAAATACGAAACCTTGGTTTCATGATAACTTAATGGACATTTGAATCATCGTGATGCATTCAACCATTTGTTTATTTTTTTTAAATGTATCCATAAAAAAATACTCCTGAAAATAATTCATAAGTTACAAAAAAATATTAAATTACATCTGCAAGAAATTGTAAATAACAAAAAGAAAATCAGGCTAAATAATTTGGTGATTTTTTTACACCTCAAGAACGATCTAAATGAACTGGTAGGAAGGTAGATATTACGAAGATCCGAGGAATAGTTAAAAATTTAGAATTGACTGATAAAACATAAATTAACTTTGAAACGAATGCTGTACTCGAATTCCAAGTTTTACAAAAATATTCTTTGGGAAAAAAAACCCTTAATCAATATTTAATTGAAGTTATTGCTATTTTGTTGTGTTAACCTAATAATAAGTACTCTCACAAGAAGCTCATAATATAATTCACGCGTGATTTTTTTACACTACGTATGTACTTACATACATTAGATATGCTGAGATTTTCTAACATTATAAGTTTCCTTAGTCCTGTCTAAGTCCTGTCTCAGGGAAGGACGGCAAGAGTTGCAGGGTGTATGTCCATTTGAGATTTGGTTTTTATGTTGTAGGTTCACATGAGGCATGTGCAAGCGCGAACTTGTACGTGTCTGGTTGTGAGAATGCATGTAATGTGAATCTCCAATGTAACATATCCTTGCAACTTAGATTAGATTAGATTAGATAACCTACTGTATTTGGCATGTGGAATATACATATTACGCGCTAGTGTTCTAATCTAATCTAAGTTGCAAAGATATGTTACATTGGAGATTCACATTACATGCATTCCCACAACCAAGACTGTTGACGACAGTGTACGCGCTAGTGTTGATTGCAGTAATCCTTTATTACGAAACGTACATTCTTTATGTGAGTATATATACGATATTAAAGTTTTATCTTCTCGTCAAGTTTTGAAAGAATCTCACTCGTGAAACGCGCTCATTTCCCACGGATACAAAAATGCAAAAATTCTAGAAGAAAAAGTGCGGCGGAAAAGTAACACGTTATACAAGTGTGCATAAAAGTAACTCAACTGCGAATAACAATACAACATGTTTATGAACTATTTTATACGCCTGTGAGGTTTCGTAATCATTGAGAAATAAGATTACTCAATATAGGGTAGAAGATAATATTCTGAAGGAGATTTGATAAATACCGAAAAATAAAACTGTATGTTGTTTTGAAGCATACTTTTATCATGACCACTTGTGTACACAAACCTTATATATTATATTACTAAGCTTAGTATTCCAGTGTAGCTCGATACACATGTGATATATTATGTTGTATGACGTATACTATACATCAAGCAGTGGCGTAGGGTCCTGAATGACTAAGCACGACTCCTTGACACTTAAAATCACTTGGCAAAATATGTATTTAACAAAAAAATACTAAAATTTTCAGTGCACTTGGGACTTATACTTGTTAAAGTACCAGCAGCGAGTCTGTAATATCGTAGCTAAAACCTATGATAATTGCCTACGATTCTGTGCCGGCGTGACTGGCTTTTCGGTTTCATCATCATAAGGTGGAAGTGGGAGAAGTTGGAGAAGCGAGGAAGAGCTGGGAGAGTAGAATCATACGAAAAAAACACGATAAAAAGCTGCTAAAGACTTGTGTGTACCTCATAGAAGTTTAACAACAATGTTCTAAGTAGTTTCGCACTTGCTTTTTAATACGCATCTATAATCTAAGCTGCAAAGATATGTTAACATTTAAGGCTCATATTAAATGCATGCCCACAGACAGGCACATGTAGGTTCGCGCCTACACATTCTGCATGTGTGCATACAAATAAGCAAAACCTCACAGATTTTGGTATTAGGTAACTAAGTGGAGCTTATTTCCCTGAAGAAATGAAACAGGGGCATTATTTTTTTACCGCGTTTTTTGTTTTTAATTTTACTTATCGCCACTGCCACATATAAGGTACTAAATTCACATCACTATCAACTTCCTCGAAAGTCCCGGATATTGGTAGGAGCACCATTGTACTGAAAAGCCAATACAAAGTTGTTGATAGAGTAGGTATCTGCTCTTCAATGGTTGTACAAATAACGGGCCCTCACTAAGTCTTTCAAATCACAATAAATTGGGGCTGGGAACAAGGACCTCTCACATCCGCGGAGTGATTGATGGCGACGGTAGTAAACGCTGAAGGGTTACATTGTTCGGAGTATCAGTACCCCAAGATTTAGCGTGTAAACTCAGCAAAAGCGTTTATCAAAAAATGGATGGAAAATTAGAGGCGCTGTTTCAATTTCCACGCTTTTTCTGTTAAATGTTATGGTTTAGTCGGAAGGTAAAGTTTTTACACTTGGAGTACGGAGTTTGTGAAGGGATATGCATTGCGGAAGCATGGTTTACTGACACCGGTCAATGGTAGCACCTACAATTGTATCAGACAAATAAGTTTATCGCTAACGTTTCATGTTTTCCCGTTTGACGCCGTCACGGTTCAAGTAGTTTTTCTTTGACCTATTTTTGTACTGTGTGGTTATCGCTATTTAATGACTGTTTTTGTTTGAAGGGTTAAAATGTACCTGACTTAACACTTCTGCAGTTTTTCAACAATACATTGGCCATGTTATTTTTGCACTAAATGTGTTTTCAGTAAGACTATAAGAAGCTTATGTTGGTCCTTTAAACCTGGGTTTTAGTTAATAAAAGTAAAGCTCGTTAGTTGTCAGAAATAGCGATACAGAATCTTAAAAACAGAAAAAAGATGACCATACTGTAATAAACATATTGGCAGATAGAGAGTCATGGAAAGAAAAATCGTATTGCGATTACGATATGACATACTATGAAGTATGTCATATCGTAATCGCAATCATAAATGTAGGTAAGGGGGCGTTCATAAATTACGTTATCGATTTCGGCCGATTTTCGACCCCCCTTACAATCATCCTATAGTCATTATCTAATGACCCCCCCCCCCCCCTCCTCTTGCTGTAATAATTGGTTGAGCTTAATAATTAATAATGTTATATTACTTACATAATATTTTGCATATTTTGTAGAAATTGGTATTTACAAGAACGACGTCACTTTTGGTACTCGTACATCATTTGCCATCATCCGCAGACCAGACTCCCCCCCCCCTTAATGGGAATGACGTAATATATGGACAGGCCCTAAGTAGGTACTAAGTCACTTTTTAAATGAGATATAATATTTGGAAACACAGAGTATGCAATTTTCTGTGTTCCCATATAATATTTATCTATAATCTAAGTTGCAAAGATATATCACATTTAAGAAGCATATTTCATGCATTCCCAAAAGCAGACACGTATAAGTTCACGCTTACACATGCCGCACGTGAACTCACAGCATAACCAAATCTCAATCTCAAATGAGCACAAGCCCTGCAACTCTTACCGACCTTCCCTGAAACAGTAGTGACATTGGCAAAGTAAACTATTTTTTGCAGTAGTACGGGTGGTCAACCTCATACCAACCTTTTAAAGTCAAGGAAATACATCCTAGATTGCCGCCTTTTGTTCTTTACGACTGCATTACTATAATATGATTTTAATTGACTCCATCATAATTCACGGCGACATATTCTGTACAAGCGCCGCAATCAAAGCCCGACAGCGACAGGAACTCGGGACATGAATGTGGGAAGGATGCGCCATTGGTGCTCATAATTGTGTGACGGGCCCTGCACTTCCGGCCAGGGCAGGCGTCAGGGGGGCCATGAGAAGGGAGCTGTGCGCCCTGGGCCCCGGCAAATAGCCCTTCACATCCGGAGCGGATCAAGGGACGCCGGAGTCCATACAATGAATCGTTAATTTCCTAAATGCAAAGGGCGATGACTTCCACAGATAAAACAGTTTGTTATTGTCCTCATAACCCATGTATCTAATACGTAATTCGAAACTGACAGTATGTATATAAAAAAACGCAACGCAACTAAGCTACGTATATAGTGTAACTTCTTGCCGCGTTATCCCCGAAGGGGTCGCACGTGGCGAGTTGAACCTATTTATTTTTACAGGTAAGGGGGCCGGCCTTACGCCAACCACTTCAGTTGAAGTGGGGGTTTCCCAGCTCCCGAGGGGGCTGGTACTCATTTCTTGTGAAGGCTGAGTAAACCTTGCCGGTATTTTTATTATGGGGTTTGAAACAAACACCGAAATAGGAAATCATTTCTGACACCCTCCTCGGTGGGATTCGAACCCGAGCTCACGGGGTAGAATGCAAGCACTCTACCAACTGAGCTATCGACCGGACTTTTGTATACTACTTATACTTTTGTATACTACAAGAATTAATAATAATAATAAATTACGATGATTTATTTTATGAGCGCTGTTTTTGTATGAATCACACTTCAAGAACCCTCTTCCAGCTTGGTTGTCACTATAGAAAGCAGCAATTCTCAAGCAAGACCCAGTTGTTTTATGGCTGAATGCACCTTTGGTGACAGGTATATGAATTTTTCAACTCAGCGAAGAAGCCGGGATTCGAGTCCGAAACGCTAAAAACTAGACTGCAGACCGGTTTGATCACATCATATTAATCACAAAAATATTGAAAGCTCTCTTGAGAAGCTACGACTTCATCAAATAAAAAAAACATATTGCTACTTTTTATCAGTAAATAATACATATTATTCAAATAAACGAATATGATTTTTTAATATATTTTTGCTAGGATGGCTTTAAAAAATAGAACAAGATAAAGAATTTTGTTATGAAATTTAGAAATATTTGTACTTAAAAGAAAATAACATTACATTGAAAATCAAATCGTACAAAATAAACAAAAAGATTACGCCTGCTAACCTACTTGTTAAACAAAACTGTTTTTACTATTTTTACTGCTGTTTTTTTTTTTTTTTACTGTTTTTATTAAAACACAAACATTTTTTTTAGATTTATGTCAATAGAAAATGTACGACTTAGTAAACAAAAGATCAACTTTCTTTGATAGATCAGCTAGGCGAGTTTTAGTGTGCACCTGCGAATAAACATTTAAGTGAAATTTTACGTTTGTTGAACCACGTTGACCTCAACATCAAACTGTTTAAGTCAATTTTCTCCATTAAAAGTTTTTCTATTGACTTGTCGCCGATAATGGCTTCTATCCACAGTTTACGAGCGTATAATAGGTACCTACGAGTATTTTTTTTTAGCATTTTTCAAAACGTTTTATACATAATGTTTGTAGGTACAAAATATTTTTTTAAATATCGTCTACACTACTATTTATTGAAAGACTTTAATGTATATTTTATTCAGAGACTATTTTTTCAAATATTATTTACATACTATTAATTGAGATACTATTTAATAAGAGACGATTTACCCAGTTGTTCTTTAAATACTATTTATGAAAAGACCATTTATCCAAATATTACAAATAGTTATTTATTCAAAAACTTTTTAAAAGTATTATTTATTGACATACTATTTATTGAGGTAGGCTATTTATTGAGATACTATATATTTGTGAACGTTTTACTCTTATATTTTGTAAATACTATTTTTGATGACACCATACATATATCCAAATATAATTTACTTATTATTTATTAAAATATTTTTTAATTAGAGTAGATATTATTTCCATACGGTATTATTCTCGAACAGCAAAACCATGGCTCATCCGCAGCCTACAGTGAATTTGCCATACAAAAAAAACGACGATCCGTAGATCAACTTTGGATCAAGTGTTTTGTGAATAGCACTGATACGTTTTAGGAAGAGACTATTTATCAACATCCGATTGATAATATTATACATGAAGAGACTACTCTTCAAGTACTATTTATTCAAAGACTATTTATCCGAATACTGCTTACATTCGTTTGTAGTCAATGTGTGCACATGTGGGCTCTAAACAGTTCTAAGAGGCCAATAAAAGTGCACTAAACTATTGTGTAGGTACTGTAGACAATCTGTTCTATTTAATTCAAATCAAATGTTTTATGAACCATAAACTCACTTGCACTTGAAATATACCGACAAAAATTTAACAACCTGGACACTTAGAAATAACATCAAAATATTTTATTTGTCTATAACATGATCGGTCTGTAGTTCAGTGGTATCACTTCGGACTCTGAATGGAAGGTTCGGGGTTCGAATCCCGGCGGAGCACACAAAATATACCAATTTATTTTTTTCAAATTTCAAGGTTGAAAAATTCATAAATGACCGGTCACCAAAGGTCCATCCCGCCTTACAGCAACTGGGTCTTGCTTGAGAATTGGCGCTTTGTAGCGAAGGCCAGGCTCGCAGAGGGCTATAAATGATATTTTTTGTGTTCCGCCTGGATTCGAACCCACAACCACTTTCCATTTACGAGTCCGATCCGTTACCATTAGACTACGGATCGGGTAATAACAATTCAGAGTTTATTTTTAGGGATCTACACAGTTCACTGTCACAATGCAACATGCCAGTAATTAAGTACAGTAATTTAGAGTAAGTATGGGAAATGGGCGTACGGCAAGTTGTTAGCGGCTTTCTACTGACTTCCGCAACGGAAGCGATGCACGGCCCTACTCTACCCCAATCATGCAACTAAACAGCGTTCACCAAAATATATATAGAAACTAAAACAGCACCGAGTTATGAGCGTTTTAGTTGCCATACATTTTAGTTGAAACGCTAGCTTTATACTTGGGGTGCTGTAATGGTAAACACATGAAGGGTACAGGGGAAGAAGGATCACTGTCAGAAGTAAATCATTGTGAGAAAAAGGAAAAAACATTATTTACTTTGTATAATTGTTTATGAAACAACTTTCTATAGTAGCAATTCAAACTATTTTGTATAGCTTATTTAATAATTTGGTTTTGAATTCTTAATTATTTATTTTCTTTGAGTAACCATAACAATAAAGAATATTTAGAAAATATTACTTGCAACAAGGATCATAATCAATTGACATTGATCTTTTTTCTAATTTTAGTATTCATTTATTTTAATTGTAACACTATTTACTCAAAATATTCTAGTTATAAGTAATAAAAATATTATAATTATTGACAAATTTAAAAGCTAATATTTACATTAGCCTAATAAGAATCTGTGAATGAATCTGTGAACTGACTGACAGCCGGCTGTCAAAATGAAAAAAAGGATCAATGTCCATTAGACAATGATCTTTCTTTCTGCAACAAGGGTGACATTGATCTTTTTATGATACAGTCATACAATCTATTTTTGAGTCTGTTGTAGACTATGATCGTTTTAAGCGTTTTTCGGAAATCTAGACAAGAAGCTACCTTTATTTTGCACTAGATGGCATTGTTAGTTTTTTTTTGCTGAAAAATTGACAATGATCCTTTTTCCCCTGTACCCTTCACATGCGATACGGGGAAACACACAATAAACTAAAAATACCAACATCCTGATGGGAGGACGTGGAGGACGTGGAGGTTAGTGTAGATAGGCATACAGTCAACAGGGTTGTAGGGACAAGGTTAAAGGATTTGAGATTAAATTTGTTTATGATATTTCCAAAAAACTGATGAAGCCTAGTATGGTTAAAATACAAATTAATGTTAATCAATTGAATCCTAATAAACTTATGGAACTTTGAAAATTCTAATAAGACACTGTTTTATTTTCACAATTACATAAATAAATTTTATTTTGATTAATAATTACTAACGTTTTCGATCATGGTGATCATCCTCAGGTAAGAATAACAATGTTAATGAGTTCATGAACTGGTAGAGCATGATAAAAAAATTAGTATGATTTTTCAGGTGAGCGCTGAGTTCGTGTGAATCTGAATCACACCTTAAGAGGCAATTTTCTACCAACACCACATAGCTGTGAAAATGGATGGAGCTTTAGTGACTGATTGTTGATTAAAACAGATTAATTTTTCAACCTAGCGAAGAGTAGGTATGTTTGATTTTTTTTTTGAGCTCCGTCGAGAAACAAACCCACTACCTTTCGTTACAAGTCCGAAGCGTAAACTAACACAGTCTTAGGCCCGGTATTTTCATCGTTAGCATAGCGACTTTATAATGAATGAGAAGGACGCACTTATGTCAATTGTGTAGGTAGATTTTTTTTATTAGTTTAAAGTCTCATAAACTAACGCTGAAAATACTGGACCTAAAGGTACAAAAGAATGTGATGAGACGGTTTGGACAAAGTGTATATACAGAGGAAATGTGTAAAGGAAAAGAGGAAAAGGAAACCCGAGAAAAGTATGGCTGGATCATATTGGTGAAATTGTGAAAGAATGGGATATAAAAAGCGAATGTGAGAGAAGGAAATGTACGAAAAATGTGATAGATATTAATGAATTGAAAGATGTATGCAAGGATAGGAAAAAATGAAGGCAAATCTGCAGAGACTCTGGCCACTCCTAGGGGAATGGCGACAGACTAACAGTTACAGTTGCAGTCTAGACTATGGACACATTTAAGTAACTATGTTTGGCTTCAAATACAATAAAGCAATATAGTATATACAACATATGTATGACTTAAATCCTAACAAGGTTTGGCACGGACCTTTCTCTCATTTCCGAGTAAGTGTCGGTTGACCAAATGCAAATATTTTGCAGTTTAACGCCCACACAATGCAAATATTTTGCATTCACCAATATTACAGAGTACCTACATAAATTACTTGACGTTGTTTTGACAATGCCATGTTGCGTAACTCTGCGACACAATTAACATGACATTCTTTTATGTTGATAAACTCGTAATTCGACACAAATTTTGAGTATTGCAAGCCGATAAAAAAACAATGAAACTAGTTTAAAAGCACACAACGAAAAAGGTGTCATTGACGTTTATATTTTCGAAATATTCGACATGATTACTTTAGTGTGATATTATAATGTATCTGACACAACTATAACTATAATCTGAGTTGCAAAGATATATTACATTTAATATTCATATTACAGGTATTACCACAAGTAGACATGTATAAGTTCGCGCTAACACATGCTGCAAAACCCAATCTCAAATGAACATAAGCCCTGAAACTTTTGCGGACCTTTCCTGAAACAGGGGTAACGTTAGCAAAGTGAACCATTTTTTACAGAATGGGGTCAGCCTCATACGAACCTATAAGTCAATGAATTAAGTAAAATTACGAAAATCATAATTAGCTTTTATTTCAAACATACTGGTACTCGTGACGTTTAGACAAACATTTTCAACGAGCTTGAAAAAAAATGTTCATTACTTAGGTCCCTCTTTTTTAAGGTCTTGATCTGAACACGCGACAAAAAAGGCGCAAAAAACTGCGTTAAAAAAAGTGTCTCTTCTCGGTTTAACAAACCCCAAACCAAAAAGAGTCCATCAGAAAAGAATTCCGAAATCAATTAAAATCAAAAAAGAGCACAAAGGAATCCATCTTTTTTGGTTTCATGCTTGACTGGTTTATCCAAGACGTAGACTGTTTCATTGACCCGTCCGACTTGGAAAATCTGTGACAATTTGACGTCAACTCCAGAGACCAAAGGCATTGGCTAAAAATGGGTGCCTTAGAGTGGAGAATGACTCAAGCAAAGTTGGAAAATAAATGTCAAAAAATAAAACATTCTGCGAATTCCGAGTAAAAAGATGACTATTAAAAAAGCAGATGGTTTGAAACGGATTTGTAATTCTTTATTTTTTTCATGCGAAATAAAATCGAAACACGAAAATATGTAGGTACATATGAATGCACCTTTCTTAATGCCGCAACTAAGCAGCAACACATGTAGCGCATGTGGCGAGTGGAACCTATTTATTTTTTCAGGTACGGAGGTCGGCCTCACGCCAACCACTTCGGTTATTTTTATTTCATAATTTTTGCTTGGACATCTACATTTCTAATACAGTATAGATTCATGCATAAAATTTTGAAAGTGTATACGAATATGTATAAACATCAAACATAGCGAACGATCATTTTATGTACAAAATGAATACTAATACAAAGAAAGTGTGAAAGGAAAAAGAGGGAAGGAACGACCGAGAAAAGTATGGAATGATCAGATTGAGCCATGTGAAAAAATGGGATATATAAAGTGAGTTTAAAAGAAGAAAATGCATGAAAAAGGTGATGGATTTGAATGAATTGAAAGAGGTACGTCATGAAAAAATGGAGGTAGCTCTGCAGAGGCTCTGGCCCTCCCTAGCGGAATGGCGACAGAGTTACAGTTACAGTAAGAAATGTAATATCATTTTACGTGGTGCGAGATTCTTTTGGTGTAGTCAAAATATATGTGTACAAAATGAAGTACCCTAAATTCCACGGTCCAGCGCTTCACAGTTGTCGATAGACACCTTCCGGTAGGAGCTAAATCTGTATCAGAGAGACACGTCTAAAAACTAGAACCTGACGCGCTCGGTAAATTGATCGACACAAAAACACAACTATTAGAGATGAGCCAGAAGAAAGCGGGCTAACAAAAACAGTTTTTAATCTTACGTTAATTGAAAAAACAGTGTTTCAGAATTACTAACGTTCTACTTGCTGGTATTTTAGACTTCAGGAATGTTGAATTGATTGACTGGTTACTTCGAGAAATCGATTAGAGTTGATTTTGTTTTTTTTTTAAGAAAAACATCAGCCTTTCTACACAAAACTAAAATGTCTTCTTGGACGTTGAAATAAAAAAAGTATTCCAAGATAATGTTATACTTTTGTCCTTTGTTGTATTTATAAAGGTATACATTGGAGTAGACCACATCTGAAAAGCCTGTGAAATATAGGACGTTTTGAAATGAAGCTGATCCACAACATAATTTTGGAGAGATCTTGTCTACGGAATGAGTTATCAAAGACTTGCATATTTTGTAGATGACGCAATACTAACGGTGCCAACATCCAGCTGAAAGACCTGCTTAAAGGTAGAAAGATAGATGAATATCCTCATCTCTAAGTCCATGAAGAAAAAAAATATATGAGTCGTATAGAATTAAACAGAGTAATATGGGACTTGGAATGATAATCTGTTAATGAGAAAATGCCTATTTTTGTGTCTTTATAAGTTGCTTTTATAGTAAGTGTGATTAAGTAACTAATTGTTTTTTTTTGCTCACAAAGGAGTATAAGGCACGCATAAAACTTGAAACAGTAACCGTTTAGATTTCAAATTATCCGTAGATTGTTCTGTGGAAATAGATACATCATGGAAAAAGCTGAAGGTACTATATACACCATAAAATTTCCTGTCTGAAACTGGAAACTCCATCTCGTTTGTCTGGTCGCGCGCGGTCGTCTCTTCACCTTGCAGTCTGCAGTGAATTCACTGCTAGGAGACTGTCGGGCCCGCGTGGGAAATTTCGACATTTCTTCCATTGTCCGTGTGGCGAACCTGTTTGCTGCAATTATTTACACCTCAATTGAAGAACAATATTATTGTGTTGTATCAAGTCGAAACTCCAGTGTGTTGACACGCCAGTGAGACGCATAAAATGTGGTTTCGCAACCAACAAAGCAAACTATATTTTCACTGTGATAATGGGATCTAATTAAAAATTCGCTCAGTAATGAACGACACGTTTAAACTTAAAAAAAACGTTATCAAAAAAATATATATACAACTACAACTCTCACTAGAGTAACAGTTTCAATTTTCATACATTTTTGGTAAAAAAAAATATACCTGGGGTATAGAGTGACGTTTTTGGAAGTTATTTCATAGCGACGTGCATTGTTACAGCAGACGGCCTTGGGGAAATTAGCATAGTTAATTTGCCAAATTGTAAATTATTCTTTGAATGTAGTTACATACATTATAGTAACAAATGCTATCGATTAATCATCTAGCTTGACATCGATTTAACAATTCCAGCTTGTATAGAATGCTATAATTGCATAACTTTAAAATTGTATTCCTAACTGTTAGTCTGCGATAGCCTTGGAAATGGTCCATGGAAGGATAATATGGCATACCTATGTACATGAAAGACGATGAAAAACAGCTTCGCAGAACTGCAGTCTATATACTCGTATATGTGACCAAGGCTTATTCTCGCGTGTTCCTGAATTGACTAGGCGCCTCTAGAATAGATATTTCCAGAGAGTACCAGAAGTATGATCAACAGTTTAAAGCGTCAAAAACTCACGTCTACACACACACATACTCAGTAAGTAAACAAGCCTAGGTACACAATCACAAAAACACGAAGGTATGAACCTATACATTCGTAGCAATACGTTAAAGTGTAAAAAGTAAGGAATTAGTTTAATTTAATAATGTATAAATAAATCACAAAGTTTTTCTTAAAGCGTTGATTTATTACCTCGAGCGCTTTCGATGTTATCACACCATTACCAAGAGAATTAATTGATAATTGTGTGACATCGAAAGCGTTCAAGGAAATAAATCAACTCGTGATGAAAAACTTTGCGTTTTATTTTTACATAATTAATTTGAAATTAATCTTCACAATTTCAATACACAAAACCTTCAATTTTACGGATATTTTTTTTTAATCACGTGGTCGCAGATGATAATAAAACCTCATTGTGGTCCCTGGTCGACAGAACATAATTAAATTTGTGCCTGGTCGAAAGAAAACAATCATAGTGGTCCTGGTAAAATAATGGTTGAGAATTACTGCCAGATAGAATAATGAAACAAATAAAATGGTACAAATAACCTATTGTGCCAATCTGTAGGTATATACTTATTGTCTCTGTATTAAAAATTATCACGTTATAAGGCAAAAATGTTGGATTGGGAAATACAGTAGCGAAAAATTGCAATAAGCAAACACTGCAAAAGTGACGCAAATCTTGGGTTTCTACGCAGGTGTCCGTGCGTTAAAATAATTCTGTACATTCAACATTACCTAATGTGGTTTTGCACTATACCTACCAATATTGATTTTAATGTTATTGTGTTTATTTACTCTTAATCATTAAATTTAATTTGTTCCGTATTTAATTGGTGAATTCTTGTGATTAATCACTACTAGGCTACACATATAGTGTAATTCATTGCCGCGTTTCCCTGAAGGCTGATTAAACCTATTTATTTTTACAGGTAAGGGCCTTACCCCAACCACTCCACTTGAAGTGGGGATTTCCTAGTAGGATGGTACTCATTTATTGTGAAGTCTAAGTATT
Organism: Agapetus fuscipes; assembly: GCA_951799405.1. NCBI lineage: Eukaryota > Metazoa > Arthropoda > Insecta > Trichoptera > Glossosomatidae > Agapetus > Agapetus fuscipes. The sequence goes on from OX637338.1 coordinate 6,269,123, forward strand.
TTGAGTTTGAAATGAACACCAAAACAGGAAATAAAAAAATTCTGACACCCTCGATGGGATTCGAGTCCAAGCTCTCGGCATGGAATGCAAGCACTCTACCAAATGAGCTATCGACCAGACTAACTGATCAAAGGAAAAGCATGTTGTTTATAATAAATTATCGACTTTTAACTGAAAGAAAAAGACAAACTTATAAGAAACTTGCAGGTATTTTTTTTTATATTCAGCTTAAAACCAAACTATTGTTGAACAAACACGCGGTAAGACTTAAATGGAATGCAGCCCACTCAATATCCCATTAGTTGTTGTCTCCGTAAAAAAAATATTAAATTAAATTTTGTAATGTAATACCAGATTTAATGGTTTCAGACCAATTTTGTTTAGTCACAATCCGTGTAAATGGCTTCCGAAGCATTATAATTTTATGGAATTGGATGTGGAAGTCAAAACAATAGCTGAAGAATATTTTTGTGGTCGGAGCGTTTCGATGGCTGACCATTTCTGTCAATTGTTATTGTAATAGGACAATACTTAGATCAGCTCTATTTATTTTCACAATAAAGGGTGCCAGCCTTACGTAAACCACTTTTTTTGTAGAATCTAGTCGTTTAAAATCATGGGATGAAATCTGAGATTTTTTTTTATATAGAAAACGAGATGAATTTTAAATTTTTTCGAGCGGATATAATTGCTTTCGGATTTGCATTATTGGAACAAACGCAAGTTCGAACCCCGCCTGCGCCGTGTCATATCGACAATAACTTTGACCCTGATTCAAAGGATGCCATTGGATGATTATCAATTAATAATTCACATGTTCCTTGACTTATAGGTTGTTATGCGGCTGACCACCCATACTGTAAAAAAATTGGTTCACTTTGCCAATGTCACCCCTGTTTCAGGGAAGGACGGCAAGAGTTGCAAGGCTTATGTTCATTTGAGATTGGGTTTTTATATTGTAGGTCCACATGCGGCATGTGTTAGCGCGAAATTATACATATCTGCTTGTGGGAATGCATTTAATATAAATCTTAAATGATATATATCTTTGCAGCTTAGATTAGATTAGATTAGATTCATAAAAAGGTTGAATAATGAATTATTAAGTGATAATGTTTATACCTGTTCCATGCCAGGTAAAATTTGTAGTGGAATGCATTTCTCTTCACAAATCTACGTGGAAACATAGGAAATTATTTTCAAATATTTAACACATTCTTTAAAACATGCTCGATTGCCGTATTTGATTCCATATCACTGAATTGAAATTATGGTATTTTCTATTTATACTATCATAGAGGATCCTTATGACTTTTCTTTGAACATACAAGGTCGTTTGTACTACGTAATAGAGCCGTAGATTTCAATAGTAATTATCCGACTAGCTGTGACATCATATTATGGATGCTTTCATGACGTATTGGGTATGAATCATCGTAAGAATTGCCTGGAAAATTTTTGCGTCATCAAAAATATTTTTGAAATTTTGAGTAAATTAAGAATTTCAAAAACTGCATGGAATTTCATTGAGTCGTATCCTACAGAATCGAAGGTGGAAATCAATATTTTCAAAAATGTGAGGTAAGTGTACTTAAATGTTATTTCTTATTTGTATTCCTTGACTTATAGGTTGGTAAGAGGCTGACCACCCATACGGTAAAGAATGTTTCACTTTGCCAATGTCCCCCCTGCTTCAGGGAAGGTTGGCAAAAGTTGCAGGATTTATCTTCATTTCAGGTAGCGTTCGTAAGCGTGAACTTACACGTTATTGTTTGTGAGCATGCGTTTAATTTGAATTTTAAATGTCAATATATCTTTGGAGCTTAGATTTTAGACCGGTCGTTTGACTTTTTACTTATAAAAAATAGGGTCGTGAGTCGTGACTTGCTACTGGGTTTCGGACAACCCTCATCATTGATCTTTGTGCATACATACTATTAAATACTAATAAGACTCTCATTTGGAAATCGCCGATATTCTCTATATCCTGAGTAGTGATTTTTTTCCATACTTAGCTGAAATTAAAGGCGAAAAAAAAATATATAAAAAATCATACATACGTTCATATTTCATAGTAGGTAAGAGAGTAATCTATAATTCAAGTTACAAATATGTAGGTATAAGTACATTTAAGATTCAAATAGAATGCATTCCCATGAGCAGACACATATAAGTGCGCTTAAATATGCCGCACTAGGACTTACAACATAAATACTTAATCTAAAATGAACATAAGCCCTGCAACTCTTGCCAGCCTTCCCTGAATCAGGGGTGACATAAGAAAAGTGAAACATTTTTATAGTATGCTAGGTCAGTCTCATACCATGCTAAAAGTCAATGAACTATTTTGATAATAATTTGAGATAAAAAATTGTGAAAATAATTGCAATAAAAACAATCGATTGAAAAACTGACAAAAGAAAGTAAATTATTGAAATTTATTGCATACATTCTATATGAAAAAAACTGCGGTCTGACCAGTATACCTCATAGAGGAAACGCGTTATTTACAATTATTTATGGAGAATTCCAACGTGACATAAGCGGACATATTGGAATATCAACTAATAAAAAAAAAATCAAAATGGCATATCGTTGTTTGGACAGTATAATTTATGTCGGCAATTATTCACGCATTTTTTTTATCAGACTGATTTCTTTTGTTACCGTAATGTGGTCATTAATAAATTTTACCGTTTTGGTCAAGCGTATTATAAATCTGCATAAATAATAAAACGCTTTGTCTGAGTTTCCTGCAACTTAATACTCTTGCAATTTGGACTATTCAATTTATTGATACTGTTTTTTTGTAATTTTAGAATTGCCGTTTTGATTCTAGAATAGAAAAAAGGGGCAATTATGATAACTTGATCTATGGGGGGTGTTTTATGAAATAGAAATTACACTAAAAAATATCTTACCAATAATTTGCAAAAAAATGCGAATAACCAAAAATATTACTAAGAAACAATAGGATTAAAGTGTTTAAGATATTTTCAACATTTTTATTTACGAGTGCGATATTTTTGCCTTTATAAATTTGGACCTGTGCTAAAATTACAAATCATTTGGCCTACCGAATAAATTACTAGTACATCTCGAATTAAGAGCAATTAAACCTCTCTCATAGCGATTCATTTTTCAACATTTAATCTCCAAATCAAAGTATTAAGGTCCTTTGCTATTATAAAAAGATCTGACCATTGAAAATTCGATTTTCCAAAATCATATAAAACATGGAGCTTAACCTCCTATTAAAATTAATTTGAGGCGCAGTTTCTTTGTTCTGGTTAAGCATTTATTTAGGTATAAACCACCATTTGCATTTTTAATAGGACTCGAGCGTCACACAAGATGGCTCATCGCCATGCCAAGGAACCGTGGTGGTTTCTGGTAGACTGGTACCATCAGCTTTTCGTTGTGCCAAGGAACCATGGTCTCTGGTACCATGAAGCGCTTCGCATCGCTGGAGTTGGGATTCCTTACATCATCCTGATCAGCCAGCGTGACGTCCGCTCACTCCAGTTCCTTATTCCGACCTGGTGAACGACAGCATACACAAGGGTTCTTTTTTTTTTAAATAAAGAGACTGCTGAAATGATACTAAAATAGCTTTGCAGTATCGATTTCTATTTTCAAAGCTATAATAAATACCAAAGTTGATTGGATGACTTAGGGGACAAACACCAAGAATGATCACAAAAATTCTTGCAGGATATATTTTCAGAAAAATGCTGTTCCTTCTACGCGGAGCTAAAAAAAACGAAAGTGAACATTGCTGCAAGCAGATCTTACAATTAAAATTACAGCTCACCTTCAAGCACGATTTTGTTTTCATAGTCGATATTTTCGGACTTAGTTATGTCAAACCAGTAGAGAAAAGCGGACCGCAAAAAGAATACATATTTTGTACCTTGGTTGAAATCTAACGTTGAGGACTGTCTCTTATTAGATTTGGCATGCGTCAAAAGTTGCGATATTTCTTATAAAGAATACCTATTAGATAAAGCCTTATGACATAAAATTTACGGTACAGATTTGTACAAAATTCATCTTTAATGTTGTCAATTTAAAAACTGGGAAATAAATTTTAAACAACATGTGTGTTTAATTGACAAGCGTTCGGAATGGCACTCTTTGTTGTGATTTGCCGGCTACAACCAGGCACTCCTGAGTCCGGAGATCGCACGTGCCTGACAATGTAACGCCTGGCCAAATAATTCAAAGTACAACCTGGCCAATTTGGTACACGACCATCTACGCCTCTATCATTCGATATACGACTACCTTACCCGTGCAATTAAAATAGAACTTGTCCAGCGTAAAAAAGTAATCGAGTTTTCCAAATTTAGTTCGAAACGTTATACAGACACAATCTGGTCGATAGTTTTGTTGTAATTGCGTTTGCGTTATAATTATAGAACTAGCGCTTAAATTCCACCCAGGCTGTCACACAAAAATGATCTTTTCGGTGTTTTCTTTCTACACTGTTCATGGTACAGGCATGCTTTTTATTATCCTTCACCAGAGATGAGAACCTGCTTCGTCGGAAATAGGTAAATTCCCTAATTTTATTTGAGTAGTCGGTGTATGTCTGGACCATCTAGCTGTGAAAATAAATAAGTTACACTAGCCGAATGCCATCCCTCGAGTAATAACGCATCAATCACGCAAGCTTTGCTGCATTTACTTTAAGTAATAGAGGAGCTACTTCATTTTGATATAAATTTCGCAACACACAATGACTTTCTGACTTAGTAAACTGTTTAATAAGCTTACGTTTGAGATGTAGAACTTTCAACTTACTACGATTCCATTATTTGATTAAAAAAAACCACCTTACCTGATTTCAGCCTCTAATATTCAATATACAACTAAAAAAACCTGCCTACTACGCCTCCATTATTCGGTATACGACCACCTAACCAGCTATAAGTACGCTTCCATTATTAGTTAATTTATACAGCACTTTAAATTAAAGTCTGACTAATCTAAAGCGTGCCTGACGGGACGCTCCTGAATCAATTAGGCTTTTACGAGTGTTGGAATTTGAAGCAGTAATTGGGTATAGTAAAATTACCTACGTACGTAAATTAACAATAATAAAAGTTGCTTATAGTTTCTGAGGGTATAAAGTTCGAATTCACGTTTATAATGTGGAAGAAAATAGTCGAAATGTCAACAAAAAAATTACAATGATAATGGTGCTTTAAATTAACACAATATTTAAATGGTATGAAAACAAAGACGGCGATGTAGTATTTCTTTCCGAATGAGATAAATGTATTGAAATGATGGGAAAATGATTTCCTACGTTTTCATCTATTTTTCGAAAAAAATCTAGATTTCTGTCTTTGATTATGTAAGAGTAATTTACGTTAATTTTACAAATCAAATATTTTCTTGGAAAAATAATGAAAAAATGACAAATTATGAATAACGGTGATACATAATATGTGTGAGACATATAAAACAATGTAAACATTGCTTACAAACTGCAAAGGTCGCTACTCATATAGTCAGCTTGACAAAACAGGTGACTGGTGACTCTCATATGAGTTATTGAAAAAAAAAAAAAAAAAAAACAAATTGTTTTTACACCTAAAATGAGTCATAAGATGCACTCGTGACTAGACAAGCGGATACCACGTTTAATTGAAACGAATGGTTCGATGATTTGATATTTTTCTAATCAAACAGAATAGATTTTTTTTGACTCTATGCCGTAATTGTGTTAGGCCAAAATAACAAACACAAATAGATTGCATCCCGCCATGATAAAAAAATAATCGAAAACATATCCGGTCGTCAAAAAAAAAATACAAAATGTATCGTAAACCACCAAAAGCGGTCATCTAGGTATTTGTCCGAAATTGTGATTAAACTATAGAAATAAAGAATATTATGTTCTCTACATTTACATCTATTAATCTCATTTCCATAAAAGAAAACACTAGATTACCGTCTTCGGTTTCATACAATTCAAATACCATTTGGCTGTAGAACCAAGTATGTACGATTGTAAAAAATAATTAATGATTTTTTTACGTTGTGGAATGCAAATCAATTAAATGGAATCCAGTTTCTTCGGTTATGTAATTAATACAGATTGCCGAAAATATTTATGTACTTTGGCAATTAACACACATTAAGTGCATTTAGTTGGGAAACTGCACGGAGTTGTTTGTTGCATAACAGAGCTACAATTTAACGGCATGGAAACCATTCCCACGGATAATAAATTAAAAATAATTTGACAGACGAAAATACAAGTTTTAATTTTTTGTTAATTGGTTAAAGGTGGTAGAAATATAGGATGCACAAGATCTTGAAACATTGAAGTTCTGAAGTAGCTTATTGATGTCCCCTCCTATTTACAGCTTCGTCAACCGAAGCGCTATTCTGCTAAATTCCTTACACTTTGGATATTAAAAGAAGTTTGTTAAGATGGTTTGGGCATATGGAGAGAATGAATGAGGAAAGACTGACGAAGAAAGTATATGTTGGTAGAATAGATGGATGTCGTGGTAGAGGAAGGCCGAGAAAGGTATGGATGGACCAAATATCCGAAATTGCGAATGAATGGAATATCCAGAGTCATAATAAAAGAAGAGCTTGTATGAAGAAGGTTATGACTCTGGAGGAAATGAAAGAAGTATGCAAGGATAGAAAGAAATGGCGGTTGATCTGTGATGTTGGCGGCTAGGGTTTGTTAAAGTGAAATTGGTTTTTATGATTTAGTTTTTTTATGTCCATGTATATATTGTTATTTATTGATTTAAAAAATGTAATTTGTCATGTATGTTCCTTGACTTATAGGTTGTTATGCGGCTGACCACCCATAATGTATAAGATTGGTTCGCTTTGCCAATGTCACCCCTGTTTCAGGGAAGGACGGCAAGAGTTGCAAGGCTTATGTTCATTTGAGATTGGGTTTTTATACTGTAGGTCCACATGCGGCATGTGTTAGCGCGAAATTATACATATCTGCTTGTGGGAATGCATTTAATATAAATCTTAAATGATATATATCTTTGCAGCTTAGATTAGATTAGATTGGATATCAATCCAAGTCGGAGCTTGCTAGCGCTTGCAAAAGAACTCCGTGGATAATAAATCACAGTGCATCTTATTCTTGGACACGAATCTCTATCTCGTCATCTTAAGGTCGTAAGGAATTTAGCAGAATAGCATTTCTGATCGGTTAAAATCCAGGCGTTGTAGAGACACATATGTACATATCAGAATAATTGTGTTTTCCTTGGTCTTAAAAAAACATAGGTATTCTAAATTAATTTGAGTTTAAACAGTGTCTCAAAGTGAACCATAAGTCTAATATAAATGTAAATTCTAATGAAAAAACATAATTTTTATTATTATTTTTGTCCCGTTAAAAATTATATCAAGAAGTAATTGAAAATTTTGGAGAAAAAAACATGACATTTGAATTCCAAAAAAGGAAATAAACAAAAGTGTCTTTTGGAATTTTCAATCAAGAAATTCCCAATAAATTTTATTACACATTTAATTGGCCTACTGGGCGATCAAGTTTTCATTATGGTAAACTATACGACCATTTTCTATTGGCTTTTATTTTTCATTTTAACGAGAACCACCATGAATTCCAACGTTGAGATTTAGTCAGTACATCGGCACTTATGTCTTCTCAGCGTTTTGATATAAACTTTTCTGGTGCATTGGCCGGCCGCATTCCAGAAGTGGAACGAATGAGACATTATAACGAAGAAAAAAAGATCCGGCAACATTGATAGAGTCTTCACGGGATAAAACGCTCGGTACGGAAATAAAATAAAAAGGGTTGAAATCGAAAATAGTTGTCATTACCCGGAGCGCCCTAGGTTCCAGTCGAGGCTTCGAAGGTACCAAAATAAAATACCTGTTCCCTGGTTTACGTTTAAACTTCATCATTGTGTTCACCAAAAAATATATTCTCTTTCAAATCGTCTCTAGTGAGCGTTAGAGTTTAAATACATTTTTGAAGAAACTTTATGGTCGAGTTTACACGTAATGTTTGTATACTTGGGGACCTTGGGGTACTATATCCTAGATCGCTTTCCGACGTTTATCAATGGAAGGGGACGTGAAAGAATTTGATCAGAGATATTTTATTGTTTCAACCCTGAAGAAAAAAAGTACACAAAATAATACACAATCACAGACACACAGATATGTGAACAGACTTTGAAATACCAATGTAAATATAATACCTAATAGCATCTTGCATCATTTACATAAATAATATTACTCAATTCAAAATACCTTGAACAGAATTAAACTTGAAGTTCAATGCGTTACATTTTTTATGCTCTATCAAATTGTCATTCCCTTCCGGTCAAAAGGGGATCAGATTTTAGTATCGACCCAAGGAAAGATTTGTTTCAATTAAAAGTTTTTTCTTCATCTCGAGGGTCGTTACCTTTAATCGTGGGAAGTACAACAGGTGGTTTATTTCAGAGTATTTTGTGAAAGAGAAAAAAAAGCTCATAGAAATAGAGCAGGTAGCATGTGATTTCACATGCATTAGTTTAGAATCGTTTATTGTGCCCCACCTGGAGTACCTTTTTGTGGAAGATTGTGAAATAATTAATATTGGCGGAGGAGAGTTCTCACGTGAAGGTCGGCAGGTGGTTTGTAGGGACTAACAAGTCTCGGAAATGCGAGCCTCGGATGCACGGTTCGCATCTCTGCGATGCTGGGAAGGGAATGAGGACTGGAGAACGAGGAATGAGGAATGGAGAACGAGGTATGAGGAATGAGAAATCCTCCATCACGCCCAGCGTGAGCTACCTGACCCGCACTCAACCTTGCAAGGCTCTACTGTAAGCAAGGACGTAACAAAAAAGGGCGTGAATCAAGAAGCCATTTTATGTTCAGCAGGTTTTTTTAGAAGCTGCAAAATATACTTTTATAAAGAGTATATGATAATCACATGAAACAGAGATCTGTAATTTTTGAACTGATGCTCATAGGGAAGGTATTAAAGCATATTTAAACATCAGATAAAAATGTGTAATTACTTATGTGTGTGTTGAATTAATGTATTTCGTAGGATCTAAAGGAGTTAATATAGTATTTGAAACAGATTTCAAGAAAAAAGTCATTCTGTACTTGAAACACCTGAGACCGTCAACAGGTATTTTTCACAGTGGTAATACAAAAGAGTTTTAAAAATAGGATTTGTTTGCTATACATATCCATTACTTTTTATGTGTTAGAATATTATGTAATAAAAATATGTCATAAAGAAAAATAAAATGAATTCCACGTTTTTGTCGTCCTGACAAGATGCCTATCAATCGCTGCTACCTCATTTCAACATTGTCTCTGATTCAATTGTGTTTATTTTGTAAATAATATCTACAAAAAAAATGTAGCTAATTAAACAAAATACAATGTATTAATTATGGGCATAATGACATATTATTTTTCCAAAAAAAAAAAACCTCAACACACGCCCTTGCAGGCTTTGAATTGCGGTTGCACGCTGGATTAACTAAGTCCATACATATTTGTATACAAGCTCATGTAGGGAAAAAATACGTATGTGTGTGTGTTTCTCTCATACACGCACAATCCCCACGTGCAGCAGGTTTTTTGTCAACATTTTGTCGTCACCATGGGAACGGAACAGATAATAATATTGTCGACGACCCGTTTGATTCAGCCTGCAAGTTTATTAGGTATCCTCCTGTGCCACAAGTATAAACGCTTATCTTTTCAACTTAACTGCAGCGTTTCACCAAAATTGTATGGAAACTTAGAAGACCTTTTTTGGTCTCCGTGCATTTTTGGCAAAACGCCATGATTGAGTTAAAACTAATGTTTAAAACATATCACTAGCGATCCAAAGGAATTCCTTTCACGCTACCTATTCCAGTTTTTTAACCGCAGAGTATCCCTAATCTTACGTCAAATATTGTCAAAAAAGTGTATTCAGGAATTCCAACGAAATTCTTGAGAATAAATAATATTGAAGTAAATTTATGTTTGCTTTTAAAATTGTATGCGTGTTGATAAATTTAATTGATAAGTTAAAATATTTACACAGTTGGATAAAAACGTAAAGCAAAGAATATTTCAATTAGCTAGCTCTGAAGAATTTGTGAATACATTGTTGGTAGAGACATTTTTTTTGTGTGAAATGCTAATTTTCAAATTTAAAATTGTAATTATTTTCAAGCAGTAAATTATCTTTTCGCATGGCAACTAAATAAAGAAATAAACACGCTAAAAATATCTGTGATTGATGATGTGCAAAAACGTTTCTTGAATAACAATAAAAACAATAAGGTTTTCATCCTGTTGCTAAAAAAAAAATACCATGTTAACATTGATGACTTCACGCAAAAAAATGTTTAACATTGTAAAATTCAAAGCATCACCTTGGACTTTACAATTATGCATCTAAGTAATTGTAAAGATAATCCGGATTCGAATCTTCACCCTTCACATTGGATCACGACTTCTTTAGATTGTAATAAGTAAGACATTTTATTCATGTATCAGCTCATCCGGAATAGATAAACATTACATTTAATTTATTGAATTACACAAATTATCATTCCTATACTATCTTTTAAAAAAATCATTTTATTTGTGTACCAAACTAGTATGACAGCCCCATGTCACATATAAAACTCGTAGTGTCAGGTAGACAGAATTCTGATTAGCCTCTCAGAATGTCCTTAGAATAATTATCGAGATATTATATTGAAAATATACACATGAACATTGAACATTCGTAAAATAGAGACAGTCGGAATTTTTATTATGTTTGCTTCCTGTCGGGAAAAAAAAACAGATTCTTACCCACGGCAATAATTTAATTTAAATATGGTTACTTATTTGAATATTTGTAATTTATTGAATGGACCAATTACCTGATTACACGCTGATAGCATTAATTAGTCGGACTATGAATATGGTGAGCATGTTTATAGCACCCAATAGCATGAGATTTTATTCGGAATCAAAATTAATAAAGCTTATTTGTACAGATTCGCAAATCTCAAGAAAGATATGTATTGATTTTCAAAATTGGTAGAAAACATCCGGATTGATGAATAAAATAAATAAATAATAAGCCACTGAAAACATTCCCACAGTTACTAATTATTTGTTCTACTAAATTTTTTCACTTATGTGTGAACATTTTCTTACAAGATTGTAACATATTTTTAATCATTATGCACGGCTTGTGCGTAATATAAAATTATTATTGTCACATTAAAACACCTAAAGAATTTCGGAGCATTATGTTTGTACAATATTCGAACATGCAAAATACTTATGCCGGACAAAGCTGTTTTTTTCCAAGAATATTGGTTTGCGATTTGGAATTTTGACACGTGTTACGAGTATAACCATGTGCGGATGTGAGTATTTTTTTCAAAATGTAATGGCAATTCTAATTCGGGTTTAACCCTGTTGTCATACAAGTGAAATAACTAGTTATTTATGAACTCATAATCGATGTCTAATTTAAAACCGGAAAATCGTAGCTTACCTACTTGTTTTTTCTAACCAGTGATTGTAGATAAAGCAGGGAACAGCAAGGTCGACAGAAAAACAATGAAAACTTACAAAGAAGGTTATGCCGCACCGGCTGTGTAAGAATTTCCCAACATTCAACCGTCATAAACAGCATTACGATGGAATTACTAAGTCTTGGTAAGTAAGTAGATATATTATGAGCTAATTATGATAAAGGATCTATAATATCTATCTATAATCTTAGTTGCAGATATATATTAGCATTTAAAATGCATGCATGTGCTGTATGTGTAGTGTGTACTAACAAATTAAAATCCAAACCTCAAATGAAAATACGCCCTGCAACTTTTGCCGATCTTCCCTGAAACACGGGTTACGTTGGAAAAGTGAACCATTTTTTACAGTAACGTTGGTCAAGGAAGGTTCGTTATATAAAGTTGCGTTTTTCTATAGTTAACAACAGAGTAAGAACAATAAAAACAAAACAGAATTTGTCTTGGCAAACATTTACATTTTTCAGTGTAGAAACGCATAATGCTTTATTTTTTGTAATGGTTGTTCGTTTGATGAACCAGATGCATAAAACAAAACACAAGAAAGCTTTCTACTTGCGTCATTAAACGCAACGTGGGAAAATTTCATTGAAACGCATTATTCAGGCAAGACTCATCCTTGTTTGGTGATATTTTCATCTTTCCGTCGGATTTGAGTGTCGTATAAATTTTCTAGCAATACAGATTACAGCGTCGTAAAATGTGTACCATTGAAAACATAAGAAGCTTAGGAGGATTTATTTTATTAGAGGCACTCTATGGTTGTTATGACAGTTCAACCTACACAATCTGGAAACCAAAATAGAAGTCCGTTTTTGTGTATAAGGGATAAAAATAAATGATAGTTGAATTCTCCAATTTCTACACTTGTGATCAGTTTGAGAGCAATTAAATATCCATAGCCGGATTCACAAACTTAATGTTAACATCTTCAGGTGGTCAAAATTATAAAATATGGTCCAGATACAGAATTACTCGTTAAAGGTGTCATTATGTGAGGGGCACGGGTTGCAAAAGACATGAGCTAAGGTAGTATCATTTCTTAAGAATTATTTCCTTGGGAATATGGCAACAAAGAGGATTTAACTGTAACTCTGTCGCCATTCCGCTAGGGTTGACCAAAGTCTAAGTCTCCATGTTTTCATATCCTTGCATCTATATTGGTCTAAATTGTCTTATTTCTAAAAGTTCCTAAAGTTAGAGACGTAACAATAAATTATATTAATCGTTCTTCTCATTGCGGATCTTCTAATCTGTTACACTATACGTGTAGTTTAGATGACTTTGCGTTTCATACCAAAAAACCTCACTTGAAATCATGTAAATTTATCTTTGAAAGTATGTATATTTACAATATATTTTATAATTTCTCATAAAATTACGAGTAAAAATCCTGTATCTTCTTGCTGTGGTCCAGATGATATTTTACAACTGGCGTAACAACGAAATGTATTGGTGTCGTATTCACCAATTCTTATAACTTGTCTTATAATAGTGACATAAGTTGAAACAGCTGACCACATATTTGACTAAGTAAATATTGATGATCGAAGCGAATAATGAATTTGTTCTCATGTTACTCGGGATAAGCAAAATAGTATATTATTATCATCTTAGATTTGTTCTGTTAAAATCTTCCGTTACAATAAATAAGTTGTATTAGCTTCCGCCACTCACACAGCCTGTCAAATTTAATTCCCGGCAGCCCATCAATAATATATTCCTTCCATAATCTAAGTTGCAATGGCATACAAAAAAATAAAAATATATTTACTGCACGCCCAAAGGCAACCAATTTTGTAAGCATGTGTTCTTATAGAAAATAGAGCATAATCCTTAAATTGATAAAAGCCCTGCATATTGACTTGGTTGGTATGAGGTTGACCACCCACAGTGTTAAAAAAATGGTTCACTTTGCCGATGTCACCCCTGTTTCAGGGAAGGTTGGCAAAAGTTCCAGGGCTTATGTTCATTTAAGGCTCGGATTTTCATTTTAAAGTAGCAGCACTTGCGAGTGCAAACATACACGTGTCTGTTTGTGGGCATGCATTTAATATGAATTGTAAATTTTAATATATTTTTGCAACTTGGATTATAGATATAGTATCATACATAACACTAGAAAATTATGAATTCATAAGTAGGTATGCTTTTTGCAAAAACGTTTCCATGGTAACAATGCAGAATAATTTTATGCTTTATGATGCAGTTTCCTGGAATTGCAATCGCGTAGTAAAAAAAATATATTTTCTAGTATGGATGTGTGTCATAAGAAGAATATAAAACTGATGCAATAGCATTTTTACACACGCATAGAAATATTGTTTACATTAGAAAATCACGTTCTTGCATAAAAATATATTACACAATTTTCTTAACGTACGGAAAACCCAAATGATGTTGTCGGTTTTTCTATGAAAGCATAAAAGCCTTCGATACTTATTTATATTTTCCTTATTCTAATAAAAATAGCAAATAGATAATCATTTATTTTCAAAGAAGAATTTTACATAAATTACGACTTACGAGGGATTACATGTTTTTTATGCAAGGTGGTAATTCATAGAAGTTTATTGATAGATAATTTAAATAAAGACAAATAAGGCAAGTACGTCACATATTAAAGAGAAAACTGTCAACTTGTTAGGTCACTCATTATAAGACGTAGCACCTTTCTGAACATCAAACTTTGAAGGAAGATTTTTGGGAAGACGAACAAGAGACTAAATAAGCTTCAATTGCCGCTTCAGCAGAACTGAACAGGCTACAAGGACAGGGATTTTAGTTCGACTGGTCCATCCTGATGAAACAGTCTACCTTAGGAGTTTTAAGAACAGAGACCAATATTGACATTTACAGGAGGTTGCTTAAGACACGTTTGTTTATCAGAAACTTTAAAACATAAAAGCTCCCTTGTGGTACAATTAAACGGCGCTATAAAAATATTGCCCAATTATTATTATACCTAATACAAAGATCGTCCAAGGATTTCAAACTTCTGATGGATCTAATCTAATCTAATCTAAGTTGCAAGGATATGTTACATTGGAGATTCACATTACATGCATTCTCACAACCAGACACGTACAAGTTCGCGCTTGCACATGCCTCATGTGAACCTACAACATAAAAACCAAATCTCAAATGGACATACACCCTGCAACTCTTGCCGTCCTTCCCTGAGACAGGGGTGACATTGGCAAAGTGAACCATTTTTACAGCATGGGTGGTCAGCCGCATACCAACCTATAAGTCAAGGAACACACACACACGACAAATTACATTTTATACATCACTAAATAATAATATCCAAATACAAAATATCCATTTACAAACAAAAACAAATTCCAATTTAATGGATGTCGCCTCCTATTTACAATTCAAGAGGATGGCGACTAGCATAGACAAATCGTTCCACAAGTGCATGTTTGGCTTATTCAGCCATTTGATTCAAATATGACCTTTCAATGAAGTTGTCTTAAGTAGATATCACATTGTAGTTTGTACACAATCTGAGCAAAAAAAAACGCAAAACACCTTAGTCTGAGAGTTGTGTTTAATTTTTTCAGAATTAATTTCCAGCATTCATAGATCACCGAAGTTAAGCAACATTGGGCGCGGATAGTACTTGGATGGGTTACCGCTTAGTTACACCGCGTGTCGTTGGCATCTTGGACCGGTCCGTAGTCCAGTGGCAACACTTCGGACTCATAAATGGAAGGTTGTGGATTCGGATCCCGGCGGAGCACAAAAACATACCAATTATATTTCGAATGTGCTCTTCGCTGAGTTGAAAAATTCATAAACCTTTACCAAAAACCGGTCACTGCAAGGTCCATCCAACCTTACAACAACTGGGTCTTGCTTGAGAATTGGGGCTTGTGTACAGCGACGACCAAGCTCGCAGAGGGCTCTTGAGGTGTGATACACACAAAAACAGCGCTCACCAAATAAATCATTCTAATTTTTTTTTTATTATTATTCATAAGAAACATAGGTCCAGTACACATATACAAACGTTGCTCATGTGAAATTACCTCTGTTGGAGATAAGACAAACAAGCACTTAGGAAACAAAATGGCTAGCACAACAAGTCCTTTAGAAGATGATCTAAATCTAATCTAAATCTAAGCTGCAAAGATATGTATCATTTGAGATTCATATTAAATGCATTCCCACAAGCAGACATGCATAATTTCGCGCTTACACATGCTGCATGTGGACCTACAATATAAAACCCCCAATCTCAAATGAACATAAGCCCTGCAACTCTTGCCGACCTTCCCTGAAGCAGGGGTGACATTGGCAAAGTGAACCATTTTTTACAGTATGGGTGGTCAGCCGCATACCAACCTATCAGTCAAGGAGTGTGTCAAGGATAATGATACAAAATCAATTTTTGAACTAAAGCGATTGAACGTAAGTATGTAAAATACTGGTTCTAGTTTCTAAACCTTACATTTATGTATGTAATCTACAACGCTCACTAGAAACGCTGTTTTAGCTTACACGCATTTTATGGCAAAACGTTATTGTTGATTTTAACGATATGTTTTGTACTCGGAGTACTGATATCCTAGTCGCTTCTCACCGATGTGATAGCGAATAAGATGGAGTTATATGTTAAACGTCTCTAATGAAGATCGGTTATGGAAGCCGCGGATGCTGGTTGAGACTCCGTGTCGGACTGGGCTCGCATAGCGGTCAACTTCCTTCGGCTAATGCGCCGGATTCCTTCTGACTTTGACCACATAACTAGAGGTCTTCGAGTCCAATCCGAGGTATAAATTTATATTAATAATATAAATAGTTTTTTTTTACGGATTCTGTGATATAATATTAATAACATGTGTTTAAATCTCAAAACCAGAATGGAATAAAAGTGCACCGAAATATATCTAGTGTTGGAATCGGATCAAAAAAATAATACGGCTTGATGAAGATACTTGCATGAAAAAGGTTATGACTCTGGATGAAATGAAAGAAGTGTGCAAGGACAGGAAGAAGTGGCGGCTAATCTGCAATGGTGATTTCTAATGTTGTTGTATTAATTTGCTACATTTTTTGCATAGGAAATTTCTGACTTTTTTTGTATAGATTTCTTTGTAAGGTTTTGTTCTTTTATATATTTAAATGTAATTTTTTATTCATATTCCTTGACTTATAGGTTGGTATGAGGCTGACCACCCATACTGTAAAAAATGGTTCACTTTGCCAATATTACCCCTGTTTCAGGGAAGGTCGGCAAAAGTTGTGGGGCTTATGTTCATTTGAGGTTTGGATTTTATTTGTAAGTACACATTCAGCATTTGTAAGCGCGAACTACACTTGTTGGTTTATGGGCTTACATCTGAGAGCTTTAAATGAATATATCCTTGCAACTTAGATTATAGATTATTATAGATGAAGAAGAAGCTTCGTTGGAACTGTAAAATAGTAGTTTTCAAGCAATTGGATGAAAAAAAATTGGAGGGAAACTTCCGAGAGCATGGTAAAAAGAAGGCAATAAATTAGTTTTAAAAGCTTTTAAGCTTCCAGGTGATAGAGACTCTACATTTGTGCATTTTGATTTTTTTTTTTTAATTTTGACGTTTCACTTATATCTGTGTGCGGCATCATCAGAGATGTGTTGTGCGTTACCTGAGCATGCGTGTCGCTGAGCGAGGTGTATGACGGCGCTCTGCTGTGCAGGGGCTCGGCCAGGCTGCAGAGAGAGGCCGTGGAGCTGAGGCTCACGGAGTCTGCGCGGGACCGCTGCGGGGACACCTGCACGTGCTTCAACATCCTCAGGAGGTCCTGGAAAATCATCGTGGCATAATTATGACATGTTTTGGATACACATGCAGCATTTGAAAGCGTGAACCTATACGTGTCTGTTTGTACGGGCATATGCACTTATTAATATCGCAACTTAGATTTAAGATTATTATTTGTATTACATCGTCAATGTTCAGCATATACTGTACTGTAACTGTAACTCTGTCGCCATTCCGATAGGGGTGGCCAGAGCCTCTGCAGAGCTGCCTCCATTTTTGTCTATCCTTACATACCTTTTTCAATTCATCCATATCCATCACCTTTTTCATGCATTTTCTTCTTTTACGCTCACTTTGTATATCCCATTCTTTCACAATCTCCTCAATCTGATCACTCCTTTTTCACTTTCTCTCAATCTGATCACTTTCTCGGTCGTCCCTTCCCTCTTTTTCCTTTCACACTTTCTTTGTATACATACTTTGTCAGTCTATCATCATTAATTAATATATTAGGATGATTTATTTGGTGAGGGCTGTTTTTGAGTGAATCACACCTCAAGAGCCCTCTGCGAGTTTAGTTGTCGCTTATAGAAAGCGTCAATTACTCAAACAAGATCCATGTTATGTAAATTGTAAGGGTGGATGAACTTTTCGTGACCAGTCTTAGGTAAAAATATTTTTTCAAACAAGCGAAGAGCATAATTTAAATTTAAGTGATAATTTTGTGGTGCTCTTATGGGAATCAATCCCACGACCTTCCAATCACGAGTCCATGGCGTTAACCACTATACTACGGACCGGTCATTTCAAATTGGAATGGACTTGTCAATCATATAAATCAATCAAATAAATAAATAAATCATATATCCCAAATACGTTGAAAACCTACTCTCATTTAGAACCATGTTATTTAACAAATTACTGTTAGGTTGTTCCACAATTAAAGGGACCTTATAAGTAGGTAGTTTTTTTTAGTTCAATTTAAAGACACATTAACAATTATTGTTAAAACAACAACCATTTCATGAGGCTTTTGAAAAATTGGCTATATTATGGGCAGCTGAAAACAATTTCAGTGGCACTTTATTCAACAATGAAGCAAATGGACGCTTTCATTCCTAATGCTTTTAGTTTTACAAAAAGTAATTATGATTCCATACCAAGGGATGCAATCCTCACTATTATGTCCAAAATAAAGGAGAAGATTATTCATCTAATTGATATTTTTCCTAGAATGGTTCAATCTTTGTCCATAAGTTCATAAAAAAAACCTAGCTTATAGAACTTAAACTTTTTTTTCCATTCTCTAGGGTCATTCGAACTTCCTGTGAAAGAGAAAAAATAGGGGCTGCCTTTCTAGCTGCCTTAGGTGCACTTCAAAATATTTCCCAAATTTTGGCGCCACGTTTATATTACAATTTTGGCATTGCGTATTCATATGTAGGTAAATGCCGCCAAATATTCAAATTCAAATTCAAAAATAATATGAGCAAAATTTTCGAATCCCTGTAAAATATATGAAGATAATTACCTTGTTGACTTCGTAGTTTAAAAACAATTACAGGACACTTATTCAAATCACAGGGAAACTTTCACATCTAACTTTGTCACAAACCAAGTGCATTTTGTTCCACAAACAATCGTTACACACTTTCTTACAAATGCAGTATTGTCGGTTCAAGCCTTTTATTCACTGCAGTTTATGTTCGACTCGGCAAAATGATAAGAAAAAAAAAACAGAACACGCACCATAGATAAGAAAACAAACGAGTCGTAAGTTTTAAACAGCACCCTTTTATACAAATAAAATATACAACACAAAATCTTCCACTTAAAAAAAATCACGTGTATTTATTTTGTTTTATTTACACAGGATGTTTTTGATAACAAAACCCAACAGTTTTGTACTAAATTTAACTTTTTTAAATATACTTCACTGAAAGCACTTAAAGCAGTTAAACATTTAAATGAATTGATAACACTGTTTATGAGATTAATAATTGTGTTATGGTTATTTCACGTTTACTATTTTAAATTGACAGATTGAAATTATATTTACGAAGATAATTTCAGTGGAGAGCGACCGCACGACTTCCCTTCGCGACTATCCGGACTCGAATGACTGTTTCTGCTAACTGCTAAGCAGCTTCGCCGGTCGCGTTTTCTCCTTCCACAATACATCGCATCACATCGCGAGGCAGTATGCAACTTTTTTTCCGCGAGATCTCAAAACCAATACAAATATTTATTACCGATATTTTCAACACAACCGCAACCTTATTTTTCTTCATTTTACTCCTCATTAGACGGAGTGCCACCCGAGGTATTCGATAAGTTTCAGTAACATTGGTTTACTTATTTTTAATCATGAGCACACCTCTAATCTTTAGTTTCCTGTTTTGTTGTGCCGTTGCTTTTAACTTTACAAGAAGACATTGCGTCTCAATAATATATTTAAAAAAAAAAACATAGCTCTGTTTGAGCGTCCACGTGCGGAACAGGTACTTCTCTTGTGAAAATCTGCAATCAGTCACAGCTCGGTCTTCGCATTACTCCAACTCCTGCTGCTGTCTTCATTTGATCCGGCCATCATGTGGGAGCACTTCCTCTGGGCATCCATTAGAACAGTCTTTCCAGTACAATCTCATGTGCAACGTTTCCAAAAAATCTG
This sequence comes from Agapetus fuscipes, assembly GCA_951799405.1. Lineage (NCBI taxonomy): Eukaryota > Metazoa > Arthropoda > Insecta > Trichoptera > Glossosomatidae > Agapetus > Agapetus fuscipes. Next base: position 6,289,117 of record OX637338.1, read on the forward strand.
TAAAATCCGATATGTTTAGATGTTAGTCAGAGCCATTTTAGTATTTTTTTATATGACTTGGTGCAAATGTCTTCAGCACCACATTTCAGAAGCGAACAACCTTCAAAACAATGTCATGTAATGAAATTATTAGGAATCTAGTGCAGAGTATGTGACTGGTTGGGTGTTTCATGAATAGACAGCGTTAAAATGTCATCCCACGGCGCTAATGTCGGTGCATACAAATAATGGTGATTCACACGGGTGTCGTGTTGTGTGAACTACCTTTGGAATATATGGAATCCAGGCCACCAGCAAACCAGACCTCCCTGCCTGACATCGAGACGAGAGAGACCTTGCGGTTTTGGGTTCTATGACGTACCTACCTTTTAAGAACGGGTATCCATTATACTACACATGTTTAGTTTTGGATAAATTATATAGCTACCAAAAAAAACGAAATATTAGTGTCAATTCGTCTTTTCCGGTCGTTTGCCTTACTGCTTAGGAATGTGAGCCCCTTGCTGGGTTTTCTCAAACCTCAAAGAATCCTGTACCATTGGTCTATTACTCTAACACGCTTTTTAGTTCCCGTTACGACAGGGCTCATTACTCTTATGGTCCATCGATAGAAACCTACCTCTCAATTTGACACCTTGATCTTTGCTAACTCTTCAAACTTTCTGGGGCTCTGTGTGGTATACAGCCATAAACTGAGTTATTTATTAAAAGTCAACAGTAGATTTGTAATCCATAGCTGCTGATGGATTCACAAAAAAAGGTCTTAAAATTGCAACGTTAGGTATAGGCAACATGCGTTTTCCCCCCATAAGTACGAGCTTGTAGAGAAGTGCAAATTTATTTGCTACTAATCTACATACAGCGCAAACGTGCATAGATTTATGAAGTGCTATACCTCAATGTAATACTAATATTGATCCAATTGCACGAATAGAACCTGTTTCATTTTTGTATTGAACACGTTTCAATCTGAGCTAAAGGAAATGAATCTCTTACAGATTTAGGTTGAATAACAAATCGCATAAATTCCCGTTTAATTTATAATATAATTATCATTCATATGAAATTACATTACATGTGCGTTGCGGAATTGAAAATAACTTTATATGTGTGGATAAATAAGAAATATGTCCACATTGTTCAATTACATTTATTTACGATTGTCTTACATTCGACGAATGTTGAACACGATTACAAACACTTACTAAAGGCCCTTGGCTCCTTTGGGATGATCTAGCATCATTAAAAGGCACTATACAAATTCTGATTTTTAATTTTAAATTAAATTAATTTTCTAATCCAATTTTGAAGAAAAAACTAGGTTAGCATAAATAATAGAATCAAAGAGACAACATAATGGCAAATGTGTCTGGTAATTCTACTTTTAATCTGGGTCTAACTTTTCAAATCTAGAATTTTCTATCGTTAAATATGTGTGTACAGTCACTTGATGACTAAAGGCGGAAACATAATTGTATGTGCTGTTTGCTCTGCACTACCTTAATCCGACTCTCTCAGCTGGCATCTTTTATAATTCTCATAATTAAATTTGTAAATGTAGGTAACCGTCTCACAATTAAAAACTCTTCATTCACGATGGAAATGTAGATCATCCAATTTGTGAATATTCGAAGCCCGCGCTTCATAATGCTTGTATGGAATTTGCAAGACCGACTTGACTGTGGAAGCTGGCAGATGATTCCCACATGTTCTGCTACTTCCGTAAGACAATGACGGAATGATACAAAAGGCAGTCTCGCAATATGAGGAAGTGCTTTCTTTTTAACGGAGACGTGAGATCTATGTGGCCTATTTGTCTTGTAATTGCACGACACTAACTACATTAAAAGATCTTGAGCATGTCTTTAATCACCAGAAAGATAGCACTGGAATGGTCAGCTTTCGTAAATATAGGCTACATCCTCAACGATACGAGAATGCCTGTTAACCTGAAACAGGGTCTTTGAGTCATACGTGCTTCCAGTATCCACGTATAGCTTGGAAACAAAAGGGCTCACTCAGTATAGCGTCAACATACTGGATACCTGCCACAGAGTCATTGAAAGGAAGACGCTGGCAATCAGCCTCAGAGGCAGGGTTGCAAACCAAGAGATCCGTAGACGCACTGATGCCATACAGCGAGTAGTCTACCCTAAGTGGCGATGGGCTGGTCACGTCGCAAGGCAGGAGCAGAACAGGTGGCCGAAAAGGATCGTCCAGTGGCCGTCCAGGATGTCCAAGCAGGGAGTGGAGAGACCACAACTGAGGTGGCTGGACGACATCAAGGGAACTGCAGGCAGATGATGGCTGAATACAGCAGGGAATATAGATTAGATGGAGAGTATTAGAAGAGGCCAGTAGTGAACTGAGAAAGGCTGATAAGGAAGAAGAAGATGTCGCTGCCCTAGTTCAATACTCAGACATCTTACACAAAGCTAGTTTCGAGAAAATCGAAAAAGAAGGTTTGTAATCGCTATGATAATTACAGTTAACTTTGTTTTAAAGTCACTTAACGCAACAATGTGTAGCTTAGTTGCATTAAGTGACTTTAAAACAAAGTTAACTGTAATTATCATAGCGATTACAAACCTTCTTTTTCGATTTTCTCGAAACTAGCTTTGTGTAAGATGTCTGAGTATTGAACTAGGGCAGCGATGTGTCTTGATATAATGAGAAACAAAAACCATACATGGTAGGTGGTAGGTTCCTGGACTTATAGGTAGGTATGAGGCTGACCATCCATACTGTAAAAATATGGTTCACTTTGCCAATGTCACCCGTGTTTCAGAGAATGTCGACAAAGTTGTAGGGTTTATGTTCATTTGCATTTAAGGTGAATCTTTTAAGATTAATTTATATTAATGTACTTTTGCAACCTAGATTATAGATTTCAGACTTGTAATGGCGGTGTATGATTTTCTTCACAGGTACCCAATCGGCGGTGAATCTCAAAACTGCACTGAAAACCCATTTTAAATCCGGTTTGCTTGAACCGACTCCATTACCTAATTTCCTAGAAAATGCTCTCTTCATTTTACTACTTATTACATTGAAATCAACCAGTGTAGTAATGAGTGTACTACATAAATTCCATTTGTACCTTTTTTATAACCGCATTACGCAACGCTATTTCATATTCATATGCAATTCGCATACTTTGAATTCACACTTTATTTTTTTGTCCATCGGAATGCGTTAGCTTGAAATGAAATTGCTTCATTGGCACGCGCTGAAATTTACCAAGCAACCAACATCCTATCAAGGTACAATACGACTTCTGGTCTTACCAAGAACGCAATGGGGAAACACCCAAGGATTTCTTACTATTCTAAGCGATACCTAATCAGTACCCAAACTATGTGTCTTTAAACTTGAAAATTTCTGTAAAGTCTATATTTTTTTTAATGGACAAAATACGGAAAGACCGGGGTGTGAGAAACAACACCAAGATAAAGCTTGTCAGGCTAGTCTGGACCACTCAACTTTTCTCTATGCTGCTGAGACAGCATACAGGAGAAAACTTGACGCTTTCAAAATGTGGTGCTCGAAGCACATGCTCCGAATCCCATGGACAGATAGACGTACCAACGAGCCTATTCTTCTGGAGCTACGTTTGGATGGCTTGACTCTGACCAATCTGACCAAATATCCTGTATATACATACACCCCGAATTCTTTAGTTCTTAGGACACGTTGTCCGTGGCAATGAACATAGCCTGGAGCGACTGGTTGTGATCGGTGATTCGGAGTGGAAGAGAGGAAGAGGAGATCCTCCACACGATGGATCGATCAAGTGAAGAGTGCAGCAGGCACCTCGGTGGTTGGAGCGCTGCGGGCAGTCAAGAGAGAACTGGAGAAAATTGGTTGCTTCCACATGAATCACAACCCTCAGAAATGAGGAACAAGATTAACAAGTGAAGAAGGAGATTTTTTTACTAAGCGCTATGGTTTGGTTTTAACGTAGAATTTTATACCTGGGGTACAAGGAGGGAATTTGCAAGCAATATTATTAGGTAGCTCTTTCGAAGAAATCCGCTATGTGCTATAATGATTTTACTCGCCGTTCTCAGACCAGTCTAGCCTGCCTTGCAAGGCCGTTTCACGTAACCCGGTCACATAGCAATACTAATAATATGAAACAGCATTGGATGAGGATTTCCACAAAATCGATGATCAAATAATCACTTTTCGGCATACTTACGCATATCAATGTTGCTCAATACATGACATTTCAAACGCATTAATTATGTAAGTTTTTTTGTTTTAATTTAAAATTGCAGAATACTTCTTATCGTTTTTTTGTTTTTTGTTAATGGATTTTTACTATCTTGGTTTCTTCTTCTTTTGGTGCCACTTCTATCAAATCTTCATGGCTATTTTGACCTTGGATGCTGCGGCTCGAAGCAGGAACTTGGTACTTTTGTTGAACCATTGTCGCAGGTTTTTCTTCCACGATATCCTTCAGTGTCCCTAAGATTTCCTCCTCTCAATATTACCCTGCACGATAACATGAAGAAGACGGCATTTCTTATTTCTCAATATGTGACCGAAGTACATTAGCTTTCTCTGCTTAATCGTTGGCAGAAGTTCTTGGTTTGTTTTCTATTTCATACGTCATACGATTGTTTTGAAATAAAGCTATTTTTTGTTTAACGTAGTTTATTTTCACAATAATATTTAATATCTCGAGTACTTTCGACCTTCAATATTCATTGATTGATGGATTGTTTTGAATTTGACCTATATATTGGAGTAAAATGATTCCCATGCTCCTGAGGGAGCTCTTTTGGAGGAGAGAAAACTCTTCATACAGAAGATTCAGTGGTTAACGGTTGAAATTATGAAAAAGTTAAAATATTTCAAATATTGCGCAAAATGTGCAATTTAAATGCATTTTTTACGATACTATATTATAAGAGATAAAAAAAAACTAAGGGCAAAAAACAAACTTGAAATTATTTCACATACAAAAACGAACAAAAAAACATGCAAAATATTTTCGCAGAATTTCCATTAAGAAAGTTTGCATTGACATGAATGAGTCACTACTCACTAGAAGTTATCAAACATCTAATGATGCAAATTATTGCCTACGAGTTGCTATCAAAATATTATGTGTGCGGCAATCTAAATGTATGACTAATAAATACAAAGAAAATTCAGAAGTAAATGACGTCATCGCAGCATACAGCAGATAGTAGAAAATGTATTGTAATTTCATTTTGGTTATCTGTTAAGAAAATCTGTGGATAAGAACAAGAGACCTTTAAGCTTCCAAGAAGCGTGATCACCTCCGGATTGGGGATCACCTCCTATTCCCAACTGAAGAGTGAAGACTATGGATTTCGTGACGCAATGCTACCATTAGATGCTGATAGGAATCAATTTCTTCTGATTTTTTGTTTGCCTTTTTCTACCAAATGTTGGGCAGTGCACATTGGTATATTCCTTTTATGCTTAAAACGCTACCAAGCTTCACAACTTCTTGCCGCATTTTCCCCGAAGCGATCGCCCAGGTAAGAGGGCTGGTCTTTCGCCAACCACTTCAGTTGAAGTGGGGGCTTCTCAGCTCCCGAGGAGACTGGTACTCATTTATTGTGAAGGCTGAGTAAGCCTGGCCAGAATCTTATTTTGGGTTTGAAATAAACAGCGAAACGGGAAATCATTTCTAACACTCTCGGTAGGATTCAAACCCGAGCTCTCGGCATGGAATGCGAGCACTCTACCAACTGACCTGCTTTGAAAAGTTTTCCTGCATACTGCCTTTTTAATTCGTCAATCTTTCATAGACTTCTGTCCTGTAATGCAAAGTTTCTAATATATCTCTGAACTACTCCTGGATGTATTCGAGATGTGGATTTGGAGAAAAATGTTCAAGACTTCATGGGTCGAAAAGCCGTCCAACGAAGAAGAGTTGAGGGACGTAGAAGAGAGAAGATAACTTATAAGTCACATTTTGAAGAGGAAAGCCAAGCTTATAGGACCTTTCATAGCACCTTTCTTAACAACATCTTCAAAGGAAAAATCTTTGAAAGACGAACAAGAGGTCGCCGAAGAACTTCATACTTCAAGGATGTGAAGCGGCTCATGGATGTCTCCTCCTATTCGCATCTCAAGAGGATGGCAACAGACAGAGACAAATGGCTGACACAACAAGGCGCTGCCTTTAAAAGATGATGATGACTCTGTACAAAGACTTTTCGATCTTTCCAAATCTCACCAAAAGAGAACTTTGTTATCTGATCTCATTTTATATTCTTGCTATGGAATCAATCTCAAAATCAACGTCGTTCATCAGAATTCCCAGCAAGACTTCAATACTATACGACATAAAATTTTATTGATCCAGTTTTCGAGATACCTGTCTGTAACAGGCATTGATATTTTGTTTGGAGAAAACCAATATGAAAATAATTTCTCACCGCGGGACTTGCATTCCTCAGAGGCAGCAGCCATGTCCACAGGAAACATGATACGCAGAGGTATTGGGTAATACCGAGACACTCTCAAGACATAAAAGTGTAAAATATACCGTACTCCGAGTAGGTAACAAACCATTGAATTGTACTAAAAATGTATGGAGGCTACAACGTTCACAAGAGGTAACTTTGAAGATTACATATATTTTTTGATAAACTTTAGGGTTAAGTTGAAACAAAATGTTTTATACTTTGACACCTGGTTATAAGTGCAGACTACGAGAGTGGAAACCAGACACTCTTCGAAGTAAATCATTTGGATTAAATAACAAATGAACAAAAAAACATCATGTCACAAATCAATTCAATAGACAATAGGCACAAATTACTGGAATAAATAAGGTGACATCACTCGGCTGGGTTGCTTTGGAAAGTGCAATTTTTGTTTCGAATAGTGGGATACGACCGGTCCGTAGTCCAGTGGTAGCACTTCGGACTCGTAAATGGAAGGTTGTGGGTTCGAATCTCGGCGGAGCACAAAAATATACCATTTATTTTTCAAATTTTCTCTTCGCTGGGTTGAAAAATTCATAAACCTTTACCAAAGACCGGTCATCAAAAGGTCCATCTAGCCTTACAGCAACTGGGTCTTGCTTGAGAATTGGCGCTTTCTACAGCGACGACCAAGCTCGCAGAGGGCTCTTGAGGTGTGATACACTCAAAAACAGTGCTCACCAAATAAATCAGCCTATTTTTTTTTTACGATATCCAGTGCAGGTGCATGGCAATTTTATCAGTTTGCTGATCTTGATTTGTCATCATTTTTCATACATAAAAAAGTTTATTCAAAACAATGAGGATTTCTCATATTACACGACCATCCGAAATTATTGTGGTCATTTCTGTGCAATTGTCCGGTCGATAGCTCAGTTGGTAGAGTGCTTGCATTCCATGCCGTGAACTCGGGTTCGAATCCCACCAAGCGCGAGGGTGTCAGAAATGAGTTCCCGTTTCGGTGTTTATTTCAAACCCCAAAATAAAAATACCGGCAAGGTTTACTCAGCCTTCACAAGAAATGAGTACCAGCTCTCTCGGGAGCTGGGAAACCCCCACTTCAACTGAAGTGGTTGGCGTAAGGCCGGCCCCATTACCTGTAAAAATAAATAGGTTCAACTCGCTACATGCGACCCCTTAGGGGATAACGCGGCAAGAAGTTACGCTATATGTGTAGCTTAGTTGCGTTATTTCTCTAATAAGGAAACTTTATATTATTTTGTTTTGTGTTATAATGAACTTCGCTGGGTTGAAAAATTCATACCTTTACCAAAGACCGGTCTCCAAAGGTCCATCCTGTCTTACAGCGACTGGGTCTTGCATTAGAATCGGCGCTTTCTATAGCGACGACCAAGCTCGCAGAAGGCTTTGGAGGTTATCATAATTTTGTTATTTTTTATTTACTGTTGTGATGGTTGAGTATTTATAGAATGTTTCATACTCGATTTCTCGAAGTACTGTTGCGTAAATATATATGGAACGATGATTCCAGTTTGTAAGATTGAATTTTTTTGTTGAAAAAGCATAGGAAGCCATAAACCTACTTATAAATGAAATGCCATTAAGTTAAATATCATAATTGATGTTTGGAGAGTAACATACATTTTATCAAGAATAAAAAACAACGTAAATTATATTAGGTACCTACCTGCAATGCTATTCAGAGTTGTTCGCTAACCAAACGTAATTTTGAATCAAGTTATTTTCTGACACGAAGAGCTTGCATTCCATGTCGAGAGCTAGGGTTCGAGGGTGTAAGAAATGATTTCCCAGTAGGTGTTAACTCCAAATCTAAAGTAAAATACCGGCAAGGTTTACTTAGCCTTCACAATAAATGAGTACCAACCACCTCGAGAGCTGGTAAACCTCCACTTCAACTGACGGGGCTGGTGTAAGACCAGCCTCCTTACCTATACAATTAACAGGTTCACTCGCCACAAGAAGTCCCTTCGGGGAGAACGCGGCAAGAAGTTACACCATATGTGTAGCTTGTTGCATATCAACAAGCATACTACGTGACTCACTGCGTGTTATTATTATTTTTTATTATTTTTTTAGTGTAAAACTCTTATGAAAAATGGGTGCTCCGTAAACTCCAGCAGACTCTAAATAATATTCTATACAAAGTGATATCAATAAAAAAATATTCGTGGATTATCTACGGATCATTATGTATTTTGTATGCAAAGTTCACTTTGGTCGGTAGATGATCCACGCATTAAATGTCTCTGAATAACACATCTAATGTCTAATGATCTTTAAAATCCCGTTTTAAATTGATGCCTGCATACTTGTTACTTGTTTGTGGTCTTTAATTAAGCAATTGCACTTAGGAGTGTTTAGAAAAACCCGTATTGTTTATTGGCAGTTATTATTCGGGTAAAAAATTGGGTTACCGCGGTACGAAGAAAATAATTGCACTGAATACCTTGCTCGGTAGAAAAGGAAAGTATTGGATTTATAGCATAAAATAATATGTAAAGGCAGTGCCGCCGTCACTGCGTAATTGCGGTGAAGGGCCTAGAACGGCACAGTGACAAAACGACACATGACATAACAACACATGTCAGAACAACACAATGACAAAACAACACAGAAAATACATCGCGATGTCAAAACAACATTAGGACAAAACATCACCTGCCTAAAACAGCAGACGGTGTTTATGGCCGAGGAGTCCAAGCGGGCTCATCTTTTTTTGCGTATTTGGAATAGAATAACGTTGATTTGATCCCGCCTTGGTCATTTAACCATAACTTTGACCCAATTGATAATTCATTAAAATAAACAACACTGCATTATTAATACCTGTTTCAGAATAGATTGATCAATTGCATTCCTCTTCACAAATCTATTTAAAAAAATAAAACAGAATTTACCATCAACAGCACATGAAAAAATATCACATCACAAACATTTATTTTGTTTCCACACGCCATAATTATGCAACTCCTTGGGGGATACCGCGGTAAGAAGTTGCTCTTTATGTGCAGGGTTTTTAGGTTAGGTTTTTTTTATCTAATGATGATAATCGGGGGCTTTAATTTTTTTTTATAAGCTGTACCAAATTATATGCATGAGTTTCATTTTCTCATGTCTAACTTTTTTGTCATAGATTTTATGGTGTTTTCTGTTTTGTGATGTTTTTCATGTCTGTTTATAGTATGTTCTGTTTTGTCATGTGATGTATTGTTATGTGTTGTTCTGTCATGTGTCGTTCAAACATGGAACCCGTAATTTCTCTGCGTATTCATTCACAAAGAGGAAATTGTTTTGTGGGCATCGTAAATAATTCTGGTCTGAAGGCACTACATAAAAATAATTGTACTAAAAATACTATTAGAGTCTCCAATACTATTTTTGGTCTCACAGTTCTTGAAACCTCACCGTTCATAAACATCAATCTATACACTTCACCTTTACGTTGCAGAAACCCATCGCAGGCACCAGACATGGGCGAAACGTCCGGAAGCTCCAGCTCCCACAGATCACAGCAACAGATCCCGAGAAGCAACTCTCCAGCATCATCAGCCGGCCGTGTAGGCCTATAGCTCCTATTTTATGTGGAATATGTTTAGGATCCCGACAACTTGTAACTTTTGCGAAATAGAAAAGTTTTTCATGAAAATGCCCAAAAACTAAGTGCCTTTAAAGCTTCGATCAATATTTGATGTATGTACTCGTAAGTATTCGGTAAGTACCAATATTTTTAATGAAACTTGTAATATTTCAATTTTGCATACAATTTTACAAAGTTTGATACAAAATTTTTGTTGCTCAATCCTACCTACGTTATATAGGAAAAACCTTTATGAAAAAAAACTGTACAGGTGATAAAAAAAATTGCTTGCAAAGAATGTACTGAACATGAAAAAAGGATAAATTCTGAAAATTTAACTGGTTCAATACTAAAAGTTGTAAATAAAAGTGGAAATAAATTCAATAAATCACACCTTAATCATATAATATAAGCAAATGCCTTTGCATGTGGGTACATTTTATTTTTATTAACCATCAATAAATGCTTGTGTAACTAATGGTGAGTCAAAGATAAATTAGTATAATAGATCTTAAATATATGACTCGAAGTGTCAAAACAGAGTCTGATAACTACAAGCTCACTCACTGTTATTCTTAAAACATTTGGTCCATAGCTGATCTACGGATCATCGTTTTCTTGTATAGAAAGTTCACGTAAGGTGGCGGTTGAGACATGGATTTGCTGTGTGTGAATAACGCCGAATGAGTATAATTTACTTATGGCAATTACTTTGTATTATAAAACGCTTAGTCAAGAAACCGTATGCAAAGTACCTGCATAGGTTTACTCCCTCTAATTTCATTTTTCTTTAGTGAAAGTAAAGTGCGTAGAATATGCAAATTACATGTTTTTTATTGATAAGAATTTTCTTACATACTTATTGATGTTTTTGCTCTTACTGTGAAACTTTTTAAGACAAATCGTTAGGTAGAAATCTTACCTTCTTCTTGCTTTTTATTACAATATTTCGATATGTGATTCACAAAAAACTTCAGATCCTGAGATGAGGATGTAAAGTTATATTTTTTCCTTCTAGGAGAGGTTTTCCAGCTGTGGTTGAACTGTTGGCAACTCATTAGCTACAACGTGTTCGAGTATTACAAGACCATTCTGGAGACATGAACTCTCTAAAAATTATTGATTCCACTCCATATCACTATGCCCTCTTTTTCACAGGTTTTTCTGCATGGATGCCTTGACTTATAGATTAACATGAGGCTGACCACCCATACTTCAAAAAAATGGTTCACTTTGCCAATTTCACCCCTGTTTCAGGAAAGGTAAGGAAGAGGTTGAGATTGGGTTTTTATGTTGTAAGTCCTCATGCGGAATGTGTAAGCGCGAACTTATTCTTGTCTTATCTAGGTTTTTAGCAGTTACTTCGTGAAAGTTCATTTTAATAGATTAAAATAAAATATTCTTTGTTATAATTCACGTGAGTTTCAAAAAATAAAAAAACTCACGTGAATTTTAATTAACAAAGAATATTTTATTTTAATCTATTATTCTTGTCTGCTTAATATGAGAATGAATTAAATATGAATCTTAAATGGAATATATCTTTGCGACTTAGATTATCAATATTGTGTAGAATTTGATTCATAAGACAACTGTATGAAAAAATCATATTTTAGATGTTATCTCGGAATGCTAGTGATCATGCTAAGAATTTCATTTTGGGGTATGGCGAATTGACAAAAAATAAACAAATAGCATATCTTGCATTACAAAATACTTTATCTGATGACAGTTTTATCACAGATACTTGATTGACACATAATGTGTATGAAACAATACTTCGTTTAACTTAGTTCAATGCACTTTGCAAGGACTAATGCTTATTATTTCACTACATAATTCCTCTAATAATTACACTGCAAATTTCACAGAAAAATGTAGTGTGTAATTAAGTAACTAAAAATAAACGTTAGTACCTACCTACGTTTTTCATTTCCTTTGACGATAAACCATTGATAGAACGATGTAATAAATAAGTATTTATAGCATCGTATGGCATTTTTGGCGACGTGTATAAAGCTAAATAGCTTTATACGCATTGCATAGTAATAGTAAAGTTGATTTTTACGTACATGGTTACATCTCTAGTTTGATGATGCCGATTATAATTACTTATAGTTAACTATTGTTTAAACACAAATAATGTAAGAAAAAGTAAACAATTGCCAGAGTTCACACCCATTGTCAATTCGCAATCGTCGCTGCAATTATTTTTGCAAGAAGTTGAATCGTGTTGCCAGGTTCTTAACCCGCTTTCCGACAAAGAGATAACTATTCAACAAATCAATTTAAAAATATCATTTATTGTTTAAATATATGCTGTTTTCAAAAGTGTTTTAAAGTGTTCACTGATGTTATACGTTACAAGGCAGGAACATGATAGGTGGCCGAAAAGGATCGTCCAGTGGCGACCCAGGATGTCCAAGCGGGGAGTGGGGAGACCCCAACTGAGGTGGCTGGACGACATCAAGGGAACTGCAGGTAAAGGATGGCTGAACACAGCAGCCGATAGACAAACATGGAGACGATTGGAGGAGGCCTAAGTCCAGGAGTGAACTGAGAATGGCTGAGGAAGAAAGTAAGGAATGTGTTTAAGTTTTTTATCATTCTCAGTCTACTGATCCATTGATGCGTCTACATTTCAGGCGGAAAGTGTTGGGTTCAAAAACCGACTAAGGCAAAAAAAAACATTTTTAATTTCTTTATCTGACCTGCGTTTAATACCGGTATGGTATTATTATGGTAAAATTAATCTGTTTCAATTTGATTTACAAGCAAGTTAGAAATCATCCCATTAAATATATAAAACAACCCAATACTTCATTTTTTATCTTATTTTATTCTATGAAATAATAAACACAGATAAATATATTTCCGTTTACAAAAACAGTAGTTTTACTGATAAAACAAATGTACACATGTGTTAGTTAACTTTTTCATGTTTTCAAATGTAATATCAGAGGTCAAGTGAAGATGCACTGGTGCACTTGTTTTAATTTCAAACAAAATATGATTATTTTTTGTAGAATTTGGTTGCCTTTGTGGCGTGCACGCGCTTGACCTCATATGTATCCAAACAGCCACTGGTATGTTTACGCTTGCATATGATACAAATGCGCTGACATAAAAGGATAATCAAGTAAACTCTAAAAATATATTTTAGTTTTATTTTAAAATTTGCCCTAAGTTCATATCGGCAATGACCTCGAAACATTTTGGAACGGATGTTCAAAATTAGATTTAATCTCGACGAGTAAACTTTAGAGGTCTATACAAGTGACTATATATGTCACCCTTGTTTCATGTAAGGTCCGCAAAAGTTGCAGAGGTTATGTTCATTTGAGGTTTGGTTTTTGGATTATAAGTACACATGCAGCATTTGTGAGCGTGAACTTATATGTACTTTGTGGCCATGCATTTAATATTTATTTTGCAATTTAATATATCTTTGCAACTTAGATTATTTTAGATGTTTTTCAGGAATCAGTACCATAATATTCTTTAGCTTTTGCCCTTACAACCAGGCCGAGTGATGTGACATTTTTTTCTGCATTAAATGTGCGTTCTCCATTAGATATAAGTACAATTATTAGTCGTGATTGAACGTACGAATATATACGTTCTACTACCGACAAAAATAATTAAAATTGTGTATTGCAAATTCATTCTTTGTTAGTGAACCGAGCAAGGACATTTTATTAAAATTACCTTTGTTTTTTTTATTCTGTTGTATGAAATAAATTATTCTGAAATCTATAACGCACGCTTCCGTTTCGTAATACTCATTATAATAAATAATTGCTCCGTTCACACCTCATACATCAAACTACATATTTGGTTATTTTGAATGAAAATATTATTAAACCAATATCATTGAGACCAATATCTTGAGATTCTTTTATATAAAATTTGTGAGGAAAAATGCAATTTATAACCTGTTTTTTCCTGGCATTATTATATCACACTAATAATCTATAATTATTATTTCATGTATTAAAAATAAATCTGGTCGATAGCTCAGTTGGTAGAATGCTTGCTTTCCATGCCAAAAGCGAGGGTTTGGTCCCCACCGAGGGTGTCTGATAGATTTTCCATTTTATGCGTTTATTTCAAACTCAAAATAAATACCGGCAAGGTTTACTCAGCCTTCACAAGAAATGAGAACCAGCCTCCTCGAGAGTTGGTAAACCCCAACTTCAAGTAAAGTGGTTGATGTGTGTAGCTTTATGTATAGCTTAGTTGCATTTTTTAGTTGCTTATTAATTAATTGTTAATAACTCCATAACGTGTATTTTAATCCAGGATCAAGGAACTATGGTCAAGCGGGCTAGACGGCTTATTTGTTTCAAACATACAAAAGGTGAAAAGGAGGCAAGAGTTGCAGAATTCCAGTTCACTTGTGAGTTGAGTTTCCTTTTCAAAGTTCCTAAACAAAAACTACCTATAGGTGCATGAAGCATGCGTAAGCGCAAAATTACGCGTATTTGACTGTATACGTGCATGGGCAGGTGTGAATCTTGAATGATAATATGTCCTTGCAACTTAGATTATATCGTGACCAACAGTAGGAAATCAGTTGCTACAAAATATGAATCTGAATTATGATGGCGACAAACATTTAATCTAGTTCCTTGTATTAAAATACTTATGTGTTTGATTCTACAGGACAAGGTAAAGACCATTGGTATAGACTATGTTCTAGAAACAACAGTAGCCGGATCTGTATTGATATTCTTGGCATAGATAAATAATTATACTAAGATTAAAACTGAGTATAAAATATATACTGACTCAATTTCTGATCGAGACTTTAAAGTTGGTATCGACTATCGATACCTTATCATGGATCTTTTATATTTAATAATCAACCAATAGATTGTTTGAAAATACCTTGAATCGCTTTGTAGTTAATAGACCACAAAGAATTTGATTTTATGTACATCAAGTTTCACTTTCAATAGTTTGTAACGTTTTATTCCTGTGGGAATTTATTTTACAAGTAAGGGGAGCAGCTTTAAATTATTCACGTCTTTGAAAGCAACTTATTTATTTGCTTAGAGCAGTGTGTGGATTAAAATCTATTCTTTTTTTTAAAGTGACTTATTTTTTTAACAATAACGCAGGCAAGAAGTTACACTATATGTGGAGCTTAGTAGCGAGTCTGGTGGTTAAGAAACCCTAGTGGTTCGAGAAGGCCTCCAAAATGATCCATGAGAGGATTATGCAGGTACCTAAATTTAGTTTAGGTACATATGCAGCATTGTAAGCGTAAGCTTACACGTATCTCCTGCCGGACGTGCATTTAATATGAATCTTACATGTCCTCGTTACTTGATTATACATTAAGGAATACTCGTAGTGGTTCCTGATGATGAAACCATCAAAATGGTCTCTGATCGAATTTAAACAATCAAAGTGGTCCCTCATTAATCGCAAAGTGGTCCCTTGTCGAAAAAATGTTACTGGCGAATATAAAATCAGTTAAACAATGAACTATTGTATTGGTTAAAAATAAAATATCAAAACAGGAGATTATGTCTGACACTATCAGTCTACGAAAGCAATTGCTTCACCAATATTGAGCTATCAACCGGAATTGATATATTTACTTCTTTATCTAGAAATCTGTAATATGTATCTGCGTAGTTCTAATATGAATCAGAATGCGGATGACGTCGTTTGAACCAGTTTTGAATTCCTTAACTGTACTACCACAAGTATAAAACTTCCCGCTTAAACTCAAGCACAGCGTTTTCCAAAAAATGTTCGGAAACTAAGACAGCGCCTATACTGAATGTTTTACTGTCCATTTACTTTTTAATAAACTCTATGGTTAAGTTTCAACGTAAAGTTGTACACTTAC
Source organism: Agapetus fuscipes (assembly GCA_951799405.1). Lineage (NCBI taxonomy): Eukaryota > Metazoa > Arthropoda > Insecta > Trichoptera > Glossosomatidae > Agapetus > Agapetus fuscipes. Next base: position 6,305,012 of record OX637338.1, read on the forward strand.
GATGTTATACACAAACAGCAAATCCATGGCTCAACTGCCACCTAACGTGAATTTTCCATACAAAAAAACGATAATCCATGGATCAGCTATGGATCAAATGTGTTGTGAATAACGCTGTAAGAGTACTCTCCAAGATTAACTTATAGATAAAATTACAATTATTATTATAAAATTATAAGTCACAGTTTATTCAAAGCGTTAACCACTAATAAGTCGATAAAAGAATATAAATTTGTCGGCAGCATAAGTGGATAAATAATAAATTAAAAGTAGACGTGCAATGACCTTACTTATAGGTTGACGGGCGGACATTTAAAATATTACATATTATATTAAACACACAAACAATGTCTCTGGTATGGAAACGAGTTGACTTTTCATTCAATAAAAACCACAAAATATGTGTGTGTAGCTTGCGACTTTAATTAAAATTATCCACAAGTCTCCTTCTTATTCCCTCGTACTACATAATTTGTCTGTTCCTTGACTTATAGGTTGATATGAGGCTAACCACGCATACTGTAAAAAATGGATCACATTGCCAATATCACCCCTGATTAAAGGAAGGTTGGCAAGAGTTACAGGGCATTTGAAAGAAGGATCCTTAGATCAATCTACGGCCCTGGGAGAGATCCCAATGGTTGGCGTCGTCGATATAACCGAGATCTGTACGATATCTATAAAGAGACAGATGTGATCAGCTTCATTAAAGTAGGGCGCTTGAGATGGGCTGGTCACATAATCAGAATGGACTACAGCAACCCTACAAAACGCCTCACACTCAGTACCACAGGGACGTAGAAGACCAGGAAGGCCTTAAATGCGATGGATGGATCAACGTCGACGCAGATACATCTGTGATGCAAGTGAGAAATAGGAGAACGAGGGCAACAAATCGACAATAATAGAAAAAAAAATCCTGGATTCAGCCAAGGCCCTCTCAGGGCTGTCGAGCTTAAGATGATGGTTATCTTGTACTAGTTCAATAGCTAAGCAATTTTTGGCTCCTATTGTTCGCACATCGATTCTTTACGAATTGACATTGCAATGGCCAACGACATTAAATATAAACAATTATATGAATCACAAGCATGCAGAATGACACACAATTTATTTTCACGTTTTATCTAATTACAGTAATTATCTATGCAGTTCTCGTTTATTTACACTGTATCGATTTTTTATTGTAATCCTTTGTTTATTAAGTGTGTCAAGTTTGTACAATGAATTATTATTAAGTTTGAAATGTACTGTTTTTCACATACTGAGATGTAAGCATTAAAATTGCAATGTTAAGGGGTTGTATGCGTATGATAACTGCGAAAAGTCACTACGTATTTTCATATTGAAAATTTTGAGATTTAAAAGTGCATTTCTTAAATTAAAAAAAAAACAGATTTTCCGAGTTTCTTCATTAGACAAATCATTGGTAAAAAATGTTTTTCAATTTCCGATATCAATAATTCCTTCACTTACAGTTGGTACGAGGCTGACTTCCCACACTATAAAAACGGTTCACTTGTCAATGCCACCCCTGTTTCAGAGAAGATCGGCAAAAGTTGCAGGGTGTATGTTCATTTGAGGTTTTGGATTTATATGATGATGATGATTTTTGTAGCGCCGTTTCGTGGCTACTGTCACGAAACGATATTAGTAAGTACCTACGCATGCAGCACTGTTTGGGGGCATGCATTTAATATGCATTTGAAATGTGGATGTGTCTTTGCAACTTTGATTATAGATTGTAGAATTCCAAAAAAGCTATTGCACAATTTCTTAACGTACATCAATATCAATACGTATTATCATTTGCAAATGTACGTATAATGCATTCATATTTTTTTACTATTTCCTCTTTATTCATGAGATTAAGTAATTCCACTTAATAATAGAAAATATTTTGATACCTGATGATGACCTTCTAGGTCGAAAACGTTAGTAACTTACTCTACAGATTGTAATCTTTTTAAATATATTCATGTGAAAATAAACAGTGTTTTTGAATTCCTCAAAAAATTTTAAACTATAACAGAAAATATTTCGTTTGTTAACTTCTTATAAAAAAGATTTAAGTACATTTTTAACACCCACCAAAATCGTTGTGTGATATGAACGTTATTTGGAAATGACTCAATTCGTCCCACATGGTGTTCCCTTCCGCAGACCTTACAGTTAGTGCTATGGGTGCTCACACAGCCTTGTGCAAGGTGTAACCTAAAAGAACTTGAGTAACGCTCAAAGTTGTAAAACTAATAGGATGTGGGTGTTGACCAGGCCCGCATTAAAGGAGGTTCGAGCGCTGCGACCGAACCAGGGCCCCTGCGTTCTAGTGCCCGCCTGGGACGTTTTAGAAAAATACAATTTAAAGCATTCTTGGACATCAATTCGTTCGGGCATTCATGACCAAAGGGACCCCTAAGGACTCTTAAAAAAAAAGATAAATCAAATATTTACTTTTAATTTTTTTTGGGGGTCGAAATTTAAAAAAAAAAAATTTACAAAAAGGACACGACGAAGTTCCATAGACCTCTTGATTACGTTTCCCAAATAATATTTTTTTGTGGGCGAGGGGGGGTTTGTTTTGACCGGTCCGTAGTCTAGTGGTTAACACTTCTGACTCGTAAATGGAAGGTTGTGGGCTTGAATCCCGGCGGAGCGCAAAAAAATACTTTTTAGATTTTCAAATATGCTCTTCGCTGGGTGAAAACTTCATATACCTACTCGTACCTTTACCAAAGGCCGGTCACTAAAGATCAATTCAGCCCTACAGCAACTGGGTCTTGCTTGAAAATTTGCGCTTTCTAGAGCGACGAGCAAGCTCGTAGAGGTCTCTTGAGGTGTGATTCACATAAAAAAGAGCGCTCACCAAATAAACCCTCGTATTATTATTAGGGTTGTTTGGAGGTCCGCTGACTTTCCCCGCACCAGGGACACCAGTGGTCTTAATTTGGGACTGGTGTTGACTGCTGATGACCCACGCGTTCTCAGAGATGTAGACGACTCTTTAGTAACACGCCATAAAAGGTCTGACTGCGATTTTACTGAAAACGGCGCACCTTAAAAATCGGATAGTTTTCGTTAATGCTGATTTAGGTATGAGAAGACACGACAAGACAATCCTATAAAATGTGGTATAATCCAGCGGTCTCATCATGGTCTTTATTTGCTGTCTGACTAATTAATAACTTTGGCCTATTAGTTTTACAGATGCAGTTTTTATGTGAGTTTTGTGGATTTGGCGGCAAATTAAAAAAAATATGTGGGAGAAAATAAAAAGGAAACTAAATGAGAAGGTGAAGATGGTTGATGAGACACATTTAAAAGAGGGAAGGCACACTCATGAGGGCACTCTATAACATAACATTTAAAGAAAGAGTCATGGCATTGCGAACTAGCGGTCGTCTTCGGCCACATGTCATGGTCCTGTTTTGCAACGTGACCAGCCCAGCGCCACTTTAAGAAGGCCACTCACTGTATGACATCAGACACACCAGTGCGTCTACGGATCTCCTGGTTTGGAACCCTGTCTCTGAGACTGATTCTCAGCATAATTGCTCTTTGGTAAGTCCTTAGTCTGTTGGCGCTATACTGAGTGAGACCTTTTGTTTCCAAGCTATTCCTATTGGAAGCAGGCATGACTCAAAGTTCCTACGTTCAGGTAAACAGGTATTTTCGTGTCATTGAGGATGTAGCCTAAATTTTAAAAATCTGTTTATGTATGTATATGTATATTAGTTGCGTTGCGTTTGTTTATGTTAGTGCTATCCTTTTGGTAATTTCAGTTGCTTGAATTCTTATGTAATGAATGAAAATAATTGATCGGCAGTGATTTATTTCCTAACACATATATTAAAATTCAATCAATAACACGTATTTACGTTAAATCAGTGGGAAGGCACTTAAGTATCAAAATACACAAATGTTATGAATTACTTTAAGTGGGCGAGAGATTTTTTATTTGAAATGCGCATAATTTAAAAACAACTCCACCAAAAGTAAGCACACTACTTTGATATCAATAACTATGACATTTATTTTATTGAAAAGCTTTTCTTTCCGTTGTAAAGAAGTGTCATGCAACCAATGTTTCGATAAATTGAGTAGGCTGTAATGTGTTCATTAAAACCACTCGAAATTAATCAAGCTGGACTATTGATTTTTGTGAAATTATTCCAAGTAGGTACAACGCATTACGAGGAGAAACCAAAAATGCATGTGCACTAAAAACATATTATTAAATTTATTAAATCTTTTCGAATACGCGACCCTTTTTTGATTGAAAAAATCTGGCAACCCCCTTAGGTCATAGACAGGCAAACAAAATGTAACTTTTTTTAAGCTGATGGCAGCTTTTTCAAAATGGTTAAAACTAAAATAGACAATCAATCAAGACAATATATCATTTGCACCACGATTTCACAAATTTATGAAAAGCACATAAACCTATCCTTCTCACAGAATTTGTATTTTTATTGTAGCGTAGAATATTGTATTTTCTTTGATGCCCTTTTCCTTTATATTTTCCGTGATCGGAGAGGGCCCTTGAGGTGTGACACACACAAAAACGGCGCTCTCTTACATGTGCAATTTAAAATAAATAAACAACACTTTTAAATTTTTAAAACACTGTTTTAATTTCACATATATATAAGTCATCATCATTAGGTACCTGATGATGACTATATTAGTCGAAAATGTTAGTATTATTTAAAAAAAAAAAAATTATATAAAAATATATTATATATGTGTGAAATTAAAACAGTGTTTTAAAAATTTACAAGTGTTGTTTATTTAAATAACAATCCAAAAACATGAATTTTCACAGTGTTAATACACAAACCATAAAAAAAAAAAAATAATAAGCTTGACATATATTTCCTCATTTCCTTCCCCGAGTAAGACACAGGTTGTAACACTCTATTCTATAATTTTACGAAGAGGTAGGTACACATCTCCAGTACACAATTCCACTACACTAAAAAACACAATGATCAATTTAGATCTTTGTTTTTTTTTAATCCCCCGTGTCTAAAGGTACTAGTTTTTTTTATTGGAGGCGTCATGTAGGTCATTTGTAGGTGGCATTAACAACTCCCGTAGGTAGGCACCTACGGGAGTAGGTCTCTCATTAATGTAGGCACATTAGTGAGAGAGTTTCACAACCACGTGTAGGTCTTGGGCGTAGGTTTGAACCACCCACTCAGCCACCCACCGGATATCCGTGGGCTGTTTTAGCGTGAGTGTAAAAAAGCGGGGCGCTTTCAGAAAGCTCGCGCGGTGTATTGTGACAGCTGTCAAAAGTTTCAAAACATGCCGACATTCGAGTAGGGAATAGGCATGCGTTTCATATTATGGCTCCGTTTCGTAAAAATTCTCATGTCGCAAACTGCCCTAAAATGGGAATACAAAAAAATATTAAACAATGTGCACTTTTGCCCTTGTTTCAGAAGAAAACGTCATACACAAATTTTTGTACTTTTTCAGTTTAAAATATCTTACATTTAAATCGTACAGAATCAAAAGCTATTTTGTAGGATTATTTTCGAAACTGGGATAAAAAGAAAGAAGCACAGCAAATGCTATTTGTAAAAATATATCAACATAAAAATACATGGAAGCATAGAAAACGGTCATTTTCTATATTGCCATATCCTTAGATATAACATATTCGAGAAATAATCCTAGATTGCCGCCTTTTGTTGTAAAATAAATTAATTATCATATTTAAGGACACCTGCAGCATATGTAATAGAAAAACTTCAAATTCTGCTGGTGTATGTTTAAAGAAAGTTAATCTAGAATCATAAAATGTCTATGTAACTTAAATCACATGTTGGTAGGTACATGGATACCTATATATAAATATCCAAATAAATCTTCCAAACTAATGACCTCTCGATAGCCTCTAGCATCAAGTCTAGCATCTAAAAATGTCTCTATTTTTACGACACTTTCTCGTACACATTATGTGTGGTAATTTTGTTATTCCCCATATTATGATTGGATCTCATTCTGTAGGGTCAAGGGTTGGGTTGAGTGCACGCGCTCACCACCAGAACAAACGATCCATTCTCAACGACTATCAGAGCAATGCGAGCAGATGTAATCGCATACGTAAGAAAGGGTACAGGATAGAGCGGCACAGTAACAAAACGACACATGACAGAACGACACATGACAGAACAAACGATCGATTCTCGGCGACTATCAGAGCAATGCGAGCAGATGTAATCGCATATGTAAGAAAGGGTACAGGATAGAGCGGCACAGTAACAAAACGACACGTGATAGAACGACACATGACAGAACAAACGATCCATTCTCGGTGACTATCAGAGCAATGCAAGCGGATGTAATCGCATACGTAAGAAAGGGTACAGAGTAGAACAGCACAGTGACAAAACGACACATGATAGAACAACACATGACAGAACGACACATGACAGAACAAACGATCCATTCTCGGCGACTATCAGAGCAATGCGAGCATAATATGTAATCGCATACGTTAGAAAGGGTACAGGTTAGAACGGCACAGTAACAAAACGACACATGATAGAACAACACATGACGGAACTAAACATGACATAACGACACATGACAGAACGACACATGACAGAATGACACATGACAGAACGACACATGACAGAACTACACATGGCATAACAACACATGACAAAATGACATAAAACATCACAATGACAGTACACCACATGACAAAACATCACTATAAAAAAACAACACAGAAAATAAATCATTATGACGATGTTTTTTCATGTGCCGTTTATGGTATGTTCTGTTTAAGGTTTGTGATGTTTTGTCATGGTGATGTTTTGTCCTGTGATGGACTGTCATTATGATGTTCTGTCTTTCATGTATTGTTCTGTCATGTGTCGTTGTGCCATGTGCCGTTTTGTCACTGTGTCGCTCTAACATGGAACCGTAAGAAAGGAACTGAATATACATATCTTACGAGACGCATAAGACACGTTTGAATTTGCATTTTTTGGTTATACTGTACTTGAGAATTAGCCTAATATAATTGGGCCAAATTTAAATAAGTAGGTACATTTATTAGCTTACTTTACCGTTTAATTAATAAACAGTTATAGCTTTGCTAAATGCATCTGTAATGACAAATTATTTTTCGTATTTCAAAGTCTGTAAAAATATATCTTCTTTTAATTAAAGAAGATGTTTAAATTTTATTTCACCTTCTTTTTCTCATTGAGTCCATTCATAGAAAGGTCCCGAATCGCCACGTGCAATTCGGGACAATCGCAGGCAAGAAGTAAGACTAAATGTGTAGCTTAGTTGCGTTTTAATAGGCTTTTAGTCGTCGGTTCGTATACGTCCTAAGCGCACTGCATTAATTTTCTTCTCATTATTTTTTCTCCAAAGGTCTATCACACATTTCGCACCTGTTTTCATTTGCTTTTATTTTTTTCCATTTTTTCCTAAATTATGAAAACATGTCAATTACAATTTTTTGTGAAAATAAATCAGTGTTTTGAACAGTTACACACAAATAAGTAGCGAAAATAAAACTTTCTTAAAAAAAATATATTTCCCATTATTGTGTTGAAATGGATTTTATAAGGGCCTGTTGCACCAAACTCCAATCAGAAAAAAATCAAAATTAAGTGTGATTTCTCCCATCAAATAAAAAAAATGGTTGCGTATACGTAAATCATCTGATGTACATCATCTTTTTTGTTAAAATTCCACCATATTATTGCCCACTGCCGAGAAATATTTAACCGAGCTCCTTACGAGAATTAAAGCAATCAAATTTGATATGTCAATCAAATATTGATTGGAGGTTGGTGCAACAGGCCCTAAGAGGCATAATGATTCTACATTTCATAGACATTTTCATTAAATATTGGTCTCTGGGGAAGGAAATGCATTTGGGCATGTCGGAAGAATGGTTTATAATATTTTCAGTAAAGCGGGGAACGGCACACCCCATCTTATAAGGCAAGGGAAGGAGAGTTGAGAGTACTTGTCAGTAATTACATTTGGGGCTAATTTACACCCTTCGTTACCTTGGATGATGGAAGTTGAGAAATGTATTTTGGTACAAGTAACTAGTAAGTAAGATGGGGCATGTGGAACCAATAAAATATGAGTAATATATACATGGATACTAGAATACTGATCATTTTTAAACGCATCTCCACGTTTGAATTTTTCTACTTATTTTTGAAAAACAAACCTTTTATTTACCTCATTTATGAGGCAGTGAATACATTTTTAAGTAAGTTAAAATCCGATGTAAAATTTTAAGAACTTTTGAGACAGTCGTTGGAAGCTTTTGTATTCCTCAATAACTTCGATACTAATTGCAAAACATGTAAAACTACAACTACAAAGAAGAAACTCTAGAAGTGAGTAGAAGTTTAGGTAGGTAATAATAATTTGTTCGAAATCGGTTGAATTGAATGTTCTGAAAAAATCTAGCAAGTAGGGATTCTCTATATTTTGAAAGTGATCTTTATTTTTAATATAAAATAGGGACCGAAATGCACTGGAACTTCAGAAATCATTCTACTAATGTACTGTGCAAGTGTAAAGTGACGCTGTGTCCGAACCGAATGTGAAATAAATTGTGTAAAATAAATTAGTCGGTGTTATAGCCGCGGGGATCAAGACAGGTTATTTGGAACCGGATAACGCTGGTTCGAATCCCGCGACGATAACTTCGACCCTGGTTCAACAGATGCCGTTGCATGCACACAAGCTTCTGCTTTCGCATGAAGACAACTGGCCAGGTAAAATAGGTTGGTGGATTGCATTCCTTTCCACAAATCTATTTTTTTATAAAAAAAAAAAAAAAAAATCAGAACCCGCATGAAAACATAACAGTATTAAAAAACACATGTTGGATTCTGTTGGAATAAGAGGACCCGTGTAGGTCACTTACTTCAAAAAGGGCATCAAAGTCAGTACTCGAAATGCGTCAAATAGGATCGTTTTCTATGTAATACATGAAACCCTGTATGAAGAAGGTTATTACTCTGGAGGAAATGAAAGAAATATGTAAGGACAGAAAGAAATGGCGGTTGATCTGTAATGTTGGCTGCTAGGGTTTTTTTAATTTGTTTTCTGTTTAGTTTTTGATGTCCATATATATTATTATTTATTGATTTAAAAAATGTAATTTGTTGTGTATGTTCCTTAGCTTATAGATTGATATGCGGCTGACCACCCATGCTGTAGACAATGGTTCACTTTGCCAATGTCACCCCTGTTTCAGGGAAGGTCGGCAGGAGTTGCGGGGTGTATGTTCATTGAGATTCGGGTTTTTATATTGTAGGTCTACAATCTACATGCGGCATGTTTAAGCGCGAACTTTTACGTGTCTGCTTGTGAAAATGCATATAATGGGAATCTTTAATTTGACATATATTTGCAACATAGATTAGATTAGATTGTACCTATGTAGGTTTGCAATCAAATCGATGTTGTGCCCAAAGATCCGGTGTCTTTTTCTCAGGCTTTTTGCGAAATTGCCGTAGCCTGGCATTTACTTCAGAGTCCATAAAGTCGGGTCGCTGTACCCGGCCAAGCGTGGCACATCGATGGCACCAAAAAAAACACAACAATCGATACAAAGCTACGGAAATGACCCGTGTGCCAATTGTTGTGCGGAATCTTTGTCCGAAAGTCACCTTTGTATAGGGCCCCTATGCGCACCTTCGGCCAATAAAAGACTTTCAAATATTTTGCCTTCTTTTTCATTGAGTGTTAAATTTACGATAATATCTGCAGACTGGTTCGATGTTTGAATGACACAGTCATAAAACGACACATGACTGAACAAGACATGACAAAACATTACAGGAAAGTACATCACAATGACAAAACATCACAAGACAAAAACATCCCATGACAAAAAATTATATACCGAAAACAAAACATACCATAAACGGCATATGGAAAAACAACACACGACAAAACAGAAAACCCCATAAACGGCATGACAAAAAAATGAGTCATGAGTAACATGAGTGTATTATTTGGTGAAGCTTATAAAAAAAATAAACCCTCTGATTATCACTATTCAATTAAAAAAGAGCAACTTCTTACCGGGTTAGGTATCCCCGAAGAAGTCACATATGGCGTGTGGGAGCGAAATAAATGTTTGTGATGTTTTGTCATGTGATGTTTTTTCATGTACCGCTTATGGTATGTTCCGTTTTAGGTATGTGATGTTTTGTCAAAGTGATGTATTTTCTGTGTTGTTCTGTCATGTGTCGCTCTGTCATGTGTCGTTCTGTCATGTGTGAACTGTGTTCTGTCATGTGGCGTTTTTTCATGTGTCGTTTTGTCACTGTGCCGTTCTATCCTGTCACCCTACAAAGTATATGCTGCAGCCTCCACATATGGTGCACACCTTCTTACCCTATGAATACTCAAAGAAATAGAGTGTTGCGGGATTGGAATGTGTAACAATTTATTTTCACAAGTTAAGAGACTTGTTAAACACGGACTACTTCAGTTCAAGTAGCGGTTTTCACATTCCCGAAGGAGCAACTTTTCATTTTTTGTGAACATTGAGTAAAGCATGCCGATACGAAAATTTGGATTAGATGTTCAAGCCGAAACGTTTCCAAAACATGTCAGACACCCTTGCAATTTTGTGGGTACTACAAAGGTGACAGAAACTTTATTTTAGAAATCACATTGTCCGGTCGATAGCTCAGTTGGTAGAGTGCTTGCATTCTACCCCGTGAGCTCGGGTTCGAATCCCACCGAGGAGGGTCTCAGAAATGATTTCCAATTTCGGTGTGTATTTAAAACCCCATTATATAAATACCGGCGAGGTTTACTCAGCCTTTACAAGAAATGAGTACCAGCCCCCTCGGGAGCAGGGAAATTCCCACTTCAACTGAAGTGGTTGGCGTAAGGCCGGCCCCCTTACCTGTAAAAATAAATAGGTTCAACTCGCCACATGCGACCCCTTCGGGGATAACGCGGCAAGAAGTTACACTATATGTGTAGCTTAGTTGCTTAGTTTTACAAAGCTTGCTCGCTAGGATGGTAGAGCTGATAAAGGCGTTGACACTCGAATTTGCGTTAATGAAATAAGAGCAGGTTCGAACCAAGTCATGTCGTTGACGAAAACTTTGAACCTGGTTCAACAGATAACATTGGGTAGTTAAGCATGAAAAATTCATTAAAATATAAATTCATGAATTATTAGTTATCACTTGATATGTCTCTGGCAAGACAAAATAGGTTGGTAAATTGCATTCGTCTTAAAAATTCTATTGAAAAAAGGAAAAAACACTAGATGAAATTACCTAGATCCTTACATTTGATTCGGAAAAAATCAAAGGAAATGATTTCCATATAATTTTCGAAAAAAATCCTAGATTTGATTCTATAATCTACCTATACCTACTTTTAATTTATGATCTAAGTATGAAATTCCAGAGTATCTATGGATTATCTTTTATCTAACTTGCAAAGATATATATTGACATTTAAAGCTCATATTTAATGCATGTCCACAAGCAGGCATATGAAAATTGTAGGTAGTCAAAACCGATATAATGTAGATAGCAAATTTATCAAAACCAAATCTAGCGCCAAGGCAATTTAGATACGAAACAGTAGAGTATAAACATACTGAGGTATTTTTTATCAATAGCCATTATTTATGTAGCAACTCGACTTCGCACTACCTAACAGGTACAAATTCTTGAGTCACAACAAAACTATAAGGCAGCCAGCTCTGGTTTATTTGTCGGAAATTATTGACCATGATAATAATCGAGCCGGATCATTGTCACCTGTTGGACAAAACGTATCCTGGTCTTTCTTGGTGTTGCACAATGAAATCAAGGATGTGCACCTACCGAGTGTGTTGTACAATGATACAATGTGAAATGTCAAGCGAACTGCCTTCAATATTTTATTGACTGGAATGCATAAAAAAATATCTACCGTCATATCTTTAATAATCTATAATCTAATTGCAAAAATATATTGAAAATTAAGGCTCATTTTTAAAGCAGACCCATGATAGTTCGCGCACATGATCACACATGATGCATTTGTCTATAATCTAAGTTACCAAGATTTGTATATTGACATTTAAGGTTCACATTTATGCATGCCCACAAGCAGACACGTAGGTATAAGATCGCGCTCACACATTCCAAATGCGAACCTACGGCATAAAAACCAAAAACTCAAATGAACATATAACCTGCAACTCTTGCGGACCTTTCCTGAAACCGGGGTGACACTGGCAAAGGGAACCATTTTCTACAGCATGGATGGTCAGCCGCATACCAACATATAAGTTAAGGAACCTAATTGTAAAAATAAACCAAGGGGGTCGTAATGAGTGGGAAGACAAGATGGAGTGGTGGCGGATTGTCGTGAGGTAAGAATATGAGACTGGAGAAGAAATGTCTTGGTCAGACAGATCTACAGGCTACAGCGGTTGATGAAGGAAGCCAGCGCCCACACCGGATCATTGATGATGGCGGTAATGATGAAACTACTTGGTTAGTTATTTAAAGTAATCTTAATATGTAACATGTGTTTGAACATTGTGTGAAACAAATTAAAAAACAATATGTTCCGTATCCGGTGCCGCCGTGCGCGCGCATAATGTGCGCCTTTGGTAGAAGAGCGCATGCGCCGCTACATATACAAACTCTTACAATAATTAAAGTTGCCACATGATGATGATCTAATCTAATCTAATCTAATCTAAGCTGCAAAGATATATATCATTTAAGTTTTATATTAAATGCATTCCCACAAGCAGATATGTATAATTTCGCGCTAACACATACCGCATGTGGACCTACAATATAAAACCCAATCTCAAATGAACATAAGCCTTGCAACTCTTGCCGTCCTTCCCTGAAACAGGGGTGACATTGGCAAAGTGAACCAATTTTTACAGTATGGGTGGTCAGCCGCATAACAACCTATAAGTCAAGGAACATACATCACAAATTACATTTTTTAAAATCAATGAGTTGATGATTTCTTTAGAGTGCCGTTTCGTGATGTAGGGCGCTTGTGCATGTGACGCCAGTTTTTTTTTGTTTTCAGTGCATTTCTTAATATTCCATGGTCCTCTAGCTCTCTCACATGATGAGGCAGGCGGTTTCACGCCAGACGACCAGCGACTGCAAATGCACGCTCTCCAAACAATGTGTTTAATCTAGAGTAGTGTGAGGCTTTTTTTGCCACACACATGTACAAAAACATACGAGCAGATATTTTAAAAGTTTAACGAACGCTTTTTGGAGATTGGAATGCATATTTAGTATTATCTGCCTTTTTTCACCTCCTCCCCCTTCCTCTAATTATTCTACCCATTATTCTTAATTTTCTCATTTTTCATCTTCATCATTGTTATGACAAAGCTCACATTCGAAAAATACTGAAAGTTATCTTAGAGTCATTCGTAATCGCAATTAAGGTTCAACAATAAGGGGCCGACCGCACGCCTACCACTTCATTGGGATTTTCCCAGCTCCCGAGGGGCTGCTTCTCATTTCTTGTGAAGGTTGCGTAAACCTAGCCGGTATTTTAGTTCTAGGGCATTTAACGCGAATGTTTAATTCCACAAACTGAAGTCAATTAACTTACAGCTACGCTACTGGGTGTATTTTTTAGTAGGTATCGTATCTACCTACTAATGAATAGGCACGGCACACTTTTCCGGTCGAACAAACAAGGCGTCGTTACATCCAAAGCAATAACAACATCAGGCATTATCTGGTCCCGGCTTCCTCTTTTAACTTTAACCCTTCCTCTATCTGTGTGGCCTCTAGGATAGCTACTTACCTACCTACTGTTGTCTTGTCATGTGTGTCTACTTGAGAAGAGCTTAGGGCAAGTAAAGATTATGTCGGTACCTACACTACACTATACCTTGAATGATACCTTGTAACTAAGACGTTTATTCGAGAAAAATGTATGTGAACTTGAAAAGCACCTCTGGCAAAAAAAGTTTCGACGTTCCAAGTGTTCCAAGTTCAAATACATTTTTCTCGAATACTCAATACTTCGAGTGTTGTGAAAAAACTCGTACTACGGGTACAGATGAGAACAATGTATACACAACAGAATATATTCATCACCTCAGCCCTCCTTTTTCCATTGCTAGACATAGGCCTCACATCTTCCACGTAGTAATGTTTGGATATGAGCCCGTTATAAAATACGGGCAAGGTTTACTCAGCCTTCACAAGAAATGAGTACCAGCCTCCTCGGGAGCTGGGAAACCCCCACTTCAACTGAAGTGGTTGGGGTAAGGTCGGCCAGTTGGCGTAAGACTCTAGGGGTCTATGAAACTTTTTGAACTCCTGATCCTTTGACGCAGGACTGTTAGATGCGTAGTGTTGTGGTGTATTTTATTTGTTCACTTTTTCACATTTACAGGCTGTTTATAAATGTATTTTCAGGGACTTTTCTGGTGAGCAGTGCCTTTCTCAGGAAGCTAGGATATCACTGTTTTAAAGCAAACTTTCTGGTAAAGGTATGGGTTGAGAGGAATGTCTTAAAGGTTAAGGAACAGCTGTAATAAAGTGGAGTATCGACTCGATTCAGTTGCCAAGTTGGTGTATTCGATTGCATCAAGATGAGGTACACTTAACAAAGCTCATTGCGGTTTTCTGACTTGCATTTTGACTGAACACATTAAATTAACAAAATTATTTATTTATTAAAAAACAAAGACAACAAATTATAAACAGTAGCAATCCCTTACATTCTATTTGTACTATAAATAGTAATCTAAGGCTGAATAGTATTATACAGCTTGATGGTTTTCAAAGATATCATTTAAAGCACATGATAGTTTATACAGCGGCAGTCCCATCACAGTGAAGTAGTCTCCTTCAATCCGTTCAATAAGCGTCCCACCTATTCCCTGGATACCATAGCCTCCAGCTTTATCCCTGCGGATAATAAAATATTTTCATTAACGAATCACCACATTAAAGGTAAAACTGAATTAGTTCTGATTCACTGATTTGAGAAATCATGGGTAAAACATTTCATTGGGAGTGACTTCTCATAGTAAGTGAACTAATTATAGCAAAGTGCTCATGGCAAACAACTAAACTAGAGGAATTTCACACTTTTGTATTGTTTTCTCTCATAGCAAATAGGAAAAAAGGGGCATTATCTGAGAAACCCATGTTAGCTTCATATGTCACTTATTCAGTTTTAGCTTTAAGGTTTTGAAATGTACTGGTTATCACATCCATGGTATGCAATCTCCGTCAATGACTACATTTTATTTATATTTCCGAATGTTCCAGGGAGAACATCTTTCAATTACTCGTGTGCACTTGAATTGGTCACTGATTTCATCACTTTTGTTAATTTTCCTTGGCATTTGTAAACAATAGGATCAAATTTAACAAATTTAATTGAGGATTTGTGATTTCTGAAGATTTAAGACCCTTATTTCACTTCTCCGGTATTTTTTTATGAGGCTAGGACTCAATTCACTAAAAAAACACTTACAACTAGTCTTGAAAATGGTGTCAGACACATGCGTTTGATCAAGGTTGATATTTTGATTTGACACATCGCACGTTTCATAATAAAGAGAAATAACTCAAAAATTGATAAAATCGAGATTTTGTAATAAAACGCAAGAACAATGCGAGAAGAATAGGTAGAATGCGACAGCCGTTCAATTTGGGCGAATATGACCGAGATAAAACATCGGTCGCCTTTTTCATCCCATACAAGTTGTACTGGTTGTCTGAACTTCAAACGTGATTTCCCAACATTCTTATATTTTGAGTTATTGCTCTTTATTATTAAACGTGCGACATGTAGAAATTTTTGAATGAATGGCATGATATGTAATGGTTTGAAAAATAAAAATAAACTTTCTAGTTTATACTTACATAGGCTCTTTAGTATCAATGTATCCTTTGATCTGAGCTTCAGATAATTTCCCAAAGAAAACACTTGCGTTTTCACAAAATTTTACAAGTCTATCCTTGGTTTTTATAATGACGCCAGTATGAACAGTGTGACAGTTTCCATTAAGTCTGTGAATAAAAACAAAAAAATTATTTACTGTTCGTAGTATCTATCATTAAATAGTTGTACAGTCAACGATGAAATCTAGCGCTTTTTTAAATGAGATAAATTTAAGTATGGAAAGATAGAAAAGACATTCTATGTAACTAGCTCTCTTAATCTGTGAACTGACAGGTTCAATACGAAAGTGTCAGATTACAGAGCACAAGGCAATATGATTTATTTGTTTCTTATTAACTAGCTGACATTTCCTATAGAAATCTATTATACAAGCATTACTGATGATCCGGCATTACAAGAAAAGGGTGCATGACCAATTGGTGACCAGATGCTGTGCAGAAGGAGAAGTGAAAGCAACTCCTCGAGCAGGCCAAGACCCACACCGGGTTGTAGCGGCAATGATAATGATTGATTACCGAGCACCTACTGTATACACTCATTTCCAGAAAAATCTAGATTGACATCTCTAATCTATCAAATTGTTAAATGGTTTGTTTTTCATTATTACATAAAAATAAAAAGATTCACTTTAATTTTAAGAATACCTTAAATATTTTCAATCTATTTCGAAACAGTACTTTTTCAATTACAAAATAAATACTCACTGGGAGAGAATATTAAATGCATCTTGCTCATCGACAGGTTTGCCAAAGAGCTTCCCTTTTAGACTGACCATAGTGTCAGCTCCTATGATAATATCAGCCTCATTATTCTCCCTCTTTAATCTTGCTTCTACTTCGAGAACCTTCTGTAAAGCAGTTTCTTTTACAAATTCATCAATGTTTTCAAAAGTTGCTGGGTCAAGATTCTCTTCAAATGTGGAAGGACACAGAATAACATTTAAGCCCTGAAATAAATTTCAATAAAGGAATAGTACACAATATTCAATTCTCTTTGATATTTTTCAATTTTCAAAGGCAAGTCTACTTACAATGTTTTTAGCAAGTTCTTGTCTCCTTGGAGAACCGCTGGCCAAAACTATTTTTTTGGAATTTAAAATATGCATGATGGGTTGTAGCATATTGTATTTTTTAAATTATTAATTAAATATATATTTTAGTTTCACAGTCAACTGTGATCAGTAAAGAATTACGGTAAAGTTGTAAAAAAATGTTATGTTAAAATGTTTCAGTTTTAAAATATTGAATTCAAATGTCAAAGTGACAACTGACAGATCGGAATCGACAAGCTGTCAAAACTTGGGTTTGGGTATAATGGGTTTTGGGTATTATGGGTTTTGGGTATTTTTTTGGCGGAAGATCCTTTGGCATTACGATGTGTACAAAGCAAACACAGTAATGAGATTGAAAACAATATTAATAAATGGTAGAAATATGGGATATTTTTAGAAATCAAATTATTAAAAAGAAATTGACAAATAATTTCGATGATTTGAGACACATTGAACACAAAACGACGTAATGATTTTTACATTGTGTGTTTGTTTATTACCTACCTGAATACTGAGATGGCGACATACTAAAAATATATACAGCTACAAAGCAATCCATAGACTACAAAATATGCTGGCTTGCGCTGTCCGAAAATGTTTTAGTACCTTTTTGTATAAAGCCGTTCCCTCAATTCATTTTCTTGTATTGTGAAGGTGCTTTATGAACCAATAATGCAAAAACTCTTGTCTTATGTTCGTTCTTTAATTGGAGACGACGATACTCTTCGGACGAATCTGAAAAGAGACAGGTATAAACTTCGTTGTTAACTTCACATTGGTTGTGTTATGGCGGTAACAATTTTTGTTTAGCTCGGCTTATCCATTCGGTGAACATGCCGCTCATGAAGTATTCCATTAAAAGTGCTAATAATTTCTTCAAGTATGTCCTATAGCTTTTCAACGTAAGGTTGTTGTATTCTATACAATGAATGATTGCGTACAACCTACATATTTTCCTTGTTGTTTCAGGGATTACTCTGATGATGACCCTCCTGTCAATAAAAAGTACAAGACGGTCAAAAGTAACTTTCCCAAAGTCATAATGGCATCAGACGGTAAGTTAAATGCTTCTTAACATTTCCGTACGCCTACTGCACTTCGTATGTTCCATATACCCTAGTAAGTAAGAAAAAAATGTTGGTAGCATGTGTAAATGGACGAGGATTTGCAACAGAACAAGCTGGAGACTACGTTCACTCATGCATACTTATGGCTGTGTTCGGGGAGCTCGTGTGAGAGCTGTGAGCACTTACAGTGCAAACATGGTGGGGGAGCTCGGTCGCAAAACACCCTGAACGATCGTAAGCGAACGTCATATGTCAGCCAGACAGCAGCTGTCAATGCTCGGCAGAATAAATGTAGATTTATCTCAAAATGCATTTTTGAATCATGATTCTGAAATATTCAGCAGAATTTTCAGTTATTGAAGTGCTTTTGATAGCTCGAATTCATAAATTAACATTCATAATTATTGTGGCAAATATTTGTGTTATTGAGGTTAGCTGCCAACTGTGAGTGGAATAATATAATCTATTGGGAGGGAAGTTAGGAACGCGTATGCCAACCCACCTTTTCAAACAAGCAAAATTAGTGAACGGTCTAGCTGTCGTGTGTGATGTCATAGCTCAAAATGTTTGCTCATGGTGAGCTTCTTGAACTGTTTGTGAGCGCTCTTGAAGCACGCTCTCCGAACACAGTCTATGTACGCATTAAGTAAGCATTGATCACATATTTGTCACTCAAGCTTACCAACAAATGGAATGAATTGGTAGCTTTCAGAGTTTGTACCCACTTCAGATGAAGACTCCAAGAAAATAACAAGGAATCTCAGTTGAAGAACATTTTGAGTAAATCAAAATTTGAAATTTGAAAGTCTGTATTTCATGGTTATTGCCTGTCACAAAAAACGGCAATACCGCCATAAACTGTGATAGGGACTGTTGTTGCATTACAATTTTTGCAGAGCCTTAGATACACACAGATGCCACTAGATGGCATTGGTAGATTATTTTCTTATTTTTGCTGACATTTCTTGTTTTTCCCTTGTAGTCTTCAAATGACTTGTCCCCATAAGCGCGCTTATCTTATAATGCTTATGAACCATTATGTGCATGTGGATCATAAATATCATAAACCTGATCCGATTTTGATTTACTCTTACAGAGGATGAGTGGTCCCTTGACCCTCCTCGTGCTGGCAGTAGTTCCCGCGTTCACTACCTCCCCATCAGGCGAGAGGGATTCACCAGCACATCCACACCTTCCGTACAAGTCCCCTCTTATTCAAAGCCGACACATTCATCTCTGAACCGATCTTCCACAAGTAAAACAATGCCGCAGTCCGTGTTTAGCTCCAACACTTCTTGGAAGAGGCCCACTAACGTATTTGAGAAGAAACGTCTCAGTCCAGACTTGTCGGGCATAAGTATTGAAGATCCCTTGTCCAAAATAAACCAGATGAGGAAGTCGCTGTGTGAACAGGGCTACAGCAAGTCGTTACAGGAGAGGCTGACACGGAGTTCCTTAATTAATAATCTAGAAATTGATGATGGCGACGAAGAGGATGAAGACGATGATGTTGTAAGTATTGTAACATGCTATTCTTGGTTTACAGCCGTGATTGTATAAATATACTAGCTGTACCCTGCCACCCCTTGTGGATCGTCTGATTGCTCTTATCGTATCATGCTGCCATTTTGTTGAGGGTGGTCAGTATATCTGTTGAAATATCTCCACTGTGTTGTGTCTTTGCACACTTCTTTTAGTCTAAAAATTTCCCTGTTGTTGAAAAGTTGAAGTTGAAAATATTTTAGGCATATTTATGCTCTCACATCCTCTATTGCTCCAGTTTTTTTTATACAGAAACCTAAGTGGGCATGTAGACAATAAGTCATGTAAAGTTCATTGCAATCTATTTAGTAGTTTAGGAGTTCATACAGGACAAACATACATACATCTGTTCGATTTTATGTATTAGATTAGATAATTTGTAAATCCTTGTGTTGCAGATTTATGTAGAAGAAGAAAGACCTCGTCCTCGCGAGCCCAGACTTTTCAAATCTTTAAGAAAGCTCTCCATCAACGGAAAAGAAAACGATTTATCGGATTCCGATGAAGTTGACATAATATGCTTGAAGCGGGTTAAGGCAAACAACAAAACGAATGAATCAGAAGCTCCCCGCCAATACAGGGCTGTGGAGCATGAACAGCAGTCAAATATCCAACCTAGACGGTTTTTCAAATCTCGAGGCTACGACTCAAGCAAATTTTCATCTAGGAATTCAAGGGAATCCATGGAGTCTAATGGGCAGTTCAAAGCTCCTCGCTTGCTGGGAAGAACAATATCTAACTCACCCTGCTGGAAAATACATAAGAGGAACACTAATTATGTGAAGAGGAACTTTTCCTACGGGATCACTTCTGGTCTAAAAGTGGCTGCTGCCTCACCCACGGGCGTAGCGGATAAGACTTACAGAATTGCAGACAAAAAGAAATTTGAAGAACTGATTAAACTCTGCAAAGTGAACTATTCCCGAGCTGCTCCAGCCAAACCTTCCACTTGTAACTTGAGTGAAGTTCAGTCATTTTTAAATAAGTTCACCTCATCCCGCACTACGTTGAATAATTTTTCTCAACAAACTTCAGACATTCTTTCAAAGCCCAAGATAGCCAGTGAAGTAATAGATCTGGATGACAAAGATGATAAGTCTGAATCTGTGATGGCATCTGCCTTGTGCTTGTCCGACTCAGATAATGAGAACGCGATCAGCATCGATGGCACATCCACATCATCTGTCAGGATTGCTCCTGTCAACTCTCTTAAAATCTCTCATCTCCAAAAGCCAGTTGCCAAAAATGATTGGTACACAGAGTTGACGTCCAAGTATGAAAGGATAGCGCTGGGCAGGAAGAATGAAGTCAACGACTGCAAATTCCAAACCAGCTTGATTGGCCAGCTAAATCAAGATCAGTACAAGAAGAAGATAGAAAACAATTTGAAGACTAGTATGCGATTGCCCATTGAAATTATTGATCTTGAAGCTGAAGAAGAGGAACTTCCGGAATTAACTGATGAGCAGGAGGCCATAGTAGACAAAGCTCTACAGAGAAACCCGCCCAACCAAGTGCTGATCGAAAAGTTTAACCTCAGTATTCATAGGTATGTTTCCAGTCTACTTATTTCCCATGTATATTTTCTTAATCAACAACTTCCTTTATGTTTTATTCTTAATGCTTATGAAATATATATTTCAGGCGGGATATTCAGTCTTTAGCTGGTCTCAACTGGTTAAATGATGAGGTTATTAATTTCTACATGAACCTCATTATGGATCGAAGTAAAACTAAAGAAAACATGTTAAAAGTATATGGAATGAACACATTTTTCTATCCAAAACTGATGCAGTCTGGGCACGCAGGCTTGAAGAGATGGACAAGAAAGGTAAACCCTTTTCTAAATGTGTTAATCGCAATTAGTTACCACTATAATCTAAGGTGCAAGGATATATTAATTTAAAGTTCTCAAATGCATGCCCACAAACAAACACGTGTAGTTCGCGCTTACAAATGCTGAATGTGTACTTACAAATAAAATCCAAACCTCAAATGAACATAAGCCCTACAACTTTTGCCGACCTTCCCTGACACAAGGGTGACATTGGCAAAGTGAACCATTTTTTACAGTATGGGTGGTCAGCCTCATACCATCCTGTAAGTCAAGGAACTACCTTCCGCTTAAAAGTGATAACCGTTAATCAGTAGAATGTGAACTAGAAGTTGCAGTTTTTGCTATACTTGTCACAGCAACTACTCATTTCTTATAGATGTCAAAAAACATGCTGATTATTTGAGTCTGATGGAATCAATGACGGTAAACTTGTTTTTTTTTTTCTGAAAATGAGAAATATCTAGGAATACAGGAAATGAAATTTCCCGTTGTTTGTATGTTTCTCTCATTTAAAAAAACCTAGATTGTCATTTTTGACTCTGTGCGACTCATTTGTCTTATCAATCGATATTACAGCTCAATACATCCCACTTGTTTAACAAATACTTGGGACAGTAAACATAAAAAATGAAATTATTTGCTCGATTTGTCATTATTTTAAATTGTAAATTATGTAAAATAATGATTTCCAGGTGGACATATTTTTGCACGATCTGCTTTTGGTGCCTGTCCATCTCGGTGTCCACTGGTGCATGAGCATAGTGGACCTCAAGAATAAGACTGTAAAATATTACGACAGTATGGGCGGCGCCAACATGGAGTGCTGCAATGCCCTGCTCAAGTATTTAGAAGATGAATCCATGGACAAGAAGAAGGAAAAGTTTAATACGTCGGGATGGAAAAAAGAGTGTGTGAAGGTAAACATAGTTCTAATAGCTTTAAATTGTTATAATGTCAAAACATTAAATGTTTTGAGTCATCTGTTGAACACAAGTCTCCCCTAACCTCCTCTGGTATTGTTTTCAGTCAGCTAAAGACTGGCCAGCCTCTGTCATGTTCTCACAGCAGCTTTATATATCGTCACCTTACTTTCTCAACCTCATATCTTAAAACAATATTTTTTTTTTGTTACTTCTTTCTATTTGTTTTTCGATATTACATAACTCGTACAAGGTAATTGCATAACCTATACATCAACAACTTCACTTTATACCAATAAACGAGTATGTAGTAGTATGTGATATCAAAAAACAAATAGATAGAAGTAAAAAAAAAAAAAATTTTTTTTGAGATACGAGGTTGAGAAAGTAAGGCGACGATATACATATATATAGCTGGGTCATTTGTTTTCTCCCTTTGGGCGCCGTTTAGCTGGCAGAACAAAAGTTAATCGCTTCCTTGCTCGATGGATAGACGACTTACATAAAGCTTAGCTCAGCAGGACGGAAGTGTTGGAACCGGCTACCTCTGAAGCTGAGGACGGTGACCAGTGAAGAATGTTTCAAGAGGGAGTTAAAGACGTTCATGTTTACCAAGAAGCAAGTGAAGTTGGGACCTATTTATTTTTACAGATAAGGGGCCCGGCCATACGCTAACCACTTCAGTTAAAGCGGGGGTTTCTCAGCTCCTGAGAGAGTTGGTTCTCATTTTCGGTGAAGGCTGAATAAACCTTGCCTGCATTTTATTTTGCTTCCAAAATGAACATCAAAACAAGAAATCATTTCTGATACCCTCTGTGGGGATTGAACCCCTGCTTTCGGCATGGAATGCAAGCATTGTATCAACTGAGCTATCAATTGGATTTTTTATGAGCTTGGTGGTCGCTACGAAGCACCAATTTTAAAGCAAGACCCAATTGCTGTAAGGCTGGATGGGCCTTTTGTGAAGATTGCATGTAATATGTTATGTAATATATTTTTTTAATTGTTGCAGGACATTCCCCAGCAAATGAACGGCAGTGACTGTGGCATGTTTGCCTGCACGTTTGCCGAGTTCTTCAGCCGAGGAGCTTCAATATCATTCTCGCAAGACGACATGCCGTACTTGAGGCGGAAAATGGTGTTAGAAATTGTGTCAGGGCAGCTGCTCATTTAGACGTTAGAGATAAATAACACGCAACGTGTTGGTATTTTCTGATTCTCTCAAGGGTGTGTTTAATTTGTCAATGATTACGCCAACTCCCCACATTTGAGTTTCCAAAATTCCCGAAATTGGATAAAGATTACTAGACGTGTTACTATAGTGGTACCTTAAAGGTAAAACTGCTGATTCACTGGTTTGAGAAATCGTGGATAGAACATTTTATTGGGTGTAACTTCTTAGTAAGTGAACTAATAATAATCAAATGCTCATGTAAAACTTTTAAACTACAGGATTTTCACACTTTCTTAATGTTTTCTCTCGTAGAAAATAGGCAAAAAGGTACATTTATCTGAGAAACCCATGTTAGCTTTATGTCACTTATTCAGTTTTATCTGTAAGGTTTCAACATATCTATTATCTTAGATGGATACTGGCACAAAATTTGAAATGAGAATCTTTTCTCTGTGAGTAAACATCACAGGTCTATGTGACTAAAGCAATCAATAGAAAAGCATTAGTTTGCATTTTATCTAGCTATCCAGCCATGTGAGGTCACAATCTTTTTGTCTATGGAATTTGTATTTAGTCCATAGTAAAAACAAATGAACCAGCGATGTTTCAATAACCTCTAGGCTGGCGACTTTTTAATCTGCTGGAAATAATATAAAATAGCTTATTGGAAAAAATATTTTAAAACATCGCCTTTTTTATTCTTTCGTCATTGTGGTCCTAGGCCAAGCTAACATATCTCATGTGAAGTAATTTCTACCAATGTTTTTTTTACTTCCTCACATTTGGGTAGTTCTATTATTTTTTTTTTTCACTGAGTGGGTCTTTATTTCCTACAAGAACCGTCGTCATCTGCATCCACTGCTGCCACCTTCAAATTTCTCTCGTCCAGTGTCCAGACAGTTTTTTAGAGCCCATATCGTATGCGAAAAATTAAATATCTTAGATTTGTTGATTTCTCAAGAACATTTCTCCACCCAAATGCCACTCCTTCACTCATATTTGGGTTACTTAAGATTTAATTGTACATTTATTGTAATATTTAATTGTAAATATTTTCATACCTTTCTGATTTTCAATGTGTATTTAAAAGTAAAACCATTAAACATTATATGGATCAATGTTCTTTTCGAATATCTTGTTAAGCCTAGTCCAAATCTTTCATTTTGTTCTTCATTAACATTTACTGAAATTATATTCATGCCCATGTCATCTAAGGTAAACCTAGTGATTATTTTCATCGCTTAATAACTTTAAATATAATTTTTTTTAAACCATTTATAGCTTGACAACATTATTCTAGTTACTTCAATATCAAAACTGTGTAGTTTTAACTTGAACTTCATTGGACTTCAATGTCATGGAATTGGACTTTTAAATGTCATGTAGAATTTGACTGGAATTTGACTTCAATGTTATGGAATTAAATAAGTCAAAACTACACATTTACATTAAAACAATCATACTTTCCAGTTAGTAAGATATAAATTACATAGATTCAAATATGGCAATCTAGGATTCTTGGATAATAGGAATCTAGAATTTTCTCCAAAAATTAGTAAAATGTATGGAAATACAGAGAATTCCCTGGATTGTCAATGTTGATTCCATACATCTGTATATCTTTTATGGTATTATTAGATAAAATCTCTAATTTTGTAAATAATTAAAAGGCAAATAAAAAAAACATGTTGAATTTGGATTTATTTTCCGATGACAATTCCTACTAGAATTACTGCAGCCCTGAAATTTATTTATGAAAATTGAAAGAAAAAATATTATTTATGTTTTTTTTATTTATTGGAAAAAATACATCACACTTGTCATAAGAGAGTCAGTGGTGAAACTGGCGTGAGGTGACACAAAACAGACATAACATTCGGTGGTATAAATTAATACAAGAAATTAATCTTACAGAGTGAAACAGTTACACAGGAAATATTTCTCATTTTCCAAACATATTTCCCGTCTCTCATCCCCACCAAAAAATCAATTTTTGTATTTAATAATTAAATTTTAAAATAATTGATGTTATACCAACTTACAGAATACATTGTAAAAAAACATTTTCTTGGCTATTACTTGCGTGTATAATATCAGTAATTGAAAGAAATGTGCTCAGTTGATTTCTCATCAAGAAAACAAATTTTATTGTGCAAAAAAATTCATCAATTTTGTCATTATTTTCTCACATTCTGAATAATTTATCTGTTAGTAAGTATTCTTGTGTAGCAATTGATAATAACAATTAACTTAACAGCTTCTTTTCCTACGGAAGATTATATAACAACTTTCCGAATTCATATAGTATTGGTAAATGATACTCAAGTAATATTTTTATATATTGTCAAAAACTAATGGGATATGAAAAAAAATTGTTTAATTTTTTTTATTTGTGGTATTTTTTGTAATAAAATTATATTGAGTATCTGCATTCATCTAAGTGTTTTTATTCTTCTTTCAAAAACAAAAATGTCTCTAATCATGCACACTTTCAGGATCGACATATATCTACATTAGTACATTATGTTAGGATGTATTCATCTATTTAAATAACAAAGAAAGCTTTACAATTGAGTAATATAGGATCAAAGACTGCAATCTAGTTGCAAAGATATATTAACATTTAAAATTCATTTTAAATTAATGCCCACAAGCAGAAACGTGTAAGTTCGCGCTTACGAATGCTGCATGTGTACTTACACATTGAAATTCAAACATCAAGTGAACATAACCCAACTTTGCCGACCCTCCCTGAAACAGGGGTGATATTAAAGTGAACCAACCTGTAAGTCAAGGAATACAAATAATAAATAACATTTAAGTATATAAAAACAACAGAACCTCAAAAAGAAATCTACAAAAGTCAGGAGGTATATAAAGTACATAAAATTAACAATTATGAAAGAATAAGCAGCCAAAATTACAGATCAAGACTACAATGATGAAAAATAATTTCTCGTGTTTCCATGGATTGTTCGCATTTTCTATAAAAAATGTAGTTCAACGCCTTTGATTCTATATTAGGTATTAATCAATTGTTATGATTCTTGTGTTATTGTTAAACGTAATGAAATTGAAATACGTCGGCATAAAGTAGGAGCGTTGATTATTTATATTCACTAAAAGCATAAGATTTTGTCTTACCTAGAATCCAAATTGATGATATCAAATAGACTTATCATTTATAGTAATTGAAGAAAGATATTTTAGTGGTGATTATCCCTCCTTACTATTATTTTACGTTTTTTTACAAAGGCTTCATTTTCTATACCTATACATAATACAAAACAAAATCATGCTTTTACTTAGGAATAGATTTTTTTAGACAAATGTGGTGCTATGAATAAATTGCATTTACTTTCATTAGTAGTAGAGTCCTGGCATGCTTCAACCACCATTATTTCTGAGATATTTTGTTAAGAAGGACATCTATTTGTTTTATTTTACTCACTGTGAAAGAATTAAGAACCGCCTAACCTTACATACAGAACCGTATTACTTATCTTGTGTAGGCATATACTTAACAACACCTAACGTACTTTCCATTGTGCAATGGTGCAATTGTTTTAAAAATTCAGTTTACTTATAATGTGAGACTTTTTGCGTTGACGCGTGCTCTTGCAAAACATTATAATATTCAAAACACTTCAGCTAGCAATTTAGCTACAACAGAAATATTTACTATTTTTAATTGACTATGCTTCAACCTAACACTCTATTGAAGAAATATGGATAGAATGATCGGTGTTGCGGGGACTGTGACAACAAGCGTGACCTGTTTGGCCTTGGCAGAGGTTCTACGTTGTGCTCTGGTGACTCTGAATCTTCCACGTCACTTCCAATCTTTTCACCATTAGCTTCAATCAAATACTGTATTGGAACAGTTTTGACGTCTGATTCCAATTCTTCTCTGGTGTCTGCTTTCTTTACTTCAACTGTTTTGCTTTCAGTATTTATTTTGGTTTGGTTGATTTGCTCACTTTGATTATTTATCTTCATATCTTTATTAAGTTTCATAATGTTGGGATCAATCATTATCTTGGTCTCCTTTACTTTTGGTGTTGTTACGTTATCAACTGTAGGCTGTGTACTGGTGGCTTGCTTAGTATTTGCTTTTGTAGGCATGTCATGTTTTTCAGTTGAAGGATTTGACAAAATTGTAGTTATTTCAAAAACAGTCATGGGAGCTTTACTTCCACTTGTACTAGGAATGGATATCTCAACGACTTTATGAATTGTTTCTGTAGTCATCCTACTTGCTTCGGTTGTCGTTTCTTTTGGAGTTTTCTTTTTTTCTTCCTTTGCTTTATTATATTTTTTACCTTTGCCTGGCTTTCTCAATTTGCTTTCGTTTTTCATTGGTGTTTCATTCATTTTTGCACTTCCTTCTGTTGTTGGAACTACAGTCGTCGTCAATTGGGTGACAAACTTACTTTCTGTAGTAGGTTTATCAGTTGTTGATGTATAAGTCATTGTCGTATCCAATGCCATTGAAAGCGGTTCGTTGATCTTTACTACAATGGTCTCTTTTGGTACATTTATCCGCACAACTTTAGGTGTGATAGCCACTTGTGGAGGAACACCTTCAGGGGAAATCTTCACTGACGTAACTATAACTGGTTCTGGGACAACAGTAGGTCTCGGCGTAGACTCAACGACCACTTTGAGATCATGTTGAACAGCAGCTTTATGCTGCAGGTGCTTACTTTGAGATGACACAACCGTCATATCAGATCCCAGCTTACTCTTAGCCATCACCAGTGGAGGAATAAAATGATCAGATTCTTGTGTGTAGATATGTTCTTCGATTTTTTTGATTGGGTGATGGATTTCTTCAGGAGCCTGTAGGATAACTTTTTCTGTAGTTTTTGGTTGTTCTGGTGTTGTCGCCAGCACTTTGGCAGGGCTTTCGCTGACGGAAGCTCCTTCTGGGAGTTTATTAGGTGATGTGGGTTTTCTCGATGGGGAGGCAGTAGTGCTGGTGGGGGTTTCTGGTTTGACTGGCGCTGCTGTTGGGGTGGTCTGTGTGGCAGGCAGGGAAGAGCCACGTGTAGCGGTGGTAGGGGAGATGCTGACAGGGGTGGTGGAGGAAGGCTCCAGGGTCTCCCGGCGCAGGCGCGTGGAAGTGAAGTCCCCCGCGGGGGGCGTGGTGGTGGGCCAGCCCCAGGGTGCACTGGCAGCCGCAGAGTGTGTGGACCCGCTGCTTGTCGCCACTGCGCTGGTGCTCACACCATCAGGCGGACCAGATACGGTGTTGTCAGAGAAATCCTCATCAGGGATAATACACGATAATTCCTTCAGTATATCTTTGTGATCCTAAAATAAGAGAAATAGGTTGTTTGAGTAAATGCTTTGATTTGTCATCATGACTTTGGATATTACCTTTGATTGTAACAATGGATAAATATTAATTGCATGTCTTGCCCTGTCGTCGATCAAAGAAAAAGTGAATCAAAGATGTCAATACATATTTGTTATCTTCAAATCTTGAAAATCTACGGAATCAAATGAAAATAATATGATCTTTTGATTATTTCTAGGCCAGACTACGGAATTGGCATAGAACGCTTGCCTACAATCAGGCACTCAAATATCATAATAAGGAAAATTGATCCCATCAGAATGTTACGTTTCTTCGTGTATTCTGTCTCCTCACCTCATTAGACTTGCAGGTGACCTTCTTGGTGCCATCCAGGCCACAGTCGGAGACCAGCTGAACTGCTGCCAACTCTGGCAGGAACTGCACTGTGAGAGAGGGCAGCGAGCGCACCAGGCAACCTCCACTTTCTCGCACGGCCCAGGCGGGAACTGGAAGCATAGCGACGGCAAATTGAAAATTAAATGAACACAACATTTTTAAAGATAACATATGGAATCAAGACAGAAACAATATGTCCCCTTAACTACGTAAAAAAAATGTCGTTTTTAAATATTATTAGACCTATCATACTACATTAATAAGAGGTGGAAAATACTTCTTTTTTCGTTGTGGGTGAAAAATTTTGAAGTGCTTTTTTTCAAGACCGCTTTAACAGATTCACCCAACCTCATTCTTTGACCTTGAGTTGGAATATATACTAAAATATATGGTGCAGATTATACCGAGCACTAATTAAAAATGGATGTTAATCATTTTCGAAATATCTTAATTTTTAGTGTGAAAGCTTTCTACGTTAACGCAAACACCACTTCTTGTCGCGTTCTCCCCGAAGGATTTCGCATGTGGCGAGTGGAACCTATTTATTTTTACAGGTAAGGGGGCCGGCTTTACGCCGACCACTTCAATTGAAGTGGGGGTTTCCCAGCTCCCGAGGTGGCTGGTACTCATTTCTTGTAAAGGCTGAGTAAACCTTGCCGGTATTTTAATTTGGGGTTTGAAATTAAGTGATTAATTTTAAGTTAAGATAAGTTGGAATCCTCCCCAAAACACAAGCTATGCTTACTTTGGGGAGTATTTATTGTAATTAGATTTTTAAAATTTATTTTTATTGTAATACTTTGTACATATTGATAAAACAATAAAGACCTTATGAATTATGAAGACCTTATGAAAATAAACACCGAAACGATAATAATTTCTGACACACTCGGTGGAATTCGAACCCGAGCTGACGGCATGGAATGCAAGCACTCTATCAACTGAGCTATCGACCGGACAGCGTAAATATAATTATTATTTCCTATTATGTAGATACCAGCCTATGGCCATGAGCTTACATAAATCACCATATAAATTACGAGATGTAGATCGGCGAGGGATTAATCTTAATTTACAAGTCCGGAATTGAATTTGAGATGCCCAAGTTGCGGCCAGCCCCACTGTGCGGTCTCTGGGTAAATAACAACCCGTACAGAGCACGCTGCACCGGGCACACTGGGGCAGATTACTGCCGCAAACTAGACAAACTTACCGTAATATTAATTAGCAATTAATTATAACTAGCACATGTGACCTGATATTAAATGGGTAGTTACATTATATTACTGCATTTCCACGTTCAATAATAATGAAACATGGTAAAAATAAGTGCTTTGTATGGCAGTAAATAGTTGTAAAATTATGCGCTAATGCTTACTCAATAATAATAAAATATTCTAAATGTAATACATATTAAAATAACATTGCAGGTTTCAATTAAGTATAACGGACAAGACAGTTAGTTTCATTTGTATACAAAATTAATGTATTTGATATTAAAAAATGAATAAAGTCAAGAAAAGATTGTAAATTGATAACAAATTTGTAGTACACTCTTAGTTTTGAGTTTATTTTATGTTTGCCAATTTTTTAAATTGTATTCAACCTTGCTCTCGTGGAGGTTCAATCGAAACTGCCCGTAGATAGGCGATGGCGTTTATTTTATACCCATTTCTCCCCGCTTGCTTTTCTTATCTCGCAGCCAGCCAATCGCGGCGCGCGAAGAAGCGAGTTCGGGCGTTTCATCATTTTGTACAGTGGCGCATCGTATGATTATTTTTCAACTGATTTATTTAATTTTAATTTAATCTGCAAGGCGTGACCTGGGAGTTCGCAGATGAACGACGCAACTTGAGGTCCACCACAGCTCAGGGCGCTCCAGCGGTAGTCTCTGGTGGGGTCCAAAGCGGCGCAGAGAGGGGCGCGCCCACCAGATGGGGTGGCAGCCCAATAGCCCTCACCACTCAGGGGCTTGTAGTCACTGGAATATATTTCAAGAGAATCAATATATGTATACTACTAAGTATATAAGGAAGTGGAGACAACTCGGATGAATATTTGGCTACTCCAAGTGGAATGGTGATAGGGAGAGAGTTACAATATATGAATCATATACATGGGTAGTCCCGTGGTCAGTTCTTCGGACTTGATATTGGAGAGTAGCTAATGGGTTCCATTCCCCTATTATTATTAAAGATTTAATAAAATCTTAAGTGAGCATTATTATTAAATTAGCCTTTGCCAAACACAAAGATTCATCCAGCCTACATCAACAGGATATTTTTTGAGTTATCAAAGACCCAACGCACAGAAACAAACATTTATATGTTTCTAATAAGTTCTTTAAGTAACTTGTTAATGGGTAAAATAATAACTCTAGACAGGTGTGTGTGTGTGTTTTCATTATATTGTTGATGAATTGAAAACAAAGTTTAGCTTTTCTTCACGAGTTGATTTATTTTCTCGAGCGCTTTTGTGTATGTTTTTTTGGTCAACGACGTTACCATGTTGAAAGCACCGGTTCCCATAGATCACCGAAGTTAAGCAACATTGGGCGCGGACAGTACTTGGATGGGTAACCGCTCAGGTACACCGCGTGTCGTTGGCATCTTGGACCGGTCCGTAGTCCGTAGTGGCAACACTTCGGACTCCCGGCGGAGCACAAAAATATACCATTTATATTTCGAATGTGCTCTTCGCTGGGTTAAAAATAATCATAAACCTTTACCAAAGACCGGTCACTGAAAGGTCCATCCAACCTTACAACAACTGGGTCTTCTTGAGAATTGGCGCTTTCTACAGCGACGACCAAGCTCGCAGAGGGCTCTTGAGGTGTCACACACACAAAAGCAGCGCTCACCAAATAAATCATCCTAATATTATTATTATTATATTATTTTAATGTTATCACACCATTATAAAAATAACAACTAACAAATCACAAAATTACAAAAGTGAGTTCTGTAGAATGTTGTAGGTGGCGGGGCTATGGTTAGTTATTCTCTTGGTTATGGGGTGATAACACCGAAAGCGCTCGAGAAAAAAAATCAACTCGTCATAAAACACTTTTTTTTTCACTATTAATATTTGCCAATGTCACCCCTGTGTCAGGGAAGGTCGGCAAAAGTTGTGGGGCTTATGTTCATTTGAGGTTTGGATTTTATTTGTAAGTACACGTTCAGCATTTGTAAGCGCGAACTACACGTGTTGGTTTGTGGGCATACATCTGAGAGCTTTAAATGAATATATCCTTGCAACTTAGATAAAAGATTATAGAATACACCTTTTCTTTATTATGTTGATGAATTGAACTATTTGGTACACTAGAATTCCATTAAAGTTTTTTGGAAAAACAAGCGGCGCCGTGCTCAATCTGTTATTAAATAAAACTTCTCCAATGAAGACATAATGGAGAGGTAAATTTTCTGATACAGAAAATTCCAATATTATGAAATAATTTACATACTAAAAGCAAAGTTCTATCAGGTGAAGCTGTAATAGTGCTACAAAATTTCAATATTTTAATTATTATTCAGGGCATTAAAGTTATGCAATTTAAGTTTTTCTCTTTTAATTTTCCCTGTGGAAAATCTCTTTAATGAAGAGTTTATAAAAAATCTACCTACACAATTTTACTAAGAATCATTGAATGTGAAAAATTTAAATAGATTAATAAGTGGCGCGTAAATTCGCATCGGAATCGAAAACTCTAATGAATTGAGTCAAAGCACGGTGTAAGTCTAACAGGTACCCCAACCACTCGGAAAACTTTTCAATTCGCTTGTAAACAGACTAACTAATTGAGTTACAAACGGATAATAATAATGATTGTAATCAAAACGCTTAAATTGGAAGAAAGTGTAAGGCAATATTTACGGGCAATTAATTACCATGAAAATGACACTTTTACGAGTATTTTTTTAATGGAAATTGGCCATTACAGGGAAAATCGTTTATTTCTTACCTGAATGTACGTATACTTGATGAGTTTATTAAGACAGTTATTGGAAAAAATGATTTAAACAGAAACATAGTTTTTCTTCACGAGTTGGCTTATTATCTCGAGCGCTTTCGATGTTATCATTCCATTATCAAGTAACAAATTCGACAACTAACAAATTCCGGAAAAATTTAGGTTATGTGGCGGAGCTATGGTGAGGTGAGGGAAGGGGTAAACATCTAATCTAATCTAATCTAAGTTGCAAAGATATGTAACATTGGAGATTCACATTATATGTATTCTCACAAGCAAACACGTACAAGTTCGCGCTTTTACATGCCACATGTGAACCTACAACATAATAACCTAAACCACAAAAACCTAAACCACAAATGAAAATACATCCTGCAACTCTTGCCGACCGATCTTCCCTGAAACAGGGGTGACATTGGCAAAGTGAACCATTTTCTACAGCATGGGGGGGTCAGCCACATACCAACTTTTGAGTCAATATTGTATTTTGAATTGTAGTTTTTACAATATTGTAGTTTGTAAGGACTATTTAGTCGTTCAGGAGAAAATATTAATGGGCTATGAGGGGGTGATTCCTGTAAATTTAAATAGTTTTTGATAAGAAATATAACCTAGATGAAAACCATTAATAGAAAAAGCACAAAAAAAGTCAGTGAAACATACGTCCAGCTGAAAATTCCTTCTTCGTTGCTTTTGATGAGTCCGATCCATACATCAGACATGATGTCCAGCTCTTTGAGATATGCCCTTGCAGCGTCATACTGAGCCGTGGTATCGACTGAAACAAAAGGAAACATCTGCTATAAAACCACGTTTTTTTTTTAAATTTTATTAGAAAATTAGAGATACCAAATTGATTGAGTATAAACACTCATGAAAGTGAATGTGTAGAAAAACTGATGCTAGTGTTTTTTTTAATATGTGAAAGTGAATGTGTAGAAAAACTGATGCCAGTGTTTTTTTGAATTTGTGAATGTGTAGAAAAACTGATGCCAGTGTTTCTTTGAATATGTGAATGTGAATGTGTAGAAAAACTGATGCCAGTGTTTCTTTGAATATGTGAATGTGAATGTGTAGAAAAACTGATGCCAGTGTTTTTTTGAATATGTGAATGTGAATGTGTAGAAAAACTGATGCCAGTGTTTCTTTGAATATGTGAATGTGAATGTGTAGAAAAACTGATGCCAGTGTTTCTTTGAATATGTGAATGTGAATGTGTAGAAAAACTGATGCCAGTGTTTCTTTGAATATGTGAATGTGAATGTGTAGAAAAACTGATGCCAGTGTTTTTTTGAATATGTGAATGTGAATGTGTAGAAAAACTGATGCCAGTGTTTCTTTGAATATGTGAATGTGAATGTGTAGAAAAACTGATGCCAGTGTTTTTTTTTTAATTTGTGAATGTGTAGAAAAACTGGTGCCAATGCTTTTTGAACATGGGAAATTCTTCCGGGATCGCAGACATTAGAGCTTAATTGTATAAACATTCTTTAGAGATGGTTGGATCAAAATTAGTCACATAAAGTCTTATTTGGCTTTCACTCGTACCTACCATAAAAAGCGTTGCAACAAAATGATACTTTAAACATGCCAAAATGGTTAATCAAAAATCCAGAATAAATGTACAGAAAATTTAATTACACGTTAAATTTAGCTGTAGGCATAACCTCGGACTCTTTCGATTCCCGAGCCCTATCATAAAGGGTCTCCAAGTCTAATTAATTATTTTTTCACTTCCCGTGCGCTGCCATGTAGCAGATAAAAGGAAATCAAAGGGGGGAGACGTGTACCCTAAACCTTTACGTGAATACTCAAACACAGCGTTTACCAAAATTTTATGGAAACTAAGAGGCGTTCAAAAGAGTTTCCATACATTTTTGGTAAAACGCTACGGTTGAGTTTAAACGTAGCGTTTTATACTTGGCGTGCTGAAAGGTGACAGGCTAGAACGGCACAGTGATAAAACGACACATAACAGAACAACACACTCTCAGAACGGCGTAGTGAGAAAACGACACATGACAGAACATCACAATGACAGAACATCACATCATAAAACATCACTGTGACAAAACAACACAAGGACAAAACATCACATAACTACCGAAAACGGCACATGAAAAAACATCACATGGCAGAACGACTTTCTTGCGATGTTTTGTCATGTGATGTACTGTCATTGTGATGTTCTCTCCTGTGTTGTTCTGCCATGTCTCGTTGTGTCACTGTGTCATTATGTCATGTGTCGTTTTGACACTGTGTCGCTATGTCATGAGTCTTTTTATAACTGTGTCGTTCTGTCACTGAGTCGTTTTGTCACTGTGTCGTTATAACATTTTTCTTTCTGTCATGTGTCGTTTTATCACCGTGTCGTTCTAACAAGGAACCGTGCTGAGCAGTGTTGAAGTTCCGACAAACGAGGTCGTCCCACGTCTCTATGGAATAACGTCATTAGAGGCGAGCCCATAATTAGCACCCAGCAAAGCTTTAATTGCCAACTAGTGATTATCAGCGAGGCCTGGACAGGAAAGTGACTCAATACGTGTGAGTCTATAAGTGAACTCTCGTCATACAGACGGGAAAAGCAAATAGAGGTCAGTTAAAAAAACGATATTTATATTTTCCTAAAACGTATTTTTTTTTATTAATAAGAGACAGATATAACACACTAGTGCAAACACTCCTTCCAATTCTCGAAGCATTTCTGATTTGTCACTTTTTTATGGTCTTGAGTTTTTTAACCAAGTGGTCTTTCGATTCTAAATACATATTGTTACGAATATGTCAAATATTGTGTGTCCTGTGATTATATGTCCCTGTAGAAGTAAATAGACGCTTAGGTAGGTAATTTGTGATATCATTTAATTTGTGATATCATTTGTATTTGATAATAATTTGTATTTGTTCCAGATTAATTAAGTGTTGATTCGAATGTTCTGGTAAAATCTGGCAAGGTTGTAAGTAGCGATTCTACATGTTTCGAGAATGATCTTTGCTTTTAGTATAAATAAAGGACCGAAATTCCGTGTAGGGGGATAAACCAACCTTTATACTATACTGTACAAATGTAACTCTGAACCAAAAGTGATTAAAATAAATACTTAAACCGCAGTTTTTATTAAATAGAACCCACTTAAAAACACAACAATATTAATTTATTAATCCATTTATATCTCCTCTAGTCTAAAACAATCCATCTCAGACACTTGTGCAAGCACTCTTTCCAATTCTCAAAGCATTTCTGATTTTTGCTTTTTGTCATGTGATCTTTGTGAACCAAGTGATCTTTCGCTTCTAAATCGTGACAACTAGACTGTACTATTATTTTTTTTCAGTTTTTGAGACAGGAAAAAGTCGCAGAACGTTAAGGACGAAGGAAATGGTCGCTGAGGTATTTTTAAGTATTGTTGTTTTTACCAGAAATACGAACAATCGATGACGTGTGCGTTGGCGCATTATCGCGTTATAATTTTCATGACTGGTTCCCAATTTTTTGTGAATTCTCACATTGTATCGCGAAACGTCGCACAACACTTTTAATCGACCGTACGAGATTTTTAAGTTATGTCTTTTTAACAAACCTCGAATGGTAGTTAAGATTTAAGAAATGTATTTTCGTCACACAACGATTTATTGTGCAGTGTATCTGTAGGTAGTATGGAGTCGTACACCCTCTTTGACACAAATTAGCTTCTAATTAAAAGATGCCTTTGATTCTTGCCTTTATGATTCGTAGATGGAGGCTTTTGCAGGAATGAAAAATTTAAGTTAATGATTACCTGTTTTATTATATCTGGAATTGAAAAAAACTTGAATAGAGCTTCGGTATCTGGATAATAGATACCAGAAGTGTTCACTCTATTTAGGCAAAAAAAAAAAATATATGTAGGTATGCCCGCAAGCAGTTTTTGTGCTATTTTACGCTTACACGATTCATGTGTACTACTAAAATAAAAACCCAAATCTCAAATGAACATAATTCTAAAGTGACATTCGAAAGGTAAACATTTTTTTGTAGTACCTATAGGTGATCAGCCTGATACTAACTTATAAGTAAAAGAACAAAAATAATAATATACAATTAAGCGTATAAAACAAACATTGAATTAAATACGTATGATTTTGAAAATGATCAATTAAAATTTAAGTGCCTTAGCCGCTGACATTACAGATCAACCGCCGTTTCTTTTGAAATACAGTTGATGATAGCATTAATTAATCAATCGCTCATACAACTCATCATTTTCATCTTACGCTGATCCAGTACGAGGCAAGGGCCCCTTCCTTTCCCCCCTATTGATCTCCACTTAAGCTCTTCTTTATCAAGATTTTCCCACTTCCAATAAACTCCCAGAGAAGGGAAAACTATCCGCCGAAGTACCAGGAACTTTTCTTATATCAACGCGGAGGTCTTAGCGAGAAAAATATCAGTAGGAACTAATAAATCATTATGAACATCCAATTGTAAAAGCTTAAGCCAAAGATGAATTCAAGTGGAAAATATGATACTCCCTGCCTTGAATTTTGATCATTTGTTTTTACCGCAGTTAGCCTCTGAAGATGGACGAATAATGTCCGATAGCGCTTAGGCAATTAAGCTCAAATAATCTGTGAAAATAAAACTGTGTTTTAATTATTTTTATATACTGTAAAAAATGGTTCACTTTGCCAACGTCACCCCTGTTTCAGGGAAGGTCGACAAGTGTTGAGGGGCTTATGTTCATTTGAGATTGGGTTTTTATGTTAAAGGTCCACATGCGGCATGTGTAAGCGCGAACTTGCACGTATCTGCTTGTGATATTGCATTCAATGTGAATCTTAAATTTTATATAATTCTCCAACTTAGAATACAGCAGAAAACGTAAAATTGTAATATTTCTGAAATTGTAAAAAAAACATAAAAAAGTCGTGAAAAACATTTGAAGTGGGTCGCAGTTGTTGGGCCGAACATTGATTTTGGAAAAGGATAACAGCGCATTGAGCTGTATACAAAGGCCTCATTACGCGCGGCCAAGTAGCAACACTGTTTCCCGCCTTTCTGTGTCTCGGCGCCCATTATCCGCATATTTTTCGCATTCCGCGAGTGCTCTCCAACAGATTGTAGGAGCTCGCAATAAGTGTTCCCAGCTCCGGGCTCTGAGAATTCTGGCGTTGCGACTAATCTCGACTCACCATAGGGAGAGAGAGAGAGTGTGCATTAGTAGGTGGGTGTATGCGTGTGCTGCCAACTTTTGCCTGCGAGTATTAATATCGATACCCTTGAATTCTAATCTAAGTTGCAAAGATATTTACATTGGAGATTCACATTACATGCATTCCCACGACCAGACACGTGCAAGTTCGCGCTTGCACATGCCTCATGTGAACCTACAACATAAAAACCAAATCTTAAATGGACATACACCCTGCAACTCTTGCCGTCCTTCCCTGAAACAGGGGTAACATTGGAAAAGTGAACCATTTTTACAGCATGGGTGGTCAGTTTGTATAAGTGTGTGTTATGAGTGCATAAGTGTGTGTGATGAGTGCATGCAAGTATATGTGGTGTGTCGAGATCGGTAGCAAACCCCGAATACGCCACCGGGTTATAAATATGATAAGTGCTGCAAACTTTACACCCCGAGTGAAAAACTCTACGGAGGGAGCTCGGAGAAAAGGCCAAGTTTGGAAACAGGATACTCATCCAGAATATCCAGAGTATACCACCCAGAACATCCAGAATACTCAGAATACTCAATCCTCGCGTAAACAGAAAACATATAAAAAATACAACAGCACTCGTAGTGATTGTTTTATCTCTTACTTCTCAAATAGATTTTATTTTACGCGATTGTTGAGTATTTACGCAATTGTCTTGTACTCGGGGTACAGCTACTAACTAACGTAACAATTTTAATTATGCGCGCTCTATTAAAATGCACTTTGAACTTCCGTGTTGCAATTTTACGATGCGTTTATTTTAAAAGAAAACTTATGAAGGATCAGTGCCATCGTGGGAGCTGTAAACTTAATGTGGAAAGTTAATTAAAATACAGATTATAGGGAAACCCATTAACCTCTCATGAAAATTATAGTATTAAATTTTACATTTTGTAGAAGGTATTTTTTTTTTTTTAATAAATGCATCACATAAATCTTGTTACGTTTTTACGCGGGTTTTATTTAATTGAAATGATGGTGTTTTATTTTACACAATTTCTTTCACGTTCGGTTCGGTCACAAAGTCATTTTAAATATTTAAATAACAACGAAAATTGCGGATCTTTGATAGAATTGTCACTGAAATAAGAAGAAATATATGAATAAGTCACATATTAAGCTAACAGGTCTTGGACCGGTCCGTAGTCCAGTGGCTACACTTCGGACTCGTAAATGCAAGGTTGTGGCTTCGAATCCCGGCGGAGCACAATAATAAACCATTTATATTTTCAAATGTTCTCTTCGCTGGGTTGAAAAAAATCATAAGCCTTTACCAAAGACCGGTCACTGATAGGTCCATCCAACCTTACAACTGGGTCTTGATTGAGGATCGGCGCTTTATACAGCGACGAACCAGCTCGCAGAGGGCTCTTGAGGTGTGATACACACAAAAACAGCGCTCACCAAATAATTCATCCTAATATTATTATTATGGGTTTCTCAGATAAATGCACCTTTTTCCCTATTGTCTACGAGAGAAAACACTAAAAAAGTGTGAAAATTCTGTGACTTAAAAGTTTGTCATGAGCACTTCTTTATTATCGGTTGACTTACTTTGAGCAGTTACTCTCAATACAATGTTAAGTCTACGATTTCTGAAATCAGTGAATCAGCACTTATTCAGTTTCAGCTTTAAGGTGGCGATATGTAAATTATGTCGCCAGGGGCAAATATTTCCTTTTGTGCTTGCTAAGTTGTCACATATGAAAATACCAAGTGAGTTCCCACTTTTCGGAAGTTAATTTAGGTTCACATTTATCACCCGCTAACAGATTTTCCTGGAGATTCACAAGCGTGAGGAATAATAATTACCACCACTTAGCAACGACTTAGATCCTTCGTGGATAACACCATTATCCATATACGAGGAAACCTCATACGATTCGGTTTTCGTATGATTTAATCTAAATGCTGGAGCGTTTCTGGCTTCTTGAGTCTTACAAATAAAGAACTTAATTTCAGATAGACATTCGCTACATTGCATTGTTTACTACTACCCAAATTCGCTCACATCACTCCCTTGTTAAAAACACTACATTGGCTTCGTTTCCCGGAGAGAATGGTCTACCGTATTTGTGTGATGGTATATAAAGCCATCAATGGCTTGGCTCCACCTTATCTGACTGGCATGATGCTGCCTGTTGAGATGGGTGTAAGGAGGCAGACACTCAGATCCGCGGGCGATGGAGCAGTCAATTTGGTTCAGCCACGCCGTCAGATTCGTACAAATTTCGGAGACCGCGCTTTCCGTGTTGCGGGTCCGGTGGAGTGGAACAGACTGCCACACGGAGTGAAGAACTCCAAATCTGTGGGTGTATTTCGCGGAGCACTCAAAACACACCTTTTTAGAAAGTCTTATCCATGATCGGAGAGGGACCTTGAGGTGTGACACACACAAAAACGGCGCTCTCTTATCATTTCTAATTTCAAACAAATTAGCCTGATATTATTACTACTACCATCGGTATATGTGACTGTACAGCCCATTCAGTTATATCAAGGAGTAGAAACTAACTTGCGGCATTGATACACTATATTGGGCACAGTAAGTTGTCTCTAGTCCTGTCAAAAACAGCAGTAGCGTAGTTCTCCAAACCATATTCCAACATGTGAAATCCTATGTTTTCTTGTTTTCTCCATTTTGTGTTTCAAAACCCAATAATTACACGTGTCATAACATCTTAAAATAACGTCTTTTTCTCTTTTAAAAGTTGTCATATTGACCGACCAAAATATTTTTAATACGTGCGCACAATGTTCCCGCAGGCGTGAGTTTCAAAGTTTGAAAAGACACTGTGAAGATCTTTGTTCTCTTTCTTACTAAGGGCGATTAGTGGGTAAATTGAAATTTTCCTAAATAAATAGTTATTGGTACATAAGATTTATTCTGGCACATGCCACACCACGCCAGAATATTTAGAATATTCGAGCAATTACTCACATAATATTAAACAAATACAAGTACAATAATAGTACCTACATCTAGAGACACAGACATACAATCTCACATTCGTAACACTAAAAAATAAGTTTAAACCTGGTTTAAGGTTCAAATCTAATGGATAAGTCCGAATAAGTTTAGAAGCGAGGTTACTTCAACTAATTCTCAGGCATTACACCAATCTTACATAGAGTGAATCTGATAGCGGTTGGTTGAAATCAGTATACAGCCCTGCCAGATTGACGTAACTCTTCCCTATTTGATATTTCCCGGTATCTTAATATATAATCATCACGTGCTATAAACACTGCTACCTAGGTAATTCAATAATAACCAAGGGTAAATTTACTGATGAAAATTTAGCCATGTCCCAATTAGCAGAACACTATTTTGGGAACGTCAACATGTGCTTAGCTTGCATTCTATTTTGGGTTCACAAAATGGCTAAGTGAAAATGAATTTGATGTTGGAGGGTTGCTTTCCGGGATGCGTGTTCCCATTCCCCGACCTAAAAGGAATGTTTACTCAGACAAGCACACGGAAAAAATTGAATTCATCAAGTAGTTTCAGTTTTTCCATATTTACTCAAAAACTATTGACATTATAAAAAAACGGTTTCGATACTACACTAGACAATGTATAGTTCTATAAATAGAATGAAAAAAAATATTTCCAAAACATAGCACACACGAGAAAGTAGCTACAGAAGTGAAAAAAACGTATTTTTTTAAATATTTTTTTGTGGTCGCAATATTTAAGTTATATATTTTGTTTAAACTTTATAATTAAGATAAAAAATTAATAAACATGCTTGATTTTTTTCATTACTGTCACTTTTTTGCTAATACCATAAAGTGTAAGAAACAATAACGGCAGATTTAGGGTATGATACTTCCGTGTGCATTTCTGAGTGAACATTCCTTTTAGGTCGGGGAATGGGAACACGCTTCCGGATCTATTGCCGTGGTCTGTGGGAGCTGGAGCTTCCGGACGTATTGCCCATGTCTACGATGGGCTTCTTCTGCGTAATTGTGAAATGATTGATCTAATATAAAATGAAACGAAAATTCATTTGTTTATATCGATTGCAGGAGCGCGCACAGAGAAGAGGCAAATGTCATCTATAATCTAAGGTGCAAAGATATTGACATTTACAATTAATATTAAATGCATGCCCCACAAACATACACGTGTAAGTAAGTTCTCGTTCACAAATGCTGCAAATAAACATAAACCCAGCATCTTTTGCTGACCTTCCCTGAAACAGGGGCGACTTTGGCAACGATATTTTTTACAGTATGGGTGGTCAGCCTCATACCAACCCATAAATCAAGGAATATTAATCTGTAATATAGAGTCAAAAAGAGCAATAGTTTCACGCTTACGCATGTTGCATGTGTACCTACTTATAAAATAAGACCAAAATCTCAAATGAACCTAATCACTACAATATTCTTGTC
Source organism: Agapetus fuscipes (assembly GCA_951799405.1). Lineage (NCBI taxonomy): Eukaryota > Metazoa > Arthropoda > Insecta > Trichoptera > Glossosomatidae > Agapetus > Agapetus fuscipes. Next base: position 6,347,819 of record OX637338.1, read on the forward strand.
AAGTTTGTTGATAAAATGACACTTTTTCTCAGGGAAAGTAAGCAGTGCTTGTGGGCATGCAAGAAAAATATTAATGAACCTTAAATTTTAATATCTCTTTGTGTCTACGATTTTAGATTATCGATAGTCACACAAAGTTAACACATTAAAACATAGTTTCAATACTAAGTCCTTTATACGCAAGGTCAGAACAAAACAAACATAAATTTGAACAACTAATGAATTTCAAATATTCATAAAGCATTTTCAAACACGAACCTTTTTCATGAATACCCGTACATTTTATAATCAGTATTTACACATTGTACATTGTTTTGTCGGTGGAAATTCTTCGTGACGTTTCAGGTCGCTGTAACTTTTATGTGTCGTACAAGTTTAACAATAACGTGTAGCATGGCTGTTCCTTTACATTGTAGACCTCAGTAACCTAAGTATAAAGCTCTACGTCTTACATTAACCATAGCATTTACAAAAAACTGTATGAAAACTAAAACTATCCATAGATCTGCTGTTTCAGTTTTCAAAACCTCTTTTGGGAAACGCTATGGTTGAGTTTGAACTTAAATGTTTATACTTTGGTACCTGCAATATTGTTGGGTAACTCTGAGCCAGGTTGCTGAATCATAATTTATTTATACCTGCTCTTTAAAGTCTGAAAGTATTCACCCAACTTGGCCTCGTGGAAGCGAGGCTATTTTGTGTTGGAACAAATAAAAATGAAAATATAAATTGCACGACCGATACCTTCTATAACTACGGATTTTATAATTGGTGTATGTGAAAATAATGCGGGTCGGCAAATCGTTATTTATTTTAATTCCAAAACAAATCAGAGATCAGATACTTTCAATACTATTTACAAACACTTAATCCATGCTTGATGTTAGTTTGTTTTGTACGGGAACTTTTAGGCGGTGGATAAGCCATAAATTTTCTGTGTGAATAACCCTTTTTTTTTTTTTTTTTTTTAAGAAACCCTGTGCGGGAGACTCCCTAGATTCTAGACTCTAGGGGTCTATGACACTTGTAGTGCCGCGGAGGTGCACGAGCTTAGTCGTCGCTACAAAGCGCCAATACTCAAGCAAGACCCAGTTGCTGTAAGGCTGGATGGACCTTTTAAGTGGCCGGTCTTTGGTAAAGGCTTTATGATTTTTTTCAATCCAGCGAAGAGCATATTTGGAAATATAAATGATATATTTTTTGTTCTCCGCCGGGATCAGAATCCACAACCTTCCATTTACGAGTCCGAAGTGTTGCCACTGGACTACGGGCCGGTCCAAGATGCCAACGACACGCGGTGTACCTGAGCGGTCATCCATCCAAGTAGCATCCGCGCTCAATGTTGCTTAACTTCGATAATCTGATGAGAACCGGTGCTTTCAACATGATATCGTCGTTGTTAAAGGTTATAGTAAGAAGTATAATTTGGAATTTCATCCAACGAACTACCAAAAAAGCTTGCAAAAATTGCTTGCTTATATTTTAAAGAGGTAAAGTATCTAAAGCAAAAAACCACTCGATGATTAAAACTTTGCTTAACACAAAAATAGAACGAGACAACATTGAGCACCTAAAAAATATAAAAATGTGAAACCTCGAAAAAAAATCTCTTGCTGGTTGTGGCATTATCGAAGTATGTGAAGTCAGCTTTTTATGATTCATTACATCAGACCAGATCATCAAAAGCCTCAATGATAATGTAGAATACTGCCTAGGCTATGTGACGTCATATTGAACAGTTCTGAAGCCTGCATTTGATAGCAGGCGACGGTCATCCTTAGTCCATTGTGCTTACACAAAAGATGCTCTACCTAAATAACATACATGCGAGTATCACGAGTAACGATGGAATTTTATAATATCCGGGAAATGAAACGGATTTATTGAACTTCCACAAAGGGTCAACTCATAGCTGTGAGGGCGCACAACCTATTTTCATTATTAAAAATCTCTACACAATGAAGTAACGTGCGATATATATATTCCAATTCTTTTCAGTTTTGATTTTTTTTTTGCGAATTTATTTAAGTTTTGCTGGTTTGAATGTATAATATAAGTTGCATTGAATAGTTAAAAAGTTAATATATTTTTTTAAGAGTTTGTGTACTATGAGATGTGAACAATTTTGAATTTTTAACTTTTTTCACGGCGAACAAACGTCTGGCTTGTATGGGGAACTAGTAACAAAATATTTGAATGCCTTTTCCCTAGCAACCCGACCGGGTGACGACACAATATTGTCTAAGCCAATTCACGTGCCGACCTATAATCTATAATCTAAGTTGCAAAGTTATGTTACATTTAAGATTCATATTACACTCTTTCCCCTAAGTAGACACGGGTAAGTTTGCGCTTCCTGATGTTGCATGCGGATCTACAAAATAAAAATAAAATCCAATCTCAAATGAACGTTAGTCCTGCAACTCTTGCCGACTTTCCCTGAAATAGATAATCACATCACCAGTGCTAAAATATGTACAGTAACATACATTAGTAATGAAGCCATCAAATTTTACAACCGCAGTAAATGTGGGCTAGCTCGCAGGTAAATAAACATTAACCGAGTGTCAGCACATAAAAGTTCATCTATAAAAATTGGCGTAAGGCCATTTACGTAATCTATAAAAGTAAAAAAAAAGTGAACATTGCCAATGCGACCGCAGTTCCAGATAAAAAAGACAGTTATTGTAATGGTTAAATTTAACGACATATTTTTAATTCCGATTCGAATGGACTCGACACACGTGTAATTCCATTTTTTTTTCTCAACGGGAAAAGTTCACAGGCTTACGTGGCTCGTGTACTCAGCAATCAATAAAAAAAACAGTAATTTGCTTTTTCCCTAGGAATGTAGCCAGAGGACGTATTATTATTTTTTGTCAATGGAATTTGCGTCGACTCCATTGTACGCATGTTTTATAAAGAACTTCGAGAAATCATGGATAAAACTTTTTGTTGGGTGCAACTTCTCATAGTAACTGAACTAAATCTAAGGCGGTGCTCTTGAAATAGTTATAGGGTACAGGATTTTCATAATATTTTAGTGTTTTTGCTCGCAGAAAATAGAAAAAAGCTGCATTTATCTGAGAAACTCATGCCAGCTACATATGTCACATATTCAGTTTTACCTTCGATGACAAGATAAGATAACCTTTCTGCAACTAAAATATGAATCCACGGCTGTAACATCCTTCAGGGTGAGATGCCAAAAAAAATACGTTAGAGAACAATGCGAGAGAGAGAGAATCAAAATTGTATGCAGAGAAAAAACGATACGACCATTTTCCATGAAAGCTTTGTGTTTTCATTGCCATCGAGACAGTTAATTGCTAGACCACATTGTATAATGTACTGTAATAACTCCTTTATAATATCAGTCATTATTAAGCATTCTGCCAGCTACATGAATATTGTGTTGTAGACTGCAGTGAATACATTTTGGCACAAATAGACGAGTACTGACCAGAGAGCTGCCTGCTGCAAGCCCACAATATCAGGCGTCCATTGTGCAATGGTTTCCAAGTATTAAACATCACGTATATACTCAAACATAGCACAAACAAAAAAATGTAGCAGTGCCTCAATATAACGTTTTAGTTGTCATTTAGTTTTTGGTTAACGCTGCAGATGAGTTTAATCGCCAAGTTTTCTACGTGGGAAACAGGCCTGCCTTTTAACTAATGTACAATTCACCAGCATGGCCCATACAATTTGGGATGTAGTTATTTATTCATAAATGTATGTGGCGTGGTAAATTGATTTATACTTCAATGAGAATTAGAGAGTATAGATTATATGCATAATCCTAGAATTTACAGCTTGCACTAAATAATTATTTAGGAGTTCTGGTGAATTAACCCCCAAAATACAATTGACTGCATTCAGCGGAGTCTTGTAATAATAGGCGGTCAGAATCATTAAAGAAGATGTTTTTGTTCTCTGCAAGCTATCACTAATATTTTTAAATAGTAGTTGGTGAAGATAGATGATGACAAAAAAATCATGTTTTAAATAATCAAAAATAGAGTTTCACTGTGCAAATAGATTTACACTTAAAAATATAAAAAAATCAGGTGTTTCGATATATTATTCTCATTTTCGAAAATAATGCTAGATTCCTGCTTTTGTTTCCATACGACTCATACGAAATCCTGGGGTGGAAGTCTCGATTCGACGTTAAATCTGACCTACAGAATATTGGTTAAAATCTACGCAATATCAAATACGATTTCCTATTAAAGAGATATGCAAGGACAGAAAGAAAGTGGGCATGCATCTGCGGAGATACCGGCCAACCCTAGGGGAACGGCGGCAGGATACAGTGACAGTAAAAGATTTTCATTTCTAAAATTGCATCTAAAGAAGTAATTGAGCACGTAAGCATTTTTTGGGTAAAATGTCTTAGTTGCACTCAATTTTTCCCACCAATTCAGAATACTCACTCACTTTCTTGCTAAGAAAGAATTCTTACTGCAGGTAGAACTGTCACTTATTTCTATTATTTTTCTTCGGGGCGAATTCTTTTCAAAATCAGGGGCGCCAGTGCCAAGATAACATGTAGGAATTGGGAGTCGGTTCACTATATAATGTACGTGTCAGTGGGTAGTGACTACAGTGACTGCCACTCGTCCTTCGAGAGTGCATAGCGAAGCTGAATTATTTAATGGCGAGCTAGTCCGGAAATATGTATGTAGGTATGTATGTGAATATTAAATCCATTTTTCTTTATTTACATACACACACACCGCCCCACAGCTCATGAAAAGTTTTTCCAGCGAGTTAATTATGTTTAACGTGGTTGCGACCCCTGCCATAAGGTTTTTTTTGCCCCACAAAAATACACAAAGGAAAATTCTATAGAATGTGCTAGAAAGGGACAAAAACTCGCATTTACATTGTATAAAAAACATAGTTTAAAAAAGAAAAAAATATGCTGAATAGAGCTGTTTTCAAAGGATTAGTTTTAGAAGTGTAAAAAAACCTATTTTTATTTACAAGTAAGAAAGATGGTTTCACGCCAAACACTCTAAATAAAGTGAGAGGTTTCTATGCTTCTAATTAGAAGCATAGAAACCTCTCACAAAAAAATTGAACCTACTACTAAATTGAAAAAAGTGAACGCTAAAAAAACCTGGCCAATACTATGATTTGAGTTGGAAGAAAACACTGAACAGGGAAATCATGACTGAAAATTATGAGTTTTAAACTCGTGCCATATTTGTTTAAATGAAAGAACTCTTACGTATTTGATTAAGATATCATGATAAGACAATTGTCAATTGTTAGATTCATGCTGGAATCACGGTCGTTTGATATATTAACAATTATAAAAACTACACAGTTGGCTAAGTAATCTTTTCGGATATTAGACGAACCGTTATGGAAAAACTTAAATCGTTCTCGTCATTACGTTGGCTACGTTGTTATAATGTAAGTTCTTCCATAACGGTTGGTCTAATATCCGAAAAGTTTTATTACCTAACTGGGTAGTTATTATAATTGTCAATTGTCAACGAGTGCGATACATAGCAGTTCCATGAAATTTTATTTGAAGTACAGAAGTCTTTCTTCGAAGCATTTGGAGATGCTTAAAAATTCTTCCGTTACATTGCATCGTCTGCCTGTAAATATTTTTCAGATCTTCTGGATTTTAAAAATATTCATTCTATGCGTGTTGTACTTGTTTTTTTCTCAACCCAACAAGCAACACTCGATTGCGCGGCCATTCTGGGGCGGGAACATGAAATTGCGTGGAAAGTACAGATAAAAAATATAATTTATCACGACCATAGTAGCAGCAGGGAGCAACGAACAAACGTATTTGTGAAATTTTTACGACTGCGACGCAGAGCAAAAATTTCAACCTACAAAAACACCAGCGCAACCATAAATGAACAAACCTACTTATAATCCATACTGCGTCATAGTATACGAGAATGGTTAGTTAGTTTGTTAGAGAATGTTTTTTTGGTTCTTTTTTCTTTTTCTCTTTATGTTATGCGTTCTATAGGATAATTTAAATTATCTTGGAATGAAAAAAAAACGGATTTTACTGACCGTTGAAAATGAAGAACAATTTTTTCAACGTCGGATATGACTCTGAAGTCATATCCGACGTCTTCAGGAGGCGTGTGTCTTCTACGAAGAAGAATCATGAACTGACATGTTCGTTATTCTTCTTCGTAGAAAACACACACCTCCTGAAGACGTCGGATATGACTCTGAAGTCATATCCGACGTCTTCAGGAGGCGTGTGTCTTCTACGAAGAAGAATCATGAACTGACATGTTCGTTATTCTTCTTCGTAGAAAACACACACCTCCTGAAGACGTCGGATATGACTCTGACGAAACGTAGGGAAAATTGTTCTTCTTTTTCCACAGTCAGTAACATCCGTTTTTTTTTCCATTTCAAAAAATGTTATAAGACCGTAATCATGATTAAAAACCTGAAATTATCTTATTTGTTATTCAAACATACTAAGCAAAGATTTTTTTTACAAGAAGAGAAACGATGAGGTTCGCACGTGAATTGACATAGACAATTGGTGTTGTCACCCGGCCGGGTTTCTAAGGAAAATGCGTACAAATATTTTGTTATTAGTTGCAAAACCGTTCGGACCTCGTTCGTTTTTAAACCAAGGAGCGTGATTTCGCATCCAAATGATATTATTAGCAAGATTTTCTTAGCCGGTGAGAACTTGTTCCTTCAATGATAGGGGAAATTCTTTTACCTGAATGCAGATATAAAAGTATCTCCTTGAGCTGTGTAAATATATTAACTTCACACCTCATCTGAGTTTAAGGGTTAAAAGTTGCATACTTAATCTCTCCATATAAGATTACATCTTGACTTATTGTCGTACTTTTTTCTTTGAATATTTTATCTACAAAATAAATAGCTTAGAAACATACAAATGTTCTTTTACGTTGTTTTTAGCACACTATTGTTATTTTTTCTGGGGTTCTTTTATTGGGCTTTCCAATAAAGCTACCTACCTTCATAGTGAATGGTACCGACTTGACAATAAGCAGAAAACTTCAAGGCAGTCGTATTTAAAATTGTAGGGGCCACATCTGTCATTCACGGTTCTTTTGTGACTATTTCGTAACGTAAAAATCGTTCGATTGTTGTTTATAGTTTGTATAAATTATAGCACGTCCGTCGTCAACAGAACTTTTATTAAAACCACCGTATAATGTAAAATCTAAGTTGCTAAGATATATTACATTTACGAATTATATGAAATGCATTCCCATAAGCAGACACATATAAGTTAGAGCTCACACATGCCGCATGTGGACCCACAATATAAAAACCTAAATCTCAAATGCACACAAGCACTGCAACTTTTACCAACTTTCCATGAAACAGGGGTGGTATTGGCAAAGTGAACCATTTTTTTACAGTACGGGTGGTCAGCCTTATAGCAACCTATAAGTCAATAATTTTTATGAAAACGTTTTAGAATGATATGTGCATAATTTTAGGGGTAAATAAAGTTGAATTTAACTTCGACTTCCAAACTCGTGAGCATAATATAATACCCTGGAGTATTTCAAGCAGGTTTCCATGCGGACATCTCTTATGCGGCCACAATTATGGCGCGGGAATTTTTCCATCCCAATAAATCTTTCCGTACGGCACCTTAAAAGCCTTCTAGAGAGAGAAATACTTCCCGTTTACGGACGCGAAGCCTTCCGAGAGAGGAATAGTTCTTGGTTTTTGGACGCCTCTTGAAAACCAGCGCTCCAAATCCTCGACTACTCTGTATTCCACCTCGAGTTCGCTCTAGGAAACAATTTCATTCCAAGAATCCAATATCTGTGGAGCCGGTATGTAAATTAGTGCAGTTATTTTTGTTTTGGAAACGATATTTAAAATAAATATGCCACTTGGTTTGCATTGCACGTGCATTGCATTATTGAATTTTTAAAAATGCATACAGAAAATATTTTGTAACAAATGAATGCAGAAATTTTTCGAATGCAAATTTTGTATCCCTAAATGGATTTGGTAAATTTTGCGTGTATTGTATTTTGAATTAATTTTTTTGTATTTTATTTACAGACGTATTCAAATGTTTTATTTTTAAATAGATATGTTAAATGGTAAATGTTCTTTGAGTTCTCGATCCCATTTTGTAAGTAAACAAGCAACATGTGCCATTGCGAACTTACACGTATTTAGTACTTGTCGACATGTATTAAATATATTTTTAAGTGATACATTTTGCAACTTAGATAACAGATAAAAATATTTAAAAAAGTGGACGAATGAACCTTGTAAATAATTTTATCAACATTATTTTTAACACTAATTAATAAATCTTAGGGAAGAGTTTGCAAACATGATAAATACAGAAATAATACAGAACGTAGGCTTTGTAAATTTTGAATTAATTTACTACATCAAATATATCAACATTAATTCTAACCTAAGAAAACAATCCCAATTTTCCGTCAAATGTAAATACAGTTGAATCCCATGTAAATTTCCATTTGTTGGCATAAAATTAACTATAAAAATATTTACCTCCTCTGAAAATGGGGGTAGAGAAAAAAATACACTTCCTTGCGAGATAATTTATATTTTACGATTAGATAGACGACAATCTAGAGCAGCTATTAAATTCAGTCTTGGATTTAAATTACCAGGTTAATGGCGCGACTTGCTTCTTAATCTCCTACTCGCGTTGACTTGGACACTTTACGGTGGCTGGATTCTCTAAGTTGGGAAGAAAACTGAAAACTGTACTCCAAGTATAAAAACTCAAGCGTAGCGTTTTACAGTTTAACAGAAGCTTAAACGCTCAGTGCATGCGCTGTTTCAGATAACAAACATTTTTTCTTGGACGTTGGGAATGAGTTTGAGAGTAAAGTTTTACGCTTGGGGTGGTGCTCTCAAACGACCTGATCCGGATCGAACTTAGCTAAATTACCTGCTAGGAAAAATACGAGGCTTTTCCTGCTAACGAAAGTGGAAAGCATAAATTACAATGGGAAATTTATTTTATGTATAACACCTACTTTTTATCAGCTGTTAAGAATTTACTCCCTTTTTTCGTGCTTTTAGCCTTACGATAAATTTAAAGTTCATTTTAATTTATTCAAAGAAATAGATACATTTGTAAACTGGATATTTTTACTATTATTTGCAAACAATTACTTCTTATTTTTTAATGTTGAACAGTACTTTTCTCTCAGTACAATATTTTATGTTACTATATTCTATAATATAGTCCTATAATCTAAGTTGCAAGGATATATTAATTTAAAGCTCTTAGATGTTGCCCACAAACCAACACGTGTATTTCGCGCTTACAAATGCTGAATGTGTACTGACAAATAAAATCCAAACCTCAAATGCACATAAGCCCCACAACTTTTGCCGACCTTCCCTGACACAGGAGTGACATTGGCAAAGTGAAGCATTTTTTACAGTATGGGTAATCAGCCTCATACCAACCTATAAGTCAAGGACTATACTAGTACTTATATGTAGGGAGTACGAGAGCACTCGTAAGAGAGGATTTGGCATGAGGCCAACCTCCTATAATTTATAAATAGTATGGATCCTCAGCCTCATACCAATATAAGAGTCAAGGAACAAATTTTTTTGAAAATTCGTTATTGACTATGTAAAAGGACCGGCAATAAATAAACAAAAGTCTCTTAAAAACAAAATATCAATACAAATGAACAACAACATATTTTTCCTTTCCATGAAAACTCAGATTAGTACGAGTTATATTTTCACAATAAAGCTTTGAATTGGTAACATTGAAATTTAAAAAAGCCTAAAAAAGCTTTTAGTCGGAAAACGTACATGTAATTTTTTCATGAATTTAATTTAGATTTTTTCTTAAAGTATGTTCCCTACTCATTCCTTAATAAACGGAATGTCAATGAAATTTTAAATTGGTTCTTCTTCGAGACAGGTAAAAAGAGACAAAATGGAAGCTTTGCCAGAGACAAAGCAAACAAAGGGAATCCTAATAAGCGTCAAGATGACCGCCCTCGCGAATAATGAAATGAAAAAATCACAAATTGTGAAAAATTCTATTGAAATTCCAGACAAACTAAAAAAAATACACACTTCTCTTTGAAATGAAACGAACCAAAGATTCGGTCTTTTTTCATTTAGTCAATAAACCTAAACGTTTCATTGGCCATATTTTTAATATTTTCTTATTTTTATTAATACATAAAATTATATGAATAAGTACTTATATAATTTATCAAACATAATTTTTTTATCCATCTAATAATTTTCAAATATGAATTGTAAGCTTGTTTAAGTTTTAAAATGAGTTTTGTAAGATTTGTACAAAAAATCGTAACATTATAAATTTATATGATAAAAATAGATTACCTAGAAGATACTTTCTTATAGTAATAATAACTTTTCTGATTCGAAACACTCCATCACAGCCAATATGAACTCCAAAGAACTTTATTAAAGAGGATGGTTTAATGTTCCTACCATCAATGCAAACTATCTCAGTATCACCAAGATGTTGTCTGCTTGGTGAAGTTACCCACATTACCTCTATTTTTGATGGATTAAGATGAAGTCTAAAATGAGCCATCCACTGCGCAATCTCTTCAAGACATCCTATCAGATCCTTTTTTCCATATGCAGAAGTGATGGTGTAAAGCTTGGAGAACTGGAGAAGGAAAATGGATGCACAATAGTGACAGCTCTTGATGAAGGAGGCCAAAACTCATTTTGGGCAAACAAAAATCAAATGACGAATCAGTTGTAAAAGTTATTTCCAGGGAAAATTAAATCACCGTTAGGTTTACGTTGGAATTACGGTCGTTTGACATATTTACAATTATAACAACTACACAGTTAAAATAATATTTGGATATTATAAAAGTAGGTTGGTGGATTGCATTCCTTTCCACAAATCTATTTAAAAAAAAAAATATATATATTAGACAAAGCTTTATAAGAGAACTTACATTATTATAATATTTAAAAAAAAAAAAAAAAATATTAGACAAAGCTTTATAAGAGAACTTACATTATTATCGACGTTTCTTTTGAGTTCATCCTCAGTCGTCGTGCAGAGAGGTAGTCTCCTACGCTAACGAAAGCTACGTCGCTAACGAAACGTTGAGAATAATGTAACTTCTCTTATAACGGTTTGTTTAATATCCAATTATTTTTTTAACTTCGTAGTTATTATAATTGTAAAAAAAATCAAAGTCTAATGTAGTGGCACAAAAATGGCGTAGAGAGTGTGGTAGGTGAGCTTCAGGCGCGGGTCTGTCTGGACCTAATTTAATTTTTACCCCCGAGGTGTCACTTACACTTTAAAATGAAGTATTTATCGCCCGATCCGCGACCGAAAGTAATGAAATTATGTGCTGGAAATTTTTTTTCAGCGCCATCTGCCGCTTCCACGCGAAAATTCGAGATAGATGAGCTCGTTCTGCGTGGAAAATTTCTCTTTTTATTTTTCTAATTTCGGCTATAAAACTGATTCATGATTTTCCAACGCAAGAAATCAACCCAAAAGTTTTTCATTTCTCTTAAATGTATATTTAACTTTTTTCAGTAAAATAATTTGTCTTAAAAGTATATAAAAAATGTGAACGTGTTGAGTTCAAACGATGTCATGGAAAAATAATAATGAGGTCTGAGTTTTTTTAAATCTGAAACTTGATTCTCTGCCTTTTTGCTAGCAACCCGGCTAGGTGACGATATAATATTGTAAAACGTTAGTAGTATAATTTAAAATTTAATTTTTTAATTATATTGTATTTGTGGAATTAAAAACAGTGTTTAAAAGTTAAAAGTGTTGTTTATTTTAATAACAAACCAAAAACATGAATTTTCACAGTGTTAATACACAAACCATAAAAATTATAATATAATATTGTGTATGCCAATTCACGTGTGGACTTTGTTGGCCATTATTACAAATCTTCCTGAAAATCAAGATATACATACAAATTGGTATGATTTTATCTCGGGTTCACTTTTAATAAAATTGTGGTTATATTTATTTCACAGTATTTATTTTTAACAAGTCAATTACATAATATGTTCCACTCTGCAACTTCTGTCTTTGTCGGTTTCACGGCTTGGGGGTTAATCGATCACTCAATGCTTCACACAACTTCAGCCATTTATATGTGACCAAGGCCTATTCTCGCGTGTTCCTGGATTGACGAGGTGCCTCGAGAATGGATATTATCAGAGAGTACCAGAAGTACTAACAATTCAAAGTGTCACACACATACACAGCAAGTAAACACGCCTAGGCACTGTAACGAGATGAGTTTGTTTGTTTGGTAGAATGGAACATTGTATTTAAATTTGAATGGAAAAAGGAAAACAAAAGAATGCAGAAAGAGGGAAGAAGCTTGCCTGGCGTGAGAGCCACAAGCATGTGTAATTAAGAATAATTAATATTATTGTGCTGTGGTTTATTGTGTATACATTGTGAAAGGAATAAAAGTAAACATATTAAAGTGGCTGTTACATTATTAATTGTGTCAATCAGCAGGACAGAGGAAAAACCCTCACAGCACACAATCACAAAAACACGTAGGCATGAACCCATACATTTGTAATAATACATAAGTTGTGTTTTAATGTTAACAATGTAGCATATATATTTTTTATTCCAGCTTAACTTTGTTTTTATATTATCTAATTCAATCACGTAACAAAGATTGCTTCTTCTCAGTTGATACTCTCATTTAATTTCTTCCAAACCCCATTTTTCTTTCCTTTTCACGAGCATCCTCCGTTCTTCCGTCTCTCCATTCACTCCCATGGAATTCCTCCTCCGTTTTCTCCGGCGCACTCTCTAATGGACCTCCAGCGGTTCTTTGTTTCGCCTAAAGACCCGCTTTTTTCCTGGTCCACTCGCTTTAATTAAAAGATAAAAGATAGCGCGTTGAGATCCAGCTTAGTTGTTTTGACAGTGGTGGGTACGTAGAGGTACGTGGCGCGGTAATGAGAAACGCTTACTTTCCCGATTTCGATTAAACTTCGACACAAAACAAAATACGCAAACAAAAAGCGTTCTCGGAAAACCTCAGATCAAATAAACAGCAAACTTAGGATGGTATGAAAATTGGATGAATTTTCAAGAAGGCTAGTATCGGAAGCTTATTACATAAAATTTGACAACAAACGTGTTTTGTAAAGTGAACAAATTTATATTGTTATGTTTTTTTTAGCGGGTTCTATTTAATCAAAACTACGGTTTATTTATTTAACCCAATTTATTTGCTCATTCTGATGTTCGTGTTTCAAGATCCAAACATAGTGTCGGTAATGAAATCAAGAAGAATCCAGTGGGCCGGACATGTAGCATGTGCAGAGGACTCCAGGATCATCAGAACAGTCTTGGATGGTGCCCCCTCAGGTGTTAGACCACTCGGACGTCCCAGGATGCGGTGAGCAGACAACGTTGAAGCCGACGCCGAAGTTCTGGGAGTGAAGGGACCATGGAGGGAAGCAGCACAAGACAGAGAGTCCTGGAGGATTGTGGTGCGGGAGGCCCTGAGCCTTCAAGGCTTATGAGCCGAAGAAAGTAAAGTAATTTGCTCATTATACTCGTAGTTCGATGGTGGATTGATTTCTGAAGCTAAATGAAATTTAGGTCCTTCATTTATACTAAAAATAAAGTTCGCTTACCGCCACCTTGCTAGATTTTACCAAAACATTCGATTCAACACTGAATTAATCTCGCACAAATGCAACTTATGTATTATCAAATCACAAATTACGTAACTAAGCGTTTATTTTTTTCTAGAGAGTCTTGAATCAAATCAACAACAAGACTCTCTAGAAAAAAAACTTTGTTTACACAAACCAACCACGATTTTACACAATATCCTGCATATTCGTAAAAATAAAACTTTGTTATAATTCATCCTTGCTTTACATTTAAGCTTTACTTTTTAAGTTTATAAACGCATTAATATTACCTAATCTCTTTAAGTGTTATTCACAAAATATGTTATCCACAGATGATCTCCGGATTACGGCCTTGTTGTATTTTGAATTAACTTGACGCAGTGGATGAACCATGGTTTTGCTGTAGGTGAATAACACCGTCTGAGTATTTACTCTAGATTTTAGAGGTCTACAAAAGCCTCCCACGTTTATAATAAAGCGTAAGGCTTATCGTGGAACAGAGCTGCGCCGCAAGTATAAACCACAACGTTTACCAAAATTGTATCTAAACTAAAAAAGCGCTTCTGGAGAACGTTTAATTTGTAATACATTTTTGTTACAACGCCATACTTCAGTTTAAACGTTAGGTTTTATGCTTGGGGCACAAGGATCGTTGTTCTTGGATGTTTGATCCTTGGTATTACTAAACTAAGACCCAGGGTTGCAGGATCGAAAGCTCTCCGGCGGAATGCTTTTGCTAGAATTTAATGGAATCTAGCACAGACTTTGGTAGAATCTTATTAATTCAAACACAAGGTAGGACCACAGAAGACATTTATGTTTTCTCCACAGAATGTGAAAAACTATCTTTGAAATCCAAGCGAGTCTTGTAGGCGTATAATAGCATAGGCTGTCGATACTGAGCGAGCGAATTATACACTAAATTATTTATTATTGGGATTCACAAAACTTGATATTCTGTATTTATTCCGTGTTAAAAATAGATAATCAATGGAATCAAATCAATTTATTTTGTTGTTATTCCTTGTCTAATAGGTTGGTATAACGCTGACCGCCATGTTATAAAATTGTTGTTTACTTTTGCTAATGCCCCATTGGTTTCAGGAACGGGCGGTAGGAATTACAAGGTTTATATGCATGTGAGTTTTGTTTTTGTTGTTGTAACAAGTACATCAGGATTCTGCTTGTGGGCATGTATTAAGTATAAGCCTTAAATATCAACATATATTTGCAACTTGTTTTATAGATTATGGAATCTGATCGAAGACTTCATAGAACCTGTGGTAAATCTATGTAAGTATAACCGAAGTTATTAAAATACATATTAACATTTAAGATTAATTTCAAAAGATAATTTTTTTATGCTAATATGTGTACATTCCCGCTGCATGTGTACTTTATAAATTTACAAATCTCAGATGAACATACATCCTGAAATTCTTGCCACCGTTCCCTGAAACAGGAGTGACACTCTCAAGGTTAACATTTTTTTACAAACTCATATTTAAAATAAGAAAAACCATTAGAGAAGACAAAGATGGGGATTTTATAAATATTTTTTATTAAAAAGAATTCATAACGTTTCCTTAAAGTCATTTCTGATAGATCTGTAGTTCACGTCTACGAGAAAAGACCGGAAAAACTGTTTTATTAGCCAAACGTAAAATCTCTTCTTTGAAATCCACTCATTTATCAATTTAAATACGAAACTATGAAGGAATTTGAATCTGTGCCTGAAAGCACTACGTATATATTCTTATGTGAAAAATAAAACTTTTTTTGTTCCCCTGAAAGAGTTTCAGTTAACTGAAAGTGTTAATTTTCTGTTGATCCTGAAGTAAAAAAAGTTCATCGCATTTAATTGTTTTTCGGGAGACGAGAAAGTTTTAGTCATCCCGTTGCGCAGTGACCTGCCTCGACCCAAGTATAAAAAATTACGTTCTTACTCAACAATATCGTATACCAAAAACGTGTAGAATAAAAAACTCTCCCTAAAAGCGCTCTTTTAATTCCTATATACATTTCTTCGCTGAATTTAAACGTATAGTTTACTGGAGTACTATAAAAGATTCTATTCATTTATGAGTATGTGTGGGTAGACAGTTTCAGAGACTGAAATTCAGTTTCAGGTTTTTCGACTCTTTTCTACGTTCAATTCAGTAGAATTCAATTTTTATTCCTTGTTGTGTACCCTCTTCATTTGAATTAACTATTTGTTACCATTTATTGGAATAAAAATGAGAAGAATGTGGTGCAAGGAAAAGTGTGAAATTGAAGAATAAAAGAAGTTTGTTGAGATGGTTTTGACATATGAAGAGAATGAGTGATGAAAGATTGACGAAGAATGTATGCTGTAAGGAACATATGTGTTCGTGTGGACGTGAGCCTAGGCACGCTGATTGATGTGTATGATGTCTCTGATATAGTGTCAAACACTCTGGTATGGTGTGGAACAATGCTCTAGTATAATCCATTATGGAAGTATCAACCATGTTTGAGGACATGCAAGAATCGTTTCTGACGCCCATATAAATACGAGCAAAGATTATGTGGGGCAAACAGAGTCGCTGTGATCATTGTAATGCGAGCACTTTTGAGCAGAGTGTGAAGAGTGAACAGTATATTGTAACCTATATTGTGAAAAATAAATTTGTAAAATAAATTTTAATTGCAATTTAATTAAAAGAGCCCCAATTCAAATCATAACAATACGCTGCCATAATAAATGGATGTCGTGGCAGAGGAAGACCGAGAAAGATATGAATGTGTCTTACTAAAGGCATTTGCTAGAGAGAAGTATGTATGGTTCATTTCATCCTTAAACGAAAACTAGACGGTTGACGAGTTGTTGTAAGGCGACAAGTTTTGAAGCTCAAAAATATCTGGTTCTGGAAGAGACTCAAGACTGTGAAGGAACTGTTCAGAGCTGCCTGAAAGAGGACTACTCTTTAGTGATAGTCAACATCGAGGAGACCTGACAGAACACAAGAAGAATAAGGCAAAAAACCTAACAAAGCATAGAGAAGCGTAGCATTTTAATTCATACACAAATGATTAAGAGTTAGGTACTTGGCTGTCCACTGTGCAAAAGCTTAAAATTATAGTACGAGCAGTTTCCTAATGGGCTTATTCTGCAACCGTTGAATTAACTCGCAAAGTCAGCAAGTAACACGAGCTGCATTTATAAGCATGGAAACATACTACGAGTATAAATCGTATAAAACCAAAGGCAGTAGAAGGAAAGCAACGATCCGTGAAATTTAAGTGAGATTTAAGAGATGAAATTTGAGAGAAATTCCTTGACTTGTAGGTTGGTATGACGCTGACCACCTATACTGTAAAAAATGCTTCTCTTTGCTGATGTCACCCCTGTTTCAGGGTTGTTGCAGGGTTTATGTTCACTTCAGGTTTGGATTTTAATTTGTAAGTACACATTTGTAAGCGCAAACTTACACGTGTCTGTTTGTGGGAATGCGTTTAATACGATTTTTAAATGTTAGCATATCTTTGCAACTTAGATTGTATACTACATTATAACCGAAAAAAAACACATACCAACCTCTAAGTCAAGGAATAATTCATATACATAACTTATCTCATTTCACTTTAATATATATAAATAAGGGGGCCGGCTTGACGCCAATCCCTTCATTTTAAATGGAGGTTTCCCAGCTTCCACGGGGGCTGGTACTCATTTCTTGTGAAGTTTGAGTAAAACTTGCCGGTATTTTGAGTTGAGTTTGATATAAACACCAAAACGGGAAATCATTTCTGACACTCTCGATGGGATTCGAACCCTAGCTCTCGGCATGGAATCCAAATAATCTACCAACTGAGCTACCGACCGGATCAGATGGAAGATTAGTTACAAGTATGTTATTTTAATAGTAAATAAACAAAATAATTGTTCTACAGTGCATTTGCCTCTACTTTCTGCGTCTGCATTCTTTATTGGCTCTTTCAAGTAAAACTTAAAGAAAACAAATGTGATAGTTTATCCATCGTTTACAATGCTCTCAGTGTGGCCCATACAAAAGCTAGTGGAAGACTGATGCACATGATAAAATATTCCTGCCTCGGGGATGTATCGGACATAGGGCGAGTAAATCACTCGCGTTGGTTCGGAATAAGCCCACTGACGGGCAGCGGGGTCTGTGCCACAAGTACAAAACTTTTCTCTTAAACTCAACCACTGTGTTAACCAATAATTGCATGCAAATTGAAGCAGCACCTCTTGAGACTGTTTCAGTTGCGATATTTTAACGCTGTGGTTGAGTTTTCACGTATAGTTGGGGTAGTGGCAGACTTACCGCCCTAATAAATCCGCACAATGGGGTGGAGAGCCCAGGGACGGATCAGCGGCTATAGGAAGAGGCCACGTCTGATGCAGGTGAGGCATTGGCCACCCCGCACCGCAACGACAAAAGGAAAATAGTATTAATTCAATATTGAAGCCTCAGGCATGCTCTTCTCGGGTTGTGGGTAACAATAGACTTAAAGCTAATACATAGTATATTGCATCATGGTTGTAACGACAGTGTTAAAAACATGTTAGTGAATAATTTTTACCCGTTTCGTGTTAAGTAAACTGTTGTTTAAATCTAGAAACTACTGAATTATGCATTTACCTATGTATAGAAGTATTGACATTATTTATTACTATTTTTAAATGATATAAGAGCACCGTTTTTGTGTGTGTCACCCCTCAAAGGCCCTCTCCATCACGAGTTAGACAATAAAAATGCCAAAGAATTTTGCCTTTCCTCACTCCGGGTGACAGTTCACCAGTACATCGGTCCCGCAATCCGGAATGCACAGTCCCCAAAATAAGTGCGAGAATAAGAGGCTGTATCAAATTGACGACACCACTCTTTGCAAGTGTCAAAGATGGAATTAGCTTTCAATGTATTTTTTTTTGCCATGAAGATTATAATCTCATATTTTGAAAGCATTTTGAGTAGGTACGTTCTTTTTATTACACGAAACGTTTTATTTATCATACATAAAATTCATAAATAAAAGACTTACTTTCATCGCATCTTTTTTTTCATGGAAATGTTTTCCTCCAAAATTCTGTCTAATTTGTATCTACCATAACCGTATCTACCATATCTACCGTTCCTTGACTTATAGGTTGGTATGCGGCTGACCACCCATGCTGTAAAAATGGTTCACTTTGCCAATGTCACCCCTGTCTCAGGGAAGGACGGCAAGAGTTGCAGGGTGTATGTCCATTTGAGATTTGGTTTTTATGTTGTAGGTTCACATGAGGCATGTGCAAGCGCGAACTTGTACGTGTCTGGTTGTGAGAATGCATGTAATGTGAATCTCCAATGTAACATATCTTTGCAACTTAGATTAGATTAGATTAGATAAGGTAAATTTTCTTCGTCACATACATTATCAAATAATAAAATTATTTTCAGAAATGCAAATCAATATCTAAATCTAAATCTAAGCTACAAAGATATGTATCATTTGAGATTCATATTAAATGCATTCCCACAAGCAGACATACATAATTTCGCGCTTACACATGCCGCATGTAGACCTACAATATAAAAAACCCAATCTCAAATGAACATAAGCCCTGCAACTCTTGCCGACCTTCCCTGAAGCAGGGGTGACATTGGCAAAGTGAACCATTTTTTCACAGTATGGGTGGTCAGCCGCATACCAACCTATAAGTCAAGGTGATACGATTGTTTAAAAAAGTCTTTCAAATTAAGTACAAACGCTTCATTTTAGAGAACAAAGGGGATGAACAATACAGATACTTACTCGTACTTTTTTAAGCTGAGGTATTTGGAGATATTTGTAGAGTACGGTTTGCGTAGTCCGCAAAAAAAAAAACAAAAATCGCAGGGTTTTACGTTATTTATTAAACCAATTTCGGTTGAAATATAAAATTTCCCTATTTTTTTATTTAGCAAACAAATAATCAAGCGCCTTTGGAGTGATTAAATCACAAAACGGCGCTATACAGAAATCATCAAGTCATCATGATCATCCAACTATAGAAATGCAGAGTAGTGGTTAGTAATGCAGACTTACAAATTAGATGAAAGTGAGTTCGATTCCAAAGCGAAGTAAGTACATCCTAAGTATAATCATCATTGGGTTAAAAAAAATAGTCAAATAAACGCAAAAAAGCTACACATTAGGTGGAACTACTTGCCGCGCTCTCCGCGAAGTGATCGCATGTGGCGAGTGAACCTATTTATTTATACAGTTAAGGGAGCTGGCCTTACGCCAACCACTTCAGTTGAAGTGGTGGTTTCCCAGCTTCCAAGGCAGCTGGTACTCATTTATTTAAGGCTCAGTAAACCTTTCCGGTATTTCACTTTGGGTTTGAAATAAACACCAAAACAGGAAATCATTTCTGATTTCCCGTTTGACACTGATTTATGCAGCCATGCAGCAACTGGGCCTTGCTTCAAAATATCATTTTATTCATCCATTCTTATTGTTTTTGTTGTTGTTAAAAAAGCTTTGTTGCAAGCAATCATAATCGATATTCATGATAAAGATATTGAAATTATATTTTTTAGGGTGAATTTATTCACACAGTGAAAGTCCATTTTTATTTATTTAAAAAATTTAAATGGAAACAAAGTTTTAATTCACTTATTTAAATAAGTGAATTAAAACTTTGTTTCCATTTTTTTTTTAAATATATATTGAAATTAATTAAATTACTTTAAATTGCTTGAACCCACAAACTATATAATGTAGAGCTATACTTTTGTCTTTTGCACGCAACAATTGACTTCAATCTGGTTTAAAAATCTATGCCTTTTTATCAATTAAGAAGATTAGCTTTACTATCTCGGAGTTTAAGTTATAATTTTAAAGTACACCACAATTGCACATCTACTTGTGAGCATTTAAATTGCAAGTTTTCATCAAAGCCTTCCAGCCAGCCATACTTAGCGAGTTCAGAATATGAAGACGCTCCCAACTAGTGCTCTTAAATGTGTAAAATCGTTACTATGTCATAGGCACTCGTAGGATTCACACTCGGCGAACAACTAACTAACTATAATGCTTGGTTCCACGACGAAATATCCATAGACAGAATGTCCAACGACGTTTTGTCGGTACACATTTTGTCGGTGGACATTTTGTCGGCGGACATTTTGTCGGTGGATGTTTTGTTGGATGGACATTTTGTCGCGTGGGCATTATGTCGGTGGACATTTTGTCGAGTGAATATTTTGTCGATGGACATTATGCTGGTGGACACCCATGGTGTAGATAATTGTTCACTTTGCCAATGTCACCTCTGTTTCAGGGAAGGTCGGCAAGAGTTGCAGGGTGTATGTTCATTTGAGATTTGGGTTTTTTGTTGTAGGTTCACATGCGGCATGTGAAACCGCAAACTTATATGAGTCTACTTGTGAGATGCGTATAATGTGTATCCCAAATGTTACAATATATCTTTGCAACTTAGATCAGATTAGACATAATATCTCATGGACATTTCGTCGAGCGGACATTTTGTCGGGTAGATATTTTGTTGTGCGGATATTATGTTGTTGTGCATTTTGTCGATGGACATCATGTCGATGGACATTTAGTCAATGGACATTTTGTCGGATAGATATTTTGTTGTGTGGATATTATGTTGGTGTGCATTTTGTCGATGGACATTATGTCGGTGGACATTATGTCGGTGGACATTATGTCGGTGGACATTATGTCGGTGGACATTCAGTCAATGCACATTTCGTCGTGACACGAAACTACTCTCATGTCGAATGCGAGAGCGCTGTAGAGAGTTTGCGGTTGCAAGTTCCCGGCAAGTGGCTGCCTGAAGCGCTTCTCTTATTTGCAGAAAATGTTCAACATTCTTCTCCGTTCCGCGCAGCTATTTGCAAATATCAGAATCTATTCTCCTTGCTGCGAAAGATGAAGTGAATGGAAATTAGCGGAGAGCGCCACAAAAACGTTAAAGATAATCGTAATATATAATGTCTTTAATGAATATAATTTGCAGTTGCATGTTGCCAAAATGCTAAACATTTTTCTTTATTCCACACAGCTATAAACAAAAAGAAGAATCTGTTATCTCTGCTTCCAAAGTGCAAAAGAAACTCGAAAAACGATGAGCAACAAAAAATAAGATATTTTTAAAATGTATTCAATGTGAGTTTGTGGTTACAAAACGCTCTGAAAATGACAATGCCTCGATTTTCATTTTCAGAGCGTGACCTTTAAAGTTTATAAAAATTACAATAAAATTCAATTTTGTTATGATTCACTTTTTGAGTTAATTTTGTACACGACCAGTTTCGGGAGAAGCAACACCTTCCATATTTAGGTGTAAATTGAAACTGACACGAAACATATCATAAAAATGTGTAAGCATTCATCACAAAATAAACTCAAAAAGTGAATTATAAAAATAAAAAAATACTTAATTTATTAAAAAGATTTTTAACAAAGTTTCTACCAAAAATCTGGATAGTATTTAAAATTCTTTTCTGTTTCTTATGGCGCAAATAACGTAAAGTATCATCCTTTAGAAGTTTAAACGAAAGACGAATATAAGGAAACTGAAAAAAAACAAAGGATTTTAGATTTTGTAGGGTTTGTGTATTCACACAGTGTTTTTTTTTTAAATACTTTTCAATGTCTGACATGAGAATTTGCGGATGCAAGTTGCTGTCTCGAAGCACTACTCTTGTTTTCAGGATATGTTAAACATTATTTTCTATCCCGTATTTCTATTGGCAAATATCAGAATCTCAGAATGTATCCACAATCTTTACTATAAAAGAGTAAATGTAAGGAAATAAAACGAAAAAAGAGTAAAAGCGCAAAAATATCAAAGAGAGAGAGAATAACAAATTTTAATGTCTCGCATAAATTACACGATTGATGTTGAATTATTTTGCACGCGCCATTTATCCAACCAACTGTTATTAGTCTCCACTGAATCGTTAATATGAAGCCGCAGCGTTGCGTATTTCCAGGTTTTCAGTGCGGCACAAGCTGACGTCAGACCGCCGGAATATTTTTAACGGTCAAAGTAAGGGATCCACATTTTATGCCTATCCAAACATTTTACGAATTATTTATTAAATTTTTGATTTCACAAAACTAAGTTACGTACCTTTCGATTATTTTCTTTTCAATTTCTCTACCCGAATGTTTTCTTTTCGTGACCAGTCCGTAGTCTTCTTGTTAACGCTGCGGACTAGTAATCGGAAGGTCTTACAGTAACTAGGTCTCGCTGGAGAATTGGCGCTTTCTATAGTGACTAAAAGCGCTTTTGAGGTGTGATTTCCTCAAATAAAAAGCGCAACAAATGAATATTGATTTAGCCAAATTATATTTTTTACTGTATGCTTTAAAATTTAAAAGAATCTTAGAATACAAAAAGATTATGTAACAATCATTTGTACTTATTTTCTGTTTTTTTTTTTTATAATATTAACTTGCTGATTTCTTTATTTTTAATGAAAAACAGCGTTTGAAATAAACGATACTTTATTTATGTATATGTAATAACTCGTGTTTTTCTATTGCTTTTTCCACATTTTATAAAAAGCATAATACGCCCGTACAAAGTTTAAATTTACATCAAATATACTTTACATATTAAAAAATATATCCGCCACAAAAAAAAACTAAAAAGATACTCACAATAGAACAAAGTAAAGCAAAGGGATATCACATGTACAGTTGATTAATGCAACGCACGTAATACGGGCCAATACAAACATTAGTAACGTTGCATGCCGCGGCGCCACAAAATGCTGTGCCGGCGAATTTTCCTAATTTAGCGACCACACCGGACGTGGAGATTACAGCAGATCCAAGTTAGAAAGACACAATAACAAAACGACACATGGCATAGCGAAACATGACAGAACAACATGTGTTAGCACTGGTCAAGTGGGCAACACCAACGCAGTGCACACACATCAAATGCATCGCATAAATAATTAGTCATTAACACATCTTGAACGCTGAATGACGCGTAGCGCCTTCCTCTGGTTAGAAAACGAGAGGTAGAACACAAAGGGTCTAAATGTTGTGACATCTGCCAAGTGTATCAGATACTTAATAAAATAACATAAAATAAAAGCTTCTTATTGATAGCTAACCCAAAGTGATATAATAGCTAAAGTGGTGACCTCGACGTGGTAAAGTAAAACATCACATCCCTAAAACAGAATATATCATAAACTTAACATGAAAAAACATCTTTACATAGGTATGTGATGTTTTGTCCTTATGACGTTTTGTTATTGTGATGTATTTTCTGTATTATTTTGTCATAGTTTTTTTTTTTTTTTTTAAGAAATCCTGTGCGGGAGACTCCCTAGATTCTAAAGACTCTAGGGGTCTATGACACTTGTTGTAGTGCCGCAGAGGTGTACGAGCTTGGTCGTCGCTACAAAGCGCCAATACTCAAGCAAGACCCAGTTGCTGTAAGGCTGGATGGACCTTTGGTGACCGGTCATTGGTAAAGGTTTTATGAATTTTTCAACCCAGCGAAGAGCACATTCGAAATATAAATGGTATATTTTTGTGCTCCGCCGGGATCTGAATCCACAACCTTCCATTTACGAGTCCGAAGTGTTGCCACTACGGACTACGGACCGGTCCAAGATGCCAACGACACGCGGTGTACCTGAGCGGTCACCCATCCAAGTACTGTCCGCGCCCAATGTTGCTTAACTTCGGTGATCTATGGGAAGCGGTGCTTTCAACATGGCTAACGTCGTTGACTAAATCATAGTAATGTTTTGTCATGTGATATACTGTCATTGTGATGCTCTGTCATGTGTCGTTTTATCACTGTGCCGTTCTCACCAGTCACCGACTACAGCACCCCAAGGGTAAAGCATTCAGTGTAAACTAAACCAAAACGTTACTTAAAACAGTATGTAAACTAAAACAGCAGCTTTAGGCTTTCATACATTTTTTGTAAAACGCTACAGTTACGTTTGACCGTAGACTTTTGCACTTGGAGTACAGCCTGGGCTTTCGAGAACAGTGGTATTTCCCATTACCCTCAGCACACAGAGGGCACGCTAGGTAGGTACTGTTGTTTGCCATGCGAAACTGTCCTGAACAGAGATTCTCGTTTAAATGATGGTACAAAGGCACAGTGACAGATAATTTCAACGCAATTTTGTCCCAAATCACAATTTCCCTTTGCGAGATACAACTGTTCTCTACATTTGTTAATCTAAAATCTGGACTCACTCGTATAGGCATGCAAACTTTATCTATACGTTTAACCTTGGACCGCTGTTATAAGCGATGTTATCCGGGGATAAGAGTTGTGCTACGCTAAGATTGAAGGTAATGATATTTTGGTTTATCGATAGATTAGCTGATATAAATTAATCATGCCACACGTATATCCTACAACAAAAGTTTATAATGTTAAAATAAAAATAAAACAAATCGCGATGACTTGATTTATTTCCTTGTGCGATTTATTTCATCTGTTATCTTTGTTTTATTTATTATCACACCGTTATCAAGAGGGCAACTGTTGTTCTCTTGTTGGACGCAAAAATCTTGAACATCGCGGCTGAAAAACTTGGGACAATAGTTCAACAAAAGCACCATGTCCCTGTTTCGAGCAGCAGCATCCAAGGTCAAAAAAGCTATGAAGATCGCTGATCTTCGATAGAAGTGGCACCAAAAAAGGCGACAAATACGAGAAGCAAAGAAAATGTTAGTTTTGGGAACAAAAATATATTGCGTCGATATATTTACAGCAACCCGATGTTCAGAAATTAATCGGGACGGGAATGGGCCAATAAGACTTTTTCATTTTTCGGAAACAAGGATGCCGAGATTTATGGCGGACAATAATGAAGAAAGTAAATAAAATACTGGCTATTAGCAATGCAGTAAGTGGAATGAATCGCTTCTACTTATTTCTCTTGTTTCTTCGCGTATTACAGACTTGTAGGAACATTATTTTATATGTAGTTTCTGGATCACTAACAACGTTATTCCCAAATAGCAAATCCATAGCTCGTCTAATGCTTGAAGTGAATTTTGCATACAAAAAACGATCATCCATCAGCCATTAAATATATGTACAAAACGGAATATTCAAACCATTAAAAGTTATTTGAAGGATCGATTTTCTAATTTTACACTTATAGCATGGAAATTTTGTCGATAGCTCAGTTGATAGAGTGCTTAATTCTATGCCGAGATCTTGAGATCGAATCCCACCTAGTGTTTAAAAAATGATTTATTGTTTCGGTGTCTATTTGAAGCGTAAAATAAAACACCGGCAAGGTTTACTCAGCCTTCACAAGAAATGAATACCAGCCCCTTCGGGAGCTGAGAAGCCCCTTCAACTGAAGTGGTTGGCGTTAGACCGACCCCCTTATCTATAAAAATAACTAGGTTTCACTCGCCACGTAGACCCCTTCGGGGAAAACTCGGCTTGAAGTTTCACTATATGTGTGGCTTAGTTAACAAAAGGAAAATAAATATAAAATTATACAATAATAAACACAATAATAAAGCAGAAAAAAGCCGCAAGAGTGGCAGAGCTTCTAAATGATGTCTGTTTATTTTACGGTAAGTTCACATGCAATCTGCGTTAGCATGTAGATACTAATCTTTTCTTCTGTAGATGTTTGAAATTTGAAGTGTTCTTAAAGGATGTATAGCTTTTCAATCTTAGTAGACTCGAAGATATACATTTTACAAAAAATTAAAATTTATATTTCAGAGAAAGGGCAAAATATTGGTATTTTTTAAGTTCCTTCAAGATCCATGTAGAGTATTTTTTTTTAATACCGGCCGAGATAGTTACCTACCTGCACCATAAAAATGGTTCTTCAACAGATAACTGCTAATACCGCCCTTCACAAAATTACCAAAGTAAGGTTAACTTTGGACTGAAACGAAGGGTTGGTATTTTGTATTCGTGTCAACGCTGCGTTAGAATTTAGGATAGCCAGAGGGGAGCGGACTGACCCAGAAAAGGCTTTATATGCGAAATAGGCTTGCAAAACTTTGCCTAAAGGAATTTCAAATTTCCGACTTGCATTTTATTCATAAATATATATTTTAATTTTGTAGGGTTTGTGTATTCACACAGTGAAAATTCATTTTATTTAAAATAAAGTTATTTTTTCTTAAACGTAGTTTAATTTTCACAATAATATTTTGTATCTCGAGCACTTTCGACCGTCAATACTCAGGTCATTATCAAGACTTTTGATGAATTTTATTTTAAATATATTTTAATGTTTAGTACTCAAATGTATGTACTTAAATACTCATCTTGTAAACATTTATTCACTTTACTAGTATGACCCCTTTTTCAGGGAAGGCCGACAAGATTTTCAAGGCGTATGTTCATTTGAGGTTTGGGGTTTTATTTTGTTAATACATAAGTGCGGACTTACATATGTCAACTTGTAGGTAACATCATATATGAATTGGTCTAAATTTATCCTGACAGCTTGTCAAAATACAAGATATAAAGGATATAATTCTATCAGCTATCGAAAGTGAATAGAAGTAGATTACGTTTTTGCGTCTAATGTCTTGTCTTCTTCTTTTGTAGTTACCTCCAAGCAGGATGGTTGATTTGTCTGCATTTGTAACTTGTGCCAAATATATGGCGTGTTCAAAAAACATCGAGTTTTAATTTCTGCGAGTTGTAGTCCTCTCCAGTTTTATCCAGGATTCCTCCTCTTTCCTACTTTTCCTATACAGATTTCGACCATGAATTTTCAACGAATCCCCTTAGAGAGTGTGAAAGTTAGCTTACCATTGGATAAAAAATATAGATGATTTTGAGGAATTAAAAAACGTAGTCAAATAAATCAGTTTACCTCATCTTCACGTCGACAAGGCCTTGCATCCCTTAATCCCGCGCACGGACCGCAATAAATATTCCCTTCAACGAGTGTTTTCCCAGCGGAGCGTGTTTATCATTGAATAAACACTCCGATACAATGATGAATAATATGTTACGCAATGTCGGCATGTACCCTCATCACATGCTAACAGGGTGAGTCACGTATTTGCTGAAAGCTAGATTGAACCGTTACACGGGCATGTAAACTCAATACATGTATTGTCTACGAAAGCCACATGTAAATTTCATCCCAAATTAAATGCTTTGTGATTTCCTTCCAACATTACCACTCTTACCGAAGTTCGGTGATCATTATTATCTATTAAAAATCTATAATCTAGGATGCAAATATACATTAACATTAAAAATCATAATAAACGCAAACTCAAAAGCAGACGCGCTTACAAATGCTGCATGTGTACTTACAATACGAAAGCCACATGTAAATTTCATCCCAAATTAAATGCTTTGTGATTTCCTTCCAACATTACCACTCTTACCGAAGTTCGGTGATCATTATTATCTATTAAAAATCTATAATCTAGGATGCAAATATACATTAACATTAAAAATCATAATAAACGCAAACTCAAAAGCAGACGCGCTTACAAATGCTGCATGTGTACTTACAATGACGAAGGGTTGCATACGAGTATGTAAGCAGGGCTTACATACTCGAGTATGTAAGCGAGTATGTAAGCGAGTATGTAATACGAGTATGTAAGCAGACGCGCTTACAAATGCTGCATGTGTACTTACAATGACGAAGGGTTGCATACGAGTATGTAAGCAGGGCTTACATACTCGAGTATGTAAGCGAGTATGTAAGCGAGTATGTAATACGAGTATGTAAGCAGACGCGCTTACAAATGCTGCATGTGTACTTACAATGACGAAGGGTTGCATACGAGTATGTAAGCAGGGCTTACATACTCGAGTATGTAAGCGAGTATGTAAGCGAGTATGTAATACGAGTATGTAAGCAGACGCGCTTACAAATGCTGCATGTGTACTTACAATGACGAAGGGTTGCATACGAGTATGTAAGCAGGGCTTACATACTCGAGTATGTAAGCGAGTATGTAAGCGAGTATGTAATACGAGTATGTAAGCAGACGCGCTTACAAATGCTGCATGTGTACTTACAATGACGAAGGGTTGCATACGAGTATGTATGCAGGGCTTACATACTCGAGTATGTAAGCGAGTATGTAAGCGAGTATGTAATACGAGTATGTAAGCAGACGCGCTTACAAATGCTGCATGTGTACTTACAATGACAAAGGGTTGCATACGAGTATGTATGCAGGGCTTACATACTCGAGTATGTAAGCGAGTATGTAAGCGAGTATGTAATACGAGTATGTAAGCAGACGCGCTTACAAATGCTGCATGTGTACTTACAATGACGAAGGGTTGCATACGAGTATGTATGCAGGGCTTACATACTCGAGTATGTAAGCGAGTATGTAAGCGAGTATGTAATACGAGTATGTAAGCAGACGCGCTTACAAATGCTGCATGTGTACTTACAATGACGAAGGGTTGCATACGAGTATGTAAGCAGGGCTTACATACTCGAGTATGTAAGCGAGTATGTAAGCGAGTATGTAATACGAGTATGTAAGCAGACGCGCTTACAAATGCTGCATGTGTACTTACAATGACGAAGGGTTGCATACGAGTATGTATGCAGGGCTTACATACTCGAGTATGTAAGCGAGTATGTAAGCGAGTATGTAATACGAGTATGTAAGCAGACGCGCTTACAAATGCTGCATGTGTACTTACAATGACGAAGGGTTGCATACGAGTATGTAAGCAGGGCTTACATACTCGAGTATGTAAGCGAGTATGTAAGCGAGTATGTAATACGAGTATGTAAGCAGACGCGCTTACAAATGCTGCATGTGTACTTACAATGACGAAGGGTTGCATACGAGTATGTATGCAGGGCTTACATACTCGAGTATGTAAGCGAGTATGTAAGCGAGTATGTAATACGAGTATGTAAGCAGACGCGCTTACAAATGCTGCATGTGTACTTACAATGACGAAGGGTTGCATACGAGTATGTATGCAGGGCTTACATACTCGAGTATGTAAGCGAGTATGTAAGCGAGTATGTAATACGAGTATGTAAGCAGACGCGCTTACAAATGCTGCATGTGTACTTACAATGACGAAGGGTTGCATACGAGTATGTATGCAGGGCTTACATACTCGAGTATGTAAGCGAGTATGTAAGCGAGTATGTAATACGAGTATGTAAGCAGACGCGCTTACAAATGCTGCATGTGTACTTACAATGACGAAGGGTTGCATACGAGTATGTAAGCAGGGCTTACATACTCGAGTATGTAAGCGAGTATGTAAGCGAGTATGTAATACGAGTATGTAAGCAGACGCGCTTACAAATGCTGCATGTGTACTTACAATGACGAAGGGTTGCATACGAGTATGTATGCAGGGCTTACATACTCGAGTATGTAAGCGAGTATGTAAGCGAGTATGTAATACGAGTATGTAAGCAGACGCGCTTACAAATGCTGCATGTGTACTTACAATGACGAAGGGTTGCATACGAGTATGTATGCAGGGCTTACATACTCGAGTATGTAAGCGAGTATGTAAGCGAGTATGTAATACGAGTATGTAAGCAGACGCGCTTACAAATGCTGCATGTGTACTTACAATGACGAAGGGTTGCATACGAGTATGTATGCAGGGCTTACATACTCGAGTATGTAAGCGAGTATGTAAGCGAGTATGTAATACGAGTATGTAAGCAGACGCGCTTACAAATGCTGCATGTGTACTTACAATGACGAAGGGTTGCATACGAGTATGTATGCAGGGCTTACATACTCGAGTATGTAAGCGAGTATGTAAGCGAGTATGTAATACGAGTATGTAAGCAGACGCGCTTACAAATGCTGCATGTGTACTTACAATGACGAAGGGTTGCATACGAGTATGTATGCAGGGCTTACATACTCGAGTATGTAAGCGAGTATGTAAGCGAGTATGTAATACGAGTATGTAAGCAGACGCGCTTACAAATGCTGCATGTGTACTTACAATGACGAAGGGTTGCATACGAGTATGTATGCAGGGCTTACATACTCGAGTATGTAAGCGAGTATGTAAGCGAGTATGTAATACGAGTATGTAAGCAGACGCGCTTACAAATGCTGCATGTGTACTTACAATGACGAAGGGTTGCATACGAGTATGTATGCAGGGCTTACATACTCGAGTATGTAAGCGAGTATGTAAGCGAGTATGTAATACGAGTATGTAAGCAGACGCGCTTACAAATGCTGCATGTGTACTTACAATGACGAAGGGTTGCATACGAGTATGTATGCAGGGCTTACATACTCGAGTATGTAAGCGAGTATGAATACGAGTATGTAAGCAGACGCGCTTACAAATGCTGCATGTGTACTTACAATGACGAAGGGTTGCATACGAGTATGTATGCAGGGCTTACATACTCGAGTATGTAAGCGAGTATGTAAGCGAGTATGTAATACGAGTATGTAAGCAGACGCGCTTACAAATGCTGCATGTGTACTTACAATGACGAAGGGTTGCATACGAGTATGTATGCAGGGCTTACATACTCGAGTATGTAAGCGAGTATGTAAGCGAGTATGAATACGAGTATGTAAGCAGACGCGCTTACAAATGCTGCATGTGTACTTACAATGACGAAGGGTTGCATACGAGTATGTATGCAGGGCTTACATACGAGTATGTAAGCCCTGCAAGTTTTTCCGATTCTCCCTGAAACAGGATGAGCATTAGGGTACAGTTAATCCTTTTTACAGTATGGGTGGTCAGCCTCATACCAACTCATAAGTTAACAATAAATATATATATATATATATATATATGTTTAATTTTAAGTTTTCACGGATATTATACATGTTGATAGGTTTTCGGGTAATCCGTTAATTTGCTATTTTATAGCCGACGTTTCGGATCGGTATCACGATCCTTCATCAGGGCGGTCCTTCTGTGTGTAGGGTTGGCCTTCGACTGATTTGTGATGTGTTTTGTTGCGGGTCAGTGCTGGGCGGGTTGAGGAGGGGGGGGGGGGGCTGCATTTCTCTTTTCTTTTGTCTTGTTGTCATGCGATGCAGTTGCTGAGGGGGTGTAGTGGGGGGCGGGCGAGTACCTGGTGTATTGTTAGGAGTAGCTTTCTCTTTCCTGGACGAGGCTATAGGGGTTACTAGAGGCCTCCATGCATTGCTTAGGCGAGCTGAGTCATCTCTGGAATTCATGGCATGCTTCCTTCTGAGAATTTCTAGAGCTTCTCTATATGTCCTGTCTGCCTCAACATTGAGTTTGGACAAAACTCGCGTTCCCTCGAAATCGATGGCGTGGCCTTCCGTCATAGTGTGATGTGCTAGGGTGGAGGTTGTCTTTCTGTTTTTAACATCCACTCTGTGCTCTGCTACTCGTGCTGATGTCCTCCTGTTGGTCTTTCCAATGTATGTTTTTTCGCAGTCCGCACATGGTATTTCGTACACTCCATGAGCTTCGAGTGGGATTTCATCTTTGACGCCTCTCAGCATAGAAGATATTTTTCTTTGCGTATTGAAAATAGGTTGAATGTCGAATTTTCTCAGCATGCGGCCAATTTTATCGGTTGTTCCCTGAACAAATGGGAGAAAGGCTATTCCTCGGATTTTTGGGGGTTCTTCTCTATCTGTGTTTGTTTCTTTTGAGGCTCTACTTATTATTTGTGGGCTGTAGTTGTTAGCTAAGAGGGTGTTCCTTAGGTCTCGGAGCTCGTTTATGCGGCTGTTTTCATCTGTCAGTCTCTTTGATCGGGTGATGAGGGTCTTTGCAACTGCGGCGATTTGCGCTGGGTGGTGATGGGAAGCTCCGTTGAGGTATCTGTTGGTGTGCGTAGGTTTTCGATAGACGGTGTGTGCGATTGTTCCTGATTCTGTCCTCTTTACTAGTAAATCTAAAAATGATAGTTGTTTGTCGTTCTCTATTTCCATTGTGAATTTTATACTTTCGTTCTGGGAGTTCAGGAACATTAAAAAGTTGTCCAGTTCTGTTAAACCATGCGGCCAGATTATAAAAGTATCGTCTATGTATCTGAGCCAGGTTTTTGGTTTTAGTACTGCTTTGTTGATAGCCGTTTCTTCCACTTCTCTCATGAATATGTTTGCTACGGCTGGCGAGAGCGGCGAACCCATTGGTGTGCCTTTGATTTGCTTATACATCTGATTTTTGTACTGAAAATATGTATTTTGTAGGCAGTGTTTTATTAGGCTCATGATATCATCTGACGGTTCTACCCGTTTCTCAATGATTTCTATGGCCTCTGTTACTGGTACGTTGGTAAATAGGGAGACTACGTCAAAACTCACCAATATGTCGTTTTTCTCCAGCCTGGTGTTTTTTATCTTACTGATGAAGTCTTCTGAGTTCTTGACGTAAGATGGGGCCGTTTCTACATGATGTTGTAGGAATCTTGCTAGGAAGCCTGCGAGTTTTTGTGTTGCGCAGCCTACTGCACTCACAATAGGGCGCAAGGGGGTGCCCGTTTTGTGCACTTTTGGTAGACCGTACATCCTTGGGGTCCGGGTTGATTTCTCGCGGGGTATGAGTGCTGTTTTGGTTTCTTTGTCAATTTTTGATGCCATTATTTTAGCTTTGGTGGTTTTTTCTAAGTAGGTTGTCGGGTCTGATGTGTGTAGTTTGTATGTTTCGCACTGAAGAATGTCGTCCATTTTTTGTTCATAGTCATGAGTATTAAGAATAACCGTTGCGTTTCCTTTGTCCGCAGGTAGAACTATAACGGATTTGTTATTCCTTAGGTGTTTTAAGGCTTCGGCTTCCTTTCGGGTCATATTACTTGCAGGGGGTTTCGCTTTCCTCAGAATTTCACAGGTCATTTGTCAACGTCGGCTCATGGTCAACGTCGGCTATAAAATAGCAAATTAACGGATTACCCGAAAACCTATCAACATATATATATATATATATACAAGGATAATTTATTTATAAGGTACACATAATAAAAGAGCGTTGTTTTTGTGTGTGTCACACCTCAAGGGCCCTCTCAAATCACGGATAAGATTTTTTGTAAAGGTGCGTCTTTAGTGCTCCTTTAAAGACACCAACAGTTTCTGCCTTCCTCACATTAGGTGCTAGTCTGTTCCACTCCATTGGGCCCGCAAACCGGAAAGCTCGGTCCCCAAAATTAGTGCGTGTCTGACGTGACGGCTGGACTAAGTCAACCCCCCCACACTCCGCAGATTCTTTTCTGAGAGTTTGGCGTCTCAAATCTATCTCAACACGTGAGAACATGTCAGACAAGTATGAAGGACCATTGACAGCTTTGTAAACCATCAGACAAACACGGTAGACCACCCTCTCCGGAAAACGAAGCCAATGCAGTTTTTTTCAACAATGGAGTAATATGGTTAAATTTAGACATCCCGAGTATGAGTCTTGCTGCAGAGTTCAGCACAGATTGAAGCCGGCTGAACTCATGAACTGTACATGTCTGTAAATGTAACTGTAAATGACCTCGAATGCCCTTGTTAAACCTCTTACACTCATTTTCAACAAAAGTTTATCTGAAGGTTATATACCAAGCATATGGAAAACTGCTAACATCATACCCTTACATAAAGCAGGAGCGATAAATGACATCTCTAACTACAGACCTATATCTATCCTCTCTTGTATTGCTAAAATTTTTGAAAAATTGGTCCATAGTAAAATATATCCACTACTTAAGCACTGTATTCCTGATAGTCAACATGGATTTGTCAGATCACGATCTATAGTTTCTAATTTGTTACTGTATTCTAATTTTATTTTTGAGACATTTGACCAGGGCTCCTCTGTTGATAGCGTGTACACTGATTTCCGTAAAGCTTTCGATAAGGTAGATCACCTTATATTACTTAAAAAGCTTCACTTCAATGGAGTCCAAGGTAACTTATTTAGGTGGTTTTCTTCATATCTTGAATCGAGATATCAAACTGTTACCCTGAATGGATACACCTCATCATTGTGTGCGATAAGCTCTGGCGTTCTTCAGGGTTCCATATTGGGTCCTTTTTTATTCACAATTTTCATATCTGATATCCATAAATGCTTTAAAAACAGTAAATTATTATTATTCGCTGATGATATGAAATTTTTTAAAAAAGTTGATAATATTAACGACTGTTTATTACTACAGGAAGACATCAATCGGCTCAGTTTATACTGTTCGATTAACAAACTGTCACTCGCCTTTGAAAAATGTAAAATTATAACCTTCTCGAGGAAACGCATTCTGATCAAATACAATTACACGATTTCCAATCATACACTTGAAAGAGTATCGTGCATACGTGACCTAGGTGTGACTTTCGATTCGAAACTTTTGTTTGACGTGCATATTGATGCCGTTGTCAATAGGGCCTTTCAAATGATGGGATTTGTGTTTCGTGTAACAAAAAAATTTAAAATGTTATCTAGTTATATGACCTTATATCATTCATTAATACGATCTCAAGTAGAATTTGCTGTGACTATTTGGAATCCTTTTTATAATGTATACAAGACTCTTATAGAGTCCGTACAAAGAAGATTTACAAAAATACTATTCCATCGTTTAAGCTTCGTCAACCGCACTTACGAAAACCGCCTAGTTTACTTAAACCTAATTAGTTTTGCTTGTATGAAAAAGGTTATGGCTCTGGATGAAATGAAAGAAGTATGCAAGGATCGAAAGAAATGGCGGTTGATCTGTAATGC
This sequence comes from Agapetus fuscipes, assembly GCA_951799405.1. NCBI lineage: Eukaryota > Metazoa > Arthropoda > Insecta > Trichoptera > Glossosomatidae > Agapetus > Agapetus fuscipes. The sequence goes on from OX637338.1 coordinate 6,383,136, forward strand.
TGGCGGTTAAAGCTAAGGCTTTTAAATTTAAAAAATATGTGTTGTAGCTTTTTAATTTTTTACTGTTTAATTGCTTAGAATTTATTTGTTTTATATATTTGATTGTATCAATTGCATGTACTCCTTGATTGATAGGTTGGTATGCGGCTGACCACCCATACTGTAAAAAATGGTTCACTTTGCCAATGTCACCCCTGCTTCAGGGAAGGTCGGCAAGAGTTGCAGGGCTTATGTTCATTTGAGATTGGGGTTTTTATATTGTAGGTCCACATGCAGCATGTGTAAGCGCGAAATTATGCATGTCTGCTTGTGGGAATGCATTTAATATGAATCTCAAATGATACATATCTTTGCAGCTTAGATTTAGATTTAGATTTAGATTAGTCTTGACAATCGGCGTTTATTATTGAGTGCGTTAACTTTGAGGAGTATTTGTCTATCTGAAACGGATTGCCCTGGTCTTCTATGTCAGATTAATTTTCGCATACCAAGAAGTGCATCCCGTTCGTTACAAATATTTTCTCTGCCCAAATGTCGAACAAACTCAGGTCAAAGAGCTCCTATGTATAGAATGTGCAGTGATTTTAATATATATTTTAGTGATTTAGATATATTTAATAAAGTGAAGTACTCCTTTAGATCTGACCTATTAAAAAGTATTTATAAAATGTCCGTGCTATCCATTCTATCCATTATATCTTGAATGGGTTTTCTTTTTTTCATTTTTTGTATATTTTTTGTTTATTCTTAGTTTCTCTTTTCACTTTTTTTTTCTTTCCTCTTATTTTTATTTCTGTTGTTAATTTGATTTACTTTTTACCTCATCGATTTCTTTTATGTTTTTATTTTTCGTCAGCTATTTTATTGTTTTTACATATCTGTGGGAATTCTTTAGGATTAAGGCACACTACTGTTTATGTTTACATTTTTCTTGTATTTGTTTTTGTGTCTGTATCTGTTTTTTCTCCTTAAAAATAAAATAAAATAAAAAAATGTCCTTATCTCGGCTTAATGTCCCATCCGGAAGAAAGCATGAAACTTGGCTAGCACGTACATTTCTTGTATATAAATATTTTTTTCAGCTGAAACAAGTTAAAAAACGACCCTTCTGCATTTTGTAATCCCCTTAATGTCCCTCCTAATGGTTTTTATTTTTAGACAGAAGATTGAAAAAACGACGAATGATTGATTTGTGCATCTGATAGACAAAAGAGTAAGTTTGTATAGGAAAGTTAACACGGCGCGGGCGCTTCCCTAAAATTGCGGTTTTTGTTATAAATTAAACTTCCAATACTTTATGGTCTTAGTTTAAGAATTACATTCAAGGGAAAAATTTGACCCGTATACTAATATTTTAAAGTAAAAAAAACGCAATTTGAAAATAGTCGCCACAGAAAAAACACGTTGTTTCACATTTTTTGTTTTTTTTTTTTTGGTGCAGTATATTTTGAAAATGAAAATTTTATTGTTAATCACTGAATCACTCAATATTTATTCAGCCGGTTTGTGATAATGTGAATAGTTTTTGAGAAAAGGTGAAAAACGCTAAAACTAATGAATTACTTAAGTAGTTAATATATTTTTTTGAAAACAGTTTTTTAATATTTTCTCGAAAACCATTCACATTGTAAAAAAATCTCTTCCGATTTGAACTTATCCTGTATTCTGTGTATAAGACATTGCGGACACTCGTAAATAAATAAAAATGTATCAAAACTTAATCAATCTCTAGGAATGCCGCCGTATATTTCATACATTTTCGATTTCCACAATCACAATGCAATGTTTTATACAAGGAGTACTGTAGTATTGAACGCAAGCGCTCTACCATCTACGCTATCAACCGTGTAGGAGGTGTGCCACAAAAAATGTTGTATTTTAATAACGAACATGGAAATTAATTAACTCTATTATTTAGAATTTGTTTATTATTGTTTAGACAAAATGAGAAAAAAAGATTTGCATGAGAAAGTCATTTATCAAAGTTAATGCTATGTATTTACATACAATTATTCTTGATTTTAACAATTTGTTAAAATAATTATGTGTACTTAATTAAAATGTTAGAATTTTGTGTGACTGAATAATTACTGAACTATAATATTCTACTAATTCGTGATTCTGTCTTATCGGAGATTGCACCTATATTTAACTAAAATCCAAACGTTAATAAAAAATAATAGTTAAATATGGGTTGATTTATTTGGTGAGCGCTGTTTTTGTTTAAATCATAATTCAAGAACCTTTGGTTAGTTTGTTCATTGCTAAAGAAAGAGCCGATACTTAGCAAGAAAACTTTACTAATAGGTTGGTGTGAGGCTGGCAACCCATACTGGTAAAAAAAGGTTCAATTTGTCAATTTCACCCAAGTTTTAGGAAAGCACAGCAAGAATTGCAAGGTTTACGTTCATTTGAGATTTGTTTTTTTTGTCTTGTAAGTACACATGCGGCATGTGTACTTACACGTGTCTGCTTGTGACCATGCATTAAATTTGAATCGTTGACTTATATATAAGCATGGAGCTGGCTACTTCACCTGTAAAATATAAATACAGTACCTATGCTGTTGCCACCTTTTGTTAGAGGCAGAGGAACCATTCATCTAGCTATATTTCTGTCTGCAGCCGGTGGATCCACTTCATCATCAGGCCTAGGTGAGAGCTTCTACCTGCACAACCCTCAGGAGCTGATCTACAACAGGGTGAAGGATCTGTTCGAAGGGAAGACCAGCTCCATGTCGGGAGCAGGGTCTGTGCAGGGGAGGAAGGAGACCATCACACCAATGACAGGTATTGAACTTGAAAGCAATAAACGTAAAAGAATACACTTCTCACAATTCACCCTCGAGCAATACTCTGCTATACTCACTAAAACTGTTGATAAAAAAAAAAATCGATCTGTGCTGAACCAAAAAGCTTTGTCTTCGTTTATGGATTCTGAGATGTGGACGACCAGCTTTCTTTCCACCTTTTCGGGGTTTCCCAGCTGGGCGTTGACCTATTGGCATCTTATTTACTACGTTGGTATTATGACTTAAAAGTAAAGTCGGTATTTTCAGCTACTGTATATTTTGAAATAGAATAATTGCTTCGATTGCCGTTCATAACTTAGACCCTGGTCCAATAGATTTCATTGGGTAATTATTGATTAATAGTTTGTTAAAAATAGCAATTGATTAATAATTACATGATGATATTAATACCGACTCTTGAACTGTAGGTTGGTATGAGGCTGACCACACATACTGTAAGAATGGTTCACTTTTCCAATGTCACCCCTGTTCCAGGGAAGGTCGGCAAAAGTTGCAGGTTTATGTTCATTTGAGGCTTGGATTTTAATTTCTAAGTACACTTTCAGCATTTGTAAGCGCGAACTTACACGTGTTTGTTTGTGGGCATGCATTTGATATTATGAGCTTTATATATTAATATATATTTGCAACTTATTTATGATTATAGATTAAAGACTCTGGTCAGACAAAAATATGATCAGTTGAATTCCCCTTAAAAAAATTTAAAAAAACGTCAAATGTCAAATATTTCAGCATTTTTTTTTTTTTTTTTTAAATAGATTTGTGAAGAGGAATGCAATTCACCAACCTATTCTGCCTGGCCAGAAATATTATTAATGAATTATTAAATAATAATTACCCAATTACATCTGTTGAACCAGGGTCAAAGTTAAAGTCAAGTGACCCAAGCGGGGATCGAACCAACGTTGTTCCATTCGAAACACGCTAGAAAGATCAGCGCTCTTGGCCCCCGCGGCTATAACCCCGACAAAATTTTCCTTGATAACGCTCACACCTCGGTGTTCCTTTTACATTGTTTCAGTGAAAGTAGAAGTTCACTCTTCAAGTTCTGGCGCCGGTTCAGACGGCAGCATGTCCTCCTCCGACATGTCGGACCGAGGAGTCCACAACGGCAGCAGACCCTCGAGCAGACCTTCCAGCAGGCCGGCCAGCAGGGCAGCCAGCAGGGCGGGGAGTCTGCTGCCCCACGAGCACGACTACGAGGACATCTACCTGGCGAGAGACGAGTCCAGGTCTATGTACTCCAAGCACGCCAATAGAACCAACACTAACAGGTCAGTCAAACGCTTTTTCTCATTCATCATTAGCGCTACAGCCCGGTGTGGGTCCTGAGCTAGAAGGCTCATCCCCACGGTAATTCTAACCTACCGAATAATGGTAATATTTGTATGAAGACCTGTCAATCCAAGATGGCCGCAAGTGAATAGCTGATTAGTCTTCATACAAATATTAACGATATTCGGTAGGTAAGAATTACCGTGAGGATGAGACTTCCAGCCCTGGTCTCCTTGAGGAGTTGCCTCCACCTTTTCCTCTCCATCACATCTCGTCGCCAATTGATTACACCCAGAGCTCGCAAGTCACTGCCCCATCCCTCTATCACAGCTTTGGGCTCCCGACACTTCTTCTGCAACTGTGTTTTGTGGAGTAGATTCTCTGGCAGCCACATGGGGGATGCTCCAACTGCCCATCCTATCCACGTGGTCTCTCCCGTACCACTGCCTCTTCCTGACTACACTTCACGATATCCTTTGTTTGACAGGCCTCTCTTATTTCAGAATTTCTGACTTTGTCGCTGAGAGTCGCTATTCAACGATCTGTTAGTACAACCATTCCAAGCGCTGTGAGGCTGAGCGAAGTGTTAGTAGGAAGACGGAGGTTATTCTCACGCATACCACGTACCAGCATACACTAGCATTCGCTCGAAGTCTCTAGATGCTCACACTTTCTTTAAACTACCATTATTATCAAGTATGATACATATCATAGCAGTCTTGTTTGTTTGTCTGCAGGGACTTGCACAAGGAAAGTCACGCCTCCAAGAAGAAGCCGCCAGAGGCTCGTGGGGGAGGAGGAGGTCCAGGAGTTGGGGCCGGAGGAGCAGAGGGGGGGGTGGAGGCCGCGTCAGGGGAGTCGGGGGTGTCCAGCGGGGCGGAGGGGTCCAGCGAGGAGGGGGCTCCCCACCCTCCCCCGCCACCCCCGCCCCCACACCCACACCCGCACTACTACCCGCAAGGTAAGATCTCTATACAACAATCCTCAAATAAGTCTCTCTCGCCTGTTCACTGCCTTTGTTCTCCAGCTACATCTTAGCCCTATATATGGGAGAAGGATAATTTATTCGGAAGGTACACATAACTAAAGAGCGCTGTTTTTGTGTGTGTGTCACATCTCAAATCACAGATAAGACCACAGATAAAAAAACTAAGCTACACATATAGTATTACTCCTTGCCGCGTTATCCCTGAAGGGTTTTGCATGTGACGAGTGGAACCTATTTATTTTTACAGGTAAGGGGGCCGGCCTTACGTAAACCACTTCATTTGAAGTGAGGGTTTCCCAGCACCCGAGGGGGCTGGTACTCATTCCTTTTGAAGGCTGAGTAAGCCTTGCCGGTTTTTTTTATTTAAAGTTTGAAATAAACACCGAAACGGGAAATTATTTCGCTATAGAAGACGCCAATACGCAAGCCAGACTCAGTGGCTGAAAGGCTAGATGGACCTTCCGTCACCGGTCTTTGGTAAAGGCATATGAGTTTTTAAGCCTAGTAAAGAGCATATTTAAAAAAAAAATCTGTTCCGCCTGGAATCGAGCTCATGCTTTTCTCATTATGAAACCGTAGCGTTTACCACTAGAATACGGATTTGTCAGAAAAAAATATCAAAATCTGAAATTAATATTATATTGATTTAAAAAACGTAATTTGTTGTGTATTTTCTTTGACTTATAGGTTGGTATACGGCTGACCACCCATGCTATAGAAAATTAAATAATCTAGATTTGTAAACAAACATAGCAAAATTCACCATAATATGTATCTGTAGAGTTATAATCTCTAATCTAAGTTGCAAAGATATATTACATTTAAGATTCATATTAAAAGCATTCCCATAAGTAGACACGTGCAAGTTCGCGCTTACACTTGCCGCATGTGGACCTACAGTATAAAACCAAAATCTCAAATGAACATAAGCATTGCAACTCTTGCCGACCTTTCCTGAAACAGGAGTGACATTGGCAAAGTGAAACATTTTCTTACAGTATGGGTGGTCTGCCTCATATCAACTTTTAAGCTAAGGAAACCTATAAGTCGATGTTATGGCCGAGGGAGTCAAGTGGCTGATCTTTCTAGCGTTTTGGAATATAATAACTTTGGTTCGATCCCCGCTTGGGTCATTTGACCATAACTTTGATCCTGGTTCAACACATTTCATTGGGAAATTATTAATGAATAATTCATTAAAATGCGTAATAATGAATTTATTAATTGATGATATTAATACCTGCTTCTGGCCAGGCAGAATAGGTTGGTGAATTGCATTTCTCTTCACAAATCTATTTAAATCAAAAAAAGTTAAGGAAATAGCTATGATTATAAATATAAGTATCAGATACTGTACTCTAGATTATAATATAACGCGTATCTGATGCAGTTACTTTGCAGTTTACACTTTCTTCGGACTGATTGCGGCATTATAGTAATTCCCCGAGACTGCTACGAGTGCCTGACAGGGTTGCCACAACTTGCTTCAAATCGGTAAATCGGTTAAAAACTGGTAATTAATTATATTAAATATTTCTGAGCATTAAATTACGTAAGTTTTTTTTAATAAGTGTTAAAAAAACTATTTCAGTACCATCAACTATTATATTTACGTACTCGTATATATTAAAATTTAAACTTATTTTTTTATTCTTACCTGAAGATGATAGAGAGATCGAAAACGTTTGTATTGATTAATTAAAATAAAATGAATAATAGAGGGAAAATAAAACAGTGTTTCATTAGAATTTTTGGTCCTATAAAGTGTTGTAGAAATCTAACAATAATTATTTCTGACAATTTGATGACGTCGCATAAGACTATGACCACATTATGACGAAGCGTTGAGAAACCCGTTCTTATCTTCAACAAGGTTCGTAAAATTCGTTTTTAATTCTATAGAAAGGTCCAACGAACGTAATTCCAATTTAAAATCTTTAACTATTATCTATTTCTTTCTAAAATTTGCAGTGTTTGAATGTGATGCAACTTATTTTCGAAAATGATTGTTAAAAACAAAAGTCATTATGACTGACTTTATTTCATCAACATCATTCTAAAGTTCTTTGCTGGTTTTTGAAATTTTATAACTATGTTGTTTATCACATATATTACATGTATAACTGTTTGTTTGTCTAAAAAAAAAAAAAAGCCGCATAACAAATAAAAGAAGAGAGAAACGGTTTACATTTTTCGTCTTCTTTTTCTGGGTTTTGATATTTCAATCTGTGGTTCACAATAAACTTCATATCGGCTCGTAGATTCTGAAATAAGGACGTTCACCTGTGCATTCATTCCACCTTAAAGAAATAGTACCAGCTGGACGTTGACCTATTGGTATTTCATTAGCTACGATGTGTGTGAGACTGCCTATCTAGGTTATTACTACAGTCAGATTTGTTAAAAACCAACATTTTTTTTCTAGTATTAATATTTTTATTATATTCTTCACGCTACCCGTGATCTAGCTTCAATTCCACAAGGAGTGCCACCTGAGGTATGCTATTAGCTTTAGTAACATCGAACCACTTACTTTAAGAGTCATGAACACGTCTCTGACCTCCAGATTCTTGTTTTGTCGTGCCGTTGTTTCACTTCACGGGAAAGCTTTCCGCTACTTGAAAAACTATATAGCTTTGCATGAGCTTCCATGTGCTGTGGATCCTTCTGACTCATACTTACAGGACGAGTATGAGGAGGGTTGGAGCATACTTACTTAAGAATAAAATAAGCTTTAAACCTACTGTTTTGTAGTGTAAACTTTTTTTAAACCGTGTTAATAGTTAAAACCTTTTTTGAGTATGTGGGAATAGGTTTTTAGTGCCAACCCTGCAATAACTGACTGAGCTGGAACTTGTATGGCAAATAGTTATTGCTGTTGATTATCATTTCCATATGGGTGTTGGTCTGAGCCGGGTTGCTAAGAAACGTGCGTGATTTTCTCGCCTGGTGAAGCGTGACACTGTTCACTTCCTGAAGATTAATGTTTATTTAATTCATTTAAAAGATCTCAGATCATTTCCTGCGATCAGATTAATTCTAGAATCAATTATAATAAAAAACTATCACAGTTTCTTAAAAATCATCATCATCACTTCACGCTGAAGAAGCCCGTCGTAGACATGGGCTCAAAACGTCCGGAAGCTCTAGCTCCAACAAACCACAGCAGCAAATCCCTGAAAAGAATTCTCCAGTTTCAATTTAAAAAATCCTTGTTGCCAATGTCACCCCTGTTTCAGAGAAGGTCGGTAACCATAACTATAATTGCAGGGTTTATGTTAATTTTAAATTCAGTACTTCAGCCTAATTAGATAATTTAAGTCACGACTGCTTCCATGGAGTTGTGAAACAAGCATCTACAAAACATTAATTTAACCTGTTCTCACATATACCTCCGAAATCTTTAGATTTCGGAGTTTACACTGACCAAGCACGACCTCTACGCTGGGCTCTACGCCCTATACCAGTATGTTGATGCAGTCTAATCTAATCTAAGTTGCAAAGATAGGTAACATTAAGGATTCACATTATATACATTTTCACAAGCAGACACGTTTAAGTTCGCGCTTACAGTTCGGACCCACAATATAAAAACCCAAATCTCAAATGAACATACACCCTGCAACTCTTGCCGACCTTCCCTGAACCAGAGCTGACATTGGAAAAGTGAACCATTTCTATAGCATGGGTGGTCAGCCGTATACCAACCTATAAGTCAAGAACATACCTACACAACAAATTACATTTTTTAAATCAACAGGTCTATTATATTCATTTGAGATTTGGATCTTTTTTTGTGACAGGTCCGTATTCCAGTGGTAAACGCTACGGTTTCATAATGAGAAAAGCATGAGCTCGATTCCAGGTAGAGCAGATTTTTTTTAAAATATGCTCTTTACTGGGTTTAAAAATTCATATGCCTTTACCAAAAAGACCGGTCACGAAAGGTCCATCTAGCCTTTCAGCCACTGAGTCTGGCTTGAGTATTGGCGCCTTCTATAGCGACTACCAAGCTCACACAGAGCTCTTGAATTGCGATCCACACAACAAAAGCTCTCATCTTATAAATAATTTTAATGTTTATATATTTACAAAACTATTTTATGCACCCAACGATGTCGTACATCTTTTTTTGTGGCTAGACAAGTGAAATTTTTGGATGCACAAACGCGGTCAGTGCAAGCTAAGTGGTCCGCCTTGCACACTTCTTAGGCGCTTAAGAGAATGACTTATGAGTTATGAATTATTCTTACTGTTATTCGAGCATTGGCTTAGTTACGTTCTAACGTAGACAGTATACAAGTTGTTTAAGACAGCTTGCAAGTGATACATTATCTGACGTTTATTTATGTCTTTGTTTATAGACAAAATGTATAGTAACTCGAGTATAAAACATTCACCTAAACTCCCTTAATCGTGTATCGCGATTGAAATAAAAAAATGTAAGGCAGATAGGAGAGCACCCCTGGAAAGTAATCAACTTTGATGTAACTGGACTTCATTGAAAAACATCAATACCCCATTTAAAATTTTACACTCGTGGCAGCACCTTAGATACTTCCTCAAATAAGAATCAAAAGTTCAAATAAGAAAAATTAGAAAAATCATTTTACTTTTGCTCGTATATGAGTCGTATAAATTTAAACACCGTTAACTCCTTACGCGATGATTTTGAGAAAAATAAACTTGTAAACTTGTAAAACGACAACACCAGTGGGAGATGACGGCGTTTGCACAAAATCATACTTTTTCAATTAAAATTACGAAGGATTAAGAGTGAGGTTTACATTATATCGCACACAGCAAATGATTGGTTACACTGTGCAGAATCAAATTCAATCATTATCTCAAAAATCATAGATTTTGGAGATGACGGCGTTTGCAGTTATACGACTCATATCAACTTTGCAATATCCATTTTTTGCCGTTAATATTTTAACAAAACATAAACATTATTTTTTTGGCTCAACTCACAGCCACTTAAACTACTTTTTAAACAGTTCCTCGACTTAGGTTGTTATGAGGCTGACTACACAAAAAATTTAATAAATAATTCACTTTGCCAATGTCACCTTTATGTCAGGAAAGTGCGGCAAGACTTGCAATGTTTATGTCTATTTGAGACTAGGTTTATGTTGTTAGTCCGCATGTGCTATGTGTACGTGCGAACTAATATGTGTCTGCTTTTGAGAAATAATGTAATATGAATCTTAAACGTAATATATTGTTACAAACTATAAGTTTGTGTGTACATGCACGTTGTTTGCTGGTGTGTGTGTGATTGCCTTTAGCATAGTCTACTATGAGTTTGTGTAAATATGTACCTAAGCACTTTAGTGTGTCGAACAATCTAGAAGTGTTTCGAAAATCTATTATAAGAAGTATGTGGTGTAATAATCTAGAACATGCAAGAATCGTCTCTTTCGTACCTATATAAACGGGTCACAATGGTGCAGAAGACTAGACGCTTTAAACATTGAGCCGCGAAGTCGATATAGGAAGAGACAGAAAAAGTGCTCGGTACATTGTAAACCGACATTGTGTAAAATAAATCTTGAAAAATAAATAAATCACAGTTTAATATTTTTAAGGGTTTGGTGGTTTACACAGTGAAATTCCATTGTATATTAATTAAATAAACAAAGTTTTCATTCACTTTTATATATTTTTACAAAAATAAAAAAATATATAAAAGTGAATTAAAACTTTGTTTGTTTAATTAATATAAATCGCAGTGTAATTAAAAAGAACCCAATTCAAATTATAAAAATATCTTTGTCACTTAGATTATAGATTATAAACGCCCTAAGTCAGCTTATTTTGCAAGAACGATTTTTTACGTTTTACTACTGTCCACATCTGAACGGCCGTTTTTAGCAGAGTTTATAGCAGAGTACAGTAAGAGATGGTATTCTTGCCTCACAGATGTTCAGTGAAATTATAGAATAAACTGGATCACTTGAAGTCGTAAATGTGAATTGCAGTTTTCACTGCTTGAACGGCTTATCGTCTGGCCTCTGTAAATCTCTACCGCATACGACCGGTCTGTAGTCTAGTGGCTAAAGTTTCTGACTTGTAATCGAAATTTCGTGAGTTCAATTCCCGGTGGAGCACAACAGAAAAGCAATTATTATTCAAATATGCTCTACTCTTCGTTGAAAAATTCATCTGCCTTTATCAAAGTACTGTCCAGTTTTACAAATACTATAGCGGTGGCCTAGCTCGCAGAGGGCTCTTCAGGTGTGATTCACATAAAAACATATTGCACCACATAAATTATTAGCTAAGTTCCGTTACTAATAGATTGGTATGAGACTAACACCCCATGCTGTAAAAACTTGAATCACTTGTCAATGCAACCCTGGTTTCAGGGGAAGACGGCAGGAGTTGCAACGTTTATGTTCATGTGAGGTTTGGTTTATTTTATAAGTACACACGCAGCATGTGTAAGCGCTAACTTATATGTTAGTGTACGCTTATTGCTTGTTGGCATGCATTTAAGATGAATTCTAAATGAAAATATATTTTTTGCAACGCAGATTACAGATCTTAAAACATATTAATCCAATGTTCTTTAAAGACCACAACAAAAATATATTCAAATTTCTTTACACGCATTCGCTTCACTATAGATTAATTGGTTCAATTTGATCTGATTTAAATAAAGTATGTAGAAAGTGTGAAAAACAAAATAACGAAGTAAAAACACACACACACACACACACACACACACACACACACACACACACACACACACACACACACACACACACACACACATACACACACACACACACACACACACACACACACACACACACACACACACACACACACACACGCACACACACGCGCGCAGTGAAATTAATCTTGATTTCCGCGAATAAAAAAGTAATAAAAGGAAGTCATGGTTATCTTTTTGGGTGGAATAAATTATCAGCTGATCTGCCATGTTAACTTTTACCAAAACTTTCCCACTTTTTTTTTAAATCAACACACAGATTATATGCAAAACTTACCTCGGTCCAATAAGCGCTAACTAGTATTAGTATATAAGTTGTTTTCGTTTTTAAAAACTAAACGAAGAACTTGTGTTCATAGTATGGATGTTATGGATATGAAGTTTCGGCAATATGGATAAGGATATTGCAATTACATTATTTCGGTTACGGATATGGATGTGGATTTGAATTATTTCGGATATCCGCTAGTTTCGGTTACGGATATCAGATTTGTAAGCGATCGCAAACGAATAATAAAAAACAAATAAAAACACATTTTATTTTATTTTAATTCTACATTTTCGGTTAATTTTACAATCACTTATTATATAAACTAGTATAGCTACTCATTTTCAAGTGTTATCTACATATACATCTGTTTGTTGAAAGTCAACAGGCGAAAACGAAAACTTGTCAAAACATGTTTCATTTAAATTCTACCAAATTCCTTGACTGAAAGGTTGGTATGCGGCTGACCACCCATACTGTAAAAAATGGTTCACTTTGCCAATGTCACCCCTGCTTCAGGGAAGGTCGGCAAGAGTTGCAGGGCTTATGTTCATTTGAGATTGTTTTTTTTTTATATTGTAGGTCCACATGCGGCATGTGTAAGTGCGAAATTATGCGTGTCTGCTTGTGGGAATGCATTTAATATGAATCTCAAATGATGCATATCTTTGCAGCTTAGATTTAGATCCGAAACTATTCGAAATTTTTATTTCGGTTTTGGTTACGGATAAGGATATTTTTTATTTCGGATATACGATAGTTTCGGTTACGGAAATGGATATCCATAAAATCCCTGGTTCATAGTACATAGGTACATAAACAATGGTGTCAGGATAGAATAGCACAGAGACAAAACAACACTTGACATAACGTCCCATGACTTTACATCGCATGACCGCACGTCACATGACAGAACGTCACATGACAGAACGTCACATGACAGAACGTCACATGACAGAACGTCACATGACAGAACGTCACGTGAGCTGAATTGCTAAAAAATAATTTATTAAATAAAAATTAAATTATGCTCATTTGGTGTTTTTTTCAAACAGCAAAGCCATGGCTTATTCATGCTGACGCAGCCTTCAGTGAATTTCCCGTACAAAAAATCGATGACCTGTAGATCAGCTTTCTATCAAATGTTTTGTGAATAGCACTGCTTCTATATTCTATAATCTTTAATCTTAGTTGCAAAGATACATTTAAGATTTATAGTAAATGTATTCCCACAAGCAGACACGTATAAGTTCGCGCTTAAAGATGCCGCATGTGAACCTACAATTCTCAAATGAACATAAGCCCTGCAACACTTGCCGACCTTCCCTGAGACAGGGGTGACATTGGCAAAGTGAACCATTCTTTACAGTATAGGTGGTCAGCCTTATACCAACCTATAAGTCAAGGCTTGATTTTGGAAATTTGAAGGCCCTAAAGTGATAACAGCGCCCTCCATATCGGTATCAGCTGCTGTCAAATGTTGTCCTACAAATTGTGTACAACTTGTCTGGAGAACTTTTCAGCGCGAAAGCAGCTGTTTACGCGCGGTCATGTTTTATAGCTTTCTATGATCGGTAGATATGACTTATTAAAAAAATAAAATTAGGCTGATTTATTTGGTGAGCCCTGTTTTTGTGTGTATCACACCTCAAGAGCCCTCTGCGAGCTTGGTCGTCGCTGTAGAAAGCGCCAATTCTCAAGCAAGTCCCAATTGCTGTAAGGCTGGATGGACCTTTTGATGATGACCGGTCTTTGGTAGGTAAAGGTTTATGAATTTTTCAACCCAGCAAAGAGCATATTTGAAAATAGTCGTGGTATATTTTTTATTGTCCGCCGGGATTCGAACCCACAGCCTACCATTAACGAGTCCGAAGTGTTACCACTGGACTACGGACCGGTCCAGATATTAGTACTGATAGAGGGAACTGTTGTTACAATGGATTTAGAATAAACAATCAGGGAGGATGTGCGATCTGTTCTTGCAGTGATTTGTTGTAATTGGTCGTACTAATGACGGCAACCATTCTGTAGAGATATGTAGGAACAACTGCTTTCACTGCACAACACAGAAATTTGCATATAAGTTCACACAGATGTCTGATTGTGGAACATTGCGATCGATATCGTGCTTGATTAATTGTCTCATTTCGTGTATTCCGAATTTATTTCACTTTGAAAATTTTACATGAAATTTAAGCGAAGTAGGATATCCTGTAAAGTAGAATTATTTCATGTATTTAATAAACTATAATTATGTCCTCTATTCTACAGGCTTTTTAGTGGGTATTGAAATAAGAAATGCCTTCTAATACTTATAACATATTTCTGTCACTAACTGAGAACTAAGGTTTGTCGTATTTACGAGCGTTGATATCTTTGCACATTTTCTACGATGTTTTGATTTGATTTTTATTTTATTTTTGATTTTATTGACTTATAACGGTTCGTCTAAAATCAGAAAAATTGAATTACCTAAACCAAGTTATTAGCAAATGTGTGGTCAGCCTCAGAGCAACCTGCATAGAAGTCTTCTTCATCTTCTTCTCCTTTATGGCGAGTAGACTCAGCTCTAAATTTGTATCTGAAACTTGTTTCCCGGCTAGCAAACTTCACACTTGCGTGGGACTGTCGTCCATAACCAAAAACAAAATATTTGTTTGCCTTTTCCCTAGTAACTTGACCGCGTGACGTCATAATATTGTCTATGCCTATTCATGTGCTGAGTTTATCATTGGGTGTTGAAACAAAGACAACAGTTTATGAAGATATGTTAGTTTGTAGAAAAAAAGGTTATTAAAGCACTCCGTCCATTCACCACATCGGCAGCCAAGTGGACTGCAACATTGGGACGCTGCTCTACCACGAATGTAGGTCCCTGGCTGCACATACCTCTGGTTAGCTCTCTCTCGGCGCCGCGCCGACATGCTGAGGGTATGTAGACCACGTCCAATGTATTCCGTCCGCAAACACACTTGTGCCGAGAAAGATGGGCGCTATCTCTGTAAGAAGAAATTACGTCTGATGGAGGTTAAGCACCTGCATGACAACTAAATGATAATCAACATCTAAAATCTAAATCTAAATCTAAGCTACAAGGATATGTATCATTTGAGATTCATATTAAATGCATTCCCACAAGCAGACACGCATAATTTCGCGCTCACACATGCCGCATGTGGACCTACAATATAAAAACCCAATTTTCAAATGGACATAAGCCCGCAACTCTTGCCGACCTTCCTTGAAACAGGGGTGACATTGGCAAAGTGAATCATTTTTTACAGTATGGGTGGTCAGCCTCATACCAACCTATAAGTCAAGGAATAACATTCAATTACATAATTTAATTAATTAACATTCTTAATAATAATAACAATATTAGGATGATTTATTTGGTGAGCGCTGTTTTTGGGTGTATCACACCTCAAGAGCCCTCTGCGAGCTTGGTCGTCGCTATAGAAAGCGCCAATTCTCAAGCAAGACCCAGTTGCTGTAAGGCTGGATAGACCTTTAGTGACCGGTCTTTGGTGAAGGTATATGAATGTTTCATCCAGCGAAGAGCATGTATGAAAATAAAAATGGTATAGTTTTTTGTGCTCCGCCGGGATTCGAACCCACAACCTTCCATTTACGAGTCGGAGGTGTTAACCACTAGACTACAGACTACGGACCGGTTAAATTCTTTTTATTTTTCTTGCGCCTTTCCGGTGAAGATTGGCGATCCACTAGGGGTGGCCAGTACCTCCGCAGATACGTCTACACTTTATTCTGTCCTTGCACACTTCTTTCATCTCCTCAACATTTTTTTATGCATTTCTTTCCTTAATTCTAATACATGGTAGATTTATGGTTTCCACGCTATACCTCAGCAAAAAGAGACTTAGCTCTTGTGTGTTGTGAGGGGTGAGGGGATTGTCTCTTCTCTTTTTCTTACTCTGCAGGTTCCAGTCATTTACAATCCCTCTTATTTGATCAATCGACTATTCCTTCGGTCTACCTATTCCACACTTACCTTTGACATTCCTTTTGTGCACTCTTTTTTTGTCAGTCGTTCATCGTCCATTCTTTCTAAATGCCCGAAACATCTCTTTTGTACTTTCACTCTCATATTCTCTTTTTATTCCGCATTAGTTCATAGCTCAGTGATTTCAGACCCTATAATACAAAGTCTAACTAATATATAATCTATGTTGCACAGATACATCAAAAGTAAAGATTAATTTTAAATGCACGCTCAAAAGCAGACACGTGTAAGTTCGTGCTTACACATGCCGCATATGTGCATATTAAAAAAACAAATCTCAAATCAATATTAACCCTGCAAATATTTTCAATCTTTTCTGAAAATAGAGGTGACTTTGACAAAAATGAACTAAATTGAGCAAAGTGAACCAAGATTTTAAAGCGTGGTGGTGGGGTAATTAACTTAAATTTGACCAATGTGACCCCTGTTTCAGAAAAGGTTTGCATTGGTTGCAGATTGTATGACGATTTTATGTTTGGGTCTTATTTTGAAAGTACGCATATTCCTTGACTTATAGGTTGGTATGAGGCTGATCACCCATACTGTAAAAAATGGTTCACTTTGCCAATGTTTTAGGGAAGGTCGGCAAGAGTTGCAGGGCTCACGTTCATTTGAGATTGGGTTTTATATTGTAGGTTCACATGCGGCATGCTTAAGCGCGAAATACGTTTAATATCAATCTTAAAATTTGTATATCTTTGGAATTTAGATTATAGATTATATTATAGACGCATGCAGCATGTGCAAGCGCGAAACCGACCCATCTTAGCTTGTAAGCATGCATTTAATATTAATCTTTTATGCTTTCATCTATTCGTAACCTAGATTATATATTATTGGAGTAACCAAAGTGTAACTATTTTTTTCGTGTTTTTAAAAATTATAGACCACTAGACATAAACAAAGTATTTAAAAATTCAAATGTACAAGTGCACGAGTATGTATAATATTATGATCATGATGAACGCTTTTTTAACACTTCTGTTGTATTTAGAAATCTGTTACTAATCAATATCCGATTTCTCATGAAAGTCTCCATCTATATCTCGAGTAATAATTACACGCAAAAACACAAAACAAGTGGAAGACGAGTGCACAATGATTTCATTACATTTTTTGTATGAATTATTGATGCAAAAAAAATACCATTTACCAAAGAGGTTAAACTGCGTCAAAGCACGTCTTGACCGGTCCGTAGTCTAGTGGTTTACACTTCTGACTCGTGAATGAAAGGTTGTGGGTCAGAATCCCGGTGGAGCATTTATATTTTCAAATATTCGAATATATATAGAAAAATTCATATACCTTTACCAAAGACCGGCCACTAAAGGTCCATCCAACCTTACAGCTTGGGAGTTGAAGCTTGCTTGGGAGTTGATGCTTTCTATAGCGACGACCAAGCTCTTGAGGTGGGATACACACAAAAACAGTGCTCACGAAATAAATGATTATAATATTGTTATTATTAAACTGAGGAAACGGGGCAACACGCATTTGAGAATGTTTTTTGTTCAAAAACTAGCAGAGTAACATTTTTATGCGTAATGCAGCTAACTCGACGACTTTTAGCTACGCCAAGCATTTTGGTACAATTATTCATTTACCGTGCGTGATATTTAGTGCGTTTTTTAAACATCCAAATTTCAACGATCCGTAGTCAAGTGCTTAAAGTTTCGGACTTGTAATCGCCTTCTTCATCTTATCATACAGGTAAAGATTGAAGAGAAAAGAACTCAGAGACACGCAACGCAAACGCAACGCAACTAAGCTACACATATAGTGTAACTTCTTGCCGCGTTATCCCCGAAGGGGTCGCAAGTGGCGAGTTGAACCTATTTATTTTTACAGGTAAGGGGGCCGGCCTTACGCCAACCACTTCGGTTGAAGTGGAGGTTTCCCAGCTCCCGAGAGTGCTGGTACTCATTTCTTTTGAGGGCTGAGTAAACCTTGCCGGTATTTTATTTTGGGGTTTGAAATAAACACCGAAACGGGAAATCATTTCTGACACCCTCGGTGGGATTCGAACCCGAGCTTTCGGCATGGAATGCAAGCACTCTACCACCTGAGCTATCGACCGGACAAGGATATTGTGGTTAAAAAACTTGTAACAATGGTTTCACAATAGCACCAAGTCTCCGTTTCGAGCCGCAGCATCCAAGGTCAAAATAGCCATGATGATTGCCGATTTTCGACAGAAGTAGCACCAAAAGGGAAAGATATGCTCTGTAATGGCTTGAAAATGTATCTACTTTTACCAAGAACAGATCATCAAAGATCCATTCAGCCGCTGTAGCATCAGAGTCTTGCATTAAAAATTATCACTTAGTTGCTACGACCAAAGATTAATAAGGTTCTTGAGGTGTAATTTACACAAAAACAGCTCTCCTCAAATAAAATCAGCGTGAAATTGATTATTCTACTACCAAGTCATGAATCTCTTATGTGTGCTCTCGTTTTAAGTATAAAATGCATTTTTATGATTGTGCGTTTTGTATGAAATGATTGAAGTCAGTACGTACATTCATTCTCGTCTGCTGCATTACATTATATTATATTATGGACCATCTCCTCGTCTTGTTCTATACAAACCAATTACCCTCCCAAACGGAACGCAGACTTTACTGTCGGCCCACATGCAGTGTGCAACTTTATGGTTGAACCAGAGATGTGTTCCATCTTCAATGGCGCTAGAATTCAATTCCAACCTTGGCCGGTCTTTAGTCTAGTGGTTAACACTTCTGACTCGTAAGGGAAGGTTGTAAGTTTGAGCCCCGGCGGAGCACAAAAAATATAACATCTATGTTTTCCAATTTGCTCTTCGCTGGGTTGAAAAATTCATAAACCTTTACTTATGACCGGTCACCAAAGGTCCATCCAACCTTACAGCAACTGGGTCTTGCTTGAGAATTGGCGCTTTGTAGCGAAGACCAAGCTCGTAAAAAATCCGGTTGATAGCTCAGTTGGTAGAATGCTTGCATTTTATACCAAGAGCAAGGGTTCAATCCCCACCGAAATGATGATGATGATGGATGATTTCTTTCCTGTGGCGCCATTTAATGGTCCAGGACCATCTCAAGGGCGAGGGTGTCAGAAATGATTTCCCATTTCGGTGTATATTTCAAACCCAAAATAAATACCAGTAAGGTGTACTCAGCCTTCACAATAAATGAGAACCAGCCCCCCCCCCCCCCCGCGAGCTGGGAAACCCTGAAAGTGGTTGGTGAGAGGCCGGCCCCCTTACCCGTAAAAATAAATAGGTCCCGAATCACCACATGCGACCCCTTCGTGGAAAACGCAGGCAAGAAGTTACACTATATTTGAAGCTTAGTTGCGTAGTTGCGTAGTTGCGTTTGCGTTGTGCCTTAATTTATATGTTGGTATAAGGCTGATCACCCATAGGTAGGTACTATAAAAAATAGTTAACTTTTGTCAATATCATCGCTGTTTCAGGAAAGCTAGAGTTGCTTAGAGTTTATGTTCATTTGAGATTTGTGTATAATTTTCAAGTAGGTAAATAAAATAAGGTAAAAAAATGTGTAAAGCATGCATCACAATATAAACATGAATCTGAAATGTTAATATATCTTTGCAACTCAGATTATAGATCTGTTTAGGTATCTGATTGGATAATTGAATTTGAAAGTACAATATTGAGGAAATCTATATTGTTTTAGGCAATTTTTCGATGACATGTCATGTTCATTACTTTCGCTGATCTGACAATTGCAATGCATTGTACAGAAAAATATGCTGATAGGAATAAAAAGTAATTGTAAATTAATGTTCATGTATTGTCATTTACACGTTTTTTCCTAAATACGTACTCGGCCCGTCCGTAGTCTAGTGGTTAACTTACTGGAAAAAAACAAACCACATACGAAATTAAACCTTCCAAGCCGTCCTTCCCTGAAACCGGAGTGGCATCGGTAAAAGTGAACCATGTTTTTAACAGCATGGGGGGTTAGCCTCATACAAACCTATTAGTTAAGGAAAAAAATATTAAATTGAAAGGTGAACTAGAAGGCAATTAAAGAAGTAGAATACATTAAATTCTGCATTTTTTTAAATCCCAGCTTTGTCAAAATACATGGGAAGTCTTCTACGTTCTCTTCTCTTAGATAAACATAATTTTGTTAAGAGCTTTGTATACCCTAAACCTGTCGTTTTTGTTTTCTAAACTTTATGGGCTTAGTAAAAAAGTGACGGTAATGAAAAAAAATCAAGCGTGTTTATTACTTTTTTATCTAAATTATAAAGGTTAAAAAAAATGGAAAAAAAGGTTTTTAAGAAATTAAATTAATTAGGTAGTTTCAGTTTTACCATGTTAACTCAAAAACTGTTGACATTATTAAAAAAAAATTGGCCCATAAGATGATAAACAATGTATAATTCTGTAATTTGAAAAAAAAATCCAAAAAGTAGCATCTACGAAAACACGATAAAAATGTGAAAAAAACGTGTTTTCTTAATTGTTTTTTGTAGTGACAATTTTTAGATCAAAGTTGGATATATTTTTTAACCTTTATAATGTAGACAAAAAAATAATAAACGTGTCTGATTTTCTTCATTACTGTCTCTTTTACTCAGACCATAAAGTTTAAGAAACAAAAAGGACAGATTTAGTGTATAAAACACTCTTAATACACGTTTTTTTACTGTATTTGTTTACCATGTGTGGGTTTTCCCTGTCACGTTGTCTGCTTTGTGCGAGCGACCTTTTATCCTAGTTGCGAGTGTTTATGCAGCTACCCGGCTGGCGCTGCACGCCCACTACCGTCTGCCGATTATCTACAGATCTGCCCGCGCCGAGATGCATAATGCACAATGCACTCAGCCAGACGTGGTGCAGTGCGCGGGGGGTGCAATACGTGACCACACACAAAATATAGTATGTTAAATCAACAACAATAAGGAACTTGAAAATTGTTACGTGGTCTTTATTTTTAAATAAGGACGTGAAGTGGGGGTGCAATACGTGACCATGTATATAAAAATATACAGTTAACAAGTGACATGTAATAATAAATAATAAATAATAATAAGTAACATGTAATAATGTTATTCTAATATAATAAAGTGGTTGGCGTAAGGCTGGTCCTCTTACCAGTTATTATAAATATTGAAAGTGTTATAATATACGTAAATTTAATGCGCATTTTTATTAGATTTGGAAATACACGATATGTTAACAGTTTGAAAGAAAATCTTTACAAAATTAAATTTAGTAAGAACTGATAATTTGTACAACATTTAAAGTAACACTAAAAATTAGAAAACGTATAAAATATTCATTGATTACCCATTAAAACATCGATTTCATAAAATAATATTACATTTTCAGTACAGCCTCCATTGATTTTAATTTTCAAAACTATATTTTACACATCATTTAACGGCTAACTGAAAATGCAAAAGTTGGAAATCGTTTTGCGGATGATTTACTCTGAATGGATCATGATAGGTGGCGGATAGCATTATTCAGATCGTGTTTTTTATCGTTAATTTCCATATTTCCGCTGTATTATCTTCTCCCCCACTTTTCACGCGCCCCTCTACGGTAACTGGCGCGCTTAGATTTGTATGGCGCACTCCTACCAACTACCAGCCAGCCTCACATTCGCGTCTCTATGGTCAATCGGGCCGGATAATTGTGTTATCTCCGGGCGGTTCCAAATTTAAATTTCAATTTCAAAGTCACATTGAAATTTCAAAGTTTTGTTCTACATTCAAATTTCGAATCAGTGTTACCATTACTTAAAGGTTGTTGTTTTATTAAGTGAACTCTATTTATGACATTGTTCAAAATACATACCTGCCGTTTAAAGTGCGCTTTTTTATGGAATATTGCTGCATTTTTCCTGCAAATACAAATTTGATACACATTACAGTGGTAAGTACAGTTATTTTCATAATTTACCTACCCACGGTTTTATGTTTTATATTAAGATGTAAGATCCTAAATTTTTTTGGTGTGTGTTTTTTTTCTTTCCAGTGCAACTTTCTCAGTGTTTATTTCATGAAATACTTAATATTTCAGTTTTTTTTTTTTAAGTTTGTGAAGAATTAATGAGACAGTAATAAAAAAACACTCGCCTTTCTAATAGATTTTTAATGGTTAATTGAATGCTATGAAATAATTTTAGATATAAGTACATAGATGCATATTTTCTATATAAATGTTATTTATAACTTTTAGTGATTTTTTTCAAAATATTGTTTTTTAATATTTACGTAATTAACTAATTTACGAAGTTTTCCATTTATACACTATCTTTTTTATTCATTTTCTTTTCATTTCAAGTAAATATACATATGTACATAATTGTAAAACCTTCTTATATTAATCATTCTTCTTTGTATTTGAAAAAATGTAGCTTCGGATAAGTTTTTTTCGATTCATTTTTTTTATGTCAGATGAAATAGCCAAAGAGCAAAATGTTTCAATTGTGTAGGTACTTATTATTTTTTAATTTTTCATTTCGAACATTTTTTATTTAATAAAATATTTTATTTTTTAAAATGACCCTTCAAATTACATTTTTTTCCAAATGTGGATTCAGGGATGTGCACTTATAGTCATGCTGTGCCTCAGGACAGTGTAGATAATTTGAATTATACACTTTTTCTTGATTTAGATCTTTTGGTATGTGATTAACAAAATAACTTCTTTAGGCTCATCGACTTTGAGATAAAAACGTCCAGCCATCTTTCCACTTGGAGAAGGTCTTCCAGCTGGACGTTAACCTATTAGTATCTCATTAGCTACGATATGTGCGAATCTTTCATGACTCATTCTGAAGACACGATATCTAAAAAATCGCCTCCTGGATCTGCTCCATCTCACTACGCCTTATATCTTGTATCTGATCATTTTTCTGCCTTAGACTATTCCAGAAACTTTAATTTCGGATGCCCTGAGTAGTCATTTGGTTCTTCTTTTGTCCGTTTTAGCTTCTACGCCATAAGTCATAATATATTATTACGTATGTTGTATAAATTCGCACTTTACCTACTGTCGATGTTCTTTAGATAGCCATCTATAATTTATAATCTTAGTTGGAAAGATGTATTATATTTATGATTCATATTATTTGCATTCCCATAAGCAGACGCGTAGGTATAAGTTCGCGCTTACAACATAAAAATCACAATCTCAAATGAACTTAAGTCCGACACCTCTTGCCGAACTTTCTTGAAACAGGGTGGCATTGGCAAGGTGAACCATTTTTTACAGTATGGTTGTTCAGTCTCATACCAAACAGCAATAAACAAATATGCTTAAAAATAAGAAAACAAAGTAGGTATTCTTTTTTATTAATGAAAAAAGTGAAAATCTCGTGTACAACTATAAAGTTCATTTCCTGTTTGACAGCATTCTTTTTGTAAAAGGCAAATGCAAAAGAAAACTTTGACAGATGCAGTTTTCTCTGACAGATGATCTCACGTAATGGCAACACTGAGCCAAGCAGGAATGCCAACTTCCGACAGACATAAATCTAACATTTTCTTATTTTATTTTATACCTACTGAAAAAAAATATCGTTAATTTATTTATTATCGATTTCTCTCACACATTTATGTATTGCTCGGACAAACACACCGCAAAAGTTTTTTTTTAATACGGTTGTTGTCTAATCTAATCTAATCTAAGTTGCAAAGATATGTTACATTGGAGATTCACATTACATGCATTCTCACAACCAGACACGTACAAGTTCGCGCTTGCACATGCCTCATGTGAACCTACAACATAAAAACCAAATCTCAAATGGACATACACCCTGCAACTCTTGCCGTCCTTCCCTGAGACAGGGGTGACATTGGCAAAGTGAACCATTTTTACAGCATGGGTGGTCAGCCGCATACCAACCTATAAGTCAAGGCTTGTAATGTGGTAATTTACCTAAATATACAGATGCGAGTAACCTATGGTCATTAAGGCTTTTTATTTGATAGTGGAATACGAATAATTTTTAATTTGGAACTTTTTTTCTAGGTGAGCAAACGTCAGACTTGTATGGGACTTTCGCCAATATCAATCATTAATAAATAAAAATTGCAGTATCCTGGTTGAGTCACAATTTTGCCTACATCAGTTCATGTGCTGAGTCTATTAATGCTTTATTACAAATAGGTAACTTAAAAATGGTACGAACATTTTAGTTAGTTTTAAGATTCTGAAAAATCAGTCGGCGCTACAACTGGTCAAGGCGGTAACTTTGACGATCGCGTGTTTGAAATAATACAACGCTGATTTGATTACCGTCGGGTCGACCAAGCTCGCAGAGGGTTCTTGAGGTGTGATTCATACAAAAACAGCGCTCACCAAATAAATCGTCTATATATTACTAGCACAGTTTTTGTTGTTGACAAATCGGCTGACGACCCATGCTGTAGAAAATGATTCACTTTGCCTATGTCCCCTCTGTTTCAGGGAAGGTCGGCAAGAGTTGCAGGGTGTATGTTCATTTGATATTTGGGTTTTTATGTTGTTGGTTCACATGCGGCATGTGCAAGCTCGAATTTATTAAGTGATGAATCCTCAATGTTACATATCTTTGCAACTTAAATTAGATAAATTGAAATACACGTAAATCATGATCTTCCAGGAAGCTGAAATATTCAAATGTTGGCAACCTACACTTGAGATGCTGTATGGCTTTGTAATGAAGATACTTTTAAAAAGGTCAAATAGCGATTTCAAGTGAAAATGAACAAAAAAGCATTTTTTTTATCATTGTTGCCATAAAATACACACACCTTCATAATGTACTCGTACATCAGCAATAACGGTAAACGACATTGACTTAAAATATTGATGGAGAAGAAACTAGCTTCCGGCGTAGATACATACTATATGGCTCACCTGTCAACCAGTCTTGTCAACACAGAGCTGTCAAACATCACAGTTTCGACATTCAATAATTACACATGCCCAAATGTTTTACAAACATGCCTTCTTCCTTCAAAAATTGACAATATTATCGTCCAAAACACATCAAAACATTTATAAAGAGTGCGCACAGCGTTTGCGCAAGCATGAAATTCAATGCTGCCAACTTCTGGAAAGGTTTCGTGGTTACACCGAAGTTTTTTTGTATGCAACGAAAAAAACACTGTGAGGATCTTTTTTTCTTTTTCTCACTAAGGATTATTTTCGAAACGGATAACGCAAAAAAAAACGCAACTAAGCTACACATATAGTGTAACTTCTTGCCACGTTATCCCCGAAGAGTTTCGCATGTAGCGAGTGGAACCTATTTTTTACAGGTAAGGGGGCCGGCCTTACGCCAACCACTTCATTTGAAGTGGGGGTCTCCCAGCTCCCGAGGGGGCTGGTACTCATTTCTTGTGAAGGCTGAGTAAACCTTGCCGGTATTTTATTTTGGAGTTGAAAATAAACACCGAAATGGGAAATCATTTCTGACACCCTCAGTGGGATTCGAGCCCGGGCTCACGGCATGGAATGCAAGCATTCTACCAACTGATCTGTCGACCGGACTAGTATACAGTGAAGGCTATACTGACTATTTTCGCTAAAATTGTTTCTAGTGCACGTACATTGTAAGTCGATGGCTTGCGACAAGTACAATTAGTAAAATGGAATACTATGATGTTTTCATTTGTTTCCACGTTCACACTCGTATTAGCAACAAGAATCACTCTACAAGAAAGTGAGAGCTAACTTTATCGTACCAGAATAAATAATTAGCAATTGTTGCATTCGTCTACCGTTATGTGCAAAGTGTTCTACTTACTAAAATCTGTGCATATCTCGAGAACAGAATCACTGACTTTGAAATAAAGTTCTGCCGTCGGATGCTGAAGGTTACGGTCACAAATAAACACCAGAGCAGAACTCCTGATGCCCATCGAAGGGCGAAAACTGGTTTATTTCAGTAACATAATGAGAAATGAGAAGTATTCACTCCTGTATCTCATCATACAGGGAAGAATTGAGGGAAAATAAGCTCCAGGTCGAAGGAGAACATCTTGGTTAAAAAGAACCTGAAACAGTGGTTTAGCAGAAGCACAACATCCCTCTTTCGTGCCGAAGTATCAAAGGCGTAAATCGCTATGATGATCCCCAATCTTCACTAAAGAAGCGCAGGAAGATGAATCTGATTTTCAAACATATATTAAAATTTCATGCATGCCCACAAGCAGACACGTGCAAATTGGCGGTTACACATGCTGCATGTGTAGGTACTATCAAAATAAGCCCAAACT